>CM038147.1:360142247-361390971 GCA_021437245.1 Aegilops speltoides | reverse complement strand
CCAATGCACACAAAAACAACCTGGCGGACAACTCCCAAATCCAAACACAAGACTATTGCATGCCTCCGAACAGGCATAACCGCATCGACGATGCCGCCGCAGCGGCGGCAACGAAACTGCCCACTCCCACCAAAAAACGGTGAGCACACAACTACGGCGCCGGCGGGAACGCCGGCGCACCGCTGAATCGCCATAATCTCTAGGATTCGAACAGGGAGGGAAAGGGGAACAAATGCAGGGAGGGGATGCGAGAGATGAAGCGAGCATTAACTTCAACCCGCACGCGTTCCGGCGAAGCCGCTCCGCTCCGGCGAGCACCACCGGCGGCCGCGAACACCGTCGGTATTCGCCTCCGCCGTCGCCTTCTCCCCTCGCCTTCTCCTCCAGTGGTTTGAAGTGCGAGTGGGTTCTGCCAGTAAATGCGTCGCGGGTGAGTAAATGGAACCGTGAGGGAGAGGGTGGAGGGGTGTGCGACATTTTTGACGTCAACCACGGTCGGAGCGTGGCGTGCGGGCACATGGCAGTTCCACCGCACGCCTCTCAGTGGCAACCGCTGACCACGGGATGGCAACCACCGTGCGGGCAAACCCACTCGCACACCGCACACGAGACTCGTCCTACGTGGCACCGAAAACCGGCCAGTTTGCTCCACGGTTCGTGCGTACCGAAGCCAACGGCGATGCCTGCGTGTGGATGGGGTGGTGATGTCCCACACGTGTGGGCGTTAACATTTCCGTAAATATGCTTCTATGGTCACCACTCAAGCAGAAGAAGTACTTAAAACTCAAAGTGATTTGCTCGATGAATTAAATAATAAACATGACTTTGCTGTTAGAGTGGCTACTAGAATGGGTAAAATGACTCAGGAACCTTTGTATCCTGAAGGCCACCCTGAGAGAATTGAGCAAGATTCTCAGAGAAATAATGGAGATGCACCTAGTCCTTCTAAAAAGAAGAAAAAGAAAAATGATAGGACTTTGCATGCTTCTAGTGAACCTATTGTAGAGACACCTGAGAATCTGAATGATATTTCTATTTCTGATGCTGAAACACAATCTGGTGATGAACATGAACCTAGTGATAATGTTAATGATAATGTTCATGTTGATGCTCAACCTAGCAATAATAATGATGTAGAGATTGAACCTGCGGTTGATCTTGATAACCCACAATCGAAGAATCAATGTTATGATAAGACAGACTTTGTTGCTAGGAAGCACGGTAAAGAAAGAGAACCATGGGTTCAGAAACCCATGCCTTTTCCTCCTAAGCCATCCAGGAAAAGGGATGATGAGGATTTTGAGCGCTTTGCTGAAACAATTAGACCTTATCTTCTTACGTATGCGTTTGACTGATATGCTTAAAGTAAACCCTTATGCTAAGTACATGAAAGATATTATTAGGAATAAAAGAAAGATACCGGAAGCTGAAATTTCCACTATGCTTGCTAATTACACTTTTAAAGGTGGAATACCTAAGAAACTTGGAGACCCAGGAGTACCAACTATACCATGCTCCATGAAAAGAAACTATGTTAAAACTGCTTTATGTGATCTTGGAGCCGGTGTTAGTGTTATGCCTCTCTCTTTATATCGTAGACTTGAATTGAATAAGTTGACACGAAATATCTTTGAAAATTGCTAATAAATCAACTACTATACCTGTCGGTATTTGTGCGGATGTGCCTGTTGTGGTTGCAAACGTTACTATCTTAACGGACTTTGTTATTCTTGATTTTTCCCGAGGACGATAGTATGTCGACTATCCTTGGTAGACCCTTTTTGAATACTGCAGGGGCTGTTATTGATTGCAACAAAGGCAATGTCACTTTTCATGTTAATGGTAATGAGCATACGGTACACTTTCCACGGAAACAACCTCAAGTTCACAGTATCAATTCTATTGGAAAAATTCCAACTATCATTATTGGAGGTTTTGAATTTCCTCTTCCTCCTGTCAAGAAGAAATATGATATTCTTATTATTTGGGATGTTCATATCCCCATTGAGGTAACCTAGTGTAATTCGAAATTTCTCCGGTTCGTTGTTATTCGGAATGAGTTCGTTAACAAGACTTGATCAACCTTGTTAGTGGATTCCTTTTGATGAGCATGAGATGGATGAAGTTAGAAGGCGCAACCTTCTGTACCCTCCTTTTAATTTCTGTTATTTAGATTAAATAAAGTAAAAATAGTATTTTCTATCTGTTTTCTGAATTATCCATGCAATAAAAAATACTTCGAAAATAAAAGTTCTCGAAATGCCCTGCAAATTTAGTATGATTTTTCTGGAATATTTGAGAATATGTGACACTGAGAACAGAGCATGGGAGGCGGCACTGCCACGAGGTCAGTGCGCCTACCCCTATAGGGCGCACCCCCTGCCTCGTGGGCCCACGGTGGCTCGCCTCCACTTATTCCTGCACCCACACACTTCTTCTTCCTCCCAAAAAATTCACCATCTAGCTCAAGCACGAGTTCTAGCTCATTTTGCTACAATTTTCGATCTCCTTGCTCAAAGCTCCATTCTAATTTCATGAGTTCTAGATCAAGAGCCCCTCAAGATACTGTTCCAGTAACCCTGAAGGAAGCTCCATTCACTTTTATTTTGAGTTACTAAAAATTTAAGAAATTTTCAGAGAAAGATGAAGAGGTTTTTCTTGAGGGGCTCTTCTAGCCAAGTCTCTAAGGATAAACAAGCTAAGGAGAATGAAAAGCCCAAGTATAATCTCCCTCATGTGGCGGAAGTACAGCCATGTGAATGGCCTTGTGATGATTTCTTGAAAGCAGTTGGGATTCATGATGATTTTTATTCGTTGGTTGATAATGCGGGCCTCACCGACTTCCTCCACGACAAGGTCGAACAGTATCTCTTACTCACCAATACTTTCATGAAAAATTTCTACTTTTATCCTAAGAAATCACCTCCTTTAGTAGAGTTTCATTTATATGATGTGGCTAGGGAGATGTCGCTATATGAATTTTGCACGGTTTGCAAGATACCCTTCGGGGGCAGCTTAGAGGAACCACGTCGTAAAGATGTGGATGGATTTATGGATACTATTACTGTAGGGGAAATGAGGAAGGTTTTTGATGCAAGAATTACTAGCATATATTTTCCTGTTTTATGCTACTTTGCAATATTTGCTAGTCGATGCTTAACTGGTCGCGGAAACTGTGGAAACCTTCGTGTTCCTGATATTATTATTTTGTTCCATGCTTTATTTCGTGATAACTCTGTTAGTATGGGTGCTATTATTGCTAAAGGATTAAGCCTGAACCGTACAAAGGGCCCCATCTTTGGAGGTATCTATGCTTCACGCCTTGCTAAACATTTCAGGATACCTATTAGGCATTTTGAGAAAGAGGAAAAATTGCTGCCCCCTACTTTTCTGGATTATAAGAGCATGGTAGCACATGAGCTTATTGTTAAAATTTATGAGAATTTGCTTAAGTATAATTTGAGATTTCATAAGAAACACAGTGAGACTCTTATCTTGCCTGCGCCCTCTTTGTTTGATTTAACTGCAGGCCCTTACCTTGTCTTGTCGATGGCCGTTTATGCATACCGGGGCCAGACATCAGCTCCAGAGCCCGAGCCGGAACCACCACTTGACCCTTATCGTCCATCCTTTTATCAGTGGGATCCGGAGGAGATCACCAACCGATGGCGATATGATGACACTCCTCGATTACTTGGAGAGAGTAGTCACGACCCATGGGCATAGACCAACTTAGGCTAAAAGCCTAAGCTTGGGGGAGCACGTATTTCTCACCGACATTACATTCATGTTCACACACTCATTCTAGTTGTCGGTGCTCATACTTTTTCATTGTACTATCCATGCTAGTTTAATTTCTTTTTCTAGCTTTCTTCTTGTGTGTTAGATAAACCTTAAGAAAAACCAAAAAAATTAGTTAGTTTAACTTCCATGCTTGTAGTAGTAATTAAAAGAAAACCAAAAAAGATTTCTCGTTCTTCTTTTGCTTGTTCGGAGCTTTCCCGTGTAAATAGTTTTATTTCTTTTCTTTCCTTTGGGAGTCGAGAGGAGAAGACCATCATGGAAATGCTTAGTGGCTCTAATATGCATGATTGTTGATTTAACCAAGAGCCCATATTACCTTGTCTTCTCCTTGAATTGAATGCTTGCAGATTCCAGCTTAGTCAATGCCGTGCACTATTATTATTATCCACACCGTTCGGTCGTGCAAGTGAAAGGCAATAATGACGATATATGATGGACTGATTGAGATGAGAGAAGATGGTATGAACTCGACCTCTCTTGTTTTTGTAAATATGATTAGTTCATCATTCCTGATTCAGCCTATTATGAATAAACATGTTTGCAATGACAGTTAGAGATTATAGTTGCTTATGCCATGCTTAATTAGCTAGGAGCTTATAATGGTCTACCTTGCGTGCCAACATGCTATTAAAATGGTTGTGATGTGGTATGATAGGGTGGTATCCTCCTTTGAATGATTCAAGTGACTTGACTTGGCACATGATCATGCATGTAATTGAAACAGAATCAACATAGCCTTCATGATATTTATGTTCATGGTGGATTATATCCTACTCATGCTTGCACTCAGTGTTGATTAATTTCAACGCATGTTCATGACTGTTGTCGCTCTCTCAGTTGGTCGCTTCCCAGTCTCTTGCTAGCCTTCACCTGTACTAAGCAGGAATACTGCTTGTGCATCCAAACTCGAAACCCCAAAGTTATTCCATATGAGTCCACCATACCTTCCTATATCACGGTATCTACCTGCGTTCCAAGTAAATTTGTATGTGCCAAACTCCAAACCTTCAAATGAAATTCTGTTTTGTATGCTCGAACAGCTCATGTATCAACTAGGGTTGTCTGTATCTTCCATGTTAGGCGGGTTATTCTCAAGAGGAGTGGACTCCGCTCCTCATTCACGAGAAAATGGCTGGTCACCGGGATGCTCACTCCCATGCTCAAATCAAATCAAAATAATTGAAAACAAAACTCCTCCAAGATTGTTGTTAGTTGGAGGCACCTGTTGTTTTGGGTAAGCCATGGATTGATGCTTGTTGGTTGTGGGGGAGTATAAACTTTACGATTCTGTTTGGGAACTGCCTATAATTTTTAGCATGGAAGATATCGAGATCTCTTAGTTGTTATGTTGATAGTGAAAGTATACCGCTCAAAATGTTATTCATCTCTATTTCAAAATCGAGCTCTGGCACCTCTACAAATCCCTGCTTCCCTCCACGAAGGGGCTATCTATTTACTTTTATGTTGAGTCATCACCCTCTTATTATAAAGCACCCGCTGGAGAGCATCGCTGTCATTTGCATGCATTACTATTAATTTATATTGGGTATGACTATGACTGGATCTCTTTTACCATGAATTACAATGTTTAGTCAGTCCTTGATCTTTAAAGGTGCTCTGCATTTATGTTTTGCGGTCTCAGAAAGGGCTAGCGAGATACCATCTTGTTATATCATATTATGATTGTTTTGAGAAAGTGTTGTCATCCGAGATTTATTATTATTGTTCACTAGTTGATTATGCCATTGATATGAGTAAACATGAGACCTAAGTGTTATTGTGAATATGGTTAGTTCATAATCTTTGCTGAAAACTTGAATGCTGGCTTTACATATTTGCAACAAGAAGAGAAAACAAAGTTTGTAAAAGTTTTTCTTTATCACTTTCAGTTTGTCAACTGAATTGCTTGAGGACAAGCAAAGATTTAAGCTTGGGGGAGTTGATACGTCTCCGTCGTATCTACTTTTCCAAACACTTTTGCCCTTGTTTTGGACTCTAACTTGCATGATTTGAATTGAACTAACCTGGATTGATGCTGTTTTCAGCAGAACTGCCATGGTGTTATTTTTGTGCAGAAATAAAAGTTCTCGGAATGACCTGGAAATCAACGCAGCAACTTTTTAGAATTAATAAAAAATATTGGCGAAAGAATCAACGTCAGGGGGCCCATACCCTGTCCACGAGGGTTGGGGGCGCGCCCCCTCCCCTAGGGCGCGCCCCTGCCTCGTGGTCCCCCTGGACGTCCACTGACCTCAACTCCAACTCCATATATTTGCTTTCGCAGAGAAAAAAATCAGAGAGAAAGTTTCATCGCGTTTTACGATACGGAGCCGCCGCCAAGCCCTAATCTCTCGGGAGGCTGATCTCGAGTCTGTTCGGGGCTCGAGAGAGGGGATTCGTCGCCATCGTCATCATCAACCATCCTCCATCACCAATTTCATGATGCTCACCGCCGTGCGTGAGTAATTCCATCGTAGGCTTCTTTGGGCGGTGATCGGTTGGATGAGATTTACTATGTAATCAAGTTAGTTTTGTTAGGGTTTGATCCCCTAGTATCCACTATGTTCTGAGATTGATGTTGCTATGACTTTGCTATGCTTAATGCTTGTCACTAGGACCCGAGTGCCATGATTTCAGATCTGAACCTACTATGTTTTCATGAATATATGTGAGTTCTTGATCCTATCTTGCAAGTCTATAGTCACCTATTATGTGTTATGATCTGACAACCCCGAAGTGACAATAATCGGGATATTTCTATGTGATGATCGTAGTTTGAGGAGTTCATGTATTCACTATGTGTTAATGCTTTGGTCCGGTACTCTATTAAAAGGAGGCCTTAGTATCCCTTAGTTTCCATTAGGACCCCGCTGCCACGGGAGGGTAGGACAAAAGATGTCATGCAAGTTCTTTTCCATAAGCACGTATGACTATATTCGGAATACATGCCTACATTACATTGATGAACTGGAGCTAGTTCTGTGTCACCTTATGTTATAACTATTACATGAGGAATCACATTCGACATAATTATCCATCACTGATCCAATGCCTACGAGGTTTTCACATATTGTTCTTTGCTTATTTACTTTACCATTGCTGCTGTTACAATTATTACAAAATTGCCACCGTTACTTTTGCTACTGTTATCGTTACTTCCATACTACTTTGCTACTAAATACTTTGCTGCTGATATTAAGTTATCCAGGTGTGGTTGAATTGGCAACTCAACTCCTAATACTTGAGAATATTCTTTGGCTCCCCTTGTGTCGAATCAATAATTTTGGGTTGAATACTCTACCCTCGAAAACTGTTGTGATACCCTATACTTGTGGGTTATCAGTAAACGTACCACCATAGAATACCGACTGCGATGGCAATGCGACCAGAAACGAGTAGGAGTACTGTATATGCATCTTGGCTCCCTATCCATGCATACAAAGGATTCTCCTAGAGTTTTCTAATATTCATGATCCTTCTGTTAAGCGTGTTACCATTATATTTCTAGCTTATGAATTTGGCCATATTATGAAAGAAGCACGTGAAATATTTTCTCATTACAATATAAATTGTGGTTTCCCTCCTATAGAAGAGTTCCTTTTTAATTAAGAAGAGATAAGGAGATTACAATCTCCAGATTATGCCGCTTACAATGTAAATATAAGAAAAAGGGTTCCTCCAAATGTATTGATTGATAAGATTTCTGAGCTCAATGATAATTTTATATACAAAATAATGGGCTAGGGTGTGGTCTTAAAGAAAGGCTTATGGATCACAATCAAAGGAACGAATGAAGAGATAGTAATCACCTATAAAGGGCCAAAGGAGGAACCCCCTCCTCCCAAACTTGATCTCATAGATCCGTACCAAATTAAATATAGTCCTTTTGATTACTTTTGTTTGCCACAAAGGAAACTTGCCTCTGAAAGGACGGAGTATGAGATGAGCATGGATGATCTCCCTCACTTCTATTACAATACCTAGATCTATGGAATCCTAGCTAGGGGCGTAAAACAATAGCGCTTGTTGGGAGACAACCCAATTTTATTTTATGTTTTATGTTTTTGCTTCTGTTTTTCAATGAATATTCAATTATACTCTGCTATGATTACTTTTTAGTGTTTTAATTAGTGTTTGAGCCAAGTAAGACCTTTCGGATGATTTGGGTGATAGTTGATTCAATTCTGCTGAAAAACAGAAACTTCTGCGCTCAGTTCTGGAATTTTGTTAATTCACAAGAACGTGCTTTTGATCTACATTTTTTACACAAGATTGATATAAAAACTTCCTACGCTGTCTTAATTTTTCAGAATTTCTGGAGTTACAGAAGTTTGGCTAGAGTCCATATTACTACAGACTATTCTGTTTTTGAGAGATTGCTTTCACTGTGTTGTTCGCTTATTTTGATGAATCTGTGGGTACAATCAGGGTGTATGAACCATGGAGAAGTTAGAATACAATAGATATAATGCAAATATAAAATTGGAATGACTTTACAATAGTACCTAAAGGTGGTGATTTGCTTTATTATACTAACGGATCTTACGAGTTTTCTGTTGAGTTTGTGTTGTGAAGTTTGTTGGGGAACGTTGCATGGGAAACAAAATATTTCCTATGCTCACCAAGATCAATCTAAGAGATGAACATCTATGAGAGGAGATTTCATCTATATACCCTTGTAGATAGCTAACTCTGGGCGTTAAGCGTGGTTGATGTAGTCGCGTCTTGGCGATCCAATCACGGTCCGTCCATGAACTCCCGATCCAAGTGCGAGCAGACGGCACCTCCACGTTCAACACACATACGGCTTGATGATGCCTTCACCTCCTTGATCTAGTGAGTGATAGTGAAGTAGTAGCTGAAGTCCTCCGGCAGCATGATGATGTGGTAGCGGTGCTGGTCCTGGAATCTCGGCAGAGCTTCGCTAAGCACTACGGAGAGGAAGAGGGCTACGAGGGAGAGGAGGGGCAGCGCCGTGGCATGTAGGGGGTGCGGCTACCCTCTCTATACCTCTCTATATATAGTGGGAAGGAGGAGGAGGTGGCTCCCTAGAGTTTCCCTAGGGGGGCCGATGGCCACAAGGGGAAACCCTAGATAGGTTTTGGGTGGCCCCCCTAGGTGCCTTGTCCCCAAGCAAGGCGGAGGCAGCCCTGGGGGCGCACCAACCCTTCCTGGTCTTGTAGGATGGGGTGAGGAGGGTGCACAATCTCTTAGTGGGCTGGTCTGCCCCCTCCTTTAGGCCCGTGAGCCCCCCCCCCCAAACACTTGCCGGGGCCTCTCGAAACCCCTTTCGGTCATCCTCGTCACAACCCGGTGCCCCTGGAACTCTTTCGGACTCTGATACCCTTCATCCTATATATCAATCTTCACCTCCGGACCACTCCAGAGTTCCTCGTCATGTCCAGGATCTCATTCGGGACTCCGAACAACCTTCGGTAACCACCATAATGACTCAACTATATTTATACCGTCAACAAATGTTAAGTGTGTAGACCCTGCGAGTTCGAGAACTATGCAGCCATGACCGACACACCTCTATGGTCAATAACCAATAGCGAAACCTGTATGCCCATATTGGTTCCTACAAATTCTACGAATATCTTATCGGTCGAACCTCGATGTCAAGTATTCAGCTAATCTTGTCTGCAGTTCCCTTTGTCTATCGGTATGTTACTTGTCCGACATTCGATCATCGGTATCCCCATACCTAGTTCAGTATCGTTACCGGCAAGTCTCTTTACTCATTCCGTAATACAAGATCCTATGGCTAACACTTTAGTCACATTGCTTGCAAGCTCATTGTGATGCTGTATTAGCGAGTGGGCCCTGAGATACCTCTCCGTCATACGGAGTGACAAATCCCAGTCTTGATCCATATCAACTCAATAGACACCCTCGGAGACACCTGTAGAGCACCTTTATAGTCACCCAGTTATGTTGCGACGTTTGGTACACACAAGGTATTCCTCCGGTGTCAGTGAGTTGCCTGATCTCATGGTCATAGGAACATATACTTGACATGCAGAAAACGATAGTAGTAAACTTGATACGATCATAAGCTACGTTTATAGTTTGGGTCTTGTCCATCACATCATTTTCCTAATGATGTGATCCTGTTATCAAATGACAACTCATGTTTATGACTAGGAAACCATAGCCATCTTGGATCAATGAGCTAGTCCAGTAGAGGCTTACTAGGGACATGTTGTTGTCTATGTATCCACACATGTATTTGAGTTTCTAGTTAATACAACTATAGCATGGATAATAAACGATTATATTGAATAAGGAAATATAATAATAACCACATTATTATTTCTTCTAGGGCATATTTCCAACAGTCTACCACTTGCACTGGAGTCAATAATCTTGCATTACATGGTAATGAATCTAACACCCATAGAGTTCTGGTGTTGATCATGCTTTGCCCGTGGAAGAGGTTTAGTCAACGGATCTGCAACATTCAAATTCGTATGTATCATGCAAATGTTTATGTATTCCTCCTTGATATAATCACGATTGAATTGAAGCGTCGCTTTATGTGTCTGGTCCTCTTGTGAAACCTTGGTTCCTTGGCTAGAGCAATAGCACTAGTGTTGTCATAGAATAGAGTCATTGGGTCCAGTGCACTAGGCACAACTCCAAGATCTGTCATGAATTGCTTCATCCAGACACCTTCCTTCGCCGCCTCTAAGGCAAATATATACTCTTCTTCACATTTAGAATTAGCTACCATGCTCTGCTTGGAAGTGCACCAGCTTATGCTCCCCCGTTAAGAACATAGGCGTCTCCGGTTTGAGAGTTAGAGTCATCCGGACCA
The DNA here is from genome assembly GCA_021437245.1 of Aegilops speltoides. Lineage (NCBI taxonomy): Eukaryota > Viridiplantae > Streptophyta > Magnoliopsida > Poales > Poaceae > Aegilops > Aegilops speltoides. The sequence continues at coordinate 361,380,347 of CM038147.1, read as the reverse complement.
GTGACAAAGCTTGCATCAGTGTAACCCTTTATGACAAGCTCTTGATCACCTCCATAAACGAGAAACATTTCCTTAGTCCTTTTCAGGTACCTAAGGATATTCTTGACCGCTATCCAGTGTTCCACTCCTGGATCACTTTGAAACCTTCTAGCCATACTTATGTCAAGGCAGACATCTAGTCATGTGCACAACATCGCATACATGATGGAACCTATGGCAGAAGCATAGGGGACGACACTCATCTTTTCTCTATCCTGTGAAGTCACTGGGCGTTGAGTCTTACTCAACTTCACACCTTGCAAAACAGGCAAGAACCCCTTCTTGGACTGATCCATTTTGAACTTCTTCAAAATCTTATCAAGGTTTGTGCTTTGTGAAAGTCCTATTAAGGTCTTGATTTATCTCTATAGATCTTGATTCCTAATATGAAAGCAGCTTCTCCTAGGTTCTTCATTGAAAAACTATTGTCACTACAAAAAAAAGACACATCCGTGACATTTTAGGCCGAACGAATTTTTTTTCTGTCATACATATGACACTTCTATGACAATAATTGTGACAAAACCCGGTATCATCATAGATGTGGTGGGCTCCTACTTCTATGACAAAAAATCATGAAAGAAAATGGGCTTTTCGTCCTGGGCGGGCCGGAGACGCAGCTGCATGACATTCTTTGGGCCATCCATGACGGAAAAAACAGTGGTAGAAGCGAGGGCGAGGAAAATTTCGGGGAGTTCCAGGTTACGGTGGGAGGTCAGAGGCCGAGCGATGCGCGTTTCTCTCGTACACGTACGCGCGTGTGTGCGAGGCATTGGCTCTTACTGAACCCGAGCGAGGCGTTGGGCTCTAACTGAACCCGAGCGATTGCACTGTAGGCTACGCGTTACTAAACCCGAGCAATGGATCGATGGCTGTTAACTGAACCCGATCGAGCGATTCCTTCACTACTGCTGCTAACTGAAGCCGATCGATGCTGCATCTCTGGATGAACAGTGAGTGTTGCGGGGGGTTGGATGAACATTGGCGGTGGGGGTGGATGCAGGACCCCGTGGCATTGCCTCTGGATGAACAGAACGACCCCATGGAGGCTGGATGAATAGTAGACGGTGGAGGGGTGCCCGTGGATGGGTGGTTGAGCGATGGCCGGTGGAGTAAGCGCGGTGCGGTGGATGAGCGAGCCCGTGGAGGCTGGAGGAGGTCGACGGTTAGCCCGTGGAGGCTGGAGGAGGTCGACGGTGGAGATGAACAGTATCCCGTGGAGTCCTGTTTTGCGATAGGCCACACCCCTCCCGATGAACAGGACCCCCGTTTCGACTGTAGCGCTCCAACACAAGTCCGCTTCGTCCGTTTGGCGGTACGCCACACCCCTCCCGATCAACAGGACCCCCGTTTCGACCGTAGGTGGTCCGTTTCCTCCGTTTTGCGGTACGCCAGACTCCTCCCGATGAACAGGATCCCGTTTTCGAACGTGGCCGGTCGAACACAAGGCCGTTTCCTCCGTTCTGCAGTGCACCAGGCCTCGTTTCCATTGCCTGTTCCGTCCAAGCCATCCTGATGAACACGACGACGCATTCCGTTCCGACCCAGCCAGTTGGCTCCCACGCGTTCCGTTGCCTCCCGATGAACACGATGCATTCCGTTGCCTCCCCATGAACACGAAGCATTCCGTTGCCTCCCCATGAACACGACGACGACGCTGTTTCTCTATTCCGACCCAGCCATGTACACGAGCCCTGGCCATACGTATGCGCGAGTAGGCGTTCAAGACCCCACCCGTATGTACACATATGTGGTCGTATTTTCTTTCTTGCACACTGGCCAATGTACGTATGTGTACAAGCTACGTGCGCGCCTCTACTATGACACGTGCGCGCCTCTACATCGACCAGCATATATGTACGTACACGTTCGCGGTTAGAATGACAACGCTAGTACGCTTCGACAAGGTGGGTCCCGACTGTCAGGCACTTCCTTGCGTGCGAAGATGTAGCTGGTGGGTCCCAGCAGTCAGGGGGCGAATCATTTTTTTTTTGCCCGGATGCACTTCCTTGCGTGCGAAGGTGTAGCTGGTGGGACTCAACAGTCAGGGGGGAAATGTTTTTCTCGCGAAATACGGTGGCCCTTCTGGTGGTTCCCTGCTGTCAGGTGAAGGAATCATTATTTTCCGTGTAATAAGGAGGCACTTCCTTGCTGCGGCCGTGGACCCAGCTGTCAGCCTCTCCACGTACAGTCCACGTCCGATGGAAGTCGTTCCTTGACCATGTTGACCACGCCGCACCGAGAGCACCAGGGCGGTGGACGACGGCGAGGCTAGGAAGGGGACGATGCGGTCCGGGGAAGACGCGACAGTGGATGCCCACGCGTAGAGGAGTATGAGGGTTCACTCGTTCGGCTGCGGAGTGAGGCTGATGTCGCTGCAGAATAACAGGGGGTGTGGGTCCGTAGAGGGATGGCCTGGCCAGCGGTGGGAGTAGTAGGGGGCGGTGAGGCCTCCGCGGCATCATAGCCGGCCACGGGCGGCAGGAGCAGGTGGCACGACCGGCGCTGCTTTGGGCGGCTGGAGCAAGAAGACCAGAGGTTGAAGAAGCACTACGGCTGTTGGATGGACATCGTACGGTCACTAGAGCTAGAATCATTCATATATTGACTAAAGTTGACAAAGGCCTCCATCCCAGTCAAGTTAGTAGGCCCACAAGTCAGCCTCCCACCAAGCTGGGTCCCAGCTAGCAGGGGTATTCATTTTTTTTGTGCGTAATAAGGAGGCACTTCTGGTGGGTCCGAGCTGACAACGGGGGGAACGTTTTTTTGTGAAATACGGTGGCCCGTACGGTGGGTCCCAACAGTCAGGGGGAAATTTTTTTTCGCGAAATACTAGTGGCCCATACGGTGGGTCCCTGCTGTCAGGTGGAGGAATAATTATTTTCCGCGTAATAAGGAGGCACTTCCTTGCGGCTGCCGTGGACCCAGCTGTCAGCCTCTCCACGTACAGTACTCTTCCGATGGAAGTCGGTCATTGACCACATTGACCACGCCGCGCCGAGAGCACCACAACGGTGGACGATGGCGAGGCCTAGGAAGGGGATGACGCGGAGCCGGGGAAGACGCGGAGCCGGGGAAGACGCGGCAATGGAAGCCCGCACGGAGAGGAGTACGAGGGTACACCGGATCGGCTGCGGTGTGAGGCTGCCGTCGCCGCAGAATAATGAGGGGTGTGGGTGAGTAGAGGGATGCCCTGGCCTGCGGTGTGAGTAGTAGGGGCGGCGAGGCTGCTGGCGGCAAAGACAACCGCCACGGGTGGCGGAGAGCGGCGGTCCCTTGGCGCTACTTTGGCGGTTGGAACAAGAAGATCAGAGATTGAAGAAACACGACGGCCGTTGGATTGACATCCAACGGTTATGTCTGCTAGAATTGTTTGTAAGATATGACGATAACAAATGATGTTGTGCACATGTCAACTACTCCTATATGTAACATAGTACCACTTTTTTGATAATCTTGTTGCTAGTGTAGATAATCTTGTTGCTAGTGTAGATAATCATGTCAACTACTCCTACATGATCATGCCTAGATAATCTTGTTGCTAGTGTAGTAAGATATGACGATAACAAATGATGTTGTGCACATGTCAACTAATCCTATATGTAACATAGTACCACTTTTTCGACTGTCCGGTCGAGAATGAACAGTGAGATCAATGTTAACAGAACTAGGTCCATAGCGCACGGAGAGTACGGTGCTACAGTACTCCACGAAACATGAACCATATGAAGCACGATTAGTGTTAGGCAGGGTGTATGAAGGGTGCATGGGATGGGAGCAAAAGTTCCCTTCTCGACCCACTTTTCGGTGTTTGCTAGAGTGCATGAAGGGTGCATGAGTCCACACTAGTAGGTTGACAAAAATACACGAAGAGGAAACAACTATATTGAGATGAGAATGCAACCAAACACACCCACACGCTTTGTGCTACAGTTACTGATCTGCACCTTCTGAGTTTGATCCAACGGTCATGTTGCGCCGAGACATGAACATGCCCATGGAGAGGGCGCCTAAACACCACCGAAGTCCCTCTACTTCTCAAGGCGCACGACGTTGGTGATGCAGGGTGCAACCGCCCGCAGAGCCCGCTCCCGGTCGAAGGGAGCCATCTCATCAAAGATGGCGTCCAATGGCATGAATGGATTCCGGTGACGGAGCCCTGAAAGGATTCGCCCGGCATTGGCGACGGCAGCCCGCAACCCCTCCTTGTCCAGCTCAGTCCCCCACCATCGCGCGGAGATGGCTCAGCTCCTCGGAGATATAGGTGATGAAGGAGACCAGGTCAGGAAGTCGCAGCTCGTTGAAGTCGACCGGGTGGTCAAACGGGTTTAGCCCGACGGCCGGCATCGTCGCGCTGGCACGACGGTAGGCATCGCGCAACTGCAACATGTGCATGGCAACTTGGTTCACCAAGTGGCTGAGGCGATCCTGGACCTCGTCACGATCAGCCCACTCGCGCTCCAGCCGGCTCCCCTGATGGCCTATCGTATCTCCCTCTTTCTGGAGCAACAACGCCGATGCCTCGAGCATCTTTGTGGTGGACGCCTACCGCTTTTGAATCTCCGTGAACTCCCGCACATAACGGAGGATCATGGCACTCCTCTCCTCCTTGAGCTCACGGAGCTCCACGTCCTTGGCACTGAGCTCCGCATCCTTGGCATGGAGCTCCTATGTCAGGCGCCTCACCTCGGACTCCGTGATATGCTGCGCCGTGATACGTCTCCAACGTATCTATAATTTATGAAGCATTCATGCTATTTTATTATCTGTTTTGAATGATTATGGGCTTTATTATACACTTTTATATTACTTTTGGGACTAACCTACTAACCGGAGGCCCAACCCATATTGTTGTTTTATTGCCTATTTTAGTATTTCGAAGAAAAGGAATATCAAACGGAGTCCAAACGGAATGAAACCTTCGGCAGCGTGATTTTTGGGAAGATTATGACCCAGGAGACTTGGAGTTGAAGTAAAGGAAGCGTCGAGGAAGCCACGAGATAGGGGGGCGCGCCCACCCCCCTGGGCTCACCCTCCCCTCTCGTGGGCCCCTCGAGGCTCCCCCAACCAACTTCTTTTGCCTATATAAGCCTACGTACCCTTAAAACATCGAATATCAAGATAGATCGGGATTTCCGCCGCCGCAAGCCTCTGTAGCCACCAAAAACCTCTCGGGAGCCCGTTCAGGTGCCCTGCCGGAGGGGGAATCCATCACTAGTAGCCATCTTCATCATCCCAGCGCAATCCATGACGAGGAGGGAGTAGTTCACCCTTGGGGCTGAGGGTATGTACCAGTAGCTAGGTGTTGGATCTTATGATGTTTCTCCCCTTTACTCTCTTGTGATGAATTGAGTTTTCCTCTTGAAGTTATCTTATCGGATTGAGTCTTTAAGGATTTGAGAACACTTGATGTATGTCTTGCCGTGTTTATCTGTGGTGACAATGGGATATCATGTGACACTTGATGTATGTTTTGTTGATCAGCTTGTGGGTTCCGCCCATGAACCTATGCATAGGGGTTGGCACATGTTTTTGTCTTGACTCTCCGGTAGAAACTTTGGGGCACTCTTTGAAGTACTTTGTGTTGGTTGAATAGATGAATCTGAGATTGTGTGATGCATATCGTATAATCATGCCCACGGATACTTGAGGTGACAATGGAGTATCTAGGTGACATTAGGGTTTTGGTTGATTTGTGTCTTAAGGTGTTATTCTAGTACGATCTCTTGAATAGATTGATCCGAAAGAATAACTTTGAGGTGGTTTCGTACCCTATCATAATCTCTTCGTTTGTTCTCCGCTATTAGTGGCTTTGGAGTGACTCTTTGTTGCATGTTGAGGGATAGTTATATGATGCAAGTATGTTATTATTGTTGAGAGAACTTGCACTAGTGAAAGTATGAACCCTAGGCCTTGTTTCCTATCATTGCAATACGGTTTACGCTCACTTTTACCATTAGTTACCTTGCTGTTTTTATATTTTCAGATTACAAAAACCTATATCTACCATCCATATTGCACTTGTATCACCATCTCTTCGCCGAACTAGTGCACCTATACATTTTGCCATTGTATTGGGTGTGTTGGGGACACAAGAGACTCTTTGTTATTTGGTTGCAGGGTTGCTTGAGAGAGACCATCTTCATCCTACGCCTCCTACGGATTGATAAACCTCAGGTCATCCACTTGAGGAAAATTTGCTACTGTCCTACAAAACTGTGCACTTGCAGGCCCAACAACGTCTACAAGAAGAAGGTTGTGTAGTAGACATCAAGCTCTTTTCTGGCGCCGTTGCCGAGGAGGTGAGTGCTTGAAGGTATATCTTTAGATCTTGCAATCGAATCTTTTTATTTCTTGTTTTATCACTAGTTTAGTTTATAAAAGAAGACTACAAAAAATGGAATTGAGTTTGCCTCATACGCTTCATCTTTTTAATATCTTTCGTGAGAATGATGAAAAGGAAAATTGTGCTCAATTTCTAGAAGAAGAATGCATTAAAATGCTTGGTACTAGATCTTTGTATGATGAGCATGTTTGCAATGTTGTTAGTATGAATTCCTTGAATATCCATGATGCTAATGATATGCAAAGTCACAAGCTTGGGGAAGCTATGTTTGATGAATATGATATATTTTGTCCCCCAAGCTTTGATGAGAAAATTTATTTGGATGATAGCATGCCTCCTATTTATGATGATTATATTGATGAAAGTGGGTTTGGAAGAGTGTCAACTTTAGAAAGTAGTGATCCCACTATTTTGGAGGATGTTGAATCTTATTGTGATGAACATGAAAGTGGATTTGGAAGACTGTCAACTTTATTTAGTGATGATTCCACTATTTCGGAAGAGGTTCCAATTGATTATGAGAATAAAGTTCCTGTCTATGATGATTATTGTGATGACATGTATACTATAAAGAACAATGATAACCATGAAACTTGTCATCATGATTTTAGTTTTCAATTGGATTATGCCTCACATGATAATTATTTTGTTGAGTTTGCTCCCACTATTCCGAATGAGAAGGATTTTTCTTATGTGGAGAGTAGTAAATTTTCTATGCTTGTAGATCATGAAAGGAATGCTTTAGGTGCTGGTTATATTGTTGACTTCATTCATGATGCTACTGGAAATTATTATGGGGAGGAACATATGCTTGTAGGAATTGCAATAATATCAAGTTTCCTCTCTATGTGCTTCAAGTTTTGAAGTTATGCTTGTTTTACCTTCCTATGCTAGTTGATTATTGTTCCAATAAGTTGTTTGATCACAAAATCCCTATGCATAGGAAGTGGGTTAGACTTAAATGTGCTAGTCATATGCTTCATGATGCTCCCGTTATGTTTCAATTCTTATCTTTTAGGTGAGCATCATTGTCATCATCATGCCTAGCTAGAAAGGCATTAAAGAAAAGCGCTTGTTGTGAGACAACCCAATATTTAACCTTACTATTTTTGTGTGTCCACATGATTATGCTACTGTAATAATCATGTCTTATAGCTTTTGTTTCAATAAAGTGCCAAGTAAGACCTTTAGGATAGCTCACGGTGATAGTTGTGTTGACCCTGCTGAGAATCAGAAACTTTTGCACCCAGTAAATTAGTTTTGTTAATTCACATAAACGTGCTTATGATCTGATTCTTTTTGATCCGGATTGGTACACACATTTCTTAGGACTTCCTAATTTGGTAGAATTTTTGGAGTTCCAGAAGTATACGTTTGATACAGATTACTACAGACTGTTCTGTTTTTGACAAATTCTGTTTTCTATGAGTTGTTTGCTTATTTTGATGAATCTATGAGTAGTATCGGAATAGATAAGTTGGAGTACAGTAGATATTAAACCAATATGAATTTAGAATGAGTTCATTACAGTACCTAAGTGGTGGTTTTATTTTCTTATACTAATGGAGCTTACGAGTTTTCTGTTGAGTTTTGTGTTGTGGAGTTTTCAAGTTTTGGGTAAAGATTCGATGGACTATGGAATAAGGAGTGGAAAGAGCCTAAGATTGGGGATTCCCATGGCACCCCAAGGTAATATTTAAGGACAAACAAGATCCTAAGCTTGGGGATGCCCCGGAAGGCATCCCCTCTTTCATCTTCGTTCATCGGTAACTTTACTTGGAGCTATATTTTTATTCACCACATGATATGTGTTTTGCTTGGAGCGCCATTTTCTTTTATTAGTATTTGCTTTTTGTTATTTAGATTAATGTTTTGCATCTATAGATTCAATAAAAATGTCAAGGATAGCCTTTACCATGCTTATTTTGCTAGTATACATGTTGCTGTTTGAAAACAGAAAGTTTACCGCTGTTGCAAAAATTCCTAGAAAAGTCAGAGAATGATATAATGTTGAAACCTTTTGCATTATGAGCTCTGATAAATTTACTACAGTGGGAATTTTCTCTCATAATTTTTGGAGTTAGGGAAGTTTGATGAATCTTGCATTCTTCACAGACTGTACTGTTTTGGCAGATTGCTGTTATATTTGCATTGTTTGCATATGTTTGCTTGTTTAATGATTCTATTTGAGGATAGGAGTATTAAATATGAAGAGGCATTTAGTATGCAATGTTGAAAAAAATTTAGTGATTTGTTACAGTAGAAAATGATAAGGTTTTGCATTGGTTTATACTAACCTATCTCACAAGTTCTTGTTGAGTTTGGTGTGGATGAAGCTTTGATAAAAAGAGAAACCATGATATGAGAGGAATTAAGGGGACACAAAAGGTCAAGCTTGGGGATGCCCAAGGCACCCCAAGATAATATTTCAAGAAGTCTCAAGAATCTAAGGTTGGGGATGCCCCGTTAGGCATCCCACCTTTCTTCTTCAACAACTATCGGTTAGTATCAGTTGAGCCTAAGTTTTTGCTTCTTCACATGAGTTGTGCTATCCTTGCAATGTCATTTTATTTTGTTTTGCTTGCTGTTTGAATACAATACCAAGATCTGAAATTCTTTAATGAGAGAGAGAGTCTTCACATAGTTACATAATTATTTAGCTACTCATTGATCTTCACTTATATCTTTTTGGAGTAGTTTGTCATTTACTCGTGTGCTTCACTTATATCCTATGAGTAAATTGTTGAGTGAGTTGACTGTCACAAATCTGAAATTATATATGTCTCATTTGCTTATCCCATGGGGAGTAATGACTTCACATCTAAAAAGTAGAGGTTGTAAATTTATTGAAGGTTAGCAAGCATTGTATTGGTCATTTGAACAATTCATGAAAGAATATTGAAGGAAGAGAGATTTCACATATAAATATACTATCCTAGACATCTTTTATAATTGTGAGCACTCATTAAGTATGACATGCTAAAGAGTTGATGTTGGACAAGGAAGACAACGTAATGGGTTATGTTTTCTCACATCTCAGTTAAAGTATATTGTCATGGATCATTCAAACATGTTGAGCTTGCCTTTCCCCTCATGCTAGCCAAAATTTCTTGCACCAAGTAGAGATACTACTTGTGCTTCCAAATATCCTTAAACCAAGTTTTTGCCATGAGTGTCCACCATACCTACCTATATGCGGTATTTACCTGCCGTTCCAAGTAAATTTGCATGTGCCAAACTCTAAACCTTCAAATAATAATCTGTTTTGTATGCCCGAATCGCTCATGTAGCGACTAGGGGCTGTTAGTATCTTCCATGCTATGTGGGTTATTCTCAAGATGAGTGGACTCCGCTCATCATTCACGAGAAAAATGGCTAGTAACCGGGATGCCCAGTCCCATGATCAAAAGATCAAAATCAAATCAGAAATAATTGCAAATAAAACTCCCCCAGGTTTGATGTTAGTTGGAGGCACCCGTTGTTTCGGGCAAGCCATGGATTGATGATTGTTGGTGGTGGGGGAGTAAAAATTTTTACCATTCTATTTGGGAACCGCCTATAATGTATGTAGTATGGAAGATATTGGGAACTCTTGGTTGTTATGTTGACAATGAGATCATACCTCTCAAAATTATTTATCTCTATTTCAAAATTGAGCTCTGGCACCTCTGCAAATCCCTGCTTCCCTCTGCGAAGGGCCTATCTTTTACTTTTATGCAAGAGTCAAGGTGATCTTCACCTTTCACTTTTTCATTTTGTCCTTTGGCAAGCACCTCGTGTTGGAAAGGTCCTGATATATATATCCAATTGGATGTAAGTTAGCATGAACTATTATTGTTGACATCACCCAAAGTTGAATACATTGGGAGGCAACACTATAAGCCCCTATCTTTCTCAATGTTCGATTAAAACTCTGTAACCATTAGTATTGCGTGACTGTTAGCAATTGTGGAAGACTATATGATAGTTGAGTATGTGGAGTTTACTATTCCTGAAAATAAGATGAACTAAAATTGTTTGAGGACTGAGAATGAAGTTTGCTAGTTTTCAAGAAAGTTTATGGTCTATGCTTTAACATGTGAATATCTTGTTACTTGATCGTGAGAAGTTTTATGAGATGAACTACTGTTATGACATATAATCATGATAGAAAAGGTGATTGAAATTATCATTGATCAAACTTGTGCACCTGCTAGCATTCACACTTCATAAATTCTTTCTTCTATCATTTACCTACTCGAGGACAAGCAGGAATTAAGCTTGGGGATGCTGATACGTCTCCAACGTATCTATAATTTATGAAGCATTCATGCTATTTTATTATCTGTTTTGAATGATTACGGGCTTTATTGTACACTTTTATATTACTTTTGGGACTAACCTACTAACCGGAGGCCCAGCCCATATTGTTGTTTTATTGCCTGTTTCAGTATTTCGAAGAAAAGGAATATCAAACGGAGTCCAAACGGAATGAAACCTTCGGCAACATGATTTTTGGGAAGATTATGACCCAGGAGACTTGGAGTTGAAGTAAAGGAAGTGTTGAGGATGCCACGGGATAGGGGGGGCGCGCCGTCCCCTCTCGTGGGCCCCTCGAGGCTCCCCCAACTGACATCTTTTGCTTATATAAGCCTACGTACCCTAAAAACATCGAATATCAAGATAGATCGGGAGTTCCCCCGTCGCAAGCCTCTATAGCTACCAAAAACCTCTCGGGAGCCCGTTCCGGCGCCCTATCGGAGGGGGAATCCATCACCGCTGGCCATCTTCATCATCCCGGCGCTATCCATGATGAGGAGGGAGTAGTTCACCCTCGGGGCTGAGGGTATGTACCAGTAGCTATGTGTTTGATCTCTCTCTCTCTCTCTCTTGTTCTCTCTATGGCACGATCTTGATTTATCGCGAGCTTTGCTATTATAGTTGGATCTTATGATGTTTCTCCCCCTCTACTCTCTTGTGATGAATTGATTTTTCCTCTTGAAGTTGTCTTATCGGATTGAGTCTTTAAGGATTTGAGAACACTTGATGTATGTCTTGCGTGTTTATCTGTGGTGACAATGGGATATCACATGCCACTTGATGTATGTTTTGGTGATCAACTTGCGGGTTCCGCCCATGAACCTATGCATAGGGGTTGGCACACGTTTTCATCTTGACTCTCCGGTAGAAACTTTGGGGCACTCTTTGAAGTACGTTGTGTTGGTTGAATAGATGAATCTGAGATTGTGTGATGCATATCGTATAATCATGCCCACGGATACTTGAGGTGACAATGGAGTATCTAGGTGACATTAGGGTTTTGGTTGATTTGTGTCTTAAGGTGTTATTCTAGTACAAACTCTTGAATAGATTGATCCGAAAGAATAACTTTGAGGTGGTTTTGTACCCTACCATAATCTCTTTGTTTGTTCTCTGCTATTAGTGGCTTTGGAGTGGCTCTGTTTTGCATGTTGAGGGATAGTTATATGATCCAAGTATGTTATTATTGTTGAGAGAACTTGCACTAGTGAAAGTATGAACCCTAGGCCTTGTTTCCTACCATTGTAATACCGTTTACGCTCACTTTTACCATTAGTTACCTTGCTGTTTTTATATTTTCAGATTACAAAAACCTATATCTACCATCCATATTGGACCTGTATCACCATCTCTTCGCCGAACTAGTGCACCTATACAATTTGCCATTGTATTGGGTGTGTTGGGGACACAAGAGTCTCTTTGTTATTTGGTTGCAGGGTTGCTTGAGAGAGACCATCTTCATCCTACGCCTCCTATGGTTTGATAAACCTTAGGTCGTCCACTTGAGGGAAATTTGCTACTGTCCTAGAAACCCGTGCACTTGCAGGCCCAACAACATCTACAAGAAGAAGGTTGTGTAGTAGACATCACGCCGCCATGGCACCAGGTAGAAGCAATGGGGAGAGGAAGCAAAGGGGCGAAACGGCTGGAAGGCAATGCAATCTATGGGAAGGCGGAAGGAGCCAGCCGAGGAGGGGGCAATCTTTTGGTTTTCACCACGGTAAAACACCAGTCGACGACTTCTCACATCAGGGAGCAGTGGGTTTTACAGGCGGAGTCATCGTGACTAATTGCTGCCGCGCTTGCTCCCGTCAATCAAAAATTAAAAATCCTGCCGCTTTGCTCCCATCAATCAAAAATTAAAAATCCTGCCGCACCCAAACACGAGCAACGCCGCGGTGGATATTTAAATTTACTGCGGCAAGTAGATAAAGCGGGTGAAAAAACAAATGTGGCGGCAGCCTAGCTAATCGGTCGAACTAGCCCAACTAGCTAGCCACCGTGCTTCACTGATGTACTCGGCGGGAAAGGTGGTCTTTCGTGATTTGACAACTCATTTACTTGCTTCGGTGCTACGACCGAGGAGGACCCAGAAAACGTGTGGTAGGGTGTCCCACGTCAGGAAGAATATATGCGTGCACCACCCGGGAGGACCCCAAAACCGCGCGGTAGGGTGTGCCACGTCTCGGCACGGAGGAAAAATGTGCGTGTAAAAATATATTGTATCAGACATAGTACCTATGGTTGGACCTCGGGACCCAATCAGTCGGTCGAAAACACCCCACTAGCCACATAGCTTCATCATGGAAATGTGGCATGGAGGATAGATGTGGTTAGCTCCGTCTCGACCAACCACAACGTCTCTTATTCTAGGCGATTCTTCTATTTTTCAAGCTTTTTTTAGTTGTAATAACACCACGGCAAGCTAGCGCCGCTTTTCGTGTGTGCCCATGCAAAGGTTAGACGATGGAGAGAAGGGAGATTGAGATCGCAGACCTGGGACCCACCAGTAAGTGAGACAATGGTCATGCATGTGTTGACGAGGCACTCCCTCTACTCTACTCAAGGCAAGTACTGTATAAAATCAAGTTATGGGACAAAGCCAACAACCGTTGTTGTTTCAGGCTATCGACTTACGCTTTGTAGTTTAGGTTGCTAGTTCGAATCTCGTCTTTCAGATTTGTTAGTTTTAGGTCCAAATTTGATTAATGACAAGTGGGACCCCCATGTGTTGTTCCGATATTTCAGTGTAGGATGGTTTTTTCGAACAAACACTTTGCGCGGTTAGACAAGTAACGGCACGAGTTACACGTATTTTGCAAGTTTATGAACAAAAATGACAGCGACATAGAATATCACATCCACCCCGCAGCTTAGATAATATGGTGATACAAGTTTTTACACCGTTGGAAGTGAGATCCAATGGCTTGGGAGTAGTCTTTGTAATTATGCGCAATTTCCAAACTCTCCAAAGGTTTTTTTGGAAATAAAAAAATCAGGCCTCGTGTGTGCCAGTGCATCTTCGATCCAACTGCTCCCCGTTGCTCATATTAGGTGCTCCCCGTAGCTTAATTATCCGCTACGGTGATTTGAGCATCTAGGTCGTATGATTAGTGATCAGATGGCACATGAGTAGTACTTGTACTTTCTGCACATTTCTCAAACTCTATCAACCATATATTGGAAAAACATTCAAACCTCCAACTGTGGGCCGTTAGATCTCAGTGAACTTGTATCATCATAGAATCTACGGTGCGGGAGCACCTCATATTCTCCTGTGCGAGAAAACATAAGGTGCTATCGCAGCTTCGATGCTGCGGTGATAGGAGCTTGGAGGTCGCTTGATCTGAGATCCAATGGCATCTGAATAGTCTTTGTGCTTGTAAGCAGTGGCCGAACTCTTTTGGGGCTTTTCTGCAAAATACCATTTGAACCACCGAGGAGGTGTTGGGTCACAAATCCAACGGCTCCGAAGAGCTTGTATAACCAAAGCATCTAAGGTGTGGTAGCACATGATATTCTTACATACAGGAGAATATGATGTCCTCCTTCATCTTAGATGCTACGGTGATACGAGCTTTGAGGTCGTTGGATATGTGATCCAAGGGCATCTGAGTAGTTTTTGTACAAATTGTGTGCAATTCTCAAACTCATCAAGGTTTCCTGCAAAAATATTAAGACACATCATGTGAGCTGCTATATCTCAGATCTACAAGCTCGAAGCAACTCGTATCGGCATATAGCATCTAAGGTATGGGGGCACATGATATTCTCTCGGGGAGGAGGGGTGGGGTGCACAACCAATCAGTGGTTGGGAGGGTGGGGACGAATATAATCTAAACAACCCTAAACAGAGCTCCACAATTTTATCTAAGGTCGAGGGGTTGACCCCCGACAATCATAGCTCCGCCTAAACACAACATTTGCATGTACTGTAGTACTAGACTTAATATTCATGTTTCAGTTTCATGTTCATTTTAAATATTGAACTGAGGACCATGGATCTCTTACATTTTACTCCCTTCGTTCCTAAATATTAGTCTTTTTAAAGGTTTCAAATGGACTGGCACATACAGATGTATATAGACATATTTTAGAGTCTAGATTCACTCATTTTGCTCTGTATGTAGTCACTTGTTGAACTCTCTAAAAGACTAATATATAGGAATAGAAGGAGTATTTTTGAATTCATGTCATACATGCATGGTTTGGAAAAATAGATGCACTATACTTATTGGATTGCTGTTGTGTTCATGCGTGTGTGTCTCTGTGTGTGTGTGTGTGGTCATATGCTTGATATATACAAAGTTTTCTCACCTCCATATTGTTCATCTTTTAAATTTGAATTGCATTGGAAACTTACTAGGGATACCATGAAATGTGAAATCCACGTTGAGATCATTATATCACAAACTCACTCTAATTCAACAACTTGTCATAAATCAATTACCACGTTGAGATTAGTATTTCCAAGGAAATACGGGTATTGTAAAACACATAGATTCGTTCGGCAATTTAAAAGGTTCCTTTCGTATTCTCGAATGGTAGGAGCCAACGGCGTACCAGCCAGACCTTGGCTCGTGTTGATCCTAAAAAATAAAAAAAAAAAAAACTGGGCTCGTGTCCTTCGGTGGCGTGCGTGGTATGCACATTAGGTAACCCAAACCAGTCGAGCCTCAGCGTTTCAAGTTGAAATATCTGGCAGCGAGAATTCCAGCCCTAGGAAATTCCCCTCATGTCCCCGGTCCATAATGATTACCAATGAACAACGGAGGGATGCTTTAGTAACTAGACAATGTTACCTACCGTGCCGAGCATGGTTCAATTCCCTCGGTCGCCGCTCATCAAGGTCACCCATCAACTGCATTTCCTAGTACTACTACTACTACACCAGGATGAGCACATAATTGAGCCCGTTTGTTCGTGCCTAGTACTTGAGTTAATATATCAGGCAATGCACTGGTACGGAGGGATTATCCTTTTACTCTACATATATAACTTGTCTGAAGTCTAACTAAGCAAAATGTTTGACCAAATCATTTCTTAAGAAATACAACAGGACAAATGTACGGCTTGAAAATTTATTGCATGATGCAGGTTATGATATTGTTTCGAATCCTGGATCTCAAATTTTAGAAAATCCAAATGTGAGCATAAATTCTTAAAACTGAGCATGGTCACATGATATGGCACAAATATTACTTCGTAAGTTTTTTCTTCAATTTGAGACAAGCTTCTTATGAAAAGTTGCACAAATGAAGAGCGAAGGTATTTTGGAACAAAGACCTATCACGTTAAGGTGAACGCTTTCACTATTGAAACCGTGGGCACTTACGTGCCACCATGAGTCCCCGCTTCTCATCGGCAAGTGTCATCTGAGCAAGTGTGTGAGTTGACGGGAGGCGTGCGAGCAGACCGCTGCGTCGGCTGTCGAGGAGGCGTCTTGGCGGATCATTGCGCGAGCTCACGGGAGGCGAACCCTTTGACCAGGCTCCGCCGCCCACCGTCGTCCCAACTCCTCCCACTTTTAATGTTGTCGGCGCCGAAGTTTAAAATCAACCCCGCACTACCCGGTATCGCTACAATCTTCTCTCTTCCTCTATGATTCTCCTGTCATCTACCTCCAACTAGCCTGACCTAAATGTACGCCATGCCGCATCACGATGGTCTGCCCTTAGTGTTCCAGTTTCCTGAGGAAGACACCCAGCCGGAGTCTCAAGAACATAAGGCACTTTGGGATGAGCTTGAACTGGCCTTGCAGGAAGACGCCGCGCCTGTCCCCGCTCCCGTTCAGGCTCCCATTGCTCGACTGCGCCAGCGCTCATCCCCGTGGCATTGATGGGCTGGGAGCCGCACATTGTCGCCGAGCTTGATCCCACGGGGTTCCACGAGGTCCCCGCCGACTTTCACGCGCCCGTGCACCTACCAGCGCATGCGCTGCACAAGATGCACTAACGCCTGCGCCGTGGTGGTGCCGTGCACTGCCGCGCATGCGCTGCGACGCAGCTGCGCGCGCTGCGCCCGTGCGGTGCCGTGCACATGAATGTCTCCGCCGCGCTGTTGGCGGCGCTTTGTCCCGCTGGTGCAGCGCCCCCTCGGCGGCATGGATGGCGCCGTCGACCGCATCCTTGCACTGCGCGATCACCTCCTCCGCCCGATTGACTTCGCTCAAGTCGAACATTTTGGCCTTCCTTGAAGCTAGGCCAACGTCCAGGAGTACGCCAACAACGGCGCAAGATGCCACCATCGCCGTCGGTCTGTGGCCCGATGACACACAGAGCATGGTAGAGGAGCTGCTTCCCACCGCGAGACGCCGCCGCCGCCGCCGCGTAATCTAAATTTTCCATGAAAAACGTTTGGATTGCCATGCTTAAAATCCGAACGTTTATCATTTCTGTTTATTTTATATCGATCGTCGTATAATTTAAAGTCGGAGTCAGATAGAACAAAATCTATGGTTTGATCGATTGAATGTTCTGCTAGAGCCGTACCAAATTAAATATAAAACGTCATCAAGCCACATGTATTCCTTGTCATCCAACGACCTAGACTGCTTCAATGTCAAGCGCTCAACACGTTTAGCGTGCAGTTAATTTCATGCCAAATATAGTTCTAATCACATAATAACACGCAAATAATATCATTTTCTTAATATCCGCATGCACTTAATATACTTCCAAATTAACGTGCATTGCACGTACACACTGACTAGTGCTGCTAGTACGTGAAACTGGTGCCGTGACTTGTGAACGCGTCCAGATATGGTCAATGGCAACATCGCCCGCGAGTTCTTCGTGTTTGCCGTGCGTCTAAACGCAGAAGGGGAGGAGAGAGAGAGAGCACACATGGAACCCACCAGTAAGTGAAGGCGAATAGTACTAAAAATAATATTACATGTTATCCATTAATTAGGCTGTGGTAATGTAAAAACATTATGTGAACAAAGGGGGATACAACAAACATTGCCGTTCTAAATATGTTGCCTATTGACGTGCGGCTTGAAGGCCCGGTCGCATGTTCGATCCTCGCCCTTTATTTTTTAATTTGTATATGGGTCCAAATTTGTTTCATGACATGTGGGCCCCTCGGTGTGTTGTTTGTAGCACTTTAATTCGTGGGTCAAAATTTTTTCCATTCCAAGTGGACTATTGGTGTGTAGTTTTGTAGCTTATTTATAATAATTAAAGAGAACAACATAGTTTTTTCAATAATACCATGGTGCGACATTGAAGGCGTGAAAGGACGTGCAAGAGAGCGATGACCGAGCCAGAGGGAAATCAACTAGGGGAGTTGCATGGGTTGCAACGGTGTTTGGAGTAGTTGTGGGCCGAATGCTATGAAAATATAATCTAAACCGACGGAATAAATGCCTACACAAATTAATCCATGGTTAGAGTGCCCCTCGCAATGTAAATAGCTCCGGCTTTGCGAGAGATAGAGAGATAGTAGCTTCAATTCGTGGAAGATATGATGTGAGAAAGCGAGGTCAATCGAGAGACATATAGATAGAGAGACAAAGTGAGTGTGGTCCGACATTCATTGAACAAATATATATGTTCTGGAGAGATATTGCCCGATTGAGCTTTTGGCAAGGGTGAGGGCTGTAAGATAGAGCTTGAGAGATGATCCAGTCAAAGACGTGTAGATATATTTTGTGCGTGGGAGGAAGCAAGGTCAACTGATCACATAGGGTCGCCGTGCGATCAAAAGAGTGAGATGGGTTGGAGAGAGTGACCTAGATAGACAATGTGCATGAGAGAGTATACAATGTGGATAGGTCGAATTGGGCTCAAACATGGTGATATATCATTTTTTCCAAGAAAGAGCGAGGTCAATCGAGACAAACAGAGAGAGAGAGAGAGAGAGATTGAGTGAGCATGGTCCACCATGAGGTGGAAAGAGTGGCGGCGGCTTGGATGGACTGACCTAGATAGACAATCTACGTGAGAGAGTATAGAGTGTGTCGATCGAGGCCCGAACAGGGAGATATATCATTTGTGTGTGAAAGAAAACGAGGTTAAACGAGACTCGGATAAAGAGAGCGAGATTGAGCGAGTGTGGCCTGCCGTGCGGAAGAAAGAGTGAGACAGTCTCGAGGGAGTGACCTAGATATACAACGTGCGTGCGTGTGCATGAGAGGTTGGGGGGGCTAGATAGGCAATGCATGTATTTAGCGCGAGAGGGTGAGAGGGAGAGGGGAGAGAGAAAGAGAGAGCTCGGCATGGGGTGCAATGGCGGGTGTGTGAGGTAAATACATTTGGTAACAGAGTGGAAAAAGGGGTTGTGTAGTTGAGAGACTTAGAGATTGAAACATGGAGAGAAAGAATGAACGTGTGTTGGAAACCGATAGCTTCCTAAGGTGGTTAGGAGAGGAAGATTGACCGTCTGAGGAAGTATCTAGCGTTTGTGCAAGGGGGGCTAAAACAACATTTGAATGTACATAGTACGAGACTTAATATCGATGTTTCAATTCGGTGTACATTATAAGATTTGAACCGACGACCATGCATATGGGTAATTATTTCGAATTCGTGCCATACTAAATTCTTAAAAGTTGACATTGACTCAATTTGTTGTGCTTTTTTGTAGGTCATATTTTTGAATCCATCCAAAAGTTTTCTCACTACCATGGTGTTCATCATATACATATGAATTTGTATTAAAAAAGTAGCGTGGATACAGTGAAATGCGAAATCCACGTTAGAATTGGAGATCGCTACGTGACACACACTCTAATTCTAATAACTAATTATGTGACACACACTCTAATCCACGTTAGTGTGGATACCGTTTCGATTTTTTTTCAAATAACTCCTCATTAATTAATTTATAGTCTCCCTCTCTTCACTTTTATAAGACCTTGAAGATATTTCAGACAATGTGCAAAATAGTTCATTTTAAGTTAAATGACTTACAAAAGTGAACGGAGGGAGTATCTTGTTTCGAATGACTAATTATTGCAAGGAAAACACGGGCATGGTAATACATATAGATTCGTTTGCAAATGAAAGAAGATTCGTTTGCATTCTCAAATGTAGGCATACCAGGCAGACCAGGATTGTGTCGGGGTGGACGCTGCTTTGGTGACTTAAAGGCACCTGCCTTTGGGTCACTGACATGTGGGCCAGCCACCTGTTGGGCCCACATGTCATGGACACAAAGGCAGTGCCTTAAGGCACCGAAGCATAGTCCTGTCTGGGTGGTCGCGTGTGTCGGACGGACGCGTAGCACCCAGCCACCCACCCCCCTCCCTCCCTCCCCAACTCCCCCCAACCGCCCACCCCCCAAAAAAGGACGTTGACAAAATAAGTTCGCGCTTCCACGTTTCAGATTGAAATATCTGGCGGCCCCAATTCCAGCCCTGCAAAATCTCTCTTCTCCACCGTCCCCTTCCGCGCCCAGATTGCTCAAATCCGTAATTCACCGCCAACCCAAGAAAAGTTTGAATCGCCCCTTGTCTCATCTCTTTCCCCACCTTTGTGCCGGATGACGACGACGAAGACGACGGTCGCGCTTCACCACCGCACCGGAGCTACCTCATCTATGCCCTCGTCCACCACACCGGGTGGTCCACCGACAACGTCGGCCACCGCAACCGACGTGCCTCACAGACACCGAGTTCCACCGCATTAGGTGTGCTTCACCGACGCCATCTCCCAGCTCACCAGGGCTACTTCACCGAGCACATCGTCACACCTCCGCCCCCCGAGGCCGTTGGGGCTTCACCAACGGTCTCGTCCACTGCATTGTAGCGCTCCGCTGCCACTCAAGATCTGCATCCATGTGCGGCCAGCCAACACCAGCGCATCACCCTCAATGGCTCTGAAGTGACCCGCACTCTAGCTAGGCGAGCATGCCCAAACGCCGGCCCGAACTAGGTATCCACACATCACTTCCTTGTGCACTCTTCCGACGATGTTTGGATATCATTTCACTGCTCTCTTAGATTACATGCCTATGCAACTCTGACTTTAACTCTTATTTCTTCTGGAGATATCATCTGAAACAAGCAAATCCATTTTTTAGCGAAGCATGATGGCGCTACGGGATCTGGTACACATCCTACACACCCGCATAACCTTGTAAGTATATGTCCTCCGGTACAACATCAAGGTCGATTCCTCTTATTTGATCAACCATTCGCCATGTCAAAAATGCAGAGGGGGATGCAAGGAGCACAAGGCCTGCACATCCAAGAAAGTGGTAACATGGACTTGTACATGGAACATCCCAAGCACAAGAAGAGCTGCAGTGAGCCTGTACAACGAGCTAGCGTAAGTCCATGCATTTCATTTAATTAGTACTAGCATTCGTGTATGATTTGTGTCCAGTTGCGGATCCACGAATTCAAGTTACCAGGGGCGAACATTAACTTAAAAAATACAAAGGCACTTGCACTCCGGAAATCAACATAGCTTGAGAAATGTGAAGCTACATGCACTTTGAAAACCAGCTAATGATCCAAAGTAGTTCAGATTATAAACACTAAATGATGCAAGCACCAAAAATGCAAAATGCAACATGGTGTACAAGGACTACAAACATGGTCTGTACCTGTTTGAATTATTCATTCTCTGGCTAAAAATATCGAAGTGTAATTGCACATATAACCAGTGTGCAAACTGCATATCAATATATCTATCCTGCACAAGTATGCCAATAGTTTCAAACAACAGATTAGAAAAGTATTTATGCTATGTTATCATGATACGGGGACTTTCTGGTAGATGGCCTCGACATTTCCTCAAGCTATGAAAATGCACTATAATTTGCTTGTCATCAATGCTTGCAAATCTCTGTCTCTCTCAACATAGTAGACCATCATTAGACACTAAATCCTTCAATGAGCTTGCAAAATGCTTGCATTAGATCCCTCATTAGACACTATATGTTCATCACCAGGAGCATGTAAAATGTTTGCATCAAATCCTTCATTAGCAGTCTGTTCATTAGACACTTCAGGCTCAAGAACAACATGAGCTTGTATGTTTGCACCGGAAACTTGATTAGATACATCAGATTCAATCAGTTAAGTATTGATTGGGGGAGTTATAAAATAAGTAGAAATTGGTTTCATTTTCTCATAGATTCCCTACATACAAGCAGTTTTACAACACCGTCAGGTTTAACTATTGGCCAGAAACTGAAGAGTTGAATTAGATATAATCAGGGATGTGATGTACCTGCTCGTTGCGCATGCTACTCTTGCAAGCTGCGACGTCTGTTTATGCAAGCTTCGATGCCATGCTTGTCTGCCGCTCTTTGCCTCCCATGAGCTACACCTAGGGTTGGATCTTCATCTTATTGTCCTTCTATTCGCTTGAAGCCCGGCGACCGCCCTCCAACGAGGGCGCGAGGAAGTGCTGTGTTGGTCTATCCAGCGGCGGCTAGGTTAGGAGCGAACTAGACTAGAGGCTGGAGCGAATGAATTGGGATTTTTCCTGCTGTCGGTCGATATGGGAGGCGCTCGTTTGGGTCGCGAGCCTGCTATAGGGCCTGCCTTGCACTTATGTTATTGGCCCATCCAAATTGAAACATTTTTCTTCATTTTTTACATTGCCTGCTCGTGCGTTGGGACGAACAAAACTAGCGTGGGCCAACCTGGATGACTCAAATTAGGTGCACACTTTCCAGCCACCTGAGGCGGTCTCCCATACCAGCCCCTATGGTGGCGTCGCCTCTTTTTGTGTGTATGATTGGATAGTGAAAAATATTCTAGTGGCACTTTTGATTTACCCACAGAATGGTTGAATTGCTTGTTTCTATGAACTGAGTTCGCCAATAATGTGAAGGATGCCAGTCTTTTCATCCTATTATAGATTGCTTAGATCTCGATATGCCAAAAATAATCGCATGAAATATACTGTAAAAGCCAGTGTGATGTGTGTGTCTACAACTAGTCTGACTACACGTCCTCATATAACATATCAAAGACGCACCATCTTACCAGATTCACCATTCGACTTACTAATGCAGTGTGGGAAGAAAGAAGTATTGGGACTGCGTATCCAAGCAATTGATGCCATGGACTCCTTCGTACAACCTTGTAAGGAAAAAGAAGTTGTAGTGTGCCTGTACAAAGAACTAGCGTAAGTTCAGTTACCTGCTTCTCGGAATTTTAGTTAGCCATTTATTACAAAATTGTTCAATTACGTTGCTTGGCTTAATTTAGTTTGCTACTGATTACATAATGCCACAGCCTGTTAATCATATTGTAGACTGCACCTATCTATGTGTTTCATACTTACCGTTAAGAATTACTGTTTGCCTTAACTTAAATATCTCTTGGTTTGTTTAACTCGCTTTGCTACTACAACATGAGTTACAACGATGTTAATAACTACTTTTCAAACATCCAATTGGAACTCTTTAATTCCTTGTTTGTTTAACGGTTTGTTGTTATAACTCCCGATTGAGATGTTTTGCTAACTTCAACTTTTACGAATCAATCGAACTTTAATGGCAAAACAGGTTAGCCCAAGATCAAAAGCGAGGTCCCCATGGACATTGCATCATCCTGAGAGTGGCACCGACCCAATCGTGCATTATGAATTGCCAACTGCTGATGCTCTAGAGGCTAAACTAGTGGTAGAAAGAGATTCGCTACGCACTTAGAGATGAAGTTGACATGTTGAGGAAGCAAACAACACAATCACAAGCGATACTCAAGATAACCATTAAATATTTGATGGATTTCAAAAGCGAAGCAAGTGAGGCCCGACCAGATTGTTAAGGTCCGAAGGAAAAAAGGAAATTAAATTCCTACTTGGTAAATCATAGGTGAAATGTTCTTTCCATCATTGAATAACCTTTGTGTTGTCTGTTCATGTAATCAATCAAACCATTTGTTTTAGAGATCATGTAATAATTGTTTTTTTGTTTTTGGTTTGTAATTTTATTTGAGCACAAGTCTGTATTCATTGATAAGACTTGGAGAGATTTCATTTGGAATGTTGTGCCAGACCTACAAATATGCCAATCGGGCTGAATGTGCATTCAACAATAGTAGTAGTATAGATGGACCATAAGTGGCACGCATCGGAAAGGGCCAAGATGCTGGCTAAAAAAAGGATGCTGTTGTAGCCAAAAAAAAGTACAGCAGGCCTGGCTTATGTATGTTAGTTGATATTATTGATCTGTATACTCTATAAGTGTTTATATGTCTGTTAGTTCTGTACATTCTTGGTTGATTGACTCGGTATTTGAATCTTGATACATCGCTTGTGTACATATCTAAATGGGAGTACACATTATGCTGCGTGTGACATTTGAGTTGGACATGAAGTGTTCCAAATATTCGAATTCACCTTAAACTGGATTCTAGCTTCTGAATTTGAGTATCGGCATTTGTAAACCATATTCATATATGACAATGGAATACATCTTTATCGTCCTTTTGAAGATATATAAAAACACATAGAATGATTTATAAAGATTCATATAGGAATACTAAATGGATTCGAATTTAGTTGCCAGGGTAAACGTGGATGCTTATTGTCCCAAAATTCGAAAGAAGCGGCAAAATGTCCACTCCCACGTTGGCTGCCCGAAGCCAAGTGTTTGAGAGATGGAAATTACTGTCTACCCATTATACGGACAATCCATCGGCCCGATTTCCACTGCTCTAAATAGGGGTAGGTTAGTAACTTCAATTAGACGTGACACGACCGCCTCTGAGCCCATTCCGACACGGTGGGCGTCAAACATGGGTGGCAAAACACATTTGATTCAAGCTCGTCCGAAAGACCTCTGTTTCTCCCTCCATTCCCCATTCATACACGGTGGGCAGCAAAACAAACTCGACTCGGCCAAAATCGATGTAGGCAAATATTTTCAATAGGGGCAGGTTTGTAACTTCACTCAGACGTGACACAACCGCCCTACCTGTCAGCCCCGTTCATACATCATGGGCGCCAACCATGGGCGCCAACCACCCTCTCCTCGCCCGAAATCGCTCTGGGCAAATATTGGCGAGATGTGAGATTACCATCCTATCCCCAACCGACGAGAAGTCCAAATTTTAAGCGGGGGCTAAGTTCGTAACTTTCCCATATTTCAGACAGGCGCGTCCCAAAAACATGGTTCCCCGTACCTCTCCCTCCATTTTCCCATTCATACACCGTCCGCGCTAGAACACCCCATCCCCACACCAGCCTCCGTCCGCCACCCCATCCATTGCCGCCATCCTCCACCACATCCATCGCCACCGTCCTCCACCATGCCGGAGCGCCTACCAAGACCGCATCGTCCACTGCTAGAGATGGACGTTTCTCATCGACGACGACGGACCAATAGCCTTGCATCGCTTCCTCTCGCTTCATCGGTGCCGTCGTCCTCTTTGTCGGGCCGCTCACACGACCTTCTCTTCCACCGTAACGGTACTTATCCCCCGATGCACCCATCTACCGTTGCAAATCTTCTTCAAAGCCACCGAAAGCCATCGCACCCCTGATGCCTACACGGCGCCGCAAGAGAGGTGGTACTTCATATCTCCTCAACCTTTTGATCTCAACCAGAAAATAGATCTTAACTTGGTTACTCTACTTTCTTTTCAGCTCTTAGAATTTAGTTCTTAGTTCGAAGCAAACAATGGATGCTAAATATCATTTTTTCGGTTTGCAGCTTCAAATCTGCCATGGCACAATCATAATACAGTTTAATTGATCATGCTTAGGGTTTAATTGATCATGTTGGTTCCGTGGTGGTTTCTTTAATAGAAATTAGAGGGGAAACCCTCTTTGCTAAAAAAATATGCTTAGAGTTTCCCCCTTTTATGATCACTATACGATCAGAATACGTGCTTCATGTCACAATAACACTGCTCCACCCATCAAGCTAAACAAGCTTAGTTGTTCAAATACGAATCTAATATTATTAAAACAGAGTTGTTTAATTGGTCAGCTATATGTTCCTAAATTAGTTTTGAAAATGCATGTTCGCCGCTCGGGTGTGTATCTCTACAGGGTGCCCACGGTGGGTCGGCCCACCCTGGGATTTTGGGTCATCCCAGGCCCCGATTCCCCTCTGTTCTGCTGCGCGCTTCCGATCTCTACTTGCCCCCATCCGCCTGCCTCGCCGGTGACTTGCCATCCCCAGACGGCATGACTCTAGGAGGAGACGCCAGACTAACAGGAGGCTAGGAGCCGCTCGCCCAACAGCGTCACCGCTGCTCGGGCGCGCCATCGTGCCTACCCTTCCTAGCCCGTTCAGGGCTCAGGCGTGCAGCACCCACCAAGCCAACCCGATTTATCCTAAGATACGTCCTCAACACTTAGGAGCCACTCCTCATCACCCATTTTCTAATTGATTCATTACTCATTAGGCAGGAATGTCATTAGGGTTTGTTGTGTGCTCAATGCTACCTACACTTAATGGTTCAGATGTATTTCGGTAATCTTTAGTACCTCTAAAGTTCATAGGGTTTTCAAAATTCCGGCCCTCGGAATAGACACTAGTCATTTTGGATTGTTGGTCATAGTGACATTGACCCAGATTACTACTGCAAGCCAGGTTTGTTGACAATTTTACTTGTCTTTCTTACTCAGTCGATATAATATCCAATTATTCACATCGATTAGTTGCAAACAATAAGTGCTAGACAAACTTCTTCATTCATATTTTGGACGGTCTCTTACTACAGTTACAATTCTGCATACTTGTCCTAGTAAGCTCACAAGTAAATGATTGATTCACTACATCTATGCTTGCCTTGTCATATTTGTTGTCAATATTCTTTTAGGGTGGACCACCCTATTTCTAAATACTGGAACCGTAGATATGAGTGAATAGTATTTCTGTATGTGATCTCTTCCATCATGTGTGGGCAACGAACACTGCCTTGTATAGAAAGAAAGTGTCATTTCCAGCTTTTACATAGGTTTCGATCTTTTACATGGAATACAATCTGCCTACTTGCTTTGTGTAGCACTACCAACACTCCACCCTTGAAGCCAAACATTATGCCACTCATAATTGCTTAGATTATTTTTTCAAATACGAATTTCATATGATTCTAATGTTCCAACTTCAGTTTTGAAATGTGTGCCTGCCTGTTATAGAGACATAAGGGGTTTGTATTTCTGTGTGTGGTCTGGTCAGCACGGTTGGGGGGTGAACTTTGCATATGCAGGGGTTTATAGGGAGACACTCTTCGAGTTGAATCCGCAATAGATAATCTGACTACTTTTTATGTTTTCATGAATTTCAGATTCTAAACAGCATCATAATAATTATGAGCTTGCGTGCATGAAAAGAATAAAGCAGAACAATGCCATGGCTATCAAACTTGGCATTAAGGGACTGAAATCAAGTTTGGATGCAATGCAATGCAAATGCTCTCCACCTACAGATTCATGCTCAGAATATGATCCTAACAGTGATTCTGAGCTAGGGGAGACCTAAGTCAATGTAGCTCCCTAGTGGAGGAGTCAGAGGAAGATGCCCTATCTTATTTACCCATCAAGGTACTTGCTCTAACTTGCCAAGGTTACATTGCTCGCACATGCAACTGATGCTTTGCATTGCTTCTACTTTGTTGAATAGCATTAGCTTAGTTTACAAATCATGTATGTGAATACCGCCTGCCTATCCATTTTCAGTACATATTCCATTTGTCATCATACCATATTTATCCATTCAAATGTTGTTCTTGTGTATCAGACGTTCAAAAGGAAGAGGGCGATTGCTGATCGTGGAGGAGCACAAGCAAAGTATTTGGAAAAGGTACTGGCACCTGAAAAGTCAAATAGCCCATTAGGTGTAGTTGCAATATCACCTGACCCACAAAACACCCCAACTCTAGTAGACTCTAGCCCTACTACACTGGTCATTTTTGATGCCCCAACTCAGCAGACCCCAACTGCAGCAAACAGTATGATTATGCCAGTTGACATAGCACCGGTTATGACGATGCAAAACCCCATTCCAAAGAAAGAGTACACTAAATCCAGCTGCCAAATCCTTTTCGAACCAGAGAGAGCCCCAATTGCAGCAAATAGGACCCCTGTTCCATTTCTTCCTAGGAACTTTGTGCACATCTTTCCTTCATGGAAAGATTATACCGCAGACACAGAACAATTTCCAGTCTTCCTCCACAACTTACGCGTAAGTAATGTACTAAGGTTATTCATGGTCATTACTGCATATGTTTCTGCTGACAGAAGACATAAGATTTCATTCTTTTAAATAGGCGAGGAGCAAACTGGATTGTGATTACGAGCAAGGGTTGGTTGCACTTTTCAAGCACTCGTTGATGAAGTATCGTTCCTACCTGAGGTAAACACACTTCGATGGCAAGCCTCTGAACGAAATTTCTGTAAAGTCTCCGGTGCTACATTTATCCGACGGTGACTGGAATAATCTTGTTACACATTGGTCTCGGTTGTAGCGTAAGGTACTGTATATGATATCACATCACAATTTGAACTACATTTCTGCATTTCCCTTAATGTCTCACTTGTCTGGCTGTTAGCGGAAGAACATTCGTTCTCAAGGGACCACAGAATCTCGCAACTATACTACACACTGCATTGCTCTTGTGAGTACCTCTTGCCCTGTATGACCATACTTACTTTCATAGCTGTTTGATTATGTAGCATCACTGCACATGTTAGCCTCGTAATCGTCCATTTGGTGGACATTACAAGATCTGTATCGACTCTTACATAAATTTAGAATCAACCCAATGCTTTTGAAGAGGTTTAGCTCTGCAGTCCTCTTTTAAGGGCTGAACTTGGTCTATCACTGTACTTACATTAACGGCTACTCCCTCCATCCCATAATATAAGAACGTTTTGTACAGTACACCAGTGTTCAAAACACTCTTGTATTATGTGAAGAGGGATTGGTTCATTTTGTAGCATTCTGCATCTTATCTCCCTCACCCACCATTTACTAAAAAAGATCAGATCTATATTTAATCTTACCAACAAGTAGAATACACGGACAATGCCAGTGCAGAAGTGTAGCCCATTGCTCTTGTCAGTACATTTTGTCCTATAACACTTGTACTTCCAGGGATTGGTAGTTGATTATGTAGCATCAATCTGCATCTTATCTTCATTATCCTCTATCCCTTCCAGTATTATCATATCTATAATTACTCTCTACAAAATGTAGAGTACATGCAATGCTTATGAAGAAGATTCTATGCTGAAATTCTTGAGTTATCCTTCCCTTGACATGGAGAAGGGCATTATAAAGCCGGTGTTAACTGTTAATGTAAGTCAGTTCTTCTAAACCTTTATCCTCAACTCCTGTTTAATTTGCTCATACTCCCTATCGTTTACTGCTGTTTAGTTTGCTATTTCTACCAAAATGTATGTTTGCAAGAACCATAAGTTCTAAGTTTTACTTGTAAAACCAAATTCCTTATTCATACCATGCACATTACTTAATAATCCCTATATGTATGCTTGTTTTTGTGGATCTATAAACTAGTGTGTGGTGAAGCAGCCCACATTTACACCCTGTCATCTCCTGTTTTATCTTACTGATGTGGCTGATGATATGAACAACATGCCATGCACATTATCCAAAAAAGATTCAATAATTTTCTTTGCCCTTCATCTATGCTTGTTATGTTGACATGGTAATCCAGTAGTGTGGTGAAGCTCCCCGCATTATGAATAATGCCAAATTATGCTATTGACATTTTGAACTTACTCTTTATTCTCTAATTTGAAATTGGATGGAATTGACAGCACATTTATCATCTTTGTTTATACACGTGCAAAACCTGTCATCTCTCTCGCTTTGTTTCAGGTGATATGCATGATGGCATGCACAAGTCTCTGTCAAGGCTGTGAGACAAACCCAACATATATTGCAGCAAAAAGGCAAAACATCTTGAAGATAGCGAGACAACCCCAAAGTCTTGTCTTGATGCGGTGTTCAAGTTACTTGAGACTAACAATGACAAGCTCACGAATTCGTTATGCAATCGGTTCAACTTCTTCAGTCCCAAGTTCTAGCGAAAGGCATTCTAGCTGAACTTCGACTTAAAGTCCTATCTCTAAGAAAGATTGTGGAGAACACCAATGAGATCCTCATCGCTAAACAGCTACACAGGAAGCTATGGTCGACATGCTAGGCGGTCTCACAGCCTTGCTCGGCAGCTTCATGCAGTTCCCCATAAAGGCTAACCTTTGTCGAGCCGTCTTGGAAGTGGTCTCGGTTCAGTATTATTTTGTTACGCTGCAATGGTGCCCAGTTTTTGTAATCTGCTTCTTCGTTGCGCTTTATGATCACTGGTGGCGAACTTCTATGCCCAGTGGATGTAATATACCTTAAATCCTTTATTGTATAGTGTAGGTTTATTCTTAGTTACTATGCTGTAATTTCTTTATTGTATAGAGTAGGTTTGTTCTTAATTCCTACTAGTTACTGCCATCATTCGCTATCTGAAAAAAAATCAGATGTAGTCGACCGGGCCGAAACATTCGACTCTAACGGGCCTGGTTTTTAGCGGGCCACAATTGGGCCGGCCTGCGTCTTTCTTGGGCCCGAATGATTGGGGCCTTCACACATTGCGCCAGGCCCAAACTTACACCAGCCTATATTTTAGTTGGGCCTTTTGTCGACCCAGCGCTTAGTTTGGCCCAGGTAGCGTTGGGCCATTAACAGGCTGAATATTATACTGGCCTATTACGGTCGAGATGAAACCATGGGCGGCCAAAATGCATGTTGGGCCTCAATTTTCACAAGTTGTCGACGGGCCTTCAGCAGGCCGAAATGTACACCGGGCCTTTTTGGGCCCAGTTAGCTCACGGGCCGTTACCAGGCCGAAACGTATCTCGGGCCTTAGTTGGCCCACTGATATCATGGGCCTTTAAGAGGCCGAAAGCTTAGTACAGGCATCAACGGGCCGAATTACGCGACAGACATTTAACAGGCCCAAAGTCACGTTGGGCTTAACTGTTGCCACCTTTAGCATGGGCCGTTAGTGAGCCCGATGTCCCGTCGGACCATATATGGCCCATGGGCAGCACGGGCCATTCCCAGGCCGAAAGTCACACCGGGCTGAAATGGGCCCATGTCTACATCAGGCCTCTAACAGGCCGAAAGTCACTGGGCTGTAGTTGGGCCCAAATATTCGGTGAACAATTAACGGGCCAGATCTGGCTTCGGGCCGCAAATGGGCCCAAATATTTGGCGAACAATTAACGGGCCAGATCTGGCTTCGGGCCGTAAATGAGCCCAAATATTGGGAGAACAATTAACGGGCCAGATCTGGCTTTGGGCCGTAAATGGGCCTTTATTAAGCAGGCCGTTATTGGGCTGGCCCACTAGTACCTGATTAAGTACTACGGGCCTTTGACTGGGCCGGCCTTTTTAACCTATATGGGCCTCTGTTGGGCCCAGCCACGTGTTGACGTATCATAGGCATGTCTCCTCCAATGGATGGGCGACATCTGGCCCACTCACGATCTGACAGGTGTTCCCTTCGGCCAATCAGAATTTTACATGTGGAAATTTCCCATTGGTCAGGGTTGTTAATGGGTTATCGGATCCAAAATCCGACCCGATAGATTAGCGGCGTTCCGTTATGGTGGATGCCACGTGTCGGTCACCCTTGACGAAAGCACTTCTGTGGCGCGCGATTTATCATCATGGAAGTGGACACTTCCGTGATGATAATTTTGGTAATGTCATGGAACACTTCTACGATAGCACAGGTATGACTATCTTGATTCTGTCATAAAATCGTCATGGATGTACATGCATGACAAAAGACACGACGTACTGTGACAAACACGTATCATCACACAAGTGTATTTTTTTGTAGTGTGTTTAAATACTCCTTCATGTTTTCCAAAAGTTTTATATTGTTTCCAGTCAGCAATATGTCCTCCACATATAATTAATACTAGAAACGCTATTGAGATCCCACTCACTTTCTTGTAAATACAAGCTTCTCCATAAACTTGTATAAACCTAAATGCTTTGATCACCTCATTAAAGCGAATATTCCAACACCGAGATGCTTGAACTAGCCCATAAATGGATCACTGGATCTTGCACACCTTGTCAGCATTATCTGGATCGACAAAACCTTCCGGTTGCATCATATACAACTTTTCCTTAAGGAAACCGATAAGGAATGCTGTTTTGACATCCATCTACTAGATTTCATAATCGATAAATGTAGCTATTGCCAACATAATTCTGACGGACTTAAGCATTGCTATGGGTGAGAAAGTCTCATCCTAGTCAACTCCTTAAACTTGTGAAACCCCCTTTGCCATGAGTCAAGCTTTTATTGACGGTGATATTACCATCTGCGTCCGTCTTCTTCTTGAAGATCCACTTATTCAGAATGGCCTATATTACCATCTGCGTCCGTCTTGTTCTTGAAGATCCACTTATTCAGAATGGCCTTTCGCCATTCAGGTAATACTTCCAAATTCCATACTTTGTTTTCATACATGGATCCCATCTCGGATTTCATGGCCTCTAACCGTTTGTCGGAATCCGGTCCCACCATCGCTTCTCCATAGCTCATTTTCTCATTGTTTGTTGTTGTCCAACAACATGACCTCTAGTCCGACAATTTCAGTGCTCGCAGAAAATACCGTGGTGAAAACCGTTTGTCATTCCTTCTGCTCCTTGTTGGGTTCCACACCCTAACTTATCGAAAGGATTACGGTTGATCCCCTATACTTGTGGTTCATCAACTAGAAACTCAAAAAAATAACATGGAATCATCCGCAGATAGTAGGTGATAAATCATTGGGGCACTCCGGCAAATTTTGGCCCCCTCTAGTCCGTCCACAACAACTGATTTGTTGATAAGAGTAGAAAGCGCATCAACAAAAAATAAATATAAAAACTTGGAAAAAGGGTCAGCTTGACGCAAGCCACGTGTTGGAGAAAAATATTGTAACAATTTTCCATTAAACTTCACCGAGTACTTCACCAATGTCACACAAGCCATAATACGAGAAACCCACAATGACAAAAACCCCACTTCTGAAGTTACTTTTCCGGAAAATCCCAATCCACACGATCATATGCCTTGGGAAGGTCCAATTTATAAGAACAAACAGCCGGAGAGCTTACCCTTAGTGATTAAATATAGTGAATACACTAGAAGGCAATAACTGAATTATTCATAATAAGTATGCCAAGAATAAAAGCACTTTGGTTCTCCAATATAATATCAATGAGAATAGGGCGCAACCGGTTAACCCAACACTTAGATACAATGTTATACACCACGTTACATAAGCTTATTGGTCTGAATTCCTTCAGGTCACTAGGATGGGCAACCTTAGGAATTAAAACAATCATCGTATCATTAACTTCTCTGGCATAATACCTGTAGCAAATAAATCCAGCATAGAAAAAACAATTTCCTATTTCAACACTGCCTAGTTATGCTGATAGAACCTTGCCCAAAACAATCTACACAAGGTGCCTTTAACGAGCCGATCTGAAATTGCATCTGAATTCTCCTTCTAAGAAAATGGAGCACATAAAGATTCATTCATGTTAGCAATGACCCTGGACTAGATACAATCCAATACTGGCCCGTGATTGAGGGTGGGTTCCTTTGTATAAAGTTCCTAAAAATATGATGATGGCATCCCTTCCATTTCAGTAGGAACATTGCACCACGAACCATCCACCTTACGTAGCCTCCGAATATAATTTTGCCTGGCTCTCGAAACAGCATGACCAAACAAAATATCTTGTATTCCACTCAACGTCTTTTAGCCAGTTAATCCTAGAATGTTGTAACTAGAGCATCTCCTCGCGATACAAAATTTCATCAAGTTGGTTCATCTTCTGTCGGATCACTTGACGATCGGAATTATTAAGTTGTAGAGCCGCCAGCTACCCACGGAGACGCTTAGGGCCATTCTTTTGGTGGCTTCTAGAATAAGCTACCCCTACCTAGCTTATTCTATAAGCCCAACCAAATTTATCTTTTTAGAAGCCTAGTAGTTAATACTTGACTAATAGGCTTCTAAAAGGAAAATTTTGTTTGGACTTCTAGAATAAGTTGGGTAGGGGCAGCTTATTCTGGAAGCCCAAAAAAGCTAGCAAAAGAACTGGCCCTCAATGTCCCTGTTCACATTACCAAAGTGCTCCCTGATCCATTCTCATAAACTATCCATCATCTATTTCAATGAAACACAAATGGAGCCAAGATTTCCATCCGGCTTACATTTATTCCAAGTATCTGCTATCATATCCGGGAGGGCGGATGGCGCTCCCACATTATTTCATACCACGGTGCAGGCCTACCTAATGTGAATCATCCATAGTGAGATGAACCAATATTGGGTAGTGGTCAGAACACGATGAAGCTAAATGAGAGACCCTAGACAAAGGAAATAAGTCTTGCCAGGCCTCGTCATCACGTGCCCAATCCAGTGTCACAGGAACATTCCCGCTGCCTTGCTAGCCCTCCAAAACTTGCAGTTCATGGCATAGTCCACTGTTCAAGTTGTGAATAAGTGTAGCATGGAGTTTGATACATCTCGAATGTATCTATATTTTTATTGTTTCATGCTATAATATTATCAATTTTGGATACTTTATATGCATTTTCATGCTCTCTTATATCATTTCTGGGAACTAATCTATTATCCTAGTGCATATTGCTAGTTGTTGTTTTCTGCTTGTTTTTGGTTTTCTACAAAATCAATACCAAACAGAGTCCAAATGCTACAAAACTTTTTGACAAATTTTTCTGAACATAAGAGACCCTAGAAGCTTCGGGAGGAGACCAGAGGACAAACGGGGAGACGGCTGATGCGTCTCCAATGTATCTATAATTTTTTATTGTTACATTCTATTATATTATCTGTTTTGGATGTTTTATATGCATTAATGTACTATTTTGTATCCTTTTTGGGACTAACCTATTGACCTAGTGCCTAGTGCCAGTTGCTGTTTTTCCTTGTTTTTGGCTTTTTCAGAAAGGAATATCAAACGGAGTCCAAATGGAATAAAACTTTTACGATGATTTTTCTTGGACCAAAAGACACCGTAGGACTTGGAGAGGGGGTGAGGAGCTTCCCGAGGAAGCCACAAGCCAGGGGGTGCTCCCAGGGGGGCGTGCCCCAGGCGGGCGTCCTGAGGACTTGTGGGGCCCTCAGAGGTCTCCTAACCCTAATTCTTGATCTATAAATTCGCAAATATTCCCAAACCACCAGAAGCGTCCACCAAAATACTTTTCCGCCACCACAAGCCTCTAACCTCGTGAGATCCCATCTTGGGACCTTTTCCGATGATCTTTCAGAGGGGGATTTGATCACGGAGGGCCTCTACATGAACCCTATCGCCCTACCCATGATGTTTGAGTAGTTTACCATAGACCTACGGGTCCATAGCTAGTAGCTAGATGGCTTATTTTCTCTCTTTGATAGTCAATACAAAGTTCTCCTTGATGTTCTTGGAGATCTATTCGATGCAGGAAGGAGTCGGTCTACTTATCACGGACGTGATCAATGCCTATATTCATGATCATTGCTTAGATATCATCATAACTTTGCACTTTTCTATCAATTGCTCAACTGTAATTTGTTTACCCATCGTATGCTTTCTTTAAGAGAGAAGCTTCTAGTGAACCCTATGGACCCGGGTCTATTTTCCATTATATATTTTTAGATCTATAAACCAAAAACCCAAAATACCTCGCTCAGTTTTATTTGCTTTTATTGTTCTATACGTTTTAGTAATATTTTATATCTATCTCTATTAGATCTTATCCTTGCAAGTGACGGCAAAGGGATTGACAACCCCTTTATCGCGTTGGGTGCAAGTGTTTGACTGTTTGTGCAGGTGCATAGATTGGAGGCTTGCTTGTACCTCCTACTGGATTGATACCTTGGTTCTCAAACTGAGGGAAATACTTATCTCTACTTTGCTGCATCACCCTTTCGTCTTCAAGGGAAAAACCAACACAAGCTCAAGAATGAGCAGGAAGAATTTCTGGTGGCGTTGCCGGAGAGGTTATACATCAAGCCTACCAAGTACATAAACTCTCAACTCTTGCATTACATTATTTGCCATTTGCCTCTCGTTTTCCTCTCCCCCACTTCTAAAATGTTTTCAGAAAAACACAAAAATATTTGCCTTTTATTTGCCTTCTTTTGTTTGCCTTTATGTCTTACTTGGTTTGTTTGCTTGTTCGCTTGGTATAATTGCATGTTTATTGGAAATCAAGAACAAAAAGCATGGATCCTCATCCACTTGCTAATATTTTTAAGAGATCCCACTATGTTGAACCTATTGCTAGTGAGTTAAGTGCACTAGATTATCTTTATGAAGTTTTGCTTGAAATTTATGAATCTGAAAATTAGGATGAAATTTATAAAGTGATTCACGATATCTCCTTGAATAAAAAGCATTATTGCAATGATGTTATAATAAATTCTATTAATGTCAATTGTGTTAATGATATGCAAAACCCCAAGCTTGGGGATGCTAATTTTGCTATGTCGACTACTTGTTGCAATGATCATGATTAGGGTGATTCTTCTTATGATCTTGAAAATTTATTTAAACCCCGTGATGAATATGAGATTGATAATAGTGTTTGCAATAATATTGAAAGTGGGTTTGGAAGAGTGTCAACTCTATATAAAAATAGTACCACTTACTTGGATAATGTTCAATCTTATGAATTTTATGATAAAAGTGGGCTTGGAGAGGTCATGACTTTATTTGATGATAATCCCACTATCTTGGAAGAGTGTCTACTTTGCATGCATGAGGATCGTGTAGAGAATATGTTAAGTGATAGCTATATCGTTGATTTTTATTATGATCCCACCTGTAACTATATGAGAGAGGAAAATATGGTTGTAGAAATTTTCATGTTACTAAATTACCTCACATCATGTTGAGATTGTCTATGTTTTATTCTTCTTCCTTGCATATGCTAGTTTTTGCTTGCCTTGATAATTTGTTTACTTACAAAATGCCTATGCATAGGAAGTATGTTAGACTTAAATGTGTTTGTCAAATATTTTATGATGCTCTCTTTGTAATTCTTGTCTTTCATGTGAGCATCATTGAAATCTCAATGCCTAGCTAAAAGGCTTTAAAGAAAAGCGCTTCTTGCGAGACAACCCAATATTTTTCTCTTCTGTTTTGAAATAAATATATCTTCTAGACTCTGGTTAGAGGTGTTCACATGTTTTAAATTAGTTTTTGTGCCAAGTAAGACATTTGGGATGATTCGGAAGATAGTTGATTTGATTTTGCTGAAAAACAGAAACTCTTGTGTCCAGTAAAACAATTTTGATAATTAACAGGAACATGATCTGGTTATGAATTTTTCAGAAATATTAATATACAAATTTCCTAGATTGTCCTAATTTTTCAGAATTGTTTGAGTTATAGAAGTATACTAAGTTTCCTGATTACTAAAGATTCTTCCATTTTAGACAGATTTTGTTTTTATTGTGTTCTTTGTTTATTTTGATGAATCTGTGGGTAGTATCGGGGGGTATGAACCATAGAGTAGTTGGAATACAATATATATAACACCATATTAAATTAAGAATGAGTTCACAACAGTACCTAAGTGGTGATTTGCTTTTCCTATACTAATGGAGCTTATGAGTTTTCTGTTGAGTTTTGTGTTGTGAAGTTTTCAAGTTTTGGGT
Source organism: Aegilops speltoides (assembly GCA_021437245.1). NCBI lineage: Eukaryota > Viridiplantae > Streptophyta > Magnoliopsida > Poales > Poaceae > Aegilops > Aegilops speltoides. Next base: position 361,343,039 of record CM038147.1, on the reverse strand, counting down.
CAAGATTTGATGGACAACGGAATAAGGAGTGGCATCAGCCTAAGATTGGGGATGCCCAAGGCACCCCAAGGTAATATTCAAGGACAACCAAGCATCTAAGCTTGGGGATGTCCCAGATGGCATCCCCTCTTTCGTCTTCAATCCATCGGTAAATTTACTTAAGGCTATATTTTTATTTACCACATGATATGTGCATTGCTTGGAGCGTCTTTAACGATATGAGTCTTTTCTTTTTAGTTTTCCATAATCATCCTTGTTGTACACACCTTTTGAGAGGGACATGCATTAATACTGAATTTATTAGAATACTCTATGTGCTTCACTTATATCTTTTGAGCTAGGCAGTTTTGCTCTAGTGCTTCACTTATATCTTTTTAGAGCACAGCGGTAGATTTATTTTATAAAATTGATGAACTCTCATGCTTCACTTATATTTTTTGAGAGTATTAAACAGCATGGTAATTTGCTTAGGTTATGAATTTGGTCCTAATATGATGGGCATGCAAGAGGGATATAATAAAAAACTTTCATATAGAGTGCATTGAATATAAGAGAAGTTAGATTTCTTGCATTTGTTTTGAGATATAAAGATGGTGATATTAGAGTCTTGCTAGTGAGTAACTGTGGATTGGTAGAAATACTTGTGTTGAAGTTTGTGATTCCCGTAGCATGCATGTAAGGTGAACCATTATGTGATGAAGTCGGAGCATGATTTATTTTTTTGATTGTCATCCTTTGTGTGGAGGTCGGGATCGCACGATGGTTAACTCCTATCAACCCTTCCCCTAGGAGCATGTGTGTAGTACTTTGTTTTGATAACTAATAGACTTTTGCAATAATTATGTGAGGTCTTTATGATGGATGTTGACTCCATGGATTATACGCACTCTCACCCTTCCACTAGTACTAGCCTCTCTAGTACCGGGCAACTTTCGCCGGTGCATTCCCACCATATATCCTTCCTCAAAACAGACACCATACCTACCTATTATGGCATTTCCATAGCAATTTTGAGATGTATTTCCGTGCAACTTCCACCATTCCATTTATTATGACACACACCATCACTGTCATATTGTTCTCATATGCATGAGGCATTCATATAGTCATATTTTGTTCTAGATTTGTAATTTTTGAGTTGTAAGTAAATAGAAGTGTGACGATCCTCATTATTAGAGCATTGTCCCATGTGAGGAAAGAATGATGGAAGCTATGATTCCCTCACAACTTGGGATGAGTCTCCAGACTTTAAAGAAAATAAAAGAGGCCAAAGAAGCCCAAATAAAAAAAGAGGCCAAAGAAGCCAAACAAAAAGAAAAAGAAGAGAAAAAGAAGAAAGAAAAAAAAAAAAAAAAGAGAAAAAGAGAGAAGGGACAATGTTACTATCCTTTTTTCACACTTGTGCTTCAAAGTAGCACCATGATCTTCATGATAGACAGTCTCCTATTTTGTCACTTTCATATACTAGTGGGATTTTTTCATTATACAACTTGGCTTGTATATTCCAATGATGGGCTTCCTCAAATTTCCCTAGGTCTTCAAGAGCAAGCAAGTTGGATGCGCACCCACTTAGTTTATTTTTGAGCTTTGATAAACTTATAGCTCTAGTGCATCCGTTGCATGGCAATCCCTACTCACTCGGATCGATATCAATTGATGGTCATCTCCATAACCCGTTAATTTGCCTAGTTGATATGAGACTTCTCCTTCTTTTTGTCTTCTCCACAACCACCATTTTCTATTCCACACATAGTGCTATATCCATGGCTCACACTCATGTATTGCGTGAAAGTTGAAAACGTTTGAGAACATAAATGTCGGATATCGGGTTTCGGCAAAACCCTTAAGGTTCGAACTCTGCGGTGCGCGCGAATATCTTCCTCCTACCGCTCCACGCCCCAACGCCTCGCTGAGAATCTAAGCTAAGCGATGAACAACACGAGGGACACAAGGTTTATATTGGTTCGGGCCACCGTTGTGGTGTAATACCCTAATCCAGTGTGTGTGTGGTGGATTGCCTCTAGGGCTGGTGATGAACAATACTGAGGAAGAACAGCCTCGGGAGGGATGTTCTTCTGGTGGTGCTTGGAGAGGAATTGCTCCATCCCCGTTGGCTCTAGGTGAGATGCAGATGCCTTCTACTGTGGTGGCTTTCTCTATATATAGAGGCCCTGGTCCCAAATATCAAGCGGGAAGGGCGCAAACAACGGCCATTTCGAAGGGGAACATCTAGTACAAGTTATCATGACTAAAGTTGGTCTTCGGCTGCCAAAGGCACTGGCGATGACGCCATATTGGGCTCCACGGTGACCTTCGTCATGCCGCTCTGCTGGTCTTGGTCTCGTTGCACCGAAATGGTAACCTTTGCTTGATGCCTCGGTACTCCACACTGTGCTTGCCCCCTTTGCACCAAATAGGAAAGAAGGACACTGCACAGGCCGGCGCCTGCTGGCGCCCGCCTAGTCTCGATCGTCATGGCTTCCGTCACGAGCACCTCGCGAGGTACGCTTGCCTTGATCTCTCTGCCTCCTCGCGAGCTGGCGTGGTGAGGTCGTTCCTGAGGAAGCCTTGCATCATCCACCCCGCGAGGCTTGGCCCCTCGTGAGGGTCTTGAGATTGAGTTGATGAAGATGGGCCGTACTGGGCCACCCCTTGATCCACGCCGCAGGCCACAGGCAGGCAAGTCTGGGACCCCCATCCCCAGAACACCGACAGTAGCCCCCGGGCCCAAGGCGCGCTCGGACTTGGCTTAGCAGCGAAGCGAAAGGGCAAGTGTGGAGCGCCATGGGCTCCAACATCCTGTGGCCTTGGTCGCCACATGGCGGTTGATTGGACGTGGGCGTCTCCACTTCCCCACGCTGCCTCGGCAACTGCCTGATTTGACGAGTCCCTGTTGCATGCAAAAAAGAGTCATGATTACCTGCGATCATGGAGGCCGACGGTTGGCCTCCCTTGGGTTATAAATGTAGGGGGCGCAGGCCCCCACTGCACATCTCCCTTCCCCCGCTTGCTTCTTCTTCCTCCCTGCTCCAGTCACCCGCCGTGTCCCATGGCGCCGACGAAGAGGTTCTCAGCCACGGAGAAGCGAAAGGCTCGTCGGGAAGGGCCTGGCTCCCCTCTGCCCAAGCGCGGCCGAGGTCGCCCCCGTAAGCACCCCGCGACTCCTGCGATGGCTCCTCATGGTCGCGGCGGTGGTCCTTCGCGCGGTGACGGCCGCCCGATGGGTGAGGGAAGGCATGTTGTGGCCGCGTAGCCTCCCAGGCCGCGCTTCCACTCGGCAGAGGTGCTGCCAGAGTCTGTCCTTTGGACGGCGGATCTGGCTGGCAACTGGCTCCAGCTTCCCCGCTTTTTCGCCAGCGAACTCCCGGCTGGCGCCCCTGGCGGCCTCTGGCTCCAGGCGGACAGCAGCAGCAGCAGGGCTTCCTCGGTCTGGGTGGAGACCTCCATCGTCGGGAACGTAGCCTTGGCCCGCGGCTGGCAAACGTTTGCCCGTGCACGCGGCCTAGGCCGGTGGTGCACCATGCACTTCAAGTTTGACAGTGACGTGACCCTCTACGTGAGGGTGTTTGGAGAAGACGGCCGCCATGTCGGGTGCTGCCCTGAAGACAATGATGGCGACCAGGTGTTGGGACTTGGTGACGGCCGCAACGATGACGAAGGCGAGCCAGCCGCCGGTGGCGCCCGCAGCTCGCCAAGCTTCGGCAGCTCCCCCTCTGGTGACAGCTCGTCTAGCGGTGGCCGCGACCAACCACCACGCTGCCGCGCCCACTGCGAGGGTGGTGGCGGGTCATGTCGTCGTGATGCCTCGGTGAAGTGTGAGGAGGAGTCTGATTGAGCTCAGGAGGGAGATGTGAATCCCCCCTCACGAGTCGTCGCCGAGCACGCTGCGTTTATTTTGTTTATCTCCTTTTCCTTCTTAGGGAGAGAGAGAAGTATGGAACCCCGTGGAGGCGTGCTGGACTATTGCCCGTAATTATTATGCTATTTCTGTTATTCCCAAGCTGTGTTGTGGTGTTGCGGCTACGTGCTTGTGCATAGGAACAACTTAGCTCGAGGGGCTTTCTGCCGTTTTCGCCAGGCGAGGTACCTGCCTGAGGCCTCGCCGGGCGTCTTGAAGTCTGCAAAATTTAGCCGGGAGGATAGCTTTCCAACCTTTGTCGTGAGGGTGACCGGCTCAGGTCCTATGTTCGCGTTGCGATGCCCGTGGGGCATGGACCGGGAGGGGTGCTCCCGCTGTGAACTTGAGTGAGGAAGCCTCACGAGATTAGGCAAGAAGGTACTCATGAGGGCGCCCACACAGCCCCCTCGTGAGGCTTGCGAAAGAGAGGACGAGTCAGGCAAAAAACAAAGACAAAGAATCACGGGCTGGGGACGGCAAACAACAGTAAAAGCAACTCCAATAAAGTTTCGAACCAGGGTGAACAAGCCAACTGCAGAAAGCAAATGAAAAGCCGCGTCCGGCACCTAATCTAGTCTTCGACGTCTTCTCACTAGCACGGAGCTAAGTGCTGCCACTGGGCGTGGGCGGGAGCCTCCGAGGCCCAAGGGCGGCACTCCGGAGACTCCGGGGCGTGTACATCCCCAACTCATTATTACGTGAGAGTGTCACGGGCGGCGAGCTTCACAGGCATTGGCCTTCTTCACAGGCACCGGGCCTTTTCTTGGGGCAACGAGCTTCACAGGCACTGCACCCTTCTTCACAGGCACCAGGCCTTCTTTACAGGCACTGGGCCTTACTTCAAGGGTAGAATCTCCAAAGGTGCTGAATGTTCCACGCGTTCAGGATGGGCGCCCCCTCCTGGGTTTCCAAGCGTGCGGCGCCAGGTTTGGAAACATGAACAACCTTGAACGGGTCCTCCCACATGGGCGAGAGCTTGTGCAGCCCTTCCCCGGAGAGCACCCGCCTGAGCACGAGGTCACCTACCTCGAGAGTCCTGGGGCGGATGTTGCGGCAGTGGTACCGCCGCAGCGCCTACTTGTATCTTGCCGCTCGAAGCGCGACCTCCCGACGGTGTTCCTCCTCCAGCACGAGATCCATCCCCCGCATGGCGTCCTGCTACGCTTCGTCAAACGCCAGGACCCGCACGGAGCGACGCCTAACCTCGTGAGGGAGGACCGCTTCCGCTCTGTAGACGAGGAAGAACGGGGTTTCGCCGGTCGACTTGGTGGCGGTAGTGCGGATAGACCATAGCACGGACTGGAGCTCATCGTACCAGCCCCTGCCACAGGCATCCAGCTTCTTCTTGAAGGTCCTGGTTTGGAGACCTTTTAGGACCTCTGCATTGGTGCGTTCAGCCTGGCCGTTGCTCCGAGGGTGTGCCACTAAGGCGTAGCATATTGAAAGGATCGAGTAGAGGTGTCTAGAGGGGGGGGTGATTAGACACTAAGTGAGAAAAGTTGCAGTTTTTAATTTCTTTAAGTTTAAGTGGAGTTTTGGCACAAGTTTAACAATCACAATACATAACAAGCAAGCATGCAAAGAGTATATGAGCAGCGGAAAGTAAAGCATGCAAATTGCAAGAATGTAAAGGGATGGGATTGGAGTGTGCAAACGCAATTGGAGACATGAATGTTTTTGTCGTGGTTCCGATAGGTGGTGCTATCGTACATCCACGTTGATGGAGACTTCAACCCACGAAGGATAACGGCTGCGCGAGTCCACGAAGGGCTCTATGACGCCCCCGATTCAATCGTACACTAATCAGGCGCGCAAACGTGTACGATCAAGATCAGGGACTCACGGAAAGATATCACAACACAACTCTAAAAACATAAATAAGTCATACAAGCATCATAATACAAGCCAGGGGCCTCGAGGGCTCGAATACAAGTGCTCGATCATAGACGAGTCAGCGGAAGCAACAATATCTGAGTACAGACATAAGTTAAACAAGTTTTCCTTAAGAAGGCTAGCACAAACTAGGATCTACAGATCGAAGAGGCGCAGGCCTCCTGCTGGGATCCTCCTAAACTACTCCCTCGTCGTAAATCGCGAGCCACTCGCCGTAGTAGTAGGCACCTCCAGTGTAGTAGTCGTCATCGACGGTGGCGTCTGGCTCCTGGACTCTAGCATCTGGTTGCGGCAACCAGAAAGAAAGGAAAAAGGGGGAAAAGGGGGGAGAAAGCAACCGTGAGTACTCATCCAAAGTACTCGCAAGCAAGGAGCTACACTACATATGCATGGGTATATGTGTAAAGGGCCATATCGGTGGACTGAACTGCAGAATGCCGAATAAGAGGGGATAGCTAATCACGTCAAGACTACGATCCGGCAGCCTCCGTCTTGCAGCATGTAGAAGAGAGTAGGTTGAAGTCCTCCAAGTAACATCTTCAAGTAGCATCTCCAAGTAGCATCTCCATGAAGCATCTCCAGTAGCATCGCATAGCATAATCCTACCCGACAATCCTCTCCTCGTCGCCCTGTTAGAGAGCGATCACCGGGTTGTATCTGGCACTTGGAAGGGTGTGTTTTATTAAGTATCCGGTTCTAGTTGTCATAAGGTCAAGGTACAACTCCGGGTCGTCCTTTTACCGAGGGACACGGCTATTCGAATAGATAAACTTCCCTGTAGGGGTGCAGCACATAACCCAACACGCTTGATCCCATTTGGCCGGACACACTTTCCTGGGTCATGCCCGGCCTCGGAAGATCAACACGTCGCAGCCCCACCTAGGCACAACAGAGAGGTCAGCCCGCCGGTCTAAATCCTATGCGCGCAGGGGTCCGGGCCCATCGCCCATTGCACACCTGCACGTTGCGAGGGCGGCCGGAAGCAGAACTAGCCCCCTTAATACAAGAGCAGGCTTACGTTCCAATCCGGCGCACGCCGCTCCGTCGCTGACGTCAAGAAGGCTTCGGCTGATACCACGACGCCGGGATACCCATAACTACTCCCGTTTAGATGGTTAGTGCGTATAGACCAAATGGCCAGACTCAGATCAAATACCCAGATCTCGTTAAGCGTGTTAAGTATCATGAGCGCCGAGCAGGGCAGGCCCACTGTCTCCTGTGTGGTCTCAACCTGCCTGCCGCTCCGCCACAAAGTAACGATTGGGGCCGTCGGGAACCTGTGCCCACCTCTACCGGGATGGAGCCACTGTCCTTTCGGCCCCTCATCGTAATCACTTGCGGGTACTCCTCGAGTGACCCGACTTTAGTCACCATCTGTATAGTATGTATGTATGTATAGTATATACCCGTGATCACCTCCCAAGTGATCACGGCCCGATAGTATAGCAAGGCAGACTGACAAGAATGTAGGGCCAATGATGATAAACTAGCATCCTATACTAAGCATTTAGGATTGCAGGTAAGGTATCAACAGATGTAGCAAGAATGTCAGGCTATGCATCAGAATAGGATCAACGAAAAGCAGTAACATGCTACACTACTCTAATGCAAGCAGTATAGAGGAGAATAGGCGATATCTGGTGATCAAAGGGGGGGCTTGCCTGGTTGCTCTGGCAAGAGAGAGGGGTCGTCCGTGACGTAGTCGTCCATAGGGGCATCAGCATCATCACGGGGGCTACCGGAGAGAAGAGGGGGGAGAAACAGTAAATACATAGCAAGCAAGTGCATAACAGGTTAACAAGCAGAGCTAGACGTGTTCTAACGCGCTATGAGGTGATACTGGGTGAAGGAAACATCCGGGAAAGTATCCCCGGTGTTTCGTGTTTTCGGACAGATGAACTGGAGGTGAAATGTTGCAGGTTATCTATGCTAGGGACGCGTGGCGGACGAACGGGCTGCGTATCCGGATTCGTCTCGTCGTTCTGAGCAACTTTCATGTACAAAGTTTTCCCATCTGGCCTATGGTTTATTTTATATGAATTTAAAAAGGATTTAATCATTTTCAAGAATTAACAGATTTAATTTAAACCAAAATTAGGTTTACTACATCAAGATGACATCGCGGTCAATCGAGGCTGCTGACCGTCAAACCGACAGTGGGGCCGTTTGTCATTGTCTTAGACTAACCAAGCAAGTTTAATTATCTTAATTAAGTCATTAGGTTAATTTAATAGATTTAATTAAGTTAATTAATTATCTAATTAATTAATTAATTAATATTTTTCTAATTAATTTTCTAATTTTTTTTTTAATGGGGCGTGGGGCCCAATTGTCAATGGCATGGGGTTAAACGGTGGGCTACGGGTGTGGGTGCAGGCGCTGGACCCGAGGGCGTCTTGGCATAGCGCCGGCGTGACGAGGCAGCCCTTACACATTCGAGGTGGACCGGCAGCCATGGCTCTTGGCGGCCGATCATGGCACCACGGCGCCGGCAAAGCAGCTACTGGCGGGGTGGTGGCACTAATAGCAGCTTTAGCCGCATCGACGTCGCCGGGCGGAGGCGAGCTTGGCGAAGCGGAGGTGGCATGGGCGTCGGGCGCGAGTGGCAGCGGCGATTACGGGTGCGAGAGCCGCAGGGGGTCGTCGGCGCAAGCTAATTACGCGATGAGCACCTGGCCGGGCGCGCGGCGGGCAACGCACCGGTGCGCATGCAGACGAGGGGAGAAAGGGAGGGCGGGCCTCACGGCGTTAGCGGCAGGGGTCGGCGTGGCTCGGTGGAGCCGCCGAGGGGAGACGAGGAAGGGGCGATTAACGAGGAGGAGGAGCTCCAGCGGCGTTGACGAGCAGCGGCGTCTGGGTGGTCCGTCGATGGGGAGGCCTTGAGCGGCGGCGGACGAGGCGCCGAAGCGACAATCTGGCGGGACGAGGTGGCCGTTGAGGAAGAGGGTGGGAAGTGGCGTGGCAAGGGACCTTGGGTGACGCTGACGGCGACAGGCGGGCGCAGGAGGGTGTCGGGCGACGGGACGCCCGATCCCGATCTAGATGGGGCGAGGGAGAGAGCGGGAGTGGGGCGATGGGGGTTGAACCGCTAGGGTTCAATCGCCCAGGGGATAAGGTGGGGCGGTTGGGCCGGCCGGGCGGCCAAGAGGCCAGCTGGGCCACGGTCCAGCAGGGGGGTTCTTTTCCTCTTTTTTTTGTTAGTTTAGTTTTTCTCTTTTGTATTTTCTTTTATTTATTTACTTTTCTGTTCTAAATCATTTTGAATCATTTAGGCATTTTATAAAAATGTGTTTACTACACCATATTTATCTATGTAATGTTTAATACAGACCGAACATTTTTATTTTAATGTTTGAAAACTTTTATTATTTACTAAACTTTGAATTTGAATTTAGGACCGATTTTGATCTAACGATAGATTAGCAGCAGTAACCGTGGTGACGTGGCACCATTAGTGTGGGATCACTGTAGCTTAATTATCCGGACGTCACAATTCTCCTCCACTACAAGAAATCTCGTCCCGAGATTTAAGAGGGGGACTAGGGGGAAAGGTCTGGTTACAAAATCCTAACGAATCTTCTCGTCTTTGGTTGCTCTTCTCGAAGAGGTCGACCCATTACGTTGATGTCTTCAGTTCTCTGCTTCAGGTCATCATGATGAAGTCAGCGTCCTTTCTTCAGGAAGTCCATCATACTTATGAAAGAATAAAGGGTGGGCATTCTGGGAGAACGAACCTCGACAAGGTTGACTTTCGGGTCGACAACATCAAGGAAGGTGGCGGAAAGTAACTCTCAAATCAAAACTTAAGAAAATATCGAGAGCAAAGTAACGAGGTATCCTGGGAAGTTTCGAGCGGGCGGGCAATCGTTCGATGCCTGTTATAGGGCGTGAAAGGGTCAAAACAACGGGAATAAGTTTTGTGTCCGATACCAGACCTGAAGGTGGCTCATGAATTACATATGAGGCCACGCGCGAGGAACAACCTTGGGAATAGGGGGTGTACAGGAGAGTCAGGTTTCGATCCAGTGGATCTGTGGGTTATGGGCCCACCATGTGGGTTGAAAGTAGGAAGGGTGGTGACATCTTGCACAGCCGCGACAGGAGGCATGTCAGTGATAGCTTGTCAGGTATGCCGGCAAAAATGTTGGTACCAAGGACGGGGAACGAAGAGCAATTTTCCTGCTTGTTGAATGGGGCGAACCAATTGGCAAGGTTATCACCCATCGGTGGTTACCGAAATGTCATCAACAAAAGTAACGGGGTCTTACTGACAAAGTTGTACACCGAGGTGTTTACGTAAGCAGGGAAATATTACTGCTTAGATCATATAGATCACAAGCAACGTTAAACCAACCAATGGAAAGGACAATATGATTATCATATTAAATAGAACAATGGAAAGGAAAATATGTTAAAACACATATTTCAAGGTTATATCCTTCCCAAGGACAAGCGAGCATGATATCCATGTCGGGATATAATGTAGAAAACTCTTTAGGTAGGGGGAGAATTTTCATGACATTACCCATACAACGGTGTTTGATAAGTGAGCAAGTAACATTTAGCATTGGGCTTCAAATGTTCTTGTTGAAAATCGAGCACCACAGACATGCTTCGAGATAGCATTGACATGGCCTTTAAGCAAAGGTCGACTTTGGATACACAAAGGATCCATCAGATAAACTTATTAAACAAGGTTAAAAGGAAACTATAACACTAGGTCCTCCGTCGGGTGTGCTAGGCATGACATCACCTTACCGGGGCATATAGGGACCAATGTTATAATTCTTGAAAATATATTTCAACCATCATATCTGACCGAGATTCAGATCTGATTGGTGTCAGGATACCTCAGACTCAGGACGCCTGAGAAGAAAGGTGCAACACAAATTGACGGGATGACACTGTAAGATTCTCGGGAAATTAACTATTAAGTGATTTCCGTTAACAAGAGTTCATCATTAAACCAAGGAGAGGATGAGGAGGTAGCTGATGAACTCAGCAACGACTCATTGAGATTTCCAAAAAGATGTATTTCCACCATTATGTGAACAAGGAGATAACATCGGATCAAATGATATAAAGAGGTATGCTCGAGGAAAACATACCCAATTTAAACATTGGTTGAAAAGTGCACCCGAAATATGGGCTTAGGTAGCATGATCGATGTTATAATGGTGATTCGATAATCAATGGTCTAAGAATAAAATGTCGACCTTTAACTTCGAAGCAATAGAGTTGCTAGAAGGAAAGAATCCAACCAACATCGTTCACTTGTTGGAATCAACACGGGGACCAAGAAAGAATGGTGATGGTGAGAAGTATCACTATTTCAAGAATACTTAAGAGGTGGAGCAATCCTCACAACATTCTTGATAGAAAAGACAGTAATACTTCAAGGCAGAACACAACATTAGCTGGAGAGCAGGTTGTATTCATAATGTGGACAAGCTCGCGATGAAAGGAAGTCAAGGGTGTTGTCGATGATAATAAAATCATCGAGGGCAAGGATTGTCTTTGTCATCATGAATTCCATTGATATCCTGGAAGAGCTCAGAATGCTGATGATGAGCACGACACATTTGTCGAGGGAATTCATGAAGATGTAATCAATTGGCGATGACATCAAGTCAAAGTAATGATGAAGCAAAAGGTTATTGAAACCATGGGTACGACACAAACTCGAAAGCAAGCTTGCTGTCCAAAGCGAAATGATATGATGAGGAAGATCGATGTAAGCTTAGCTCATCGTCAAAAATTGTGCTCTGGGAAGAAGGACCAGGTAGCACAGTTAAAATCGGCACGACAAGGATACAGCCAAACAGGCTAGGAATGTCGTGATTGAGTTCAAACTCGTAAGTAATGAAGGTTACCAAGAGTTGTTTAATCGCGATGTGGACTCGAGTCAGTTATCGGTGTCTTTGAGTGTTTAATAACTCAGAGCCCGTGAAAAATTGGAATCAATGAGAATGTAGCACTTGATGAAGAACTCATAAGAAGTTATGTAATTCGTGATAATCTCGAGATACCGGGGGTAATACTCGACTGACGCATCAAAGTAGAGGTTGGATGGGGTAATGCTCTGCGAAGACAAGTACTTACACTTGCACGAGAAATGGTATTTAAAGGGGAACATGGTCGGAATCCACGTTCATAAAGGATCGAACCATGGATACAAGATGAACTTATAACAAGGGGGTAATTATTTTTACGAGCAGCTTCCATGATAAGTTATACATCGTGTCCCTGGGCATGAACGCAACGTTCAAGGTCGACTCCCACTTCTTCAATGTATAACCTTCCATTCACTTTTCGCTTTGAAAGGCATTAGTGATGAAAGTTTTATCTGGTGAAATACCAGATGAGTATGACTCGTGAAAACTTCCGAGTTCACACATATAAAGGAAGGCATAGGTTCAACCCGTCAGGGCATCTTAGGAACATATACCACAACTTAGGAGTAAATAATACAAGCTCAAAAGTAGAGCATTGTTCAGAAGCAGACGACACAATTTACCAAAAGCATTATATACCCATGGAAAGGCCCTCAAAGTTATTCAATATGAAGGACGCTGTCGGATAAAATCCAACAAAGGAACCGATGGTCCTCAAGGGATCTGATGTGAGCATCGATACTCAACCAGAGGAAGAAGAATGCACGGGCATCATATTATAGAACATCTGAATAATTCGATGCTTAGATAACAAAGGAATTACGATTTCCAAAACAAAGGATCAGAAGCAGTCACTCTGATCAAGGATGGATAAGTTGGATGGACCAGAGGCACAATTGACGATAAATAGTTTGGTCGAGAACCAGTTCATGTTCAAAAATGATGTCTGAGCCGGAAAGATAATTTAGAAGGGTTGATAGATGATTGTGTGCATTCGCACACATGTTGAATCAATAGGATCAAAATGACGGTGTCAAAAGATACAATTGAATATTGCCAGATATATGGGAAGCATCCATAATGCTAGTAGACAAGTATTGCCGAGCAATAAGCTACTAAGGATTTTTGGGAGGACCGAATAGTATTTCGAAGCCCATTGTGAAACACATGAACAACTGGGGATGAGCGGATACTCGATAAGTGCGAGGATTATCCGTAGGGGTATTCCGGTGACAAAGAACAACAAGGCAGTAAGCTCAAAGGATTATCGAAACAACGACGTGTATTTCGGGATATCTGTAATAACTAGACCAACTAGGGATGAATGTAAGAATGACAACTGCATGTAGTTATCCATAAGGGTTGATGGTGGAAGGGGAATTGCAAATGCGATGAACACAAGTTCTCGGGTTAACAGCAGAGAGTATCTTCAGGGTCTTCTGTTGAAGCGGCCGATCATCCTTAATGAAGGGGCTCTCCGGCAGGAAGTGATAACGAGAACCTAGAGTTAGGTTTCAGCAAAATCATTTAACCCGAATAGAAGAGAGATTAGTATCCCAGAGTATGGACGAGGAATAGAAGATCCTAATACCACCCAATGGCAACGTGGGCCCAAGGGCCGCACAGCCAAGTTAGTAAAACAGTTTTCGGCTTCTAGACTCAACTTCGGCCAAGGAGTTGGAAAGGGGATTCCTACAGGCAGTCGGCTCTGATACCAACTTGTGACGCCCCCGATTCAATCGTACACTAATCATGCACGCAAACGTGTACGATCAAGATCAGGGACTCACGGGAAGATATCACAACACAACTCTAAAAACATAAATAAGTCATACAAGCATCATAATACAAGCTAGGGGCCTCGAGGGCTCGAATACAAGTGCTCGATCATAGACGAGTTAGCGGAAGCAACAATATCTGAGTACAGACATAAGTTAAACAAGTTTGCCTTAAGAAGGCTAGCACAAACTGGGATACAGATCGAAAGAGGCGCAGGCCTCCGCTGGGATCCTCCTAAACTACTCCCGGTCATCGCAAGTGACTCTGCCAGTAGTAGTAGGCACCTCCGAAGTAGTAGTTGTCATCGACGGTGGCGTCTGGCTCCTGGACTCTAGCATCTGGTTGCGGCAACCAGAAAGAAAGGAAAAAGGGGGAAAAGGGGGGAGAAAGCAACCGTGAGTACTCATCCAAATTACTCGCAAGCAAGGAGCTACACTACATATGCATGGGTATATGTGTAAAGGGCCATATCAGTGGGCTGAACTGCAGAATGCCAGAATAAGAGGGGGATAGCTAATCCTGTCGAAGACTACGCGTCTGGCAGCCTCCGTCTTGCAGCATGTAGAAGAGAGTAGGTTGAAGTCCTCCAAGTAACATCTTCAAGTAGCATCTCCAAGTAGCATCTCCATGAAGCATCTCCAGTAGCATCGCATAGCATAATCCTACCCGACAATCCTCTCCTCATCGCCCTGTTAGAGAGCGATCACCGGGTTGTATCTGGCACTTGGAAGGGTGTGTTTTATTAAGTATCCGGTTCTAGTTGTCATAAGGTCAAGGTACAACTCCGGGTCGTCGTTTTACCGAGGGACACGGCTATTCGAATAGATAAACTTCCCTGCAGGGGTGCACCACATAACCCAACACGCTTGATCCCATTTGGCCGGACACACTTTCCTGGGTCATGCCCGGCCTCGGAAGATCAACACGTCGCAGCCCCACCTAGGCACAACAGAGAGGTCAGCCCGCCGGTCTAAATCCTATGCGCGCAGGGGTCTGGGCCCATCGCCCATTGCACACCTGCATGTTGCGAGGGCGGCCGGAAGCAGAACTAGCCCCCTTAATACAAGAGCAGGCTTACGTTCCAATCCGGCACGCGCCGCTCCGTCGCTGACGTCAAGAAGGCTTCGGCTGATACCACGACGCCGGGATACCCATAACTACTCCCGCGTAGATGGTTAGTGCGTATAGACCAAATGGGCGGACTCGGATCAAATACCGGATCTCGTTAAGCGTGTTAAGTATCCATGAACGCCGAACAGGCCAGCCCACTGCCTCCTAGGTGGTCTCAACCTGCCTGTCGCTCCGCCACAAAGTAATAGTCGGGGCCGTCGGGAACCCTGGCCCACCTCTACCGGGATGGAGCCACCGTCCTTTCGGCCCCTCATCGTAATCACTTATGGTACTCCTCGAGTGACCCGACTTTAGTCACCATCTGTATAGTATGTATGTATGTATGTATAGTATATACCGTGATCACCTCCCAAGTGATCACGGCCCGATAGTATAGCAAGGCGCATCGACAAGAATGTAGGGCCAATGATGATAAACTAGCATCCTATACTAAGCATTTAGGATTGCGTAAGGTATCAACAGATGTAGCAACAATGTCGGGCTATGCATCGTAATAGGATCAACGAAAAGCGTGCTACACTACTCTAATGCAAGCAGTATAGAGGAGAATAGGCGATATCTGGTGATCAAAGGGGGGGCTTGCCTGGTTGCTCTGGCAAGAGAGAGGGGTCGTCGGTGACGTAGTCGTCCACAGGGGCATCAGCATCGTCACGGGGGCTACCGGAGAGAAGAGGGGGGAGAAACAGTAAATACATAGCAAGCAAGTGCATAACAGGTCAACAAGCAGAGCTAGACGTGTTCTAACGCGCTATGAGGTGATACCGGTGAAGGGGGGAAACATCCGGGAAAGTATCCCCGGTGTTTCGTGTTTTCGGACAGATGAACCGGAGGTGAAATGTTGCAGGTTATCTATGCTAGGGACGCGTGGCGGACGAACGGGCTGCGTATCCGGATTCGTCTCGTCGTTCTGAGCAACTTTCATGTACAAAGTTTTCCCATCTGGCCTACGGTTTATTTTATATGAATTTAAAAAGGATTTAATCATTTTCAAGAATTAATAGATTTAATTTAAACCAAAATTAGGTTTACTACATCAGCATGACATCAGCGGTCAACTGAGACTGTTGACCGGTCAAACTGACAGGTGGGGCCGTTCGTCATTGTCTTAGACTAACCAAGCAAGTTTAATTAGTTTAATTAAGTCATTAGGTTAATTTAATAGATTTAATTAAGTTAATTAATTATCTAATTAATTAATTAATTAATTAATATTTTTTAATTATTTTTCTAATTCTTTTTTTAATGGGGGCGTGGGGCCCAATTGTCAATGGCACAGGGGGTTAAACGGGTGGGCTACCGGGTGTGGGTGCACGAGCGCCTTGACCGAGGGCTTGGGTATAGAAGCGCCGCGGCCAGGCCAGCAAGACGATTCGAGGGGTGGACCGGCAGCCATGGCTCTTGGCCGGCCGACCGCGGGCACCACGGCGCCGGGCAGCAGCAGCTACGGCAGGGGGTGGGGGCACTAATAGCAGCTTTAGCCGGCATCGACGTCAGCGGCGGAGGCAGGCTTGGCGAGCGGAGGCAGGGCGTGGGCGTGCGGGCGCAGGTGGCAGCGGTAGTTGCACGGGGTGCAGAGAGCCGCAGGGGGGTCGTCGGGCGCGGCTAATTACGCGGTGAGCACGCGCTGGCGCGGCGAAGGACGGCACCGGTGCGCATGCGAGGCGAGAGAAAGGGAGGGCGTGGCCTCACCCGCGTTATGGCGGGGGTCGGCGTGGCTCGGTGGAGCCGTCGAGGGGGAGACGAGGAAGGGGCGATGAACGAGGCGGAGGAGCTTCGAGCGGCGTTGACGAGCAGCGGCGTAGGGGTGGTCCGTCGATGGGGAGGCCTTCGGGCGACGGCGGACGAGGCGCCGAGCGACAATCTGGCGGGACGAGGTGGCTGCTGAGGAAGAGGGTGGGGAGGTGGGCGGCGGGACCTTGGGTGACGCTGGACGGCGATGGCGGGCGGGCGAGGTGTCGGGCGACGGGACGCCCGATCCCGATCTAGATGGGGCGAGGAGAGAGCGGGAGTGGGGCGATGGGGGTTGAACCGCTAGGGTTCAATCGCCCGAGGATAAGGTGGGGCGGTTGGGCGGCAAGGTTAAGAGGCCACTGGGCCACGGTCCAAATAGGGGGTTCTTTTCCTCTTTTTTGTTAGTTTAGTTTTTCCTTTTGTATTTTCTTTTATTTATTTACTTTTCTGTTTCTAAATCATTTTGAATCATTTAGGCATTTTATAAAAATGTATTTACTACACCATATTTATCTATGTAATATTTAATACAGACCGAACATTTTTATTTTAATGTTTGAAAACTTTTATTATTTACTAAACTTTGAATTTGAATTTAGGACCGATTTTGATCTAACGATAGATTAGCAGCAGTAACCGTGGTGACGTGGCACCATTAGCGCGGGATCACTGTAGCTTAATTATCCGGACGTCACAGGCTCCACCCACGAAGGGTCCACGAAGAAGCAACCTTGTCTATCCCACCATGGTCGTCGCCCACGAAGGACTTGCCTCACTAGGGTAGATCTTCACGAAGTAGTCGATCTCCTTGCCCTTACAAACTCCTTGGTTCAACTCCACAATCTTGTCGGAGGCTCCCAAGTGACACCTAGACAATCTAGGAGACACCACTCTCCAAGAAGTAACAAATGGCGTGTTGATGATGAACTCCTTGCTCTTGTGCTTCAAATGATAGTCTCCCCAACACTCAACTCTCTCTCACAGGATTTGGATTTGGTGGAAAGAAGATTTGAGTTGAAAGCAAATTGGGGAAGGCTAGAGATCAATATTCGTATGGTAGGAATGGAATATCTTGTTCTCAACACATGAGTAGGTGGTTCTCTCTCAGAAAATGAATGCTGGAAGTGTAGGCACGTTCTGATGGCTCTCTCCATGAATGAAGAGTGGGTGGATGGGTATATATAGCCTCCACACAAAATCTAACCGTTACACACAACTGACCAATCTCGGTGGGACCGAATCATGAAACTCGGTCGGACCGATTTAGCAAATAATGTGACTGTTAGGATTTTTGGTGGGACCGACATGCAACTCGGTGGGACCGATATGGTTAGGTTTAGGGCATAACATAATCTCGGTGAGACCGATTACACAAACTCGGTGGGACCGATTTGGGTAATAAGCTAACCAGAGAGTTGGTCAGGCAAACTCGATGGGACCGATTCGCTCATCTCGGTTGGACCGAAATGTTACGAAGAGGAACAGAGAGTTTGCATTGTAATCTCGGTAGGACCAATTACACAAACTCGGTTGGATCGATTTTGGTAATGGACATACACAGAGAGATTACAATCCCATCTTGGTGAGACCGAGATCCCTATCAGTGAGAGCGATTTGATTAGGGTTTGTGGCAGTGGCTATGACATCTGAACTCGGTGGCGTCGGATAGAAAGAATCGGTGAGGCCGATTTGGACAACTGGTTTGGGTCATGCATGGATGTGAGAAGGTTGTTGAGGGCTTTGGAGCATATCACTAAGCACTTTGAGCAAGCAAGCCATTAAGCAACACCTCATCCCCTCTTGATAGTATAGGCTTTTCCTATAGACTCAATTGATCTTGGATCACTAAAATTAAAATGTAGAGTCTTGTGCTTTGAGCTTGAGCCAACCCTTTGTCCTTAGCATCTTGAAGGCATTCCACATCCTCTACTCCATGCCACTTCATTGTTGAACTTATCTGAAACATACTAGGTAAAGGTGTTAGTCCATAAAGAGATATTTTATCGTAAATTACCAAAATCACCCAGGGAGCACTTGTGCTTTCAATCTCCCCCTTTTTGGTAACTGATGACAATATACATCAAAGCTTTAGATAAGGATATAGAGAATAACAAGTAAAGCTCTGGAAAGACATATAACATGCATAGGCTCCCCCTACATGTATGCAATCATGTAAATATGGAATATAGGAGCATGTGAATGCATAAGCATGACAGAGTAAGCAATGTGTTACGTGTATCTTGGCTATATGCATCAGAGCAAAAGATGTGAATATGGAAAATGTACCTTCATGCTCATGAGTCCTTGCAAACAGTATGTACATCAGCAAGAAAACCTCATACACATGACTGTGATACATATACTTACCTTGTGGTCTTGAGTTGGCTTAGGATGGAATGAACCTGCGTAAACAAGGTTAGATAACACAGATACACCTACTAGCCAGAGCAAACAAAAGAAACCACAAGAGAACCAAGACTGGGATGACCTATAGAGTAAGTACTAAGTACCACATTGAACATAGACATGTCCCCAAAGGTAAAGATGTGCAATGAATTCAAGGATTTCCTTGCCTTAGATGTCTTGCTCCCCCTGAATCTAGCATGGGATACTGGGAAAAGACAGGGAATAGAAAATCAGAGCTCACAGAAAATAAACAGAACTAATGCAAACAAACATGTCTTTCCCTTCTTGAAGACATGTGACTTCTCTCCTCTTGAACACTAAGCATCTGGGGTCCTTGATGATTACTCTCTCTCTCTCCCCTTGAGTATTCTCTCCCCCTATAGATATGATTAAGCTTTGATGTGATCTCTCTCCCCCCTTTGACATCAATTTCCAAGAAGGGTTCTTCTGGATTTTTGTCACGAATGGGTTTGGTCCTTGAGTCACAGAACAAAGCAACAAGTTGAATGTGAAGCTGGATCAAAAAGAATGCAGAAACAAGTGGCAAGGTGTCTTTCCTGTAGTGAAATCGGTGGCACCGAGTTCTGTGCTTCGGTTGCACCAAAAGGATTCGGTTGGACCGAAAACAACAGACCGGTGTGACCGAGTTCATCACAGAGAAAACACTTGTCACCTCAGCTCACTAGAAAAGTAAGATCTCACAAGGATTTGCAAGGAATTAACTGAAGGATTTGCAATGAATTGGATGTAGGGAATGTAGAATTAAAAGAAACAGAAAAGAAATCTAGATGAAGTTTTTTTAAAGGGGAAACAAATATGCATGAGACAAATGCAAGAGCACAGAGAAGAACACAGGAAACCTTCATCTAGAGTTGGTCGGTGACAAAGTCACCTATGTTAGAGTATATTGACTTAGGAGTCAAGTGAGATCACTTGATCATAGGTCATACTCATCTTTAAGCTCAAAATGGGGTTACCATTTTTCATTTAAGCATCTTGATGTATTCACATCTTGTCGAGTTGCTTTGACTCATGACTTGGAGTGAAGCTTCTCTAAGATGGAATAACATACCTTGGGTGGTGGTGTTGATCGTGATCATGTAGTTGAACTTATGTGGGTTGCTCAAGGTTGATGTAGCTCATCAAGAGTTGGGAGCACCACTTGGAATTTGAGTTCATCTACCTACATGGGTTAGTTTTGCAAGGAAAAACACTTGTGTATCCAAAATAAAATCATGAAACTCAACATAGAATTTGTCCAAGGATATGTTTGAATGGTTTCGTGCTTCCTCGTCTTCAACCACCATTGTGTAGAGACTTGGTGATGTAGAGATTGCTCAAGATGTGAGTGAGTTACAATCTCATAGATTTAGATTCATCCAAGTACCTACAAGGGTTAGATAACATGCAAGATGCAAATATATCCAAGACATAAGATAGTCATCACAAGAGAAATATCAAGGATTAGTCATACGCTCATGTCTTGCATGTATCAAATGGAGTTCCTACTCCAAGTTTGAAGCATCAATGATGTTCAATTCACCTCTTAACCTGCAAAACACCTTCTCATCAAGTGGTTTAGTGAAAATATCCGCTAATTGCTTATCGGTGCGAACATGTTTAAGATTAATGTCCCCTTTGGCAACATGATCTCGAATGAAATGATGACGAACTTCAATATGCTTAGTTCGAGAGTGTTGCACGAGATTGTGAGCAATCTTGATAACACTTTCATTGTCACAAAGCAATGGAACATGTTTCACATATATCCCATAATCTTTAAGAGTTTGGGTCATCCAAAGTAATTAAGCACAACATGAACCAGCGGCAATGTATTCTGCTTCGGCGGTGGATAAGGATACCGAGTTTTGTTTCTTGGAGGATCAAGACACAAGAGATCTACCAAGAAATTGACAAGTACCCGAAGTGGACTTTCTATCAACCTTGTCACCAGCATAGTCCGAGTCGGAGTAGCCAACAAGATTAAAGGAGGCCCTCTTTGGATACCAAATGCCAAAATTTGGTGTATGAATTAAGTATCTCACTATCCTTTTCACGGCCTTGAGATGACATTCATTAGGAGCGGCTTGATATCATGCACTCATGCACACACCTAGCATAATATCGGGACGTGAAGCACATAGATATAACAATGATCCAATCATAGAGCGATAAACCTTTTGATCAATCGGTTCACCATCTTTGGTCAAATCAAGATGTCCACTAGTAGGCATGGGTATAGTCATACCTTTGCATTCTTGCATATTGAACTTCTTGAATAAGTCCTTGGTGTACTTTGTTTGAGAGACAAAGGTACCTTCCTTAGTTTGCTTGATTTGCTAACCGAGAAAGAATTTGAGTTCACTCATCATCGACATCTCAAACTTCTCCGACATTAGCTTTCCAAACTTTTCACTAAAGTGAGGGTTAGTTGAACCAAATATAATATCATCAACATAGATTTGGCATACAAATAGTTCTCCATTAACCCTTTTAGTAAAAAGAGTAGAATCAATTTTTCCAATTTCAAAGCCTTTTTTCAACAAGGAACTTGGTCAAGCATTTATACCACGCTCTAGGAGCTTGTTTAAGACCATAAAGAGCTTTGTGAAGTTTGTAAACATGATTAGGTTTCTTAGGATTAACAAAACCGGGAGGTTGCTTAACATACACTTCCTTCTCTATTTCACCATTTATAAAAGCACTTTTAATGTCCATTTGGTACAAGGAGATATCATGGTGATTTGCATAGCCAAGTAAGATGTGAATGGACTCAAGTCTAGCAACGGGGGCGTATGTCTCACCATAGTCCATACCTTCGACTTGATTGTAGCCTTGGGCGACAACATGTGCTTTGTGGCGAACTACTTGTCCATCTTCATCTTGCTTGTTGCAAAACACCCATTTGGTACCAATGATGTTGTGGTTGTTGTCGGGCTTCTCAACCAATGTCCAAACTTGGTTTCTCTCAAAGTTGTGTAGCTCTTCATGCATGGCGTTTATCCAATCCGGATCTTCCAAAGCTTCTTCAACCTTCATCGGTTCAATGCTAGAGATGAATGAATAGTGTTCACAACAGTTAGCTAAATGAGTTTTAGAGCGAGTGATTCTCCCGGTTTGGATGTCATTGTAGATTTGCTCGACGGGATGGTCTTTAGCAACTCTTGCTTGAACTCGTGAAAGCTTTTGCTTGGATCTAGGTGGAACACCTTCTTCATCTTGTTCTTCTTCTTGGCCTTCTTCATTGTTGACGTTGTCGTTCTCTTGTCGTGGTGGAGAAGGAGGTTGTTGACGTTCATCTAGGTGTACTTCCTCATTTTCTTCATCTTGGTGTGTCCCACTTGTGGATGCTTCTGTATCAACTCTTGGTTCACCTAGTCGTGAGGTAGAAGCTTCCACTTGGACGGATGAGGTACTCTCCTTCACCTCCGTTGGACGAATCTTGCCAATAGACAAGTCTTGGATTGCTTCCGAGGGGTCTTTGTCTCCTACATCAATTGGCAATTGCTCTACTTGCGAGCCGTTAGATTCATCAAAATTCACATCTACCGTCTCTTCAACCTTTTGAGTGAAATTATTGTAGACATGGTAAGTGTGAGAGTTTGAGCCATAACCAAGTAGGAAACCTTCATGAGACTTAGGAGAAAATTTAGAACGATGATGCTTATCAAGAATGTAGCACTTAGAGCTGAATACTTGAAAGTATCCAACTTGGGGTTTGTTACCGGCGAGGAGCTCGTATGCCATCTTGCCGAGTAGCTTGTGAAGATACAAGCGATTTGTTGCGTGACAAGCTGTCTCAACCGCTTCCGCCCAAAAGTGCTTTGGTGTCTTGTACTCATCAAGCATTGTTCTCTCCATTTCGATGAGCGCCCAGTTCTTCCTAGCAACAACTCCATTTTGTTGAGGTGTGTACGTAGCCGAGAACTCATGTGAAATCCCTTCTTCATCAAGAAAGGTGTCCACATTTGTGTTCTTGAACTCCGTTCCGTTGTCGCTGCGAACCTTCTTGATCTTCACTTCAAATTGATTTTGGGCCTTCCTAGTAAAGTTTTTGAAGATCTTTTGGCCCTGTGATTTATCATCGAGAAAGAACACCCACGTAAATCTTGAAAATCATCAACTATAACTAGACCAAAAGAATTTCCACCGAGACTTTTGTAGGTGTTGGGACCAAAATGATCCATGTGAAGTAGCTCGAGTGGCCTCCTTGTGGTCATGATGTTCTTCACGGGATGCCTTCCTCCAACCTGTTACCTGCTTGACAAGCGCTGCAAAGTCTATCCTTATCAAATATGACATTGTTAACACCAAGGATATGATTTCCTTTAATAAGCTTATCAAGGTTTCGCATGCCAACATGACCTAGTCGTCTATGCCACAACCAGCCTTTAGAGGATTTAGCAATAAAGAAAGTTCTAGGTTGAGCCGTTTTAGTGAAATCAAAAATGTAAAGATCACCTCTACGTATACCGATAAAGACCATTTTATGAGTATCTCTATGAAACACATGGCAATCTACTTCAGTAAATAGGACATTGAAACCGAAATCAGCAAGTCTAGATACTGAAAGTAAATTGTACCCAAGAGATTCAACGAGCATGACATTTTGTATGGAGCTATCATGTGAGATAGCCACCTTACCGAGGCCAACAACCTTACCCTTTGAGTTATCACCAAAAGTGACATACTTTCGAGGGCCGTCATTTTCAGCAAGCTCACGGAACATATCTTTATCTCCGATCATGTGATCGGTACATCCACTGTCAAGAACCCATTCCTTTCCTCCTGCCATATATCCCCGAAGATTTGCCATAAGACCAAAGTGTCTCATTGCATCATCAAGATCAAGGTCACTATCATCATCCTCATCATAGTATCCATGTTCAACATCGTCATGTGGTGGATCAAGTCCTAGAGAGGGTAATTCATTAGAGTGAGTTTGACAATGATCTTCTTTATGAATTTTAATAGCTTCGGAAATAATATCACTAATAATTCCAACATCTCCTTTCGCACGCATGAGGTTTGTAAGCTCAAATAGACAATCACCAAACGTAGGATCATTGTAATTTATCTTACTCAAGGCAATAGACTTATGGAGAATTTCATCTAGATTTTCTAGGAATAGTTTGGAAAACGTTCCTTAAGAAATTTCAATATAGTGTAGGCACACTCAAGAGTAGGCAAACTTCCAATCAAGTTTCTAGGAAAGCCTCTAGTGATAAGATTAACAGTTCTAAGATTGTGAATCATGTCAATTGACTCATCAAGGGTAGGATGCATAGGATCAACATGAGGTGCACAAGAACTAGCAATTACTTGTTCAAATGATATTCATTGAAAATCACAAGCATCTCATTTTTCCACTCATGAAAGTACTCTCCATCAAGTATAGGCACTCTATGTCTAAGACTCCCCAAAGTAGACTCATCCATCTTCCTCCAATGGTGTTTAAACCAAAGCAATGGAGACCAAAGCTCTGATACCAATTGAAAGGATCGAGAAGAGGTGTCCAGAGGGGGGTGATTAGACACTAAGTGAAAAAAGTTGCAGTTTTTAATTTCTTTAAGTTTAAGTGGAGTTTTGGCACAAGTTTAACAATCACGATACATAACAAGCAAGCATGCAAAGAGTATATGAGTAGCGGAAAGTAAAGCATGCAAATTGCAAGAATGTAAAGGGATGGGATTGGAGTGTGCAAACGCAATTGGAGACACGGATGTTTTTGTCGTGGTTCCGATAGGTGGTGCTATCGTACATCCACGTTGATGGAGACTTCAACCCATGAAGGGCTCCACCCACGAAGGGTCCACGAAGAAGCAACCTTGTCTATCCCACCATGGTCGTCGCCCACGAAGGACTTGCCTCACTAGGTTAGATCTCCACGAAGTAGGCGATCTCCTTGCCCTTACAAACTCCTTGGTTCAACTCCACAATCTTGTCGGAGCCTCCCAAATGACACCTAGAAAATCTAGGAGACACCACTCTCCAAGAAGTAACAAATGGTGTGTTGATGATGAACTCCTTGCTCTTGTGCTTCAAATGATAGTCTCTCCAACACTCAACTCTCTCTCACAGGAATTGGATTTGGTGGAAAGAAGATTTGAGTGGAAAGCAACTTGGGGAACGCTATAGATCAAGATTCATATGGTAGAAATGGAATATCTTGTTCTCGACACATGAGTAGATGGTTCTTTCTCAGAAAATGAATGCTGGAAGTGTAGGCACATTCTGATGGCTCTCTCCATGAATGAAGAGTGGGTGGAGGGGTATATATAGCCTCCACACAAAATCTAATCGTTACACACAACTTACCAATCTCGGTGGGACCGAATCGTGAAACTCGATCGGACCAATTTAGCAAATAATGTGACCGTTAGGATTTTCGGTGGGACCGACATGCAACTCGGTGGGACCGATATGGTTAGGGTTAGGGCATAACGTAATCTCGGTGAGACCGATTACACAAACTCGGTGGGACCGATTTTGGTAATAAGCTAACCAGAGAGTTGGTCATGCAAACTCGATGGGACCGATTCGCTCATCTCGGTTGGACAGAAATGTTATGAAGAGGAAAAGAGAGTTTGCATTGTAATCTCGGTAGGACCGATTACACAAACTCGGTTGGACCGATTTTGGTAATGGACATACATAGAGAGATACAATCCCATCTCGGCGAGACCGAGATCCCTATCGGTGACACCGATTTGATTAGGGTTTGTGGAAGTGGCTATGACATCTGAAATCCATGGTGCCGGATAGAAATAATCAGTGAGGCTGAGTTGGACTATTGGTTTGGGTCATATGTGGATGTGAGAAGGTTGTTGAGGGCTTTGGAGCATATCACTAAGCACTTTGAGCAGGCAAGCCATTAAGCAACACCTCATCCCCTCTTGATAGTATTGGCTTTTCCTATAGACTCAATGTGATCTTGGATCACTAAAAGTAAAATGTAGAGTCTTCTACTTTGAGCTTGAGCCAACCCTTTGTCCTTAGCATCTTGAAGGGGTTCCATATCCTCTAGGTCATGCCACTTCATTGTTGAACTTATCTGAAACATACTAGGTAAAGGTGTTAGTCCAACAAGAGATGTGTTGACATAAATTACCAAAATCACCTAGGGAGCACTTGTGCTTTCACATATATGTGTTCCAAGGTTAGCACAATATGTTTTGAAGAGATTGCTGGTGAACTGCGAACCGTTGTCGGTGATGATGCAATTAGGCACCCCGAATCGGCTCACGAGGCCCTTGATGAACTTGACTGCGGAGCCAGCTGGGATGGTGCGGACAGCTTCCACCTCCGCCCACTTGGTGAACTTGTCAATGGCGACGTAGAGGTAGCGATAGCCCCCTGGCACCCGAGGAAACGGGCACAAAATGTCCAGCCCCCAAACCGCGAACGGCCACGAGAGCGGAATGGTCTGTAGGCCCTGAGCTGGCTGATGAATCTGCTTGGCGTGAAATTGACAGGCTTCACAAGCCTTCACCAGCTCGGTCGCGTCGTTGAGTGCTGCAGGCCAATAGAACCCGCTACGAAATGCCTTGCCGACGAGGGTCCGTGATGACGAGTGGTGCCCACAGTCTCCATCGTGAATGTCTGCCAGGAACTCCTTCCCCTGTTCTGGAGATGCAACACAGGGAAACACCGTTGGGCCGCTTCCGGTAGAGCTCTCCGTCTTGGATGCAGTAGGCCGTGGCCTGCTGGGCCACGCGTTCCGCATCCTCTTCTTTCTCTGGTAGAGTCCCTTGCATCAGGTAATCCAGGCGGCTGAGGGAGCTCCTCCCGAGGTTGTGCTTTGATTGATAGTGACGGTGCTGCTGAGGGCTTGAAGAGTCGTTCCTCGAAAATGCCAAACTCCTGAGGCAGCCGCCTCAATGCCCTCTTGGCGATGTCATCAGCCTCCTGATTGGTGCCGCGAGGCACATGCTACAGCTCCAGCCCCAAAAACTGCTTTTCCATCTTGCGCACTTCTGCAAGATACACCTCCATGTGCTCGTCCTTGGGCTCGTATACTTTGTTGGAGAAGTTGATGAGGAGCTGTGAGTCACCCTTGATGATGAGGTGCTTCACCCCCAGTGCGGCCGCTGTCTTTAAGCCTGCTATGAGGCCCTCGTATTCTGCTATGTTGTTGGAAACCTTTTCGCCCTGCTGCAAACAGAGCTGCACGGCGTAGTAGAGCTTGTCCTAAGTGGGGGATATAAGCACTGCGCCTGCCCCTGCGCCATGCCGCGAGAATGCTCCATCAAAGTGCATAACCCAGCCGTCTGGTGCCTCGCTTCCCAGGGAAAGTGACCGATCTTCTCCTGCTTCGAGCCCTGACGCCTCTATCCATTCTGCCACAAAATCTGCAAGTGCGGCTCCTTTGACAACTCTGGTCGTGTTGAATTCTAACTGAAATGCTTGCAGCTCGATGTTCCATTCAGCGGCCCTTCCAGCGGAGTTAGGACTCCTACGCACCCTCTCCAATGGGTAGGCTGAGACAACCTTGACAGGGTGACCTTGGAAGTAGTGTCGCAGCTTCCGAGAGGCCACCAATAGCGCGAGCAAGAGCTTTTGGGGCATGGGGTACCGTGCCCTTGCAACCCGCAGCACCCTGCTGACAAAATACACGGGATGCTCGACGAGTGTGGGCGCGCCGACGGAGCCCGCACCCTCCAGGGAGTCGAGCGCCTCCTGGCGTTTGAGCCCTTGGCTCCTGACTGCTTGGTAAGGTCCCCTCAGCCCGGAGGCGCCTTCCTGTTGAGGCTGATCCTCATCTGCCGAGGTCGTGGCCCTCGCGAGGCCTTCTTGGCCCTAAGCCGCCGCAGTCAGGGTTGTGGCAGATGCGGCCTTCACCCAGCGCTCCTCCCGAACCGCCACCAGAGCTACGCTGGCGGAGTAGGGTGTGGCGGCGAGGTAAAGCACCAAGGGATCCTGAGGGCGTGGAGCCACCATCACCGGAGGGCTAGTCAGGTACTTCTTGAGATCTTGGAATGCTTCGTTAGCCTCTTGAGTCCATTCGAACGGACCCTTCTTCTTCATCAGCTTGAATAAGGGCAGGGCTTGTTCCCTTAGCTTGGAGATGAAGTGTCCTAACGCGGTTACTCGCCCGGTGAGGTTCTGCATTTCCCTGAGGGTTTGCGGCGGACTCATGTCGTCGATTGCCTTGACCTTCTCTGGGTTAGCCTCAATACCTCTGTGGGACACGAGGAAGCCCAGAAGCTTGCCAGAAGGAACACCGAACTCACACTTCTCCGGGTTGAGCCACAGGTCCACTTCATGAAGGCTAGCGAAGGTTTCTTCCAAGTCCTGTATCAGGGTCTTGGCCTCCCGAGACTTCACCACGATGTCGTCGACGTAGGCCTCGGCGTTTCTCCCGAGCTGCCAGCCCAAGGCGATGTGCATCAGTCGCTGAAAGGTTGCGCCTGCGTTGCGCAATCCAAACAGCATGCAGGTGTAGCAGTACACATCGCACGGGGTCAGGAAAGCCGTTTTCTCCACATCTTCTATCGCCATCTTGATCTGGTGGTAGCCCGAGAAGGCATCCAGGAAGCACAACAAGTCACGCTCAGCACTGGAGTCGATGATTTGGTCGATGCGGGGGAGCGGGAACGGATCTTGAGGGCAGGCCTTGTTGAGGTTGGTGAAGTCGACACACATGTGCTCCTTTCCTCCCTTCTTTGGCACAACAACAGGGTTGCCCAGCCATTCCGGATAGCGAACCTCGCGAATGACTCCCGCAGCTTCTAACTTGCGGGTTTCTTGGAGGATGAAGGCCTGCTTCTCGATGGACTGCCGCCTTGCTTTCTGCTTCACGGGGCGCACGTTGGGGCACACGTTCTGGTGGTGCTCGATCACCTGCCTTGGGACCCCCGCTAGCTGCTTGGGTTCCCACGTGAACACCTCCTTGTTTGCACGCAAGAATTTCACTAGAGACTCCTCTTTCTCGTCGTCGAGGTTGGCACCTATGGTGAAGGTGGCGTCGGAGGATCCATGCTCATCGACTGGTACCTTCTTAGTCTCCACCTTGTCTTGGGTGAACATCTGCTTCTTCTTGGTTGGCGCAGCCCCGTTGGTCTTGAGGGTGTCAACGCTGGTTGGCTGCGCCACCGTGGCCGCCTTGAAGGCGAGCTTGAGTGCCTGCACAGTATCCTTTGTATCTCCAGCTATGGTGAGGACGCCGCTGCTCCCGGGCATCTTCATGAGGTTGTAGGCCGGATGAGTCGCTGCCATCAACTGGGCCAAGGCAGGGTAGCTGAGAATGGCGTTGTACGGGAGGCCGATGGGGGCGATGTCGAAGTCGACCAGCTCCGTGCGGAAGTTGCCGCGGGTGCCAAAGTTCACCGGGAGGTGGATCTGCCCCAGGGAGCCGGTGGTACTGCCTCCGACGCCCGAGAAGGACTTGCTAGGTCGGAGTCCTTCCAGGGGGCACGTGGAGGAGGCTAAAGGCCTCCATCGAGAGCATGTTGAGGCCGGCACCGTCGTCAATGAGGGTCATGGTGACCGCCACCTGGAAGATGGTGGGAGTGCACAGCATCGGGAGCACACCCAAGCAGGCGGTGTTGGCGGGGTGATCGTCCAAGCTGAAGGTCAAGTTGGCCTTGGGTGCCACCCAACCCGGGGGGGGCTTCACGGCGCGTGAGGGCAGCGCCGATCTGGCGGATGAACGGCTTGACGTGGCGGCTCAAGGGTGGCGCTTGCGAGCTGCCACGGAGAGCTGCAACGACCGGGGGCGCCGGCGCAGCATAATGGGCGAGGAAGAGGCCGCGCAGCTCCTCCCTGGAGGTCACCGAAGCCGTTGGTAGGTGGAGTAGCCACATGCGCAGAACGCCGGTGACGGCCATGGGAAGCCAGTTATCCATGACCCTGTCGTCGGCCCCGGCCTTGAGGACGACCTCCTCATACGCCAACAGGAAAGCTAGTGGACCCGTCGCGCCGTCGTAGCGCGGCGGCATCTCTGGCTTGAACTATTTCAGCCACTGCACCTGTCGCAAGGCAGGGGCCAAGGCTCGGAGCCCCTAGCCCCAGTGTCGGCGTCGGCAGCCGGAACGGGCGGCGCGTTATCCGCCATGAGGGCAAAGCATGGTATTAATGAAGAGCGGGTCGACGGAAGAGAGAGCTCTGGCGCACCCCTACCTGGCGCACCAAATGTCGGATATCGGATTTTGGCAAAACCCTTAAGGTTCAAATTCTGGGGTGGGCCCGAAGATCTTCCCCCTACCGCTCCACGCCCCAATGCCTCGCTAAGAATCTAAGCTACACGATGAACAACACGAGGGACACAAGGTTTATACTGGTCCGGGCCACCATTGTGGTCTAATACCCTAATCCATTGTGTGGTGTGGTGGATTTCCTCTGGGGCTGGTGATGAACAATACAGAGGAAGAACAGCCTCGGGAGGGATGTTCTTGTGGTGGTGCTTGGAGAGGAATTGCTCCATCCCTGTTGGCTCTAGGTGAGATCCAGATGCCTTCTACTGTGGTAGCTATCTCTATATATAGAGGCCCTGGTCCTCTTCCCAAATATCGAGCGGGAAGGGCGCCAACAACGGCTGTCGGTGTCAAAACGGGCGGATCTCGGTTATGGGGTCCCGAACTGTGTGTCTAGGCGGAGTGTAACAGGAGACAAGGGAGACGATGTTTTTACCCAGGTTCGGGCCCTCTCGATGGAGGTAAAACCCTACTCCTGCTTGATTGATATTGATGATATGGGCAGTACAACAGTAGATCTACCACGAGATCAGAGAGGCTAAACCCTAGAAGCTAGCCTATGGTATGATTGTTGTTCTGGCCTACGGACTAAAACCCTCCGGTTTATATAGGCACCGAGGAGGGTTATGGTTACACAGAGTCGGTTACAATGGTAGGAGGTCTACATATCCGTATCGCCAAGCTAGCCTTCCACGCCAAGGAAAGTCCCATCCGGACACGAGACGAAGTCTTCAATCTTGTATCTTCATAGTCCAGGAGTCCGGCCAAAGGCTATAGTCCGGCCATCCGGACACCCCTAATCCAGACTTCCTCAAGAGCCCTCGAACCAGGCTTCAATGATGACGAGTCCGCAAGATATTGTCTTTGGCATTGCAAGGCGGGTTCCTCCTCCGAATACTTCATAGAAGATTTTGAACACAAGGATAGTGTCCGGCTCGCAAAATAAGTTCCACATACCACCGTAGAGAATAATATTTACACAAATTCAATCTCATCGACGTATTTCGTGGCGTGACATCACACCACGGCCAAGCCTTTATTCGAATCGTTTTCTTGTCCCACCTCGGTAGCGTTTAGCGAGGCGGTTTCCTTGGCACGCCTTGTCAAAGCGTAGATCGTGTCCCCTTATTCCGGATTCTCATTAATACAGGTAGTAACCCGATCGTGCCCGTTGGAACGTCTCCTCTATCGAAGGCGAGTCCCGAACGGTCACGGGGAAGGCTCTTGGTATTCAACCTCTTAATAAAGAGACCAAGGCTCCACTCCTTTCTTTCAATCTCAATCGAATCCGCCCCTCGCCTCGAGTTCCAACACCCAAAGCTCTAGATTCAGGCGCTTCGGACCTTCGATGATGTCCGGCTCCGACCTGCAAGGCCGGTGGATGCCTTCCTCCATTACGGAAGAATACTTGCTAAACCTAAGAGACGCCAGGTATCTAACCGGCGAAATTTTGCATAGGTTGCCTGCTCAAGGGCAGGTTATTCCCACTCCCAAGCCTGGTGAAAGCATGGTGTTCGCGTCTCACTTCCTTCGGGGGCTAGGCTTCCCGACGGACCCCTTCGTGAGGGGGCTCATGTTTTATTATGGGTTGGAATTTCACGACTTGGATCCGGAGTCCATCCTCCACATCTCATCGTTCATTGTCGTATGCGAAGCCTTCCTTCGCATTACCCCTCACTTCGGATTGTGGCTCAAGACCTTCAAAGTGGAGCCGAAGATGATCAGGGGGCAGCAGACAGAGTGCGGAGGGGCTGTTATAAGCAGGAATGTTGATGCTCCATGGCCCGAGGGCTCTTTCCAAGAGGAGCTCAGCCTATATCACAGCTCCCAGGGGCACCAAATGGGTGGTGCCGCCTGCCTTTCGCTCGGGTCCTCCACCGCGGCTGGCGTCATGCGTCAATAAAGGACTTGACTAGGGGCCGTCCAAGGACGTGCCCTTGTTGCAGGGCCGCATTCAAGACCTCCTAGAGAGAGAGATCACTCTGGTCGTAGTAGCGCAGGTCATGCTGATTCGTCGCATCCTGCCCTGCAAACATCGCCCCCTCCGCCTGTGGGAATTTAACCCGGAGGGACCACGACCTCTCCAACATTTTATGGGTGCAACGCCCATGGAGATGTATAAGCCTTTCTTCGGATCACAAGCGATGTGTCCGGACTTGACCGAGGACGCAGGTCTAAGCTGCAATCTCCCGGATACTCAAGTAAGTAGCCCTATATCCGAACACGCTATCCCATATTTATCATGAATTTGCCCTCAAAAGAGATGTCCCTTGAACAGGAGTGGATAGCGAAAGCAAAGTTAATCAGGTGTTCGACCCCCCTCCCTGAGACCACGCCGCATCCCGTGTTAACCAGGATGATGGAGGTTGCGCCTTCGGGAGAAGGTGAAGGGGGGAACAAGGAAGCTACCGCCTCTGCGAAGGAGGCTGTCAGGAAAGGAGGGATCGAGAATCCCTCCATCCAAGGGAAGAAGAGGACCGCCTCTGAAGACCTGGAGACCATGGTCTCAAAGAGGGGGAAGAAATCTTCGTCAGAGGGTCCTACGCCGAGAGATGCCTCGGCCGCATTGTGCCCCCAAGGGGATCAGCCCTCCACCGAGCCGTAAGTAAAAAGGCGAGTTAAAATAAAGGATACCCTTACCTTATTTCTGATGAAGATAACCGAAATTTTACCTTGTAGTTCGGATCTCAGCCCTTCTCAGCAGAGCTCATCTTCGGGGGATCTTCGATCGGAGATGATAGAGAGCGAAACGCCTCCCTCTGTCGTACCGTCTTGCGAGGCGGGCGACCCTGAGGTGTCGTCACGGAGGGTTTCTCTGAGTCGCTGGAAGGTAGTCATATGTCCCCCCAAAGCCCTCCGCGTCCGGCCTTCGAAAAAGGCCATCAGACCAGTCCGGCACCACCTGGTGTACGGTCGATGGAGCTGAAGGATCTGCTCGGGCGAGCGTCTATCTCAGAAGATCACCGTGCGTTAATGGGTACGGTGATTGAAAGGATTTCATCCGCTGAGAGCGGATTGCACGGCCGCCGGTTTATCGACAGGTTTTGAGGTACGCAAAATGATGTACCTTCTGACAGCTCCACATATAAAATGCGCCCTGTGTAGATAGTAGCCCCTGAGGCTCGGTGTGTTGTCAAAAAATGACAGCGCGCCGAGGATCATAACCCCAGGTGAGGTAGTCCTGGACTACGGGGTGTCCGGATAGCCGGACTATCATCATCGGCCGGACTCCAAGACTATGAAGATACAAGATTGAAGACTTCGTCCTGTGTCCGGATGGGACTTTCCACGGCGTGGAAGGCAAGCTTGGCAATACGGATATGTAGATCTCCTACCATTGTAACCGACTCTGTGTAACCCTAGCCCTCTCCGGTGTCTATATAAACCGGAGGGTTTTAGTCCGTAGGACAGACAACCATTACAACAATCATACGATAGGCTAGCTTCTAGGGTTTAGCCTCCTTGATCTCGTGGTAGATCCACTCTTGTACTACCCATGTCATCAAAATCAATCAAGCAGAGTAGGGTTTTACCTCCATCGAGAGGGCCCAACACAGGTAAAACATCATGTCCCTTGTCTCCCGTTACCATCCGCCTAGACGCATACGCCGGGACCCCTACCGAGATCCGCCGGTTTTGACACCGACATTGGTGCTTTCATTGAGAGTTCCTCGTGTCGCCACCGATAGGCTTGATGGCTTCTTCAATCAACAACAACGCAGTCCGTGGTGTGACTTTTCTCCCGGACAGATCTTCGTGTTCGGCGGCTTTGCATGCGGGCAATTCACTCGCCATCTGGAGCAGATTGAAAGCTACGCCCCCGCCATCGTGTCGATTTGAAGCCTAAACTTCACGGCCGACATCCGCGGAGACTTGATCTTCGATGGATTCGAGCCATACCGAGCGTGCCGCTTGTCATGATGGGCATGATTTAGCTCTGCCACGGACAAGACCTTTTGAGGTCTTTGCGAATCCGCTCCGACCCATAGTTCGGAGCCGACTGCGCAGATCGAGGACAGGTGGCTGGACACCGCCTCGGGAGCTGCAACTTCTACGACGATGGAGCCGAATACCGATCTTGTCCTTTGCAAAGCTCGTGACTCCGATGTGCCGGACTATGAACCTCCTGCGCCCCTGCCAATCGAATCTGATTGGGCGCCGGTCATGGAGTTCACTGCTGCGGACATCTTTCAGCACTCGCCATTTGGCAACATCCTGAACTCGTTAAAGTATCTCTCGTTATCAGGAGAGCCCTGGCCGGACTGCGGTCAGGATGGTTGGGATGCGGACGACGAAGAAATTCAAAGCCCATCCACCACCCACTTTGTAGCCACTGTCGACGATCTAACCGACATGCTAGACTGCGACTTCGAAGACATCGACGGTATGGACGACAATGCCGGAGACGATCAAGAACCAGCGCCTACAGGGCACTGGAAGACCACCTCGTCATACGACATATACATGGTGGACACCCCGAAGGATGGGGACGGCAAACAAGCAGCGGGGGCAGATTCCTCTAAGAAACAGCCCCAGCGCCGACGTCAGCGGCGCCGCTCTAAATCCCGCCACAGCAAGAATGGAGATTCCGGCACCGGAGATAACAATACCCCAGAGAGTGCCGAAGACAACCTCCTCCAGCAAGATTCAGCACAGGAGGACGGAAAAGCCAGCCCTCAGGAGAGAGCGGCAAACGAGGAGGATGAAAATTACATGCCTCCCTTCAGAGACGAGGCAAGCCTCAATGACGACGAATTCGTTGTGCCCGAGGATCCCGTCGAACAAGAGCGTTTTAAACGCAGGATAATGGCCACGACGAACAGCCTAAAGAAAAAGCAGCAACAGCTTCAAGCTGATCAAGACCTGCTGGCCGACAGATGGACCGAGGTCCTCCCGGCCAAAGAGTATGAACTTGAACGCCCCTCCAAAAGCTACCCAAAATGCAAGTTGCTCCCCCGACTAGAGGAGGAAGCATACAAACCTTCATCACCAGCGCACAACACTGGCGGACCGACCACCCCGTGGCAGCGACAGAGAGGCATCTAGGCCCTCCATCAGACTGCGTACCAAGCATCGCTCGAAAAAGCACGGCCACGAGGAATGCGCCGGACTTGCGAGACATATTGGAGGACAAGGCAAAACAATCAAGATCTATCTACGGATCACGCGGGCGCCCCACAATCCACGACGACTACCGTCACGCCGGATACGGCAACTCCGGCCGGGCCGAACACACTAGACAAAGCTCTCTTGAGCTGCGTCGCGATATTGCCCAGTATAGAGGCGCCGCACACCCACTATGCTTCATAGATGAAGTAATGGATCATCAAATCCCTGAAGTGTTTAAACCCGTGAACATTGAATCCTACAATGGCACAACAGACCCTGCGGTTCGGATCGAAGACTACCTCCTTCACATCCATATGGCCCATGGTGACGATCTCCACGCCATCAAATATCTCCCACTCAAGCTTAAAGGACCAGCTCGGCATTGGCTTAACAGCTTGCCAGCAGAATCAATTGGCTGTTGGGAGGACCTGGAAGCCGCATTCCTTGACAACTTCCAGGGCACATATGTGCGACCACCGACGCCGATGACCTAAGCCACATAATTCAAGAGCTGATGAATCGGCGCACAGTTCAGACACGGTTCTTAACAAAGAAAAATCAAATCGTGGACTGTCCGGATACAGAGGCCCTCGCAGCCTTCAAACATAACATCCGTGACGAGTGCCTGGCCCGGCACCTAGGACAGGAAAAGATGAAATCCATGCCAGTCCTCACATCACTCATGACCCGCTTCTATGCGGGAGAGGACAGCTGGCTAGCTCGCAGTAACAACCTCAGCAAAAATTCTTGCAGTCCGGACAGCAAGGACCGCAATGGCAGGTCGCGTCGCAACAAAAACAAACGCCGTGTTAACGGCGATAACACGGAGGATACGGCAATCAACGCGGATTCGAGGCTCTAAACCCGTCACCGGAAGAAGCCATTCAAAAGAACCACTCCGGTCCGTCCAATTTGGACCGAATACTCGACCGCTCTTGCCGATACATGGCACTTCAAAAGCCAGCTAACCACACCAACAGGGATTGTTGGGTATTCAAGCAGGCAGGCAAGTTAATTGCCGAAAACAATGACAAGGGGCTGCACAGCGATGACGAGAAGGAGACCCGGCCGCCAAACAGTAGAGGACAGAAGGGTTTTCCCCCACAAGTGCGGACGGTAAACATGATATACGCAACCCACATACCCAAGAGCGAGCGGAAGTGTGCACTTAGGGACGTATATGCGATGGAGCCAGTCGCCCCGAAGTTCAATCCATGGTCCTCTTGCCCGATCACTTTTGATCGAAGGGACCACCCCACCAGTATCCGCCATGGCGGATTCGCGGCATTGGTTTTAGAACCAATCGTCGATGGATTTCACCTCACTAGAGTCCTGATGGACGGCGGCAGTAGCCTGAACCTGCTTTATCAGGATACAATGCGCAAGATGGGCATAGACCCCTCAAGGATTAAACCTACAAAGACGACCTTCAAAGGCGTCATACCAGGTGTTGAGGCCAATTGTACAGGCTCAATCACACTAGATGTGGTCTTCGGCTCCCCGGATAATTTCCGAAGCGAGGAGTTAATCTTCGACATAGTCCCGTTCCGCAGTGGCTATCACGCCCTGCTCGGACGAACCGCGTTTGCAAAGTTTAACGCGGTGTAGCATTATGCATACCTTAAGCTCAAGATGCCAGGCCCTTGTGGAGTCATCACGGTTAACGGGAACACTGAACGCTCCCTCCGAACGGAGGAACACACACGGCTCTCATGGCGAAATCTGAGCAGCCTCTTAAGGCAATTTTCGAGTCCGCCGTTAAACGACCGGACATGACTAAACGCGCCGAGTAACATACATCAAGACCACCGCACGCCCGAGCACGCCAGAGTAATGCGCCCCAACCCCAGCCCTTGCATGATTGCAAGACAAGCTCTGCGCGTACATCATTACGCTCTGAAGATACCATGGGCATAGGGGGAGGGGCACGACCACGACTGGCCCAGAGTGCGGCTCAACCACACCAGGGGCTCCCACGTGTGTCACTTTCTTTTTTTTCTCTTTTTTTCCACAGGACTCCGTTTACCAGAGGCCCTGTCCGGCAGTAGATCTGCCGAACCCACGATGCAACAGCCAGGGAGGAACAATGGCTACGACGAACACTCAGGTGGTCTCCATTACGAGCATTAAATCTGTTTAATACACCATTCCGCAGCCTACCCCTGGAGGGGGACATTTTTAATAGTCCAAACCCTTGCTTACCGCACTATTTGTATCGTTCTGCACTCATAGCAGAATTCCTTGAATAAACAATGCATCACTTTTCGCTTATAATTGCATTCCTTTTCTTTATATATATGTTCATTTATGACTCTTGCATCCGTACAATTTGGTACGGCCGAATACACCAGGGGCCTATGTTCCCCGCATTATGGTGTGATAAGTCCGAACACTTTCACAAGTGCGGCACCCCGAACTTATAGCATTATATGCATCGGCTCCGAATCATGTCTTGGGTCAATAGTTGGGTTTGCCCGGCTCCCATGTTTTGGTACCTTACGTTCCGTTCTATCGGCTAAGGTAGCACTGGGAGAACCACTTCGATTGCGCCCCAGTTGAGCTGGGCGAGCGCCTCAGTGGAGAAAGCTAAAACTGACCGTCATGATAAGGCGAGAGCTGGTCGCTGTTCGAGAGGTCTTTTCGAGTCCCTAAAGACTTATGCCGCTTAGAGCAAGGAACCGGCTATGTCCGGCCCAGGCGTGGATAGCGCCCCGAATTCGGTCTTCCGAACACTAGGGGCTTCATCAAAATTTAAAATTATAGAATTCTATGGCTAAGTGAGAGTGTTCAAGCATTATAAGTCCGGTTGCCTTGTTCGTGGTGTTGAGCGCCTCCCTAGATGGACCCAAAAATGGGAACAAGAGCGCTCAAGTTTATCCCGAACACCTCGTGGCATGGGGGCTGAAGACGACGACTTGCCATCTCTCAGATTTGATAAACGACCACACAGAAGGTAATATTTTAAATCAATAAGCGTTTCTTAGCGCATATGAACAAAGTTTTCAGCGCACACGATAACACATTGCGAGTCTACTCAAAAATTACATCTTTGGGGCACTCATCCGCAATTTTGCGGGCACCCTTCAGGACACTCTTATAGTACATTTCGGGCGACGATACTCCTTGCGGCCGGGCGGCGCGTCTGTCGAAGCCTCTCAAAGATCCGCCTGCCCCAAGACACCTTTTGCGCTGGCAAGGGCCCGACGGGCAACTTCAATGCAAAGCGGAGCGCTTGATGACCTCCACCCATGGGCACGATCCACCAGCCGCCGCCAGACGAGGCCAAGTAGCTCCTGTGCATGGCCTCTTGAGCCACACCGGACTATGAGGCCCTTCATGGCCTGCTCGCTACCTTGTGGAGCTCGACCAGCTGCTTCACTGGTCGCTAATAAGCACGGATGTCCGCCTCAAAGATCTCGAGACCGAAGACCTTCTCCGCTGAGCTCCCTCCTCGGCCCGGTAGAATGCGGCGGCATCAGACACGCTGTGAGGCAGATCTGCAAATGCCCTCGAGAGCTCGAATCGGGTAAGTGTGTGTAATTCACATTCACATGCTTGCTTTGCATGAAAAATGCCTTACCCGCCTCTATTTTCTTCACCGCCTCAATCTCTGGAGGGCCTTATGGGCCTCGGCCTTAGCGGCTTTGGCACTTTCAAGAGCCGAGGCAAGCTCGGACGCTCGAAGTCTTGAGTCGCGCCCAAACTCTCATGCTTTTCCATGAGAGCACAGAGCTCTTGCCGCACCTCCACCACCCGCGCCTCCTGCTTCTCTCGCTCCGCTCGTTCATGTCAGACGCATTGCTCGACGCGGACACGGCCTCCTTCAGGGTCGCCACCTCATTCGTGGCCCCAGCAGTACCCATGTTATCCTTGTTATTTCTATTGCAACCAAAATCCTTTTCTGTAAGGTACAAATTTAATACGGTGGTACTCACCTTCTTTGTCCTCGAGCTGTTTCTTGGCAAGGCCGAGCTCGTTCTTGGACCGCCGAGGTTACGCTTCAAAGCATCGACCTCGCATGATCGGTCGGCAGAGGTCAAGAAAGAGCCTGCAAACCCATATTGACATAATTTTTAGAACTCCTGCGTATATCTTTTTAGATCCTCGGTCCGTTTTTCTTTCCGAACACCGAACCGAGCATCGAGGGCTACTTGTCTATGCAGTATTACATTACATATTTTAAAACTTCTTACCTCAAAGCATGTTAGAAGGCTGCTGCAAGCTTCGGTCAGCCCGCTCTTGGCGAGCTGAACCTTCTGAATCACCGCACTCATAATAGTGCGGTGTTCTTCCTCGATGGAAGCACCGTTGAGTGCCTCCAACAAGTTGTCTGGCGCCTCCGGTTGGACGGAGGCTGCCGGTGTCATGATCTTGTCCTTCTTACGAAGGGGCCGCCTGCCGGACTCCGGAACCACTGCGGGTTCCGGCGCGAAGTCTGGCACGAAGTCCCGTTTAACGGGTATCCGCTGGGTCTTCGGGGAGGGGAGCCGGACAGTTAACCTGTCCGGACGTCCTCTGCTAGTCCTGTTAAAGGCATTGGGAATTTTAGATCCCACAATAGAGTCAAACTATGAAAGAAATAAATGTCCCATAAAGGATAACATATCTTACCACACCGGCCGGGCGCTTGGTGCTGAATCCGCGATCTTGATCGCGGATGCGAAACTTCTCCGCCCTTGAACAGCACCCTCCGGGCAGCTTCAGACGTCGTGTTGAAGAGCCCGCCAGGTCCGTCTTTGTGCGAATCAAACTCCCACTGATTGAAGGCCCATTGGCGGGGAGAATCCGCGGACGAGCATGACTGGATCATGTTGACAAGCTTGAGCTTCTTGTTCACTGTGGTGCGGAGACAGATCGAGTCCGGTCAGCTCCTCTGAATTGCCCCATAGCAAGCCCTTCTCTTTCCAGGAGGTGAGCTGCATGGGGGTACCAGATCTGAAATTGGGGGCCGCTGCCCATTTAGGGTCCCGCGGCTCGGTGATATAGAACCACCCCGATTGCCACCCTTTGATTGTTTCCACGAAGGCGCCCTCGAGCCAGAGGACGTTGGGCATTTTGCCCACCATAGTGCCTCCGCACTCTGCTTGGACGCCCTTCACTACCTTCGGCTTGACATTGAAGGTTTTTAGCCACAAGCCGAAGTGGGGCTGGATGCAGAGGAAGGCCTCACACACGACGATAAACGCCGAGATGTTGAGGATGAAGTTTGGCGCCCGGATCGTGGAAGTCCGGCCGTAGTAGTACATGAGCCCCGGACGAAGGGATGAAGTGGGAAGCCCAGTCCGCGGAGGAAGTGGGGAAGGAATCGACCCTCTCATGGTGCCAGGGGTGGGGATGAGCTGCCCTTGTCGGGCAGCCGTGCGCGCGATGTTTGGACAAGTATCCGGCGCGCGCAGTTTTTCGATGTGCCCCTCCGTAACGGAGGAAGCCATCCACTTGCCTCCCGCTCCGGACATGGCTGGAGAAGGTTGAGACGAGATGTGCGAACTTGGGCGCTGGAGCTCGAGTGCGCGAAGATGGATAAGCAAAGGAGGAAGAAGGCGTAGGTAAAAAACGGTGGATCCTTATCCCCTTATATATGGGCGGACGAAGACTATGCGTCCCCACCGGCCTGATAAAACTCGCTTATCTCCCAAGCGCCACCATCAATGGCGCGGTTGGGTTACCCACGTCCGTATTGATGGGAATCCCGAAATAAGGGGAACACGATCTCTGCTTCGACAAGACATGCCAAGGAAACTACTTCGCTAAACGCGCTAAGGTGGTATAATAAAAAAGATTCAAGTAAAGGCTTGGTGGTGGTGTGACATCACGCCACAAAATACGTCAGCAGATTGAACTTGTGTGCATATTATTCTCTCTACGGTGGAATGTGGAATTTATTTTGCAGAGCCGGACACTATCCTGGTGTTCACTATCTTCCATGAATTATTCGGAGTTGGAACCCGCCTTGCGATGCCGAACAATATGCGCGCCGGACTCATCGTCATTGAAGCCTGGTTCAGGGGCTACTGAGGGAGTCCTGGACTAGGGGGTGTCCGGATAGCCGGAATATCATCATCGGCCGGACTCCAAGACTATGAAGATACAAGATTGAAGACTTCGTCCCGTCCGGATGGGACTTTCCTTAGCGTGGAAGGCAAGCTTGGCGATACGGATATGTAGATCTCCTACCATTGTAACCGACTCTGTGTAACCCTAGCCCTCTCAAGTGTCTATATAAACCGGAGGGTTTTAGTCCGTAGGACAGACAACCATTACAACAATCATACCATAGGCTAGCTTCTAGGGTTTAGCCTCCTTGATCTCGTGGTAGATCCACTCTTGTACTACCCATATCATCAATATCAATCAAGCAGGAGTAGGGTTTTACCTCCATCGAGAGAGCCCGAACCTGGGTAAAAACATCATGTCCCTTGTCTCCTGTTACCATCCGCCTAGACGCACAGTTCGGGACCCCCTACCCGAGATCCGCCGGTTTTGACACCGACACCAGGTATAATATGTCGCCCGTCCTATGTAGGTGGCGAAGGGTCCGGTGGCTAGCCGGACTGATGAATTTGCCGAACTAAAGCAGCAAGTTGACGTGGCGGATGCCGACATCGCGCTTGTCAATAAGCGACTTGACGAGTCACAAGGTATGCAATTTCTCCGTGGACACCTGGTAAGGGAGCTTGATGCCCGTGCCTTACAACATGTATGCTTGATGCAGATGGTGCCGCTGCCATGGAGAACCTTCGGACGAAGCTTGGGTGAGCTAAGGAGCAGGACAGAAAGAGTGATGCGGCTGCCTTGAAGGCAGCTGAAGAGCTAAAAGCCGAACAGGCTGCTCATTGCCGAAGAAAGAATGAAATGGCCAAGATGGCCGTGAAGTTGAAGAATGCTGCCGACCGCTGCAAGCTTCTTGAAAAAGAAGATCGAGCGGTACAAGAGGACCTGAAGAAGGCCACTACCAAGGCCAAGGATGCTCGCTCTGCGATGAGAGCTGTGAAGGAGGAGTTGCGTCAGGCCGGAGATATCGCGGCTGGAAAGCCCTTTCTGCTGCGGAGGAAATTCATGGATCCTAAATATGCTCAGTTGGACCTGTTATGGAGTGCGGAGGATGCTTATCTGGACTTGATGGCAAGTGCCGCGGACGCGGCCGAACACTTCCGAGATCAAAAGGATCACGAAATGGAAAAGGTTTTTTGGTCGCAGTTCCATAATCCAGAGCGCCCACTTCCATTAACCGATCGCTTGGCCGAATGGGCGGAGCCGAATAGGTTATCCGGACTTGCCATGAAGGATGTCGTGAGTCTTTTGTGGCCGAAGATGCCCGAGCCGAAGAGTTATTTTGGCTTGGTGCAGCAGTTCCTTGGTGCGGTGCCGCATATCAATGCAATGAGGAGGTCGGCATGCATAGAGGGTGCACGGATGGCTCTTGCCCGTGTCAAGACATACTGGGCAGAGATGAAGGCCACCGATGTTGCATCCCAAGATTCGGACGAAAGCCGAGTACCTGTCGAGCACTATTTTCAGGACGTTCTGCAGGGCGCTCGTTTAATAGAGGCGCAGTGCTCGAAGGATATTATGTTCGAATAACATGTATTATTGTGAAACAATGTTTTGATGAAATATAAAAGCTTTTTATACTTGTGCCTTCAAGAATTAAAATACCTCCTGTGCGGCCATTAATGTATATGTGTATATAACCTGAAAGATGGCAGTCTTCGGCTTCAGCCCCCATGCATATAATGCGGGGGTGTTTGCAAAAGGCGCATTTTCACACTTGATCCAACGTCTTGGTCCTATAAAGGAGGTGGTAGCGTGGCAAACTAGGCAACCGGACTATAATGCTTTA
The DNA here is from genome assembly GCA_021437245.1 of Aegilops speltoides. Lineage (NCBI taxonomy): Eukaryota > Viridiplantae > Streptophyta > Magnoliopsida > Poales > Poaceae > Aegilops > Aegilops speltoides. Next base: position 361,300,163 of record CM038147.1, on the reverse strand, counting down.
TCACTTTCACTTAGCCATAGGAGTTTGAAGTGGCGCTACTATATAGCCCCTAGGGGCACCGCGCTCACCCGAATTCGGGGCGAGTAAGTGCCTGACCAGGAAACGGCCCTTCGTCAAAGCGGAGGAATCCTAAAGATCTGGCGGGTCATCGAGTGGTTGACCAGTCTCACGCTATATCGTGACAGCCAGTTTTCGGCTTTCTCTACTGAGGTGCTCACCTGGCCGAACCGGGGCACAATCGCAGTAGTTCTCCTAGTGCCGCCTTAGCCGATAGAGCGGAATGTAAGGCAGCAAAACACAGGAGCCGGGCAAACCCAACATTTGACCAAAGACATGATTCGGAGCTGATGCATATAAGGCCTAACTCGAGATGCCGAACACTCCCTAAGGTATTCGGTCTTTATGAAAACGGGCCGAACAACGCCCTTGGTAATAAGCCCCTGGTGTCCAAGTACGTGCAAAATTCTGACGTGGCCCATGCCAAAATGCCAACCTCCTCCTCGGTTATAGCAAGAAACCTGGGGATGTGTATCAACAAGAGACAGTAAAAAAGGTTTACGTAGGGTCTTAATCTGAAAAGAATCCTTGTCATGGGTCCCTACTGCACATCTGTGCATGTGTCTCCGTTGTGCCGTATCCTGGACGGGTGTAGCACGGTGTTCATCTATAAAAGAGAGGAACTTAGTTGAAAAAGATCGTGTGAAAGTGTACGTTATGTTAAATAAACAAGGTACGAAAAAAGTGAATAAAATTGAGCTTTATTGTCTCTTGTTGTACATGCGCGGAGCCCCTTGCACAAGGGTATGCGGCTAGTAAGCCCTTGTATGTTTACGCCGGACTCGTCTAGCCGTGTCCAGGGTCTGGACGACCTGTTTAGGTGCTTTGATTGGTGAAGCCGGTTTAGTGTGTGGCTGTCAAGGCAGTCACACAATCTTCCGCGCTCGAGGAACACTCGGTATTTCCCTTTAAGGAGATGATGCCTCGCGGACCGGGCATTTGTAGTGTAAGGGATACATAATGCAGTATTGCGTTAAAGCGGGCGAAAGCTTCGCGTCCTAGTAGTGCTTGGTAGCTACTTGCAAATGGGGCGAGGTGGAAGTTTAACTTTTCGCGGCGGAAGTTGTCGGGTGAGCCAAACACAACTTCTAGCAGTAGAGAGCCCGTACAATGGGCATATGGGCCTGGCATTACCCCTTGAAAGGAAGTGTTGCTATGGCGAATTTTGGCTGGGTCTATCCCCATTTTGCGGATTGTGTCCTGATATAGTAGGTTTAGATCACTGCTGTCGTCCATTAGGACTTGTGTAAATTGGAGCCCATCGATTATCGGATCTAATATCAAGGCCGTCCATCCTGCATTCCGGATACTTCTAGAGTAATCCTGTTGGTTGAAGGTGTTTGGTTTTAATAACCAGTGGCGGGACTCCTCTGGGATAGGCCGCATGGTGTGTATCTCTATGGGCGCCATTCTGTTTTCCCTTTTGTCACGTAAAGTGAGTTTACTGTTTTGACTTCTTGTGGGAAATTCTTTTGTTTTCCGGTGCTCTACTTGTGGGGTTCGTCATCGTCCTTGCTTGGTGTGTCGAGCCCCTTGTGTTCGGTGTTGAGTTTGCCGGACTGCTTGAAGACCCAACAATCTCTGTGGGTATGGTTTGCAGGCTTCCCGGGAGTACTGTGGATTTGGCATATCTTGTCCAAGATTTTGTTTAAGTTAGATAGCTCGTCCCTGTTATCCTTAAGGGGCAGTTTTGTATGATTCTACCGTGTGCTTTTGAATCCGGCATTGACTGCCGTGCTCTTCGGGTTGTTTCCCTTTGTCCGGCGCTGGTCCTTGCTGCGTCGTGGTTTCCCGTTTCCATTCCTGACTTCGGATGTACTTGGGTCGCTGGTACTGCATCTTGCCAGCCAGCTATCCTCTCCCGCGCAAAAGCGGGTCATGAGGCTTGTTAATGCGGCCATTGTTCTTGGCTTTTCTTGGCCGAGGTGTCTGGCGAGCCATTCGTCTTGGACGTTGTGTTTGGAAGCTGCTAAGGCTTCGGCGTCCGGACAGTCGACTATTTGGTTCTTTTTCGTAAGGAATCTATTCCAGAATTTTCGGGCTGACTCTCCAGGTTGTTGAGTTATGTGACTTAAATCGTCTGCATCCGGAGGTTGGACATAGGTCCCTTGAAAATTTGCCCGAAAAGCGTCCTCGAGCTCTTCCCAACTTCCAATGGTGTTTTCGGGGAGGCTTTTGAGCCAATACTGGGCTGGCCCTTTGAGCTTGAGGGGTAAGTATTTTATGGCGTGGAGGTCATCTCCTCTAGCCATGTGTATGTGGAGGATGTAATCCTCGATCCAGACTGCAGGGTCTGTTGTTCCGTCGTATGCCTCTATGTTTACGGGTTTAAATCCCGCTAGAAATTCATAATCCAGAACCTCATCGGCGAAACATAGGGGGTGTGTGGCACCCCTATATTTAGGTGTACCATAATATTCGGATATTTGATGTGTTGCATTGCTTACTAGAGCTTGCTTTCTTGGCCCGTAGATAGATCTAATTGGGCCATCTTTTTGATGCAAATCCGTGTGCGGATCGCGTGCCGGCTTGTGTGCGGCGCCGTTTGCCGCTCTATGTTTGCCATGGGGTCGTCTATCCGACCGGGTGGTCTCCTTGTTCTTTGATTGCGGGGGCTCTAAGGCCTCCTCGTCAAATTTGGGTAGTAGTTTTCGCTTCGGGTAGCTCTTTGTTCGGCGACTATCGATGTATTTGTCTGCGGTGTTGAGTACTTTGCTCCATCTGATTCTGAGCGCATCTTTCGCTATTTTGAGCTTCTACTACCTTTTTTGACTCACGCGATGGCGGCGAGCCTTTGTGGAGGTTCTTCTGCTCCAGCAACTTGTCCGATGTGAGATCGTCCGGACTGTTATCTTCGCCGGGGACGGATTATTTATCCAGGTTGTCATGTTTGGACGGTTGCTCAATAGCATGTTCATCGTCCACCGGTTCGCCCTGCTCTATGGCTGGGTCTGTATGGCTGTTGTCTTTGTCGAGGCGGGACTTTGAACGGCGCTTACTTCGCCGTTTTGACTGCTTTTAGAGGGAATGATCCCTCATGGCGTCCCGTTTTCCCTCGTTGTCGCTTCCTTTAGGTGTGTCCACCATGTATACATAGTGAAATGAGGTGGATGTCCAGTGCCCTATAGGTACTGGTTCATGTTTGTCTCCTACATCGTCGTCCATACCGTCGATGTCTTCGGGGTCGAAGTTGAGCACGTCGTTTAAACTTTCGACAGTGGCTACAAAGTGGGTGGTGGGTGGGAGTCGAATTTCTTCGTCGTCCGCATCCCCAACCTTGCTGACCATAGTCCGGCCAGGGCTCTCCTGATAGAGAGAGAGAGACTTTAGTGAATTCAGGATGTCGCCAAAGGGCGAATGCTGAAAGATGTCCGTGGTGGAGAACTCCATGATCGACGCCCAATCGGCGATTGGCAGGGGTGCGGAAGGTTCAGAGTCCGGAGAGGAGTCCGGCGCCTTGGAGTCACGAGCTTCGCAAAGGACAGGGTTGGTGTTCAGCTGAATCGCCGTAGAGATAGCAGCCCCCGAGGCGGTGTCCAGCCACCCGTCCTCGATCGGCGCAGTCGGCTCCGAGCTAAGGGTCAGAGCAGACACTTGTGCGGCCTCCAGGGCACTGTCCGGCGGCAGAGCTAAATCATGCCCATCGTGACAGTGCTGCGCGCTTGGCTGCGGCTCGAACCCATCGAAGTTCAATCTTCCAAATCTAACCTGATGGCCAGGGGCGTAGCTTTCAATCTGCTCCAGATGGCTGCTTAATTGCCCGCATGCAAAGCCGGTGAATACGAAGATCTGTCCGGGGAGAAAAGTCTCACCCTGGACCGCATCATTGTTGATGATCGGAGGAGCCATCGGGCCTAAAGATGACGACACAGAGGAACTCCCAATGAAAGCACCAATGTCGGTGTCAAAACCGGCGGATCTTGGGTAGGGGGTCCCGAACTGTGCGTCTAGGCAGATGGTAACAGGAGACAAGGGACACGATGTTTTTACCCAGGTTCGGGCCCTCTCGATGGAGGTAAAACACTACTCCTGCTTGATTGATATTGATGATATGGGTAGTACAAGAGTAGATCTACCATGATATCACAGAGGCTAAACCCTAGAAGCTAGCCTATGGTATGATTGTTGTTCTGTCCTACGGACTAAAACCCTCCGGTATATATAGGCACCGAGGAGGGCTAGGTTTACACAGAGTCGGTTATAACGGTAGGAGATCTACATATCCGTATCGCCAAGCTTACCTTCCACGCCAAGGAAAGTCCCATCCGGGCACGGGACGAAGTCTTCAATCATGTATCTTCATAGTCCAGGAGTCCGGCCAAAGGCTATAGTCCGGCCATCCAGACACCCCCTAATCCAGGACTCCCTCAACGGCCATTTTGAAGGGGAACATCTAGTACAAGTTATCCTGACTAAAGTTGGTCTTCGGCTGCCAAAGGCACTGCCGATGACCCAGTCTTGGGCTCCATGGTAACCTCCGTCCTGCCGCTCTGCTGGTCTTGGTCTCGTTGCACCGAAATAGTAACCTTTGCTTGATACCTCGGTACTCCACGCCTGCGCTTGCCCCCTTTGCACCAAAGAGGAAAAAGGGACACTGTGCAGGCCGGCGCCCGCCTGGTCTCGATCGTCATGGCTTGCGTCACGAACACCTCGCGAGGTACCCTTGCCTTGATCTCTCCGCCTCCTCACGAGCTAGCCTGGTGAGGCCGTTCCTAAGGAAGCCTTGCGCCGTCCGCCCCGCGAGGCTTGGCCCCTCACGAGGGTCTTGAGCTTGAGTTGATGAAGATGGGTCGTACTGGGCCACCCCTTGAGCCACTTGTGACGAGCAAGTCTCTGGGACCCCGAGGAGTCTGGATTAAGGGGTCCTCGGACAACCGGACTATATACTTTGGCCGGACTGTTGGACTATGAAGATACAAGATTGAAGACTTCGTCCCATGTCCGGATGGGACTCTCCTTTGCGTGCAAGGCAAGCTTGGATATTCGGATATGTAGATTTCCTTCTCTGTAACTGACTCTGTGTAAACCTAGCCCCCTCTGGTGTCCATATAAACTAGAGTGTTTAGTCCATAGGACAACAACAATCATAATCATAGGCTAGCTTCTAGGGTTTAGCCTCTACGATCTCGTGGTAGATCAACTCTTGTAATACTCCAAGAAGGAAGTAGGGTATTACCTCCATCGAGAAGGCCCGAACCTGGGTAAAACATTCTGTCCCCTGCCTCCTGTTACCATTAGCCTTAAATGCACAGTTCGGGACCCCCTGCCCGAGATCCGCCGGTTTCGACACCGACATTTGTGCTTTCATTGAGAGTTCCACTGTGTCATCATGATAAGGCCTGATGGCTCCCTCGATCATCTTCAACGATGCGGTCCAGGGGGAGGTTTTCCTTCCTGGACAGATCTTTGTATTCGGCGGCTTCGTACTGCGGGCCAACTCGCTTGGCCATCTGGAGCAGATCGATAGCTATGCCCCTGGCCATCAGGTCAGGTTTGGAAGCTTAAACTATACTACCGAAATCCGTGGAGACTTGATCTTTGACGGATTTGAGCCCATGATAGGTGCGCTGAACAGTCACGACGGGCATGACTTTGATATGCCGTCGGACAGTATTCGGGAGATCGCGCTTGCGGCGGCGCTGGGAATCAATCCGGAGCAGATCGTGCCTTCCGAGGGCGGATGGATGGACCCCGCCACGGAGGCCGCACACTCATTGGCGTCGGAGCCGAGCACTGATCCCACCTCCTACGAGAGTGGTGTCATCGGACCCTCGGACTCGTATCCAGGATCCGAACTGCGTGCGTCCATGCCTATCAAATCTGATTGGGCACCGGTCAAGGAGTTCACCGCCGCGGACATTTTTCAGCACTCGCCCTTGGGTGACGTGCTAAACTCATTAAGGTCTCATTACTTGTAAGAAGACTCTTGGCCGAACTATGTCCGGCTCGAGTGGGGAGCGGTCGATGAAGAAATTCGTCCCCCACACACCACCCACTTTATAGCGACTGTCGATGACTTAACCGACGTGCTTGACTTCGACTCCGAAGACATCGACGGTATGGACGACGATTCAGGAGAAGAACAGGAGCCACCGCCTATAGGGCGATGGACTGCCACCTCATCATATGATATTTATATGGTGGACACCCCCAAAGAAAGCAATGGCGATGAGGCAACGGAAGATAACCCCTTGGAGAAGCAATCTAGACACTGGCGTCATCGGCGCCGCTCCAAACCCCGTCACAACAAAAATAGTGATACCGGCACAGGAGATAACAATCCAGATGGTGCCGAAGACAAGGACAATCCTGCCCAGCCAGGCTTCGAGCAGGCCGAGCAAGGGGATGGGTAAGCTAGCACTAAAGAACAGGCAACTAATGGAGAATCAGAGGACGATAATTACATGCCTCTCTCCGAAGACGAAGTGAGCCTTGGCGATGAAGAATTCATCATGCCTGAGGATCCCGTCAAGCAGGAGCGCTTCAAACGCCGGCTTATAGCCACTGCAAAAGCTCAAGAAAAGCAAGCAACAGTGCAAGCTGATCAAGATCGCTAATCGGCAGATGGACCGAGGTCCTGGCTGCCGAGGAATACGGACTCGAGCGCCCTAGCAAAAGCTACCCAAAGCGCAGGCTGCTACCTCAACTCGAGAAGGAGGCTTTAAAGCCCACGCTACCAGCGCATGATGCGGCTGACCGACCACCCCATGGCCGCGATAAAGCGGCATACCAGCCCAAAGTCCAAACCGCACCCCGTCGCCAATCAAACGATAATACCAAGGCCCGGGGCTACACGAAAGACCCGCGAGATGTATTGGAAAACAAAGCAGGACAGTCAAGATCGATCTACGGATCACGGGGGCGCGCCACAAGACGTGACGATGACCGTCACGCCGTATACAATAAAACAAAGTCCGGCCGGGCCGAATACAATAGACCGGACTCATTTGAACTACGTCGGGATGTAGCCCGGCATAGAGGCGCCGCACACCCCCTATGCTTCACTGATGAAGTTATGGATCACGAATTCCCAGAAGGGTTTAAACCCGTAAACATTGAATCATACGATGGCACAACAGACCCCGCGGTATGGATCGATGATTTTCTTCTCCACATTTACATGGCCCGCGGCGACGACTTACATGCCATAAAGTACCTACCACTTAAGCTCAAAGGACCGGCTCGGCATTGGCTGAATAGCCTGCCAGCAAGCTCCATTGGCAGTTGGGAGGATCTGGAAGACGCATTCCTCGATAACTTCCAAGGCACTTACGTGCGATCACCGGATGCCGATGACTTAAGTCGCATAACCCAACATCCCGGAGAGTCAGCCAGGAAATTCTGGACTCGGTTCCTAACTAAAAAGAACCAAACTATCGACTGTCCGGATGCCGAAGCCTTAGCGGCCTTCAAGCACAACATCCGCGATGAATGGCTTGCCCAACATCTCGGCCAAGAGAAGCCAAAGTACATGTCAGCCCTCACGACACTCATGACCCGCTTCTTCACGGGCGAGGACAGCTGGCTGGCTCGCAGCAACATCACACCCAAAAACTCAGGCAATTCAGACGCCAGGGATAGCAAGGGCAAGCCACGACAAAATAGACACAAGCGTCGCAATAATGGCGACAACGCCGAAGACACGACAATCAATGCCGGATTCAGAGGCTTTAAATCCGGACAGCGGAAAAAGCCATTAAAAAGAAACAGTCCAGGCTCGTCCAGCTTGGACCGCATTCTCGATCGCTCGTGTCAAATTCACGGCACCCCCGATAAACCAGCCAACCACACGAACAGGGAATGTTGGGTGTTTAAACAGGCCGGCAAGTTGAATGCCGAGAACAAGGAAAAGGGGCTAAATAGCAATGACGACGAGGAGCCCCGGCCGCCGAACACGGGAGGACAGAAGAAATTCCCTCCCCAGGTGAAAACGGTGAATATAATATACGAAACCCATATCCCCAAGCGGGAACGGAAGTGTGCACTATGGGACGTCTATGCGATGGAGCCAGTCGCCCCAAAGTTCAACCCATAGTCCTCTTGTCCGATCACCTTCGATCGCTGGGACCATACTACCAGTATCCGTCATGGCGGTTCAGCCGCATTGGTCCTGAACCCCATCATTGATGGATTCCATCTCACACGAGTCCTCATGGACGGTGGTAGCAGCCTGAACCTGCTCTATCAGGATACAGTGCGCAAAATGGGTATCGACCCCTCAAGGATCAAGCCCACAAAAACCACCTTCAAGGGTGTCATACCTGGTGTGGAGGCCTGTTGTACGGGCTCAATCACACTGGAAGTGGTCTTTGGACCTCCGGACAATTTCCAAAGCGAGGAGTTAATCTTCGACATTGTACCCTTCCGTAGTGGCTATCATGCACTGCTCGGACGAACTGCATTCGCCAAATTCAATGCGGTACCGCATTATGCATACCTCAAGCTCAAAATGCCAGGACCTCGCGGGGTTATCACAGTTAATGGAAACACAGAGCGCTCGCTCTGCACGGAGGAGCACACTATGGCCCTCGCGGCGGAAGTACAAAACAGCCTTCTTAGGCAAACAACCAACTCGGCGATAAATAAACCGGATACCGCCAAACGAGTCCGGAGTACTCCACAACAGGATCATCCGACACGTCTAGATCTTGCTACGTCTTGAGCTTGCGTTGGTTTTCCTCGAAGAGGAGAGGGTGATGCAGCAAAGTGTAGCATAAGTATTTCCCTCAGTTTTGAGAACCAAGGTATCAATCCAGTAGGAGGCTCCTCAAAAGTCCCACGCACCTACACAAACAAGCGAGAACTCGCAACCAACGCAATAAAGGGGTTGTCAATCCTTCACGGCCACTTCATGTAAAGTGAGATCTAATAAAGATAGTATGACAAGATAAATATATTTTTGGTATTTTATAATATAGATGCAAAAAGTAAAGGTGCAAATAAAGTAGATTGAAAGCAAATATGATAAGAGATAGACCTGGGGGCCATAGGTTTCACTAGAGGCTTCTCTCAAGATAGCATAAGTATTACGGTGGGTGAACAAATTACTGTCGAGTAATTGATAAAAAAGCGCATAGTTATGAGATTATCTAGGCATGATCATGTATATAGGCATCACGTCCATAACAAGTAGACCGACTCCTGCCTGCATCTACTACTATTACTCCGCACATCAACCGCTATCCAGCATGCATCTAGAGTATTAAGTTCATAAGAACAGAGTAAAGCATTAAGCAAGATGACATGATGTAGAGGGATAAACACATGCAATATGATATAAACCCCATCTTGTTATCCTCGATGGCAACAATACAATACATGTCTTGCAACCCTTTCTGTCATTGGGTAAGAACACCGGGATTGAACCCAAAGCTAAGAACTTCTCCCATGGCAAGAAAGACCAATCTAGTAGGCCAAATCAAACTGATAATTCGAAGAGACTTGCAAAGTCATACATAAAAGAATTCAGAGAAGATTCAAATATTATTCATAGATAAACTTGATCATAAACCCACAATTCATCGGATCTCGACAAACACACCGCAAAAATAGATTACATCGAATAGATCTCCACAAGAGAGGGGAGAACATTGTATTGAGATCAAAAAAGAGAGAAGAAGCCATCTATCTAATAACTATGGACCCGTAGGTCTGTGGTAAACTACCCACAACTCATCGGAGGGGCAAGGATGTTGATGTAGAGGCCCTCCATGGTTGCTTCCCCCTCCTGCAGAGTGCCGGTAAGGGCTCCAAGATGGGATCTCGCGGATACTGAAGGTTACGGCGGTGGAAATTGTCTTTCGTGGTGCTCCTGGATGTTTTCGGGGTACGTAGGTATATATAGGAGGAAGAAGTACGTCGGTGGCCGCCCGAGGGGCCCATGAGACAAGGGGCGCGCCCTACAGGGGGGGTGCGCCTTCCTATCTCGTGGGGCCCTCGGAGGCTTCTTGACTTGCACTCCAAGCTCTCCGGATCAGATTTGTTCCAAAAATAACGCTCCCGAAGGTTTCATTCCGTTTGGACTCCGTTTGATATTCCTTTTCCTCGAAATACTGAAATAGGCAAAAATACAGCAATATGGGCTGGGCCTCCGGTTAGTAGGTTAGTCCCAAAAATGATATAAATGTGTAAAATAAAGCCCATAAACATCCATAAACATCAAGCATCCCCAAGGTTAATTCCTGCTCGTCCTCGAGTAGGTAAATGACAACAAGAGAATTTTTGATGTGGAATGCTACCTAGCATAATTCATAATGTAATTTTCTTTATTGTGGCATGAATGTTCAAATCCAAATGAATACAAAATAAAAGTTCATATTGACATAAGAAATAGTAATACTTCAAGCATACTAATCAAAGTAATCATGTCTTCTCAAAATAAAATGGCTAAAGAAAGTTATCCCTACAAAATCATATAGTCTGGCTATGCTCTATCTTCATCACACAAAGTATTTAATCATGCACAACCCCGATGACAAGCCAAGCAATTGTTTCATACTTTAATAATCTCAAACTTTTTCAACTTTCACGCAATACATGAGCGTGAGCCATGGACATAGCACTATATGTGGAATAGAAGGGTGGTTGTGGAGAAGACAAAAAGGAGAAGATAGTCTCACATCAACTAGGCGTATCAACGGGCTATGGAGATGCCCATTAATAGATATCAATGTGAGTGAGGAGGGATTGCCATGCAACGGATGCACTAGAGCTATAAATATATGAAAGCTCAACAAAAGAAACTAAGTGGGGTGCGTCCAACTTGCTTGCTCACGAAGACCTAGGGCACTTTTGAGGAGGCCCATCATTGGAATATACAAGCCAAGTTCTATAATGAAAAATTCCCACTAGTATATGAAAGTGACAACATATGAGACTCTCTATCATGAAGATCGTAGTGCTATTTTGAAGCACAAATGTGGAAAAAGAGATAGTAGCATTGTCCCTTCTCTCTTTTTCTCTCATTTTTATTTTTTTTTTCTTTCTTTTTTTTATTTTTTTTCTTTGGCCTTTTTTTTCTTTTTGGCCTTTCTTTTTTTTTCTTTCTCTTTTTTTTGTAAAGTCCAAAGTCTCATCCCGACTTGTGGGGAAATCATAGTCTTCATCATCCTTTCCTCACTAGGACAATGCTCAATGAAGATCATCACACTTTTATGGATTTACAACTCAAAGCTAGAACAAGATATGACTCTATATGAATGCCTCCATCGGTGTACCGGGATATGCAATGAATCAAGAGCGACATGTATGAAAATTATGAAAGTGGCCTTGCCACAAATACAATGTCAACTACATGATCATGAAAAAAGCAATATGACAAAAGTAATGCGTGTCATATGAACGGAACAGTGGAAAGTTGCATGGCAATATATCACGGAATGGCTATGGAAATGCCATAATAGGTAGGTATGGTGGCTATTTTGAGGAAGGAGTATGGTGGGTGTATGGTACCGGCGAAAATTGCACGATACAAGAGAGGCTAGCAATGGTGGAAGGGTGAAAGAGTGCGTATAATCCATGGATTCAACATTAATCAAAATAACTCATATACTTGTTGCAAAAATTTAGAAGTCATCAAAAACCAAAGTACTACGCACATGCTCCTAGGGGGATAGATTGGTAGGAAAATACCATCGCTCGTCCCCGGCCGCCACTCATAAGACAATCAATAAATAAAATTGTGCTCCAACTTCATCACAAAGCGGTTCACCATACGTGCATGCTACGGGAATCACAAACTTCAACACAAGCATTCTTTAAATTCATAATCACCCAACTAGCATGACTTTAATATCACTACCTCCATATCTCAAAACAATTATCAAGCATCAAATTGATCATAGCATCCAATTCACTTTCTATGATAGTTTTTATTATACCCAACTTGGATGCTCATCATTCTAGGACAAACTTTATGATCATAGCAAATACCATGCTGTTCTAAAATACTCTCAAAATAATATAAGTGAAGCATGACAGACTAGCAATTTCTTCAAAATTAAGACACCACCGTGCTCTAAAAGATATAAGTGAAGCACTAGAGCAAAAACTATTAAGCTCAAAAGATATTAGTGAAGCACATAGAGTATTCTAGCAAATTCTAATCAAATAGGCTTCTCCCAAAAGGTGTGTACAGCAAGGATGATTGTGGTAAACTAAAAATCAAAGACTAATATAATACACGACGCTCCAAGAAAAACACATATCATGTGGCGAATAAAAATATAGCTCCAAGTAAAGTTACCAATGAACGAAGACGAAAGAGGGGATGCCTTCCCGGGGCATCCCCAAGCTTAGGCTTTTGGCTATTCTTGAATATCTTGGGGTGCCATGGGCATCCCCAAGCTTAGGCTCTTGCCACTCCTTATTCCATAGTCCATAAAAGCTTTACCCAAAACTTGAAAACTTCACAACACAAAACTCAACAGGAAATCTTATAAGCTCCGTTAGTGAAAGAAAACAAAACCACCACATAAGGTACTGCCATGAACTCATTCTTTATTTAATTTGGTGTTACACCTACTGTATTCCAACTTCTTTATGGTTCGTAGACTGATTTACTAGCCATAGATGCATTGAAATAAGCAAACAACACACGAAAAACAGAATCTGTCAAAAACAGAACAGTCTGTAGCAATCTGTAACTAACACAAACTTCTGGAACTCTGAAAATCCTACCAAAATAGGAAGTCCTGGAAAATTTGTCTATTGAACAGCATCAAAAAGAATCAACGCAAAAGTTCGTTCCTGTTATTTAACAAAATTATATTCGTGCGCGCAAAGTTCTGTTTTTCAGCAGAATCGAATCAACTATCATCGTAGGTTATCCTATAGGTTCTACTTGGCACAAACATTAATTAAAAGATACAAACACATCTAACCAGAAGGTAGATGCAAGATGTATTACTAAACAGGAGCAAAAACAAAAAACATAAATAAAATTGGGTTGCCTCCCAACTAGCGCTATTGTTTAACGCCCCTAGCTAGGCATAAAAACAGAGATAGATCTAATGAGTGCCATCTTTGGCCTAAATTCATAAGTAGCACGCATGAAATAAGGTAATTTAACTTTCTTTCTTGGAAAGTGTGTCTTTCTTTAAAGGAAATTGGAATCTAATATTCCTTCCTTCATATCAATAATCGCACCAATCGTTCTAAGGAAAGGTCTACCAAGAATAATAGGGCAAGAAAGATTGCAATCTATATCAAGAACAATAAAATCTACGGGCACCAAATTTCTATTTGCAACAATGAGAACATCATTGATCCTTCCCATAGGCTTTTTAATGGTGGAATCCACAAGGTGCAAATTTAAAGAGCAATCATCAAGATCATGGAAACCTAGAATATCACATAAAGTTTTTGGAATCGTGGAAGCACTAGCACCCAAATCACACAAAGCAAAACACTCACAATCTTTAATTTTAATCTTTATAGTAGGTTCCCACTCATCATTAAGTTTTCTAGGTATAGAAACTTCCAAATTAAGTTTTTCATCATAAGATTGCATCAAGGCATCAACAATATGTTTGGTAAAAGCTTTATTTTGACTATAAGCATGAGGAGAATTAACAACGGATTGCAACAAGGAAATACACCCTTTTAAAGAATAATTATCATAATCAAATTCCTTGAAATCCGAGATAGTAAGTTCAATATTATTAGAAATTGAGGATTCTCCAATCTCACTTTTACCAAATTTAACATCAAGATCTAAAGACTCCGAATTTTTGGGACGCCTTCTAGGCAAAGTTGATTCATCATGACTCCCATAATCATCAAAATTCATATTGCAAAACATAGATCTAATCGGAGACGTATCAATAACTTTAAGATCCTCATCATTATTTTCATGAAGACTAGAAGAACGCGCTTTTATAAAGCTTTCTTTTTTAGCACGCAATCTAGCGGTTCTTTCCTTGCACTCGTCAATGGAAATTCTCATTAGTTTGAGAGACTACTCATTGATATCATGCTTAGGAGAAGAAGATCCAAGTTTAAGAGAATTAACATCAAGCGAAAGTCTATCAACGTTCCTAGCCAAATCATCAACTTTGAGCAATTTTTCTTCAAGCAAGGCATTAAAATTCTTTTGAGAAATCATAAATTCTTTCACACTATTCTCAAAATCAGAGGGCATCTTATTAAAATTACCATAAGAATTATTGTAGGAATTTCCATAATTATTAGAGGGATTACTAGGGAACGGTCTAGCATTAAAATTTCCTCTATAAGCATTGTTTCCAAAACTATTCCTACGAACAAAATTCACATCCATAGATTCATTATTATTCTCAATCAAGGAAGACAAAGGCATATCATTGGGATCAAGAGGAGTATTTTTAGTAGCAAACATCTTCATAAGTTCATCCATCTTTCCACTCAAGACAATGATTTCTTCTATAACATACATTTTTTTACTAGAAGATCTTTCGGTGTGCCATTGAGAATAATTAGCCATAATATTATCAAGAAATTTTGTAGCATCCCCTAACGTGATTTCCATAAAGGTGCCTCCCGCGGCCGAGTCTAAGAGATTTCTAGACGCAAAGTTCAAACAGGCATAAAATTTTTGTATGATCATCCATAAATTCAAACCATGAGTAGGGCAATTGCGAAGCATCAATTTCACTCTTTCCCAAAATTGGTCAACATGTTCATGATCAAGTTGTTTAAAATTCATAATATCGTTCCTAAGAATGATGATCTTAGCGGGAGGAAAATACTTAGAGATAAATGCATCTTTGCACTTGTTCCAAGAATCAATACTATTTTTAGGCAAAGACGAAAACCAAACTTTAGCATGATCTCTAAGTGAAAATGGAAATAACTTCAATTTGACAATATTGTTATCCGTATCTTTCTTCTTTTGCATGTCACACAAATCAACAAAATTGTTTAGATGAGTAGTGGCATCTTCACTAGGAAGGTCGGCGAATTGATCTTTCATAACAAGATTCAACAAAGCGGTATTGATTTCACAAGACTCAACATCATTAAGAGGAGCAATCGGAGTACTAAGGAAATCATTATTATTGGTATTTGAGAAGTCACACAACTTGGTATTATCTTGTGCCATGGCAACAAGTAATCCAACACACAAGCAAACAGAAAAAGGCAAGCGAAAAAGAGAGGAGGAGATTGGGCAAGAGAGGGTGAATAAAACGGCGAGGGTGAAGTGGGCGAGAGGAAAACGAGAGGCAAATGGCAAATAATGTAAATGCGAGGGAGATGGGTATGTGATGGGTACTTGGTATGTCTTGACTTGAGCGAAGACCTCCCAGGCAACGGCGCCAGAAATCCTTCTTGCTAAGTCTTGAGCTTGCGTTGGTTTTCCTCGAAGAGGAGAGGGTGATGCAGCAAAGTGTAGCGTAAGTATTTCCCTTAGTTTTGAGAACCAATGTATCAATCCAGTAGGAGGTTCCTCAAAAGTTCCACGCACCTACACAAACAAACTGAGCGCAACCAACGCAATAAACGGGTTGTCAATCCCTTCACGGCCACTTGCGAAACTGAGATCTAATAAAGATAGTATGATAAGATAAATAAATTTTTGGTATTTTATAATATAGATGTAAAAAGTAAAGATGCAAATAAAGTAGATTGAAAGCAAATATTATAAGAGATAGACCCGGGGCCATAGGTTTCACTAGAGGCTTCTCTCAAGATAGCATAAGTATTACGGTGGGTGAACAAATTACTGTCGAGCAATTGATAGAAAAGCACATAGTTATGAGATTATCTAGGCATGATCATGTATATAGGCATCACGTCCATAACAAGTAGACCGACTCCTGCCTGCATCTACTACTATTACTCCACACATCGACCGCTATCCAGCATGCATCTAGTGTATTAAGTTCATAAGAACAGAGTAACGCATTAAGCAAGATGACATGATGTAGAGGGATAAACACATGCAATATGATATAAACCCCATCTTGTTACCCTCGATGGCAAAAATACAATACGTGTCTTGCAACCCTTTCTGTCACTGGGTAAGAACACCGCAGGATTGAACCCAAAGCTAAGCACTTCTCCCATGGCAAGAAAGACCAATCTAGTAGGCCAAACCAAACTGATAATTCGAAGAGACTTGCAAAGATAACTCAATCATACATAAAAGAATTCAGAGAAGATTCAAATATTATTCATAGATAAACTTGATCATAAACCCACATTTCATCGGATCTCGACAAACACACCACAAAAAGAGATTACATCGAATAGATCTCCACAAGATAGGGGGAGAACATTGTATTGAGATCCAAAAAGAGAGAAGAAGCCATCTAGCTAATAACTATGGACCCGTAGGTCTGTGGTAAACTACTCCCAACTCATCGGAGGGGCAAGGATTTTGATGTAGAGGCCCTCCATGGTTGCTTCCCCCTCTGGCAGAGTGCCGGCAAGGGCCCCAAGATGGAATCTCGTGGATATAGAAGGTTACGGTGGTGGAAATTGTGTTTCGTGGTGCTCCTAGATGTTTTCGGGGTACGTAGGTATATATAGGAGGAAGAAGTACGTCGGTGGCCGCCCGAGGGGCCCACGAGACAGGGGGCGTGCCCTACAGGGGGGCGCGCCCTACAGGGGGCGCTCCCTCCTATCTCGTGGGGCCATTGGAGGCTTCTTGACTTGCACTCTAAGCTCTCCGGATCAGATTTGTTCCAAAAATAACGCTCCCGAAGGTTTCATTCCGTTTGGACTCCGTTTGATATTCCTTTTCTTCGAAATACTGAAATAGGCAAAAAAACAGCAATATGGGTTGGGCCTCCGGTTAGTAGGTTAGTCCCAAAAATGATATAAATGTGTAAAATAAAGCCCATAAACATCCAAAAGAGGTAATATAATAGCATGGAACAATCAAAAATTATAGATACATTGGAGACATATCAGATCTCGACTAGTAATCCGGCCTCTGCCCTAGTCCCAGTCAAACAATGAAATTTGTGTCGCTCGTACACAACTACGCACTTAAAATACCCTGGGCATAGGCAGAGGCACGACCATGACACGGTCCACAATGTGGTTCGACCGCCCCGGGACACGCATTTTTGCACCCCTTTTTTTCTTTTAGGTCCCTATCTTCAGGAGGCTCTTCCGAAAGTCCGGCTATCGGACACATAGCGGGACGGACACACCAGGAGGACAAGAAGCTTTGGCGTACGAGGGAATCCTCAGGTGGTCTCTAATAACGATCGGTATACCTGTTTTACATAAATGCATACCGTCCGCTCCTGGTCAGGATGTGTCAAACAGTCCTATTCTGCTTATCGCACTACTTGTATATGTACGCTTTCACGTATCATTTGAATAACAAGGGAAAATAGTATACAGCGTCAGCTTGCTATTACGTTTATTTACCCCCTTTTTCTTTGCTGCTTATTTATTATACCCGTGCATTTTGGCATGACCAGTTTGCCAGGGGCTTCAGAACCCCATAACCCGGCAAGACAAGTCCGAACACTTTCGACAGTGCGGGACCCCGAACTTATAGCACTATATGCATCAGCTCCAAATCATGTCTTGGGTCAATAGTTGGGTTTTCCCGGCTCCCAAGTTTGGTACTTTACGTTCCGCTATATCGGCTAAGGTAGTGCAGGTAGAACTACTGCGATTGTGTCCCGGTTCTTCCGGACGAGCACCTCAGTAGAGAAAGCCGAAAACTGACTGTCATGATAAGGCGAGAGCTGGTCGCTGTTCGAGAGGTCTCAAACCCTTAAAGATTTTTTCTGCTTCAGGAAAGGAATCGGCCTCATCCGATTTAGGCGTCTATAGCGCCCCGAGTCCAGCTTTCCGGATACTAGGGGCTTCGCCAAAATTTAAAATTGTAGACTTCTATGGCTAAGTGAGGGCGATAAAGCCGTATAGTCCAATTGCCTCGTTCGTGGCGCTAAACACCTCCTTAAAAGGACCAAAAATTTGGATAAAGAGTGTTTATATTTATCCCGGACACCCCAGTACTAGTTACATGGGGGTGGAAGCCGACGACTGACCAACTCTCAAGATTTTTTAAACGGCCGCACAGAAGGTAATATTTTAAATTAACAAGCGCTACATAGCGCACATGAACTGGTTTTCATAATACAGGATGTCATGAGTATATTCATCCAAATATCACATCCTTAGTACATTCATCCGCCACAAGGAGGGCAACCTTAATGACATTTTCATAATACTGTTCAGGGTGGCGATGCTCCTTCCCCTTCGGCGGCCCCTCTGTCACCAGCTTCTCGGCGTCCATCTTCCCCCAGTGCACCTTCGCATGGGCCAAGGCCCTACGTGCACCCTCAATGTAGACGGACTGCTTAACGACTTCAAGCCGCAGACAGGCATTCACCATCCGCTTGACAAAGCCGAAGTAGCTGCTGGGCAGGGGCTCGCCAAGCCATAGCCGGACTATGAAGTCCTTCATGGCCAGTTCGCGGCCTTGTCAAGTTCGACCAGTTGCTTTAGCTGGTCGCTCAAGGGCATCGGATGTTCTGCCCCAATATATTGGGACCAAAACAGCTTATCCATCGAGCTCCCCTCCTCAGCCCGGTAGAACTCTGTGGCATCAGAGATGCTGCACGGCAGATCTGCGAATGCTCCTGGAGAGCTCCGAATTCGGGTAAGTAAAAGGAAAGTCTCCTTCACATGCTTGCTTTGCATAATGAAAGTCTTACTCGCAGCTATCTTCTTGGCCGCCTCAATTTCCTGGAGGGCCTTCTGGGCTTCAGCCTTGGCGTCTAGTGCGCTCTGACGGGCCTTCGCAAGCTCCGACTCTTGCATCTTGGAGTCATGGTCCAAAGACTCGAATTTTTTGACGAAGTCCTGAACCTCTTGCTGCACCTCATCAACTCGCGCCTCTTGTTTTTCGCGCTCGGTGCGCTCCTTGGCCACTTTGTTTTCGGCCTCGGACAGCGCCTTCTTAAGGGCCGCCACTTCGGTCATGGCCCCTAGTAAAATTCATCATGCTTCTATTAGCGTCAACGATGTTTTCCTTTATATATAACATTCAGACGGCGTATTGCTTACCTTTGTTCTCCTCGAGCTGCCTCTTCACGAGGATGAGCTCTTCTTCGGCCCGCCCCAGGCTCTGCCTCAGTCCGGAGACCTCTGCAGTGGCAGCGGCCACGGCCAGCAGCGACGCCTGCTTATTCACAAAGACATAATATGATTAGACTCCTGGTGATAATATTTGATCCTCTGTTCGGCTTCTCTTTCTGAACACCAAACAAAGCATCAGGGGATATGGTCTACACTGTGATACTTCCTCATAATTTAAAATACTTACATCAAAGCCTGCCAGGAGGCTGGCGCAGGCTTCGGTCAATCTACTTTTGGTGGACTGAACCTTCGCAATCACCGTACTCATAAGAGTACGGTGTCCTTCATCAAGGGAAGCGCTCTGAAGCACTTCCACCAAGTTATCCGATGCCTCTGGATGGACAGAGGTCATCGGCACAGACAGCTCGCCCCCCTTGACAGGTGGCTGCCTGCGTGAATCCGGAACCACTGGAGGTTCCGGCGCAGTATCCGGCTGGGGGCCAAGCCTGCTGCGGCCCCCCTCATCCGAATCCCTGGGGATCTCCCCCCCCCCATGAGCCCGGCGTCGTCAGTCTCGCCTTGAGGCGTCTCCAGGACTACCTCCTCCTGGCCTGGTATCCTTTGAGATAACAGCTCGGTGTCATCCGCGGTCCGGGGAGTAGAAGCCGTCAGGAGCGAATAGCTGTTCATCTCCAACGAGCTCAAGGACCCATTCTAGGAGGACGAGTCGATATCGGCTTTGGACGGACTGCGCAAGCAAATCTTGATATAATAAGTAAAGCTAAAAAACATGCAAGAGGTATTATGGCATCCGAATACTTACGACTTCGCCAGGGGCTTGGCCCTGGGTAGCCACTCCTCCTCGCTGTAGGCGGCGGTTGTGGAGTGGTCCGGAGGGAGGGTCCTTCCCTTCTTGGACCGTTCGGCCTCCCCGGAAGGGGTAGCCTTCCTTTTCTTCTCCCCCTCGGTTTGGGGGAGAGGGTTTTCCTCTTCCTCCTCCTCATTGTCGTTGGAGGAGTGCGCCTTGGTGTCTTGAGACGATGAGTCGGACACCACCTTGCGCCGGAGACTTTTCCTGGTCCCTGTGGCCTTCTTCTTGGCCTTCTTCTCCGGCACCTCATAGGGCGCCGGAACCAGCATCTCTGTCAGGAGAGCGGTTGCTGGATCTTCAGGTAACGGAGCCGGACAGTCGATCCGCTCCGCCGTCGCCACATAATCCTGTTAGATCAGTACAATGGCTTAAGTTCCTCCCACGAACATACTGAGGAAAGGCACATCTTGCAAAATGTAGAATTCTTACCGCATTGGCGTGGCGCTTGGCACTGAGTCCGCGGCCCTTGGTGGTGGGAGGAGGAACTTCGCTGGCCTTGAACAACACCTTCCAGACGTCTTTGTGTGTTGTGTCGAAAAGCTCTTGCAGTGTCTGGTATTGGGCCACGTCGAACTCCCACAGGTTGAATGTCCGTCTTTGACACGGGAGAATCCGGCGAAATAGCATGACCTGGACCACGTTGACAAGCTTGATCTTCTTGGTGGTCATGTTTTTGACGCAGTTCTGGAGTCCGGTCAGCTCCGCGGACGCACCCCAGGTTAGGCCCTTCTTCTTCCAGGAGGTGAGCCGCACGGGGATGCTGGATCGGAATTTGAGGGCCGCCGCCTAGTTGGCGTCGCGCGGCTCGGTGATGTAGAACCACCCCGATTGCCACCCCTTCACGGTCTCCACGAAGGAGCCTTCGAGCCAGGTAATGCTGGGCATCTTGCCCACCATGGCACCTCCACACTCCGCCTGCTGACCGACCACTATCTTCGGCTTCACATTGAAGATCTTTAGCCATAGGCCGAAGTGGGGCGGCCTGATGCAGAGAAAAGTCTCGCACACGACGATAAACGCCGAGATATTGAGGATGAAATTAGGGGCCAGATCATGAAAATCCAGCCCGTAATAGAACATGAGCCCGCGGACAAATGGGTGGAGGGGGAATCCCAGTCCACGGACGAAGTGGGCGAGGAACACAACCCTCTCGTGGGGTAACGGTGTCGGAATGATCTGCCCAGCATCCGGGAGCCGGTGCGCGATGTCTGCGGCCAAGTATCTGGCCGCCCGGAGCTTCGTAATGTCCTCCTCCTTGAAGGAGGAGGCCATCCACTTGCCTCCCGCTCCGGACATGTTTGGCTGTGCGGAGAAGTTGAGAACTGGGGCGCTGGAGCTCGAGCGTGCAAGAATGGATGAGCGAAGAAGGAAGGAGGCATGGGTGAAAGAGGAGAATCTTTATCTCTTTATAAAGTTGGTGGAAACTGTGCGCCTCCCCACTTGCCCGTTAAAATCGCTTATTTCCCAAGCGCCACGATTAATGGCGTGGTTGGGTTACCCATACCCATATTGATGAGAATCCCGTGATAAGGGGACACGATCTCTGCTTCGACAAGACGTGTCAAGGAAACCGCCTCGCATTACATGCGGTAGCTGGTTGTGAAAAATGGTTCGAATAATGACCGGACCGTGGCATGATGTCATGCTATAAAAACCTATCAGCAGATTAGATTTGTGGAATATTATACTCTCTGCGATGGAATGTGGAATCTGTCTTGTAGAGCCGGACACGATCCTTGTGTTCTAAATCTTCTACGGAGTATTCGGAGAGGGAACCCGCCTTGCAATGCCGAAGACAATCTGCGCAACGGACTCATCATCATTGAAGCCTGTTTCATGGGCTGCTGAGGGAGTCCTAGATTAAGGGGTCCTCGGACAGCCGGACTATATACTTTGGCCGGAGTGTTGGACTATGAAGATACAAGATTGAAGACTTCGTTCCGTGTCCGGATGGGACTCTCCTTTGCGTGGAAGGCAAGCTTGGATATTAGGATATGTAGATTTTCTTCTCTGTAACCGACTCTGTGTAACCCTAGCACCCTTCGATGTCCATATAAACCAGAGGGTTTAGTCCGTAGGACAACAACAATCATAATCATAGGCTTGCTTCTAGGGTTTAGCCTCTACGATCTCGTGGTAGGTCAACTCTTGTAATACTCATATCATCAAGATCAATCAAGAAGGAAGTAGGGTATTACCTCCATCGAGAGGGCCCAAACCTGGGTAAAACATCATGTCCCCTGCCTCCTGTTACCATTAGCCTTAGACGCACAGTTTGGGACCCCCTACCCGAGATCCGCCGGTTTTGACACCGACACCCCCGTCCCCAGAACGCCGACAATAAAAGTATGAAACAATTGCTTGGCTAACACCGGGGTTGTGCATGATGAAATACTTTGTGTGATGAAGACGGATCATAGCTAGATCATATGATTTTTTCGGGATAACTTTCTTTGGCCTTGTTATTTTTAGAAGACATGATTGCTTTATTAGTATGGTTGAAGTATTATTTTTTACGTCAATATTAAACTTTTGTTTTGAATCTCATGGATCTGAACATCCATTCCATGGTAAATAAGATTTCATTGATAAATATGTTAGGTAGCATTCCACATCAAGAATTATGTTTTTATCATTTACCTACTCAAGGACGAGCATGAATTAAGCTTGGGGATGCTTGATACGTCGCCAACGTATCTATAATATTTTATTGTTCCATGCTATTACATTATCTGTTTTGGATGTTTTATATGCATTAATATACTATTTTATATCGTTTTTTGGGACTAACCTATTGACCTAGTGCCCAGTGCCAGTTGCTATTTTTTTCCTTGTTTTTGGCTTTTCCAGAAAGGAATATCAAACGGATTCCAAACGGAATAAAACTTTTGCGATGATTTTTCTTGGACCAGAAGACACCCGTAGGACTTGGAGAGGGCCCCAGGAGCTTCCATAGGACTTGTGGCCCCTCGGAGGTCTCCTAACCCCAATTCTTGCTCTAAAAATTCACAAATATTCCCAAACCACTAGAATCTTCCACCAAAATACTTTTCCGCCGCCAGAAGCCTCTGACCTCGTGAGATCCCATGTTGGGACCTTTTCTGATGATCTTCCGGAGGGGGATTCAACACGGAGGACCTCTACATCAACCCTATCGCCCTACCGATGATGCGTGAGTAGTTTACCATAGACATGCAAGTCCATAGCTAGTAGCTAGATGTCTTCTTCTCTCTCTCTCTTTGATCTTCAATATAAAGTTCTCCTCGATGTTCTTAGAGTTTCATCCAATGTAATACTTTTTTGCAGTGTGTTTGTTGAGATCCGATGAATTGTGGATTTATGGTCAGATTATCCATGAATATTATTTGAGTATCCTCTCGTCGGTGCAACAGACCCAGGGCATATTCACCTGACTGTGCATAGGCACAAGACCAAGGTTGAAGAACCAGAGCAAGAGACCAAGAGACTCAAAGAACCAACTAGCAGATATGAAGGAACCAAGACTAAGACAAAGGAGCCAAATATTATCAAGAAAGAAGACTCCCTTGCCGGGCATGTTATGATCAGTATATTGATTGGAGGTTTATGATCAGTATATTAATTGTTGGCCAACTAGATTGATTTATCTTCAGTGGGAGAGGTGCTTTGTTGTGGGTTCAATCTTGCAGTGTCCTCACCTCGTGACAGAAGGGGTAGCTAGGCACGTATTGTATCTGTTCTACTAAGGATAAAATTACAGGGTTTTGTCCATATTTGTTGGGTTCACTTTGTCTACATCATGTCATCTTGCTTAAAGCATTACTCTATGTGTCACGAACTTAATACCATAGATGCATGCTCGATAGTGGTCGATTGGTGAAGTAATAGTAGTAGATGCAGGCATGAGTCGGTCTACTTGTCACGGATGTGATGCCTATATGTGTGATCATTGCTATGAATATGTCATAACTATGTGCTTTTCTATCAATTGCCCAACAGTAATTTGTTTACCCATCGTATGTTATGTGTTCGAGAGAGAAGCCTCTAGTGAAAAATATGGCCCCGAGGCTTAATTTTATCATATTATAAAATCCAAAATACCTTGCTGAAATTTATTTACTTTTATTTTGTTTTGCAATTTATCTATCTACCTATACAAGATTTGATCCTTGCAAGTAACGAGTTCAAGTGGATTGACAATCCTCTTGCCCCCATTGGGTGCAAGTATTTTTCTTTTGTGTGTGCAGGTGCCAGGGGCGGAGCCAGGATTTGAGCATGAGGGGGGCAGGAAAATCCTCATATGTCAAGTTGCCTATAGTATCACTCTTATGTATGCCAATATATCTGGCGGTAAAAATAGCTAAAATGCCACTCAGATGTCAAGCCATATGGCAATGTATCTAGTGATAAAAATAGCTAAAGTTCCATTATTATATTTGTCAGGGATATAATGTAACATTACCGAGGAGATGAATTTATTGATGCGACCAACATACTGGTTGAACAAATTGATAACTCTTGGTCCTTGAATCAATTGGCTTGTACAAAAAAGGAGTTATCCTTATTGTTTCCCTCTTCAGATTTGAGCATAATGAAATTCAAAGAAAAACACATCCAATTCACAAATTAATAATAAGTTGTTTCATATGTTGGTGAGATTTATCAATTTCTCAAAGAAAATTTGGTGACTACAGTAGACAGTATACACTGGAGCTTGTAGATATGAGATGCGACCATTTATATAATAATTACAGTGATCGGCCCAAGAGATCTTGATGCGAAGATAGGCTAGTAGCACACCAGCATGGGATAACAGCCGGTGGGAGCACACAGGCGGCTAGCACTAGGCTATATCCTTGCCTGCAGTGTTGCTGGTCTGATCTCCTTTCGTCCATGGATGATGATGCGCGGCGGCGGCTACAGCAGGAAGTGAGGCGCAGAGATCAGGGATCGATTAGGTTTTCCGATTGATTGTACATGGACTGGAGTACATACGATCTTGCAAGAAACTAACTGCAGGCCACGATTGCCCTCAGCTGGTGGGCTATTGGGCTTGTAGCAGGTTGCAGCACCTTATTAAATCACTAATTAAGCTTGGTAATTAGTCTTTCGGCCGCAAATAATAGACTGGCAGAGCCATAAAACTTTGAGGGGGGGCGACCATTGGGGGCTAGCCTGCCGCCTTCTTGTCTCCGCCCGCGTGTGTTGTTCACGAGGGTTTTGTTGGTTCTCCTGTTGAATTGATAAACCTGCATTCTCATTGAGGCAAATACTTATCTCAATTGTACTGCTTCACCCCTCCTCTTTGGAGAAAATCCCAATGCTGTTTACAAGTAGCAGAGTTCTAGGTGGAAGTTCAACTTAACAGAGTCTCCACCAAAACACTGCTATAGAAACAATGTTTTGGAACCATAGGCAAATTTTATGCGCCTCCAGGATCTGGTGGCCGATTGTTGGGATTATTGGGCTTAGCCCATATAATAGTTCTTGTTTTCTTCCAATAATTCAAGGTAAATCCTAGAGGCTCATGTGGCCCATTCATGCATGATAAGATGGTGTGGAAAATTGACCTATGCGACATGTATGCGCTGTTTTTGTTTTGTCACGCAAGAAGGAAGTTGAAACGATTAACACATAAATGGGAGAAGAAACTGAATACTTCATGGATTTTTTGAGCAGACTCATTTCTTCTCTCCCTAATGGCGTTTAGTGCGTCCTTTTAATGGTGTTTATTGCGCCCATTTCTCTTCTTCTAATGAGGTGTCAGTTTCCCTCTTCTCGCGTATATAAGAGGTCGCTCCTCTACAGGCAAGAGACACAACTCTTTTTCTCATTCTAAAGCATTGTGCCGCCTATCTCTTTCAGAAATAGCAGGCTTCTGAAACTCCGCCTCTTGTGATCCGGTGCGGGAGAGGGGCGATTAGGTTTTTGGGGACTGCTTTCGCACGATTGCTGGATTTCTGTTCATCGTGCCTACGAATGATGACATCCCCAATGTCGACTTCTTCCCCGATGTCGATGACCTCTTCGATGATATGACGAACATTCAATTGTACCATCAGGCCTAAGATTTTTCTTGAACACCCACTTACACCCTACAGATTTACACCCATAAGGACGATCAGTGATCTCCCATGTCCTGCTAGCCATGATGGAATCCATCTCACTACGTATAACTTCTTTCCAGTTTTCAGTATCAGGAGATGCATAAGCTTCTGAAATAGAAGTGGGAGTATCATTCATGAGGTACATAATGAAATCTTCACCAAATGACTTTGCGGTCCTTTGTCTATTGCCCATTCTAGGAGCTTCATTGTTATCCTCATCACGAATCTCATTGTGTTTCTACTCAGAATGTTCCCATGAAACAAAAGATTCAGATGTTTTCTCTGACCTCTGTCTACATGAGCTAGGCATATCTTTCATAGGAAAAATATCCTCAAAGAAAGCCGCATCATTCGACACTCGAATTGTACCAACGTTCATGTAAAGTACCTCAGATTTTGCCACTAGAAATCTATAGCCAATGCTATGGAAAGCATATCCCAGGAAAACACAATCAACTATTTTTGGTCCAATCTTACGCTTCTTGGTAATTGGCACGTTGAATTTAGCCAAAAAAAACGAGTTCATAAGTAGGAGAGTTTAAGCCTTTTGGTCCAATCTTTATTCTTCATGCGAACTCTATTTAGGACATGACTTGCAGTCATCAAAGTCTACCTACCATTACTGGGAAAGTCCCATTGTGTCTAAGATGGCGTTAACCAAATCAGTTAGAGTGCGGTTCTTTTGTTCGGCAACCATGTTTGACTAGGGAGAATAGGGAGGCGTCCTCTCATGGATTATACCATGTTCCTCACAGAATAAATTGAACTCATTGGAAAAATGAAACCAAAACATTGATGCCATCAATGGGGAGATGAATGACAGCATTCACAACCATTTGATTTCGTTTTCCACTAGCACAAAAATCTCTTAAATTTGAGTAAAAACTAAAGATCCAGGAAAACTGTTCCTCATTGAACAAGCATGGCATGTGTAAGAATTGCAACTGGTAGAAAAAATGTCTTGGATGACTAAGCAAATATTCTTATTTATTTATTACGAAAAGGCCAAAGACTATATATTAAGTTTCACATGTCCTTGCAAACTCACCCAAACAGAAAGACAAAATTACATTCAATATCTTGGGTGTACCAAAGTCATCTTTTCCCTGCATCAACCGGGCGCACCATGAGCATAATTCAATGCCGCCACTATGCCTCCGCCTTAGCGGAGCAAACTTTTTCAATCCAAGGAGATTTGAGAAGAAATGGTCAGGAAGTCATCGGTCCATACTAGGAGACACCCTCGACCATGATCTGCGAAGCATATCTGTGTCCAAAAGAAGAAAATGTGGATACAGTCCTTTGGGGAATCTGAAGGCCACAAAAGCCGACCCAGTCCAGATGGATCCACCAAAAACCTATACCAACCGGATCTAGGAAGACCTGTTGGAGGCACGGCTCCATACGCCCTCCACCGGCAAGAAACACATGACCTGAACGTGGACATGGTGGGAAGAACAATATTCCTACATTGGGGCAATGTCATTGGTCGCCTCCCACACCAAACACGGAGATTCCCAAAAAAAGAGCTGAAATAAATCACCTATGTCATTGTACGACAGATCCATGCCTGGTGTCAAGCTCAGCGCCATCCAGAACTATGCACCGATGCCCTATTCTTTGGTGATCTAGCCAGACCAGGCCACCATTGAAGATCACGACGACAGATACCTTCGTCACCGCTGGCTTCACCAACGCCAGCATCGAGCACCGCCATATAAAAGGCCACCTTTCGAGCATGCATCTCCTTCCCATCGGACAACAACCATCCAACATGTCCTGCAAGTGCACTTGACTGTTGGAATTCGTGATAACTAAGGTGTGCCGAACCGACAGGGAGCGACGCTCGGGCAACTATCAATCCCGCAACAACATTGTTATGGACGCAGCTACGTCCATACCCAAACTCTATTCTGAAATAGTCTATTCTATAAGTTGCTAACAGAATGATGATAAGGGGGTAATTAACTAACTACGAACGAGAAAGTAAAAGCAGTAAATAAAGAGATAAAAATAAACATGCGGCGTTTGAATAATGGAGGCATTCTCAGGGGTTCAAAGTTGTCACTAGTAGTACGATCTACGTAACATATGCACATGCGAAGTTATAGGTTGCAGATAACTAAGCTAGTTCGCATCGTTTCTATTAGTGGGCAGATCCTAGTACGGTATACATGCATCAGCCATGTGTCACACACGCCACCACCATTTTTTGCCATAGCAGATTATCACAAATATGATTAAGGGTCTCCTGTGGAAACAACCAATGCACGGTCTCTGTTATTGCCCTATCAAATGATCAGAGAAGGAAGGAGGATATTACTGTCACATCTTTACCTCCACTTCCGACCATCACAAGGATTTCAGTGGGGTCTCAAGGAGGTAGATAGCTTTTTTCACCACAAGACCTCTAATCCCTGCTTCATTTGGATAGTAATATCCTTGTGTCCAAATAGCCAAAGTTTGTATGGTGCACTTCACCCAACATCATGAAGAATATGAAAATAAATATGCAAAAGGTGGCATAGTCATTCACCTCAAATACAACTAGAGTTCATCATTTATACCCTCACCGAGAATTACTCAAACATGGAGGTGAAGAACATAGAGGGGAGAGACAAGTTACTAGCAACATGATGTCGGTAAAGGAGGAGAACATGACGACCCCGATGGATATGGCATTAGCCCTCCAACCGGTGTCGGGCGTTGGTGTGGAGCATCCTCTTCCTTCTTACTTGTCTTGTCCCTTCCTCCATTCAAGAGCCTCCCTCTTCCTCCAGATAGTAATATCCTTCTATCCAAATCGGAAAATGTCGGTGCACCTCACTCAACATCACCAAGAATATTAGCATAAACATGCAAAATGGAATTTTATATCTGGTGTAGTCATCCACCTCAAATAAAACTAGAGTTCGACTTTTATTCCCGTCTAAAAATTACTCAAACATGGACATGAAGAATGTAGAGGGGAGAGTCAAGTTGCAAGACAACATGAGATTGGGGAAGGAGGAAGACGCCCCCAATGGGGATGTGTAAGTGCATCTAGTGCCACCCCTAGTTGGTTTGGAGTATTGACGACAAATGTAGTTGAGGGACTAATGTGTTTGTGAGAATTGCAGGACAACACAGGTAGAAGTCCCTCATTGATTCGGTTTACCTACCAAAGATGACCCCTAAACATGTGTGAAGACATTGAAGACAACGGTGGTTCGTGAAGACATTCACATCGAAGATAATGACGTGTGAAGACATTCACTTGAAGACAATGAAGTGTGAAGACATAGTTTCTTTCATAGTTTCATTTTCTTCTTACTTGAGTAATAGGAACCACCATACTGTTAAGTGGGGTCAAATTGAACAAAGTCAGAAGACTAGCGTGATGCTCAACCAAATCCCTATGTCCTCGAGTGAAGACAATGAAAGCAAATCTTATCCGGAGTTGGATGTTAGCTTTGCTTGTAGCCCAAGCCAAGCTGCCATGTGTGTTTGAAATCCGGCCATTGGACACATGTCGGTTCCTTAATGACCAAGAGTCATTTAGGACATATCATGTCAGGTTGCCTCCTGGCTATAAATATCCCACCCCCTACACCATAAATTTGCGACTGCTCACAGTTAGTGGATGGCTTTTGTCGTTGGAGAGCAACCCACCTCCGAAGCCTTTGAGAGAGAGAGAGAGAGAGAACCTTGTGAGGACAAAGACCAAAACACCGAGAGCCAAAGAGTGTTACGCATCACTGAAGTCTTTCTGTCTATGTGATCTGAAGACTTATCACACTTGAGGATTGTGTATCCTCCAGCCGGTTAGGCATCATGTTATGAGGATCGAAGATTCATTGTGGATCGCTGGTGAATGGAGTGTGTCAAGGTTTTGAAGTCTACCTTGAAGACTTACCAGAGTGATTAGGCAAGGACTAAGTGTCCCTAGCTCAAGGGGAATAAGGTGAAGACGTGGTCTTTTGAGTTCAATCTCAGCCTCCCAAACCGGATGTACAGTTGTCACAGCAACTAGAACTGGTCTACCAAATCCTTGTCTTCGTCAAGCTACTAGTTCTATCACTTTCCTTTACTTACTGTTTAGCTTCGTGAAGTCATTGCTTTGGTACCCTGTTTGTCTTCATTGTGTGAAGACAATCTCTCTGTTTGCATAATTGGCTTCATATTGTCTTCCTATTCCGATCTGTTCTACCTAGTTGATATTTGTCTTGGTGCTTTCATTGTATTGCTTACCTGACTATGGCATGTCTAGTGTAGTTTTCTTCCGTTGCATATCACATAGGTTCATTTTGGTTGTCTGTCTTTGAAGACATTGAGTCTTTGAAGACTTTCATAAAAACTGCCTATTCACCCCCCTCTAGTCGATAACTATCACTTTCAATTCGTATCAGAGCAAGTTGCTCCCTTGTTATGTGTGATTCAGTTTAACCACCTAGAGTTTTAGCTATGTCGACTGCAGGGATAATCAAAGTTTCCTCTGCGTGCCCTGTCCTCGATGGCACTGATTACCCCTACTGGAAGAATAAGATGTGCATGCATCTTGAAGCCATTGACATCGATCTCTGGTATGTCATCAAGACTGGTGTCCCCAAAGTCAGTGAAGGTGTCACCGCTGCTGATGTCAAGAGATTCGCACAACTGGACTCAACCGCCAAGAACATCATCGGTCATCTAACCAAAGGACAGTATGGCCGTGTGAGTGGACTGGAAACTGCAAAGATGGTCTGGGACTGGCTGTCCAAGGTCAACGAAGGCGTCTCAACCCAGAGAGACTCAAGAATAGATGTGCTCCTCAATCTCTTCAACCAATTCAAGAGGAATGACAATGAGAACGTCCAACTCACTTTTGACCGCCTCGCTGATATCACAAATGAGCTTCGCGCACTTGGATCCACAGAGATCACCAAGCATGAAATAGTCAAGAAGCTATTGAGATCACTTGACAGCTCATTTAACACTTTGGCCTTGATGATCCAAGAACATCCTGACTTTAGAGATCTTGATCTATCTGACACACTTGAGAGGCTCAACACACATGAATTATAGCTATCTGAGAAGAGAGTATCTATGGTCCCAACTAGTGCCTTGAAGGCAAAGGCTGTATACTCATCTAAAGAAGAATCTGACTGCAATTCTGAAGATCCTGAAGACATTGGCAAAGAGGTAGCAATGCTTGTGAGAAAGTTCCAAAAGTTCTCCAAGAAGAATCGCTTCGGCAAGTCTTCAAGATCCAGCTCAAGGAATTATGAGGCTTCCTCTCGTGACTACAACAAGAGAACATGCCAGAAATGCAAGAAGCCAGGCCACTACATATCTGAATGTCCTCAATGGGATAAGGAAGCAAAGAAAAAGAAGAAGAGCAAGGAATATGACTCTAATGACAAGAAGAAGAAGAAATCCTCAAAGTCTTCATCATACAAGAAGATCTCATCTGGCAAGGTTTGTGCATTCATTGGCAAGGAGATGGATTCAGATGAGGAGTCTGTTTCCAACGAGGCGGAGGTGGAGTATGAGGAGAAGACTGATTCAGGTGTGGCAAGCCTAGCTCTAGCTTCCGCATTCATCGCCATATCCGTCTTCAACACTGAAGACAATGGTCACGCAGCCGACGCTGAAGTCAATGATGAGGATGACTCTGCTCCAACCTACTGCTTCATGGCACAAGGTGCCAAGGTAAACTCCCACGATGCTTACTTTCAAACCTCCAACGCAGATGACTCTGAATGTGAATCCAATCCCAACTGTAAGACTCTTGCTAAAATTGCAACAGAACAACAAACTGCTATGGAACACATTCAGAAATTGCTAGACAAAAGCGATGACTTGTTGGACGAGGAAATGAATCGAACCCAGTCCTTAATCGAAGACATCAAAAGTCTTCACGTTAAGTACGAGGAACTTGAAAATCGTCATGAAACCCTCTCCGCTACTCATGAGAAGCTTTCCTATGATTATCTTCAAAGGAAGCAAGATCTAGAGAAACTGAGAGCGTCTCATGAAGATCTTCAATAGGAAAATGATTCACTAATCGCTCAACAGGCCAGTTCTGCTCAGGAAGATTTTGTGCCACCTTGTTCAAAAAGCCTTGAGCGTGACAATGATGTCTCTATTGCTGAATGGTCTACTGCTTCTGAAGTTTCAATATCTTCAACTGTTGATATGGTAACTAACCCCTCTTGTGAGGATACCACTGCTATTGCTAATAAGAATGCCAGGTTGAAGACATTACTTGAAACAGGCATGTACAAAAGCCTCAAAGGGCATCAGACACTCTGTGATGTCCTCAAGAAACAGATTCTAAACCAAAACCCTAGGAAAGAGGGTGTTGGTTTCGAGAGGAAAATCAATGCTGATGGTGCTTACTGGAAGCATGAGCAGTACCCCAAAACCACATGGGTTGGTACAATGCGTCCTTCAGTAGATCCATCTACTTTATCTAGCTTCACTTGTGCTAAACCCATTATCATTGACGAGTCCTTTCATTCCAACTATAAGATGTTTAAGAATCGGAATGGTGAAGTGTTTGCGAGGTTTATTGGGACTAACTGCAGGAACGGGCCACCTATGAAGAAGATCTGGGTTCATAAAAGTTGTCTTGAGAAGCTTCCCATGAATGTCATCATGACACCACCAGGGAAGAAGACAAACCCTAGACCAAAGGCTTCATATGGCCCAAAGGCTTCATAAAGACAGAGGACCTCACAAGGTCACCCTAACGCCAATGTTTTGCAGGAAAAACATCATCAGACTCATGAATATGAGTGTGTTTCTTCAAACTGCTATGTTCATAAAACAAAGAACTTTTCTGCATATTCTTATGAGTATTATTCACCTCCTGCAAAACTAAATGCCAGGGCTTCAAAGCCAAAGTTCTCATATGCTGCACTTAGCCTCATTGCTTCTAAGCCACCCCTTAAGATGTGGGTAGTTAAGAAGAATTAACTTATCTTGTAGGGAAAGGTCTCCAGCCGAAACTCATTGACTTCT
This sequence comes from Aegilops speltoides, assembly GCA_021437245.1. Lineage (NCBI taxonomy): Eukaryota > Viridiplantae > Streptophyta > Magnoliopsida > Poales > Poaceae > Aegilops > Aegilops speltoides. The sequence goes on along the minus strand of CM038147.1, from coordinate 361,267,139 downwards.
AGAGACAATGTTGGGGACTAAAACATCTTGTGGGATGCAAGATAAAATGCCAAAATGGTCTTACCATTTATTTCGTCCTAGGATTTCTTGATGAGCATCCTATCTTACCATCCAAGAATCTTAATTTTGATAGTATGCTTGTTCGTCAAATGTTTGTGCTTCACAATACTCTTGGTGAAGCCTATCCCGCTAACTTCTCTGTAGGGTATGACTCCTAAAGTACAGAATGGATTATGGATAGTGGATGCACTAACCACATGACTGGTGATCAAAGTCTTCTCATGGATTCAACCCTATGTCCATCTACTAAAAGCCACATCACATTCGCTGACCCTGGTAAAAGTAAGGTATTAGGCCTAGGTAGAGTTGCTATCTCAAAGGATCAACACATGGATAAAGTAATGCTTGTTGAATCCCTTGGATACAACTTTAATGTCTGCCTCAATTCTTTGTGACCTTGACATGATTGTGATATTTTGAAAATCGTTGTCTTGTGCTTATGTCTTCTAACAAATTTCTAGTCTTAGAAGGTTATCGAAGAGGTGATCTGTATATGGTAGACTTCTCTATAGGACCGAAACTTGTTGTATGTCTTCTAGCAAAAGCTTCTGAATGTTGGCTTTGGCATCGAAGGCTAGGACATGCAGGCATGAGAAACTTGCACACTCTTGTGAAGAAGAAGCATATCATTGGCATAGAGGGCGTCTAGTTCAAGAAGGATCATCTATGTGGTGCTTGTGAAGCCGGGAAGATGACTAGGGCAAAACATCCCTCGAAGACAATCATGATGACTTCACGTCCCTTTGAGCTGCTACATATGGACTTATTTGGCCCTACTTAATACTCAAACCTTACTACCGCTTCACATCTTTATGACTTTGTTATTTTGATGATTATTCTAGATATACCTGCGTGCACATAATTCTTTATAAGACTGAAGTGCAGGATGTCTTCAGATGATTCGCTAGTCGTGCCACGGCCAATTTTGGCATCAAGATCTAGCATATCAGGAGTGGCAAAGGCATAGAATCGAAGAACACTGGCCTCAACACTTATCTTGATACATTGGGCCTCACTCATGAGTTCTCTGCTCCATACACACCTCAGCAGAATGGAGTCGTGGAGTGCAAGAACAGGACCCTTATTGAGATGGCTCGTACGATGCTCGATGAGTACAAGACTCTAAGAAAGTTCTGGCCTCAAGCCATTGGTACTGCATGCCATATCATCAATAGAGTTTATCTTGAAAAATTCTTCAAGAAGACATCTTATGAACAACTCACTGGTAAGAAGCCAAACATACGCTATTTCAATGTCTTCGGTGCTAGGTGTTGGATCGAGGATCCACATCAAACTTCCAAATTTGCACCGAAAACACATGAAGGTTTTATGCTTGGTTACGGAAAGGATTCGCACACCTACAGAGTCTTCAACCTCTTTCACTATTGAAAGTGCTAGTATTAGACTAGAGGGGGTGAATAGGTGATTTTTATGAAAGTCTTCAAAACATGGGTGCTTTGAAGAAAAACAATAGAAATGAACCTATTGATATACAGCGGATGGTAGACTACACTAGACAAGCCATAGTCAAGTAAGCAATGTAGTGAAAGCACGAGGACTATCAGCAGCTAGGTAGTATGGATCAGGATGGAAGATAGTATGAAGCCAAACAGTAACCAGTCTTCACTCAGTGAAGTCAAACAGATCAGACAAATAGGCAATGACTTCACGAAGACAAACAGTAAGTAAAGAGAGAGGAAGGATAGAACTAGTCGCCCGGAGAGGACAAGGGATTTGTTGGACCAGTTCTAGTTGTTGTGACAACTGTACGTCTGGTTAGGGAGGCTGAGATTCAACTCAGAAGACTGCGTCTTCACCTTATTCCCCTTGAGCTAAGAACACTTAGTTCTTGCCCAATCACTCTGGTAAGTCTTCAAGGGAGACTTCCAAACCTTCACAGACTTCGTTCACCAGAAATCCACAATGACTCTTGGATGCTCAGAACGCGACGCCTAACCGGCTGGAGGATTCACAGTCCTCAAGTGTAATAAGTCTTCAGATCACGCGGACAGAAAGACTTCAGTGATGCCTAACACTCTTTAGCTCTGGGTGTTTTGGGCTTTGTCCTTGCAAGGATCTCAAAGGTTTCGGAGGTGGGTTGCTCTCAAACGACAAAAGCCGTGCACTAACTCTGAGCAGCCACCATTTTATGGTGTAGGGGATGTGCTATTTATAGCCAGGAGGCAACCCAACCTGATTTGTCCAAAATGACCCTTGGTCACTAAGGAACTGACACGTGTCCAATGGTCAGATTTCAAACACATGCGGCAACTTGACTTGGGCTACAAGAAAAGATGACTCATCCAGCTCTGGATAAGATTTGCTCTCATTGTCTTCGCTCGAAGACATAGGATTTGGTTGAGCATCACTTTAGTCACACTTACTTTATTCACTTGGACCCCACTTAACAGTATGGTGGTTCCTATGACTCAACAAAGAAGAAAAGGAAACTATGAAACAACTATGCCTTTGCACTCCATAGTCTTCATGTGATGTCTTCTCTTGTCACAGTCTTCAATGTGAATATCTTCACAGACTTCCATTGTCTTCAATGTCTTCACACATTTTGGGGGGTGATCTCTAGTAGGTAAACCAAATAAATATGGGACTACTACTTGTGTTATCCTGCAATCCTCACAAACACGTTAGTCCCTCAACCAAGTTTGTCGTCAATACTCTAAAACCAACTAGGGGTGGCACTAGATGCACTTACAATCTCCCCCTTTTTGGTGATTGATGACAAACTGGTTGAAGTTTTCAACGGGGATAAAAGTATGTGAAAGTTTAGTGTGGTGAGTATTGTCTTCATACATATGACGAGGCTCCCCCTAAAGATGTGCATATAGCTGATTTGCTTTTAAATGCAAATGCACATGGCAGGTTTTTCTTTGTGGAGGCCATCTTCACAGTGTGAAGACAATACATTATGCACATAAGTAGATAATGAAGATAATGATATGCATAATGGAAAATGGACGTCTGCGGAATGACTTTATGCGGAATTTATCATCGCATCATAGAGTAGCAGAAAAACTAGCAGACGACCATCGAGTTTAAGTGTTACAACTCAAAGAACCAAATGTATCAAAAGACGAGAGTTGTAAAAAACTTGGCAAAATAATGCAACCACCCATAAGGACCCGCTTGAAGACTATCAACTCATATGCTTCTCCCCCTTTTGTCAGTAATGACCAAAAAGGTTTGAAGACATAGAGCATCTACTCGTTCCCAGAAGGAGCAGATGGTGGAGCAGGGTCGACATTGGAGTTTGGTGGTGCAGAAGGGCCTGGTGTAGAGTCAAGATGTAGTGTAGCCATGGTCGGTGAAGTGGCATCGTCTTCTTCATCGACGACATTCACAACAATAGTTGTAGCCGAAGATGAATACTCAGAATCTTAAAGCGACGGAGTGTGGCGCCAGCTTGCATTTGGTGGAGGCCTGGAATCAAACTTGACGCTTTCGGTGAAGCCATCTGCGCGAAGATCGTCTTCAGAACACAGCAGAGTGAGGCTCTTCTAGGACCGCTGCGCATTCTCACGGGCAACAAATGAGTTCTTGTTGGCCAGATTGCGAATGCGATTGACATCCACCAAGAGACTATGCATCTGACGCTTCAACCAGTCGTGGTGCTTGTCCTGCTTCTGATGTAAGGCCACAAGCAGCTCTCGTTCATTGTGTACACGAGAACGCTTCCGAGGCCTTTGAGCAATTGTACTAGCAGTGGCTTCGGTATTTGCATGATGAGGCATACGCACATTGCCAGCCAGAGCATAAGCAGGAACAGGAGCATTTGGAACATGAACACCTTCTATTGGCTGAGTGAAGCTTTGATGATCAACATTATGAAGATATAGCGGCTCCTTGGCAGGCTCGGGGTAGATGGCTTCAACTAACAGATCAACCTCAGGCAGAAAAACAAGATGGTTGCGTGCTGAAGGCTGATAGTTGACAGAAGAATGGAGTTTGATCAGGCGCGTCACCCATGGAGCATAAAACTTTAGGCCAAACAGATCAATCCCAGATGCAGCAAGTTGTTTGATGAAGAAATCCTGGGAGTTGAATCTGATGCCATTGACAATATAGAATACCAAAGTCTTCATGGTGCCCTCAAGTTTGGCTTCAGAAGAATGTCCCTTGATTGGCCATAGAGTACGCCTCAGTATATGATAGACTGTGCGGAGCAGGTACTCGAGGTCTTGGAAGAAGAATTCCTTGGGATATTCTGCATCTTGAGGCAATGGCTTCATCATGCTAAGCATCTGACTCATATTGGGTTCAGGCCTCTGAAAAATGCTCTGCAGTCATTCTTTGTGACGCTGACAACCAGGCTCATACAATTCACCTAGAGTGGGCAGGGAGGTAATCTCGATGATGTCTTGAGCTTTAGCTTCATGGTGCACATCTCCTGTCATCCACTCGAGGATCCATGTCTTCAGATCCCTGTTGTAGCCACGAATGTGAAGAGTAGCATAGAACTGCAGCAGAAGCTCTTCATTCCAGTGCTCTTTGGTAGCGACAAATTGCAGAAGACCAGCATCCCGAAAGCAATCTAGAGCTTCTTCAAGACAGGGGAGCCCAGCAATAGCTTCACAATCAAGAAACATGTGAGGAAAGATTCCCTCTTGATTGTAGAGGACACAAGAGTAATAGCTGCACTGTTGATGGCTCCAGAAGCAATCCGAAGAGATCTTTGGCTTCGAGTATGGGTTCTTGTCCTTGTCAAAGAAGGTATTGTGTGCCCTGAAGCTGCTCACGCTGAATGATCCTGGCGATGTAGCAGCACCTGGAAGCCTTGGCAGCCTTAGCTTTGGCTTCTAAACCTGTGGTCGCTGCTCCACATGATAATCATATTGTCGTCCGGGAGTAGTGGGAGGAACCAGGATTGGCCAGCGAACAGTGACCAACTCCCCATCACGATTGTAAGCTGTTTCCATAGTGCGAGGCCGTGGGGGAGGAACAACGCCATCAGTGGGGACCGGCGTCACATAAGCTTTAGGATCCACGGTGGCTTCAGGCACAGCATTAGCTTTAGGCTCCACATGATCTTCAGCCAATCTAGGGTCATTGGCTTCAGCGGTGTTTGTGGCAGCCTCATTTCTTCTCAACCTCCATTTGGTCAATGACAGGAGGGTCTTGCACAATCACATTCTCCTCAAGAATGACTTGATCTGGGGCAGGGGGTGTGGCAACTCTCGCTTCTCTTCATTCTTCTTCTTCATCGGCTGATGCAGCCGGAATGTCTTCAGCAGCTTTGGCTTCAGACTCTAGAACCGTCACAGAAGGCTTCTCTTCAGGGAACACTTCACGTGCCACTGAGTTGGATTGGTGTGAATCTTCTTCTGGGATGGTTGACATGGAGATAGATGGTCTAATTCCTTTGCGAAGCCGTTGAAACACGGGCGATGCCTTTGGTGATGGTGTGGTCTCCATGTAGTTGTCATCATTCAGTACTGGATTGGTGACTTGTGCTGGGGGAGTACAGGGTGTTTCATCATGAACTGGTGTTTCATCATGAATTGGCGTCAATGGACGACAAATGCTAATGTATTCGCTGCTCGTTGGAGCAAGCGATGATACCAACTAATGCTTTATTTGAGGAAGGACTTCATCATCAATAACATTGTTTTCACGACCAATGTCTTCAGCTGCGTTGGGGTCAACAACTGGAACTTGTTCATCTTCAGGAGCCTCTATGGAAGCAGGTTGGTGAATCACAACACGACGATCTTGGTTTGTGGCAGCAGGAGGAGCAACTAAGATGGGTTCAATAATGAGAGTCTGAGAGGCCGCAACACGCTCTTTCTTTGAAGACTTAATTCCCTTAGTCTTCAACTTCTTCTTGGAAGGGGCATCGTCAGATGCGTCCTTGTGCTTGCACTTCTTGGCTTCGGCTTCAGCTGCCCTTGTTTTCTTTAGCTCTGAAGCTACTGAGGGGACCTTAGGCTTCATGCATGTCATGCTGGCAGGGAAGACAATGTGAGGTTCTTCCTGCCTTGGTGCAGTTTTGGTCACAACAGGCTTCTTTTGTTTGGCAGCCATCCTGGGATTGATGCCAGGACGCCCAAGAGCTTTGCGCTTCTCAGCTTCATTGTGAGCTTGAACGCATTTTTGAGTGAAATACTTCATGCGCTCTCATGAGCCTTTAGAGTCAATGCGCTTCTTGTGGAACTCCTCCTTGAGGTCATGCAACATCTTCTTGTAGATTTGAACATCTGCCACGCTGAGCTTGGCCATGTTCTTCTTGAAGTGAGCCTTCTCATAATCAATTTTGCTCTTTAGCTCAACAATCTTTTGAGCCAAGGCCAACTGATATGTCCATTTTGCATCATGCTTGTATATCAATATTTATTGCATTATGGGCTATTATTACACATTATATCTCAATACTTATGGCTATTCTGTCTTATTTTACAAGGTTTACCATGAAGAGGGGGAATGCCGGCAGCTGGAATTCTGGATGGAAAAGGAGCAAACATTGGAACCTATTCTGCACTGCTCCAAAAATCCTGAAACTCCACGGAAGTTATTTTTGGAATTAATTTGAATTTGAGTAAAGAAACACGGAGGGGCCCACACTGCCAGAGGGTGGGGCGCCCACCTCACGGGCCCCTGTCTCCTAGGCCCCCTGGTGGCCCTCCGGTGTCCATCTTCGTCTATATGAAGGCTTTTACCCTAGAAAAAAATCAGAGGCAAGCTTACAGGACGAAACTCTGCCGCCACGAGGCGGAACCTTGGCGGAACCAATCTAGAGCTCCGGCAGAGCTATTCTGCTGGGGAAACTTCCCTCCGGAGGGGGAAATCATCGCCATCGTCATCACCAACTATCCTCTCATCGGGAGGGGGTCAATCTCCATCAACATCTTCACCAGCACCATCTCCTCTCAAAACCCTAGTTCATCTCTTATATCCAATCTTGTATCAAATCCACAAATTGGTACCTGTGGGTTGCTAGTAGTGTTGATTACTCCTTGTAGTTGATGCTTATTGGTTTACTTGGTGGAAGATCATAAGTTCAGATCCTTAATGCATATTATTACTCCTCTGATTATGAACATGAATATGCTTTGCGAGTAGTTACGTTTGTTCTTGAAGACATGGGTGAAGTCTTGCTATTAGTAGTCATGTGAATTTGGTATTCGTTTGATATTTTGATGAGATGTCTGTTGTCTTTCCTCTAGTGGTATTATGTGAACGTCGACTACATGATACTTCACCATTATTTGGGCCTAGAGGAAGGCATTGGGAAGTAATAAGTAGATGATGGGTTGCTAGAGTGACAGAAGCTTAAACCCTAGTTTATGTGTTGCTTCGTAAGGGGCTGATTAGGATCCATATGTCTAATGATGTGGTTAGGTTTACCTTAATACTTCTTTTGTAGTTGCGGATGCTTGCAATAGGGGTTAATCATAAGTGGGATGCTTGTCCAAGTAAGGGCAGTACCCAAGCACCGGTCCACACACATATCAAATTATCAAAGTACCGAACATGAATCATATGAGCGTGATGAAAACTAGCTTGACGATAATTCCCATGTGTCCTTGGGAGCCCTTTTCTCATTATAAGAAATTTTCCAGGCTTGTCCTTTGCTACAAAAATGATTGGGCCACCTTGCTGCACTTTAGTTACTTTCATTGCTTGTTACTCACTACAATTTATCATATCACAAAACTATCTGTTACCTACAATTTCAGTGCTTGCAGAGAAAACCTTACTGAAAACCGCTTGTCATTTCCGTCTACTCCTCGTTGGGTTCGACACTCTTACTTATTGAAAGGACTATGATAGATCCCCTATACTTGTGGGTCATCAATACTCTTTTCTGGCGCCGTTGCCGGGGAGCGTAGCGCTTTTGGTGAGTGGAACTTGGTAAGGAAACATTTATATAGTGTCCTGAAATTTTCTGTCACTTGTTACTATGGAAACTAATCCTTTGAGGGGCTTGTTCGGGGTATCTTCACCCCGACTAGAAGAGCAAAGAGTTCCTCCTCAACCTACCGAACCTACTGAAAATATTTAATTTGAGATTCCTTCGGGTATGATAGAGAAACTACTAACTAATCCATTTGCAGGAGATAGAACATTGCATCCCAATTTACACCTTATCTTAGTGGATGAAGTTTGTGGATTATTTAAGCTTGCAGGTATTCCCGATGATGTTGTCAAAAGGAAGGTCTTCCCTTTATCTTTGAAGGGAGATGCATTGACATGGTATAGGCTATGTGATGATACGGGATCTTGGAATTATAAACGATTGAAGTTGGAATTTCACCAGAAGTTCTATCCTATGCATCTTGTTCATCGTGATCGTAATTACATATATAATTTCTGGCCTCGCGAAGGAGAAAGCATCGCTCAAGCTTGGGGGAGGCTTAAATCAATGTTATATTCATGCCCCAATCATGAGCTCTCCAGAGAAATGATTATTCAAAAATTGTGTGCTCGTCTTTCTCCAATGATCGCAACATGCTCGATACTTCCTGTGTTGGTTCTTATATGTTGAAGACTATTGAATTCAAATGGGACTTATTGGAAAGAATTAAATGCAACTCTGAAGATTGGGGTTCCGACGATAGTAAGGAGTCAGGTATGACACCTAAGTTTGATTGTGTTAAATCTTTTATGGATACCGATGTTTTCCGTGGATTTGGTGCTAAGTATGGACTTGACTCTGAGATAGTAGCTGCTTTCTGTGAATCTTTTGCTACTCACGTTGATCTCCCTAAGGAGAAGTTGTTTAAATAAGGAGAAGTTGTTTAAATATAATCCTCCCATTGAAGTACAAGTAGTTGCACCTATTACAGTTGAAGAAAAGACTGTCACTTATAGTGATCCTATTGTTCCTACTACTTATGTTGAGAAACCTCCTTTTCCTGTTAAGATAAAGGATCATGCTAAAACTCCGACTGTTGTTCGTAAGAGTAATAATAGAACTTATACACCTCCTGAGCAAACCAAAGTTGAACCTAGTATTGCTATGGTTAAAGGTCTCTTGGATGATGATTTGTATGGGCATGTTATTGATTTCTGTGGTGAGACTACTAATATTGTTAGGCCAGATACTAAGATACATAGACCTGTTGTAGGCATGCCTGTTATTTCTGTTAAGATAGGAGATCATTGTTATCATGGCTTATGCGATATGTGTGCTGGTGCTAGTGCAATACCATATGACTTATATGAAGAAATTATGCATGACATTGCACCCGTTGAATTGGAAGGTATTGATGTTACTATCAAGCTTGCCAATAGAGATACTATTTCACCAATTGGGATTGTTAGTGATGTTGAAGTCTTGTGTGGGAAGGTTAAGTATCCTACTGATTTTCTTGTTCTTTGTTCCCCAGGATGACTTTTGTCCCATTATTTTTGGTAGACCCTTCTTGAATACTGTTAATGCTAGGATTGATTGTGAAAAAGATACTGTTACAATTGGCTTAGAGGATGTGTCTCATGAGTTTAATTTTGCTAAGTTTTGTAGACAACCTCGTGATAGAGAATCACCTAGTAAGGATGAGATTATTGGTCTTGCTTCTATTGCCGTGCCTCCCACTGATCCGTTAGAACAATATTTGCTAGACCATGAAAATGATATGTTTATGAAGGAAAGAAGGGAAATAGATGAAGTGTTCCTTCAACAGGAACCTATTCTGAAACACAACTTACCCATTGAAATTCTAGGGGACCCCCCTCCGCCCAAGGGTGATCCCGTGTTTGAACTCAAACCATTACCTGATAATCTTAAGTATGCTTATCTTGATGAAAATAAAATATATCCTGTTATTATTAGTGCTAACCTTTCAGAGCAAGAAGAAGAAAGATTATTGAAAACTCTGAAGAAGCACCGTGTTGCTATTGGATATACTCTGGATGATCTCAAGGGCATTAGTCCCACATTATGCCAACACAAAATTAATCTGGAGGACGATGCCAAACCAGTTAGAGATCCTCAACGATGATTGAATCCTAAGATGAAAGAAGTGGTAAGAAAGGAGATACTAAAGCTCCTTGAGGCAGGTATAATTTATCCCGTTGCTGATAGGGATTGGGTAAGCCCTGTCCATTGTGTTCCTAAAAAGGGAGGTATTACTGTCGTTCCTAATGATAAAGATGAATTGATCCCACAAAGAATTATTACAGGTTATAGGATGGTAATTGATTTTGGTAAATTAAATAAAGCTACTACGAAAGATCATTACCCTTTACCTTTTATCGATCAAATGCTAGAAAGACTATCCAAACACACACATTTCTGCTTTCTAGATGGTTATTTTGGTTTCTCTCAAATACCTGTGTCAGCGAAGGATCAATCAAAAACTACTTTTACTTGCCCTTTTGGTACTTTTGCTTATAGACGCATGCCTTTTGGTTTATGTAATGCACCTGCTACCTTTCAAAGATGTATGATGGCTATATTCTCCAACTTTTGTGAAAAGATTTGTGAGGTATTCATGGATGATTTCTCTGTTTATGGATCCTCTTCTGATGATTGCTTGATCAACCTTGATCGAGTTTTGCAGAGATGCGAAGACACTAGTCTCGTCTTGAATTGGGAAAAGTGCCACTTTATGGTGAATGAAGGCATTGTCTTGGGGCACAAGATTTCTGAGAGAGGTATTGAAGTTGATAAAGCTAAAATTGATGCTATTGAAAAGATGCCATGTCCCAAGGACATAAAAGGTATAAGAAGTTTCCTTGGTCATGCCGGTTTTTATAGGAGGTTCATTAAGGACTTTTCTAAAATCTCTAGGCCTCGACTAATTTATTGCAAAAGATATTCCTTTTGTCTTTGATGATGATTGTGTAGAAGCATTTGAAATACTTAAGAAAGCTTTGATCATTGCACCTATTGTTCACCACCGATTGGAATTTACCTTTCAAATTATGTGTGATGCTAGTGATTATGTTGTAGGTGTTGTTCTAGGGCAAAGAGTTGATAAGAAATTGAATGTTATCCAGTACGCTAGTAAAACTCTTGATACTGCCAGAGAAATTATGCTACTACCGAAAAAGAGTTCTTAGCAGTTGTGTTTGCATGTGATAAGTTTAGACCTTATATTGTTGATTCCAAAGTTACTATTCACACTGATCATGCTGCTATTAAATATCTTTTGGAAAAGAAAGATGCTAAGCCTAGACTCATTAGATGGGTTCTCTTGCTCCAAGAATTTGATTTGCAGCTAAGAATCCCGTTGCAGACAACTTGTCTAGGTTAGAGAATGTTCTTGATGACCCACTACCTATTGATGATAGCTTTCCTGATGAACAATTAGCGGTCGTTAATGCTTCTCGTACTGCTCCTTGGTATGCTGATTATGCTAATTATATTGTTGCTAAATTTATACCACCTAGTTTCACATGCCAGCAAAAGAAAATGTTCTTTTATGATTTAAGACATTACTTCTGGGATGACCCACACCTTTATAAAGGAGTAGATGGTGTTATTAGACGTTGTGTACCTGAGCATGAACAGGAACATATCCTACGCAAGTGTCACTCTGAATCCTATGGAGGACACGAGCTGGAGATAGAACTGCACATAAGGTATTGCAATCTGGTTTTTATTGTCCTACTCTCTTCAAAGATGCTCGTAAGTTTGTCCTATCTTGTGATGAATGTCAAAGAATTGGTAATATTAGTACACGTCAAGAAATGCCTATGAATTATTCTCTTGTTATTGAACCATTTGATGTTTGGGGCTTTCATTATATGGGACCTTTTCCTGCCTCTAATGGTTACACACATATCTTAGTTGTTGTTGATTGCGTTACTAAGTGGGTAGAAGCTATTCCAACTAGTAGTGCTGATCATAACACTTCTATTAAAATGCCTAAAGAAGTTTTTTTCCGAGATTTGGAGTCCCTAGATATCTTATGACTGATGGTGGTTCACATTTTATTCATGGTGCTTTCCGTAAGATGCTTGGTAAATATGATGTTAATCATAAAATCGCATCACCTTATCACCCGCAGTCTATTGGTCAAGTAGAGTTGAGCAATAGAGAGCTCAAATTAATTTTGCAAAAGACTGTCAATAGATCTAGAAAGAATTGGTCCAAGAAACTTGATGATGCATTACGGGCCTATAGAACTGCATATAAAAATCCTATGGGTATGTCTCCATATAAGATGGTTTATGGAAAAGCATGAACTTGAACATAAAGCATATTGGGCTGTTAAAGAGCTCAACTATGACTTCAAACTTGCCGGTGAGAATAGGTTATTTGATATTAGCTCACTTGATGAATGGAGAACCCAAGCCTATGAGAATGCCAAGCTACTCAAAGAAAAAGTCAAACGCTAGCGTGATAAAAGGATACAAAAGCGTGAGTTTAACGTAGGTGATTACGTGTTATTATTCAACTCTCGTTTAAGATTTTTTGCAGGAAAACTTCTCTCTAAATGGGAAGGTCCTTACATTATCGAGGAGGTCTATCGTTTCGGTGCCATAAAAATCAACAACTTCGAAGGCACAAGTTCGAGGGTGGTGAACGGTCAAAGAATTAAACATTATATCTCAGGTAATCCTATCAATGTTGAAACTAATATTGTTGAGAAAGTAACCCCAGAGGAATATATTAGGGACACTTTCCAGAACGTTTCAGACTCCGAAAAGTAATAGGTATGTGGTACGGTAAGTAAACCCACTCCAAAACAGTTCTAATGGCAATTTTTACCAGTTTTGGAATATTTATGAATTTTGGAAAGAAAGAAGTAGTCCGAGAAGGACACGAGGGTGGAGGGCGCGCCCACCCTTCCTGGGCGCGCCCCCCTGTCTCGTGGCCACCTCGTGTGCCTCCCGGACTCTATTTTCTTGCACGTTACGTATTTTGGTCGGTAAAAATTCATTATATAATCTCCCGAAGGCTTTGACCACCGTATCACGCAAATATCCTATGTTTTCGTTTCAAGCTGTTTTTCTTACAGATCTAGAGCACCATGACATCGCCTTCCTTCAACAATGAAGACAAGGATGCTTGGCTATTGAAGATGGAGCTGAAAAGAGAAGAACCGGAAGAGATCAACAAGGAGAAAGGGATCAAGAAGGTCACGGAGGTTCAAGCTCCGGCGGTGGAAGAAGACATCCCTCAACCCTTACCTAACCTCTCTACTCCAACTGAGATTGAAGCTTTCAAGATGATTGAATTAGCCTACATTCAGAATAATTATCTCACACAGGAGAATATTTTGTTGAAGGATCATATCGCCGGACTCAAGGGCATTATCCACAAGTTGGAGGAGCTTTTACGCTCGATGTGCGATTATCCACCATCATCATCACCACCTCCATCACCTCCGAGGACATAATTACATGGGTATGGGCACTCCCCTTGGCAACTGCCAAGCTTGGGTAGGTGCCCCGGTATCGTATCACCATCACACTCCTATCTTTACTGTTTTATTTAGTTCGATCCCTTTAGTAGTATCTTGATCTAGTAGATTGAAGTTTTATTTTCAATTAGTTTTGAGTTTTCTTTGTGATCTGTTTATGTAATCGATTCCGTGAGCTATCTATAATAAAGATGACAATTGAGTCAAGGGCTTTCCTTTTGCTATGATCTTGAGAAGTAGAAAGAATAAAAAGGATAAAAGAGCTCATATTGATCTTATGGATAGTAATGACTTCACACATAGAAAGTATGAGGCATAAAAGTTGTTGAGAGTTGACAAACGTAGTTTTGGTCATCATTGCAATTAATAGGAAGTAATAAGGAAAGAGAGGTTTCACATACAAATATACTATCTTGGACATCTTTTATGATTGTGAAGCACTCATTAAGTATGACATGCTAAAAGAGTTGATGTTGGACAAGGAAGACAACATAATGGTTTATGTTTTCTCACATCTCAGTTAAAGTATATTGTCATTGACCTTCCAAACATGTTGAGCTTGCCTTTCCCCCTCATGCTAGCCAAATTCCTTACACCAAGTAGAGATACTACTTCTGCTTCTAAACATCCTTAAACCCAGTTTTTCCCATGAGAGTCCACCATATCTACCTATGGATTGAGTAAGATCCTTCAAGTAAGTTGTCATGTTGCAAGCAATAAAAATTGCTCTCTAAATATGTATGACTTATTAGTGCAGAGAAAATAAGCATTATACGATCTTATTGTGGAAGCAATAAAAGCGACGGACTGCATAATAAAGGTCCACATACAAGTGGCAATATAAAGTGACGTTCTTTTGCATTAAGATTTTATGCATCCAACCCTAAAAGCACATGACAACCTCTGCTTCCCTCTGCGAAGGGCCTATCTTTTACTTTATGTTTTTACTTTATGCTTGAGTCAAGGTGATTTTCACCATTCCCTTTTTCATTTTATCCTTTGGCAAGCTCCTCGGGTTTGATAGATCTTGATATATATATATATATATATCCAATTGGATGTAAGTTAGCATGAATTATCATTGTTGACATCACCCAAAGGTGAATACGTTGGGAGGCAACACAATAAGCCCCTATCTTTCTCAGTGTCCGGTTGAAACTCCATAACCACAAGTATTGCGTGAGTGTTAGCAATTGTAGAAGACTATATGATAGTTGAGTATGTGGACTTGTAGAAAAGCTATATTCTTGACTCTTTCTGGTGTTATGATAAATTGCAATTGCTTCAATGATTGAAATTATAGTTTGTTAGTTTCCAATGAAGGTTCTGAACCATATTTGACATTGTGAATTGATTGTTACTTGAGAAGAAAAAATCATATGACAAAATCTATATATGTTGCTGTTATAAGAATGATCATGATGCCCTCATGTCCGTATTTTATTTTATTGACACCTCTATCTCTAAACATGTGGAAATATTTTTCGATTTCGGCTTCCGCTTGAGGACAAGCGAGGTCTAAGCTTGGGGGAGTTGATACATCCATTTTGCATCATGCTTTTATATCAATATTTATTGCATTATGGGCTGTTATTACACATTATATCTCAATACTTATGGCTATTCTCTCTTATTTTACAAGGTTTACCATGAAGAGGGGGAATGCTGGCAAATTTGGAATTCGGTGGAAAAGGAGCAAACATTGAAACCTATTCTGCACTGCTCCAAAAATCTTGAAACTCCACGGAAGCTATTTTTGGAATTAATAAGAATTATTGAGTGAAAGAAACACCAGAGGGGGCCCACACCCTGGCCAGGAGGGTGGGGGGCACGCCCACCCCTACTGGGCGCGCCCCTGTCTCCTAGGCCCCTGGTGGCCCTCCGGTGTCCATCTTCTGCTACATGAAGGCTTTTACCCTGGAAAAATCAGAGGCAAGCTTACGGGACGAAACTCTGCCGCCACGAGGCAGAACCTTGGCGGAACCAATCTAGAGCTCTGACAGAGTTGTTCTGCCGGGGAAACTTCCCTCTAGGAGGGGGAAATCATCACCATCGTCATCACCAACGATCCTCTCATCTGGAGGGGGTCAATCTCCATCAACATCTTCACCAGCGCCATCTCCTCTCAAAACCCTAGTTCATATCTTGTATCAAAACCACAAATTGGTACCTGTGGGTTGCTAGTAGTGTTGATTACTCCTAGTAGTTGATGCTTATTGGTTTACTTGGTGGAAGACCATATGTTCAGATCCTTAATGCATATTATTACTCCTCTGATTATGAAAATGAATATGCTTTGTGAGTAGTTACGTTTGTTCTTGAGGACATGGGTGAAGTCTTGCTATTAGTAGTCATGTGAATTTGGTATTCGTTCGATATTTTGATGAGATGTCTGTTGTCTTTCCTCTAGTGGTGTTATGTGAACGTCGACTACATGATACTTCTCCATTATTTGGGCCTAGAGGAAGGCATTGGGAAGTAATAAGTAGATGATGGGTTGCTAGAGTGACAGAAGCTTAAACCCTAGTTTATGCGTTGCTTCGTAAGGGGCTGATTAGGATCCATATGTCTAATGATGTGGTTAGGTTTACCTTAATACTTCTTTTGTAGTTGCGGATGCTTGCAATAGGGGTTAATCATAAGTGGGATGCTTGTCCAAGTAAGGGCAGTACCCAAGCACCGGTCCACACACATATCAAATTATGAAAGTACCGAACACGAATCATATGAGCGTGATGAAAACTAGCTTGACGATAATTCCCATGTGTCCTTGGGAGCTCTTTTCTCATTATAAGAAATTTTCCAGGCTTGTCCTTTGCTACAAAAATGATTGGGCCACCTTGCTCCACTTTAGTTACTTTCATTGCTTGTTACTCACTACAATTTATCATATCACAAAACTATCTGTTACCTACAATTTCAGTGCTGGCAGAGAAAACCTTACTGAAAACCGCTTGTCATTTCCGTCTACTCCTCGTTGGGTTCGACACTCTTACTTATTGAAAGGACTATGATAGATCCAATATACTTGTGGGTCATCAATACTCTTTTCTGGCGCCGTTGCCGGGGAGCGTAGCGCTTTTGGTGAGTGGAACTTGGTAAGGAAACATTTATATAGTGTCCTGAAATTTTCTGTCACTTGTTACTATGGAAACTAATCCTTTGAGGGGCTTGTTCGGGGTATCTTCACCCCAACCAGAAGAGCAAAGAGTTCCTCCTCAACCTACCGAACCTACTGAAAATATTTAATTTGAGATTCCTTCGGGTATGACAGAGAAGCTACTAACTAATCCATTTGCAGGAGATAGAACATTGCATCCCAATTTACACCTTATCTTAGTGCATGAAGTTTGTGGATTATTTAAGCTTGCAGGTATTCCCGATGATGTTGTCAAAAGGAAGGTCTTCCCTTTATCTTTGAAGGGAGATGCATTAACATGGTATACGCTATGTGATGATACGGGATCTTGAATTTCACCAGAAGTTCTATCCTATGCATCTTGTTCATCGTGATCGTAATTACATATATAATTTCTGGCCTCGCGAAGGAGAAAGCATCGCTCAAGCTTGGGGGAGGCTTAAATCAATGTTATATTCATGCCCCAATCATGAGCTCTCCAGAGAAATGATTATTCAAAAATTTTGTGCTCGTCTTTCTCCCAATGATCGCAACATGCTCGATACTTCTTGTGTTGGTTCTTATATGTTGAAGACTGTTGAATTCAAATGGGACTTATTGGAAAGAATTAAACGCAACTCTGAAGATTGGGGTTCCGACGATGGTAAGGAGTCAGGTATGACACCTAAGTTTGATTGTGTTAAATCTTTTATGGATACCGATGTTTTCCGTCGATTTGGCACTAAGTATGGACTTGACTCTGAGATAGTAGCTGCTTTCTGTGAATCTTTTGCTACTCACGTTGATCTCCCTAAGGAGAAGTTGTTTAAATAAGGAGAAGTTGTTTAAATATAATCCTCCCATTGAAGTACAAGTAGTTGCACCTATTACAGTTGAAGAAAAGATTGTCACTTATAGCGATCCTATTGTTCCTACTACTTATGTTGAGAAACCTCCTTTTCCTGTTAAGATAAAGGATCATGCTAAAACTTCGACTATTGTTCGTAAGAGTAATAATAGAGCTTAACTATGACTTCAAACTTGCCGGTGAGAAGAGGTTATTTGATATTAGCTCACTTGATGAATGGAGAACCCAAGCCTATGAGAATGCCAAGCTATTCAAAGAAAAAGTCAAATGCTGGCATGATAAAAGGATACAAAAGCGTGAGTTTAACGTAGGTGATTATGTGTTATTATTCAACTCTCGTTTAAGATTTTTTGCAGGCAAGCTTCTCTCTAAATGGGAAGGTCTTTACGTTATCCAGGAGGTCTATCGTTCCGGTGCCATAAAAATCAACAACTTCGAAGGCACAAGTCCGAGGGTGGTGAACGGTCAAAGAATTAAACATTATACCTCAGCTAATCCTACCAATGTTGAAACTAATATTGTTGAGACCGTAACCCCGGAGGAATATATTAGGGATACTTTCCAGACTGTAACCCCGAAGGCTTTGAAGCTTTTCCCTTTTTCTTCTTCTTCTCCTTTGGAGGTGAGGGAGCATCTTCAGAATAAGCTTCACCACCAGATTGATCCACAGCTGCTCTCTGAGCAGCAATGTGAGACAAAAGCCCATCAAAATTGGTGAAGGGGCCAATTTTGTTCTCATTAGCTTCACGTGTCCCATCAGATCTTGGAGCGGAGGGGCCAGGGTTGAAGTTGAGGCCAAACTCCTTTTGATTCTTCCCAGCAGAATCTTGCAAACTGATAGTTGCGCTTGAAGAGATTGTCATCACGACACCATAACAGAGAAGATGGGTCGGCATTTTCAGGCTGTGGTCCTCTGACCATGCAAGGATAGAATTTCCATTCAATGGATTCAGTCTTGCTCTTTGGCACCAAGCCACGGTAGAGAGAGTCACCCCATGGGCGCTTGATGGCATTCTTTTCAACATATTCTGGCATGATGAACTTGTACTTGAACCATTCCTCAGCCCAATATCTTCGGATCCACTGAATCTGGTTCTTGCGTTGGTTGTAGTTTTCTTCAGGATCTGACTTGTATAGTTCATACAGATCAGGGGGCAAATCAAGTGCAGTGTTGCCACGGCATTGCCTGCCTCCTTTGCGAGCAGACTTCTCTGAAGCCATGATATTCAGACTGATTGGCTTCAACACAATGAATGGCTTCTGTCTGCTAGTCATACAAGAACTGGCTTCCGGAGATACAATGTGATGCTGTAAGTATTCTGCAAATGAATGTATACTATGAGAACCAAGGGATTCTCCCATGGACATGTACCTGTGACAGCATTAGAGATGCAAGGGAAGGGGAAAAGGTCATATGCATTCTCAGAAGATTTTGAAGATAAATCAGTTTACAAGGCATTGACCTGATAGTGCAAAGACATTCACTTATTTGGAGAGAGTTGGTTCCCGATTTGTACGAATCCATGAATAAGTACAAGTGAGGAATCTAACTAGTATGAAGCATAAGTGAATATACTTGGCATGGTATGGGATGCAGATGAGAACACATCCAGATTTGGAAGTGAAGAAACCACTTTTGGTTGAAGTGGATGGATTTGACAGATGAAAAGGCAGTAAAAAGTAAGATTTAATTACCGCTGACGAACTGCTAGACGAGGTTTTATGCCTCTCATTATTAGCTTCAACATAAGTCACCACACGGGGCGAGTCATGACGGATATCACTTGGAAGAACCGCCTCTGCCCTATAGACCATGAAGAAAGGCATATAGCCTATTGACCTGTTAGGGGTGGTATTGATACTCTAGAGTACTGAAGGTAACTCCTCAAACTAACAACCCGGCGTTCGCTTCAAAGGAACCATAAGCCAGGGTTTTATGACTCTCAAAAATTCTTGGTTAGCCCTCTCAGCTTGACCATTAGACTGCGGATGAACCACAGAAGAAACATCAAGACGAATATGCTCCCGTTGACAGAACTCCTTCATAGAGCCCTTAGACAAATTAGTGCCAATATCAGTGATGATACTATGAGGGTAACCAAAATGGAAGATCAGTTTTTTTAACAAACCGGGCTGCAGTCGCCACGTCACACTTACTAACCGGCTCTGCCTCAACCCACTTGGTAAATTTGTCAACCGCCACCAAGAGGTGGGTTTTATTATCCTTAGACCTCTTGAAGGGTCCAACCATGTCAAGCCCCCAGACTGCAAACGCCCAAGTAATTGGAATTATCCTCAATTCTTGAGCTGGCACATGAGCCCGTCGAGAAAATTTCTGACATCCATACACTTACTAACGATATCCTCTGCATCAGCATCAGCCGTCAACCAACAAAACACATAACGAAAGGCTTTAGCCACTAAAGATTTAGAGCCGCCGTGATGACCACAATCACGTTGATGGATCTCTCTTAAAATTTCACGAACCTCTTCAGGAGAAACACAACATTGGAACACGCTTGTCACACTGCATCGGTGTAACTCGCATTGACAATATTCATAGACTTAGATCTCCTGGAGATTTTCCTTGCCAAAGTTTCATCCTCAGGTAATTCGCCCCGGCTCATATAAGCCAAGTAGGGAAGCGTCCAATCAGGAATAGCATGGAGAGCCGCCACCAACTGCGCCTCTGGGTCAGGAATTGCATGGAGAGCTGCCACCAACTGCGCCTCCGGGTCAGGAATAGCAAGATCCTCTTCTGATGGCAACTTGACTGAAGGATGATGCAATACATCTAGAAACACATTAGGAGGCATCGGCTTACATTGAGACCCTAGCCGGCTCAAGGCGTCAGCCGCCTCATTCTTCCTTCGATCCAGATGCTCCACGTGGTACCCCTTAAAGTGACTAGCAATGTTGTCAACCGCCCGGCGATAAGCCGCCATTTAGAATCCCATGTGCCTGAGACTTGCTGAGCCACAAGGTCTGAGTTGCCAAAACTCCCGACCCAGCTTAAATTCATCTCCTTGGCCATATGAAGACCATGGAGCAAAGCCTCATATTCGGCTGCATTGTTAGTACAAAGAAACATTAGCCTTAAAACATAAC
Organism: Aegilops speltoides; assembly: GCA_021437245.1. NCBI lineage: Eukaryota > Viridiplantae > Streptophyta > Magnoliopsida > Poales > Poaceae > Aegilops > Aegilops speltoides. Next base: position 361,246,657 of record CM038147.1, on the reverse strand, counting down.
AAAATTTATCACCTCGTGGGGAAGTCAAAATAACTCCAGCCCCCGAGCCTTCCAACTACCTGGACTCATCAAAATGAATTGTCTAATATGTGTTATCAGGCTTCTCCTCAAGCGTCTACAATTCTGTCTAGTCATTGATGAAATCCACCAGAGCCTGAGATTCGGTAGTTGTTCTTGGCACATACTTCAAACCATGAGGCCCAAGTTCTATTTCCCACTTAGCAACCCGGCATGTGGCCTCCCTGTTCTGAATAATGTCTCCCAAGGGAGCAGAGCTGACCACGGTAATGGGATGACCAAGAATATAATGCTTCAGCTTGCGACTCACCATGAACACACCATATACCAGTTTTTGCCAATGTGGATATCGTTAGCTTTAATACCCCGCTCTAAGACCAAAACACCCAAGATCTTGCATGCAGGTACACCAAAAACACATTTGGCTAGGTTAAGCAACATCTTATAGACCCCGAGATTGTCAAAAGTCTCCCATATATCATCCAGGAGAGTCTCCTTCTTTCTAGATTTGACCACAATGTCATCCACATAAGCATGCACATTACACCCGATCTGACTGTGAAAATAATTCTGAACACAGTGTTGGTAAGTCGCCTGGGCACTCTTAAGAAAAAAAGGCATAGAAATGTAACAGAAGGCTCCAAAAGGGGTGATAAAAGACGTCTTCTCTTGGTCCTTAACTGCCATCTTAATCTGATGATAACCAGAATAAGCATCCAGGAAGCATAAACTCTCACAACCCGTTGTGGCATCAATAATCTGGTTGATACGGGGGAGAGCAAAGGATCAGCTGGACAAGCTTTGTTAAGATCTGTGTAGTCAACACACATACGCCAAGTGCCATTCTTCTTGAGCACCAGCACTGGGTTAGCCACCCACTCCGGATTAAATACCTTCATGATAAACCTGGCTGCCAAGAGCCGGGCCACCTCTTCTCCAATGGCCTTGTGTCGTTCTTCATTGAAATGATAAAGAAACTGCTTGACCGGCTTAAACTTAGGATCCACATTAAGAGTGTGCTCGGCGAATTCTTTCGGTACACCCAGCATGTCAGAAGGTTTCCATGCAAAGATGTCTCGATTCTCAACTCGATGAGTGCGCTTTCCTATTTAGGATCCATATTAGCCCTACTATAAACTGTTGAGATGAGTCACCAGGGAAAAAGTCAACCTGCTTAGTATCATCAGCCGACTTAAACTTCAACAAAGGGTATTGCTCAGTGATGGGCTTCTTCAAATGGGTCATATCTGGCGGATCAACATTATCTTTATAAAACTTAAGCTCTTCTGTGGCGCAGGCTGACTCAGCATAAGCAGCATCTCCTTCTTCACATTTTGAGGGCAATTTTCTGATCACCATGGATCATGATAGTACCCTTACGCCTTGGCATCTTAAGCTGTAAATAAACATAACAAGTTCGAGCCATAAACTTGGCATAAGCCAGACGTCCGAACAAGGCATGATAAGGACTCTTGATTTTAACCACCTCAAACCATAGTGTCTCTGCCCTGTAGTCATGTTCATCACCAAAGGCCACTTCAATGGATATTTTCTCACAAGATATGTTGACTTACTAGGCACTGCACTATGAAAGAATGTTGAAGATGGTTTGAGATCCTTGTCAGTAAATTCATCCGCCGAAATGTGTCATAATACAAGATGATAATACTGCTGTCACCATCCATGAGCACCTTAGTGAATGTATAACCCCCAAATTGAGGGGCTACCACCAATGCTAGCTGACACGGATTATCAATCCAGGGTGGGTGATCCGCCTGACTCCATGTATTGGTTGCTCTGACCATCGCAAGTATTCAGGTACCGCCAGCTCAATCATGCTGACCACGCATTTATGAACCTTCTGATCTCGTTTGCGGAGACTTGTGGTAAAAACAAGATACTGGCCACTATTAAGCTGCTTTGGATTACTCTGGTATCCTGATGATGCTTCTGGTTACCCTGACCAGACTGTTGGTTATAACCAGTCTGGTTGCCCTGTCCTTGATATCCAGAATTTGAGCCACCACCACCAAAGTTGGGCCCTTGTGAGCCGGACCCTGACCCGCCATGCGGACCATTATTGTTGCCATGATTCTGATTGAAGTTGGAATTCCTATACACTCTCATGATGAAACAGTCCTTCCAAGCATGAGCCGTCGGTTTATTGGGCCGATTGTGTTTTGGGATAGGCTCGTTCATCATCGCCTCAATATTAAATTTTGGCCCTCCAAAAGCCTGCTTGCCATTGCCATTACGGCGCTGGCTTTTATATCCAGTGTTAGCTAGAAAATCTGACCTGCCATCGGGTTGTTTGCACTTACCACCGTTACCCTAGTTGTGACTATTATGCCCTGTCATGTTCTGCTGCTAACCCTTACCATTACCACCCTTCTTTCCCTTGTTGGATTTTTCATCATCAGATCCAGGGTCTTTCGTGGTGTCACAATCGGCATACTTGATGAGAGCCTCCATGAGCTCTCCCATGTCATTACAATGACTCTTAAGCTGCCCAAGCTTCTGCTTAAGGGGGGTAAAGTAACAATTATTCTCCAAGACCAGAACAGCTGAACCTGCTGCAATGTTGTCTGATGAATGGATAATAGCTGAGACCCAGCGGACCCAATGGTGGGTCGACTCATCCTCCTGCTGCACACAGTTATCCAGATCAATAATCGCCAGAGGCTGCTTACACGTTCCCTTAAAGTTCTGAATGAAGCGTGCCTTTAACTCGGCCCATGAACTGATGGAACTGGCGGGTAATCCTTTCAACCAGGTTCGAGCTGGTCCTTCCAACATCTTGGTGAAGTGCTTAGCACATACAACATCATTAAAATCTAGCATCTCCATAGCTAGCTCGTAGCTCTCAATCCAGGCCTCGGGAGGAAGATCAGCTATGTAATTAGGCACCTTACAAGGGCCCTTAAAATCCTTGGGCAAATGTTCATTGCGTAGAGCCGGTATCAGGCATGACACACCAACTCTCCTGGAAGTCGTTCCAGCCACAACAGACGCCGAAGGGTTTACTGTAAACTATTGATGAGCCCCCAGCTGACCCGCCAATTCCGCCTCACAATGGGTTCTAGCCTTATCTACAAGGGTCTGAGCATTATTATCATCACAGGGCGGGTTATGTCCACGAGGTGGGTCATCATTACGAGGCGGGTTACGACGCCCCTCGCTGCTGGAAACCGCTGGTGACTCAACACGCAGGCTGTAGCTTTGACTTGGGCAGGGAGTTGAGTCAACACGCTCACGACTATATGAATAAGCCACCTGTTGTGCCACAGCCGTCTGAAGAAGCTCCACAACGTTTTGGGTCTCTATCACAGCTGGAGACTCACCTTCGATCGGGATAGCCGCCAGCCATGTAGCCGCTGCTATCATGTTATCCACTGGGTTGGAATAATGGGCAGAGGGTGTTGGAACCCATTGAGGTGGGGTCAGATCCCTACGATGCGGGTCTGGCACACAAGGTTGGACCGCCGCTCAGGTCCCTGGCACCTCAGCAGCCTGGGTTACCACAGGCGGGTTACTCGTTCCTACCCTGGGTGTGTTAAAAATATTCCGCCCCTCAAACTGCAAAGGCAGGTGGCTCTGGTGCCTTCTTCGAAAAACATCATTGGATGCATTCGGATCTAGGCTAAGGCGGAAAGCTTCTGCCCTTATCCGTTGTGCCTCGGCCTCCATCGAGCCCACTCCGTTGCCATCCTAGCGTTCTCTGCATTAAGATCCTCGTGGGCCTTGGCTACCTCATCTCGCACCTTTGCAACTTCTACATTATGTTGTGCTTGATTTTTTGGAGTTATTTCCATGGCTAACAGAGTCGCCAGGGTGCCCAAGAGCTTAGATAAAACCTGAGTCAGCAGCCGAACAGAGCCACTCGCCCCAGGTGTTGCAGCAGCAGTTGAACCGGATGTCATAGCAGCAGTTGTTGACGAGTTTACCATCAGTTGCGTACCAGCCATAAAAATAGCAGCCCTGCTCGGCGGCTCATAGGGGTCCGAAACATTGTCGCCATCGGAATAGCCCCCAAGCTCGCCATCCTGAAGCTGACAGATTGATTTGGTTTCTCTGGTTGATACCTCATCACCTGAATAGATGGCCGTTTCTCCACCAGATGCAGAACCTTCCTCAAGATCCCCCCCCCCCCCATGAAGAAAGCTAACAAAGACGTGTTTCCGGCCGGGTTGACCCCTGGCGGGTCGCGCGCGCTGAGCCGTCTCGATGATCTCGGTGCAGGTGTCCGGCTCAGGCTCTGACTCACCAATCTTGCCGATGAAGATGTGAATTCCGCCAAAGGGGACCTGATACCCGTACTCAATTGAGTCGGCCTCAGGGCCCCAGCCAGTCTCATCGATGTAGATCTTGCCGTGGCGACTCTTAGTCATCCGGCCCATGGCGTATCCTTCGATCCCTGAGAAGTTTCCCTTCAAGAACTTGAAACCACCGTTGTCGGTGTCAAAACTGGCGGACCTCGGGTAGGGGGTCCTGAACTGTGCGTCTAGGCGGATGGTAACAGGAGACAAGGGCAAGATGTTTTTACCCAGGTTCGGGCCCTCTCGATGGAGGTAAAACCCTACTCCTGCTTGATTGATATTGATGATATGGGTAGTACAAGAGTGGATCTACCACGAGATCAAGGAGGCTAAACCTAGAAGCTAGCCTATGGTATGATTGTTGTAATGGTTGTGTTGTCCCACGGACTAAAACCCTCCGGTTTATATAGACATCGGAGAGGGCTAGGGTTACCTGAGTCGGTTACAATGGTAGGAGATCTACATATCCGATCGCCAAGCTTGCCTTCCACGCCAAGGAAAGTCCCATCCGGACACGGACGAAGTCTTCAATCTTGTATCTTCATAGTCTTGGAGTCCGACCGACGATGATAGTCCGGCTGTCCGGACACCCCTAGTCCAGACTCCTCGGTAGCCCTCGAACCAGACTTCAATGACGATGAGTCCGGCGCGCATATTGTTCGGCATTGCAAGGCGGGTTCCTCCTCCGAATAATTCATAGAAGATTGTGAACACCAGGATAGTGTCCGGCTCTGCAAAATAATTTCCACATTCCACCATAGAGAGAATATTATGTACACAAGTTCAATCCGCTGACGTATTTTGTGGCATGACATCACACCACCACCAAGCCTTTACTTGAATCGTTTTTTATTATACCACCTCGGTAGCGTTTAGCGGCGGTTTTCTTGGCACGTCTTGTCGAAGCGAGATCGTGTTCCCCTTATTCCGGGATTCTCATCAATACGGACGTGGGTAACCCAACTGCGCCATTGATGGTGGCGCTTGGGAGATAAGCGAGTTTTACCAGGCCGGTGGGGACGCATAGTCTTCGTCCGCCCATATATAAGGGCATAAGGATCCACCTTTTACCTCGCCTTCTTCCTCCTCTCGCTTATCCATCTCACAAGACTCGAGCTCCGGCGCCCAAGTCCGCGCATCTCATCTCGACCTTCTCCGACCATGTCTGGAGCGGGAGGCAAATGGTTGGCCTCCTCCATTACGGGGGAGCACATCGCAAAGCTGCGCAGCGCCGGATACCTCTCCGCCGACATCGCGCACCGGCTGCCCGACGAGGGGCAGCTCATCCCCACCCCCAGGCCCCATTAGAGGGTTGTATTCCTTCCCCACTTCCTCCGCGGACTGGGCTTCCCACTTCATCCCTTTGTCCGGGGGCTCATGTACTACTACGGCCTAGACTTCCATGATCTGGCGCCAAACTTCATCCTCAACATCTCGGCGTTTATCGTCGTGTGCGAGGCCTTCCTCTGCATCCGGCCTCACTTCGGCTTATGGCTCAAGACCTTCAATGTCAAGCCGAAGGTGGTGAAGGGCGCTCAAGTGGAGTGCGGAGGCGCCATGGTGGGCAAAATGCCCAACGTCACCTGGCTCGAGGGAGCCTTCGTCGAGTCCATCAAGGGATGGCAATCGGGGTGGTTCTACATCACCGAGCCGCGCGACCCTAAATGGTTAGCGGCCCCCGAGTTCAGATCTGGTATCCCTATGCAGCTCACCTCCTGGAAAGAGAAGGGCTTGCTATGGGGTAGTTCGGAGGAGCCGAGGACTCAGATCATGTCTCAGACCACAGTGAACAAGAAACTTAGGCTTGTCAATGTGATCCAGTCATGCTCGTCGCGGATTCTCCCTTGCCAACAACGGGCCTTCAATTTGTGGGAGTTCAATCCGGCACAGACACGGACCACTGGCGAGCTCTTGACACGACGTCTGAAGCTGCACGGAGGTGTTGTTCAAGGCGGAGAAGCCCGCGTCCGTGGATCAAGATCGCGGATTCAGCACCAAGCGCGCCCGGCGTGAGGTAAGCTTTGTTATCCTCTATGGGACAGTTGTTTTCTTTCATAGTTTAATTCTATGTGGGATCTAAAACTCCCAATGCCTTTGACAGGACTGGCAGAGGACATCCGGACAGGTAGATTGTCCGGCTCCCCTTCCCGAAGACCCAGCGGACGCTCGTTTAACGGGGCTGCTGGTCCCAGCACTTTATGTGGTGCCGGAGAAGAAGGCCAAGAAGAAGGCCACGGGAACTCGAAGAAGTTCCCAGCGCCAGGTGATATCGGACTCATCGTCCAATGGCTCCGAGGCGGACTCCTCCCCCAAAGACGAGGAGGAGAAAGAGGACTCCCTCCCAGAAGAGGGAGAGAGGAAGAGGAAGGCTTCCCCAACGGGGGAGGCCAAAGGGTCCAAGAGGGGAAGGACCCATCCCCCGGACAGCTTCGCCAACGCCAATGTTGGCGACGAAGAGTGGCCCTCAAGGGCCAGGCATCCGGCAAGATCGTAAGTATCCAGATTCCTGAATGATTCATAATTTATCTTTTGTGTCACATGTCCTTCTAATGTCGCATACTGCCTGTAGTCCGGCCGATGATGATCTTCCCGCTTCATCGAGCGGGTCCTTGGCTCCGTCGGACGTGGATTCCATTCCGACCGCCTCCCCCCTCGCGGTCTTGGCGACACCGAGGTGGGATCCCGGAGGGACCCATCGGGAGGAGGCTGGAGGTGCCGCAAGGCAACCTCCGGACTTTTGCCGGACTCTATGCCGAACCCGCAGTGGTTCGGGAGTCCGGCAGGCGGCCCCTTCGCAAGAAGGGCAAGACCGTGACACCGGCAGCCTCCGTCCAACCGGAGGCGCCTGACAACTTGTTGGAGGCGCTCAACGGCGCTTCCATCAAGGAAGAACACCGCACTATTATGAGTGTGGTGATTCAGAAGGTTCAGCTCGCCAAGAGCGGGCTGACCGAAGCCTGTAGTAGCCTTCTAACAGGCTTTGAGGTAAGAAGTTTTAAAATATGTAATGTAATACCGCATAGACAGTAGCCCCTGATGCTCGGTTCGGTGTTCGGAAAGGAAAACCGGATTGAGGATCTAAAAAAGATATACGTAGGAGTGCTAAAAATTATGTCAATATGGGTTTGCAGGCTGCTGCTGCTTGACCTCTGCCGACCGATGTTGCGGAGGTCGGTGCTTTGAAGCAGGACCTCGAGCGGTCCGAGCAAGAGCTCGGCCTTGCCAAGTAGTAGCTCGAGGACAAAGAAGGTGAGTAACACCACTTTAAAATTTGTACCTTATAGAAAAGGATTTTGGTTGCAATAGAAATAACGAGGATAACGTGGGTACTGCAGGGGCCACGAACGAGATGGCGACCTGAAGGAGGCCGTGTCATGTCAACGCATAATCTTGACATGAACGCAGCGGAGCGAGAGAAGCAGGAGGCTTGGTGGCGGAGATGCGGCAAGAGCTCCGGGCTCTCATGGAAAAACATGAGAGTTTGGGCGCGACTAAAACTTCGAGTCGAGCTTGCCTCGCTCTTGAAAGTGCCAAAGCCGCTAAGGCCGAGGCCGTAAGGCCCTCCGGAGGTTGAGGATGTGAAGAAAATAGCGGCGGGTAAGGCATTTTTCATGCAAAGCAAGCATGTTAATGTAAATTACATTACTTACCCGAATTCGTAGCTCTCGAGGCGTTTGCAGATCTGCCTCGCGGCGTGTACGATGCCGCCGCATTCTACCGCATGGCGAGGAGGGAGCTCAGCGGAGAAGGTCTTCGGTCTCGAGACGCCGAGGCGGACATCCAGTGCCCCTAGTGACCAGTGAAGCAGTGGTCGAGCTCCACAAGGTAGCCGAGCAGGCCATGAAGGGCCTCATAGGCGGGTGTGGCTGGAGAGGCCATGCACAGGAGCTACTTCGACCTCGTCGGCGGTGGTGGATGTGTGCCCCTGGGTGGAGGTCATCAAGCGCTCCTTTGTATTGAAGGTGCCCGTCGGGCCTTGCCCGCATAAAAGGTGCCTTTGGGGCAGGCTGGATGCGGAGAGGCTTATCATCGACGCTCCGCCGCGGGCAAGGAGTATCATACGCCCGAGATGTACTATAAGACTATCTGAAGGGTGCCCGCAAGATTGCGGATGAGTGCCCAGAGATGTAATTATTGAGTAAACTTCGCAATGTGTTATCACATGCGCTAAAAACTTTGTTCATATCGCTAAACAACGCTTCTTGATTTAAAATATTACCTTCATGCGGCCGTTTATAAAATCGAGAGATGGCAAGTCGTCGGCTTCACCCCCATGCCACAGTCTTTGGGGTGTTGGGATAAACTTGAGCACTCTTGTTCCCATTTTGGGTCCATCTAGGAGGCGCTCAACACAACGAACAAGGCAACCGGACTTATAATGCTTGAACACTCTCACTTAGCCATAGAATTCTATAATTTTAAATTTGGTGAAGCCCCTAGTATTCGAAGACCGAGTTCGGGCGCTATCACGCTGGGCGGACACAGCGGTTCCTCGCTCAAAGCGGCATAAGTCTTTAGGGACTCGAAAAGACCTCTCGAACAGCGACCAGTCTCTCGCCTTATCATGACGATCGATTTTAGCTTTCCATCGAGGCGCCGCCAGCTCAACCGGGCGCAATCGCAGTGGTTCTCCCAGGCTACCTTAGCCGATGAAGCGGGCGTAAGGTACCAAAACATGGGAGCCGGGCAAACCCAACTATTGACCCAAGACATGATTCGAGCCGATGCATATAATGCTATAAGTTCGGGTGCCGACTTGTGAAAGTGTTCGGACTTATCACACCATAATGCGGGAAACATAAGCCCGTGGTGTATTCGGTCGTACCAAAATTGTACGGGTGCAAGATGTCAAGAATAAACATATATGTAAAAAAGGTAATGCAATTATAAACAAAAAGTGATGCATTGTTTATTCAAGAGATTTCGCCATAAGTGCGAGAATGATACAAATAGTCTTGATAAGCAAGGGCTGGACTATTAGAAGTGTCTCCCTCGAGGGTAGGCTGCGGAATTGTGTATTTAACAAATTTAATGCTCGTAATGGAGACCACACGAGTGTTAAATCAGTAGCATGTGTCCCTCCACACTGTTGCATCGTGAGTTCGGCAGATCTCATGCCGGACAGGCCTCTGTTGAGCGGAGTCTGTGAAAAAATAAAAAAGGAAGAAAAAGAGTGACACACTTGGGAGCCCTGGTGTGGTTAAGCCGCACTCTAGGCTCAGAGTGGTCGTGCCCTCCCCTATGCCCATGGTATCTTGAGCGTAATGATGTACGCGAAGAGCTGGTCTTGCAATCATGCAAGTCTTTGGGGTTGGGGCCGCATTGCTACGCGATGCTCGGAACATGCCGTGGTCTTGATTGATGTTACTCCGGCGCGTTTGGCTATGTCCGGTCATTTAACGGCGGACTCAAAATTGCCTTAAAAGGCTGCTTTGTACTTACATCGCGAGAGCATTGTGTGTTCCTCCGTTCGGAGGGAGCGTTCAGTATTTCCGTTGACCGTGATTACTCCGCGAGGGCCTGGCATCTTGAGCTTAAGGTATGCATAATGCGGCACCGCGTTGAACTTTGCAAACGCGGTTCGTCCGAGCAGGGCGTGATAGCCACTGCGGAACGGGACCATGTCGAAGATTAACTCCTCGCTTCGGAAATTATCCGGGGATCCAAAGACCACTTCTAGTGTGACTGAGCCTGTACAATTGGCCTCAACACCTGGTATGATGCCTTTAAAGGTCGTCTTTGTAGGTTTAATCCTTGAGGGGTCTATGCCCATCTTGCGCACTGTATCATGATAAAGCAGGTTCAGGCTGCTGCCGCCGTCCATCAGGACTCTAGTGAGGTGAAATCCATCAACGATTGGGTCTAAGACCAATGCGGCGAATCCACCATGACGGATACTGGTAGGGTGGTCCCTTCGATCAAAAGTGATCGGGCAAGAGGACCATGGATTGAACTTTGGGGCGACTGGCTCCATCGCATATACGTCCCTAAGTGCACGCTTCCGCTCCCTCTTGGGTATATGGGTTGCGTATATCATGTTTACCATTCGCACTTGTGGGGGGAAACCCTTCTGTCCTCTACTGTTCGGCGGCCGGGTCTCCTCCTCATCGTCGCTGTGCAGCCCCTTGTCATTGTTTTCGTTAATTAACTTTCCTGCCTGCTTGAATACCCAACAATCTCTGTTGGTGTGATTAGCTGGCTTTTCGGGGGTGCCATGTATCTGGCAAGAGCGGTCGAGTATTCGGTCCAAATTGGACGGACCCGGAGTAGTTCTTTTGAATGGCTTCTTCCGCTGACTGGGCTTAGAGCCTCTGAATCCGGCGTTGACCGTTGTATCCTCATTGGTATCGCCGTTAATGCGGCGTTTGTTTTTGTTTCGACGCGACCTGCCGTTGTGGTCCTTAGTATCCGGACTGCTAGCATTTTGCTGAGGTTATTGCTGCGAGCTAGCCAGCTGTCCTCTCCCGCACAAAAGCGGGTCATGAGTGATGTGAGGGCTGCCATGGATTTCGGCTTTTCCTATACTAGGTGCCGGGCCAGCCATTCGTCGCGGATGTTATGTTTGAAGGCTGCGAGGGCCTCTGCGTCCGGACAGTCGACGATTTGATTTTTCTTTGTTAAGAACCGTGTCCAGAACTGTCTGGCCGATTCGTCTGGCTGCTGAATTGTGAGGCTTAGGTCATCGGCGTCTGGTGGTCGCACATATGTGCCCTGGAAGTTGTCGAGGAATGCGGCTTCCAGGTCCTCCCAACACCCAATTGACTCTGCGGGCAAGCTGTTAAGCCAATGCCGAGCTGGTCACTTAAGCTTGAGTGGGAGATACTTGATGGCGTGGAGATTGCCGCCGGGCCATATGGATATGAAGGAGATAATCTTGATCCAAACCGCGGGTCTGTTGTGCCATCGTAAGATTCAATGTTCACGGGTTTAAACCCTTGAGGATTTGATGATCCATTACTTCGTCGCTGAAGCATAGTGGGTGTCGGCGCCTCAGATTGAGCAATATCACGGCGTAGCTCAAGAGAGCGTTATGCGCTATGTTCGCCCGGCCGGAGTTGTTGTATCCGGCGCGACGGTAGTCGTCGTGGGTCGTGGGGCGCCCACGTGATCCTTAGATACATCTGGATTGTCTTGCCTTGTCCTCCAATATATCCCGCAAGTCCGGCGCATTCCCTCGTGGCCGTACTTTTCGGCGGTGCGGGTGCGGTCTTGATGGAGGCCTAGATGCCTCTCTGTCGCGACCACGGGTGGTCGATCCGCCAGATGTGTCTTGGTGATGAAGGTATGTATGCTTCCTCCTCTAGTCGGGGAGCAACTTGCGTTTTGGGTAGCTCTTGGAGGCGTCGAGTTCATACTCTTGACGCGAGGACCTCGGTCCATCCGTCGGCCAGCAGGTCTTGATCAGCTTGAAGTTGTTGCTGCTTTTTCATTAGGCTATTCGCCGTGGCGATAAGCCTGCGTTAAAACGCTCTTGTTCGACGGGATCCTCCGCACGACAAATTAAGCTGTCGTTGAGGCTTGCCGTCTCCGGAGGGAGGCATGTAGTCTTCATCCTCCTAAATGCCGCGCTCTCTCGAGGGCTGGCTTCCCGTCCTCTGTCTTTGAATCTTCTTTGGAGGGTTGTCTTGACACTACGGGGTGTTATTATCTCCGGTGCTGGAATCTCCATTCTTGTTGTGGCGGGATTTAGAGCGGCGCCGCTGACGTCGGCGCTTGGGCTGTTTCTTAGAAGAATCTGCCTCCGCTGCTTCTTCGCCGTCCCCATCCTTTGGGGTGTCCACCATGTATATGTCGTATGACGAGGTGGTCTTCCAGTGCCCTGTAGGCGCTGGTTCCTGATCGTCTCCGGCATCGTCGTCCATACCATCGATGTCTTCGGAGTCGTAGTCTAGCATGTCGGTTAGGTCATCGACAGTGGCTACAAATTGGGTGGTGGGTGGGCTTTGAATTTCTTCGTCGTCCGCATCCCAACCGCCCCGACTTGATCCGGCCAGGCTCTCCGATAGCGAGAGATGCCTTAGCTAATTTAGGATGCCGCCAAAGGGTGAGTCTTGAAAGATGTCTCGGGCGGTGAACTCCATGATCGGGCGCCCAATCGGATTCGATTGGCGGGGCGCAGGAGGTTGAGTCCGCAAGGAGTCCGCGCCTCGAGTCATGAGCTTTATAAGGGACAAGGTCGAGATTGGCTCTATCGCCGTTGAAGTCGGCAGCCCTCGGCGGTGTCCAGCCACTGTCCTCGTCTGCGCGGTTTGCTCCGAACTATGGGTTAGAGCGGACTCGTGTGCGGCCTCGAGGCCTTTGTCCGTGGCGAGCTAAATTATGCCCATCGTGATAGCTGCTGCACGCTTTCGGCCGTGGCTCGAATCCGTCGAAGATCAAGTCTCCACGGATGTCGGCCGTGAAGTCTAGGCTTCAAACCTGATCGATGAATAGGGCGTAGCTTCGATCTGCTCCGGATGGCTGCTTAATTGGCCCGATGCTGGCGGCCGCCGAACACGAAGATCTGTCCGGGGAGGAAAGTCTCACCCTGGACGGCGTTGTTGTTGATTGAAGAAGCCATCAAGCCTATCGGTGACGACACAGAGGAACTCTCAATGAAATCACCAATGTCGGTGTCAAAACCGGCGGATCTCGGTAGGGGTCCCGAACTCGTGCGTCTAGGCGGATGGTAACAGGAGACAAGGGACACGATGTTTTACCTGTGTTCGGCCCTCTCGATGGAGGTAAAACCCTACTCCTGCTTGATTGATATTGATGATATGGGTAGTACAAGAGTGGATCTACCACGAGATCAAGGAGGCTAAACCCTAGAAGCTAGCCTATGGTATGATTGTTGTAATGGTTGTGTTGTCCTACGGACTAAAACCCTCCGGTTTATATAGACACCGGAGAGGGCTAGGGTTACACATAGTCGGTTACAATGGTAGGAGATCTACATATCCGTATCGCCAAGCTTGCCTTCCACGCCAAGGAAAGTCCCATCCGGACACGGGACGAAGTCTTCAATCTTGTATCTTCATAGTCTTGGAGTCCGGCTGACGATGATAGTCCGGCTGTCCGGTCACCCCCTAGTCCAGGACTCCCTCAACCGTGCTCTGGCCCCACGGTGGGCGCCAACTGTCGTGGATTTAACACGGCAGATGCCCTTGTGAAAGGACTTGGGTGTGAGCCATCGCAGCATAGGTTATCTCAAAGGGGTTGAACGGGACAAAAGACACAGAGGTTTACCCAGGTTCGGCCCCTCACAACGAGGTAAAAGCCTACGTCCTGCTTCTAGTTGTATTGTTTGAGTTTCGATTACAAGGGACGATCACGCTTGACTTAGCTATCAATCATGTTTCCTCCTCCTCCCCCACCGCAGGGTCTCACCTTTATATACACAAGTCGAGACCCTGAGGCTTACAAGAGTCCCAGTCGGATCACACAATGTGACCAACCTGATTTCTAAGTCTCCTTGCCTTGCAGGACAAGTCGCCATCATGGCGGCTCACACCTTCCGGGTCTTGGTAAACCGCCGGGTCTTGGGCTTTCAACAAGCCCACCTTGTAAGCCGCCACCAATCATCACATTCCATCTTGATTCTACCTGGGCCTTCTTCATATTGAGTCGCCAACGGTGTGACCCGGCCCCTCCTGGGCGGGTCATACCTCGGGGTTATATCCCCAACATTAGGCCCTAGATTGATTTGAACTTGTTCATGTCAATCTTCACTGCTCCAAGTTGGCGATTCTTCCTTTCAAATATTGAACAAATCACATAACCCGCCGTGATGTCATGCAAAATAAATATAGAGAAATTTCTACATGTCAACTCATAGTCACACATTTTTATTTAGATTTTAACCCTCATATTTCTCTAGAACATGGAAATGTTAGTTAGTAGAGATAATCTATATTACATAGCATATTATATCAATTGTCGTTATATGACATGGAAGAATTTAAAAAACATAAATTTTGAAATGTTGTACACTATGGTTTTACTGGTAACATCTTTTTAACGATGAAACCGGAGCAAATTCGGTCAGATATCACACAAAGCATATGTTATTTCATAATCTTTTTTCTTGATACAGAAGCAAGATGGATATCGGTCGGATGCAGACACGAACATTGGATTATGTTTGATCCAAACATGGTACGGTAGCGGATCGAAACCAAACATTTACCATATGCATGTATGTGAAAATAGATTATAAAATGTCGGATAATCGGGCTTCGAAAATAGAAGTCTATATCATCATTTATAAGCAGTAACATGTCATATATATACTAACAAGGAAGTTCAGATTCAAATCAGATAGTGTTCATATGTCAAAAATATTTTGCCATATGAGTTTTTTTAATAAAAATTCCCTAACCATTTTCACAGTTACATCTTAGTTATCCGGAGGAGTGTTAATCCAATCCTCACATATGCTTGCATGTGTCAGCTGGATGGTGGCTCTCGAGGAGGTGTCATGCTTTGCCTGTTGTTGCTGAATCGACGTTGGTGCGACACTGACCCGGCCGTGGCGAGGTGGTATGGGACGTCTTTGTCTTCCGATATCTCCTCCTATAGTATGCGGCTAGCGAGGTGTTGGTAGTCGGACAAGTGTTGATGGTAGAGGCGACTTCAACTACGAGCATGCGCACTCTTGCGAAAACACTAGCTATCGATCTAACGAGAATCTACAATCGATGACCTCGGTAATATATGGACTGACAAGCTAGTACTCCCTCCGTAAACTAATATAAGAGCGTTTAGATCACTAGATCTAAACGCTCTTATATTAGTTTACGGAGGGAGTAGTAAGTAAAGTAAATTACATTTGCACAATTAGTAATATTCGTTTTGTATGAAATATGCTCGTTGGATGCATTATTTGCGACGGATCGATGTGGGCATATGTGTAAAGCCAGTAGATATTTAAGCTAAGCTGGCTCGATAACGACTAAGATTTTGCATGAATATGCATTGATCGGACCATGGGGGAGATATTTATACTCTGAGCCACGTACCACGGTCGGGTAGCTACATGCATGCACAAATCAGAAATGGGTCGATAGGTTTGCTTTTCTGCAGGAATCTATTGATATTTTGAAAGGGCGACATATAATTTTGGTTTGCTTTGTGCATCAGTGCATGAGAATATAAATAATGCGATACACACGTCGGCTAAGCATTATATGAATTGGTTGTTCCAAAACATTTACTTTCGAACGAATCTAAGCAAAAACTTGAGGGTGTGTTTGGTAGGGTGTATGAAGGGTGCATGAGCCCAAGAGTTCCCTTCTCGACTCACTTTTGGGTGTTTGGTAGAGTGTATGGAGGTGCTGCGAGTCCACACTCAAACAAAGCACAAATCACTAGAAGCATGCATGAAGAGAGCATGCATGAAGAGGGGTGTTGAGTTGAGCATGCATGAAGAGGGAACAACTATGCTGAGACGAGAACGCAACCAAACACACCCTGAGTGGCGGACGCATGTATGGACGTATGCTTAATTAAGAGATGAGGAAGCAAAGAATAATGTTGGTTACCTAAATGCTCCAAAGTGGCCGAAAGGCTCCACGCCGTCGGGGGGCCATTTCCAGTTTTCTTCGATCCCTCCTCCCCTTACTTTATTATTAGGAATCTAATTAACTTGATCGATCGACTGATTGGAAGTTCGTTAATTATTCCAGTTAGCTAAAGCTGCCCCGCGGGCGACTCGGGAAGGCTCATCCGCTGCCGCCGCCTAGTCCCTCCAGCGCCCTTCTCCCCCTCTGCCGCTGCCGATGGTCGCGCCGGGCAAAGCCCGTGCGTGCGACGGTGGCAGCGGAGGGTCTCTCCTCCCGATTTCGGATCCGCGGCGGCGCGGGCGTCCTGATCCGCGGGGTGCGGCCCTCCCGACGGTGTGGCGGATCCCGGAGGCGGCGGTCTCGCGGCGGTGCATGGGTGCCCAGATCCATGGGTGTGGGACTCCCAACAGCGTGCGGGCTCCTGGTGGCGGCGGGATCGGTCGATGGCGGGCTTTGGCCATGGTGTTGGCCGCGCGGTGCCGGATCTCGTCGCTCGTGGCGGATCTCGCCACTCCGGCCTTCGTGGAGGAACCTGGACTAGGGGCGGCGGCCCCGTTAGGCATGGCGACGGCGCCCTCGGCTGGCGATGTTCGCGGGGGGTGGATGATGGTGGCGTCTTGACCGCGTGGGCGGTGAGTCACAGTTTGATCTCCTCCGCGCTGTAGGCTCTCTCCCGCTGCACTTGGTGGCTTACGATCGCGGTCGTCGGCCTCGGTGCGTTCATGGGGGCTGGTAGAGGTGACATCAGACCAGAGGAAACTATGGATAACTCATTCATCCCGATGATGGCGACGACCAGGGTCACCACTCTCTTCCTTGCAGGCGCCGTCGAGGTCCCTGCCCTCCACCCCGACCCCCAGGTGAAAACCCTAAATCTTCTTAGATTGGGCGGCGGCGGCACTGCGTGTGTTGTACCCTTCTTGGAAGCGCCGCCTGGGGCGTTTGGGCGCTCGGTTTGAGGAACCGCAGGCGAAGGGGATGGGACCAGTGGCAACCGGCGGTGTTTCACGTCGGAGGAGCGGCGTGGCATCTAGCACGTCGACAACGGCGGCTCTCAGCGGCATGTAGCAGCGGGGTCTCGCCGGTGGGCGTGTGATGATGGACGAGCGCAGGATGGTGGCGTTGTCTAGCGTCGTGGTGGCGTCGACGGCAGCTAGACCGGTCAAGGTAGATGCAGCAGTACAGGACTGAAGATGGATTGATGGCAGGTGGCTACGGCGGCCTCATACCCGGCAGGCGTCATGGTTGAGGAGTGCGTCAGCCTGGTGGGTGCCCCATTTCCGGTAGGCGTCCTGGTTGGGACCTCAGGTCTTAGATGTTCGGTTTGGCTGCGAGGTCTGTTTGGTATTAGGCTCAGACTAGCAGCATCCCTACATCAACTGGATAGGAGTAGCGATAGATGTTGCCTAGACGATGGCTTTAGCTTACTGTTGTATGACTTTGTAAGGTCTTGTATGAATAATTAATAAAATAACTGCATGCATCGTCTAAATGCAGAGGCTTGATGTCCTCCTTTTCTAAAGAAAGTTAGCTAAAGCTAACTTTTGCTTGGTAAATTTGTATGCACTGCACAGGATCGACCTAGTTTGACAATAAGTAAAGATATGCATATGTCAACCACTAAATTAATTTATACACGTATCTGTGCGGGCAAAGTTTCAAACATGTGAAGCACGCCATCGATCAACTGTAGCAATTGCGACTCGTGTGAAACAAACGGTAGGCAGGGGAGAGACGGCTATAGATAATGTACGAAATGATGTGCATCTGATCTCTAAGCATCAAGCTAAAGACGTTCGTAATAGTCGTGTGCGCATTTCCGGGCTTCTAGCTACTAGTCGGTGTACTGGCTAGATGCTTAGTGCATGTACCTACAGTGAAAATAAGACATTTTTCCATCTACGTATAACAGAAAAACAGAAAACAACGCCGTTCATTCACAAATGTAAGATTTTTTAATACATACTACATATGGACTCCAATGAATAAACAAACACAATTAAACATATCTATATACATCTAATTCGGGAAAAAGGTTAGAACATATTATATTTATGAACGGATAGAGTATCTATGCAAGGCCTTGGCCATTGCTGGCGACAACAACGTCTAAGGACGTCACTTTTCTCCTTGGGGGCGTTTCTCCCCATCCATCATCCCCGAGCCATTCGACTTCCTCATCGGTGTCGTGCCCTACCTTCCTCGGTGTCTTCCTTGGCGGTGTTCATTTGATTTTTCGGTACCAAGGTTCCTCTAGGTGCCTTTTATCGTCGTCAATGTACCTCGATGTCTTCTTGGCCTCTTATAGACGGCAATCTGCCTGGTACGTGAGGTCATCCCAAGACCAGTGAGCTCCTAGGATCGGTGTCAAGTGGGTAGGTTGTCGGTGGTACTCTTTAGTCAAGGAGCGTTGGGTGTGGTTGTTGATCGATAGTGATGCTTTCTCGGGTTGGTTGGGCGGGCGCCGACAAATGTCGTGCTTGACCTTGTCAGGCGGACGATGACAACGTCTGCGGATGTCAGTTTCCTCCTTGGATTCGTTGTGTATGTGGCCCTTCCTCCATCAAACAGATGGTAGCTTTTTTTCCTGGCCCGTCAGTTGAAGTTTGCCTTGGAGTGGTGGCCTACTTGGTGAGGTGTGTTGAGGAGCTCCGAGAAGACTTGAGCTTATTGCCTTTTATTAGCTGGCTTCCTTAGTTTAGGGTTTAGTTCGGCCTGTTTAATCCATGTTTTTGAGGAGAACTCACTATACACATGTGAGCCTCTCTCTCTTGTTGACTCCCTCCTCCCTCTTCTCCGTTATTCCTCATCTTCCTTTTTTTTCTTTCTTCAAATTAATCTCTCCCACATGTCATTGCACATTTTTAGATCTAGCTACCTAAGTAGCCCTAGATCTAACTAGCTAATTTATTAAGCTCTCTAGTTAGCTACTCTCTCTATACCACACTCTCCCATGCGTTAAATTAACTCGCTCGCTCTCTCTCTCTCTCCTACATTAATGTTTTGTTATCTCTCCCCCAAGTCCTCTGGAGCTCTCTCCCTCTCCACTAGTATTTCTCTTTCCACACAACATAGGTGGCTCATTTATTAATCGATTGATGTCTAGCTCTATCGGTCCTCTCTTGGTGAGAATTTACTTTTTGAATAAAATAAAATGTATAGAAATTCTTGTGGATATGCATATCTGTATGAGATGATGAAAAAGATTGTTCAACCTTAGAGCCATTGTTATGTCGAGGAGTGACTTTGATACCAGACATCAAGCCGAGGCAACAACTAAAGTTGGTCCATCTGTTTTTTTCCATGGATACATAAGAGGCCAATGTTTTAAAAATGTTGCCTTGTTAACGTTTTTATCAAACTTCCCGCACACTCAATTTGTGTCATTCTTTACTAAGGGTCCTGGCAAAAAATTCTATGACCTTGTTGGTTTTAGTTTCTTGCTTGTATCATCTTACAGGGATCAATCTTGCCATTGATATAATGGATCAAATTTTTGAAGTGTTCTTAGCATTTTCCTTCCAATACATTGAAGGGGTGGCAGGGAGACATGTTGTCTTTGTAGTCATGCAAAAAATATGCAAATGTTCACATCCTATTGTGGCAAAGTGGAGGCTCACTTACTCATGCAGGATTTCATGGATAATTACATGGTGGACAAGTCATGGTGAGGAGGATGAGAATGTTTCCAATGCCGAAGGGTCAAGAAGTGAAGATTCGAAAGAAGGGATGGAGCATCAAGTCGCGCCTATACACGATGAAGAGTTTTGACATGATGATGAGGCCGGACATGATGAAGAGGCTAAAGCGGCGGACACCCAAGACATATTGCCCACAATGGTGCAGACCCTCGCGGTCAAGAGCTAATAACATATCAAATTTACATACACTAAAATAGCAAACTTACCCTAAGAAAACGCAATTTTTACATGAAACTATAAATGTTGTATATTAAATGTTGAAAAACCTGCAATGTGAAGCAAATAACAAAACTATTACTCTCTCTCTCAAACTTGTCACTTCCCCTTTGAAACCGCAATTCTTCCCTAGATATCATTCGGTTTCTAAGCAATATTAGAACTTTTGTATAACACTTTACAAATTTGACACAACTTCTGGAGGTCATAGAATGACAGCATGCTAAGCGTCATATTTTTTTCAACCACACTTACATAATTTTTAAATTCAAAATCCATACTAGGAGCTAATGTTTGAATTTTTCATACAAATGTTTCAATTTTCCAGTTAGTTTCTTCCATAAAACAGAAATATACACGCACAAACTTTCATATCATATTTGTGACACAACGCTAAACTTTAAAGGCCTTAAAATATCACCAAATTTACAAAATACCCTAAAAACTTGCTATGGCATGTAGGAACAGCGGGCACTCCACTAATAAACTTACTAGTGGTGCGTTGTCCATTCCGCACACGCTAATAACATATGACATTAAATTCCCTTAAAATAGCAAATTAACCCTAAAAAATTCTAAAATTTTACATGGAACCATAAATGGTGTATATCAAATGTTTCAAAACTTTCAATGTTAAATAAATAAGAAAGCTATCAACTCTCTCTAAACGTGATACTCTCTTTTCTAAACTATGATTCTTCCCTTGGTATCCTTTGCTTCCTAAGCAATGTATATCAAAATTATTTTACAACACTTAGTAAATGTAACAACTTCTATAGGTCATATAATGCAACCATTCCAAGTTTCATTTTTTAGACCACATTTACATTATTGCTAAATTCAAAATCAATTTACTAGAATTTATTGTTTGAATCATTCCATAAAATGTTTCAATATTTTACTTTCTAATCCATTTACTACAAGATCCTGTCCAGATCCTCGTGAACAACCTTAAGGGGCAAATGAAGAAACACACATTAAGCTCATACTCCCTCCGTTCCTAAATATAAGCCTTTTTAAGATTTCAATACAGACTACATATGGAGCAAAATAAGTGAATATATACTCTAAAATATGTTTATATATCCGTATGTAGTAATTCACTTATTTGCTTCGTATGTAGTCTATATTGAAATTGCTAAAAATACTTATATTTAAAAACAGAGGGAGTAGATTGGAAGAATTGGCTCCTTAGGTGGCCTAAGACGCAAATATATTTCAGAAAATCTTTCCCACATGAAACTCCAACGCCGACGGCGCTCCATACTAACATTCCCACACTAGGAGTCTAGGATCATCTCCTTTGGGTATGGGCAAAACCCAAGGTTCTGAGGATGTGTTGGTTGATGATGATGCCACCGTCGAATATGAGCAGAGTGAGGACATCGATATGTACTTTAATCAACACTACGATGGCATGCTTCGTACGAGTAATTATATTTATTCTAAGAGTATTTAATACGCTGTCAGCTGACATGAATGATCAAGGTTCCTTCTAGATAAGATCACTCTAAAGACCTTAAAACGGGCACCCAAGAAGCTCTGGTTAGTGCCCAAGTGGCACAGGTCGGACCCGAAAATAGGAAGTGAGGGAAAAGGTCATTACGCCAACACGGGAGGTGGCAGCCAAAAACCGACTGAGAAGAAGATTAGTATCCAAGATAAGGATTATCGTATTGCATTCTGAGTGGGACATGTCCCTGGTGAACCCATGCTACTGAGTGATATGTACAACACCATGTCACACAAAATGAGGATTCTTTGTGATGCCATTCTCGAAGGAGAGAAGGGGGGCATATGTGCTAGTTCCCATATTACACGGTCAAGGTGCCACCTGGTTTTGCATCGTCGAAGATTTCCTCCTGGAGAAATTCTATTTTGACTTCAGGGAGATCTTCAACATGTTCCACCTCAGGCTCGGTGAACCGTTAATCATGCTATGAGCGCTTCATCTAGCCAGTATGACCAA
This sequence comes from Aegilops speltoides, assembly GCA_021437245.1. Lineage (NCBI taxonomy): Eukaryota > Viridiplantae > Streptophyta > Magnoliopsida > Poales > Poaceae > Aegilops > Aegilops speltoides. The sequence continues at coordinate 361,224,894 of CM038147.1, read as the reverse complement.
TATTAATAAGCATGATGAGGTTGTGATAGCGGACCCTTATACCTGCACGTGAATAGCCTTATCAACCCAAGAGGTTTAGAAACAATGAAGTACCTTCCTGACTTCATGGTTGCCAATAAGTATACGGAGTACCATCTTGCACCCTACCATCCCTTGTAAGTTCTTTGCTAACAACAATTAAAATATGCTTTCATAGATCTCCATTGTGCGTGCATTGTACCAAGGTTAGCGATACTAGTATGTTCAACTGCTTGCCCAAAGATCATTGTATTCTTTTCGTTCTATCTGTGAGAACTGTTTCTTAGACTTGTATCGAAGAGAGAAGAGAGGCTACATAGAAATAAAAGGGCTTCTAGATTACACTATCTTCGACTAGTTTAGGGAGGTACCATCAAGGAAGATTTCATGAACAAGACCAAGGTCGGCATGCCCCGCTTCGACCACGCAACAACTTCTATTGCATGCAACATCTGAATGGAAACAGTGTGGCATGCGCCTACTACGTCATGCACCACATGCATGAGTATACACGGGATTAGGAAACCTTCAAAGAACAGGAGAATGTCACCGAGTAGTGGTAAAACCATGAAGAAAATCGCACTCATAGATTGTCAAGAAGATTTTATACGAATGTAGGTTTCCCTTGCCAAGATCATCAACAAGTATGTCATCAACGAGAATGTGATCTTATATGGTGGCACAGAAAGCCAAGAGGAGTACGCGTCTCGCATGAACATAAATTATTAGCACATGTCGTCCTTGGTTACCTCGATGAGAGATGCTCCCCCTTCTTCGTCCTAGTATAACAGAAGCTTGTGCCCCTGAAGTGAACAACTAATGATTGAGTGGTGATTTCTAAAACAATATTTCCATTTTTAGTATGTTTTTCCAAACTTGAGTATGTAGAGTTATCTTTATGTATTGTTGTTACTTAAGTTTTTAAGATGCATGTTGAAAGTCACCTATTATGTATATTTCATTAACCAAAGTAGGTTTTCTGAGGTATTGAAACATAAAAATCAATCTATGAAAGTAAAATGAGCATTTTGACTAATAAATAAAGCCTTGGTAGCAGAAATAAACATGAAATGCAAACCATGACAATAAATATGAGCCCCGATGCTCAAAAAACTTCCATTAGCGGCAAAATAAGCACTTTGGCTCATAAATGTTGTCCTGGCAGGTAAACTTGATGCAAAATGTTGCCATGACAGTAAACATTGGTGGAAAGGCTAATTTTTTCCATGGGACCAAATATGAGCCCAAGGCTAAAAAACCTGCCATGGCAAATTTATGAGCACTTTGACTCATAAATATTACCATTGCAGCAAAAATGAACATAGTATATGTTCCCATGGCAACAAACATGAGCGCAAGGCTCAAAAATCTGCCATGGTAGCAAAATGAGCACTTTTGGCTCGCAGATGGTGCCATGGCATGAGAAATGAACACAAAATGCTGCCATGGAAGCAAAAATTAGACTCAAGGCTCAAAAATTATGCCATGGCAGCAAAATGAGCCCTTGTTATATTAACGTGGTAATGTTGCCATGTGTTCATATGTGCTATATTTGGTATCTAAGTTGATATAGAAGGTGCCTTTGCTATGTACCCCCTCCATTTATTTTTACTCCGCATATAAGATTTGTTTGAAGGCAAGCAATGTTTGACCAAATTATATCAAAAAATATCAACATTTACAATACTAAAATTATATAGTTTGAAAATTACTTTCATAATGCATCTAATAATATTGGTTTCATATTGTGAATGTTGATATTTTTTAATATAAACTTAGTCAAACTTTACAAAGTTTGACTTTGACTAAATTTTATATGTAGACTAAAAATAAATGGAAGGAGTATGTATGTTGCTATATGTTTAGTATCTATGCTGATATTGTGCTCTTTGGACACCATTGATTCATCGTCCGCAACTTAAACCGTTCCGCATCCTCCGCGCCCCACGACCGAGTAGCCACCCTCAAGCTAGTATGCATGAGATGGCACTACTTATTTTACAAATTCAACATCTGAAATCATGCATGTAACCTATCGATATCGATGTGTTTTGATATTTTGATTCATATAAAAACATTGCTACGACAGCAAAAGGCACTACCAATTTCACTACCACGATAGTGAATTTGTTGTCGCGGCATTATTTTGGCCCTAAAAATTGGTAGCTCTAATATTCGCCATATCATCTTGTAGAAAGAAAGTGCAAAACGGTAATCTTTCTATACTTTTGGTCGATTGGTAGCTCTAATGTTCATTTTATTCATAACGAAGAAAGGGAATCTTTGCGTGAGAATAAAATATCATGTAACTGGCCAATATGCAATGAGATGTTTTACTAATCAAAACCAATTAATGAGTGGACTGAACGTGAATCAACGTGCTTACTCCTCTCATCTTTTGAATGTTTCAGAACATGCAGTCAACATTGTAAAACTTTGATTCGTACATCCAAAAGAGAAAAGCTTTGAACTCAGTCAAGTTTAATTTCCTTGTAGATTCATATATGGAAGTGGAAAGTGCATACCCTTGTGCTTTCTAATTGAAAAAATAATATGTCTGGTGTATGAGATTGCATGTCGATGTCTAAAAAGACCAACGAAATAGGAGTATACCCTAGCATGTAATACATAGGCGCATCTCTAATCAGTTTGACACATGGACCTATGTGTGTGTCGAACTCAAGGTCAGTCCATGGTTACTCACAAAGATGGAGATAACCAGCGAATTGGCCAAAACTTATCCTTGTATATGTGGTATGTTGTACGTTCAAATTGTTCTTCATTGATAGAGATGGGTCGAAGGATGCTTATCTAATAAACAGGAGCTTCGATCGATAATCTTGGATGCATTAGGTTGTCAGTTCAATATTATCTATCATAAACTTACCCTTTTATTCCTTCTTTGTGATGTATGTTGAATTTGTGGCACATGTGCTTTATTTGATTGTTCACACTTGTCACCATCATCTCCCTTTCTTTTGTGGAACTAATCGTCTCGTCTATTAGTTAAGAGAAAGAGAGTTGTCCATTATTAATGGAAAACCGAGTGAAAACCGATATATAAAGGGCCAAACCCACTCCTGAACACCTTACACACAGGGACAAGCCTACTCTCGGTGATAACATGTTCAAGTACTCAACAAATTGACAGGAACCCCTCTCTGCTGAACTAGCCGACTTTCCACGCTGTCGACAAGATGAATTTGTGAAGGAGCAGCCACAACTCTTCCGTAGAAATAAAGGGTACGCAATCCACAGGGCATGCGCCATTTGCATCACCTAATATGTTGACGACCAACATCGAAGGTAACTTCGTCGCCCAAAGGACATGAAGCTGAATCCCTCAAATATATGAAAATCTCAAAGCCGCCCCGACATCATCTACTTCGTTGCGGCATGCACAATCAACCAACACCACCTTCCGGGTCCTCCACTCCGACATACCACAAGTCTCCCTCAAGCTAAAATGCCGGATGACCCAGCTACCAGCAGACCACGTCCGCCACAGCACCTTAGGCGCCACCACCCCGACTTAATGTATCATCCAATCTGGAACACGTCTGACTAAGCTAACAATCCTCCTACCCTTTTGCAGCTCAAGATCATGCCCCAGCCATGCTAAGCTGCATACCTACCTCATGGAGCCGTGGCTACATTGCTGTCTGAGATCGCCAACTCCACGCAGAATTTCCATGCAACTGCCGTTTCATCCACTATTATAATGGTAGAAAGATCCCTCCCGACTTCTGCAACAATGCCTCCAACACTAGTGGTGAAAAACCTACAAATGATGTCCGGAAGACGTTGCTAGTGGCACGTAGGTTCGACGCCACTAGTACAATGCTAGTGATGAGGTGTCACTAGTGGCGTAAGTCGTCGACACCACTAGTAGAATAATGTTAGCGGAGTCGTGCCCGAACGTAAGTAATAAGTAATGAATCGGTGGTGTTGGAAACTAAACGTCAGATATATATGATCTGCCTTAATGGCGTTGCTCACATCTACTCGCCGTTAGTAAATAATTTACTACTGACATGGCACTTTTCAGCAACGCCACTAGTAAACTGAAGATGCCCAGCCGTGGGAAATCTTGCGAAAATAAATTCATAAATAGTTGCTACCAAAACATATAAGGAAAATATAATCTGAAAACATACAAAGTGTATAAAAAATTGAAGTGCAGTTAAAATAATGTCATTTCAAACAAAAATGTGAAGGTCAACTATATAGATGTTGATATGTACAATCATCCAACACATATATTGTCAATACAAAATTCGTGCAAAGAATAAACTATGAATAATTAACACGCGAGAATTTATGACATGGCGGCATTGCATGCATAGTGTAATGCAAAAATGGAATAGATGACTTGCATGCATGACTTGCTTATGTGGCATGGTTGCATGGCTAGGAAAAGTAGGTAGTGGGTTGTAGCTATTAAGGAATAGAAGATATTGATAATATTTAAAATATACCGCACTGACAACTTTTTCTCTAATTAATCCACATTCCCTGAAGGCAAGTAGCACGACATGTACATTTCTAACTAGGGTTACATAAGATGAAAGATCTAAGAAAAACCCATAAAAGCGGATGTGGAGTTTTTGCAGGCGAGCTCATATGCTCCCTTATGAACAGTAGAATCAAAAAAATAGTAAAAAGACTCAAAAAAATTTGATTTTTTTGTGATAAACATTGATGAATGTTTTCATTTCACACAAATTTGTGAAGAAAGGACATTCATGGGAATGTGGGGAAAAACAAAATTGATGCTTCAAAAAGACTATTGTTGGAAGAATTTTGGAGGATCGATTTTGCTTTTTTGCCCACATTTCCATGAATGTCATTTTCTCACAAACTTTTGCACACAGTGAAAACTTTCGTAATGCTTATTGATAAAAAAATCATAATTTTTTGAATTATTTTCCTATTATTTTATTTTACTGTTCATGAGGGAGCATGTGAGCTCAGGATCAAAAAAGCATTTTCGCATAAAAGCATCCTACTACTACCTGGGGTAGTTATCCTCATGTCCTATATACTACCAAGTGGTATGTTTATATACTATATAAAAGATATTTGAAAGCAAGCTTTATGAAAAAATCGCATGTGAGTTCATAGTTTTTTGTATATTCTGAAAATACTTTAAATGTGTATATATAAATAATATATTAAAAAAGTAGTACATACTACCTAAAAAGTAGGATATATACTATTAAAATATTCTTATAACTACATACTACACGTGCATGCTCTAGATTTTGACAGATACTACATATAACATAAAAAAACTCACATGAGAGTAACTACCACTAAGTGGTAGGAAACATTTGTGTGTGTGTAGCTAGTTTTTCCGCTAAGTCTAAGAAAATACTAAACACATATATGTCTAGTGTTATTCTTATGCCTCCTTGGTCAGGTTGTTGACAACCAGTTTCATCGAAGATTGTCGTAGGTGCTTGACCAACCTCCATACCCTTCCTTCATCGCCACCAGGTACAAAGATTCTAGGGGGTAATAAATCTTTTTCATTTTGATTGTATGCCTTTGTCAAGTTGCACAACTACAATGTTTGGTCCCCGATGATCGACCTTGATTTCGCTTTGTGCAAGTCCCAATTATACCCACGACACTCTCTCGCTTGAGAAAGCAATGTTGTGCCAGCATTTTACTGGTGTGTTGCACATCATGGAATGCTTTGTACATGTAAAATGTTATTATTGTTAGTTCCTCCATGTTTTTTGCTCAAAAAAGCATGTTTGTTCCTGCATGTATGTCATATGATATGGCATGACATCAAAAAGCATGCAAGTCAAGCAAGTCATGTCAATATGGGGACGATGTCGACTAAAGCAACTTACACCCCCGACCGAGACACCAAGTTGCTGTCAAGAGGAATGGTAGAAGCAGACCATGGGCATAGCAAGCCCTCATCAAGGAAAAAAGCATTGAAGTGATCTACAAGAGTAGCCTCCGCCCCACAAATCATGAGCAGCATGCTCGCCATCATCTACATGCTTCACTCTCTCCTTCAAGGGAGCACACAACAAGTAAAGGCGAAGTACAGTGAGGCCTACAAAAGACCAGGGCGCGTGAGATCTCACCCTAAGTCATTGCATCTTCCTCACCAACCTTGCAAGAAGGCGAAGTTGAAAAATTCGCCACCACCATCAACAACAACCCCGAACTCAGAGACTCGAGACTAGTGTATCTAATAATTTTTTCTTGTTTCATGCTGCAATTATATTATTTTTGCACAGTTCTGGCACGTATTTTCATTATTTTTGACTAACCTATTAGTTTAGTGCCCGGTTCCACTTTCTGTTTTTTGTTGTTTTTAGACTTTTAAGAAAAACTATTTTCTAGAGACCAAAAAAGAGAAAAAAATACATGACGTGGAGTTTCAAGCCTAGAAGCTTCCAGGAAGCACAAGAGGGCAGAAGGTAGTGCCCGTGACCTCCATGGCGCTCTCATTCGCGGCCAGGAGTGCAAGTCAAGTCCCCATAGGCATCCCCTCCACCGCCTCCAGGCGCTCCTGTCTTTATATTAACCTAAAACCCTTCGTCATATTTATTGAGTATTGTTTTCGCTGGCACACCTCTATGTCCCATCGTGATCCAATCTTGAGTCCTTTTTTTGTACTTTGCCTGAGGGGAAATTCATCATGGCAGCCATCTACATAAATTGAGAACCCTATCCATAAAGGTCATCATTTGTAGCTCTATATTTTGCATCTTGAAGTTCCTCTGAAAATCCGGTGAAAAAACCACAAAAGGGTATACTTGTAAAACTAGACTTGCATCAAAGGTTAGAACCTATGTTTATTTGTTGAATGTGTTGTGGCGGTGGGAAAACCCTTGGAAAGGAGGTTGTTGTATCGCGAATTATCCCATAAGAAGTTCATGGTCACAAAAAAATGAAACATGAGAATCGCTAACCACATTAAAGCTTCAGAGCACGATCATCACTACCACCGGCAAGACACACAAAAGTACCCAATGACAAACAACCAGATCTAGAATCGGCGATCAGGTGGGGAGGGCAAACCACCATATACTAAAACCTGCAAAATGGGATAGAGCCATGTTACCTTGTTTACTGAGATCCCTATGACTTCCACTCCATGGCACACACATGCATTTGATGTTACAGAAAATTCAACTACACTCTAACATGGATTTTAGGTTCCTCGTCTTCCAGTGCTAGGTGGGTCATGGGAGACAAGAGACCCAATGAATAAACATGGGAAAGCACCTTTGTGTGGGCTAATTGTGGTATTTCCTATTTGATGCACGCTGTGTCGAATTGTCTATAAATCGCACAGAGCGACCTAAATGGGTCGGCTTCTACAGGAATCTGGTTTTGGCAAGGTTCTTAGCTTTGTTGCTCTAGTTTTACCTACTTTTTAAAGTTTTTATGTATGATTTTCTTATCTGTTATTTTTATCTACCATTATTCATCGAGTTTATGTATTTTTCTTCTTTTCATTTTTTAAGTTAGTTTTCATTTTATTTTAAAAATATTTATACATCCCTGAAAATTTTCATATTTTCGAAAAAATATTCACAACAATTTTAAAATGTTCATATTTTTAAAAAGCTTATATTTTTTTGGAAAATTTGTTTAAAAGAGTTCCACTTGCTCCATTATTCAAAAATATGTTCACAAAGGTTTTAAAGTGCTGATAGGAATTTTAATAAAATAAAATCGACCAAAAGCTAATAAAGTAGAAAAATAAAACAAGGGAAAACATAAGCAAACACTGGCTCATCCTTGTGTGTTTGATGGGCAATTCATGATTTAAAAAATGTGCACAAATTTGAAAATCCTTTGTGATTTCAAAAAAAAATCATCATTTCAAAAATGTTCACCATTTCATAACATGTTCAACGTTCCAAAAAATATTCGTGGATTAGAAAATTTGTGCATGGATTCAAAATAAAATTGAAATTTTTTAAAAAAGTTCATGATTTCCATGATGTTCGTAAAATGACAAGGAAAAAAATGAATGTTTGGGTCTTCAAATTTTTGCGTATTTTAAAATATAGGGAAAAAATCCCGAGAAAACCAAACTGAAAACCCCAATAGAAAAACCACAGAAAATGATAAAAACAATGTGTTTTCGAGATGTTTAGGAAACACCCAGAAAATAGCCGCACTGGTCTGGCCCAATATAGTGTGTGCGGTCGGGGGAAACCTTCGTGAACCAACTCCAGCGCAGATTCGAAATATTTCTAAAATGTGGAACATACTTTTTTCTAAGGCAGCTCGAATCATTAAAAAATGAAAAAATGAATATCATGAATAATTCCTTGAAATGGGAACATTTTTTGTAATTCCAAAACAATTTTTGAAACCAAACATTTTTTAAACTCCCGAAGAAAATTTGACAACATTATTTTTTAAAAAAAAGTGAACAATTTTTGAAACACTTAGAAAATGGAAACATCAAAATTTTAAAAACTTTGTGAACATTTTTCGAAGTGCTGAATAATTTTTTAGTAACCTGCCAATTTTTTTCGAAAAACACAAACAAAATTTGAAAACATGAACGTTTTTAGAATATGCAAACAGTTTTCAAAACTCCAGAAAAACGGAAACATGAACCTTTTTAAAGTTTGTGGACTATTTTTGAAAATCGGAACATTTCTCAAAATTCTGGCAATTTTATAAAAAGTTTTGAACATTTTGTGGATTACATTATGAACAAATTTTAAAAACATGAACAAGGAACTGGAATATTTTCTAAAAACCTAAAAAACGGACATTTGGGAACAATTTTTGAAAAAGGAACTTTTTTGAAAAATTTGAATACTTTTTTATAATTGGAACAGTTTTTAAATTCTGGACATTTTTTGAAAAGTTTGAATCAATACATTCTGAACAATATTTGAAAAATACAAACATTTTTTCAAAATCCTGAAAAAAAATTGGATTTACAAAGAAAACTTTAAAACATGAAGATTTTTAGAAAATTTGAAAAAAAATATTGAAGAAAGAAAAATATAATTGAAAATGAAAAATTAAAATGAAAGGAAAGAAATGGAAAAAGCGAAATATAAAAATAAACAGAAAAGGGATACATGAGAGAAAATAAAGGAAGGGAAAACAAAAAAATAACAGAACAAGAAAAAAAACCGGTTCAAGAACTTTCTAGAAGTTCCCCAGAACCAGGAAAAAAATGGCTGGAAATCCCTAGAAGGTTCCCAAAACCAGGGATGTTGAAACGGTTAAACGGGCTGGGCCTACTCGAACAATAGATCGATCTCCTCTGTGCAAAACTGCTACAGTTTGACGCAAAATGCGACAAATAGGGATTTTCGAGGAAACACAGTTTTTTTTTGAGATTTCGGAGGGACGCAGCTAAAAAAGATTTTGACCTAAAATATACATAAACAAACAAAAGGATTGGCCCATTAGTATATCCACCTCGTTACAACATATTCTAGCCCAACCTTGTCATAAAGGGCATGCAACATCTTCAGCAACTTAGAGCATCAAGCATTCATCTTTACCCATCGGGCGCCATGCTTGACTAATTTCATTACTAGATATTATTTGTATCCTTTGAACGATTGTTATAAAACCCAATGGTTCCTAAAAAACATATGCATAAGTTCAGATAAAAAGCATGCATAACTGTATACATATGCATTATTTCATCTCATCCAAGCTTGTTCTAAAACAAATCTCATCCAAGTTGTACTAGTAACTATTATTATCAGTATTGCTAAAGCACATGTAGATCTGCCACAAGTATTGCACATCTAAGTCTCATGTCATTGATCTTACACAGAGGTTCGCGTGGGTATTTGTTTTCCTTTTTATGCGTGGGTACTTTTTTTGCAAAAGTGGAATGAAAAAAAAGAAAGGGCTAATGTGTAGGTTCAGAGCAGTAGCATATCGTGTTACCAAACATGTATTGTAGCAATGATACACATGATCCCGCAAAAAAAAGCAATGCTACACACGATCTGGTTTATATAGTGAAGGTTTCCGTACAAATAATCATTGGCTACTTTTTATACCAGGGTAGTTAGGTAGTTCCTCGATATTAATATCGTTATGTTGGTAATAAGAACAAGACCACTAGTGTAGTTAGAGCATTTACAATCAAAGCCCCCATATCCGTTCAAAAATCTGGCAGCCTGCCCGTCAGTGCGCAGGCAGAATGTTGCAATCAAACCGGACCCGACAAAGTCGGCCCAAATGTCTGGGCTGACCGGCACCCCATACCGAGCCCATATGTGGGGCGTATACGAGGACGCCCAGACACGTCTTCCATGCCCAACTGATGGCATGGGCCCGTGCCAAATCTTTTTAAGATGTCCCCGTCCTTTCCCGAACTGCCATCTTTCTCTCCTCTTTTCTGCCTCCTACGCACATCCACCACCGTAGCTCCGCTGCCACCATTGCTCCGATGTTGTCCCCAACCCACAGTACTGCCACCGGAGGCCCCAACCCACAATGCCGCCGTCCGTGCTGCTACAGGACGCTGCCGCGATACGTGCAACTCGTCCCTACATACAACTGGGGCTCTATATGTTCGATGAAATGTCCAAGCAGTTTCTAATTCTTTTGTTCATTTGTAGGTCATCGATGGATTCTACATCCAGTGATGCGTATGGAAACATAGACCTTGACGAATTCATATATAAAGAGTTCATCTATTCATCAGATTCAGGCGATAAAGATGCTGAAATAATGATGATGATTAGCATCGAGGAAGAGTTGGAGAAAGCAAGAGGAGCATGTACTAAACTTCAACGGTTTGATAAAGGGCAGGAGAGTTGTTCCCTAGGATAGGATCGTTGGCACAAGGCTTCTCTATGCCGACTACTTCGAACCGAACCCAACATACTATTGAGAGTTTTTCCGACGTTGCTTACGGATGGGTAGAGATTTGTTCTTGTGTGTAGTGAATGCCGTGGAAGAGGCTGATGACTACTTCAAGCTGGGGAAGGATTGTTGCGGGGAACTTTCTTTCTCTACTCTGCAAAAATGTGTGGCTGCTCTCAGAATGCTTGTTTATGGTAAGGCCGCATATGCCATTGATACCGAAATCCGAATGGGAGAAACCACATGCTTGAACACAACGATGCAATTTGCACGCACCATAGTGAAGGTGTTTGGACCAGAGTACCTAAGAGAACAAACTGTGTATAACACAAAAAATTGTTGGCAATTGAAGAATGAAGAGGATTCCCAGATATGCTAGGTTAAGTTGATTGCATGCACCAGCAATGGTAGAACCACCCCAAAGGTTTGAGTGGGGAAGTACCAAGGCCGCACCAAAGAGGCCACCATCATAGTTGAAGTAGTGACATCGAAGGACTTGTGAATTTGACATGCTTCCTTTGGCACGCCAAATTCTAACAATGACATCAATATGCTCCAATGATCTCCTTTGTTCAAGAGATTTTGTGATGGGGACGCTCCGTCGTGCAACTACACCGTCAACGAGCACAACTACAACATGGGGTACTACCTTGCTTATGTTATCTATCCTCAGCGGGTGGCGTTTGTGAAGATTATATCCTACCATTGTGGTAGGAAAATAATGTATCGTTGCACAAGTGCAAGAAGGTTCTAGGAATGATGTCGGGAGGGCATTCAGAGTGGTCCAAGCTCATTGGGGTATTGTTCGTGGAGCTGTAATTGTTGGGAAACGTAGCATGCAATTTCAAAAAAAAAATCTAAGCTCACGCAATATCTATCTAGGAGATGCATAGCAACGAGAGGGGAAGAGTGTGTCCATGTACCCTCGTAGACTGATAACCCACAAGTATAGGGGATCGCAACAGCTTTCGAGGGTAGAGTATTCAACCCAAATTTATTGATTCGACACAAGGGGAGCCAAAGAATATTCTCAAGTATTAGCAGTTGAGTTGTCAATTCAACCACACCTGAAAGACTTAATATCTGCAACAAAGTATTTAGTAGCAAAGTAGTATTGAAGTAACGGTAACGGTCGCAAAAGTAACAGGAGCAGTTTTGTAGCAATCGTAACAGTGGTAACGGAGAAGTAACTAATCAAGGACCAATATGAAAAGAGCTCGTAGGCAATGGATCAATGATGGATAATTATGTCGGATGCAATTCATCATGCAACAGTTATAACATAGGGTGACACAGAACTAGCTCCAGTTCATCAATGTAATGTAGGCATGTATTCCGAATATAGTCATACGTGCTTATGGAAAAGAACTTGCATGACATCTTTTGTCCTACCCTCCCGTGGCAGCGGGGTCCTATTGGAAACTAAGGGATATTACGGCCTCCTTTTAATAGAGTACCAGACCAAAGCATTAGCACTTAGTGAATACATGAACTCCTCAAACTACGGTCATCACCGGAAAGTGTCCCGACTGTTGTCACTCCGGGGTTTGCCGGATCATAACACACGTAGTAGATGACTATAACTTGCAAGATAGGATCAAGAACACTCATATATTCATGAAAACATAATAGGTTTAGATCTGAAATCATGGCACTCGGACCCTAGTGATAAGCATTAAGCATGACAAAGTCATAGCAACATCAATCTTAGAACATAATGGATACTAGGGATCAAACCCTAACAAAACTAACTCGATTACATGGTAAATCTCATCCAACCCATCACCGTCCAGCAAGCCTACAATGGGATTACTCACGCACGGTGGTGAGCATCATGAAATTGGTGATGGAGGATGGTTGGTGATGACGATGGCAACGGATTCCCCTCTCTAGAGCCTTGAACAGACTCCAAATCAGCTCTCCCGATGAATAACAGGACTTGGCGGCGGCTCCGTATGGTAAAATGCGATGAATTCTTCTCTCTAATTTTTTTCTCCCCGAACATGAATACGTAGAGTTGGAGTTGAGGTCGGTGGAGGTCCAGGGGACCCACGAGGCAGGGGGCGCCCTAGGGGGGCGCCCTGCACCCTCGTGGACAGGGTGTGGTCCCCCTTCTGTTGATTCTTTCGCCAATATTTTTATTAAATCCAAAACGTGACACTGTGAAGTTTCATGTCGTTTCGAGAACTTTTATTTCTGCACAAAAATAACACCATGGCAATTCTACTAAAAACAGCGTCTGTCCGGGTTAGTTCCATTCAAATCATGCAAATTAGAGTCCAAAACAAGGGCAAAAGAGTTTGGAAAAGTAGATAAGTTGGAGACATATCATAGACCGAAAGCGGAAGCGTTAGCTTAACGCGATTGATGTAGTCGAACGTCTTCTCAATCCAACCGATCAAGCACCGAACGTACGGCATCTCCGAGTTCTGCACACGTTCAGCTCGATGACGTCCCTCAAACTCTTGATCTAGCAAAGTGTCGAGGGAGAGTTCCGTCAGCACGATGGCGTGGTGACGGTGATGGTGAAGTTATCCGCGTAGGGCTTTGCCTAAGCACTATGTGAATATGACCGAAGGCGTAAACTATGAAGGGGGGTGCCGCACACAGCTTGGAACAATTGTGTGTCTTAGAGGCGCCCCCTACCCCCTTATATAAAGGAGAGAGAGGGGAGGACGCCGGCCCTAGGCGTGCCCCAAGTGGGAGGAGTCCCACTTGGGCTCCTAGTAGGATTCGCCCCCCCCCCCTTCCTTTTATCGGAGGAGGAAAGGGGGAAGGAGAGGGAGAGGAAGAAGGAAAGGGGGGCGCCACCCCCTCCCCTAGTACAATTTGGACTCCTCCCTTGGTATGGGTGGGGGCCACCTTTTTTGGGATGGCTTGCCTCCCTCCTATGGCCCATATGGCCCATATCTTCCCCCGGGGGTTTCGGTAACCCCTCCGGTACTGATATGTACCCGATACATTCCGGAACACTTCCGGTGTCCGAATACTATCATCCAATATATCAATCTTTACCTCTTGACCATTTCGAGACTCCTCGTCGTGTCTGTGATCTCATCCGGGACTCCGAACAACATTCGGTCACCAAATCACATTACTGATAATACAAATCATCATCGAACATTCAGCGTGCAGACCCTACGGGTTCGACAACTATGTAGACATGACTGAGACACCTCTCCGGTTAATAACCAATAACGGAACATGGATGCTCATATTGGCTCCCACATATTCTACGAAGATCTTTATCGGTCGAACCGTTGTGACAATATACATTATTCCCTTTGTCATCGGTATGTTACTTGCCCGAGATTCGATCGTCGGTATCTTCATACCTAGTTCAATCTCGTTACCGGCAAGTTTCTTTACTCGTTCCGTAATGCATCATCCCACAACTAACTCATTAGTCAAATTTCTTGCAAGGCTTATTATGATGTGCATTACCGAGAGGGCCCGGAGATACCTCTCCGATACTCGGAGTGACAAATCCTAATATCGATCTATGCCAACCCAACAAAACACCTTCGGAGATACCTGTAGAGCATCTTTATAATCACCCAGTTACGTTGTGACGTTTGATAGCACACAAGGTATTCCTCCGATATCCGGGAGTTGCATAATCTCATAGTCAAAGGAATATGTATAAGTCATGAAGAAAGCACTAGCAATAAAACTTAATGATCATTTTGCTAAGCTAATGAATGGGTCTTGTCCATCACATCATTCACATAATGATGTGATCCTGTTCATCAAATGACAACACATGTCTATGGTTAGGAAATTTAACCATCTTTGATTAATGAGCTAGTCTAGTAGAGGCTTACCAAGGACACTGTGTTTTGTCTATGTATCCATACATGTATCAAGTTTCCGGTTAATACAATTCTAGCATGAATAATATATATTTATCATGATATAAGGAAATATAAATAACAACTTTATTATTGTCTTTAGGGCATATTTTCTTCAGTCTCCCACTTGCACTAGAGTCAATAGTCTAGATTACAATGTAATGATTCTAACACTCATGGAGTCTTGGTGTTGATCATGTTTTGCTTGTGGAAGAGGCTTAGTCAACGGGTCTGCCACATTCAGATCCGTATGTATTTTGCAAATCTCTATGTATCCCTCCTTGACTTGATCACGGATGGAGTTGAAGCGTCTCTTGATGTGTTTGGTTCTTTTGTGAAATCTAGATTCCTTCGCCAAGGCTATTGCTCCAGTATTGTCACAAAATATTTTCATTGGACCTGATGCACTAGGTATTGCACCTAGATCGGATATGAACTCCTTCATCCAGACTCCTTCATTCGCTGCTTCCAAAGCAGTTATGTACTCCGCTTCACACGTGGATCTCACCACGACACTTTGCTTGGAGCTTCACCAACTGACAGCTCTGCCATTTAATATAAATATGTATCCGGTTTGTGACTTAGAGTCATCCGGATCAGTGTCAAAGCTAGCATCGACATAACCATTTACGACGAGCTCTTTGTCACCTCCATAAACGAGAAACATATCCTTAGTCTTTTCAGGTACTTCAGGATGTTCTTGACCGTTGTCCAGTGATCCACTCCTTGATTACTTTGTGAAGGAAATATGCCCTAGAGGCAATAATAAAGTTACTATTTATTTCCTTATTTCATGATAAATGTTTATTATTCATGCTAGAATTGTATTAACCCGAAACATAATACATGTGTGAATACATAGACAAACATAGTGTCACTAGTATGCCCTAGAGGCAATTGCCACATTTTATGAAATCTGTAAAATGGATGTCAAAACTGCATTCCTTAATGGTTTTCTTAAAGAAGAGTTGTATATGATGCAACCAGAAGGTTTTGTCAATCCTAAAGGTGCTAACAAAATGTGCAAGCTCCAGCGATCCATCTATGGACTGGTGCAAGCATCTCAGAGTTGGAATATACGCTTTGATAAGTAGATCAAAGCATATAGTTTTATACGGACTTGCGGTGAAGCCTGTATTTACAATAAAGTGAGTGGGAGCACTACAGTCTTTCTGATAAGTATATGAATGACATATTGTTGATCAGAAATGATGTAGAATTTTTCTGGAAAGCATAAAGAAGTGTTTGAAAGGAGTTCTTTAAAAGAAAGACCTCAGTAAAGCTACTTACATATTGAGCATCAAGATCTATTGAGATAGATCAAGACGCTTGATAAGATTTTCAATGAGTACATACCTTGATAAGATTTTGAAGTAGTTCAAAATGGAACAGTCAAAGAAAGAGTTCTTGCCTATGTTGCAAAGGTGTGAAATTGAGTAAGGCTCAAATCCCGACCACGGCAGAAAATAGAAAGAGAATGAAAGTCATTCCCTATGCCTCAGTCATAGGTTCTATAAAAGTATGCCATGCTATGGACCAGACCTATTGTATACTCTGCCCTGGTTTGGCAAGGGAGTACAATAGTGATCTAAGAGTAGATCACTGGACATTGGTCAAAATTAACCTTAGTAGAATAAGGATATGTTTCTCGATTATGGAGGTGACAAGAGGTTCGTCGTGTAAAGGGTTACGTCTGCAAGTTTTTACACTGATCCAGATGACTCTAAATCTCAATTTGGATACATATTGAAAGTGGGAGCAATTAGCTAGAGTATCTCCGTATAGAGCATTGTAGACATAGAATATTTTGCAAAATACATACGGCTCTGAATGTGACAAACCCGCTGACTAAACTTCTCTCATGAGCAAAACATGATACCACCTTAGTACTCTTTGGGTGTTGATCACATAGCGATGTGAACTAGATTATTGACTCTAGTAACCCCTTTGGGTGTTGGTCACCTGACGATGTGAACTATGGATGTTAATCATATACAGATATGAATATTGGTGTTAAATCACATGGCGATGTGAACTAGATTATTGACTCTAGTGCAAGTGGGAGACTGAAGGAAATATGCCCTAGAGGCAATAATAAAGTTATTATTTATTTCCTTATTTCATGATAAATTTTATTATTCATGCTAGAATTGTATTAACCGGAAACATAATACATGTGTGAATACATAGACAAACATAGTGTCACTAGTATGCCTCTACTTGACTAGCTCGTTAATCAAAGATGGTTAAGTTTCCTAACCATAGACATGAGTTGTCATTTGATTAACGGGATCACATCATTAGGAGAATGATGTGATTGACTTGACATATTCCGTTAGCTTAGCACTTGATCGTTTAGTATGTTGCTATTGCTTTGTGCATGACTTATACACGTTCCTATAACTATGAGATTATGCAAATCCCATTTACCGGAGGAACACTTTGTGTGCTACCAAACGTCACAACGTAAATGGGTGATAATAAAGGTGCTCTATAGGTGTCTCCAAAGGTACTTGTTGAGTTGACGTATTTCGAGATTAGGATTTTGTCACTCCGATTGTCAGAGAGGTATCTCTGAGCCCTCTCGGTAATGCACATCACTATAAGCCTTGCAAGCAATGTAACTAATGAGTTAGTTACGGGATGATGCATTACGTAACGAGTAAAAAGACTTGCCGGTAACGAGATTGAACTAGGTATTGAGATAGCGACGATCGAATCTCGGGCAAGTAACATACCGATGACAAAGGGAACAACGTATGTTGTTATGAGGTTTGACCGATAAAGATCTTCATAGAATATGTAGGAACCAATATGAGCATCCAGGTTCCATTATTGGTTATTGACCGAAGACGTGTCTCGGTCATGTCTACATTGTTCTCGAACCCGTAGGGTCCGCACGCTTAAAGTTCGATGACGGTTATATTATGAGTTTATGTGTTTTTATGTACCGAAGGTAGTTCGGAGTCCCGGATGAGATCGGGGACATGCGAAGACCTCCCCGGCAACGGCGCCAGAAATCCTTCTTACTACGTCTTGAGCTTGCATTGGTTTTCCTTGAAGGGGAAAGGGTGATGCAGCAATAGTAGCATAAGTATTTCCCTCAGTTTCTGAGAACCAAGGTATCAATCCAGTAGGAGGCTCCTCAAAAGTCCCACGCACCTGCTCAAACAAACAAGAACTCGCAACCAATGCAATAAAGGGGTTGTCAATCCCTTCAAGGCCACTTGCGAAAGTGAGATCTGATAGAGATAATATGATAAGATAAATATATTTTTGGTATTTTATGATATGATAGGAAAAGTAACGATGCAAATAAAAGTAGATTGAAAGCTTATATGATAAAAGACAGACCCGGGGGCCATAGGTTTCACTAGTGGCTTCTCTCAAGATAGCATAAGTATTACGGTGGGTGAGCAAATTACTGTCGAGCAATTGATAGAAAAGTGAATAATTATGAGATTATCTAGGCATGATCATGTATATAGGCATCACGTCCGTGACAAGTAGACCGACTCCTACCTGCATCTACTACTATTACTCCACACATCGACCGCTATCCAGCATGCATCTAGAGTATTAAGTTCATAAAGAACAGAGTAACGCATTAAGAAAGATGACATGATGTAGAGGGATAAACTCATGCAATATGATATAAACCCCATCTTTTTATCCTCGATGGCAACAATACAATACGTCCCTTGCTTGCCCTAACATCCAGGAAAAGACACGGCAAGATTGAACCCAAAGCTAAGCACTTCTCCCATTGCAAGAAAGATCAATCTAGTAGGCCAAACCAAACTGATAATTCGAAGAGACTTGCAAAGATAACTTAATCACACATAAAAGAATTCAGAGGAGATTCAAATATTTCTCATAGATAAACTTGACCATAAACCCACAATTCATCGGATCTCGACAAACACACCGCAAAAAGAGTTATATCGAATAGATCTCCAAGAAGATCAAGGAGAACATGGTATTGAGATCCAAAAAGAGAGAAGAAGCCATCTAGCTAATAACTATGGACCCGAAGGTCTGTGGTAAACTACTCACAACTCATCAGAAAGGCTATGGTGTTGATGTAGAAGCCCTCCGTGGTCGATTCCCCCTCCGACAGAGCGCCGGCGAAGGCTCCAAGATGGGATCTCGCGGATACAGAAGGTTACGGTGGTGGAAATAGTTTTTCGTGGTCTCCCCTGATGTTCTCGGGGTACGTGGGTATATATAGGAGGAGGAAGTAGGTCGGTGGACGCCTGAGGGGCCCATGAGATAGGGGGCGCACCTAGTAGAGGGGGCGCCCTCCACCCTCGTGGCCGCCTCGATTGCTTCTTGACTTGCACTCCAAGTCCTCTGGATCACGTTCGTTCCAAAATCACGCTCCCGAAGGTTTCATTCCGTTTGGACACCGTTTGATATTCATTTTCTTTGAAATACTGAAATAGGCAAAAAAAACAGCAATACGGGTTGGGCCTCCGGTTAGTAGGTTAGTCCCAAAAATGATATAAATGTGTAAAATAAAGCCATAAACATCCAAAACGGGTAATATAATAGCATGGAACAATAAAAAATTATAGATACGTTGGAGACGTATCACCTTGATGTCTGCCTTTTTAGGAATGAGCATGATGTGTGCCTTATTAAGCTTGTCAAATCCCCCACTATCGCCAACATACAACTTAAGCATCGCCGCCATAATATCTGGATTGATCACCGCCCAAGCCTTGTGGTAAAAAGCTCCAATAACGCCATCCGGTCCCGGTGCTCCTTGATAACATTCCAAACCTCCTCCTCCGTGAAAATCTCCTCTAATTGCGTGAGGTCAATGCCTTCCATATCCAGGGCATCCAGGTCGATCGTGTGCTCTCTGTTGTGTGCGGCACCAAGCAGTTTTTCAAAAGTTTCAAAGAAAACCTCCTCCTTCTTCTGCTGGTCGGTTACAATATCTGACTCATACCCAGGCATTCTGAGTATGTGTTCACTGATAGAACTGTTCTCCTCCATCTTGCAGCTATAGAACTTGTTGGAGACTTCATATCTTTCAACTCGGGCATTTTCTTAAAATATAAACTTCAACTCCTGGAACATCTCATATGCTCCATGACGTTCAAAACGTCTTTGAAGTCCCGATTCTAAGCCGTAGAGCATGGCACACTGAACTATCGAGTAGTCATCAACACGCGACTGCCAGACATTCACAATGTACGCAGTTGCTGGAGGGGGTGGCACACCTAGCGGTGCATCAAGGACATAATTCTTCTATCCAGCAATGAGGATAATACTCAAGTTATGGACCTAGTCCGTGTAGTTGCTGCCATCATCTTTCAACTTAGCTTTCTCTAGGAACGCATTAAAAGTCAAGGGAACGGTAGCACGGGCCACTGATCTACAACATAGATATGCAAAAACTATCAGGACAAAGTTCATGATAAAGTAAGTTCAGTTAATCATATTACTTAAGAACTCCAACTTATATAGACATCCCTCGAGTCATCTAAATGATCACGTGATCCAAATAAACTAAACCATGTCTGATCATCACGTGAGATGAAGTAGTTTTTAATGGTGAACATCTTTATGTTGATCATATCTACTATATGATTCACGTTCGACCTTTCGGTCTCCAATGTTCCGAGGCCATGTTACATACTAGGATCGTCAAGTTTAACCCGAGTATTCCGCACGTGCAAAACTTTCTTTCACCTGTTGTATGTGAACGTAGAGCTTATCACACCCGATCGTCACGTGGTGTCTCAGCATGATGAACCGTTGCAACGATGCATACTTAGGGAGAACCCTTATACCTTGAAATTTTAGTAAGGGATCATCTTATAATGCTACCTCCATACTAAGAAAAATAAGATGCATAAAAGATAAACATCACATGCAATCAAAATATGTGACATGATTGGCCATCATCATCTTGTGCTTTTGATCTCCATCTCCAAAGCATCGTCATGATCTCCATCGTCACCGGCTTGATACCTTGATCTCCATCATAGCGTCGTGGTCGTCTCGCCAACTATTACTTCTACAACTATCGCTAACGCATAGTGATAAAGTAAAGCAATTACATGGCGTGTGCATCTCATACAATAAAGCGACAACCATAAGGCTCCTGCCAGTTGCCGATAACTTTTACAAAACATGATCATCTCATACAACAACGTATATCACATCATGTCTTGACCATATCACATCACAACATGCCTTGCAAAAACAAGTTAGACGTCCTCTACTTTGTTGTTGCAAGTTTTACGTGGCTACTACGGGCTTCTAGTAAGAACCGTTCTTAGCTATGCATCAAAACCACAATGGTGTTTCGTCAAGTTTGTTGTTTTAACCTTCAACAAGGACCAGCCACAGTCAAATTCGATTCAACTAAAGTTGGAGAAACAGACACCCGCCAGCCACCTTTATGCAAAACTAGTTGCATGTCTGTCGGTGGAACCGGTCTCATGAACGTGGTCATCTAAGGTTGGTCCGGGATGCTTCATCCAACAACACCACCGAATCAAAATAAGATGTTGGTGGTAAGCAGTATGACTATCACCGCCCATAACTCTTTGTGTTCTACTCGTGCATATCATCTACGCATAGACCTGGCTCGGATGCCATTGTTGGGAAACGTAGCATGCAATTTCAAAAAAAAGTTCTATGCTCACGCAAGATCTATCTAGGAGATGCATATCAATGAGAGGGGAAGAGTGTGTCCACGTACCCTCGTAGACTGAAAGTGGAAGCGTTAGCTTAACGTGGTTAATTTAGTCGAACGTCTTCTCAATCCAACTGATCAAGCACCGAACGTACGACACCTCTGAGTTCTGCACACGTTCAGCTCGATGACGTTCCTTGAACTCTTGATCCAACAAAGTGTTGAGGTAGAGTTCCATCAGCACAACGGCGTGGTGACGGTGATGGTGAAGCTATCCGCGCAGGGCTTCGCCTAAGCACTACGTGAATACGACCGGAAGCGTAAACTGTGGAGGGGGGCGCCGCACATGGCTTGGCACAATTGTGTCTTAGAGGCACCCCCTACCCCCGTATATAAAGGAGGGGGAGGGGAGGAGGCCGGCTCTAGGAGCGCCCCAAGTGAGAGGAGTCCCATTTGGGCTCCTAGTAGGATTCACCCCCTTCCTTTTATCGGAGGGGAAAAGGGGGAAGGAGAGGGAGAGGGAGAAGGAAAGGGGGGCGCCGCCCCCTCCCCTAGTCCAATTCGGACTCCTCCCTTGGGGGGGGGGGCGCCACCTCTTGTAGGATGGCTTGCCTCCCTCCTATGGCCCATATGGCCCATATCTTTCCCCGGGGGGGTTTCGGTAACCCCTTCGGTACTCCGATATGTACCCGGTACATTCCGGAACACTTATGGTGTCCGAATACTATCATCCAATATATCAATATTTACCTCTCGACCATTTTGAGACTCCTCGCCATGTCTGTGATCTCATCTGGGAATCCGAACAACATTCCGTCAACAAATCGCGTAACTCATAATACAAATCGTCATCGAACATTAAGTGTGCGGACCCTATGGGTTCGAGAACTATGTAGACATGACCTCTCCGAGTAATAACCAAGTAGCGGAACCTGGAAGCTCATATTGGCTCCCACATATTCTACGAAGATCCTTATCAGTCGAACCGTTATGACAACATACGTTATTCTCTTTGTCATCGGTATGCTACTTGCCCGAGATTCGATCGTCGATATCTTCATACCTAGTTCAATCTCGTTACCGGCAAGTTTCTTTACTCGTTCCGTAATGCATCATCCCGCAACTAACTCATTAGTCACATTGCTTGCAAGGCTTATTATGATGTGCATTAGCGAGAGGGCCCAGAGATACCTCTTCGACACTCGGAGTGACAAATCCTAAGCTCGATCTATGCCAACCCAACAAAACACCTTTAGAGATACCTGTAGAGCATCTTTATAATCACCCAGTTATCTTGTGACGTTTGATAGCACACAAGGTATTCCTCCGGTATCCGGGAGTTGCATAATCTCATAGTCAAAGGAATATGTATAAGTCATGAAGAAAGCAATAGCAATAAAACTTAACGATCATTATGCTAAGCTAGCGGATGGGTCTTATCCATCACATCATTCTCCTAATGATGTGATCCCGTTCATCAAATGGCAACACATGTCTATGGTTAGGAAACTTAACCATCTTTGATTAACGAGCTAGTCTAGTAGAGGCTTACTAGGGACACTGTGTTTTGTCTATGTATCCACACATGTATCAAGTTTCCGGTTAATACAATTCTAGCATGAATAATAGATATTTATCATGATATAAGGAAATATATATAACAGCTTTATTATTGCCTCTAGGGCATATTTCCTTCAGTAATGATGTGGGAAACAAGAGATGCTTTGGCAGATCATGATATATTGTGTAATCTTGCACAACATTATAGAGGATGAGGGCAAAGACGCAGCCTCCATGCATGATTTTGAGAAGCCTGGAGTTCAGGTCCGCCTCCCAGAACAAGATGTGGAGCATATTGCCAACTTTCTTGAGATGCATCAACAACTGTAAGACCAACAGCTGCACATGCAACTTCTCAATGTAGTGGAGCATATGTGGATCCACGCTGGAAATCATTGAACTGTTGTTTTTATGTTTGAATTATGCACTGTGAAGAAATTTTATGTTTGGACTATGTAGTTTTATGTACCAATAATTTTAATATGTACTCCCTCCGTCCGAAAAAGGTTGTCCCTCAAATGGATGTATCTAGCACCAAGTTAGAGTTAGATACATCCATTTGAAAGACAAGTTTGGGACAAGTTTTTTCGGGCGGAGGGAGTATGTGAATGCATGTATATGAGGTTTCAAAAATAGGGATTATGATTACAGTGAGGCATTTGGAGGGCCGGACTTGCACTGTCCACTGACACATCCAGGAGGACATATAGAGGCCCGGATTTGCCGGTCTGGTTGTAGATGCTCTTACCAGGCATTGCATCACTATCGTTTGCTACCAGCGGTCTACCAAGGCACATTTGTTTTTAAAGTTGTCATTTGGAAAACTTCATGAAATTACTGTCACAGCGGTCTACCAGGCATTGCATCGTTGTCATTTGGAAAACTCAATGAAAGCCATATTTTAAAGTTTTGAAAAAATCTTGAAAATATATGGGATGTTAAGTGGGTGATGTTTTTTTGCCACGTAAAATTTCAAGTTGAAACACATTATGAGATGCGAGTTATGAAAAAGACAAATTCAGCCCTGAATAGTGACATTACTGTTTGGCACTATTCAAAGTTGTTTTTGTCTTTTTCATAGCTCACATCTCGTAATGTGTTTCAACTTGAAATTTTGTGTGGCAATAAAACAACATCCTCTTAACATCTCATATTTTTTTGAGACTTCAAAACATCTTTTTCTCTTGGTTTTCACCGGTTTCCACCGAATGTTGGTTTCCGTATGATATTCTCCCTTTTGAAAAATTCTACTACCAAAGTACCACAGCGAAATATATATACACGCTGATGTACGCAGTTTTTTCAAACTGGGCTTTTCCCCTTTCCATTACTTTCATAACAGAAATACAATGTCTCAGGAACTGAAACCAGCAAGGCTAGAAAGAAAGAGGAAAAGCGAGTTCGGGGCAACATCAGGAAACCCAATATCTGCGCCCGTCATCAGGAACAACAGATCATGGGGCGAAAACCTGATGTCACCCAAAACCACGCTAACGAACACCTACGGAAAGTATCACAAGTCTTACAGATAACACCATCAGATGCCAGGCCACAGCCGCCATAACATCAAAGCTCCAAAAGAACTACCAGAACCCTCCTACCAAGGTCAAAATGGCACCACCCAGGTCATCAGCCTGGCTCCCAGGATGCATCAACGACACTCCTTCTGCAGAACAAACACGCCAGCAGCTTACTGAACAGGATCAGCAGCGCCTTCTTCCTCAGTTCTCATCGCGCCTATCTTTAGCTGGAACTGGTGGACCGCAAAGCAGCATCATCTGCGTAGTGTTCTCCATCAGCATCTCCGCTCCTTTTTTCACCATCTCTCCCATCTCTGCTTTCTGGAGACCTGCCCAGTTTACCAAAAAAGCACAAGCTGTGAAAACAATCAGCGCGTTGAGAGTATGAAAATATACACTAGCACATGCAACCGAGAGAAATGGTTGGAGGGTGTGCCGTGCTCAACAACGGGTGTTGTAAATATATAACATAAGAAAATATGAATAGGGAAATATGATAGAAATGACACATCAGCGTATAATTATGTGGTCCATCATAGCATCTTATTTTCAAATTCCATGTGACATGCATTAACTCGTTCACCCCATTGCCCCACGCCACACACACACACACACAGACACACACACACATCCATATCAAGGAATCCTCCTACCAACGACCCAGCACACACGGCCGAGGCCTATATGTATGGCACCCCTCCCTTCACCGCATGATGTGTTCCCCATCAGCTATCTTCCCCACTCCCACTTTGCAGTCCACACATACGCATGCAT
This sequence comes from Aegilops speltoides, assembly GCA_021437245.1. Classification (NCBI taxonomy): domain Eukaryota; kingdom Viridiplantae; phylum Streptophyta; class Magnoliopsida; order Poales; family Poaceae; genus Aegilops; species Aegilops speltoides. The sequence goes on along the minus strand of CM038147.1, from coordinate 361,199,674 downwards.
GTTCTCATACAATATATCATGCATCTCAGCTAAGCTAGTGAGAGCACATGCATCACCAATCGCCATATCTTTCAATGGGAAATGGAGCATGAATGCAGTCTCCATGTACTAGCTACTCGCTACTGCTAGCTCGGTTCCTCGAAAATGTGATAGCAATGGCAACATTGCAAAGGTGATGAAGCTAGCTTAACTGCTGGGATATGATATGGTATGATGTGCCTGGCTCCCTGTATGCCACTCATCCAGAGCAACACCTTTTGCAATAAGGTTGCCTGCGATGGATGGCGTGCACGGATCCAAGCATATCGAACCCTCTCCCTCTCCCTCTCCTCTCCTAGTTAGTTTCATTGTTGTTTATCTTCTCTGTTAAGCTATCAGTTTTCTCTCCGATGGCGCTTGATGATGTTCGTAGTTTTTTTTTTTAATATATGGTTTCCCCCCAATGATCTGCTCTCGATGTACATAGTATCAGCATGGAAAAGAAAACAATCAAATTTTTAATTGGTTTTCTTCAATATGTCAGCTATACATATTACTTTATATCAATGTATATGTCAATACGGTTAATTATTATTTTTTCAACAACCATATGCGTGCATGCTAGTAAGGAAAATGATGATTTCGTATATATGTTTGCACCAATGCAAATCGTGGAGTATATATGAGCAAGCAAGTAAATTAGTGTTTCCCTAGCTTCCTCAAGTCTTCTGGATGACATCTTAACTTAGCATCAAGTTATATTTTCACGGTTAAATTTGCCCCAGCATAACAAACTCTCACTTTGATAGCCGGCAAATGTCGGAGAATCTGCAAACCATTGCAGGTCTTCGGGAAGCAGTGCCCCATTTCAGGTCTTCGAGAAGCAGTGCCTCCCAGAAGTTGAGCCCAACCTAGTTTGAAGAGCTACAAGATGAACAGATGTTCCATATATGTATATAGATTTTCCGTTTCGAAAGAAATATATGTATAGATTTCAAGTCGTTCACACTTCTACCCACGTAATTTCTCATTTTATTTTCATTGTACAAGACAGTTTCTGCCCTAGTTGCAGAAAAACACAAAAGAGCCTTTTGCACATTCCAAAGGGAAAAATGAGACTGAGAATTTGATCATTAACTTGATTGTAATCAGGCATGAATCACATTGGTATTTTCATCGGTAGTACTACTTCTGTCCTTTACTTCCAGACACTAATTGATCTTTATGGTGCTTTCTCTATCAAATTGAGAACTTTATCAATAGAGTAGCAGCGTAGGCCATACTTTCTTCCTTTTTTTGGTGGCGCCGGTTCCAAGACATAATACATTTGACCACTTTTTCTGTAGCTCATGTTAGCAAAAAAAAAAGAGAAGGAAAATAAAGTACTTTTGATGACAACCTACTTGTTCATTGTTTATGTTTAGTATGACCAGTGCAAATAGTTACCTTATGCACATATTGGTGCTCAAAGTGTTGAAACTATAAATAGCATTTACTTTAGAATGGAGGGGGTACTTGTGGATCTCTAAAAACCTAGCAATTGCTAAATCAAGTTTGATTATTATTTCAAGTACATCTTTGGAAAAAAAAAATCTTCCTTCACACGGATTTCCATTAAAGAAACCGCCATAAACCACTATCGGAACAAAAAACTAACAAGTTTCATGATTTCGGACGTGCTGAGTAATGGCCGTAGACACGTGAAATCCATTTCTCCCTCCATGACTCTAATGATTGATCGACTTGAACGAAGAATGAACAGTTTCCCCATATAGTACTCGCCTGAAATAGTCATCGGCAGGTGATGCAGGTCATGGTCGGCTAGCTGACCTGACTGTTGCTACTGCATACTCTGGACCTTTACCTCAGCATATGTTCCAGAGAAACCATAATACCATATAGGTACCATATACGCAGTAGGCACTAATGTAATGGACGCCAATGCACACACACACACACACACACACACACACACACACACACACACACACACACTTATATATACATGTAGATGTAGGTATAAGCAACTTCTGACCAATCATGCACCAGAATTATTGCGTTCTCATTTACACTTTTAGGTGAACTGGTTGGTGCACAAACATGCGACATTAACAGTGTCACAAGGATCCGCTTAGCTGGCGGCATCGACCACCTCGGCCTAGAGGCAAGTTTAATTTTTATGGGCGGACATGTTGCATTGAACGCAATAGTGTGACCGGGACGTTGCGCCACATTAGGGCTAGCTGGCGGCATCGACAACCTCGGCCGGCAGGTCAGTTTATTTATTTTTGGATGAAACAATGCCGACGGAGGCAGGCATATCGCGCCACCTTCAGCTTAGCTGGCGGCGTCGACCGTCTCGGCGTGCTGGTCAGGATGAGGTGAAGGACTCAAGGCTGCCATTGCTGCCGAGAGGCAGGGCACAGCCATGTTAGCACCCTCAGTGGATGCAGTGGGAGGAATCCACCTGACTCCAGTATGTGGACAAGGTAGAAAATGCCATAGAGGGCAAAGCACTATGCAGATCGATGCAGGTGCATGGTAGCGCAGTCAGTGAACTGCATGCATTTGCCATTGCTTGTCTCTGCAAAGGCTCAGATCTTGCAGGAGATGTCTAGCCATGCAGCGCGAGAAACCACATGTGCTCAGCAAATGAGCCACGCAGTAACATCTAAACAGTAGTGCCAAAAGGTACAAGGACGCTAGTGTTAGTAGTATATGCATGGTAAGCAGCAGTGAACACACTGCTGCAAAAGGAAAAATCGTAGTAGGGTTTTACTTACCATCTTTTACAGGTTAAATTATTACTTGGGGTGAAAAAGGAAAAATATATATGCAGCTGAAAAGATACTACTGTCTACTTGGATTTGAAGAAAGTGCATTGTTAATAATATGGACCAGTGACGATATTCCGCGAGTTCCTTGGCTCTACATGATTGTTGTACTGATTTGCTCACTCCAATGCTAGTGCTCTTCCCATCTCTGGTGGGAAACAACAACTACTTACTAGTAAGAACTTACATCAACGGTGACTGAAGAATAAAGATGTAGCTATGCAACATTTTGCTTCATCTCATTTGTGATTTCCTGGAAGACCCGCAAGCGGTTCTGTGGCCTCCATGGTCTTGTGCTCACCGCGTTCTTCGGCCACCGGTTAGTGGCCTCGGTGTGATTGGCACCCTGAGAGTGTCCATTGTCACCGAATGGTACATGACTGTGGAAAAGTGAACGCTGAGCTGCACTGCTTCTCCATGGTGTTTGCTTGGTGCCTTGAGCTTTCTCATTGAGATGCATCGTGTTGAGCATTTGGCAGACTCGATTGCTGTGATCTTGAACCTTCTGCTGCTTCCATGCTGGAGCTGTCCTAGCAAAACTCCGGTTCACGTTCTCATCTGTCGACATTCTGGAGTCGTTACGTCTCCATGAACCTGCAGATGAACTTTGTCGCGGAACACCCGCGACCGGGGTTTTGAGGCTGCTGCTTCCTTGAGAAGAAGATGATGTTTTGTCCCTCTGCTCACTTGCATCCTTGCTGCTCTCACCTTGCGCGCTAGTGTTCTTGCCATCGCCCAGCTGCTGTTCATCCTCCTCCATCATGTCAGCCCACGCTTTTCTACCACCATCAACCAAACCCTTCCCCTCTTGCACAGGGTTCTCACTAGCATCCATGGCACCATTAGGGTTTGGCAGGCATTCAGCTGAGCTAGGAGTTTGAACTTGATTCTGTGTGCTGATATTTGGTCTGTCCTTTCTTACCAGCCGCTTTCGTAGTTTCTCAAGTTGAGACTGTGGTGTGGCAGCATCATTGAACAGTCTTGAAAGATATTGGTACTCCTGCAGACGTTGTCCATTCTTCTCTCCATCAGTAGCAACCATAATTTGTGGTCCTTTACGCTTCAACTGAGTTACCGGAGATGGAAGCACTTGTGAGTTGCAATACTCACGCTTCTCTGTATCCACCGACACTGAAGCTTGCAGTTCTTCATAATTCAGTTGACTTGAAGAACTAGAGAATATTTGTGGATGTAGATATTCAAGACTCTCCACATCAGCAGCAAGTATAACCTGTGAATCTTTAGACTTCATCTGAGTTACGGGAGAAGGGAGTGTTTGTGACTCAAGTTCCCTAAGCATTTCAGTAGCCCGTGAAAAAGATCTCAAATGGTTTTCATCTTTGCAGCTGTAAGGTATAGGTTGGAGAAGGTATTTAGCTTCAGCTACCTTTCCCATCTTCATCAAGCAGATGGCTAAATTACACTCTTTGTTATAATCAGCTTCCATAGCAAGAGCTTGCCTGCAAGTGTCAAACGCCAAGTTAGTAGCAGCTGGATTTAGTTGAACGAGCTTTACTGGAAATGATGCATGAGGTTATGACAGAAAAAACAGGGTCCACTTCTACTAGTATCAGCATTTATCAGTGCTGAGAACAGTCATTTCTGCATCCTTGATGCGGACTGACAAACCACTCCCTCTGTCAAATATAACAGGTCCCCTCAAATTTCAAGCCTAAATTTGACTAACAAAATATGAGTTGTATGCCATAAGAGTTACACCATGGGAAACCTCTTTCAAATACAAACCCAATGATATAATTTTTGTCGCATATAATTCATACTTTTTTAGTAAAATTCATGGCAAAATTTAGGTTCAAAATTCGAGGGTGTATGTATATTTGAACAGAGGGACTACAATGGTGCCATAATATTATTCTTACAAATAGCACCAAAAAAAGGATTGAGAATTTCAAGAGAATACGATAATGTCTAACGAAATCCACATTAGCTTAATAAGTCCATCACCAACATAGATATACCTGTAGAGCATTTCAGCCTCCTCATAGTTTTCAGACTGCATATAGGCCCAGGCGAGGTTACCCAACAACCTTCATGACAAAGCAGAGCCTTAGAATGGCGTTTGCGGGACAAATGAAGATGTACGAAAGACTTTTATTACCTTGCCTTTTCATCTCTCAGAGAGAGATAGACTACTCTTCCATGAGATTTAGACAGCTTTGCTTTCCACCGGCCAGAAGCTAGATCCTCATCAACCATTCTCAGCTTCACTGTCAGCATTTCAATCTGTTCTTTTGTCCTACCACATTTCTGGTTCAACACAGACAAGATTTTTATCAATACTAGGCTAACTATTCATATAAAAATGCGGTATGGGTTTATTATTAGCTGATGACCTTTTCATATGGGTTTGCGCAATATATTAATGTGTTCTGGATCTACTAGTATAATCAAACGTCAAAAGTGGGCTTCAGAAGAAACGTTTAGCTTATATACGTAAATTTACAGGACCGAGATACCTTGTATAGGTCAAGAAGAATATTGTCAAGAGACTCCTGAGCTTCATTTGGACAACGGTCACGGAAGGATCTTATCGCTTCGATGGCTTCTTCAGCCCGATTTGCTTGTTTTAGTACAGTAGCCATATCCTTCAGTGCACTCTCAATTCGTTCACCACTGTTAATAGCTGCCCAGAACAATGGAACTGCCTTGTTTGGATCCTTTTCAATTAACTGGAATAACAGAAGCAAAGTCACAAAGAGAAACACAAGCTTATCTTACAAAAGCTTTTAAGATCAAGATTGTAAATGCATCTTGATTGATTCACAATTCTGCAAGTGCCACAGATAAAAAAAATACACTGTGGAAAAGCAGGTAATGCACAGATGCATTTCAGAGCATCAGGCAGAATGAGCACCTGTTACAGCTACTAGTGAGACACAAACATAGTGCAGTACACCATCATATCTTGCCAAACCGTTTCGATATAATCTTTTGATACAACAAACTTCCGGTAATAGAACACCTACTCACCTAGACATATGTAGAAGGGCAAAACTTTTGTGCCACTTTAGGCTAATGTCATTTTTTTCCAAAATTATTATTTATGCCAGGGAGTCTACTGTCATATTTCTCTTTTTTATGCAGTTAACAGATATCCTGATACAACTGAAGATGGTGTGAAACAGCCATATAGTGGTTTTTCATTGGAAAAATACTAAGCTTCAGTGCTACTGCATCCTTCTCTCCCATGTACTTACTCGAGGATTCGGTGAATTTAGCATCTCACGAGATTCAGCAAGCTGCAGTTATTACAGAATACCATTACGATGCAACTAAAAGAACAATGATAGGTTCATTGAAGACAAAATTCAATGAATTGACTCAGGCCCATGATGCATATTTATTGACAATTGGCCCCAGGAAAATGGATGCCAATGAGTTTTCACAAAAGAGCGCTGTAGTCTTACCAATTGAGGCAGCCTGGTGGCATTTGAGCTTTGCATGCAACTGTGCAAGTCAAGGAAGCTAGCACTAACTGTTATCACTAGTACACTGGGCACTGGGGGTACACACGTTAGACTAGCCACAATGGATAGTAACATACACTAGTAACATACACATATCCCTAGACTATGTTACTACCTTCATAGTGGATAGTAACATAAGTGTGGTAACATGCAAAGCTTCATTTATTAGGTTATAGACTCATATTGCATTGGGACATGTGATGTTACAGTAACTAGCTAAGTTACTATAACTATCTCTTTCCTCATTAACTCACTGTCACATAAGCAAATTTGCTGAGTTGGACTCGATGTTACTGCTGAAGTTACTCCCACTGTGGCTAGTCTTAGGTGAAAATCAAGTTCCCTCCTAAATTTCAGTTCCGTAATTATTCTGAAGAATTGCATCAATTTAGCCAGCCCAATTGGTAATGGCCAGAACCAGATAGATATAGCGCTCAATTTTGGAACCTGAAGAAGAAGAAATTGCACCTGATGGTGGTGCTCGATCGTATTACCTGCGCCTGCTTCGCTCTCAGGTACGGGGAATCGACCGCCGGCAGCGCCCTTGGCGGCCGGGAACACCCGCCGCCGCTCACGGGCGGGGTGACGCGGTACGAGCAGCAGCCGGCGCTCAAGGGCGGAGTGACGTGGTTCCCGGAACCGGCGGGGGTGCAGGGGCTCCACCTCTGCGGTACCGCCTCCGCCGCGCCCCTCGGGGACGTCCACGGCGGCAGCCGCCTACCCCCGCTCGGCATGTCGGAATTCCGTCGAACACCTGTTGCGCGTTCGCCGGAAAGCCAGACACCCCCGATTGAAAAACTCTCCCCGATTCCGAGAAAGGGACCAACCCGGCGTCGATCACAGAAGAGAAGCCCTCGCCTCCGAGACGGATCAGTTCGCCGGCGATCGCATCCGCAAGAAGAATTCCTCGGAGCCAGCGAGAGGAGGGAAGCAGAACGAACAGCATGTTATATACGCCAACCGGAGAACGGAAGAAATTTTTTGAAACGGATGGAGGGAGGGAGGGTGCCGACGTGGATGGCGTCGCGGGCCCACATTTGGCCGACGTGGACGTCGCGTCACGGGGTTCCCGTTCGCTCGCGTACTAGCGCTGGCAGTAAGTGCAGCTCATGCACCTCTAGTGCGTGCATGTAATGCGTATCGATTGATGGGTTGGTTTCGAGCTTGCATTCATGCACACGCAACGCATGTGCTGCTCATGGCCATAGGTTTTACCTTGATCCGATTCTCGTTAAGAAGGTTTACAAACAACCTTGCTTCACCGTTGCATACCAAAAATATGCAAAACTTTCAAGAAAAATACATAACTTCTTTTTTCCTCAAAATGCATCATTTGGCAAACCTGGGAGTTCTGATGTTTAAAATGTAGTTTTTTTTTTACTTGGCAAGTGTAGCATGCAACTTTTGCGAAATCACTAGTCAAGTGGGCACCCTCTGCAAAGATTACTCCAAAACTCTTCCAGAAAAGTTTTTGTGGGTTTTCTCCTATATGTGGGTTTGCTAATACACTCTTTTGTTTTCCTTTTTCAGCGAATTCATAAGATCACGTATCATTTCATCGATGGGTAGCGAGCGACAAAGCCACGTACAGACTCCGGTGTGTAGCGAGCGCTTGAGGCAAACAAGAAAAGGGGTGCTCATCCAGCAACTACAAACCCTACATCTCGGGTAACAGTTTGTAAAGCCCTTTGGCTCCAACTCTGGCCCGCAATGCAGCCTCCTCGTGGATGGTGTGGACTAGGTGAGCAACAAAGGGCGTCAAACCATCAAAGACGCATTGTAGCGACCAGACCTCAAGCGATCGATCTACGTGCTTTAGTGTCATCCACGGATCGATGAATCTTGACATGCCACATGCTTGAAGGATTTATAACAGAATAGCAATCACACACTTATTACATCGAATGTCTCAAAATAGAACTTATTACAATAAATATGGCTTAAGGCCATCTAATAATGATAACAACGAAAGGCTTGGAAGATAAGCGAGTCCATCAACTCCAACGGCATCACTGAGTATAAGACCACGACCTAAGGCACCTTACTGTAAATGCGAAAAGTCTCGCAACATGAGCGTTGCAGCCAAAGCAATTGACACATGGAATATACTGGCAATGTAACACATAGAGAGTAATGAAAGAATAATGCTATACTACATGCATATTTGGCTGATGGATAGCTCTATGGTTACAGTTTTGCATAAAGCTAATTTTTCCCTACTGCAAACGAATAAATTTTATTTAACTATCATGGTGGTTGTTAAACATTGAGAAGGTTCACCCAACTCAATCACAATTAAGCATCATCATTAAACCCAACAAATTAATTAAAGTAACATGATGAGATTCACATGATAATCCAAGTACTAAATACTCAAAACGTCCATAACCAGGGACACGGCTAACCATGATTAGTTTATACACTCTGCAGAGGTTTGCGCACTTTTCCCAGCAAGACTCGATCTCCTCCGTTGGGATTCTCGCACTACAGGGTGTTTGAGAAACGGATGACCGAGACATAGTCTTTCAGAAGGGTTTGCACCTTACGATGGGTATACCGTTACACCTAATTTCCCCTACATCTGCTAGTCTACCACTGTAAGAGTTCACACGACTTAATCAACTATGCTAGAGCCCATAGTAGATTGCGGCTGCACACGGAAGTTTCTAGCATGAATAATCTCATGATCCCTTTGAGTCTGGGTGGCGGTCCATAAAGAAAATAACAGGCAATCACTGGAATCCCAGGTGCCTCAATCCACCCAGATGTGTATTAAAGTTGCCACCTTAAATAAATCATTAATTAACAATCTCACATCTGTCATGGATACACTCACCCAATCCACGTCTACTAGCATAGCATAGCAATATAAGCAAACATAGAAGTAACTCCCAAAGGTTTGATACTAAACTGGATATAGGCACTACCTCAACTACTTCTCAACCCACATATTAATCAGATCCTAATCATGCAATTGTTTAAGGATTGATCTAATGCAATAAAACTGGGTAGTAAAGAGGTATGATCAAAGTGTTACTTGCCTTGCTGATGATCCGTGAAACCTAGAGATTCGAAGTAGCAAGCGACGCACTCCGGGTACTCTATCGCAAACAAACAAGCATACAATAAGCACTCATCTAATACACAGATAAAACACAAATAATAGATCTAACCAGAAAGTTCAACTTAAGAACCCCGGTTTGCAAAAAGAATCAAATCAAACGAAGCAACGAAACTCAAACGGCGAAAGAAACAAGCTTCGTGTTACTAATCTGGACCTAAGTCAAATTTTACAGTAGCAAAAACTTGTTTGAGTTGGTTAAACGGATAGAGGGTTTCGAGATGAAACTCCAGGCGCTTGAATCGCCTGATTTCGATAAACGAGCGAAAAGTTATACTAAAACAAAAATCGGATCTGAAATCGCGATCAGAAATAATCACAGAAAATCCGAGAAAAAGAAAAACAGACAAACAGGCTAACGAACGAACGCTCGCTGTCTACATCTGAACGACGAAAACCGTTCGTTAAAACGAACGTACGGACGAACGTCCGCTAAATAGACTAAACCGGAAAAAAATAAACCGATCTAAATAAAAAAACGATCGCGGTCTTTTAAAAAAACCGGGAGTTAACCGGCGAAAACCGGCGGCTACCTCGGGTCGGGGTCGCGGGCGCCCGTGAGCTCGGGCGGTCGGCGGCGGCGAGGATCGCCGGTGGAGGCGGACGGCGTGGCGGCGATGGCGGCGGCAAGCACGGACATGACGGCAATGGCGGCATGGCGGGCTAGGGTTAGCGAGGGCTGGGCGGCTCGGACTGGGCTCCCGGCTTATAAAGGCCGGCCGAGCTAGAGTCCGAGTCGGGTACGGCCCGGCTAGGTGGGTTGACTTTTTTAAAAATAATTACGCTCAGAAAATTAATTAAAAGAAATACTAAACTGACTCCAAAAATCCTGAAATAAATTTTCCCCGACTTCTAAAATCAAGCCGGACAAGATGAACATTTATTTGGGTCCTAAATGCAATTTTGAAAAACGCGCATTTTTCCTAAATTCAAATAAAATAGTGATAAACTCCAAAATAAAATCATATTTGATTTTATTATTAAATCCTCAATATTTCTTTATTTTAGGAAAGTCATTTTATTCCCTCTCTCATATTTTTATAATAGAAATAATTGAAGATAAAATAAATAAAATCAAATGACCCTATTTTCAAAATTTGAGAAAACTCAAATATGAAAATAATGAAATCCCCAACTCTCTCCGTGGGTCCTTGAGTTGCGTAGAATTTCTAGGATCAAGCCAAAATGCAATAAAATATGATATGCAAATGATGATCTATGTATAACATTCCAAATTGAAAATTTGGGATGTTACAAACCTATCCCCCTTAAGATGAATCTCGCCCTCGAGATTCGGGTTGGCTAGAAAATAGGTGAGGGTGGTCCTTCGGTAGATCTTCCTCTCGCTCCCAGGTGGCTTCATCCTCGGTATGGTGGCTCCACTGAACTTTGCAAAACTTGATAACCTTGTTGTGTGTGACTCGGCTGGCATATTCGAGAATCTTGACTGGCTTCTCCTCGTAGGTCAAATCACTATCCAACTGAATCGCTCCCAGTGGCACTATATCTCTCAGCGGTATATCAGCCATCTCTGCGTGGCACTTCTTCAACTGGGAAACGTGGAACACATCGTGAACTCCTGACAATCCTTCGGGCAATTCCAACTTGTAAGCAACTTCTCCCATACGCTCCAAAATTTTGTATGGTCCCACAAAACGTGGCGCTAACTTTCCCTTAACTCCAAAATGCTTAACTCCTCGAAGTGGAGATACACGAAGATAAACTCTGTCTCCGACTTCGTAGACTGTCTCCTTGCGTTTAGAATCTGCGTAGCTCTTACACCGCTGGTGGGCTACCTTGATCCTATCGCGAATCAACTTCACCTTCTGTTCAGACTCTTTAATCAAATCTGGTCCAAACAACTGACGGTCTCCAACTTCGTCCCACAACAACGGTGTCCTGCACCTCCTCCCGTACAGAGCTTCGAAAGGGGCCATCTTCAAACTGGATTGATAACTGTTGTTGTATGAGAACTCTGCATATGGCAAATTGTCGTCCCAACTAGATCCATAATCTAGCGCACAAGCTCTTAGCATATCCTCCAGAATCTGATTGACTCTCTCGGTCTGTCCATCTGTCTGCGGATGAAAGGCTATACTGAACTCTAGCCTGGTACCCAAAGTTTCGTGCAACTGATTCCAGAACTTTGAGGTAAACTAGGTTCCTCTATCTGATACAATGCTCCTCGGAACTTCATGCAGACATACGATCATGGTCATGTATATCTTTGCTAACTTAGCAATGGTGTAAGTGGTCTTCACTGGGATTAAATGAACTACCTTCGTCAAACGATCGACTACAACCCATATTGAGTCATAGCCTGAACGAGTCCTTGGCAATCCCGTGATAAAATCCATGCCTAGCTTATCCCACTTTCATTCGGGTATCGGTAATGGCTGTAGCAATCCTGCTGGCTTCTGATGCTCTGCCTTCACTCTCTAACATACATCACATACTACTACATACTCTGCAATATATTTCTTCATTCCGGTCCACCAGAAAGTGTCCTTCAAATCTAGATACATCTTTGTATTTCCTGGGTGAATCAAATACGGCGAATCATGGGCCTCTTGCAGAATCAACTTCCTGATCTCTGGGTCATTAGGCACATAAACGCGGTCCTCAAACCATAAGGTATCATGCTCGTCCTCACGAAATCCCTTAGCTTTTCCTTTGCTCATCTTCTCCTTTATTACGGCAATCTCCTTGTCAGTCTTCTGAGCTTCTATGATCTTATCCATCAGGGTAGACTGATCTCCAATGCTGCTACATAGCCTCTCGGAACTATCTCCAAACATAGCTCACGAAGATCCTCGGCTAACTCCTTTGGTAATTCTTCGGTCATGAGCGTGTTGACATGGCTCTTGCGCCTCAACGCATCGGCTACTATGTTAGCCTTTCCGGGGTGATAATGCAATCTTATATCATAATCCTTAATGAGCTCCAACCATCTTCTTTGCCTGAGATTCTACTCCTTTTGCGTGAAGATGTACTTCAAACTGTTGTGATCCGTGTACACCTCGCAATGGTTTCCGATGAGAAAATGTCTCCATGTCTTCAATGCATGCACTACGGCTGCTAACTCCAAATCATGTGTAGCATAATTTAACTCATGAGGTTTAAGTTGTCGTGAGGCATATGAAACAACTCTTCCCTCCTGCATAAGCACTTCTCCAAGTCCTCGACGAGAAGCGTCGCAATAAACTTCATAATCCTTGCGCTGGTCGGGCAGAATCAAAACTAGTGAGGTAACCAAACGTTTCTTCAATTCCTGGAAACTAGCCTCACATTCCTCAGTCCATATGAACTTGGTGTCCTTCTTCAACAACTCCGTCATAGGCTTCGCAATCTTCGAGAAATTCTCAATGAACCTCCGGTAGTATCCTGCAAGTCCAAGAAAACTTCGTATCTCTCCAACTGTTGTTGGGGCTGACAACTTTGGTGGGGTCTACTGCTATTCCTTCTCCGATTATGACATGTCCGAGAAATCCAACTTCCTTCAACCAAAACTCGCATTTGCTAAACTTGGCATATAACTGATGTTCTCTGAGCTTCTCCAGTACCAAACGCAAATGCTCCTTATGCTCTTCTTCATTCTTTGAGTAGACCAAAATATCATCAATGAACACCACGACGAACTTATCCAGAAACTCCATAAACACCTTGTTCATCATGTTCATGAAATAGGCAGGTGCGTTAGTCAGACCAAATGACATAACGGTATACTCGTACAGCCCGTACCTGGTGGTAAAAGTTGTTTTAGGTATATCCTTCTCCCGAATCTTCAACTGATGGTATCCTGATCGCAAATCGATCTTGGAAAATACCTTAGCTCCTTGCAATCGGTCAAACAAGTCATTGATCATCGGCAGTGGGTACTTGTTCTTGATTGTCACCTCATTCAATCCTCGATAATCAACAACCATCCTCAATGATCCATCCTTCTTCTCCACTAGAAGCACTGGTGATCCCCAAGGTGAAGAACTTGGGTGAATATATCCTTTATCCAATAATTCCTTAATCTGCTTCTTAATTTCCTCCAAATCTTTTGCGAGCATCCTATACGGTCTCTTAGATATCGGCCCCGTGCCTGGCAAAAGTTCAATCAGAAACTCAATGTCTCTATCAGGTGGCATGCCTGGCAACTCCTCTGGAAATACGTCAGGGAAATCCTTCACCATTGGTACTTCCTGTTGTACAACTCCTGATAAGGAATTTACTTGAGTCCTCTTCAGCTCATGCCGTGATACATACTTAATCCTTCTTCCTTCTGGGGTGGTAAGAAAAATCGACTTACTGGCGCAATCGATGTTTCCTCCATACATCGATAGCCAATCCATACCCAGTATCACATCCAAACCTTGTGATTCCAACATGATTAAATCCGAGGGGAAAACATGCCTACCTATACTCAATGGCACTTGAAAACATCCTCGACTGGCCATATACTCCGCTCCTGGTGAGCTCACTAACATTGGTGTTCTAAGAACCTTGGTGGGCAGTTTATACTTATCCACAAATCCCCTTGATATGTATGAATGCGATGCACCAGTATCAAAAAGAACGAGTGCAGTAAATGACTTAACCAAAAACTTACCTATCACTGCATCCGGCTGGGCTTCAACCTCCTCCACGTTAACGTGGTTCACCTGTCCCCTGTTGAAAGGGTTCGGCTTCTTCCCAGAGCTTCCATTGCCATTTCCATTCTTAGCTTCAGGACATTCATTTGCATAATGTCCAGTCTTCTGACACTTGTAGCAAGTGACTTGGCTCAGATCCCTCTTGGTTGGGGTTGATGGGTTGGTACGGTTCTGGCCGTTGCTTCCTCCATTCTCATTACCATTCTTGGAGCCACTATGGGTGTGCAAGATCCCTCCTCCATGAGTATGCTGAAAAGGTCCTCCCACATTCGGGGTAAAGCGGGGCTTCTGCTGAGCTCCAGAACTGTACTTCCCTTGTCCATACTTCCTCTTGCGGTTGTCAATCTGCTGCTGCTTCCCTTCAATCATGAGAGCTCTATCTACCAACTCCTGGTAGTTGTTAAAGGTTGCTACCATCAGCTGCATGCTCGGCTCATCATTCGGTCCTTCGAAACTTCTCTGCTTAGTGCATCCGTAGCGGCGTCATCCGGGGCATAACGTGCTAGCTTACTAAAGTCATCCACATACTGGCTAACTGTACGTCCTCCTTGGCGCAAGTTGCGAAACTCACGCTTCTTCATGGCCATAGCTCCTGGTAAAACATGGGCGTCGGAAGCTTCTTGGAATCGATCCCATGTGGCGGTGTCGATAGGATAAGTGGCTATGAAATTCTCCCACCATGATGTTGCGGGTCCATCAAGGCGATATGCGCAAAACGCACCTTATCCGCATCATGCATCCTGCGATGGTCAACTCCTTCCCATCTTGCGGAGCCAATCATACGCAACTATCGACTCGATGCTCTTGGAGAACACCGGTGATTCAGCCTCAAGAAAGCGGGCTAAGTGATCAGCGGTGGTGGTGGTGGTGGTGGGTTATTGTTGTTGTTGTTTTTCCCGATTACGATTACGGACTAGTATGCGCATCAATGCATTACATTCTTTGGATCAAGCGAGTGAGCTCATTTGGAAAGCAAATCCATTGTCACGTCTCGGAGGCATCTGAGGGTTTAGAAAAGATGAGAATATAGAATAGAATGAGGTCTAGAGAGAAAACACTACCCATATGCACATGAGACAAATTTCAATCAATATCACTTCAATCAATTCAAACAAGGGCATACAACGGTCTAACTATCATTACAAAAGTGCTCGGACTATACTATATACATGGGGAAATGCTACTACTGTTATGGTGGTCGACTAGAAAAACTGCTCAGTCGAAGACTCCATGATATCTGCTCCAGCTTCATCAACATAGTCATCATCGCTATCGTCTGGGTCCGAGTCAGTGTCGTCGATGATGATGTAGTTCTCCGTGCAAGTGCAATCATCGTCTTCTCCTCCTGTTGCGGGAAATCCCATGAATACTTTTAGCTTCTTCTTCAGATCATCATTCTTCTTCACAAGCGTTGCTATTTCCTCCTCATACCCATCGTGTGTAGACTTAAGTTCTTCTTCCAGCTCCGTGATCTTGTTCATAGCCTTCTTCAGGTCTATCATGCCTGCGCACATCTGGTTCTCCTGGCGACGAATGTGCTGGTTTAACTCCTGGATGAAATCTGCAATTGATCTATCCTTCCTAGTGCTGATCATCTCCCATTGCTCATCTTGGCACCCACAAATCTAGTAAATGGTATCCTTGAGATCCTTGTGGTAAACTTCTCCAATGCGTCCCATGGTGATGTGAGCTGCCATGCTCTTTCCTAGACTCCAGGTTGGTGCATCAAAGGAAAACTCTATGTGCTCGATGATGAGGCATGAGCGTCCTTCCGGAACTTGAACTTAAATCATCCAAAGACTCCTCTTACATTAAAGTGGCGATGTAGGTCCCGGTGAAGCTTGGTACTCCGATGTTCAGGTATCTAGTGACTTCCTTCAAGTGGCGTCCAAACGGTGTATCTTCATCCGGTTGCGTGAACTTGTTCCTTGCATCCGCCATCCTAAAAGAGTAGAAAAGATGAGAGTCAAAATGAGAAGAGAGAAGTGATCTAGGGCTTTAGCTTAATGGTCGTGTCTCTACGATCGGTGTGTGCTCGATACCATCTTGTAGCGACCGGACCTCAAACAATCGATCTCGTGCTTTAGTGTCATCCTGGATCGATGTCTTGACACGCCTGATGCTTGAAGGATTTATAACGAATAGCAATCACACACTTATTACATCGAATGTCTCAAAATAGAACTTATTACAATAAATATGGCTTAAGGCCATGTAATAACGATAACAGCAGAAGGCTTGGAAGATAAGCGAGTCCATCAACTCCAACGGCATCACTGAGTATAAGACCACGACCTAAGGCACCTTACTCGTCGTCTCAAAAGTCTGCAACATGAACGTTGCAGCCCGAAAACGGGTCAGCACATGGAATATGCTAGCAATGTAACACATAGAGAGTAATGAAAGAATAATACTATACTACATGCATATTTGGCTGGTGGATAGCTTTGTGGTTACAGTTTTGCATAAAGCCAATTTTTCCCTACTGCAAACAAATAAATTTTATTTAACTATCATGGTGGTTGTTAAACATTGAGAAGGTTCACCCAACTCAATCCCAATTAAGCATCATCATTAAACCCAACAAAATTAATTAAAGTAACATGAGGAGATTCGCATGATAATCCAAGTACTAGATACTCAAAACATCCATAACCGGGGACACAACTAACCATGATTAGTTTATACACTCTGCAGAGGTTTGCGCACTTTTCCCCGCAAGACTCGATCTCCTCCGTTGGGATTATCGCACTACAGGGTTTTTGCGAAACAGATGACCGAGACATAGTCTTTCAGAAGCGTTTACACCTTACGATGGGTAGACCATTACACCTAATTTCCCCTACATCTGCTAGTCTACCACTGTAAGAGTTCACACGACTTAATCAACTATGCTAGAGCCCATAGTAGCTTGTGGCTGCACATGGAAGTTTCTAGCATGAATAATCTCATGATCCCTTTGAGCCTGGGTGGCGGTCCATAAAGAAAATAACAGGCAATCACTGGAATCCCAGGTACCTCAATCCACCCAGATGTGTATTGAAGTTGCCACCTTGAATAAACCATTAATTAACAATCTCACATCTGTCATGGATACACTCACCCAATCCATGTCTACTAGCATAACATAGCAATATAAGCAAACATAGAAGTAACTCCCAAAGGTTTGATAATAAAACAGGATATAGACATGATTCGTCCATTTTGCATCATGCTTTTATATAAATATTTATTGCATTATGGGCTGTTATTACACATTATATCTCAATACTTATGGCTATTCTCTCTTATTTTACAAGGTTTACCATGAAGAGGGGGAATGCCGGCAGCTGGAATTCTGGCTGGAAAAGGAGCAAACGTTGGCAACCTATTCTCCACAGCTCCAAAAGTCACGAAACTCCACAAAACAACCTTTTGGAATTAATAAAATTTACGGCGAAAGAAATAGGCCGGGGGCCCACACCTGTCCAAGAGGCAGGGGAGCCCCTATAGGCGTGCCCCTATCTCTGGGCCTATGAACGCCCGAGACCGGCCTTGAAGACTTCCGGCTACTCGAGTTTCGTCATGTGATTTGTTTTGTTTGTTGCTTTCATCTTTGCATCATTTGCATTGCATCATGTCATCATGCCATCATTTCATTAATTTTAAAACTCATCTAAATAAACCGTATGGATCTTCGGTCCATTTAAATCGAGGGAACTCACATGGTGATTCTCTTTAAAACGTATCCTCTCGATATTTAGGGAGATATTATAAAACATTCCATTTTTGGAATTCACCGTAACACACTTGCAAAATTCCCATGCCCTTTCTACTTCAAGTTTGGTCCCCAAACTTTGCCAATATTTCTTTTCCCATTTATCGAGGCACCTCCTAATTTCTCAACATTTTGGACACTTCTCAAACCCGTCCTAGTTCAAATCATTTGAATTAAATTCAAATGAATTTGAATTAGATCTTCAATCTTGCCACTTCATTTTTCTTGGAGCGAGCATATTTACGTGAGTCGTGGAAATTATCCCCATGCCGACTTCTTTCCCTAACCCTCTCTCCTTTTTCCCTCTCTCTATTTTGTTTTTCGCTCAAAGAGAATTAGAGAGAGAGAGAGAAGGTGCTTGCAGCCCAGCCGGCCTCTTAGGCCCGGCCAACCTAGCTGGCCCAAGGCCCACCTAACCTATTCTAACCCTAGCCCGATCCCGCATCTCTCTTCCTCCCTCGCTCCCTCGGCGCCGCCACCTTGCAGCCCCGATCCCCGCGCCTCGCCCGTCCCTACACCAGATCGGCAGGAGAGCCCAGCCCTCTCTCCCTCGTTCTCACTGGCCCAGCCCCTTCGTCCGATCCCCATCTCCTCTCGTCTCCCACCGCGCAGCCCTCGACCTCCCCTCCTCTCGGCGCGCCTCTCATGGCGCCCGCATCAATCGCGCCGGCCTCTCCTTCCTTGCGCCACATCAGACCTCCACAGCGCGCGCGCCCTCCTCGACCACCCGCGCCGTCCCAGCAGCGCCTCCACGTCTTGCCGGCCGCCCGATCGCGCCGTCCCGCAGGCGCCTCCCCGCGCCGTCAGCCGCCCGACCCGCCGCGCCATCCTTCCCGCGGCCTCAAGCCCCTAGTCGGAGCTGCACCCAAGCCGCGCCGCCGGCCAAGCCCCTCGTCCCCGCCGGCTCCTGTCGCGCCTCTGCCTCGCCTCTGTACTCCCATGGCGTTGCTAGCTCCGTCACTGCCGCTGCCGCTCCCCTACACCATCTCCATAGCTCCATGCTGCACCTCCCGCTGGCCCCGTTGATGCCATGGCCCTCCTCCTTCAGCGTAGCGCCTGCACCCATCGTCGCCGCTCCCAGCCGCTCCCTCACCGTCCCTCGCCGTTGTCCTCTGCTCGGGAACGAGCTCGATCCCGAGCGCCTTCAGCCCGTTCGACCTCCTCTGTCCGTGCCTTGTGATGCTGCCCCTTTTGTCGTTGCCAAGGCCATTGAATCCAGGGACACAAGACCGCCTCGGTGGATTCCATTTGACAAGTTTCTCTCGGCAACCCTGAACATCTACGTGGATTCGCCAAGTAGCACGACGACCATCGCTTGGCAAGTTCGACTACACGATGAAGCGACAAGTACCTCTACCGCGTCTACGGGATCGCCAAGAACGCGTACCTCGACGACCCGCCAAGTACCCCTTCGGATGCGCCAAGTTCGACTACATGGTCCGCCAAGTACCTCTGCCGAGCGACCACGGACATCTGAAGCGAGCGTGTACAACTACCGTCGCCGTGTACAGCGACTTCCACTCGCCGTGTCGACTACTTCCCACGACGGCCCGTGAGCGACTACTTCCCTCTCTGACGCGAACCATTCCGAAATGCACGCGCGAAGGTATAACCCGAGCGACCGTCCGTGAGCGAATGCATGTGTTGTATGATATGCTTTGCTTGCACCGTGTCCGAATTGTCACGCGTTTCCTTGCCACTAATCCGTGGGAACCGGTTGCGGGATCATTCCACCATCTTTCGCATGTTCCGCACGCTCCGTCACCTTTCTTTTGCACCGACATCTCGAGGTTGCCGGATCACCGATATGTTGCCGTGGCATCATTTGGATTCGCCGCCGTGGCACCATTTTTGTTTCACCGCCGTGGCACCTTTTTGTTCCGCCATGGCTACAAATGATTCATATCATGCTCATGTCAACATTTTCATAAGATTGCATAAAACTTGCATATGTCATCCGCATCATGATAACAACAATTAAAATATTTAAAACTTGTTGTTGCATTAAATTGCTAAATGACATGTGGGGATTTTCCGGAAGTGTTGTTTGTGTTTCCGGCCTCACTTAAACTTGCCTAAATTGTTAGTTTAATTATGCTTCACCTCTTGCCATGTTTAATAACACTTAATATTGTTGGGTACATAACCGAGAGAGAACTAAATAATTGATGTGGTGTTTCCTCAACATGCAACTCGTTGCATATTGAGCTCCACTTAATTTGTAGTATTGTTCGTTGCACTTTGCCATGCCATGCCTCATTAAACCGGACATGCATCATACTTGTTTGTGCATCATGCCATGATTATGCTTGTGTGTTTACCATGTTGTTTGCTTCTTTCCGGTTTGCTTCTCTCGTTAGCTTCGGTTTTGTTCCGGATTTGTGAGGATTCGTTCGACTACGTCCGTTTGTCTTCTTGATGTACTCATTCTTCTTCCTTGCGGGATCCCAGGCAAGATGATCATACCCTCAAAATCACTTCTATCTTTGCTATGCTAGTTTGCTCGCTCTTTTGCTATGCCAATGCTACGATGCCTACCATTTGCTTGTCAGCCTCCCAAATTGCCATGAACCCCTAACCTTTGACACCTTTCCTATGCAAACCGTTGTTTGGCTAAGTTACCGCTTTGCTCAGCCCCTCTTATAGCGTTGTTAGTTGCAGGTAAAGATTGAAGTTTGTTCCTTGTTGGAACATGGAGATGTTGTTCCTTGTTGGAACATGTTTACTTGTTGGGATATCACAATATCTCTTATATTATTAATGCATCTATATATTTGGTAAAGGGTGGAAGGCTCGGCCTTATGCAGTGTTTTGTTCCACTCTTGCCGCCTAGTTTCCGTCATACCGGTGTTATCTTCCCGGATTTTGCGTTCCTTACGCGGTCGGGTGATTTATGGGACCCCCTGACGGTTCGCTTTGAATAAAACTTGTCCAAAGAAGGCCCAACCTTGGTTTTACCATTTGCCTCACCTAGCCCTTTTTTCCCTTGGGTTTCGGAGCCCGAGGGTCATCTTTATTTTAGCCCCCCGGGCGGTGCTCCTTCGAGTGTTGGTCCGAAGCAGGCAGATCAAGGGGCCACCTCGGGCAACTCGAGGGCTGGTTTTACTCGAGGTGACCCATCCGGTGTGCCACGAGAGCGAGTACGTCGACTCCTATCGGGATTTGTCGGCACATCGGGCGGCTTTGCTGGTCTTGTTTTACCATTGTCGAAATGTCTTGATGTACGGGATACCGAGTCGATCGGAGTGTCTTGGGTGAAGGTCTATTCCTTCGATGATCGCGAGAGCTTGTCATGGGCTAAGTTGGGACACCCTGCAGGTTTAAACTTTCGAGAGCCGTGCCGCGGTTATGTGGCAGATGGGAATTTGTTAATGTCCGGTTGTAGAAAACCTGAAGTTGACCTTAATTAAAATACATCAACCATGTGTGTAACCGTGATGGTCTCTTTCCGGCGGAGTCCCGGAAGTGAACACGGTGTTGGAGTTATGCTTGACGCAGGTTGCTATAGGATCACTTCTTGATCATACTTTTATCGACCGTGCTTTGCCTTCTCTTCTCGCTCTCATTTGCGTATGTTAGCCACCGTTTATGCTAGTCGCTTGCTGCAGCTCCACCTCATGCCTTTACCTTACCCATAAGCTTAAATAGTCTTGATCTCGCGGGTGCGAGATTCTTTGAATCCCGTGGCTCACGGATACTTCAAAACCAGTTTGCAGGTGCCTATGTTACCAAGCAGGTGACGCAACCAAGCTCAAGGAGGAGCTCGATGAAGATCTTGTTCTTTGTGTTGTTTCGTTTCAGTTGTTCAGTAGTGGAGCCCAGTTGGGGTCGATCGGGGACCTTTGTCGCATTTGGGGTTCTTCTTTTATGTTGGTTCCGTAGTTGGACCTTGATTGTATCTGGATGATGTAATGCTTTACTCATGTAATTGTGTGAAGTGGCGATTGTAAGCCAACTATGTATCTCTTTCCCTTATGTATTACATGGGTTGTGTGAAGATTACCTCACTTGCGACATTGCTTTCAATGCGGTTATGCCTCTAAGTCGTGCTTCGACACGTGGGAGATATAGCCGCATCGAGGGCGTTACAAGTTTGTAATCAGAGCCTTCCCCGACCTTAGGAGCCCCACTGCTTGATCGTTTTTAGCGGCCGAGTTGTGTCTAGAAAAATGTTTTGAGTCATTTAGGATTATATATATCGGAGAGTTTAGGAATTCTTTTTACTCCCAGTCCTTCGACCTTACGGTGAGGTATCTGACGTAGAGTTTTGACTCTTCTCTTCTCAAATTTCACTAAATTTTTTTTAGGATCACGCGGGTATCTTAGAATCGTTCCGATGGTTTTATGACGAGAATATTGTTCTTGGTGCCTCCTGTCATTTAGGGGTTGTGGCAGTGTCCCGGGAGTTGAGCTCGAGGTGTTGTTGTCATAATTTTATCGTTGCGATTCGGAATACCGAGTTTAATCGCCGACATCAAAAATCTCTTTTATGCAGTTGTTGGTGAGATAACCCGCTAACCCAAGATCTTGAGGTGAGTACGGAGTATTGCCATGACTTCGTATAACGGATGCTTTTGAAGGTTGAGGTACACGATTTCGAAGGTTTCTTGGTTATGTGTTGACGGATGGATACAATTTGGATGTAGGGATTGTTAGTTTGGGTGAGATATATTGCTCCCTGTATCCCCAACACCAGATTGCATAACCGAGAAAGTTTGGGAGTTTCATAGGTGGGAATTCAAGTAGCTCTTAGGATATCTTTCCGACGGATGTATGATATGAAATTGGGGTTCGGCGTCTAGTGGTCCGCCTATTCACGGTTGGTTTCTGATGGTCTCGTTGTGTCTTAAAGAGTCCTTGGCTATGCCGACTCGGGGCGCTTCGTATGTCATGTGCCTTGCCTTGTACATGATGGTGTTGTACGATTGAGCCCGTGTAGGCCCCACCACGAAAACTTCGGACGAAATCTCTATCATATGTTTGTTCCGGCTTATTCTGCAAGCCAGTCCTTTGTTTTTGTTTTATTTGTGGTATTAAAGTTGCTTTGAAGTCAAATGTTGAATCCATACCTTTCCTAAATGGTGTTCTCATATTTCTATGGGAGTACTAATCCTTCTTGATCATCGAGGTTGTCATGTTAATTATTTTCCAATCGGTGCGCTTCTCTTCGAGATGATCCCATCATTCTTTCCATCCGCAAGATAAATTCTAAGTTTTCTCAACGGTGTTTGTTTCATCCGTCTCCAAGTTGCCTTTGTTTTTTCCCGCCCACCCACCCTTTTTCCTCAAGGACTAAGATTTCTTTACCAAGTATCCTTTTATTTTTGTGAAGTTTCTCCATTCTTTTCCGTCAATGTTCTTATCCGGTGATTACCCATGAAGATGCTCAACAGCTTCAAGTTCATCATCCTTCATTGTTGTTTCTTCTCCGGTGGATTCAAGTCAAGTTTTGTTGATCATACCTTTTTCCTCATTTCAATGTCTTCTCATACCGGTGCACCTCATTATCATTCTACTTCTCGCTATTTGTTATTCCGGAGTGCTCAAGATATCTCGAAGATTCGTGTTTCCACTCTGCATTCGCTCAAGCTCTTTCAAGATTGGTATCTCATTCAAGTCATTTAAGTCAACCGGTGCAACATCTCTTTTAAATCTTTTCAACGGTGTTCTTTTGAGTGGGCCCTAACCCACAGGTCTTTTCGAGGATCTTACGACTCTTCTATTTTCCCGAGCTATCCTAAATTCTTCTCCAAGTTTGACGTAAGAATGAGTTATCATCAGTCAAATGCTTTTCTCCAAGATCTTTCAAATTCTTTTCATGGTTGGCTCAACCTCTTCGCTTTTGATTCTTCCGGTGTGCCTCAATAATTCTTGGTGGTGTTTCTCGTTGTCATTCTCATCATTTGAAGACCGAAGAAGAGTTTCTCTTTAATCTTGCTCTATTCTCTTCAAGATTCATGGTGCTAGCTTGTTGCCATCCTCTCATAATTGTTTTCGATTGTGAGAATCTTTTCACCCATCTGGAGCATTTTAGGAGTCTTTTCAGTTTCATTATTTGAAGCCCATCATCTCAGTATTATTCATTCTCAGCTTTCAGCTCTCGTTCTCAAAGGCTTCCGGTGCATCGTTCAAATAACCTCTAATTAGTTCATGGTCTCTTCATTCTCATGTATCTAAATTCCCTCAAGTATCTTCATTCGTTTTCCAATTCTTCCCGGTGAATTGTGCCTTTGCTACGTTCATTTTCAATTCTTACGGTGGTTCGTGCAAGATCTCTCTTCCTTGTTCATCATATCAATTCATTTGTTGTTCCAATCCTACCGGTGGTTCGTTGAAGACCTTCTCAAGTTTTGATATATCTCTTATAATCCTTTCTACGAGAATAAGTAGTATGCCAAATCCGTTGCTTGTCATCAATTTAAATTGGTGAAGGATACGCATAACATAATTCTTGTTCTTGTTTCATCCAAGTGATTAATTCCTTCTTTCGGAGTTTTTTCATGATGAATAAATTCTCGGTTTCAGTTGTTTCATCTTTTCTTTTCCCGGAGTTCCAAGCTCTCATAATCACGAAGATCCATCTAAATCAGAGCAAGGCTTCACCTTGTGTTTTTAACTTCTCTTTCTTTTTATCATCCGTTTATTACCGGAGTTCTTCATGGAGTTTCTTCATGGTGGTTCGTCAAGGATTCCTTTCATTCTTCAATTGTTCTTCAAGATTTCTCTTGAAGTCAAGATTAGCCAAGCTATACCCAAAAAATAAACATGGTGCTCAACACATGTTTTGTTTTGAGGAGCTCAAGCATTCTTCATCTTGCATTCCAAAGTGCAATTCTTTCTACCTTATCTCTTGAGATGGTGATATATCATTCTTGATAATTTCCATTCATGTTTCGTGATTCACATGTTGTCAAGAATGAGGTATTTTAAATCCATCATTTTCTCTTTGTTCAAGAGATCTTTTCAACCGTCAATCTCTTCATTGGAGTTATCTTGGTATAGATTTCACCTTAAGCCTTCCCTAAGGAAAGTTGCTATTTTGGTGCTTATTAATGACCCAAGTTATCTCTTTTCCATCTTGATGGAACAGGCTTTCATCTCTTCGTTAATCTCTAGCAATCAATTGTTTTCGTTAGTGGCAGAATGTCACCTCATAATTTTGAGATGTTTCCATAAGCCCACTACAAGCTTATTCTTTTCGTTGTTGGTTTTCCAACAACTCCGTTATAACCTTCTTGGAAGGGTGCTTTCCAAGCTCATTTGTGGCAGAAGTTTGCATTTTCTCCTACATTATGTTATTCCAATGATCTATCTTCTATTGTTTCTTCCGGAGGCATTATGATGTTGCTCTCTTCGCTCATCATCTCAAATTGTGAGGACCGTGTTCTTTCCATGCTTACCCATTTAACCGGATTGTTGTATCTTCTCTGCTCTAGTTCTTTTCATCTTATCAAGTCTTGCATCTCTTTTCAGTCGAAGTGCTGCCCAAATTATATCAGTCTTATTCCTTCTCTATCTTGTTTAACCGGAGTGGTTTCGAATTCTATCTTGTCCATTAAACTCCTCATTCATAGCTTTGCAACCTTCAAGTCCTCGTAATGTTCCTTGTTCCTCTTTTCTAACGGATTGTTTGCAATCTCGTTCATCTCTGTTGTATTCTTTCCTTCAATTTGTTCAACCTCTCAAGGTTCGTGGTTTCACTTGTTTGTCAAAGAAGCAACTTAGTTTTACCTCTTCTCTTCCTCTCCTTTTCCCTTCGGTGCCATCCTAGATCTCGGGACGAGATCCTCTCGTAGTGGTGGAGTGTTGTAACGCCCCGAGACCGACGCTTCAGAAGACTTCCAGCTACTCCGAGTTTCGTCATGTGATTTGTTTTGTTTGTTGCTTTCATCTTTGCATCATTTGCATTGCATCATGTCATCATGCCATCATTTCATTAATTTTAAAACTCATCTAAATAAACCGTATGGATCTTCGGTCCATTTAAATCGAGGGAACTCACATGGTGATTCTCTTTAAAACGTATCCTCTCGATATTTAGGGAGATATTATAAAACATTCCATTTTTGGAATTCACCGTAACACACTTGCAAAATTCCCATGCCCTTTCTACTTCAAGTTTGGTCCCCAAACTTTGCCAATATTTCTTTTCCCATTTATCGAGGCACCTCCTAATTTCTCAACATTTTTGGACACTTCTCAAACCCGTCCTAGTTCAAATCATTTGAATTAAATTCAAATGAATTTGAATTTAGATCTTTCAATCTTGCCACTTCATTTTTCTTGGAACGAGCATATTTCTGTGAGTCCAGGGAAATTATCCCCATGCCCGACTTCTTTCCCTAACCCTCTCTCCCTTTTTTCCCTCTCTCTATTTTGTTTTCTGCTCAAAGAGAATTAGAGATAGAGAGAGAGAAGGTGCTTTGCAGCCCAGCCGGCCTCTTAGGCCCGGCCAACCTAGCTGGCCCAAGGCCCACCTAACCTATTCTAACCCTAGCCCGATCCCACGCATCTCTCTTCCTCCCCTCGCTCCCCTCGGCGCCCGCCTTGCAACCCCGATCCCCTCGCGCCTCGCCCGTCCCTACACGATCGACAGGAGAGCCCAGCCCTCTCCCCTCGTTCTCACAGCGCCCAGCCCCTTCGTCCGATCCCCATCTCCCTCTCGTCTCCCACCGCGCAGCCCTCGACCTCCCCTCCTCTCGAGCGCGCCTCTCATGGCGCCCGCATCAATCGCGCCGGCCTCTCCTTCCTTGCGCCACATCAGGACCTCCACAGCGCCGCCGCCCCTCCTCGACCAGCCGCGCCGTCCCGCATGGCGCCTCCACGTCTTGCCGGCCGCCCGACCGCGCCGTCCCGCGGCGCCCCCGCGCCGTCGGCCGCCGACCCGCCGCGCCATCCTTCCCCATGCCTCAAGCCCCTAGTCGGAGCTGCACCCAAGCAGCGCCGCCCGCAAGCCCTCGTCCCCCCGGCTCTGTCGCGCCTCTGCCTCGCCTCTGTACTCCCATGGCGTTGCTAGCTCCGTCCGCTGCCGCTGCCGCTCCCTACACCATCTCCATAGCTCCATCTGCACCTCCGCTGGCCCGTTGATGCCATGGCCCTCCTCCTTCAGCGTAGCGCCTGCACCCATCGTCGCCGCTCCCAGCCGCTCCCTCACCGTCCCTCACCGTTGTCCTCTGCTCGGGAACGAGCTCGATCCCGAGCGCCTTCAGCCCGTCCGACCTCCTCTGTCCGTGCCTTGTGATGCTGCCCCTTTTGTCGTTGCCAAGGCCATTGAATCCAGGGACACAAGACCGCCTCGGTGGATTCCAGTTGACAAGTTTCTCTCGGCAACCCTGAACATCTACGCGGATTCGCCAAGTAGCACGACGACCATCGCTTAGCAAGTTCGACTACACGATGATGCGACAAGTACCTCTACCGTGTCCACGGGATCGCCAAGAACGCGTACCTCGACGACCCACCAAGTACCCCTTCGGATGCGCCAAGTTCGACTACATGGTCCGCCAAGTACCTCTGCCGACGACCCTGGACATCTACGAAACGAACGTGTACAACTACCATCGCCGTGTACAACGACTTCCACTACGCCGTGTACGACTACTTCCCACGACGGCCCGTGAACGACTACTTCCCTCTACGAACGCGAACCATTCTGAAATGCACGCTTCGAAGGTATAACCCCGAGACGACCGTCCGTGAACGAATGCATGTGTTGTATGATATGCACTGCTTGCACCGTGTCCGAATTGTCACGCGTTTCCTTGCCACTAATCCGTGGGAACCCGGTTGCCGGGATCATTCCACCATCTTTCGCATGTTCCGCACGCTCCCGTCACCTTTCTTTTGCACCGACATCTCGAGGAGTTGTTGGATCACCGATATGTTGCCGTGGCATCATTTCGGATTTCGCCGCCGTGGCACCATTTTTGTTTCACCGCCGTGGCACCCTTTTTGTTCCGCCATGGCTACAAATGCTTCATATCATGCTCATGTCAACATTTTCATAAGATTGCATAAAACTTGCATATGTCATCCGCATCATGATAACAACAATTAAAATATTTAAAACTTGTTGTTGCATTAAATTGCTAAATGACATGTGGGGATTTTCCGGAAGTGTTGTTTGTGTTTCCGGCCTCACTTAAACTTGCCTAAATTGTTAGTTTAATTATGCTTCACCTTTTGCCATGTTTAATAACACTTAATATTGTTGGGTACATAACCGAGAGAGAACTAAATAATTGATGTGGTGTTTCCTCAACATGCAACTCGTTGCATATTGAGCTCCACTTAATTTGTAGTATTGTTCGTTGCACTTTGCCATGCCATGCCTCATTAAACCGGACATGCATCATACTTGTTTGTGCATCATGCCATGATTATGCTTGTGTGTTTATCATGTTGTTTGCTTCTTTCCGGTTTGCTTCTCTCGTTAGCTTCGGTTTCGTTCCGGAGTTGTGAGGATTCGTTCGACTACGTCCGTTTGTCTTCTTGATGGACTCATTCTTCTTCCTTGCGGGATCCCAGGCAAGATGATCATACCCTCGAAATCACTTCTATCTTTGCTATGCTAGTTTGCTCGCTCTTTTGCTATGCCAATGCTACGATGCCTACCATTTGCTTGTCAGCCTCCCAAATTGCCATGAACCCCTAACCTTTGACACCTTTCCTATGCAAACCGTTGTTTGGTTAAGTTACCGCTTTGCTCAGCCCCTCTTATAGCGTTGTTAGTTGCAGGTGAAGATTGAAGTTTGTTCCTTGTTGGAACATGGAGATGTTGTTCCTTGTTGGAACATGTTTACTTGTTGGGATATCACAATATCTCTTATATTATTAATGCATCTATATATTTGGTAAAGGGTGGAAGGCTCGGCCTTATGCACAGTGTTTTGTTCACTCTTGCCGCCCTAGTTTCCGTCATACGGTGTTATGTTCCCGGATTTTGCGTTCCTTACTGCGGTCGGGTGATTTATAGGACCCCCGACAGTTCGCTTTGAATAAAACTTGTCAAAGAAGGCCCAACCTTGGTTTTACCATTTGCCTCACCTAGCCCTTTTTCCCTTGGGTTTCGGAGCCCGAGGGTCATCTTTATTTTAGCCCCGGGCGGTGCTCCTTCGAGTGTTGGTCCGAAGCGGCAGATCAGGGGCCACCTTGGGGCAACTCGAGGGCTGGTTTTACTCGTAGGTGACCCATCCGGTGTGCCACGAGAGCGAGTACGTGCGACTCCTATCGGGATTTGTCGGCACATCGGCGGCTTTGCTGGTCTTGTTTTACCATTGTCGAAATGTCTTGATGTACCGGGATACCGAGTCGATCGGAGTGTCTTGGGTGAAGGTCTATTCCTTCGATGATCGCGAGAGCTTGTCATGGGCTAAGTTGGGACACCCTGCAGGTTTAAACTTTCGAGAGCCGTGCCCGCGGTTATGTGGCAGATGGGAATTTGTTAATGTCGGTTGTAGAAAACCTGAAGTTGACCTTAATTAAAATACATCAACCGTGTGTGTAACCGTGATGGTCTCTTTCCGGAGTCCGGAAGTGAACACGGTGTTGGAGTTATGCTTGACGCTTGAGTTGCTATAGGATCACTTCTTGATCATACTTTTATCGATTGTGCTTTGCCTTCTCTTCTCGCTCTCATTTGCGTATGTTAGCCACCGTTTATGCTAGTAAACTGCTGCAGCTCCACCTCATGCCTTTACCTTACCCATAAGCTTAAATAGTCTTGATCTCATGGTGCGAGATTCTTTGAGTCCCGTGGCTCACGGATACTTCAAAACCAGTTTGCGGTGCCTATGTTACCGGCGGTGGCGCAACCAAGCTCAAGGAGGAGCTCGATGAAGATCTTGTTCTTTGTGTTGTTTCGTTTGATTGTTGATAGTGGAGCCCAGGTTGGGGTCGATCGGGGACCTTTATCGCATTTGGGGTTCTTCTTTTATGTTGGTTCCGTAGTCGGACCTTGATTGTATCTGGATGATGTAATGCTTTACTCATGTAATTGTGTGAAGTGGCGATTGTAAGCCAACTATGTATCTCTTTCCCTTATGTATTACATGGGTTGTGTGAAGATTACCTCACTTGCAACATTGCTTTCAATGCGGTTATGCCTCTAAGTCGTGCTTTGACGCGTGGGAGATATAGCCGCATCGAGGGCGTTACAGGCCCCCTGGTGGGCCTCCGGCGTCCATCTTCTGCTATATCATCACTTTTACCCTGAAAAAATCGTGGGTAAGCTTACGGGACGAAACTCCGCCGCCACGAGGCGAAACCTTGGCGGAATCAATCTAGGGCTCTGGCGGAGCTGTTCTGCCGGGGACACTTCCCTCCGGGAGGGGGAAATCATCACCAATGTCATCACCAACGATCCTCTCATCGAGAGGGGGTCAATCTCCATCAACATCTTCACCAGCACCATCTCCTCTCAAAACCCTAGTTCATCTCTTGTATCCAATCTTGTATCAAAACCACAAATTGGTACCTGTGGGTTGCTAGTAGTGTTGATTACTCCTCGTAGTTGATGCTAATTGGTTTACTTGGTGGAAGATCATATGTTCAGATCCTTTATGCATATTATTTCTCATCTGATTATGAACATGAATATGCTTTGTGAGTAGTTACGTTTGTTCCCGAGGACATGGGTGAAGTCTTGCTATTAGTAGTCATGTGAATTTGGTATTCGTTCGGTATTTTGATGAGATGTATGTTGTCTTTTCCTCTAGTGGTGTTATATGAACGTCGACTACATGACACTTCACTATTATTTGGGCCTATAGGAAGGCATGGGGAAGTAATAAGTAGATGATGGGTTGCTAGAGTGACAGAAGCTTAAACCCTAGTTTATGAGTTGCTTCGTTAGGGGCTGATATGGATCCATATGTTTAATGTTGTGGTTAGGTTTACCTTAATACTTCTTTTATAGTTGCAGATGCTTGCAATAGGGGTTAATCATAAGTGGGATGCTTGTCCAAGTTAGGGCAGTACCCAAGTACCGGTCCACCCACATACCAAATTATCAAAGTACCGAACGTGAATCATATGAACGTGATGAAAACTAGCTTGACGATAATTCCCAATGTGTCCTCGGGAGCTCCTACCTTATTATTAGAAATTGTCCAGGCTTATGCTTTGCTACATAAAGGATTGGGCCACCTTGCTGCACTTTATTTACTTTATTTACGTGTTACTCGTTACTATTTATATTATCACAAAACTATCTATCACCTACAATTTCAGTGCTTGCAGAGAAAACCTTACTGAAAACCGCTTATCATTTCCTTCTGCTCCTTGTTGGGTTCAACACTCTTACTTACCAAAAGGACTACGATTGATCCCCTACACTTGTGGGTCATCAAGACTCTTTTCTGGCGCCATTGCCAGGGAGTGTAGCGCTTTTGGTGAGTGGAACTTGGTAAGGAAACATTTATATAGTGTGCTGAAATTTTATGTTACTTGTCACTATGGAAACTAATCCTTTGAGGGGCTTGTTTGGGGTATCTTCACCCCAACCAGAAGAGCAATGACTTTCTCCTCAACCTACTGAACTTTATGAAAATATTTACTTTGAGATTCCTTCGGGTATGATAGAGAAACTGCTAGCTAATCCATTTGCAGGAGATGGAACATTGCATCCCGATTTACACCTTATCTTTGTGGATGAAGTTTGTGGATTATTTAAGCTTGCGGTATTCCCGATGATGTTGTCAAAGGAAGGTCTTCCTTTATCTTTGAAGGGAGATGCATTGACATGGTATAGGCTATGTGATGATACAGGATCTTGGAATTATAAGCGATTGAAGTTGGAATTTCACCAGAAGTTCTATCCTATGCATCTTGTTCATCATGATCGTAATTACATATATAATTTATGGCCTCACGAAGGAGAAAGCATCGCTCAAGATTGGGGGAGGCTTAAGTCAATGTTATATTCATGCCCCAATCATGATCTCTCTCAGGAAATGATTATTCAGAACTTTTATGCTCAGCTTTCTCTTGATAGTCTCAACCTGCTCGATACTTCCTGTGTTGGTTCTTATATGCTGAAGACTATTGATTTCAAATGGGACTTATTGGAAAGAATTAAACGCAACTCTGAAGATTGGGGTTCTGACGAGGTTAAGGAGTCAGGTATGACACCTAAGTTCGATTGTGTTAATCTTTTATGGATACCGATGCTTTTCGTGGATTTAGCTCTAAGTATGGACTTGACTCTGATATAGTAGCTACTTTCTGTGAATCTTTTGCTACTCACGTTGATATCCCTAAAGAGAAGTGGTTTAAATATAATCCTCCTATTGAAGTGAAAGTAGTTGCACCTATTACAGTCGAAGAAAAGACTATTACCTATAGTGATCCTATTGTTCCTACTGCTTATGTTGAAAAACCTCCTTTTCCTGTTAGGATAAAGGATCATGCTAAAGCTTCGACTGTTGTTTGTAAGAGTAATACTAGGACTTATACACCTGCTGAGCAAATTAATGTTGAACCTAGTATTGTTATGGTTAAAGATCTCTTGGATGAGGACTTAGATGGGCATGTTATTTCTTTCTTGGGTGAGGCTGCGATATTGCTAGACACGATACTAAGACACGTAGACTGTCGTAGGCATGCTGTTATTTCTGTTAAAATAGGAGATCATTGTTATCATGGCTTATGTGATATGGGTGCTAGTGCTAGTGCGATACCTTATGATCTTTATAAAGAAATTATGCACGACATTGCACCCGTTGAATTAGAAGACATTAATGTTACTATTAAGCTTGCTAATAGGGATACCATTAAACCTATTGGGATTGTTAGAGATGTTGAAGTTTTGTGTGGGAAGGTTAAATACCCTGCTGATTTTCTTGTTCTTGGTTCCCCACAAGATGATTTTTGTCCCATTATTTTTGGTAGACCCTTCTTGAATACTGCTAGTGCTAAGATTAATTGTGAAAAGAATATTGTCACTGTTAGCATAGATGGTATGTCTCATGAATTTAATTTCGCCAAGTTTAGTAGACAACCTCGTGAAAGGAAACTACCTAGTAAGGATGAGATTATTGGTCTTGCCTCCATTGCTGTTCCTCCAACTGATCCGTTAGAACAATATTTGCTAGACCATGAAAACGATATGTTTATGAAGGAAAGGGAAGAAATAGATGAAGTGTTCCTTAAACAGGAACCTATGTTGAAACATAACCTTCCCGTTGAAATTCTTGGGGATCCCCCTCCACCCAAGGGTGATCCCATGTTTGAACTTAAACCCTTACCTGATAATCTTAAGTATGCTTATCTTGATGAAAAAGAAATATATCCTGTTATTATTAGTGCTAACCTTTTAGAGAAAGAAGAAGAAAGATCATTGAAAACTCTGAAGAAGCACTGAGCAGCTATTGGATATACTCCGGATGATCTTAAGGGCGTTAGTCCCATGTTATGTCAACACAAAATTACATTGGAGGATGATGCCAAACCAGTTAGAGATCCTCGAAGACGATTAAATCCCAAGATGAAGGAAGTGGTAAGAAAGGAGATACTAAAGCTCCTTGAGGCAGGTATTATTTATCCCGTTGCTGATAGTGAATGGGTAAGCCCTGTCCATTGTGTCCCTAAAAAGGGAGCTATTACCGTTGTTCCTAATGATAAAGATGAATTGATCCCGCAAAGAATTATTACAGGTTATAGGATGGTAATTGATTTCCGTAAGTTAAATAAAGCTAAGAAGAAAGATCATTACCCTTTACCTTTTATTGATCAAATGCTAGAAAGACTATCCAAACACACACATTTCTGCTTTTCAGATGGTTACTCTGGTTTCTCTCAGATACCTGTGTCAGCGAAGGATCAATCTGAAACTACTTTTACTTGCCCTTTTGGTACTTTTGCTTATAGACGTATGCCTTTTGGTTTATGTAATGCACCTGCTACCTTTCAAAGATGCATGATGGCTATATTTTCTGATTTTTGTGAAAAGATTTGTGAGGTATTCATGGATGACTTCTCTGTCTATGGATCCTCTTTTGATGATTGTTTGAGCAACCTTGATCGAGTTTTGTAGAGATGCCAAGACACTAGTCTTGTCTTGAATTGGGAAAAGTGTCACTTTATGGTTAATGAAGGCATTGTCTTGGGGACAAGATCTCCGAGAGAGGTATTGAAGTTGATAAAGCCAAAGTTGATGCTATTGAAAAGATGCCAAGTCCCAAGGACATAAAAGGTATAAGAAGTTTCCTTGGTCACGCCGGTTTTTGTAGGAGGTTCATTAAGGACTTTTCTAAAATCTCTAGGCCTCTGACTAATTTATGGCAAAAAGATATTCCTTTTGTCTTTGATGATGATTGTGTAGAAGCTTTTGAAACACTTAAGAAAGCTTTGATCACTGCACCTATTGTTCAGCCACCTGATTGGAATTTACCTTTTGAAGTTATGTGCGATGCTAGTGATTATCTTTGTAGGTGCTGTTTTAGGGCAAAGAGTCGATAAGAAATTGAATGTTATCCGGTATGCTAGTAAGACTCTTGATACCCGGAGAAATTATGCTACTACTGAATAAGAGTTCTTAGCAGTTGTGTTTGCATGTGATAAGTTTAGACCTTATATTGTTGATTCCAAAGTTACTATTCACACTGATCATGTTGCTATTAAATATTTTATGGAAAAGAAAG
Organism: Aegilops speltoides; assembly: GCA_021437245.1. Lineage (NCBI taxonomy): Eukaryota > Viridiplantae > Streptophyta > Magnoliopsida > Poales > Poaceae > Aegilops > Aegilops speltoides. The sequence goes on along the minus strand of CM038147.1, from coordinate 361,165,215 downwards.
ATGCTAAGCCTAGACTCATTAGATGGGTTCTCTTGCTACAAGAATTTGACTTGCATATTATTGATAGAAAGGGAGCTGAGAACCCCGTTGCAGATAACTTGTCTAGGTTAGAGAATGTTCTTGATGACCCACTGCCTATTAATGATAGCTTTCTTGATGAACAATTAGCGGTCGTCAATGCTTCTCGTACTACTCCTTGGTATGCTGATTATGCTAATTACATTGTTGCTAAATATTTACCGCCTAGTTTCACATACCAGCAAAAGAAAAAGTTCTTTTATGATTTAAGACATTCTTCTGGGATGATCCACACCTTTATAAAGAAGGCGTAGATGGTGTTATTAGACATTGTGTGCCTGAGCATGAACAGGAACAGATCCTACGCAAGTGTCATTCTGAATCTTATGGAGGACACCACGCTGGAGATAGAACTGCACACAAGGTACTACAATCTGGTTTTTATTGGCCTACTCTCTTCAAAGATGCTCGTAAGTTTGTCTTATCTTGTGATGAATGTCAAAGAATAGGTAACATTAGTAGACGACAATAAATGCCTATGAATTATTCTCTTGTTATTGAACCGTTTGATGTTTGGGGCTTCGATTATATGGGACCTTTTCCTGCCTCTAATGGTTATACACATATTTTAGTTGCTGTTGATTATGTTACTAAGTGGGTAGAAGCCATTCCAACTAGTAGTGCTGATCATAACACTTCTATTAAAATGCTTGAAGAAGTTATTTTTCCGAGGTTTGGAGTCCCTAGATATCTTATGACTGATGGTGGTTCACATTTTATTCATGGTGCTTCTGTAAGATGCTTGCTAAGTATGATGTCAATCATAGAATCGCATCTCCTTATCACCCGCAGTCCAGTGGTCAAGTAGAGTTGAGCAATAGAGAGCTCAAATTAATTTTGCAAAAGACTGTGAATAGATCTAGAAAGAATTGGTCCAAAAAACTTGATGCATTATGGGCCTATAGAACTGCATACAAAAATCCTATGGGTATGTCTCCTTATAAGATGGTTTATGGAAAAGCGTGTCATTTACCTCTTGAACTTGAACATAAGGCATATTGGGCTATCAAAGAGCTCAACTATGACTTCAAACTTGCCGGTGAGAAGAGGTTGTTTGATATTAGCTCACTTGATGAATGGACAACCCAGGCATATGAGAATGCCAAGCTTTTCAAAGAAAAAGACAAACACTAGCATGATAAGAGGATACAAAAGCGTGAGTTTAACGTAGGAGATTATGTGTTATTATTCAATTCTCGTTTAAGATTTTTTGCAGGAAAACTTCTCTCAAAATGGGAAGGTCCCTACGTTATCGAGGAGGTCTACCATTCTGGTGCTATAAAAATCAACAACTTCGAAGGCACAAATCCGAGGGTGGTAAACGGTCAAAGAATTAAACACTATATTTTAGGTATTCCTATCAATGTTGAAACTAATATTATTGAAACCGTAACCCCTGAGGAATACATAAGGGACACTTTCCAGAACGTTCCAGACTCCAAAAAGGTATAGGTACGTGGTACGGTAAGTAAACTGACTCCAAAACAACTCCAATGGCAATTTTTATCAGTTTTGGAATATTTAAGAATTTTAGGATGAAAGAAGTAGTCCGAAAGGGACACGAGGCTCCCACGAGAGAGGAGCCCCCCTGTAGGGCGCGCCCCCTGTCTCGTGGGCACCTCATGTGCCTCTCGGACTCTGTTTTCTTGTATGTTACATATTTTGGTCAGTAAAAATTCATTATATATACTCCCGAAGGTTTTGACCACCGTATCACGCAAATATCCTCTGTTTTCGTTCCGAGCTGTTCCTGTAGCAGATTTGGAGCAAGATGTTGTCCCAAGATTCGGAGGGAGAGAGCTATATGGCTGACTATATCGCAAACCCAAAAGTATATGGGGATGTGGAACATTGTGGCTGGACCACGGAGGAAGAAGAAGATTATGATCAAAAGGGGAAGGAGGAGACAAGCTCCAACGAAGAGGACAGTCCACTACCTCAACCTGGCGATATGCATGTGGAGTTCAAGAAATCAAGCCTCCCTAAGGTCCAATCTATCCCACCACATTTTTTGTAGGACAGCAAGGCAGCACTATGCAAAAAAGATAATGAAACTTGAGCTCGAGAATGAGGATCTGAGGGAGGAAAACTTTAGCCTCAGACGCAAGCTAGAGAAGAAAAATGCAACGAATCCACCATCATCACCTCCGAGGACATAAACACATGGGTATGAGCACTCCCCTTGGCAACTGCCAAGCTTGGGGGAGGTGCCCCGGTATCGTATCACCATCACACTCCTATCTTTACCGCTTTATTTAGTTCGATCCTTTTAGTAATATCTTGATCTAATAGTTTGAAGTTTTGATATCAAGTAGTTTTGAGTTTTGCATTGTGATCTCTTTTTGTAATCAAGTCCGTGTGCTATCTATAATAAAGATTAGTGTTGAGTCAAGGGCTTTGCTATGTTGCTATGATCTTGAGAAAGTAGAAAGAATAAAGAGTTCTTATTGATCTCATGGATAGTGATAACTTCACACATTGGAAGTATGAGGCATAAAAATTGTTGAGAGTTGATGAACGTAGCCTTGGTCATTGTTGCAATTAATAGGAAGTGATAAGGAAAGAGGGGTTCACATATAAATATATTATCTTGGACATCTTTTATGATTGTGAAGCACTCATTTAGTATGACATGCTAAAAGAGTTGATGTTGGACAAGGAAGACAACGTAATGGTTTATGTTTTCCGACATCTCAGTTAAAGTATATTGTCATTGACCTTCCAAACATGTTGAGCTTGCCTTTTCCCCTCATGCTAACCAAATTCCTTGCACCAAGTAGAGATACTACTTGTGCTTCCAATTACCCTTAAACCCAGTTTTGCCATGAGAGTCCACCATACCTACCTATGGATTGAGTAAGATCCTTCAAGTAAGTTGTCATCGGTGCAAGCAATAAAAATTGCTCTCTAAATATGTATGACTTATTAGTGCGGAGAAAATAAGCTTTGTACGAACTTGTTGTGGAAGTAATAAAAGCGACGAACTGCATAATAAAGGTCCACATACAAGGGGCAATATAAAGTGCCGTTCTTTTGCATTAAGATTTTGTGCATCAACCCTAAACGCGCATGACAACCTCTGCTTCCCTCTGCGAAGGGCCTATCTTTTACTTTATGTTTTTACTTTATGCTTGAGTCAAGGTGATCCTCACCTTTCCCTTTTTATTTTATCCTTTGGCAAGCTCCTCGTGTCTGAAAGATCATGATATATATATCCAATTGGATGTAAGTTAGCATGGGGCATTATTGCTGACATCACCTAAAGGTGAATACGTTGGGAGGCAACACAATAAGCCCCTATCTTTCTCAGTGTCTGGCTGAAACTCTATAACCACAAGTATTGCGTGAGTGTTAGCAACTGTATGAGACTATGAGATAGTTGAGTATGTGAGCTTGCTGAAAAGCTCTATTATTGACTCTTTCTGATGTTACGATAAATTGCAATTGCTTCAATGACTGAGATTATAGTTTGTTAGTTCCCAATGAAGTTTTTGAACCATACTTGACATTGTGAATTGCTTGTTACTTGAGCATAGGAAATCATATGATGAAATCTATATATGTTGCTGTTATAAGAATGATCATGATGCCCTCATGTCCGTATTTTATTTTTATCGACACCTCTATCTCTAAACATGTGGACATATTTTTCGATTTCGGCTTCCGCTTGAGGACAAGCGAGGTCTAAGCTTGGGGAGTTGATACGTCAATTTTGCATCATGCTTTTATATCAATATTTATTGCATTATGGGCTGTTATTACACATTATATCTCAATACTTATGGTTCTCTCTCTTATTTTACAAGGTTTACTATGAAGAGGGGAATGCCGTGGAATGGAAGGTGGAAAAGGAGCAAATGTTGGAAACCTATTCTGCATAGCTCCAAAAGTCCTGAAACTCCACAAAACAACTTTTTGGAATTAAGAAGAATTTCTGAGCGAAAGAAATAGGCCAGGGGGTCCACACCCTGTCCAGGAGACAGGGGGCGCCCCCCCTATAGGGCGTGCCCCCTATCTCCTGGGCCCCCTGGTGGGCCTACGGTTTCCATCTTCAGCTATATCATCACTTTTACCCTAGAAAAAATCGTGGGCAAGCTTACGGGACGAAACTCCGCCGCCACGAGGCGGAACCTTGGCGGAATCAATCTAGGGCTCTGGTGGAGCTGTTCTGCCGGGGACACTTCCCTCCGGGAGGGGGAAATCATCACCAATGTCATAACCAACGATCCTCTCATCGAGAGGGGGTCAATCTCCATCAACATCTTCCCCAGCACCAGCTCCTCTCAAAACCCTAGTTCATCTCTTGTATCCAATCTTGTATCAAAACCACAAATTGGTACCTGTGGGTTGCTATTAGTAGTCATGTGAATTTGGTATTCGTTCGGTATTTTGATGAGATGTATGTTGTCTTTTCCTCTACTGGTGTTTTGTGAACGTCGACTACATGACACTTCACCATTATTTGGGCCTATAGGAAGGCATGGGGAAGTAATAAGTAGATGATGGGTTGCTAGAGTGACAGAAGCTTAAACCCTAGTTTATGAGTTGCTTCGTTAGGGGCTGATATGGATCCATATGTTTAATGATATGGTTAGGTTTACCTTAATACTTCTTTTGTAGTTGCGGATGCTTGCAATAGGGGTTAATCATAAGTGGGATGCTTGTCCAAGTTAGGGCAGTACCCAAGTACCGGTCCACCCACATATCAAATTATCAAAGTACCGAACGCGAATCATATGAACGTGATGAAAACTAGCTTGACGATAATTCCCAATGTGTCCTCGGGAGCTCCTACCTTATTATTAGAAATTGTCCAGGCTTATCCTTTGCTACATAAAGGATTGGGCCACCTTGCTGCACTTTATTTACTTTATTTAGTTGTTACTCGTTACTATTTATCTTATCACAAAACTATCTATCACCTACAATTTCAGTGCTTGCAGAGAAAACCTTACTGAAAACCGCTTATCATTTCCTTCTACTCCTCGTTGGGTTCAACACTCTTACTAATCAAAAGGACTACGATTGATCCCCTACACTTGTGGGTCATCAAGGCACTACCACAACTACTTCCCAACCCACATATTAATCAGATCCTAATCATGCAATTGTTTGAGGATTGATCTAATGCAATAAAACTGGGTAGTAAAGACGTATGATCAAAGTGTTACTTGCCTTGCTGATGATCCGTGAAACCTAGAGATTCGAAGTAGCAAGCGGCGCACTCTGTGTACTCTATCGGAAACAAACAAGCATACAATAAGAACTTATCTAATGCAGAGGTAAAACACAAATAAGAGATCTAACCAGAAATTTCAACTTAAGAACTCCAGTTTGCAAAAAGAATCAAATCAAACGAAGCAACGAAACTCAAACGGCGAAAGAAACAATCTTCGTGTTACTAATCTAGACCTAAGTCAAATTTTACAATAGCAAAAACTTGTTTGAGTTGGTTAAATGGATAAAGGGTTTCGAGACGAAACTCGAGGCGCTTGAATCGCCTGATTCCGATAAACGAGCGAAAAGTTATACTAAAATGATAATCGGATCCGAAATCGCGATCAGAAATAATCGCGGAAAATCCGAGAAAATGAAAAACGGACGAACAGGCTAACGAACGAACGTTCGCTGTCTGCGGCTAAACGACGAAAACCGTTCATTAAAACGAACATACGGACGAACGTCCGCTAAATAGACTAAACCGGCAAAAAGAATAAACCAGTCTAAATAAAAAAACGACCGCCGTCTTTAAAAAAACCGGGCGTTAACCGGCGAAAACCGGCGGCGGCGGCGGCGGCTACCTCGGCGGGTCCGCGGGCGGCGGCGAGCTCGGTGGGTCCAGCGGCGGCAACAAGGATCGGTGGCGGGGCGGCAAGAACGGTGGCGGCGGCGTCGGTGGCGGCGGGCAAGTGGCAATGCAGCAAGACGAGCGGCGGCGGCGGGGCGGCACTAGGGTTAGGGCGGGGCTGGGCGGCTCGGGCTGGGCTCCCCCGGTTTATAAAGGCCGGCCGGGCTAGAGTCCAGGTCGGGTACGGCCCGGCTAGGTCGGTTGACTTTTTTTAAAAAAAACTTACGCTCAGAAAATCAATTAAAAGAAATACTAAACGGTCTCCAAAAATTCCAAAATAAATTTTCCCGACTTCTAAAATCAAGGCAGACAAGATGAACATTTATTTGGGGCCTAAATGCAATTTTTTTAAAATGCGCATTTTTCCTAAATTCAAATAAAATAGCGATAAACTCCAAAATAAAATAATATTTGATTTTATTATTAAATCCTCAATATTTATTTATTTTGGGAAAGTCATTTTGTTCCCTCTATCATATTTTTATAATATAAATAATTGAAGATAAAATAAATAAAATCAAATGACCCTATTTTCAAAATTTGAGAAAACTCAAATATGAAAATAACGAAATCCCCAACTCTCTCCGTGGGTCCTTGAGTTGCGTAGAATTTCTAGGATCAAGCCAAAATACAATAAAATATGATATGCAAATGTTGATCTATGTATAACATTCCAAATTGAAAATTTGGGATGTTACACGCATCCATTGCAATGCTTCTAGAGCCACCAAGCAGACAACAGAAGAGAAGAGGGCCCCTTATGTAAGGTCAGGGGGCATGGTCGCGGGAGACCGCCAACTAGTCTGGAAAGTCAGCTCTAGACGAGGAAGGTCTGTCGTGGAACGACACCAGCATAGGATATCATGCCACATCTGGCGGGAGAAGGACCACCCAACGAGGATGTGTTGCATGTCCTCAATCTCCTAGTTGCAAAGGATGCACCGGGCGGCATGGGAAGGCTCACGGGCCAGGCGGCTCGCATTCCAGCACCTATTTTGGAGAGCGAGCCAGATGAAGATCTTTATATGCAATGGAGTCCATGTCTTCCACGTGAGGCACCAATGCGGGGTCTGGATGGCAACCAGGAATATCGTGTCATAGCAGGAGCTAGCTAAATACTATCTGAAGGTACTCCACCGCTAGCGAAGCACGTGGGGGGATATGAGAGGTTAGTGTGTCGGAGACAGCGCCATTGGCCGATGTAATGGACCATAGCGGCAAGTCCGCGTGCACCTTGGGTGTCCCAGACCCAAGATCAAAGGGGGAGGTCATCCTAGAGCAAGAGAGTCTCCCAACGACGGTGAGCAACCAGAGTAAAGAAGAGAGGAGCAAACTCAAAGGTTGACTTCCCATCAATCCAATGATCCACCTAGAAGAGACAGGAGTTGTCATCACCAATAGTCCAGGAATTAGAGGCTCGGAAGATTGCCTGGACCTCAGGGTCACAGGGTATGTGCAGGTGTCGCCAACGGCGAGAAGGGTCCGTCTTTTGAAGCATAATCCAGCGAGCTCACAAGACAATGCTTGAGCGCTAGAGATCTCAAATCCCAACACTGCAAAGAGAGGTCGGATGACACACGCGTTTCCATTTGACAAGGCACTAGCCACCACGCATGTCCTTACGGCCGACCCAAAGGAAGCCACGGATGACGCGGTTCACCTACTTGAGGATTGACTAGGCGATAGTGATGAGGTAGTGAACCGGGATGTCACTGAGGATGTGTCTAGCTAGGCCAGTCGGTCAGCATAACAGAGCATAGATCCTAGTGGGAACTTTTCGGATGGAGAGCAGCAAAGTACTACAGCGGGAAGGTAGCAATGGGACACCTAAACTCTTTAGTCAGGAAAGGGAGGTGCTTGTCTGAGCATTGAATTGGTGTGGTGAAGCACTTGGAGAAGTTAGTGTGGAGCCCCGAGACAGTCCCAAAGATGGGAAGAAACTCGTGGATCGGCAGTATATCATGGATGTTTGGGTGGAAGAAGATGACAACACCATCGGCATATAGGGGCACACTAGATGTTGCATGACGGATCATGAGCTGCTAAAGGATCCCCGAGGAGACCACCCTCTTGATCAAAGAGTTTAGGATGTCGATGATGATCATGAACAACATGGGTGATAGGGGGATCACCCTGACGGAGGCCGCGTGCATAGGCAATGGGGTGGCATCCCGTTAATCAAAACTCGCGTAGAGGCCGATGAAAGGAGGATCGAGATCCACTCCCCCCACCGGCAGCTGAAACCAAGGTGTCGAAGGGTCCCAAGGAGAAATGTCCATGAGACAGAGTCGAAGGTGCGATGATATCCAACTTGAGAAGCATGCAAGGCACCTTAAGATCAGGGAGAAGATGTGCATTCTACTGGACAAGAAGGAAGTTGTTCGGGATGCTTCCTCCAGTGATGAAGGCACTTTGCTTGGTGAACACAAGAGAACTCAAACGCGGTGCTAGCCACATGGAAAGGGCCTTCGTGAATAGCTTCACAAGAAGGTGAATGAGACTAATGGGAAGAAAGTCAAAAAAGACTCCTTGTCGGCTTTCTTGGTGATCAAGGTTGTTAGGACATTTCCTGCTTTAGTGTTTTGGTGATGATGACAACTCACTTTATGATCTAATCATGTGCCAAGTTCTTCAGGTACTCTCTCTTCTGGGACGGTGGTTCCGATGTGTTTATTTCTTTGGTCGTAGGAATCGCATACTATTAAGAGGGAATCCACATCAAAAGGTATTGGGTGAATCAATGCATGTACACTTTCCTGTCCACCCAATGCTCCCTTCCGTTCGATGAGAAAGAGGTCCTCACTTCCTCCTACACAGTTGTGTTAATCCCCCCAGCGGTTATACCGATGGGCATGGCGGTTGTACCGCCTGTCCGGTTCTAACAACACAACCACCACCCCTGGGGTGATACCCTGGGGTTGCGGTTCCCAGCTACATGCCCAGTGGTAGTACCGTTGCCCCTAAGCGGTGGTACTGCCACAGCTCTGGGAAAACCTAGGACTACTTCACGGGCGGTTGTACCGGCCGACCATCTGTCCAGCTTCTGTGGTGGGGCGGTTATTGGGTGGGGTTGTCCCGGTTACTCTCTATTAACCAGTACTACTGGTGCCCAGAGTTGTTCTATCGCTCGGGACTTAGCCACCATCAGGACTCGGGCCAGGGCGCGTGCACCGGTGCAACTACCGCCCCTACAACCAGGGGTGATTCCCTTCTGGTTTGAAGCAGTTGTCGAGCGGTGGAGGAGCGGTTGGTCCGGTTACTTGTGTCAACCGGTACCACCGCCCAGCCCACCGGTTGTACCGCCCTATAGGGTTTCTACAGGGTACCTGTGAAATCCAGTTGTACTCTGCCATGAAGCAGTTGTACCGCTGCAGCATAAAAACTGCTGTAATGGTTGGATTTGGGGGCACTATATAAAGTGGGGGTTCTTCCACCTACCACTTTACCTCTTACCTGTGTCTCTCCTCCATTAAGGCCTATCAAGGTTTCTTGCCCGATCTCTCTCTCTCTCTCTAGCCACTCAAACTTGTTGATTTGCTAGGGATTGAAGGAGAAGACCTAGATCTACACTTCCACCAAAGGAAATTTGATTTCCCCATACTTTCTTGTGTGGATTTTGTTACTCTTGGGTGTTTGGGCACCCTAGACGGAAGAGGTCCCTTGGGGCCACATTCCATTGTGGTGAAGCTCTGTGGTGGTGTTGGGAACCTCCAATTCAGTTGTGGAGAGATCCCCAACCTTGTTTGTAAAGGTCCGGTTGCCGCCTTCAAGGGCACCACTAGTGGAATCACAGCATCTCGCATTGTGTGAGGGCGTGAGGAGAATACGGTGGCTCTAGTGGCTTCTTGGGGAGCATTGTACCTCCACACCGCTCCAACGGAGACGTACTTCCTCTCAAAGGGAGGGAACTTCGGTAACACATCCTTGTCTCCGGCCCCTGACTCCACTTGTGGTTATCTCTTACCTTTACCTCGTGCAAGCTATTCTCGTGTTGTTTATCTTGCTTGATTGTGTTGTTGTATTTGCTAGCATCATATAGGTTGCCCACCTAGTTGCACATCTAGACAACCTATTTGTTGCTTAACCTAATTTGTTAAGAAAAGCTAAAATTCGGTAGTTGCCTATTCACCCCCTCTAGTCAACCATATCGATCCTTTCAATTGGTATCAGAGCCTTGTCTCTTTATTAAGGGTTTCACCACCCGAAGAGTATGGTTGAAGGAGAGGAGGAAGTGCCCAAGGTCGTGGAGTTGAAATCGATCACCCAAGGTGACTTAAATGAAGCAATGGCTTCACTTAAGACGTCTATGATGGCCGAGGTCAAGTCCATGCTAAAATAATTACTTGAGGGGTTAAAATCTACCCCCAATCCATTGCTTGTGGTTAATCCCACCGCATCGGAGTCGGAGGCCAATTCCGGCAAGGAAACGGCTAAAGGTACTCAAGCCTCCTCCTGTCAAAATAAGAATGGGACAGGAACCTTTGCCTCGGTTCCCCCTCCCCCGGCCTATGGAGGATCGGTACCTACATCGCATATTAACAACCTTGGTCCTCCTCGTAAGCTTGTAAGGGGTGATTTCGCTAATTGGGTTTTTCATATCAAGTCTCATTTGAATCACAGCTCAACAAATCTTTGGAGAATCATCAAGCAAGGTTTCTACCCACATGATCCAAACAATCTCATCCCAAGATAAGAGGCGTACAATCAATACAATCACTCCACATGGTTCATCCTTCAATCCGCAATCACTCCGCATGTGTTCTCAGATCTGAACATTCAATCCGAAAAGACAAAACTTCAAAGGGTAAAGATTCAATTCATCACAACAAGAGTAAAGAGGGGAGAAACATCATATGATCCATATAAGTTAACAAAGCCCATGATACATCAAGATCGTGACATCTCAACACTACTAGGGAAAAGCCTAGCAGCAGCGCGAGTTTTAGGCCTATCAGTAGCACGGGATGATGTGCTACTGATAAGGCGCTACAGCTAACGTATAGCAGTAGCGCCTGTCGTCCCACGCTACTACTATACATGGATAGCTGTAGCGCGCTTTGGAGAAGAGCGCTGCTGATATTATCTGCAGCGCTTTTTACAGGGAAGCGCTACTGGTAAGGCGGCGCTACTGCTAAAAATTTTCCCCTCGATACTACTAGTTTTATTAGCTTTTTCCTACATATTTGTTTTGTATTTGAATAGGCTTTATACAATAATCTTTAGCATATCATACACATACAAATGTAATCATAGCATATACATACAACTAGTCTCATCAAATCATGTCATCATCGTAATCATCATCCAACACAAAGTGGTCTCTCGTCATCATCTCGAAAATAGCGATACAAGTCTCGATTACTTGCAAATACATCGTCATCCATCTAAACAATGATATACGCGAGAAGAGCTATCACTTTGAGTGAGAGCGGAACTATGTAGTACATGAGTTCATATCCCTTTCTCGCATTAGCGTGAACCTAAACTAACTACTGCCTGTCGCTCGGAAACTGGAGACCGGTACACTTGGGCCTGACACTCCAGCCACTCGTCGTATATATACTCCTGGCGTAGCACTTCTTCGCCATCGATGATCTCGGAGTAGGGTTCCTTGTCGATGATCCTTGCTTTCTATAACACCCCCAGTGTCATGCTACAGTAATCACCTGTTAATGGTTCCATGTCATCAGGTTACTGTTGCTAATCTTCACTTCATCCAAATCACCATTCAAATTCAAATCCAATCTAAAGTCAAAAATTCTTTTTTTGTCAGACATGAAATTTAAAATGTTCATCTTGTGGCAAATAATCATTTGTTAATATTGGTGCTGGACCAACATTTTTGAAAGGTGTTTAAATGGCCTAAACCAATTAAAGCAGTGGCTAAAACAATAGATTAAATGGCTTTTTAATTTATAAAAATTGCTACCTTTTTCCCAAAGCCTCACAATCTTTTTGTGGCAATGCAAAATAATTCTTTGGAATTGTGTTAGCCAGTGGCATAATTTTGCAAAGTCATAGAGAAAATTTGCAAAAGCTGCTGGAAAAAGAAAAACAAAAAAAGGGGGAGAAAGAAAGGAGAGAGAGAGAGAGAGCAAACCCCCTCCCTGGATCGAACCCACCTGGGCCGGCCCACCTAACCCACCCGTGCGAGCCCAGTGGCCCCCTCGCAGCGGTCTCTCTCCCCCGCCCTGTTCCTAGGTCTCAGACCGCAACAGGGGCGTCGCCGCCAAACCACCTCGCCGGCCACGCCGCTACAGGCGCCGCGGGGAGGATAAGGACGCCAGTGACGACCCCCTGCCCCCTCCGAGAGATCTTTTCCCCCTTCCCCATGAGCTACTGCTTGCCCTCTCCGCATCTCCCATTCCCCAACGCATCCGAGCGCTGCCGTGGCCCTGCCGCCATGATGCAAGCAGGCCCCGACACCACCTCGCCTCTCCTCCATGCCAAGAAGGACCGCCTCGACCTCCTCTTCGTCCCCGATGAATCACCTGAGCAGGAGCGCCTCTGCATCGTCCCCTACATCGCCGTCTTCCTCCTCTCCTCCGACGAGCTTCGCCGTCGATTCCGCCACACCGAGCCCTCCTCGAGCATGCTTGAGCACATCTGTAGTAGCACTGTGAGCCTGCGCTTCTTTCCCCTCTCTCTCCCGAGCTTTTCCGACGCCCGTAGCCCCTTTCCCGTAGCTCGCCCGAAGAACATCGCTGCCGACGAGCTCGGCGCCGTGGCCATGGTCGCCTTCACATGCGGCCGAGCGCCGCATCGTGCTCCTGGGGTTCCCAGGGGCCCAACGCGCGCGTCTGCTGCTCTCCCGAGCCCCGTAGCCCGATCCCCGCCAACGCCCGTTCCGGCCGTCCGCCCCGCTCAACGCCGTCATCATTGCAGCCCGCCCCCGTCCGAGCTAAGCTCGCAGTTGGATGCGCTGCTCCTCCCGCGTCCGAACGAGCCCGATTGCGCTCGAAACGGCCCCCTGTGGCGTTTTTCCGGCGAAGTCCGGCGAGCCCCGCCACTGTTTTGGTCACCGGCGGTGAAACCCCGCCACCACCGACGTGTCACACCCGGGGCCACCCCCTCGGTCGCTGACCCGTGGGACCCTGGGGCCCGGCTGTCCTGTTGACTTCCGTCAACTGCTGACTAGGCAGGCCCCAGCCACTGATGTGCGGGCCCCACCGCTTATTCTCTAACTAAAATGTTTTATTAATTAAAACTAATTAGTTAGCTAATTAGTCTATGGCAGGTGGGGTCCAGTAGCTAACTAACCTAGATTAGTTAGTTTATTACACTGTTAGACTAACAGAGGCTGACATGTGGGTCCCACTGGACCCACAGGCCTAGTTTGACCTGGTCAGCCGCCCTGCTGACTGCTGATGTCATTGTGACGTCATGCTGACGCAATAAACCCTTCTGTTAATTTATTTAATTTCAGAAAATGTTTAAAACTTTGAAAATTCATAGAAATTAAACCGTAACTCCGATGAAAATGTTTTCTACATGAAAGTTGCTCAGAAAAATCCAACGAATCCGGATACACGGTCCATTCATCTGTCACATGCCCCTAGCATGCTGAACATGGAACTTTCCCCCTCCGGTCATCTGTCTGACACAGGTCCGAAACCTGGAAAACATTCCCGGTTGACTTCCCCCCTCGCCGGTATCGTGTAGCACCGCGTTAGAACACATCTAGCTCTACCTGTTGTCCTGTTATGCTATGTTTGCTTTATATTTACTATTCCTTCCCCTTCTTCTCTCCGGTAGACCCCGAGACCGATGCCGCCCCTGTGATCGACTACATCGACGATGACCCCTCCTTGCCAGAGCAACCAGGCAAGCCCCCCCTTTGATCATCCCGATATCGCCCATTCCATTCTCTCATGCCTGCATTAGATTTTGCTATTGTTATTGCTTGCTCCTATTCTGATGCATAGCCTGCTTTTGTAACCTGCTTATTGTTACCTTACCGGCTTATCCTAAACTGCTTAGTATAGGTTGGTTAGTGATCCATCAGTGACCCACACCTTGTCCTTGTTGCCCTGCTTCATCATCGAAGACCCGATCAACGGGATCAAAGACCAGGCCCTGGCACCGCACATCACTTTCCCCTTAGTTGCTCGACACTACTGGGATACTATCGAGTGCCGAGGGTGAGACCTCTACAGCACTTCTAATGTTAACCCTGTAGTGTAGCTATTCGTTCATGGTCATCGAGGGTGATTTCCTCTTTAACCACTTCCGATACGACTCTGTCGTGCAACCCCTCAAGTGTGAACCTCGGGGGTGATTCCTCTTACGTTCACCTTGATGATTACATCGAGTGGAATTCATCGGGGGTGATTCCTTGGGTTTTCCCCTTGATGTTTGGACACACGGATACTTGGACTTTACAACTGTTACTTGGAAGCGCAGGTCGACCCTGAGGGGTACCCGCGAGTGATGTGGAGACGGGTTGACCTGGAGGATGCTCGCGAGATAATTACGAGGCGTGGCTGGGCATTCCTAGCCCTTGCCGCAAGTCCTCGAGACGGGGTAACGGGGTCACATCTTTTGTGAGTCTCTGCTTGTTACCGCGCGTTCCTAATCCACTACGATTTGGATATTTGATCCGAGGGGCCTCTGGTCTGATAGCACTAACCATCACGTGGGCATAGTATGGGCGTTCTGCATCGTATACATCAGCCGAAGCTTAATAGGCGTCGGCGACCGGCGCTGCGTCGGGTTGGACTGCGTAAGCACCTGCCTTGTTGAAGGAGGTAGCTAGGTCTGCTCACCGGTCGCGTACGCAACGTGCAGGAGTTCCCGGGGAGATGGCCCATGACCCCTGGGGGCATAGGTTTAGTCCGGCGTGCTGGCCTCTCTATTAAGCCTAGGTCGGGTTGCGGCGTATTGTTTGGCCGAGGCCGGGCATGACCCAGGAAAGTCTGTCCGGCCGGAGTTAATAGAGCGTGGTGGGTAAGTTGGTGCACCCCTGCAGGGAAGAAAACATCTACCGATAGCTTGTCCTACGGTAACAGACACTTGGAGTTGTATCCCGATTGATACAACTAGAACTGGATACTTGTGATGAGAATTGGATGGTGATGAGAATTGGATTGTGAGGAGAAATGGATAGTATGGCTCTGGGATTGCTTTCTCGCAGGGAGTCGAGAAAGGATCTCTGGCCGAGGTTGATAACACTACTACTACTTTACCTTATGCTACTCTACTCCCTCCTGTTTGCTGCAAGATGGTGGATTCCAGAAGAGGCTAGTCTTGATAGGACTAGGCCTTCTCTCTATTCTGGCATTTCTGCAGCCCAGTCCACATATACAGCCTTCCTTTGATAATGTTGCATATGTAGTGTAGATCCTTGCTTGCGAGTACTTTGGATGAGTACTCACGGTTGCCTTGCTCCCTCTTTTTCCCCTTTTCCATTCTTCTCGGATGACACAACCAGATGATGAGTCCGAGGCAGATGACACCTTTGACGATGCTACTACCCCGAGGGTGCCTACTACAACGTGGCGGAGACCGCCGATGACGGGGAGTTGTTAGGAGGCTCCCAGCAGAGGCCTTGCCTTTTCGATCAATGTTGCTTTTGTGCTAGCCTTCTTAAGGCAAACTTGTTTAACTTATGTACGTACTCGAGATATTGTTGCTTCACGACTCTTGTGTTTTCGAGCTTATGTATTCGAGCCCTCGAGGCCCCTGGCTTGTAATATAAAGCTTGTATTATTTTAATTTGTGTCTAGAGTTGTGTTGTGATATCTTCCTGTGAGTCCTTGATCTTGATCGTACACATTTGCGTGTATGATTAGTGTACGATTGAATCGAGGGCGTCACAAGTTGGTATCAGAGTCGGCTGCCTGTAGGTAGCCCCCTTTCCAACTCCTTGGCCGAAGTTGAGTCTAGTCCTCCAAAACTGTTTTACTAACTTGGCTGTGTGGCTTACGGGCCCACGTCGCCATTGGGTGGTATTAGGATCTTTTTATTCCTCGTTTATACTCTGGGACTCTGATCTCTCGTCTTTTCGGGTTAAAGATTTTACTAACTCTCACTCTAGGATCTCGTAACCACTTCCTCCCGGAGAGCCCCTTCACTACAAATGATCGCTTGCTTCGCCAGAAGATTCTGCAGATATTCCTCGATGTTTCCCGAGACCCTGTGCCCGTTGCTTTGCAGTTCCTGACCACCGATAATCCCCGTGAATAGCATCCTTGCCGCTTATACATTCTTCCCCAGTTGTTCCTATTGTTACAAGATACCCCTAGTACTCTCCGTTGTTTCGAGAATCCTTTGTGCCTTCTGCTTTGCAGCTTCTTTTGCACTGCAGATAATTCACTTAACCGGGGTTCGTTCATCCCCAGTTGTTCATATGCTTTCCAAATACCTGAAAATACTATCTAATCTCTCAAAATCCTCTGCAGCCTATTGCTCTTGATTCTCCTTGCCTGCTTGCATTAAGATTAATTCATATGTCTAGCAAAATTCTTTGTGATTGACATTCTGTTCCTATGGATTCAACGTGTGTGCGAATACTCGCAATCATCAATTAATCCTTGGAAATTTTCTTTCCGGCTCAGACATCCTTCCAGATATGAGCTGGTTCTTGCCCAATCCAGATTTGATCGGGTGCACATCTAAGTCTATTCAACCTATTCATCTTTTGGTCAGAGCCTCTGCTTCTGACCCTTCGTCTTGAAATCATAATTCCTTTGTACCCAAGCATCGAATCATTCAGACGTTTCTATAAGCTAATGCCTTTGCATCCCCTTCTTGATTTTGATTGACCGATAATCACATCAACTCTGTCATGAATCGCCAGATCCATTGTTGGGTTGTTATCCGACAGTGTCCTTCACATCCAAAATCTTGTGAGTTTTTCCCTGATACATAATACCTTCGGTAAATTGTATCATCTGCTTTGACTGCGATACTCCGCTTTCGAACTCGTATCTTTTGCTTGGTTGATGGTTGTATAGATTTGTAAAAATGCCCCGATGGGTTGAACTTATGCCTTCCATAATCCGTATGAACCCGAGAGTTCTCACGAGTCTTACTCTTCTGGTACTTCGCCAGATAAATCTTCTACACTATAATTGCTTCGAAAACAAGGAGTGAATGAAAGGTTATGCATTGAAGAAGTGGGAGTCGACCTTGAACCTTTGTGTTCATGCCCATGGACCCGATGTAGAACTTATCATGGAAGCTGCTCGTACTAATAATAATAATAATAAACTCTTGTTATAATCCATCTGGTATTTTGCTTTGATTCTTTGCAGTCTTGGTCCCGACCATGATTGTTCTTCTTTGATCCCATTTCGCGGACAAGCTAAAGCACTTGTCTTCTACAAACCAATATGCCTGCCCAACCTCTATTATGATCTACCTTCGAGTATTACCCCTGGTATCTCGAGGATATCATGCCATTGCACTACATCTTATGAACTTTTGATGGAGTACTACATTACCCTGTCTTTGTCACTTCATGGGTTCTGGGTTGTTTGTCAACCGGGAATACCGATAAGTGAATCGATTTTGCACTTTGATTCAGCAACCCTAAGTAATTTTCGTTGCTTACAAGTTTAATAATCCTTCCAGTCATTCCTAGCCTGATCGACTATGTTTTTATCATGCCAAGTTTTAACTATGCTACCTGGTCCTTATTCCCGGAGCACAACTTTTCAACGATGAGCGAAGCTTATGTCGATCTTCCTCATTTTATCATTCCACCTTGATCAACAAGCATGAATCCAAGCTTGTGTCGTATCTATGCTTCCAATAGCCTTCGCTTCATCATTCCTTTTGCTTGATGCCGTTGCTGCTAGATGGCATCTTCATAGAGCCTCTCGACAAAATTTGTCGTGTTCACCATCAATATACTGCCTTGTCCTAAGATATCAATCGAATTCTTGAGGAGAAATACCATCCTTGCCCGTCGATGATTCGTGTTGTCATCGACACCATCCTTGACTTTCTGCCTACATAGACCTGGTTGTGCTTGGTTATTCCTTACGTTCTGAGATATCTTGGAATTGTTTCTCGGTATCTCTTGAGGTCTTCGAACCCAATCTTTACTTGACACCATATCATTGCCGCATTGAAGCATGACTGTGGTATTCCGAATATCAACAAGAACATCGGAAGCATAATACAAAATGTTTATCTTTCAATTACCCTCACACCGTTGTATCGGTAATATCATGATTTTTCCCTCTCCCCATTATCTAAATGCTTTTGAACTTGCTATCCTGTCATGTATACCATACTCTTCTTGTCCTTGGGAAAAGATATACCCCTGATATTTGGGTTTAAACACGTTTCCCTTTCCAATGTTCTGGTTAATCTAATGATCACCTTTTCCTTTCCACTGTTTTGTTTAACCTTTCTTGTGAATTATGAGATCTAAACAGTAATATTCTCCTCCTTATGTAAACACCTCGGTGTACAATTCTGTCAGTAAGACCCTGTTACTATAGTTGATGACATTCCGGTAGCCATCAATGGACGAGAACTTTGCCTAATGGTCCGCCTCGTTCAACGAGCAGGAAAATAGTTCTCTCCGTCCCTCGCCCTTGATACCAATGTTGTTGGCAACATAACTGACAGTCAATCATCTGACATGCCTTGCTATCGGCCCCCTTTCTACTCTTAACCCACATGGTGGGCCCATAACCCACAGTTCCACACGATCAAAACCTGACTCTCCTGTATATCTTCGATTCTGAAATATTCTTGCATTTGGCTTCATATCATGTCACGAGCCACCTTCCGAGAGATGATCTATTCCCGATGCTCTAAACCCCTTTCTCTCACTCTGTTCAGGTATCAATCGTTTGTTCATTTGGTTGAAACTTCCTATTGTACCTTCATACTTTGCTCTTGATGTTTTATTAACTTTCAACTCGAGAGATACCTCTGCCTCATTTCCTGAATTGTTCACCAGACAATTAACCCTATATGGGTCAGTTCTCCCGAAGTTACTCTTTACTTCACCACTTAAATCTCGGGACGAGATTTCTTGTAGAGGAGGAGATTTGTAACACCCCTAGTGTCATGCTACAGTAATCACCTGTTCATGGTGCCATGTCATCAGGTTACTGTTGCTAATCTTCACTTGATCCAAATCACCATTCAAATTCAAATCCAATCTAAAGTCAAAAATTCTTTTTTTGTCAAACATGAAATCTAAAATGTTCATCTTGTGGCAAATAATCATTTGTTAATATTGGTGCTGGACCAACATTTTTGCAAGGTGTTTAAATGGCCTAAACCAATTAAAGCAGTGGCTAAAAAAATAAATTAAATGGCTTTTTAATTTATAAAAATTGCTACCTTTTTCCCAAAGCCTCACAATCTTTTTGTGGCAATGCAAAATAATTCTTTGGAATTGTGTTAGCCAGTGGCATAATTTTGCAAAGTCATAGTGGCTAAAAGAAAATTTGCAAAAGCTGCTGGATAAAGAAAAACAAAAAAGGGGAGAAAGAAAGGAGAGAGAGAGAGAGAGAGAGAGAGAGAGAGCAAACCCCCTCCCTGGACCGAACCCACCTGGGCCGGCCCACCTAACCCACCCGTGCCAGCCCAG
Organism: Aegilops speltoides; assembly: GCA_021437245.1. NCBI lineage: Eukaryota > Viridiplantae > Streptophyta > Magnoliopsida > Poales > Poaceae > Aegilops > Aegilops speltoides. Next base: position 361,145,731 of record CM038147.1, on the reverse strand, counting down.
TTGCTCCATCGCAGTGGTCTCTCTCCCCCGCCCTGTTCCTCAGTCTCAGACCGCAACAGGGGCGTCGCCGCCGAACCACCTCGCCGGCCACGCTGCTACAGGCGCCGCGGGGAGGATAAGGACGCCAGCAACGACCCCCTGCCCCCTCCGAGAGATCTTTTCCCCCTCCCTCATGAGCTGCTGCTTGCCCTCTCCGCATCTCCCATTCCCCACCGCATCCGAGCGCTGCCGTGGCCCTGCCGCCATGACGCACGCGGGCCCCGACACCGCCTCGCCTCTCCTCCGTGCCAAGAAGGACTGCCTCGACCTCCTCTTCCTCCCCGACGAATCACCTGAGTAGGAGCGCCTCTGCATCATCCCCTACATTGCCGTCTTCCTCCTCTCCTCCGACGAGCTTCGCCGTCGATTCCGCCGCACCGAGCCCTCCTCGAGCATGCTTGAGCACATCTGCAGGAGCACTGTGAGCCTGCGCTTCTTTCCCCTCTCTCTCCCAAGCTTTTCTGACGCCCGTAGCCCCGTTCCCGTAGCTCGCACGAATAACCTCGCCGCCGACGAGCTCGGCGCCGTGGCCATGGTCGCCTTCACATGCGGCCGAGCGCTGCATTGTGCTCCTGGGGTTCCCAGGGGCCCAACGCGCGCGTCTGCTGCTGTCGCCGAGCCCCGTAGCCCGATCCCCGCCAACGCCCGTTCCGGCCATCCGCTCCGCTCAACGCCGTCGTCGTTGCAGCCCGCCCCCGTCTGAGCTAAGATCGCACTTGGATGCGCCGCTCCTCCCACGTCCGAACGAGCCCGGTCGCGCTCGAAACGACCCCTTGTGCCGTTTTTCCGGCGAAGTCCGGCGAGCCCCGCCACTGTTTTAGTCGCTGGCGGCAAAACCCCGCCACCGCCGACGTGGCACACCCGGGGCCACCCCCTCGGTCGTTGACCCGTGGGCCCCTGGGGCCTGGCTGTCCTGTTGACTTCGGTCAACTGCTGACTGGGCAGGCCCCGGCCACTGACGTGCGGGCCCCACCGCTTATTCCTCTAACTAAAATGTTTTATTAATTAAAACTAATTAGTTAGCTAATTAGTCTATGGCAGGTGGGGTCCAATAGCTAACTAACCTAGATTAGTTAGTTCATTACACTGTTAGACTAACAGAGGCTGACATGTGGGTCCCACTGGACCCACAGGCCTGGTTTGACCTGGTCAGCCGCCCTGCTGACTGCTGATGTCACTATGACGTCATGCTGGTGCAATAAACCCTTCTGTTAATTTATTTAATTCCAGAAAATGTTTAAAACTTTGAAAATTCATAGAAATTAAACCGTAACTCCGATGAAAATGTTTTCTACATGAAAGTTGCTCAGAAAAATCCAACGAATCCGGACACGAGGTCCGTTCATCTGTCACATGCCCCTAGCATGCTGAACATGGAACTTTCCCCATCCGGTCATCTGTTTGACACAGGTCCGGAACCTGGAAAACATTCCCGGTTGACTTCCCCCCTCGCCGGTATCGTGTAGCACCGCGTTAGAACACGTCTAGCTCTGCCTGTTGTCCTGTTATGCTATGTTTTCTTTATATTTACTATTCCTTCCCCTTCTTCTCTCCGGTAGACCCCGAGACCGATGCCGCCCCTGTGATCGACTACGTCGACGATGACCCCTCCTTGCCCGAGCAACTAGGCAAGCCCCCCCTTTGATCATCCCGATATCGCCCATTCCATTCTCTCATGCTTGCATTAGATTTTGCTATTGTTATTGCTTGCTCCTATTCTGATGCATAGCCTGCTTTTGTAACCTGCTTATTGTTACATTACCGACTTATCCTAAACTGCTTAGTATAGGTTGGTTAGTGATCCATCAGTGACCCCCACCTTGTCCTTGTTGCCCCTGCTTCATCATCGAAGACCCGATCAACGGGATCGAAGACCAGGCCCCGGCACCGCATATCACTTTCCCCTTAGTTGCTCGACACTACTGGGATACTATCGAGTGTCAAGGGTGAGACCTCTACAGCACTTCTGATGTTAACCCTGTAGTGTAGCTATTCGGTCGTGGTCATCGAGGGTGATTTCCTCTTTAACCACTTCCGATACGACTTTGTCGTGCAACCCCTCAAGTGTGAACCTCGGGGATGATTCCTCTTACGATCACCTTGATTACATCGAGTGGAATTCACCGGGGGTGATTCCTTGGGTTTTCCCCTTGATGTTTGGACACACGGATACTTGGACTTTACAACTGTTACTTGGAAGGGCGGGTCGACCCTGAGGGGTACCCGCGAGTGATGTGGATACGGGTTGACCTGGAGGATGCCCGCGAGATAATTACGAGGCGTGGCCCGGCATTCCTAGCCCTTGCCGCAAGTCCTCAAGACGGGGCAACGGGGTAACGGACACTAGGAGTTGTATCTCGATCGATACAACTAGAACTGGATACTTGTGATGAGAATTGGATGGTGATGAGAATTGGATTGTGAGGAGAAATGGATAGTATGGCTCTGGGATTGCTTTCTCGCAGGGAGTAGAGAAAGGATCTCTGGCCGAGGTTGATAACACTACTACTACTTTACCTTATGCTACTCTACTCCCTCCTGTTTGCTGCAAGATGGTGGATTCCAGAAGATGCTAGTCTTCGATAGGACTAGGCCTTCTCTCTATTCTGGCATTTCGCAGCCCGTCCCATATCTGACCTTCCTTTGATAATGTTGCATATGTAGTGTAGATCCTTGCTTGCGAGTACTTTGGATGAGTACTCATGGTTGCCTTGCTCCCTCTTTTTCCCTTTTCCATTCTTCTCGGATGACGCAACCAGATGATGGAGTCCAGGAGCCAGATGACACCTTTGACGACTGCTACTACCCCGAGGGTGCCTACTACCACGTGACGGAGACCGCCGATGACCAAGAGTAGTTAGGAGGCTCCCAGGCAGGAGGCCTTGCCTTTTCGATCGATGTTGCTTTTGTGCTAGCCTTCTTAAGGCAAACTTGTTTAACTTATGTCTGTACTCAGATATTGTTGCTTCCGCTGACTGTTGTGTTTTCGAGCTTATGTATTCGAGCCCTCGAGGCCCCTGGCTTGTAATATAAAGCTTGTATTATTTTAATTTGTGTCTAGAGTTGTGTTGTGATATCTTCCCGTGAGTCCTTGATCTTGATCGTACACATTTGCGTGTATGATTAGTGTACGATTGAATCGAGGGCGTCACACTTTCACCCTTGTTTTCCAGGCGGCTAACGCGTCGCTAAACTTGGTCATGGCGTGTTTGTTTATCTTCTTCATTGTCGGGTCCTTATCTGGATCTTCATAATCCTTTTCTTTCCGGCCCAGGAACAAGAATATCTGGTGAAACTTCTTTAGGAGGGAGGGCCTCATATTATATATCTTCTGTAGTTTCTCATCGTTGATGGTGGTGGTTGTCCATACGATGCAGCCAATTTGATTGCCGTAGCACTTGCGCGCTTCCTCGGGCGCCTTTGGCTCAAAAATGTCGCCGTCCACCTCCGTGACCACCAGTCTAGTAGTCCTGAGTTTGTTAGGAAGCCGTTGCCTCTTTGCTTTCGGTTCTACACCAGCTCTGCTCCCCGAGGCAGCGCCGGTCTCGATGCCGGACTGAGTCTCAGCGCCGATCTCAATCTCAGCACCGGTCTGCGTGTCGGTCTTAGTCCCCGATGCCACTGGTGGGCCCAACAACAACATCGGTTGATCGTTGGCAAGGCTCAAAAATTCGTCTGCCGCCTGGTAGACGTCGTCGCAATCACCAGAACCCTGTCCTTCATCGTTGCTAGCCATGTTTCCTATGATTAAATCTAGTCAATTAATTCTAGACCTAATAAAATGAATAATGACATAAAAAAGGCCTATTGTTTTGCAGGAACGTTGACTCCTTCCTGGTGCGGCAAATCCCGGGCACTCGATATGTCCTAGTTTGTAGCACAAGTCATGCCGAATTCACGGAAAATTTCAGCATGACCTTTACTAAAAAGTGGACAAATCGAGAACCTGAAATTTGCTGGAACAGAAATGAATCAACATTTCGGCAAAACATAGGCCACCCAGCTTCATTCCCTGGAAACAGTGTTCAAATATCCCTCTTCGACACCGCAACACATGTCCAAATATACACGAGCAACCACATGTCCAAATTTCACAAGCTAATTCAAAAACAAAGTGTAGAAGAAAATTCATTTAACTACTAATAGAACAAAATTCAGTTAACTTTAGTGCTCTATAATGATGAAAGGAAAAAAATCAGTTAACTACTAATTTCATTCATTTAGGTTATTCATTTAACTTTACCTAATTAACCCATTGTACCACTACTACTAGCAAAGACTACTAACCTAATTAACCTAGCAAAACTCTACCGCCCTAAGCTGAAAAACATCTAATTAACATCTACTAGTACCACTACTGCCCTAACCTAATTAACATCTACTAGTATCACTATATACTATACAAGCAACATCTACCCTAATTAAACCCTCTCGCCCTAACTAACTTTTGTGTAAACCAAATTTTTGCTCTAAACCAATTTTTGCTCTAACATCTACTACTTAACATCCTTTGCTCTAAACTAATTTTTTTGCTATAAACAAACTTTTGCTCTACTAATTTTTGCTCTAAAATGCAGAGAGAGAGGAGTGGGGGAGGGTGGGGACTTCTGAGAGGGAGAGATGGTGGCGGGAGGTGCTTGGCGGCGAGGTAGGGGCGGAGAGGGCAGGCTCGTGCACGGGCAACGGCGGTCCTGGGCGGGCTCGGGCGGCGGTGAGGTGGAGGGTGGCGATGGTGGGGTCGAGGGCGGCCTCGGGCGGCGGCGGTGAGGCTGAGGGCGGCCTCGGGCGGTGGCGGTGAGGATGACGGCGGCCTCGGGGGGAGACAGTGAGGTTGCGGGCTTCCACGCCGGCAGGAGACGGCGGCGAAGTGGGGCGACGGTGAATTGGGGAGACGGCAGCGAGAGCGAGGGATTTGGGGAAGAAGTGGTGGCCGGGGGGGACCGCTATTTAAGTGAAACTTAACGGTAGCGCGTTTCCGAAAACGCGCTGTAGCTAAGTTAGCTACAACGCGTTTCCTGAAACTCGCTACTGCTATTCCTTTCTCGTTTCTCCCTTTTTTCATTTATTTTTCTTTACATTTTATTTTTTTCCTTTCTCCTTTTTCTATTTCTTTCATTTTCATTTACTTTTCTACTTGTTCTTCATTTTATTTTATTTTCGTTAGCAGTAGCACCTTACACATAAATGCGCTGCTACAACAAAATTAGCGGTAGCGCTGTTTCTAAAAGAGCGCTACTACTATGTGTAGCCGATCGGCTTAGTGGTGGGAATTTCTGTAGTAGCGCTTTTACGGCGGGACACGCTACTGCTATATGTGTATTTGCAGCGCGGTTTTCGCGCGCGCTACTGCTAGACACTTTTTTAACACGCGCTACTGCTAAAGTTCTGTCTATAGGCTTTTCCCTAGTAGTGCAAGATCATGAGAGAGAGAGAGAGATTAAACACATAGCTACTGGTACAAACACTACAAAAAATACACTTCCGCGATGATACATGTTTGTCACAGTAAGTCACGTTTTTGCCATGCATGTACATCTATGACGATTTTATGACAGAATCAAGATAGTCATACATGTGCTGTCGTAGAAGTGTTCCATGACATTACCAAAATTATCATCATGGAAGTGTCCACTTCCATGACGATAAATCGTGTGTCATAGAAGTGCTTCCGTCAAGGGTGACTGACACGTGGCATCCACCGTAACGGGTCGCCGTTAAGCTACCGGGTCCGGTTTTTGATCCGATAACCCATTAACAGCCCGGAAAAATGGTGATTTTCCACGTGTAAAATTCTCATTGGCCGAAGGAAACACGTGTCAGCTCGTCATTGGGTCAGATAGGCACCTATGATATGTCGACACATGCGAAGGCCCAACACTGGCCCATTTAGCTTACAAAGGCTGGCCCATTTGACTTGGTCAAAAGTTAGCGGGCTGGTCCATTTGACTTGGTCAAAAGTTAGTGGGCCGGCCCATGAAAATCCTGTTAACTGTCTATTTGCATATAGCCCATTTTACGGCCTGGTAACTCATGGCCCGTTAGGGCCTTCTCGAAATCGGCCCAACAACATCATGTGGGCCATCGAATATAACACCAGCCCATTTCACTTTTGGCCATGTATGGCCCACGACGTCTTTCGGCCCATATGAGGCCTTCCGTATCTTTAGGCCCTTCAGTGGCCCACGGTGACTCTGGCCCATAATGAATAGTAAATTTCTTTATGCCCATTAACGGCCCATGATTTCCATGGGCCATTTCCAGCCCATGTTAGCTTTCGGCCTACTAACGGCCCATACGTTCTTGGGCTCCTTTCCGGCCGTCGATTACTTCCGGCCCGTTAGTGACCTATTCCCCTAATGGGCCAAATTCGGCCCGTGGTTAGAATCGGCATGTTTGTGTCCTGTTAACCCGTTGCGTCATTTCCAGCCCGTCCTATATTCTGGCCAATTAACGCCCCGTTATGCCTATAACGGAATTAAGCCTTTGCTGTCTTCCAGCCTGTTGACGGCCCGTTACCATGCTGGCCCGATACCAATTACGCCCATTTATAGCCCATGTGGACCCATTTATCTGACAGCCCGAGGCCCGCCGATTCTTCAGCCCGTTGGAGGCCCATTTATTCGACAGCCCATAGGAGGCCCATGGATCCTACGGCCTGTAGCAGGATCAAGGTTACCACGGTCCGTATATGGCCCATGGTTGTTGCGGCCACTAGAAAACTAGGGAAAAGAAGACTAGGAAATAAATAAGCCCGAAACTAACGCTGGGCTATTAAGGCGATTGCACAGGTTACATGCACTGGGCATCAAAGTTCGCCACCAGTGAAAATATAGAGAACACCCTACACTACACAAAAATGGCTTGCTGCTTTCTTCAGCCGGTGGCTGCACGTTAAGTACAAACTACAACCATAAAACAAAAGGAAGATTGGCATGAAAGTTAACAGTCTGGCAGATAAGTGCACCACCAGAAGTTCAGAAGCTCAGTTCATTTGACCTGACTGATATGTTTTCATGTTGTACTGTCCGATGGAGCACCATAACCTTCGCCTTCATTTCTCCTAGGCTCCTGAACCACATAGAAAATGTCTGATAGTTTGGTTTCAAAACCATGCATATCTTGACGACATCGAACAATGGCTGTCCTAGTTTCACAAAGGTTCTTTGTTAGGGAATTGACTTGTATCTGGAGCGCAGATATAACATTGTTTTGAGCTTGCATATCTTGATCATGAGGCAGCTTGGACGAGATTGCCTTAACAACTGATACATCTCCAATGTATCTATAATTTTTTATTGTTCCATACTATTATATTATCCATCTTTGATGTTTTATATGCATTTATATGTTATTTTATATGATTTTTGGGACTAACCTATTAACCTAGAGCCCAGTGTCAGTTTCTGTTTTTTTCCTTGTTTTGAGTTTTACAGAAAAGGAATATCAAACGGGGTCCAAACGAGCTGAAAATTCCCGATAATTTTTTATGGACCAGAAAAAGCCACCGAAGCAAAAGAGTTGGGCCAGAAGAGTCCCGAGTCATCCACGAGGGTGGAGGGCGCGCCCTACCCCCTGGGCGCGCCCCCTACCTTGTGGCTGACTCAGCGAACCCCCTGACATGAAACCGATGCCAAAATTTCCTACAAATACAGAAACCCTTGAAAAGAAACCTAGATTAGGAGTTCCGCCGCCGCAAGCCTCTGTAGCCACCAAAAACCAATCGGGACCCTGTTCCGGTACCCTGCCGGAGGGGGATCCATCACTGGTGGCCATCTTCATCATCCTGGCGCTCTCCATGACGAGGAGGGAGTAGTTCACCCTCGGGGTTGAGGGTATGTACCAGTAGCTATGTGTTTTGATCTATCTCTCTCGTGTTCTTGATTTGGCACGATCTTGATGTACCGCGAGCTTTGCTATTATAGTTGGATATTATGATGTTTCTCCCCCTCTACCTTCTTGTAATGGATTGAGTTTTCCCTTTGAAGTTATCTTATCGGATTGAGTCTTTAAGGATTTTAGAACACTTGATGTATGTCTTGCATGTGCTTATCTGTGGTGACAATGGGATATTCACGTGATCTACTTGATGTATGTTTTTGGTACTTGCGGGTTCAGTGACCTTGTGAACTTATGCATAGGGGTTGGCCCATGTTTTCGTCTTGACTCTCTGGTAGAAACTTTGGGGCACTCTTTGGTTCTTTGTGTTGGTTGAATAGATGAATCTGAGACTGTGTGATGCATATCGTATAATCAAACTAGTGGATAGTTGAGGTGACATTGGAGTATCTAGGTGACATTAGAGTTTCGGTTGATGTGTGTCTTAATTAAGGTGTAATTTTGCTATGAACTCTAGGGTTGTTTGTGACACTTATAGGGATAGCCCAATGGATTGATCGGAAAGAATAACTTTGAGGTGGTTTCGTACCCTACAATAATCTCTTTGCTTGTTCTCCGCTATTAGTGACTGTGGAGTGACTCTTTGTTGCATGTTGAGGGATAGTTATATGATCCAATTATGTTATTATTGTTGAGAGAACTTGCACTAGTGAAAGTATGAACCCTAGGCCTTGTTTCGAAGCATTGCAATACCGTTTACGCTCACTTTACCACTTCTTACCTTGCTGTTTTCATATTTTCAGATTACAAAAACCTATATTTACCATCCATATTGCACTTGTATCACCATCTCTTCACCGAACTAGTGCACCTATACAATTTACCATTGCATTGGATGTGTTGGGGACACAAGAGACTCTTTGTTATTTGGTTGTAGGGTTGTTTGAGAGAGACCATCTTCATCCTACGCCTCCCACAGATTGATAAACCTTAGGTCATCCACTTGAGGGAAATTTGCTACTGTCCTACAAACCTCTGCACTTGAGGCCCAACAACGTCTACAAGAAGAAGGTTGCATAGTAGACATCAAGCTCTTTTCTGGCGCCGTTGCCGGGGAGGTTAGTGCTTGAAGGTATATCTTTAGATCTTGCAAATGAATATTTTAGTTTCTTGTTTTATCACTAGTTTAGTTTTTAAAAGAAAACTACAAAAAAAATGGAGTTGAGGTTGCCTCATATGCTTCAGCTTTTTAATGTCTTCCATGAAACTAAGGATTCTGATAATTGTGCCAAAGTGTTAGAAGAAGAATGCAATAAAATGTTTGGCACTAGATCTCTGAATGATGAGCATGATTGCAATTGTTGTTAGTATGAACTCTTTGAATATCCATAGTACTAATGATGATTGCACTAGTCATGATAAAAATGTCTCTTATAAGCATGCCAATTTTTGTGGAGTGCATAGAATTTGCAAGTACACACCAAATAGGGAAGGTAGATTTTGTAAGAGGCATAAGTATTTAGAAACTATATGGTTGCAAGAGAGGATAGAAGCTTGTGCTGAAAATGTAAAATTTCTTTGCCATCCTTGTGAACTTTGCAATGAACGCGATCATTTAAATCTCCAATGCAAATTGTTTCATGATCGAATCGTGTCCAAAAATTGTGATGACTTGATTTCCCTTGTGCATCATAATGAAGTTAGTTTACTTTTGGGTTATGAAGAAATGAAACGTATAACTAAGGATATTCCAGAATTGTCCTTGATAAAGTTCTTGATTTTGATCTAGAGGAAATTTATGTGTATTGTGCGGTGAATTGCATTGAAAATCCTTATATTGCCAATTACATAAAGAAAAGAAAATAAATAGATGAAGAGAATACTAATGAAAGGGAAGAGGTTTCCCAATATCCTCCTATTCTTTCTTATGATGAATCAGGTAACGAGGAGGAGCTTTCTATTCAACCAATCTCATTAATAAGGAGGTCCAAAAAGAGGATTAAACCCACACATAATTTGAAGAAGAAAAAAAAAGACAGAGAAGCAAAGGTAAAAAGGTATCCCTCCCAAATGTTGTTGCTCCTATTACTAATTGTGATGATGATAATTGCTATACTATTGGTGCTATCCATACTATTAATGATGAGAGTGATTATGCTTATGATATGCAAAGGCCCAAGCTTGGGGATGCTATGTTTGATGAGAATGACATGTTTGAGAATTTATTTGCTGCAATTAATGTTTGTCCCAAGCTTGGGGATTCTATGTTTAATGAAGATGATATTTTAGTCTCTCAAGTTTTGATATGCAAATTTATTATGATGATAGCATGCCTCCTACTTATGATGATTATATTGACGAATGGGTTTGGAAGAGTGTCAACTTTAGGAAGTAATGATCCCACTATTTTGGAGGGTGTTTAATCTTATTGTGACAATTATGAAAGTGGATTTGGAGAGGTCATGACTTTATTTAGTAATGATTCCACTATCTTTGAAGAGGTTTCAATTGATTATGATGAGAACAAAGTTGCTACTTATGATGATTATTGTGATGATACTTATGTTATGAAAAGTAGTGATGATTATATTTATAAAACTTGTCATGATTATGATTATCCTTTTTTTTGAACATTACTCTTTTAATGTGGAAACAATTTGTAGTATTCGAGTTTCTTATGATAATCCCACTATTCTGAGTGAGAAGAATTTTGCTTATGTGGAGAGTAGTAAATTTTCTATGCTTGTAGATCATGAAAAGAATGCTTTATGTGATAGTTATATTGTTGAATTCATTCATGATGCTACTGAAAATTATTACGAGGGAGGAATATATGCTTATAGGAATTGCAATAGTATCCAGTTTCCTCTCTATGTGTTGAAAATCTTGAAGTTATGCTTGTTTTGCTTTTCTATGCTAGTTGATTCTTGTTACCATAAGTTGTTTGCTCACAAAATCCCTAGGCATAGGAAGTGGGTTAGGCTTAAATGTGCTAGTCATATGCTTCATGATGCTCCTATTATGTTTCAATTCTTATCTTTTATACAAGCATCATTGAAATCATCATGCCTAGCTAAAAGGCATTAAAGAAAGGCGCTTGTTGGGAGACAACCCAATATTTACCCCTACTGTTTTTGTGTGTTCAAATGATTAAGCTACTGTAGTAATCATGTTTTATAGCTTTTGTTTCAATGAAGTGCCAAGTAAGACCTTTGGGATAGCTTACGGTGATAGTTGTGTTGATCCTGTTGAAAATTAGAAACTTTTGTGCCCAGTAAATTAGTTTCAATAATTCACAAAAACGTCCTTTTGATCTGATCCGTTTTGATCTGGATTGGTACACAAATTTCTCAGGTTTTCCTAATTTGGCTCCATTTTTGGAGTTACAAAAGTATTTGAGAGTTACAGATTATTACAGACTGTTCTGTTTTTGACAGATTCTGTTTTCTATGTATTGTTTGCTTATTTTGATGAATCTATGAATAGTATCGGAGGGTATGAACCACAGAGAAGTTGCAATACAGTAGATATAACCCCAATATGAATTTAGAATGAGTTCACAACAGTACCTGAGTGGTGATTTATTTTCTTATACTAACGGAGCTTGCGAGTTTTCTGTCGAGTTTTGTGTTGTGAAGTTTTCAAGTTTTGGGTAAAGATTCGATGGACTATGGAATAAGGAGTGGCAAGAGCCTAAGCTTATGGATTCCCAAGGCACCCCAAGTCAATATTCAAGGACAACCAAGAGCCTAAGCTTGGGGATGACCCAGATGTCATCCCCTCTTTCGTCTTCGTTCATCGGTAACTTTACTTGGAGCTATATTTTTATTCACCACATGATATGTGTTTTGCTTGGAGCGTCATTTAGTTTTATTTTGTTTTGCTTGCTGTTCTAATAATATACCAAGATCTGAAATTCTGAAATGTTAGAGAGTCTTCACATAGTTGCATAATTATTAGACAACTCATTGATCTTCACTTATATCTTTTGGAGTAGTTTGTCGTTTGCTCTAGTGCTTCGCTTATATCTTTTCAGGGAACGGCGGTGGTTTTATTTTGAAGAAATTGATGAACTCTCATGATTCACTTATATTATTTTGAGAGTCTTAAACAACATGGTAATTTGCTTTGGTTATGAATTTAGTCTTAATATGATGGGCATCCAAGAGGCATATAATAAAAGCTTTCATATAATGAGGGATATAATAAAAGCTTTCATATAATGTGCATTGAACACTATGAGAAGTTTGATTCTTTATGATTGTTTTGAGATATGAGGATGGTGATATTAGAGTCATGCTAATTGAGTAATTGTGAATTTGATACTTGTGTTGAGGTTTGTGAGTCCCGTAGCGTGCACGTATGGTGAACCGTTGTGTAACAAATTTGGAGCATGAAGTATTTCTTTGATTGTAATCCTTTGTGTGGAGGTCGGGATCGCGCGATGGTTAACTCCTACCAACCCTTCCCCTAGGAGCATGCGCGTAGTGCTTGGTTTCTATGACTAATAGATTTTTGCAATAAGTATGTGAGTTATTTATGACTAATGTTGGGTCCATGGATTATACGCACTCTCACCCTTCCACCATTGCTAGCCTCTCTTGTACTGCGCAACTTTCCCCGGTACCATACACCCACCATATACCTTCCTCAAAACAGCCACCATATACCTATTATAGCATTTCCATAGCCATTCCGAGATATATTGCCATGCAACTTTCCACCGTTCCATTTATTATGACACGCTTCATCATTGTCATATTGCTTTGCATGATCATGTAGTTGACATCGTATTTGTGGCAAAGCCACCCTTCATAATGTTTTCATACGTGTCACTTTTGATTCATTGCACATCCCAGTACACCGCCGGAAGCAGTCATATAGAGTCATATTTTTGTTCTAAGTATCGAGTTGTAATTCTTGAGTTGTAAGTAAATAAAAGTGTGATGATCATCATTATTAGAGCATTGTCCCATGTGAGGAAATAAAAAAGGGGGGCCAAAGAAGCCAATAAAAAAAGGAGGCCAAAGAAGCCAATCAAAAAAAAGAAAAAAAAAAGAAATGAGAGAAAAAGAGAGAAGGGACAATGTTACTATCTTTTTTCCACACTTGTGCTTCAAAGTAGCACCATGATCTTCATGATAGAGAGTCTCTTATTTTTTCACTTTCATATACTAGTGGGAATTTTTCATTATAGAACTTGGCTTGTATATTCCAATGACGGGCTTCCTCAAATGCCCTAGGTCGTTATGAGCAAGCAAGTTGGATGCACACCCACTTAGTTTTTTATTGAGCTTTCATACACTTATAGCTCTAGTGCATATGTTGCATGGCAATCCCTACTCACTCACAATGATATCTATTGATGGGCATCTCCATAGCCCGTTGATACGCCTAGTTGATGTGAGACTATCTCCTTCTTTTTGACTTCTCCACAACCACCATTCTCTTCCACCTATAGTGCTATGTCCATGGCTCATGCTCAAGTATTGTGTGAAAGTTGAAAAGTTTGAGAATACTAAAGTATGAAACAATTGCTTGGTTGAAACCGAGGTTGTGCATGATTTGAATATTTTGTGTGAGGAACATGGAGCATAGCCAGACTATATGATTTTGTAGGGATAAGCTTTCTTTGGCCATGTTATTTTGAGAAGACATAATTGCCTTGTTAGTATGCTTGAAGTATTATTGTTTTTATGTCAATATTAAACTTTTGTTTTGAATCTTTCGGATCTGAACATTCATGCCACAATAAAGAGAATTACATGGATAAATATGTTAGGCAGCATTCCACATCAAAAATTCTGTTTTTATCATTTACCTACTCGAGGACGAGCAGGAATTAAGCTTGGGGATGCTTGATACGTCTCCAACGTATCTATAATTTTTGATTGTTTCATGCTATTATATTATCCATATTTGATGTTTTATATGCATTTATATGCTATTTTATATGCTATTTTATATGATTTTTGGGACTAACCTATTAACCTAGAGCCCAGTGCCAGTTTCTATTTTTTTCTTGTTTTTGAGTTTTACAGAAAAGGAATATCAAATGGGGTCCAAACAAGCTGAAAATTCCCGATGATTTTTATGGACCAGAAGAAGCCCCCGAAGCAAAAGAGTTGGACCAGAAGAGTCCCGAGTCATCCACGAGGGTGGAGGGCGCGCCCTACGTCCCTGGGCGTGCCCTACTACCGCGTGGCTGACTCGGAGACCCCCCCTAACGTGAAACGACGCCAAAAATTCCTATAAATACATAAACCCCCGAAAAGAAACCTAGATCGGGAGTTCCGCCGCCGCAAGCCTCTGTAACCACCAAAAACCAATCGGGTCCCTGTTCCAGCACCCTGCCAGAAGGGGGATCCATCACCGGTGACCATCTTCATCATCCCGGCGCTCTCCATGACAAGAAGGGAGTAGTTCACCCTCGGGGCTGAGGGTACGTACCAGTAGCTATGTGTTTGATCTATCTCTCTCGTGTTCTTGATTTGGCACGATCTTGATGTACCGCGAGCTTTGCTATTATAGTTGGATCTTATGATGTTTCTCCCCCTCTACCTTCTTGTAATGGATTGAGTTTTCCCTTTTAAGTTATCTTATTAGATCGAGTCTTTAAGGATTTGAGAACACTTGATGTATGTCTTGCATGTGCTTATCTGTGGTGACAATGGGATATTCACGTGATCTACTTGATGTATGTTTTTGGTGATCAACTTGCAGGTTCAGTGACCTTGTGAACTTACGCATAGGGGTTGGCACACGTTTTTGTCTTGACTCTCCGGCAGAAACTTTGGGGTACTCTTTGAGGTTCTTTGTGTTGGTTGAATAGATGAATCTGAGATTGTGTGATGCATATCGTATAATCAAACCCGCGAATACTTGAGGTGACATTGGAGTATCTAGGTGACATTAGGGTTTTTGTTGATGTGTTTCTTAAGGTGTTATTTTACTATGAACTCTAGGGTTGTTTGTGACACTTATAGGAATAGCCCAATGGATTGATCGGAAAGAATAACTTTGAGGTAGTTCCGTACCCTACAATAATCTCTTCGTTTGTTCTCCGCTATTAGTGACTTTGGAGTGACTCTTTGTTGCATGTTGAGGGATAGTTATATCATCCAATTATGTTATTATTGTTGAGAGAACTTGCACTAGTGAAAGTATGAACCCTAGGCCTTGTTTCGAAGCATTGCAATACCGTTTACGCACACTTTTACCACTTGTTACCTTGCTGTTTTTATATTTTTCAGATTATAAAAACCTATATCTACCATCCATATTGCACTTTATCACTATCTCTTCACCGAATTAGTGCACCTATACAATTTACCATTGTATTGGGTGTGCTGGGGACACAAGAGACTCTTTGTTATTTGGTTGTAGGGTTGTTTGAGAGAGACCATCTTCATCCTACGCCTCCCACAAATTGATAAACCTTAAGTCATCCACTTGAGGGAAATTTTCTTGTCCTACAAACCTCTCCACTTGGAGGCCCAACAAAGTCTACAAGAAGAAGGTTGCGTAGTAGACATCAACAACCAACCCAGTATTACGCAGGAACGTGCTTTTGGCACTCTCAGTGGACAAGTATTGACCCACTGTAGCAATAGGTGACATTGGGGTTATAGTTGCCTTGTCACCTTCAGAAGGTGGCGGTTCCACCATTTTTTTCCATAGCTTGCTGAAAAGTTGAGTTTTTACATTAGTACTACCAGAACAGAAGATATTAACGAGGCAGCAAAACCGAACAAAATAGCTTTGGTCTATAGACAAAACTTATTTTGGTGAACACGTGTAAAATATTAGTTGTATTTACTGCAAAGTACATAATAAAACCAGGCTCCAAACATATGACTATGTACCATGGCTAATGTATTGTGTATTTCTTCACATTGGATTGACAGCTAAGGATAAATAGACAAAGTTTATAATACAGTAAGCATAGTATGACATCATTCATATCACAAAACAACTGAGAACAGACAAATAGGCAATTGTAGTGTTGTGTGGGCAAGTCCAGCACAGAACTAAATTACAGATCAAGATCAAAGGAACATCACTCCTCTCTTTTAAACCTTGTAAGGTGTAATGATACGCTAAGACAATTGTGTATAAAATTGAAAAGAGTAATAGACATTGGCTGCAAACCATGCAGTTCAATGCACGAGCCAGATTAAGTAGTAGTTAAAAGGCATGAGGATTAAGGACTTACAACAACGGCTTTGATTGGTGTAGGCATGCCCTTCGTCTTGCTGGTGTGACAGTCCTTGAAGATGTCCACGGCATTTGGTTCAGGTACTTTTTAGTCCTTGCGGGCTTTCCTCTTTATTTGGAACAAGTCAATATAGATATGATAATATGGCACAGCAAAAAGAATGAAACAGCAGCTAATTACAAGAGCCTCGCGGTGTGCAATATAGCTACGAGATCCTGTTATCTGTTGGAATTTCACTTTCATACGGTTGGCCTTGTTCTTTGAACAATTCACCTACAAGAAGATAGATTTGTGAGGCACATGCGTAAATAGGAGGTCAACATGTGATCTGATCACCTACATATAACGTACTTGATACTTTGTATCAGACTAGTGTTTAACGTGTCTATCCAGTCTTCATCCGATATATTTCCCATTGGAGATGTTTGGGCAAGTTCACTGTTAGCCTTTCCTTGAAAGTGAGTTTTCCTCAAGTTATACCGATATTGTCGCAGAGCGGACTTGAAAACATGGGTGCAAGCTTGTCTGGTTGCATCATCTTGGTTATCCAACTTGATCCTCATCTGTTGAAAATTATGGGAGTCTCATTATCAGCAACCTAGAAAGTATTGGACAGAGCAAGACAATATTACTAGTTTCCATACATAACCATGCTTACAGATAAATGCTCGAGGAAGGTATTGAACTGGGTTTCGTCTTTGTCATTCCTGTACTAAATCCATGTTGGGAGGATACATGCATGACACTTAATGGCAACCGCTGCCTCTGATACTAACTTGGCTGACTCTGTAGCATCACGTGGCCTTTTTAAACCTGCTCCAAAACGGATCTCCATTCTTCCTCCTCTAGATTTAGTTAACCTATCGAGCATTATCCCTGATGTTTGTTTCCTCTTGTGCCTAGGTGCTAGTCCAACAACGAACATAGGAAGTGTTAGTTGATGTCTACTACGCAAATTTATTCTTGTAGACACGTGTTGGGCCTCCAAGCGTAGAGTTTTGTAGGACAGTAGCAATTTTCCCTCAAGTGGATGACTGATACATCTCCAACATATCTATAATTTTTTATTGTTCCATGCTATTATATTATCTATTTTGGATGTTTAATGGGCTTTAATATGCTCTTTTATATTATATTTGGGACTAACCTATTAACCGGAGGCCCATTGCCAGTTTCTGCTTTTTTCCTATTTTAGAGTTTTGCAGAAAAAGGAATACCAAACGGAGTCCAAACGGAATGAAACCTTCGCGATGATCTTTCTTGGACCGAAAGCAAACCAAAAGACTTGTAGTTGAAGTCAGAGACGCAACGAGGCGTCCACGAGGCAGGAGGGCG
This sequence comes from Aegilops speltoides, assembly GCA_021437245.1. Lineage (NCBI taxonomy): Eukaryota > Viridiplantae > Streptophyta > Magnoliopsida > Poales > Poaceae > Aegilops > Aegilops speltoides. Next base: position 361,128,303 of record CM038147.1, on the reverse strand, counting down.
CGCCCAGGGGGGTATGTGCGCCCCCACCCTTGTGGGCCCCTCGTAGCTCCACCGACCTAGTTCTTTCGCCTATATATACTCTTATACCCTAAAAACATCAGGGGGAGCCACGAAACCACTTTTCCACAGCCGCAACCTTCTGTACCCGTGAGATCCCATCTTGGGGCCTTTTCCGGTGATCTGCCGGAGGGGGATTCAATCACGAAGGGCTTCTACATCAACACCATTGCCTCTCCGATGAAGCGTGAGTAGTTTACCACAGACCTTCGGGTCCATAGTTATTAGCTAGATGGCTTCTTCTCTCTCTTTGATTCTCAATACAAAGTTCTCCTCGATGTTCTTGGAGATCTATTCAATGTAATATTCTTTTGCGGTGTGTTTGTCGAGATCCAATGAACTGTGGATTTATGAACAAGATTATCTATGAATATTATTTGGTTCTTCTCTGAATTCTTATATGCATGATTTGATATCTTTGCAAGTCTCTTCGAATTATCGGTTTAGTTTGGCCAACTAGATTGATCTTTCTTGCCATGGGAGAAGTGCTTAGCTTTGGGTTCAATCTTGCAGTGTCCTTTCCCAGTGACAGTAGGGGCAGCAAGGCACGATTGTATTGTTGCCATCGAGGATAAAAAGATGAGTTTATATCATATTGCTTGAGTTTATCCCTCTACATCATGTCATCTTGCTTAATGCATTACTCCGTTCTTATGAACTTAATACTCTAGATGCATGCTGGATAGCGGTCGATGTGTGGAGTAATAGTAGTAGATGCAGGTAGGAGTCTGTCTACTTGACACAGACGTGATGCCTATGCTCATGACCATTGCCTTAGATGTCATCATAATTATGTGCTTTTCTATCAATTGCTCGGCAGTAATTTGTTCACCCACCATAATACATGCTATCTCGAGAGAAGCCACTAGTGAAACCTATGGTCCCGGGGTCTCTTTTCCATTATATTAAAATCTATTTTCCATATTGTCGAATCTTGTTTACTATTTTTGTAATCTTTACTTTCCAATCTATACAACAAGAATACCAAAAATATTTACTATACTATCTCTATCAGATCTCACTTTTGTGAGTGACCGTGAAGGGATTGACAACCCCTTTATCGTGTTGGTTGCAAATTCTTGATTCTTTGTGCAGGTATTCGGTGACTTGTGCATCGTCTCCTACTGGATTGATACCTTGGTTCTCAAAACTGAGGGAAATACTTATGCTACTTGTTGCATCACCCTTTCCTCTTCAAGGGAAAACCAACGCAAGCTCAAGAGGTAGCAAGAAGGATTTCTGGCGCCGTTGCCGGGGAGATCTACGCCAAGTCAAGCCATACCAAGTACCCATCATAAACTATTCTCCCTTGCATTACATTATTTGCCATCTGCCTCTTGTTTTCCTCTCCCCCACTTCTAAAACGATTTTTGAAAACCTTTGCCTTTTCTTTGCCCCTCTTCCGTTCGTCTCTTCTCGCTTGCTTCTTGTGTGCTTGTGTGTTGGCTTTGATGGCTCTGCCAAAAAGCATTGATCCCCACTTAGGAGGTCGGAAGAAATTGAAAACAATGTTATAAGTTTTATGTCCTTGCAATTTGAGCATAATAATTTCTTTAGAAACGAGCTTAAAGAACAAGAAAGTTTTATGGAGTACATGAATAAAGAGCTCGATGATATGTCTAAGGAATTTTATGGTTTGAAATCTCAGTTTGCTCATCTTGGAAAATTAGTAGGCCAAATTTCTGATAAGCAAGCCACTTTAGTTAATAAGACGGATGCTAAAGTAGAAGATCTACATAATAATGATGAAGATCTAAAAGTGATTGATGTGACTCCTGTTAAATCTTTGTTTTCCAATATGAATCTTGATAAAGATGGGAATGGAGATGAGTCAACTTTAGTTAAAAGGCGTCCCAATGATTCGGAGTTTTTAGATCCAGATACAAAAATTGCTAAAGGTGGGATTGAAGAGGTCAAAACTTTAAATAGAAATGAACCCACTATTTTGGATTTCAAGGGATTTAATTATGATAATTGTTCTTTAATAAATTGTATTTCCTTGTTGCAATGTGTGTTAAATTCTCCTCATGCATATAATCAAAATAAAGCTTTTACTAAACATATCGTTGATGCTTTGAAACAATCTTATAAAGAAAAGCTTGAACTAGAAGTTTTTATCCCTAGAAAACTTTATGATGAGTGGGAACCTACTATTAAAATTAAGATTAAATATTATGAATGTTATGCTTTGTGTGATTAGGGTGCTAGTGTTTCCACGATTCCAAAAACTTTGTGTGATGTGCTAGGTTTCCATGAATTTGATGATTGTTCTTTAAATTTGCATCTTGCGGATTCCACCATCAAGAAACCTATGGGAAGGATTAATGATGTTCTTATTGTTTCAAATAGTAATTATGTGCCCGTAGATTTCATTGTTCTTGGTATAGATCGCAATCCTACATGTCCTATTATTCTTGGTAGACCTTTCCTTAGAACGATTAGTGCAATTATTAATGTGAAAGAAGGAAATATTAGATACCAATTTACCTTAAGGAAGGTCATGGAACACTTTCCTAGGAAGAAAAAATAAATTGCCTTATGAATCTATTATGAGGGCCACTTATGGATTGCCTACCAAAGATGGCAATACCTAGATCTATTCTTGTTTTTATTCCTAGCTAGGGGCGTTAAACGATAGCGCTTGTTGGGAGGCAACCCAATTTTATTTTTGTTCTTTGCTTTTTGATCCTGTTTAATAATATATAATTTATCTAGCTTATGTTTATATGTGTTTTTATGTTTAAATTAGTGTTTGTGCCAAGCAGAACCTTTGGGAAGACTTGGGTGAAGTATTTGCGATCTTGCTGTAAAAAACAGAAACTTTTGCGCTCACGAGAATAGCTGCATTTTTTACAGAAGAGTGATTTTAGGTTGATTATTTTTGCAGATGGTTAATAGACAAATTCCTCATGTCCACCAATTTATTTCAGAATTTTTGGATTTACATAAGTATTTGAAAGTTACATATTGATACAGACTGTTCTGTTTTTGACAGATTCTGTTTTTCGTGTGTTGTTTGCTTATTTTGATGAATCTATGAGTAGTATCGGGGGGTATGAACAATAGATAAGTTGGAATACATTAGGTTTAACACCAATATAAATAAATAATGACTTCATTACAATACCTTAAAGTGGTGGTTTATTTTGTTATGCTAACGGAGCTCATGAGATTTTCTGTTGAAGTTTTGTGTTGTGAAGTTTTCAAGTTTTGGGTAAAGATTTATGGATTTTGGAATTAGGACTGGAAAGAGCCTAAGCTTGGGGATGCCCAAGGCACCCCAAGGTAAAATTCAAGGACAACCAAAAGCCTAAGCTTGGGGATGCCCCGGAAGGCATCCCCTCTTTCGCCTTCGTCTATCGGTAACTTTACTTGAGGCTATATTTTATTCACCACACGATATGTGTTTTGTTTGGAGCGTCTTGTATGATTTGAGTCTTTGCTTTTTAATTTAAAACAATCATCCTTGCTGTACACACCTTTTGGGAGAGACACACATGAATCACAATTTATCAGAATACTCTACGTGCTTCACTTATATCTTTTGAGCTAGACAATGTTGCTCTAGTGCTTCACTTATATCTTTTTAGAGCACGGCGGTGGTTTTATTTTATAGAAATTGTTGATCTATCATGCTACACTTATATTATTTTGAGAGTCTTTTAGAACAGCATCGTAATTTGCTTTGGTTATAAAATTAGTCCTAATATGATGGGCATCCAAGATGGGTATAGTAAAAACTTTCATATAAAGTGCATTGAATACTATGAGAAGTTTGATTCTTTATGATTGTTTTGAGATATGAATATGGTGATATTAGAGTCATGCTAGTAGAGTAGTTGTGAATTTGAGAGATACTTGTGTTAAAGTTTGTGATTCCCCTAGCATGCACGTATGCTGAATCGTTATGTGATGAAGTTGGAGCATGATTTATTTATTGATTGTCTTCCTTATGAGTGGCAGTCGTGGACGAGCGATGGTCTTTTCCTACCAATCTATCCCCCAAGGAGCACGCGCATAGTACTTCGTTTAGATAACTAATAGATTTTTGCAATAAGTATGTGAGTTCTTTATGACTAATGTTGAGTCCATGGATTATACGCACTCTCACCCTTCCACCATTGCTAGCCTCTCTAGTACCGCGCAACTTTTGCCGGTACCATACACCCACCATATACCTTCCTCAAAACAGCCGCCATACCTACCTATTATGGCATTTCCATAGCCATTCAGATATATATTGCCATGCAACTTTCCACCGTTCCGTTTATTATGACACACTCCATCATTGTCATATTGCCTAGTATGATCATGTAGTTGACATCGTATTTGTGGCAAAGCCACCGTTCATAATTTTTCATACATGTCACTCTTGAATCATTGTACATCCCGGTACACCGCCGGCGGCATTCACATAGAGTCATATTTTGTTCTAAGCATCGAGTTGTAATTCTTGAGTTGTAAGTAAATAAAAGTGTGATGATCTTCATTATTAGAGCATTGTCCCAGTGAGGAAAGGATGATGGAGACTATGATTCCCCCACAAGCCGGGATGAGACTCCGGACGAAAATAAAATAAAAAAAGAGGCCATAAAAAATAGAAAAGGCCCAAATAAAAAAATGAGATAAAAAGAGAGAAGGGGCAATGCTACTATCCTTTTCCACACTTGTGCTTCAAAGTAGCACCATGATCTTCATGATAGAGAGTCTCCTATGTTGTCACTTTCATATACTAGTGGGATTTTTTCATTATAGAACTTGGCTTGTATATTCCGATGATGGGCTTCCTCAAAAGTGCCCTAGGTCTTCGTGAGCAAGCAAGTTGGATGCACACCCACTTAGTTTATTTTTGAGCTTTCATACACTTATAGCTCTAGTGCATCCAGTGCATCGCAATCCCTACTCACTCACATTGATATCTATTTATGGGCATCTCCATAGACCGTTGATACGCCAAGTTGATGTGAGACTATATTCTCCTTTTTGTCTTCTCCACAACCACCATTCTATTCCACCTATAGTGCTATGTCCATGGCTCACGCTCATGTATTGCGTGAAGATTGAAAAAGTTTGAGAACATCAAAAGTATGAAACAATTTCTTGGCTTGTCATCGCAGTTGTGCATGATTAAATACTTTGTGTGATGAAGATAGAGCATAACCAGACTATATGACTTTGTAGGGATAGATTTCTTTGGCCATGTTATTTTGAGAAGACATGATTGCTTTGTTAGTATGCTTGAAGTATTATTATTTTTATGTCAATATTAAACTTATGTCTTGAATCTTTCGGATCTGAAAATTCATCCACAATAAAGAAAATTACATTGATAAATATGTTAGGCAGTATTCCACATGAAAAATTCTGTTTTTATCATTTACCAACTCGAGGACGAGCAGGAATTAAGCTTGGGGATGCTTGATACGTCTCCAGCATATCTATAATTTTTGATTGTTCAATGCTACTATATTATCTATTTTGGATGTTTAATGGGCTTTAATGTGCTCTTTTATATTATTTTTGGGACTAACCTATTAACCGAGGGCCCAGTGCCAGTTTCTATATTCTTTTGCCTATTTTAGAGTTTCGCAGAAAAGGAATACCAAACGGAATGAAACCTTTGCGATGATCTTTCTTGGACCAAAAGCAAACCAGGAGACTTGGAGTTGAAGTCAGAGACGCAATGAGGCGTCCACGAGGCAAGAGGGAGGAGCCATAAAAACATCAGGAGGAGCCATAAAACCACTTTTCCACCGCCGCCACCTTCTGTACCCGTGAGATCCCATCTCGGGGCCTTTTCCGGCAATCTGCCAGAGGGGGATTCGATCATGGAGGGCTTCTACATCAACACCATTGCCTCTCCGATGAAGCGTGAGTAGTTTACCACAGACCTTCGGGTCCATAGTTATTAGCTAGATGGCTTCTTCTCTCTCTTTGATTCTCAATACAAAGTTCTCCTCGATGTTCTTGGAGACCTATTTGATGTAATATTCTATTGCGGTGTGTTTGCCGAGATCCGATGAATTGTGGATTTATGAACAAGATTATCTATGAGTATTATTTGGTTCTTCTCTGAATTCTTATATGCATGATTTGATATCTTTGCAAGTCTCTTCGAAATATCGGTTTAGTTTGGCCTACTAGATTGATCTTTCTTGCCATGGGAGAAGTGCTTAGCTTTGGGTTCAATCTTGCGGTGTCCTTTCCCAGTGACAGTAGGGGCGGCAAGGCATGTATTGTATTGTTGCCATCGAGGATAAAAAGATGGGGTTTATATCATATTGCTTGAGTTTATCCCTCTACATCATGTCATCTTGCTTAATGTGTTACTCCGTTCTTATGAACTTAATACTCTGGATGCATGCTGGATAGCGGTCGATGTGTGGAGTAATAGTAGTAGATGCAGGTAGGAGTCGGTCTACTTGACACGGACGTGATGCCTATGTTCATGATCATTGCCTTAGATGTCATCATAATTATGCGCTTTTCTATCAATTGCTCGGCAGTAATTTGTTCACCCACCGTCATACATGCTATCTCGAGAGAATCCACTAGTGAAACCTATGGCCCCTGGGTCTCTTTTCCATTATATTAAAGTCTCTTTTCCATATTGTTGGATCTCGTTTACTATTTTTGCAATCTTTACTTTCCAATCTATACAATAAAAATACCAAAAATATTTACTTTACTATCTCTATCAGATATCACTTTTGTGAGTGACTGTGAAGGGATTGACAACCCCTTTATCGTGTTGGTTGCAAGTTCTTGATTGTTTGTGCAGGTATTCGGTGACTTGTGCGTCGTCTCCTACTGGATTTATACCTTAGTTCTCAAAACTGAGGGAAATATTTACGCTACTTTGCTGCATCACCCTTTCCTCTTCAAGGGAAAACCAACGCAAGCTCAAGAGGTAGCAATGACCTAAGGTTTATCAATCCGTCGGAGGCGTAGGATAAAGATAGTCTCTCTCAAATGAGCCTGCAACCAAATACAAGAACTCTCTTGTGTCCCCAACACACCCAATACAATGGCCAATTGTATAGGTGCACTAGTTCGGCGAAGAGATGGTGATAGAAGTGTAATATGGAAGGTAGAAATATATTTTTATAACCTGAATAAATAAAAAGATCTAGGTAGAAAATAGTAAATGGGCACAAAACAGTATTGCAATGCTTGAAAACAAGGCCTAGGATCCGTAATTTCGCTAGTGCAATCTCTCAATAGTGCTAATATAATTGGATCATATAACCATCACTCAAAGTGAGATGAAAGAATCACTCCAAAGTTCCTATCTAGTGGAGAACATAAGAATAAACTGTTTGTAGGGTACGAAACCACCTCAAAGCTATTCTTTCCGTTCGATCTATTCGAGAGTTCGTACTAAAATAACACAAAGCTATTCTTTCCGTTTGACCTATCCTAGAGTTCATACTAAAATAACACCAAAGCAAATTCATATTCATAATACTCAATCCAACACAAAGAACTTCAAAGAGTGCCCCAAGATTTCTACCGGAGAAACAAAAGACGAGAACGTGCATCAACCCCTATGCATAGATTACCCCAATGTCACCACGGGAATCCGCGAGTTGAGTGCCAAAACATATATCAAGTGAATCAATACGATACCCCATTGTCACCACGAATATTCAATTGCAAGACTTATATCAAGTGTTCACAAATCCATATAAGTATTCAATCCGATAACAACGAAATCTCAAAGGGAAAAACTCAATTCATCACAACAAGATAGAGAGGGGAAAACACCAAATGACCCGACTATATTAACAAAGCCCGTGATACATCAAGATCGTGACATCTCAAGAATACGACAGAGAGAGAGAGAGAGAGAGAGAGAGAGAGAGATTAAACACATAGATACTGGTACAAACCCTCAGCCCTGAGGGTGGACTACTCCCTCCTCATCGTGGCGGCCGCCGGGATGATGAAGATGGCCACCAGTGATGATTCCCCCCTCCGGCAGGGTGCTGGAACGAGGTCTAGATTGGATCTCGTGGATACAGAGGCCTTGCGGCGGCGGAACTTCTGATCTAGGGCTACCCCGAAGGGTTTTGGAATATTTGGGATTTTATAGGGTAAAGAGGCGGTCCGGGGGGTACCCGAGGTGGGCAGCACCCACCAGGGCGCGCCTGGACCTCCTGGCGCGCCCTGGTGAGTGTTGCTCCCCTCGAGCAGCCCCCCAGGTGCTTCCTTGGCCCACTGGCTTTCTTTTGGCCCAAAAAATCCTCCAGGAGTTTCGTTGCATTTGGACTCCGTTTGATATTGATTTCCTGTGATGTAAAAAACAAGCAAAAACAGCAATCGGCTTTGGGCCTTTGGGTCAATATGTTTGTCCCAAAAAATGATATAAAGTTGCTATAAATGATTGTAAAACATCCGAGAATGATATAAAATAGCACGAATACTTCATAAATTATAGATACATTGGAGACGTATCAGCATCCCCAAGCTTAATTCCTACTCGTCCTTGAGTAGGTAAATGATAAAAGAAATAATTTATGAAGTGTGAATGCTAGCAAAGTGCATAAGTTTGATCAACGATAATTTCAATCACTTTTCCTAGCATCATAACAACAATTCTTTCTTATAAAACTTCGCATGTTATAGTAGCAACCAATTCACATGTTAAGGTTTAAACAATGAATTCTCTTGAAACTCAACAACCTATGTTCTCGGTCACCAAGCAATTGCAATTCCACTTAATCAACAGAGTCTAAGTAATAGATCCACATACTCAACCACCATATTGTCTTCTATGATTGCTAATACTCACCGCATACACATGAGCAAAACGTTTCAACCGGACACATAGAAAGATAGCGGCTTATAATTTCGCCTCCCAACGTATTCACCTTTGGGTGATGTCAAGAATAATAACTCATGCTATCCATATCCAACTGGATATATGTGCCTAGATCTTTCCTCATCACATGATGCTTGCCAAAAGATAAAAATAAAAAGGAATGGAGAGAAAGACTTTGACTCGTTGCATAAAAGTAAATACTGAAAAGTAAAAGATAGGCCCTTCGCAGAGGGAAGCAGAGGTTGCCAAGCGCTTATTTGTTTGTATGCTCAACCCCTTAGTGCAAAAGAACGTCACGTTATATTGCCCCTTATGATAGCAACCTTGCCATCACAAGTTCGTACAACGCTCAATTTTCTCTTACACTAAATGATCTAACACTTTTAGAAGCAATTTTTATTGCCTTTTTGCACCGATGACAACTTAAATGAAGGATCTTGCTCAATCCTTAGGTAGGTATGGTGGATTCTCAAAACAAGATTTGGGTTTAAGGGGTTTCTGGATGCACATGTAGTATCTCTACTTGGTGCGGAATTTTTGGCTAGCAAAGATAGGGGGCAAGCACCACATGTTGAACGATCTATGACAATATAACTTCTATGTGAATATGAACAAACATAAATCATTACATTGTCTTCAATGTCTAACGTCAACAATTTTGGCATATAATATTTTGATGGGGGATCACAATCACAAAAGATTTCCAAGATAGTGTATTTGCATGTGGAAGTTCTCTTCCTTATACTAATTATTTGTGAATTGCTTGTATGACCAATATTGTGATTCTCAAGCTTCAAAAGATTTCACTTTCTAAACCCAATGTGAAGCTACCACTAGGCATGATATGATTTCAACTTCATGATATTCAATTTATTCAACAATTTACTCATAGTATATAATTGAAGCACAAGAGTAAATGACAAGCTACTCCAAAAAGATATAAGTGAAGATCATGAGCATAATATTTCTTTATCTCAAATTAATTTAAGTGAAGCAAGAGAGAATTTCTTCAAAAATACTAAAGCACACCATGCTCAAAAAGATATAAGTGAAGCACTGGAGCAATTCCATAGAAAAGAGCTTCATTGACGAGATGTGAATGTCGCTTACTTAGCCTCCCTGGCAACTATTTGAGGACTCTATTTTATTTAAAACTTTCAGATCTAATAGTTTTATTAAAACAGAAAGCAAAAGAAAACAAATTGACATTCCAATCATAGCACAACTCATGTGAAGAAGCAAAAACTTAGGCTCAACCGATACTAACCGATAATTGTTGAAGAAGAAAGGTGGGATGCCTACTGGGGCATCCCCAAGCTTAGATGCTTGAGACTTATTGAAATATTATCTTGGGGTGACTTGGGCATCCCCAAGCTTGAGCTTTTGTGTCTCCTTAATTCCTCTTATATCATGGTTTCCCTAAATCTCAAAAGCTTCATCCACACAAAACTCAACAAGAACTCGTGAGATAAGTTAGTATAAATCAATGCAAAACCTTATCATTATCTACTGTAGAAAATTACTAAAATTATTATTCAACATTGCATACTAAATGCCTCTGAATATTTAATACTCCTATCCTCAAATAAAATCATTAAACAAGCAAACATATGCAAACAATGTAAACATAGCAGCAATCTGCCAAACCAGTACAGTCTGTAGAGAATGAAAGAGTATCAATACTTCCCTAACTCCAAAAATTATTAAAAAAAATAAACACTGTAGAAAATTTATCAGAGCTTATTTTTCAAAAAGTTCCAATATCTTATCACATTCTTACTTTTCTAGGGAATATTTGCAACAGCGGCAAACTTTCTGTTTTGAAACAGCAACATGTATACCTGCAAAATAAGCATGGCAAAGGCTATCATTGCCATCTTTATTGAAATAAAAGATGCAAAAAGTTATTCTAAATAACAGCAAGCAAATCCTAAAAAAAATTTGACGCACCAAGCAAAACACATATCATGTGACGAATGAAAACATAGCTCCAAGTGAGGTTACCGATAATGTTGGAGATGAAAGAGTGCCTTCCGGGGCATCCCCAAGCTTAGTTGCTTGGATCTTTAATATTACCTTGGGGTGCCTTGGTCATCCCCAAGCTTAGGGTCTTGTCACTCCTTATTCTCCTCATATCGACATCTCACCCAAAACTTGAAAACTTCAAGCACACAAAACTTAACGGAACCTTGTGAGATAGATTAGTATGATAAAGAGCAAACCATTTCACTTTTGGTACTGTTAAAGACAAGATTCATAATTGTTTCCACACAATGCCTACTGTAGCATATCATTTACACAATTTATATTGAGCAATATAAGCCATAGAAACAAGGAAACAAGCAAACTATGCATTGAAAATAGAATCTGTCAAAAAACAGAACAGTCTGTAGTAATTTGTACTCAAACCATACTTCTGCTACTCCAAAAATTATGAAAAAATATGACCACGTGAAATTTGTATATCAATCTTCTGCAAAAAGAATCAACTCAAAAACACTCATCTGTTAAAAATGAGAGCTATTTTCATGAGCGCAAGAGTTTTTGTTTTTCAGCAAGATCAAATCAACTATCACCCAACATGATCCCAAAGGCTTTACTTGGCACTTTATTGAAACAAAAACAATAAAACATGATTACTACAGTAGCATAATCATGTGAACACACAAAAACACTAGATAAAAGTGTTGGGTTGTCTCCCAACAAGCGCTTTTCTTTAATGCCTTTTAGCTAGGCATGATGAGTTCAATGATACTCGCATAAAAGATAAGAATTGAAACATAAAAAAAGTGCATCATGAAGCATATGACTAGCACATTTAAGTCTAACCCACTTCCTATGCATAGGGATTTTGTGAGCAAACAACTTATGGGAGCAATAATCAACTAGCATAGGAAGGCAAAACAAGTGCAACTTCAAGATTTTCAACACATAGAGAGATATCATGATATTGTTGCAATATGTAAAAGCATAAGTTCCTCTCTCATAATAATTTTTAGTGGCATCATGAATGAATTCAATGATATAACTTTCACATAAAGCATTCCTTTCATGATGCATGAGCATAGAAATTTTATTACTCTCCACATAAGCAAATTTATTCTCATGAATAGTAGTGGGGGCAAATTCAACAAAATAGCTATCATGTGATTGAAAATTAAAATCATGATGACAAGTTTCATGGTTATGATTATTCAATATAGCATACATGTCATCACCATAATCATCAAAGATAGGAGGCATGCTTTCATCATAATAAACTTGCTCATCAAAAATGGGGGACTAAAAATATCATCTTCATCAAACATAGCATCCCCAAGCTTGTAGCTTTGCATATCATTAGCATCATGGATATTCAAATAATTCATACTAACAACATTGCAATCATGCTCATCATTCAAATACTTTTGTGCCAAACATTTTATTGACTTCTTCTTCTAACACAATTTTTCAAACCATAATTTTCAAGAAAGATATTATAAAGATGATCAATAATATGATGCAACCTCAATTCCATTTTTTATAATTTTATTTTATGAACCAAACTAGTGACAAAACAAGAAACTAAAATATTTGATTACAAGATCTAAAGATATACCTTCAAACACTCACCTCCCCGGCAACGGCGCCAAAAAAGAGCTTGATTTCTACTATGCAACTTTATTCTTGTAGACACGTGTTGGGACTCCAAACGCAGAGTTTTGTAGGACACAGTAGCAATTTTCCCTCAAGTGGATGACCTAAGGTTATCAATCCGTGGGAGGCGTAGGATGAAGATAGTCTCTCTCAAACGAGCCTACAACCAAATACAAGAAATCTCTTGTGTCCCCAACACACCCAATACAATGGCAAATTGTATAGGTGCACTAGTTCGGAGAAGAGATGGTGATAAAAGTGTAATATGTATGGTAGAAATATATTTTTATAATCTTAATAAATAAAAACAGCACGGTAGCAAATAGTAAACGGTCACAAAACGGTATTGCAGTGCTTGAAAACAAGGCCTAGGATCCATACTTTCGCTAGTGCAATCTATCAACAGTGCTAATATAATTGGATCATATAACCATCCCTCAAACTGAATCACTCCAAAGTTCCTATCTAGCGGAGAACATAAGAATAAATTGTTTTTAGGGTACGAAACCACCTCAAAGCTATTCTTTTCATTCGATCTATTCAAGAGTTCGTACTAAAATAACACAAAGCTATTCTTTCCGTTCGATCTATCCTAGAGTTCGTACTAAAATAACACCAAAGCAAATTCATATTCATAATACTCAATCCAACACAAAGAACTTCAAAGAGTGCCCCAAGATTTCTACCGGAGAAACAAATGATGAGAACGTGCATCAACCCCTATACATATATTACCCCAATGTCACCGCGGGAATCCGCGAGTTGAGTGCCAAAATATATATCAAGTGAATCAATACGATACCCCATTGTCACCGCGAGTATTCAACTGCAAGACATATATCAAGTGTTCTCAAATCCATAAAAGTATTCAATCTGATAACAACGAAATCTCAAAGGGAGAAGCTCAATTCATCACAACAAGATAGAGACGGGAAAACACCACATGATCCGACTATATTAACAAAGCCTGCGATACATCAAGAACGTGACATCTCAAGAATACAAGAGAGAGAGAGAGAGAGAGAGAGAGAGATTAAACACACAACTACTGGTACAAACCCTCAGCCCCGAGGGTGGACTACTCCCTCCTCATCGTGGTGGCCGCCGGGATGATGAAGATGGCCACCGGTGATGATTCCCCCTCTAGCAGGGTGCCGGAACGGGGTCTAGATTGGATCTCGTGGATACAAAGGCCTTGCGGCGGTGGAACTTCTGATCTAGGGCTGCCCCGAAGGGTTTTGAAATATTTGGGATTTTATTGGGTAAAGAGGCGGTCCCGGGGGCACCCGAGGTGGGCAGCACCCACCAGGGCGCGCCTGGGCCTCCTGGCGCGCCCTGGTGGGTGCCGCTCCCCTCGAGCAGCCCCCAGGTGCTTCCTTGGCCCACTGGCTCTCTTTTGGCCCAAAAAAGTCCTCTAGGAGTTTCGTTGCATTTGGACTTCGTTTGATATTGATTTCCTGTGATGTAAAAAAGAAGCAAAAACAGCAACTGGCACTGGGCACTGGGTCAATAGGTTAGTCCCAAAAAATGATATAAAGTTGCTATAAAATGATTGTAAAACATCCAAGAATGGTAATAAAACAACATGAATAATTCATAAATTATAGATACATTGGAGACGTATCATTAGCAAACTGTGAGACTACATATAAAGAAGCATGCAACTGTAACTTGACTCCAGCAACTACCTTCTAGCTGTTGAAGCTCACAAGGTTCATCTGATCTTGCCAACTCGTCTTATGTCAAACGTGTCTTATGAGATGTGATTGCTGCAGGTTACACAACAGTAGTGCTTTGATGTAAGAACATGGTGTGATACACAACAGTAGTGCTTTGATGTAAGAACATGGCTCAAGATCAAAAGCTCAAGACTCTTCATTTTATATTTTAGTGATCCAAGATCACATTGAGTCTATAGGAAAAGCCAATACTATCAAGGAGGGATGAGGTGTTGCTTAATGGGCCTCTTGCTTCATGTGCTTAGTGATATGCTCCAAAACCCTCAGCTACTTACTCACATCCACAAATGACTTAAACCCAAAGCCAAAATCGGTCACACCAATTCTTCCTATCCGGCGCCACCGATTCCAAAAGTCATAGCCACTGCCACAAACCCTAAGCAAATCGGTCTTACCGATAGGGATCTCGGTCTCACTGAGATGGGATTGTAATCTCTCTGTTTCCCTTCGTAACATTTCGGTCTAACCGAAGTGAGCGATCGGTCCCACCGAGATTGCAATGTAAACTCTCTGTTTCCTTTTTGTAACATTTTGGTCTCACAGAAAAGAGCAAATCGGTCCCACCAAGTTTACCTGACCAACTCTCTGGAAAGCTTATTACCAAATCGGTCTCACCGAGTTTGTGTAATCGGTCTTACCGAGATTACGTTATGCCCTAACCCTAACCGAATCGGTCTCACCGAGATGCATGTCAGTCCCACCGAAAATCACTAACGGTCACTAGGTTTACTAAATCGGTCCGACCGAGTCTGTTAAATCGGTCCCATTGAGTTTGGTAAATTGCGTGTAACGGTTAGATTTTGTGTGGAGGCTATATATACCCCTCCACCTCCTCTTCATTCGTGGAGAGAGCCATCAGAACAAACCTACACTTCCAACTTACCATTTCTGAGAGAGAACCACCTACTCATGTGTTGAGGCCAAGATATTCCATTCCTGCCATATGAATCTTGATCTCTAGCCTTCCCCAAGTTGCTTTCCACTCAAATCTTCTTTCCACCAGATCCAAAACATATGAGAGAGAGTTGAGTGTTGGGGAGACTATCATTTGAAGCACAAGAGCAAGGAGTTCATCATCAACGCACCATTTGTTACTTCTTGGAGAGTGGTGCCTCCTAGATTGGCTAGGTGTCACTTGGGAGCCTCTGACAAGATTGTGGAGTTGAACCAAGAAGTTTGTAAGGGCAAGGAGATCGCCTACTTCGTGAAGATCTACCGCTAGTGAGGCAAGTCCTTCATGGGCGACGGCCATGGTGGGATAGACAAGGTTGCTTCTTCGTGGACCCTTCGTGGGTGGAGCCCTCCGTGAACTCGTGCAACCGTTACCCTTTGTGGGTTGAAGTCTCCATCAACGTGGATGTACGATAGCACCACCTATCGGAACCACGCAAAAAACATCCGTGTCTCCAATTGCGTTTGAATCCTCCAAACCCTTCCCTTTACTTTCTTGCAAGTTGCATGCTTTAATTTTTGCTGCCTATATACTCTTTGCATGCTTGCTTGAATAGTGTGATGATTGCTTGACTTGTCCTAAAGTAGCTAAAATCTGCCAAACTCTAAAATTGGGAAAAGGTTAAGTTTTTAATTGGTCAAGTAGTCTAATCACACCCCCCCCCTCTAGACATACTTCAAGGTCCTACAAGTGGTATCAGAGCTTTGGTCTCTATTTGCTTTGATTTCCATAGCTTTTGGTGGTCATAGCCTTGGTTTCACAACCTAGGAGAGCATGGCGTCTAGCAAGGGAAATTATCACCGTAGAGGTCCTTACTTTGATGGTACTAATTTTGCTAGTTGGAAGCATAAGATGAAAATGCATATTCTCGGACATAACCCCGCCGTTTGGGCAATTATTTGTATTGGCTTGCAAGGTGAATTTTTCGGTGGGAGAGAACCGAACCGTGAAGCTAATGCGGAAGAATTGAAGATGCTGCAATACAACGCTCAAGCTTGTGATATCATCTTCAAAGGATTGTGCCCCGAAGAATTCAACAAAATCAGCCGTCTTGAGAATGCAAAGGAAATTTGGGATACTTTGATTGATATGCATGAAGGTACTGAATTCGTCAAGGAATCCAAGTTGGATGTGCTCCAAAGTCAGCTTGACAAGTTCAAAATGAAGGATGGTGAAGGTGTCGCTGAAATGTACTCTAGGCTTGCTCTTATCGCAATTGAGGTTGTCGGCTTAGGGAGTGAAGAGATGACCGACAAATTCATCATCAAGAAGATCCTAAGAGCATTGGATGGAAAGTATGATACCGTGTGCACATTGATTCAAACGATGTCAAACTATAAAGATCTCAAGCCAACAGAGGTCATTGGAAGAATTGTTGCTCATGAGATGTCACTCAAGGATAAGGAGGAACTTCACAACAAGTCAAGTGGTGCTTACAAAGCCTCAAGTGAAGCCCCCGCATCATCAAGTGAGAAACAAACCTTCAATGAAGAATTGAGCTTAATGGTGAAGAACTTCAACAAATTCTACAAGAGTAGAAGCAAAGAAAGAAGCTCCAAGTCAAGGTCTTACAATGACAAAAGATCTTCTAGTCGAGAGCGCAATTGCTACAATTGTGGGAGACCCAGACACTATTCCAATGAGTGTACGGCACCCTACAAAAGAAGAGAAGATTCTCCAAGAATAAGAAGCAAAAGAGAAGAATCACCACCAAGAGAGAGGAGGAGTAGAAATGATCGTTATGAACGAAGACCCTCACGGAGAAGCAAGGATTCGGAAAGGAAGGACAAGTCATCATGGAGCTACACAAAACGAAGACATCAAGCTCATGTTGGTGAATGGGTATCCAGCTCCGACTCCGACAATCACTCCGAGAGAAGCTATTACTCTGACTCCGAATATACTCAAGATGAAGGTGTTGCCAGTCTAGCACTTGTGTCAACCAACTCCTATGACATATTTGATTCACCAAATGAAGGAATTGGAAGATGCTTCATGGCCAAAGGTCCAAAGGTAACACATCCTGAGCATGTTGATTTCAATAGTGATGAAGATGACTTGCTTGTGGATGATGATTTACTTGTTGACAACTCTAGTGATGAATACTATGATGAAACGTCAATTAATCATGCTAATCAAGATAAAACGAATGACAATGATAAGGAGAGGATTGAGCTTCTAACTAAAGAACTAAACACTCTTAAGTTAGCCCATGAAACTATCTTCGAAGATCATCGAGAACTTTTAAGGGCTCATGAGAAGTTACGCTTTGAAAAGCTCATCTTGAGCAAGAGCATGAGTTCTTAAAAGCAATCAATGATGATCTCCGCAAGAAAAGTTCTTCTTACATTGCCAAGCGTTTACTCTTATCTACTTACATGCCTCAAGTCAAGTCTAGTAACAAGTACAAGAAAGATACTTCCTCTAGTAGTAACAATAATAATGTCAAATCTAATATTGTTGCTTCTAGTAGTTCTCTTGATTCCACTAATGATTCTCTTAGCCAAGTTACACTTGAGCAAGAAAATAGCTTATTGAAGGTAATTATAGAGAAAGGTGTTTACAAGAGCCTTGTCGGGAGTAAGCAATTCGAGGAAATTGTACACAAGCAAGGAAGGCACCGGAAGAATCAAGGTGTTGGTTTTGAACGAAAGTTCAATGCCAATGGAGTTGAGTGGGAAGAAGATCAATACCCCAAGACGAAGTTTGTTCCTCAACAAGAGAAGTATGATCCTACTTCCTTCAAGGGAACACAAGCTCAAGATGATCTTCCACCACAAGACCACAAGAACAAAGGCAAGGACAAGCTTCAAGAAGAGATTGATGCATTTGAAGAAGCAACTAAAGCCTCGTTCAAGTGGGTTCCCAAGACTACGTCAAGTTCTACTTCATCAAGTACAACTACAACTCCAAGGATTCCCATCAAGATGATGTGGATCCCGAAGAAGAAGAACTAGAGAGTTCTTGAGAGTGACTCCGCCAACATTCTTCACTCATATCATTATGGCAAGAACAAGTGCAATCAACTTCCACATCTTGCACTAGTTCAAGGAGTCACAAACCCTCATGTTGGTAAGGCAAGGGACAAGGTAACCTAATGATTTCATGGACATCATCTTGTGTGTGCATCACTCTATGTCTATGGATATTCTTGTTTGTTCCTTGTGGGACTAACCCATGTAGGTAAGTTGAAAGTGCAACTCACTCCAAAGGATTGCTCCAAATGATCTACATCAACATTGAGCATCCACATCTTCAACACCTACATGAAGTCATCATCGACAAAACCCAAGGTTAGTTCATCCCTCTAAGGGGGGATCTCACATCTAGGGGGAGCTTAACTCTAAGAATTGAGTCAAAGAAACTCTAATGGTGTGAACACATCAATGCATTATGTAAAAGTGGTAACCCCACTTGAGCTTAAACGATGAGTATGACCTATGATCAAATGTTCTCATTTGACTCCTAAGTCAATATACTCATATATAGATGACCTAGTCATCGCCAATTGTTTGATAGATGCTAGTATTGGTTGTGCATGCTTTGCCACATATTTCATTTGCCATCTTATTGTGTGAGCATGTTGGTGCATATTTTACTCATTCAAGGACATCCACGTGTTGTTTTGATTGTTTGGTTTTTTCTTTTTGCCAAGTGGATGGACAAGAATGCCTAAGAACTTTCTCTAGTTGTCTATGTTTTTCTCATCTCAAACTCTATTCATGCTACATCACAAAATTTGATCAAGTCAGGTTCGAACCACTCTGTGTGAGGAGCACTCGAAGTCCCCGATTCGTCATAGACTTAAACTTCCAAAACCTCTTTGTGATTCTCAGTCTGACCGATTCCTCCATTTCGGTCCTACCGAGATCATTAAGTTGATCTGAGTTTTCAATCTCGGTGCAACCGATTTGAACTTTTTGGTCACACCGATTTGCTATAACTGTACACAGTTATGCATCTCGGTGCCACCGAGTTGTTCCACTCGGTCACACCGACAGGGTCGGGCTATATATAGTCACGGGAGATTTTTTGGAAATTTCTCCGAACCCCTTCGCCCGCGCAATAGCTCGCTCTGCCTTCGAAGGTCTCCGGATCGTCTCCTCGTCGCCAGCCGCCTCCAGTAGCTGGTCTCCGCCGCCGTCAACGGATTTCGCCCCCGCCGTTGTCGCCGTAGCGAGTTCACCGCCAAGCTAGGGTATGGACTCGATCATTGTGCTATCCTCGTCTGATTCCTAGCACATTGTGTTCTTATTGATTCTTGCCACAATTGAGACAATCCTGTCCAATCAATATAGTTCGTAGATTAGATGGGATTCAAAATTTTAGGGTTAGGTTTCCGCCGAAACCATCTTGGACCCACCGAGTTGAAAAACTCGGTCTCACCAATTCGGCATATGCCATTGCACTAGTGACTCTCGGTCTGACTGAGAATTGCTAATTGGTGCGACCAATTTTAGGATTCTGTGAAACCCTAGCAGTCTCGGTGCCACCGAACTGTGACTCGGTCCAACCGAGATCATCAGTTTAGGTTCCAAAACTGCTTCGGTATCACCGAGTTTGAAAATCGGTTGATCCGAAATGCTTTCTGTGGAAAACTAAAACTGAATTTTTGAATCATTCTTTTGCAAAAAATCTCTGCATTTTGTGATGCTTGTCCATTCTATCTCATCTATAACTCTTCATAGGGTCAGCAGTCAGCTTTTGCAAGAATGTCAGACCAGTGATAGCCAAAACAGGTTAGAAGAGCAGATGGACTTGAGTGAGGGCACTAGTCCCTCAAGTACAGATGAAGGGAGCAGAAGCACTCCAAGCAATTTGCCTAAGGCTGCTACTAGGCAAAGGAGGAAGAGAACCTCAGACTCAGAGGATGAGGACTACAAAGCTGAAGAAGATGAGGCTACTTCCAAGAAAGTAGTGCTCAAGAAGGAATATGGCTCAGCAAAGAATACAAAGCCAGGCCTCAACAAGAAAGTTCCTGCCAAGAGGACACCAATGCCCAAAGCCAGAAGGTCCACTCAAGTGCCAGCACAGACTGAACCTAAAGAGGCACTTGAAAAGAAAGTTACTTCTTCCAAACCCAAGAAAGTTCCCACTGGAGAGACTATGAAGTTCACCATAGAATCAGAGGATGAAGGTGCTCAGCACAAGAAAAAGAAGAGAGCAAGAACCACAACTGCCCAGGTTCTTGGAAAGCCCTCTATGAGAAGAGACTCTGAAGAGGAAGAAGAGGTTGCTGCACTAGCACCAAAGGCACCCAAGCTTATGGGTGATGTTATAAGGTCAGGGGCTGCAACATCTAAGCCCAAGGAAGCACCCAAAGTTACCTCCAAGGCCAAGCAAGTACCAAAGAGGAATACTAGGAGTATTCCAGCTGCTGAGAAGAACAAGGCCCCAGTGCCAAATGTTGCTGAAGAAGAAGATGAAGAAGGACAGGTCCTAAGGAAGCTCAAGCCCAAGATACCAGACCACAATGATGCCCATCCTGTGGCTGAGGACATGAGGATCAGGAAGGACTCAGGGTTGAGGCTGTGGAGGATGGAAGATCCATATGCCTCAAGGAGAAGAACTGCTGTTGATTACAAGTTCCATACAAAGGAACAATAGGACTTCTATGAGACAATTCTGTTGGATAAGAAGCCCATAGTTTGTGACATGAGGTGGGTCGACTGGACCTACATCAAGGACAATGAACAGCACTATCCTGGAGTGCAAGAAAGCTTTATTGCTTGTGGAGTTGCTGATTTTGTTGGGCAAAAGCTCACTCACTGGAATGATGAACTTATCATGCAATTCTACTCCACAGCACATTTTTATCCAGATGGAAGAATTGTTTGGATGTCTGAAGGTACAAGGTACCAATCCACTGTTGAAGAATGGGCAAGTCTGATAAATGCCCCATAGGAAAATGAGGATGACCTGGATATCTATGCAAAGAAGAAGATGGATCACAACTCCATGGCTCACATGTACAAGGAGATCCTAGACAAGGCAGTTGAGACACATAAGTTTGGATCAGTTCACTTTCTGTTGTCAGGGCTGCCAACTATCAATTGGATTCTGAGGCACACTCTGTTGCCTAAGTCTGGTGACCATAACATGATCAGAGGGCATGCCATCAACATGTTGCATGTGTTTGATGTGCCACAAAAGTTCAAAGTCATGAGCCTTATGATTGAAACCATTAAGAGGACTGCAGAAGATCAGAAGAGGAGTTGTGGATATGCCCCTCAGATTCAGGAGTTGATAAACTCAAAGATGGGCATAGGGAAATATCAATTGGATAAGGAACATTTTCCACTTTATCCAGACTTTGAGGACAATGAGGTTGTCATGAATGAGAATGATCGAACACCAGTTCAAGCTGAAGAGAAGAAGGAGAAGGCAAAGAAGGAGAAGGCTGCCAAGATGCCAACTCAAGAGGAGGCATCTGAATATTTCTTGAAGAACAAACAGGAACAACTTGGTTACTTAGTAGCATCAACACTGAGGATTGAGAAGGGACTGGCCACCCTCACTCAGAATCAAGAGAGATTGGAAAGAATCATGGAACTCAAATTCCATGACCTTGATGTCAAAGTAACTGAGATTCAGTCAGTTGTGGAGCAGCTGCAGGATGACATGCAGGAGAGGCAGGGCAAGACTACCACAAATGTGTTTGCTAGAGTGCCCAGAGCCCAGAGGTTAGTTGCAGTGCCTGTGATAGACACCAGAGCAACAACATCTGCACCAGCTACAGCCCCTTCAGCTCCAGTGCAACCAGCTCCAGCATCAACTCCAGCACCCTCTACTTCAACTGAAGCCTTCGTCCTTGGAGTTATCAGGACACCACCACCAGAAGATCAAGCCTAAGAGTCGATCTAGCACTATGCATTTTCTATGAACTTTTTGGTAACTTGTTGCCAAAGGGGGGAATGTATAGATCATAGGCTTCGAGAGAGAGAGAGTGTTGCTTTTGTTCTCTCTTGCTTTGATTTGGTGGTTAAACTTGTTTGCTTTTGATTGCTTGTGATACTATGCTTGTGAGACATTGATGATCATGTGTTTGATCATAAGCTACACTTATGCATGTTTGATGCTATTATCTTATCTATCCTATGTGATCATTCACTTTGCTTGGTGATGAGTGCATGTATTCAATGTTTATTAATTTGAGCGCTCCACCAAGATGTATGTGACATGGAAGAGTAACCCATGAGCCTAATTCATTGTGCATTTGCAGTCCAAAGCAAATCTTAAATTATGCACAAATTTAGGGGGAGCTCTTGCTTATCACATACTTCTCAAAGCGACGATGTTATTCAATCTTATTATCATTTGTCAAAGCTTTGATCTATATGTTGTCATCAATTACCAAAAGGGGGAGATTGAAAGTGCAACTATCCCTAGGTGGTTTTGGTAATTCATAACAACATATGCTCATTGAGCTAATGCTATTCCAAGACTATTATTTCAGGAAAGCTCAATGAATGGCATGGCATGGATGATGAAAGTGGATCCCTCAAAATACTAAGGACAAAGGATTGGATCAAGCTCAAAAGCTCAAGACTCTTCATTTTATATTTTAGTGATCCAAGATCACATTGAGTCTATAGGAAAAGCCAATACTATCAAGGAGGGATGAGGTGTTGCTTAACGAGCCTCTTGCTTCATGTGCTTAGTGATATGCTCCAAAACCCTCAGCTACTTACTCACATCCACAAATGACTTAAACCCAAAGCCAAAATCGGTCACACCGATTCTTCCTATCCGGCGCCACCGATTCCAAAAGTCATAGCCATTGCCACAAACCCTAAGAAAATCGGTCTAACCGATAGGGATCTCGGTCTCACTGAGATAGGATTGTAATCTCTCTGTTTCCCTTCGTAACATTTCGGTCTAACCGAAGTGAGCGATCGGTCCCACCAAGATTGCAATGTAAACTCTCTGTTTCCTTTCTGTAACATTTTGGTCTCACAAAAAGAGCAAATCGGTCCCACCGAGTTTACCTGACCAACTCTCTGGAAAGCTTATTACCAAATCGGTCTCACCGAGTTTGTGTAATCGGTCTTACCGAGATTACGTTATGCCCTAACCCTAACCGAATCGGTCTCACCGAGATGCATGTCAGTCCCACCGAAAATCACTAACGGTCACTAGGTTTACTAAATCGGTCCAACCGAGTCTGTTAAATCGGTCCCACCGAGTTTGGTAAATTGTGTGTAACGGTTAGATTTTGTGTGGAGGCTATATATACCCCTCCACCTCCTCTTCATTCGTGGAGAGAGCCATCAGAACAAACCTACACTTCCAACTTACCATTTCTGAGAGAGAACCACCTACTCATGTGTTGAGGCCAAGATATTCCCATTCCTACCATATGAATCTTGATCTCTAGCCTTCCCCAAGTTGCTTTCCACTCAAGTCTTCTTTCCACCAGATCCAAAACCTATGAGAGAGAGTTGAGTGTTGGGGAGACTATCATTTGAAGCACAAGAGCAAGGAGTTCATCATCAACGAACCATTTGTTACTTCTTGGAGAGTGGTGTCTCCTAGATTGGCTAGGTGTCACTTGGGAGCCTCCGACAAGATTGTGGAGTTGAACCAAGAAGTTTGTAAGGGCAAGGAGATCGCCTACTTTGTGAAGATCTACCGCTAGCGAGGCAAGTCCTTCGTGGGCGGCGGCCATGGTGGGATAGACAAGGTTGCTTCTTCGTGGACCCTTCGTGGGTGGAGCCCTCCGTGGACTCGCGCAATCGTTACCCTTCATGGTTTGAAGTCTCCATCAATGTGGATGTACGATAGCACCACCTATCGGAACCATGCCAAAAACATTCGTGTCTCCAATTGCGTTTGAATCCTCCAAACCCTTCCCTTTACTTTCTTGCAAGTTGCATGCTTTAATTTCCGTTGCCTATATACTCTTTGCATGCTTGCTTGAATAGTGTGATGATTGCTTGACTTGTCCTAAAGTAGCTAAAATCTGCCAAACTCTAAAATTGGGAAAAGGTTAAGTTTTTAATTGGTCAAGTAGTCTAATCACCCCCCCTCTAGACATACTTCAAGGTCCTACAACTATGTACTAAAAACAGGAAGGCATATCACATTAACAGGTATAATGTATAAACTAAGCAGAATAGCACATGCAATTTAACGAGATTGGAAGAATTACAATCTAGACACCATATGCAACATGCAACCACATATCACGCTGCCAAGTTAGAGTAAGCACCTGCGATGCTAGTGTAGGGGAAATGCGGTAATCAACTACAGAGCTACATTCACTATCTTCATCTAGCCATGTTGTTTCTTGAGAATCATGTGGGGAGTCTGACGCTACATTCTTTAAATGAGGATCTTTTCTCGCAGTAGTCCACTGGCCTGACCACCTCATCATAAGTGATTGATGAGGGATACACAAGAACATTAGTTTGATGTAAGAACATGGTTAATAGACAGATGTACTAATATGTACCAAAAACAGGAAGGCATGTCATATTCAAAGGTATAATGTGTAAGCCAAGCAGATGCAATTTAACCAAATTGGAAGCAATACAAGCTAGATACCATATGCAACATGGAACCACATATGACACCGCGAAGTTAAAGCAAGCACCTGTGATGGTGGTTCATGGCGAGCGAGATCATCAACTCCAGAGCTACGTTTACCGTCTCCATCTGTTGAACATCCAACCTTTAAAGCGTTGACACATGTCTTGCCTACGTGCGAAGAAAGCAGGAGAGACTTCTCTCTTTTATTTCGTGCTTCTGTCAAGGCAGAATCTGAAATACCCATGCATAAAAACACAACAGTGAGAGTATGGGTGAAGTGTGTGCAGAACTAGTGCACTGTAAAAGTAGCAGATAGCAGGTAGCTGAAAAATAAATGACAGGAGACATATGATAGCTCTACAACATTGCATGGCAAACAAAATTCGATTCTACTCCATATGATTCTGTAATATATGAGCACAGGGATGGCTGGGAAATGCAGGTACTCCTCTAGCAGACCACCACATGTGGCCCTATCAAAATAATAGTCGACTGAAAATAAATAGGTCAGTCGATTTTTTATGAACCGTCCGATCTATAAGGAACAGCCAGATGGCCTTCGTCTACCTCCCGCCAATCACTATTGACGATCTTTTTGGAACCGCGAGCGACCACCGACCCAGACCCCTGCCTCCGCCGCCCCGCCCTCCCCTCGACCTCACACCACCGCCGTGCTTGGCAGCGCCCCCCGACCATCCCTTTAATCCCGGCCGACCTCCAGATTGGGCGCCAGCAGTTCCTAGGCCCCACACACCCCTACGATAAACACCGAGGCGCTGCTTCCCTGGTGTAATAGGCAAACTAGCGCCTGTTACGCTGGGGAATGCTTCCTTTAATTGGGAATCAACTTACCAGGAATTGAAATCTAGGGGGGCGAACCTCTAGCTAAGGTGAAATAGTATATGAGGAGAAACCTTGTGCATCGCGAGTTACTAGGAACATCTAGTATCAGGAAGAAGCGGTCAACTAGTGTCTTCTGTGGGATGAATACCGTGCAAGCAGACACGTAAGATTTGTAGGAACAAGGGAAGAGGAGTACCATTTCCGGTTGACAGTGTTGTGTCCTCCAGATGTCGCGGTGATTTTCTCGTTTTTACCGGGGGAACCGATGTTTTGGAGGAGGGTGGAGCCTTGGACGAACCCATGGCCAAACTGTTGATTGTGTTGCGGTGGCCGTCTGTCAGCGTAGCGGAAGCCGATCCAAGGTGGCGAAGGACGGCGTAGCGGGAACAGCTCCGGTGCGGTGGACGGTGGCGAAGTTGGAGTAGGAGCGGTGAGGCACAGGATGGTGTGGTTGAACTGGCTCGGGTACGGCGCACGTCGGCATCCTGGATGCAGCTCGGCCTTGGCTTCAACTACTAGCCGTGGAGGGCGTTGCGGTGGACGACGACGTCGGGGTATTGGCTCCAGCGTGATGGAGGAGGGCGGCAGTTGATGGGTGGGATGGGATGGCGGACGGAGGACGCCGGGGTTTCGCGGGTGGTGGGGAGGTAGTTTTGGCGCCCATGGAGTACGAATGGGGAATCGAACGAGGGGCGGGGGAGCTAAGGGAGAACCATGTTTTGGTTTGGGACGCACTTGTTTTTGGTTTTTTTGAATAGATGGGATGTGCTTGTTTGAAATTTGGGAAAAGTACAAACTTTGCCCCCTCCTAAATTTCAGACCTATTGCGGGTCGGGGGTAGGATGGTAATCCCAGGTGTCCCAAATAGTGGGCGGGAGCGATTTCGGCCGCGCGCATGTGTGTTTAGGCGGCCATTATGTATGAATGTTTTTGGAGGCGGTTGCGTGGCATCTAGATGAAGCTACAAACCTACCCCGGTTTAGAGCTTTGGACGTCGGGCCAGTAGGTTTCACGGGTTGGAGTTAGAAAAGTAATTTCCTTCTACCAAACATTGGTCTCACGCGGTTTCGGGTGAGTAGATGCTCTTTTGGCGCTTCGTTTGAAATTTTGAAACAAAAGCATTCACTTTTAGAGTACTCCCTCCGTTTTTATTTACTCTCGATATTAGAGTTGACTGAAGTCAACTTTCATAAAGTTTGACCTAGTTTATAAAAAATAGTATAAACATTTATCATAACAAATCTACATGATGTGAAAGTACATTCAATAATAAATCTAATTTTATTGATTTTTTATTGCTTATGTTAATATATTTTTATAAACTTGGTCAAAGTTTATAAAGCTTGACTTCCACCAAAGCTAAAACGCGGACTAAATAAAAATGGAGGGAGTACTCTTGAACTTTGAGGATTGACCTAAATAGACAATGTTAAATTTGACCTTGTATGTTTGGAAATCTCATTAAATTATGTGCTTCTTTTTGAAATTTTGACACTTGAAAATCCTATAACTACGATTATTTTGGAATGGAGGTAGATTTGAATCTATTTTGTACACGACTATATATGCTATTATGTACAAATGCAGAGCAAAGATTGGTGCCCCCATAATTTAGGTATGATTTACAAATGGCAAGATATTGAATTCAAATAATTGAATGAACTTCGTGTTGAATTCGAATTTTAAAACCACCTTAAGTTGAAATCAAATGTATGCTACTTCATAGCTAGCTATTTATAATGTTCATTGTGTAACTTTTGTATGTATAATGTGCTTTACACACACGACATAAACTATACTCACGTTTATATTCGACTGATAAAGCTATGCATTGTCTGGAGTCCAAAATACTAACTCTGTGGATCAATTATGTCGAATAATAACATAGACATGCTCAAATTCGATAGAATATAGATGTCTGATGGATCAATGACCGTTCCTTACGCGAATTACAAATATCATGATCGCATCCTAATATTTGGATACAATTTATATTTTTAATCAATGTGTACATCAGTCCTTTACGTGTAGTTTCACTCTCCGTAGGCCCCTCCTCACACACACCCTGACTTTCTCTCTCACACGTACGTGCACACGATGTATATCCATCGGTGGTTTCTCACACACTCTCTCCCGAGGTGTTTTCTCGAAGACATGCTCTCGATATAACCCTCCCTCACTCTCATAACAATTTACGACTGTTTTCACTATCCTTTATCACAAGCACTCTTCCTCTCACAAGCATATGCACGCACAATCCCCATCAACCCATTCTATATACATAGACTTGCCTACATGTCTCTCGCACACACATTATCTTTAGGCATGTCTCTCACGCATAGTATCCACCTCTCTTCCTAATTGACAAGTATGATTCTAGCATAGCATTCTTTAGGATGCCCCTTCAAGTTAGGTTGGATGAATAGTAATATCAAATATAAGGGGTTACCTTAGTCCAAGGACCTAGGGTTACAAATCCTAGCCGGCTTTGTCAGTGGACACAGAGTCCTTCAGGACTCTGCTATCTTTGCCTTGTACGACTAGTCCTCCATGGGTCTTCCTAAATGCGTCACGGGCGGACCAATGTGGCGCAGGACGGAACCGAGCCAAGGGCCTCACCTCGGCCCACCGGACCTCACGCGGTGACACAGCCTAAGCCCCCAAGTCTCGTTATCTTCTCACACCCACACATACCAACACAGATACCACACAAAATATTTTCTCACCGTGCCTCTATCCCCTCCCCCTTGCATATACACACTCGAGGGCATCTCTCGTCGTGACATCCTATTCATCTCTCTATCTGTCTAGACCTCTCATTTCTCGTGCTATCTCTCCCATGCCCCCCCCCCCCCCGCGATGATGGCCCCTCTATCCATTCCTCTCTTGAATACCTAATACAAATACATACCTCTCTAGGCCTTGCCAAATACATCAACTACACATTCACACATGTTACATCACATACCCCGTTGATCTAAAAAAACCTCTCTTCACAATTATTTCCCATACAAAATTCCTTTTGAATAAAACCACACAAAGTGTGGCCAAAAGATTATTTTAGAATTTCTACATATACACAACATACAAAGTTATATGGAGGAGTATGAATATTAATTTGCATTGCATGGTGCCCCGAATGATATTTATTCCGCACTGTGAATTTTTATATTTTTATACTATATAGAAGTTATTCATAATAAAGAGAAATGAAGAGCATCTCTCTCTCCATCGCATACACCCCCTCTACGCCCCTTTCACGTACGCACACAAACTATCTCCAGGTCCTCTAAAAGTACGCCCCGAGCATATTCACACATGTTTCACCTTTCTCTCGCGATATATACAATGACAATCATTGTATTTGAAGAGAAAGCACAATACGTACATTGGAGTTCAGAATCCACTCATTACGGTCACCATTTATGTTTTCTGTTTATTATACAGTCACGGGCTCACCGTATAGCTCTGTATTTGCTGAAGACACGACTAGCTCGACGTGGCACCTCTAGTGTTGCATCACATTAGATCACTACCATTGGGCCCACCTGTCAGTGTGTATAAGAATGAAAACATACGATAAAAAAATATTGGACGGTCGTTCGAAGTCATGACCATGGGCACAGCAGACAAGGTGGCCTTGTATTGGTATGCTGAGCCATCTGTTTTAATACACAGGAGCTGGTGTGGTGATTATACACACACACACACGCATGCACATGAACTGCATGCACGCAACACTCACACGAACACACGCAGCCACGCACACATGCAACACTCACATGTACACACACAGCCACGCACGCACGCAATACTCACATGCACACACGCATGCATGCATGCATGCACACAACACACGACCAACACACACTCTCACGCTCAAGTGCTCAACCTACACGTGCATGCGCACACATCAGGCCCTGACAGACACATACACAAACAGATGGTTCCCATGCACGGGTTAGAGTCTTGTCGCGCCTGCATAAATTTGTGTTTATCTGACCTTTTTCCTATGTGAACAGATAGGTGGGACCCACAAGGAACATGGTCAATTTAGCTAGTCAACATAGTGCCACGCAAACTATTTGGCCGGTCAATAGAGTGTAGTCCGATGTTGAACGGTGAGCAAGTGATCGTATAATCACCACAAAACGTATATAGTGACCATAATGAGCATATTCTGAAGTTCGGTGACCGTATTATGCTTTTCGCTTGAAATACACTGACGCACATGTATTTATCTCTTCTCTCGCTCTCTCTGTGGAGCCGAGTAGGTCAACGTGCCAATGCCTAAATTGGCGCACGCCATCCCATTATTGTTGTACTGGTTCCGTAAGAGAGAAGAAGCATTCACGTCTACTATACAAACTGTAGATATGAGTTACAAATGCTATGAAGACGAATACAAATATTTGAATTCACTTTATACCCAATTTATTTTTGTAGGCCCTCCAAAAGTACATCTACACATTCTCGCATGTTACATCTAACAACCATGCAATACAGCACTACTACTACACTCTAACACAATAAATCATATGTGTTTTTAGTTTTACTAGATCTCATATTGTTACTTAATTATTCAGTTTGCATACATTAAAATTGCCTTTTAAATGTATGGCTAGTATCATCTGCCGCGCGGGAAAATTCCCGCCCTTGCCTGTTTAATCGAGTTTCATCGATGGATCGTGCGAAACAACAAAACTATAATAGTACTACAGTACAAGTAACAGTTCACTCGGACGCCGTTTCGTGCACTCCTCCTTCGTAAGAGTGGAGTGCTCGCTTTCATAAATGTTCTAGTCCCTTTCGCCGACATGTGGGACATCAAGCAACCGGGTCCACGTGACATACCGATATAACAGTGCAGAGCAGCAGGGGTGAAGCACCCCAGTCATGGCGTCGGCTTAGTAATGAGAAATGAGACGTCAAATCACAAAGCCGCACCTTTCCCGCAGTTAAATTGGAGGGACGAAGTAATCTCTACTCCTATAAAAGACTCAGTTGGTGATGATGGTGTGTCTGCCAGCCGCCATTTTTGACCATTAGATCTGCATCTAATGGTTGTGATGTAAGTTATGGCCTTTTTGCAACAATTCCCACTTCTTTGCTCCAGTTTACACAAAACTCCTTAGTACCTTGAAACCAACCACATTCCTCCCTTACCTCATCAAAATAACCCAAAGAATATATTTGGAGTGAAATATAAGATATTTTTAGTGATATGTATATCAAAACTAAACTGTTTTCTTTCAAATTTGTGAAAATGTATTATTCTACTTTGGATCCGTTGCAATGGACGGGCTCATTGCTATAGTGATATTTCTCTTGCATCGTCACAACGAACATCTGTTGTACTTGTCCGGGCCGGATGCTCGCCACACGATGACCTGAGTTCGAATTCTGTCCTAAAGTTTAGTTTTTTTATATATTTTTAATATATACTTCTTTCGCTACTGTACTGACAGTGGAACCCACAAAATACTTAGAATACAAGATTAAGGATGGATTTGTTTCGTTTTAACTTTCTGTACGAATCTGTAGCCAGCCTGCAAGTCATGTACACACTGTACTGACAGTGGAACCCACAGAGTACTTAAAATACAAGATTTCTCGGTTTGCATGTGGGTTTAACGGGGGCGTTTGATGGAGGTGAGGCGTGTTCGATCGGGCGTCAGGCGGTGGCTTGAGACTATTCGATTGACAAAGAAAGGTGCGATTCCCAATACGGCTTTAATGCAGACGAGGGAGAGGGTAGCGGTTCCCGAAATATTGAACGGCCAATGGTGCATCCTCCTTCAGTTAGCATCGTGAATGCATGAGGGAAGTAATGGGAGGAGGACCGAGAAAAGAGGTAGCACGATGTGAATGCAACGCAGTTTGCACTCATATAAAGGCGCCCATCCGTTCCAATGCATCTACCACATCATACGCACCTAAGCACCTACACTAAGTGCAACAGTGCTCACTCCAGACCCATGGCAGTGATCGCGAGAGTGGCCAGCGGTTGTGCCAGATGGTCCATGACGCCGGCCTGCGGCATGGCGCTGATGATCGTCTCGAGACAGAGTTGTCGACCGGCTGGTGGATGGCCAGCGTCGACGCTAGCTACGACTCTCAGTTGGACAAGATGATCATTGCCACCATCAACAAGTTCACCGTCGTCAATAAGCTTGTGGACAACATCGTCGTACTCCTCCAGCCCGCGTGCCCGGGCTCCTCATTGCCTGCCACCCTAATCAGCCTCCATGGTCGGAACCTCTTTCAAGCACTGGTGGCCCTGCGACTGCCCGCCGACGCAACAAAGAATGTCCACCTGGAGGTCACGCTCGCTGCGAGGTGCCTCGCCCTGCAAAAATTCGTCGACCTACACATCCACGTGTACGAGTTAGTCGTGTACATAGGTATCTACAAGGCCGGTGAGGGTGCTACGATGTTGGCCTCCTCAACCGGCTGGAAGCATTGGACGCCTTTGTTGAGAAGCACCTTGACCTCGCCACAAAAGTCGCGGCTGCTAAGCCGCCGGTCGGTGGCCCGGCGCACTGAGTCAGGGAGGAGGAGGTCGTACGTTGATGGATGCATCTTCTTCTTGCCTCCTGTAACCACCACTATGATTGCATCATTGTGGCCTTAATTCTTATTGCGCTATTGCATTCTCGTTCCAGTCAATACAGACATGTGCGATCCCTTTGCTCACATTTGGAGGCAATTATATGCGTCACTATAACTAGTACTCCATCCGACAATTTATAAGATGTTCTTACCTTTTCCATCAACTTCGTGCAACGCACGGGCATCTTGCTAGTAATAATGCTAAAAAAATAAGTTAGAGGGATGAAGCAACCATCATTTCACTCGTTGTTGAATCTGCTTCTCCCTCATCTCCTTCAAGTTAACCACGTGTTTCTTCTGTCATTGTTCTTTATCATGTGGGATGCGGATCGGCTTGGTAAATCACTGACACGTGGGACCGCATGTTAGCAAACTGCCAGGCCAACATCCTCTAAAAATAAGAACCCCCCCCCCCCCCGCCATCCGCGCGGCAAAATCACCTCCTTTTTACTAATCTTGATACTGTAATTTTTTAGATCAATATAATTGAGATTTGTATAGATAGCACACAGGAGCAAAACCAAGTTGTACGGTTAAGGGCATCCACAATGTGTAGCCAAATGTGAAAGCTTTTGGCATCGATGGGAACCATTGTGGACGGTGCTGCCAAAGCCAAAAAGATGGAACCGAAGCTCCCTAGTTGATTGATTGAAGGAATAGAAAAATGCAACTCTCTCCTCTTTCTCGCATGCTTGGACGCATCTATAGTATAGAGGACAGAGTCTACTCCCATGTCCCTTCTATCACATATCACAAAGCAGTGAGGCATCAAATCACAAAGCACGGACGAAGCAACCATCATTTCACTCTTTGCTGACTCCGCTTCTCCATCGTATTCTTCGAGAAACCACCTTACCGCACTAAGCTGGACGGACGACGCTATTGTGTATTACTAGTACATTTACGCGTCCTTTGGTTAAATGGACTTCCTGGATGCAAATAAGGCGGTCGTATCGGTTGCAGGCGGCACTTGCGAATGACTTAACGTGGTCTCCCTCAATTGTGTTCTCCGTCGAACGCACTTGGCCAAACCACAACGTTCGAGATATCGTCGACGTCACCGCAATGGGGAAGGAAGTTATTTTGCAAAAAAAAAGGGGGGGAAGGAAGTCAAATAGTTACTACCTCCATTTTTTTGTACACACGGCCAGTATATCAAAATTACAATTTGCAGAAGGCCGCTAACACTAATCGAGGCAAATTTTATGGGATTTGCCTCATACTAGCAACCAATGACATTAATATACCCTTGCATGCATGCGGAAGTGAGAAGGTTGGTTTGCATGGCGCTGCAATAATCAAGCGATGAGGAGTGAGATGATTAGCTCTTTGGGCATAGGAGAAAAAAATACGCATTAATTGACACGTCGAATGAGGATTTGTATCGATCAATCCCGCGAAGGAAAACCCCACCTTTATTTTTTAACACAAGTAGTACTCCTACGTACGTACTTGTATCCTGTTTGGTTCTAGGGCTTGCATTGCCATCCTTCGCCACACATTTTTGCCAAGCTTGCCTAAAGTTTTCAAAATGAAAAGGAGGTACACTTGCGCACAGCTGTCGCGGTCGCACCGCACCCTCACACAGTCGCTCATGCACGCCGCAAATCCAACCAAGGGAATGCACCCTCACTCACATGTGCTACCGCATGTGATCAAACCAATCTCAACCATCCTACCGCTGACACATAATTTTCATTCATACAGTATGTTTATCCAACCGCATGTTGGGGAAGATCCGTACGGCCCGTGCGGTCACCTGTTGAGGAAGAAGAAGAGGTGAGGAAGAAGGGCTAGGAGACGTACAATATTCATCCAACCGCCTGAAATGGTCGACTGACCCAAATGATGAAAGTCAGGCGACTCACACAAATATATGTTTTTACGCAGCAAAAGATCCCTAAAAATAACAACATAAAGAAAAACTATCACTGCTCGTGGAACGAGACGGCCTCGTCGTCTTTGGCTGCCGGCGCGAGCCAGGCATAGCTGCCGACGTTTGTCTCTGCACCGTGGTTGTCCTCGGCCACCAGCTATTCGTTCATGCGAAGCGTGCGGGCGCTCTGCATGGATGTGAGCACCACTCGGTTCAACTCCAGGACGTCCGGTTCCGCCTGCAGGAGGGCCTCGATGGCAGCGGCATCCATGCGCTCCGTGCCGAGTTGAGCCTCCGCCATCGTGTTCAAGTCCAGGACATCTGGTTCTGCCTGCAGGAGGGCCTCGATGGCAGCCTCATCCGCATGCTCTGCGTCAAGTTGAGCCTCCGCCGCCCAATTCACATCCACAACATCTGGTTCCGCCTGCAAGAGGGCCTCGATGGCAGTGGCATTCGCGCGCTCCGCGCCGAGTTGAGCCTCCACCTCCCGGTCCTCCTTTAGTATCGCTAGGTTGAACCGCTGGTCCTCCTGCACCATGGGGGACCCGGACGCCGGCACGAAGTCGACGTCCATCGTCTCATACGCATCGGGGGCCTTCTGCGCCGCGACCTCCGCCATGAACATTGGATCAACTTCCTCCTCCTCAGGGCTTGGCTCCAAAGAACTCGGGGATTGGCCCGCCGCAAAGCGAGCTTGGGAACGGAGGTCTATGGCACCGACCACCGCCGCGATTTATGCGCGGCGCTCCGGCGTTAGCATCTTGTAGTATGTGATCTTGTAGCGCACCATGGCTTTCCGGTGAACTAGGGGACGCTTGATGCGGGCTAGGGGATCGAAAGGTGGGGGAATGGGCTGGAGAGGAGGTGTGCTTTTGGGGCTGTGGCTAGCGTAGGCCGAGCAGGGAAGGTTCTGGTGTGAATAGTGGTTCCGGTGACGACCGGTCAATCGGTTTTGATTGTACATCGCTCTTGTCGCATTCGCGTTGCAACCCGGCATGCTGGACCCGCCACGTCGTTCACCGAATGGAACGCGCTTCGTCTTGCGTTTTTGCTCGCTTGTGGGACCGTAGTTGAGATCAAACCAACGTCCCTCCCCCTCCCCCGCCCGCGTCATTTATACTACTACTACTACCTCTGTCCTGGTTTATTGGTCTCCATTGTAATCTATGCCAAAGTTTGACCATAAATTTAACTAACAAAATATTCATGTGTGTCATAAAAAATTATATCACTAAAAATTATGTTCAAATACGAATCCAATGATATAATTTTATTAACATGCACTAACATTCCATTAGTTAAATCATGGGTAAAAAATTAGTACAAATTACAAAGAGGACTAGTAAACCAGGAAGGAGGTAGTAAAACAGAGAGAGAGGTCGGCCGAGTGTTACTAGTACTCCCTCCGTTTTATGCGGAGTAAATAGAAACAGAGAGAGTATACTACTAGTACTATGAGCACTGCATACTCTACTGCAGATGTTGGATTGTCAGTACTACACTAGTACTATTGTACAGGGAGCTTAAAAAAGATACTATTGGACTGGCTATACGTGGCGAAATCCTAGTAGGAAGAGCATGTGCGAGAACGAGCACGTTCACGTGTTTGAAAACAAATCGGAAACCATCTCTGTTTGAATACAAATCTAGGAGTACGTACGAATCTAACAATATTGATTGGGCGTTGTTGAATGTTGATACTTTTTTCTGTAAGTTTGATCAAAGTAGAGATACTTTGACTACACATAAAACTTATATGTAACCTAGAAAGGATCGGAGGGAGTATATTGTACATTCAAAAGCGAAACGAACATTGAATACCCTTTGTATATGATTTGCTGATGCTATGATCACCGGTTCAAACTTTTGAATCTGCCTTAGGTATCACACATGCACCCACTCGTTCTCTCTTGGTTTCATCTCAGGGTCCGGAGATCGATTGAAAGAGGACTAGGGTGGGTACTGTCGTGGACTTAACATGGCAGATGCCCTAGCAAGAGGACTTAGGTGTGGAGCCATCTCCGCTAGGTTAGCTTAAAGGGGTTGAATGGGACAAAGGACACAGAGAGTTTTACCCAAGTTCGGCCCCTCTCAACGAGGTAAAAGCCTACTCCTGGTTTAGGTTGTATTGCTTGGGTTTTGGTTACCAGGGAGGGAATACGCTTGAACTAGTTCTCGACTTGTTGTTTTCTTGCCTTAACCCGCCACCGGGTCACCCCTTTATATACACAAGTTGATGCCCGGTGGCTTACAGAGTCCCGAATGGCTCATACACAATGTGTCTGGCTCGGTGACAAACTAAGCTTGGCTTACAATACAAGTTACACATATGGCGGTTTATCCTCTTGGGCCTCAAGTCGCCTCTGGGTCTTGGGCCTTCAATAGGCTTGCTTCATAACCCGCCATCTTCATCCTTGAGTCGCCAATAGTATGACCCAGCCCCTCTTGGGTGGGTCATACCTAATAGTTATATCTCCAGCATTAGGCCCCAGGTTGATTTGAACTTGTTCATATCAATCTTCAGTACTTGACTTATGAAAATCCTCCATCATTAATCTTTATGAAATCTTGTAACTCGCCATGATGTCAGCTCACACAATTATACTAACCTGCCATGACGTCATCTCGCATTAATCTCGCATGAGTCCCAAAACATCTCAGTATATCTTCATCTTTAATGGACCTCCCGAAAATCGAGGCATCCATGCCGCCACATAACCATTTTTCCGCCTCCTCGATTCCCGTGCATGCCATCTATCCACTGCCTTATAAATAGGGGCAAGGGTCCTTTTCATTTCCCCCCTTGCCTCCTCGTATTCGTCTTCTCTCTCGCAACGCCACGCGCGCCTGAGCTCCACTGCCGTCAACCTCGTCAACTGCCTCGACCCCGACCGCTGCATTGACCTGAATGAACCAGAGCACCACGGCGCACTTTCGCTATCCAGCAGCCCCAGTAAGTACTCCTCTTTTCTCGTAGCAGATCTCCATTAGGGTTTGCTCAAGTTCATCAGAGTTCATCTCCGTTCTTCTCTGTTCCTCCTTAGATTGTGTAGTTGAATCTGAATCCGTTACCAAAGTAATGCGGGAACCATTAGCATCCCTTTTTAATCAAGAAGGTTCATCTTCCATAGAAATAATCTCATCTGAACACAGTAGTTCTTCCACTGCTACTGCCTTAGGTTTAGAATTTATTCTATTTTCTGGACAGTTGTAGATCCAAAATTGTAGCCCTAGTGTGTGAAATCTGTTTGTCACAACTTAGCAATCCCTCACTTAAAGATCTGAAACATGACAATTGTTTGGGCGGCTTAGCTGATAAACCGTAACCCACCACATAGCATTAGTCCCCTTTTAAGCCGCCACACACGCATCTGCATAACTCAGTGCTGTCTTCCGGCTTAACACGTTGGCTATTTAGAGCTCTTACCTTCGATTCAATGGTCGTCTTAACAATATAATCCTAACCGGCAATATTTTCGTTTTAGACCTTCATCCTCAACAATGACTAAGACTATCACTTCGTGCAACTGGGTAGCTTCCCAGGTCACCGAAGAGGATTTAAACGATTTCGTACAGACGGGCGTCCTAGCCAGCAAAGATGACATCCACTGGAGGGTCCCAGGCACTGAAAACCCTCCTAAGCCCAAGGAGGGCGAAGTAATTGTTTTTACTGATCATATGATCCGGGGGTTCACCCCGCCCGGTTCAAAATTCTTCCACGACGTGCTACACTTTTTCCAGCTCCATCCTCAAGATATTGGGCCAAACTCCATTTCAAACACCTGTAACTTTCAAGCGTTCTGCGAGGTATACCTTCAACAGGAGCCCAATGTCGAACTATTCAGAGAATTTTATTACTTGAACCGGCAGACCGAGTTCACAGACGGACCCAGCCTAGAATTAGGTGGCATTTCGATTCAACGACAGAAAGAAGCCACTTTCCCAGCCGCCAGACTGCCCAGTCATCCCAAAGACTGGAACCAAACTTGGTTTTATTGCCAAGACACTTCTACAGAAGGGGAAAACCCTCTACCGGGTTATTGTGCCAGCCGACTTAGCAACAGGCATCCTCTTCCAGACCGCATCAGCACAGCGGAACGGAAAAAATATATGCTCATTTTTTCAAAGGTCCGAGCCTTGATGGCCAACGGCTTGACCGGAATCGATCTAGTTCGGTCCTGGGTTGCATGGAGAGTTCTTCCCTTAAGTCGCCGCCCCGGCTTAATGTGCGAGTACACCGGTAACTTAAAAGATCCACAACACCACTGCCAGATTCAATTGACTGATGAGGATATCAATGATATGACCAAGACTCTATTGAACAAGAGCTTGGCAGATTACAGCAAAGCCGGACTGAATCCTTTCTGCACTCTCAACAAGCCGCCAGCTGTAAATTTTGCACATAATTTTTAGTTGGATCATATTTTCATTTAAACTGTCCTCTTATAGTTGTCTGACTTCCACAGGCCGATTCTCCTTTCTAGAAGAAGAAGCTGCAGGACAAGCCGAACAAGAAGACCCGGACAAAGAACAAGGCTCCTAAAGAGCCTGCCAAGAAGAAGACCAACCCCTCCGAGTTATTTAACTTGGACGATGATGATGATGATGAATCGGAGGTAGAACTTGACTCTCTTGGCTCATTTTTTTGTACATCTCATTGACAATGACCATTATCAGGATGATGCAGAGGCCAGTCGTGCCAATGATGAAGAGGTAATTGTTCTTTCCTCTGGCTCAGAACCTCTGCCGAAACAGAAAACTCGACAAGCAGGCCGGAAAGTAAGGTTTTCTCATCCTTTAGCTTATTTGGATCCCAAATTTATTTTGAAGAAGCAGCAACATGAAGCTCGCCGCACGACCCGGAATAGCGAAGGCGGGATTCTTTCCTCCGGCTTACCGAACACACCAGCTCCTCGCAAGCGCCGTCCAGAGGTTTCACCAATTTCTGACTTAGCTTATCCCAAGGCGGGTCTTTTTTGACAACCTCTTAATCCTTCCTACTCAAATTACCAAGGAACATCTCAATGCTCCTCCGGCGACTCAACGGGAACTCACGTCCCAGTCTTCAAGACCGTGCCCAGGTAAGAATGTTAAGTCTGCTTTCAATCATGTACTCAATTGTCATATTAATCCCGTCTTGTGCTTCATTTTCAGAGCTATGGCAAAGCCTAGCAAAAAGTTGAAGGTGACCAAAACAGTTGAAACCCGTAATGAACCGAAGAAGCAATCAACAGAAACTTCCCTCCAAGCTGCTGAGGCCACCAATGATGACCTGCCACCAGAAGATCACATCACCATCGTTCATATGAATGTTGACCCGGACACTACCAAGCCGCCAAGTCCCATCATGCCTACTAAAGAAAAGGTTGACGATGTTGTCATTACTGGACTTGGTTACACGGTGTCGGGCAACCCCACTGTCTTGTCAAAGCACAGTGCTAAGGATGAAATCTCCACCGCTCAGCAAATGGTCGGTAAATTTGGAAAGCTATGCCCAATATAGTGCTCAAGAGATCCACTTTGGGTATCTGAACCATCTA
This sequence comes from Aegilops speltoides, assembly GCA_021437245.1. Lineage (NCBI taxonomy): Eukaryota > Viridiplantae > Streptophyta > Magnoliopsida > Poales > Poaceae > Aegilops > Aegilops speltoides. The sequence goes on along the minus strand of CM038147.1, from coordinate 361,088,693 downwards.
CACACAAGCCGCGACTTTGAGGCCGTCTTAGTCAATCTCATGAAGGAACGTTTTGAGGTAAACGCTACAGTCTTCTTCATATAAATGTCCTTCTATCAGCCGTCATGTCTACTGGATATGATAGAATGGAATGTACTGTAGACTTTAGATAGCCTTATAGATATCTAGATCAAAACTAGTAGCCCCCAAGGGCTAGCTTAAGCTGTAAAGATAAGTCGGGACTTCGAATAGTAGTGAGCAACTTTGCACGTGTAGCCCCCAAGGGCCGGCTTAACCTGTCAAGATAAGCCGGGACTTCAAATAGTAGTGCGCAACTTTGCACCTATAGCCCCCAAGGGCCAGCTTAATCTGTCAAGATAAGTCGGGACTTATCACCATAATTGTCAACAAAATCCAAGTATGTAGCCGCCACGAGTCGGCTATAGTCATAATAGTGTAGCTGGGTCATCATTTAGTTGTCTTCAAAAAAGAGCAATGTGCTTTAGCCCCCAAGTGCCAAGTGAAATACTTGTATTGTGCTTGGGACTTTAAATAAAAGTATTGTAATACCGCCTGTCATTTGCATACTACAGGCGTAGCTGAATGTGAAAGAATCTCAAGTCGTCGATCTTCAGCAAAATATCAAGTCTCAACAGTCTGAAACTTCCAAGGCCAAATCAGAACTGACAATCGCCTTGGAAGAGATGGAAAATCTGAAAAGGGACTTCAAAGCTGACAAGGCAAGCTGGGAGACTGAGAAGGCAGCTCTGTTGAAAAAAGCCGAGGAAGCGGAGGTTGCCCTTAAGCCGATGGCTGACGAGCTTTCCGGCTTGAAGCGTCAAATTAACACCATGACAACCGCCATCTTTGGTAATTAAAATTGTACTTCAATCTTTCTGTAGCATTTTATACTAACCATTTTCCGGTTTACCAATACGTTGTCATTGATGCAGGCCCGAGAAGCTCCAGACTTGGTCAAGATATGCGCGTCAAACTCAAAGCCACATATACTCTTGTGGAGCAACTGTACACTGGCTCTCAACGAGCCATCTCTGCCGCTTTACACAAAAAATCACCGCCCTTTCTCATCCAGGAAGTGCTGGAGAGGCTATCTGTGCTGCCGCAGAGAATTGAAGTGTTGAAGCGATCAGCCGCCAGGGCCGGTGCCCTCACTGCATTAACCCGGGCAAAGGCGTGGCAAGCAGATCTTGATCCAGAAGATTTGGCCAATGGCTGCCCAATCCTAAAAGAAGATGGGTCTCCCTTCAGTGCTGATGACTTTGCTGAAATAGCAAGGGGAATGCGCCCATTAGCAAGCAAACTGGCTGAAGACATGGACCTGTCCCATTATCAAGCGGTTTATGACGCTGAAAATAAGAAGGTGAAACCGCCGATTCGTGAAGCCCAGGTCCTTATTCCGCCAATTCGTCAGCACACCTTTGCCCCTGATATTGACCCGTCAACACTTATTGATGACGAAGTTGTGTTCAAAGCTTTGACTGGGATCAATTGGGCCACCTCTGACTTCTAGTCAACGGGTGAAGAAGAAGAAGATGAACCGGTGCAAGATGACCCGGAAGCAACGACCAGCCAAGACCATGAGTCTTGATCCATGAGCCGGTTTACCATCCACAGCGTTTGGATGTTCTGTGTCTCAAAACACTATTCTTTTGTGGCCACATGATGCCTTGTAATAGGCTAGTTGAAAAACCATGATCTGCCACGCCATCGTGCGTGTTTATTTGCATAACACTTATGAGCCGTTCGATCTGATTTGAAGATCCACTGTTTATGCTCATAATCATTGTCAACCTTGTTGATCATGCTATCATAAGCCCTGCATACCAACAGAGAACAAGTGCCCTGGTGGTTTACCCCAAGGCGGGTCATAATGCCCCATAAAATCCACTAGCGACTACATTGTCCATAACCAGGGAGGGTTTATCAAAATCTCATATAATCATAACAAGGTAAATATCATACTTGTGATATTTATTCAGACTGCCGGCTTACAAAGCCATAGGCAGCAAAGGGTAACATCCCAAAGCTTAGTGCAGAACTCCAAGCACTTTATAATCACACACTGGCGACTTAACGTCCAAAGCCAGGTCGGGTTAGCAAAACACCGGATATATTCAAAATATGAATCATAAAAATCAAGGGCCCTAATCAATTTTCAACCATATATCAATATGGTACAAACAGAAATCTCAAAAAAGATTCAAATCCAATATAAACCAGAAAAACAAGGCATTCAAAGCCTGCCAAGCCTCAATATCAAGTGTTATTCAAGGGCCACACAGCCATTGAGTTACTCCTTAATTCAAACCTGTAAGCCCGGCCTCACATGACCAATCATCGTTTTAACTTTGACAAGTTCAAGGTCTTTATAAGATTAACTATCAAGAGTACGGCGAGTCATTCCAGGATTACCTGGTCGGAGTGGCAAGCATACAAAGGTAGGATAACCTAGATTTTTGGTGAATACACCTGGAGTCCAAGCCTATTACAAGGGACAACAAAGCTCTAATCATTTAACAAAGAGCGCCCAAGTAATATTTCGATCAAGGCGTACAAGCCGGATCAATAGGGTAGTCATAGCTATGCTCAATGAGCAGGAAGCCCCCAAGTAGTTTGCAATCAAGTCGTACAAGCTGGATCAAGAGGGTAATCATAGCTATGTTCATTTGAACAGGAAGCCCCCAAGTGATCTTATGAATGGACAATAAAGACTCAGACTCTCAGAAATGAAACAACAAAGGCCCTGAATTATCAGGGATGCCGGCTTTATTATACTAATCATAATATATACATTGGTAGAAGTATGTAAATCACAAGAGCCGATGGCTCAGGTGTAATAAGGCCGAAGATGAGCAATATTCCATGGTCGGCGGGTCTCCTCCTCCGACGTGCGTGAGTCCTTGTGGTCTCGAACATCGATAAGGTAGTATGACCTGTTGTTCAGATTTTTGCTGACCACAAAGGGCTCTTCCCATGGTGGGTGAGGGAGTCCTGGATTAGGGGGTGTCCGGATAGCTGAACTATCACCTTTGGCCGGACTCCTAGACTATGAAGATACAAAATTGAAGACTTCGTCCCGTGTCCGGATGGGACTTTCCTTGGTGTGGAAGGCAAGCTTGGATATACGGATATGTAGACCTCCTACCATTGTAACCGACTCTGTGTAACCCTAACCCGCCTCTTCGGTGCTTATATAAACCGGAGGGTTTTAGTCCATAGGACGAACAACAATCATACCATAGGCTAGATTCTAGGGTTTAGCCTCTCTGATCTCGTGGTAGATCTACTCTTGTACTACCCATATCATCAATATTAATCAAGCAGGAGTAGGGTTTTACCTCCATCGAGAGGGCCCAACCTGGGTAAAAACATCGTGTCCCTTGTCTCCTGTTACCATCCGCCTAGACGCACAGTTCGGGACCCCCTACCCGAGATCCGCCGGTTTTGACACCGACATTGGTGCTTTCATTGAGAGTTCCTTTGTGTCGTCATCTTTAGGCCCGATGGCTCCTCCGATCATCAACAACGATGCGGTCTAGGGTGAGACTTTTCTCCCCGGATAGATCTTCGTATTCGGCGGCTTTGCACTGCGGGCCAATTCGCTTGGCCATCTAGAGCAGATTCAAAGCTACGCCCCTGGCCATCAGGTCAGATTTGGAAGTTTGAACTATACGGCTGACGTCTGCGGAGACTTGATCTTCGACAAGTTCGAGCCCATACCGAAGCGCGCAAGACTTTATCACGATGGGCATGATCTAGCTCGCCACGAACAAAGGCCTCGGGGCCGCACCATGCCGGCCCGACCCTTAGTTCGAGCCGATTGCGCCGATCGAGGACGGTGGCGGACTCCGCCACGGGGCTGCGATCTCTACGGCGATTGAGCCAAACACCAACCCCGTCTGCTATGGGTCAGGACTCCAAGGTGTCGGACTCCTCTCCGGACTCAACCTTCGTGCCCCTCGCCAATCGAATCCGATTGGGCGCCGATCATGGAGTTCACCATCATGACATCTTTCAAAGACTCGCCCTTTGGCGACATCCTGAATTCACTAAAGTCTCTCTCTTTATCAGGAGAGACTTGGCCGGACTATGGTCAGCAAGGTTGGGATGCGGACAATGAAGAAATTCGACTCCCACCCACCACCCACTTCGTAGCCACTGTCGAAAGTTTAAACGACGTGCTCGACTTCGACTCCGAAGACATCGACGGTATGGACGATGATGTAGGAGACAAACATGAACCAGCACCTATAGGGCACTGGACAGCCACCTCATCTCACGATGTATACATGGTGGACACACCTAAAGGAAGCGACGACGAGGAACAACGGGACGCCACGAGGGATCATTCCCTCAAAAAGTAGTCAAAATGGCGACGTAAGCGCCGCTCAAAGTCCCGCCTCGACAAAGACAACAGCCATACAGACCCAGCCATAGAGCAGGGCGAACCGGTGGGCGACGAACATGCTATCGAGCAACCGTCCGAACAGGACAATCTGGATAAACAACCCGTCACCGGCGAAGATAATAGTCCGGACGATCTCACGACGGACAAGTTGCTGGAGTAGAAGAACCTCCACAAAAGGCTCGTCGCCACTGCGCGTAGCCTGAAAAAGTAGAAGCAGAAGCTCAAAACAGCGGAAGATGCGCTCAGAATCAGATGGAGCAAAGTACTCAACACCACAGACAAATACGGTGATAGTCGCCGAACAAAGAGCTACCCGAAGCAAAAACTACTGCCCGAATTTGATGAGGAGGCCGTAGAGCCCCCGCACTCAAAGAACAAGGAGACCACCCGGTCGGATAAATGACCCCATGGCAAACATAGAGCGGCAAACGGCGCCACACACAAGCCGGCACGCGATCCGCACACGGATTCGCATCAAAAAGATGGCCACGTTAGATCTATCTACGGGCCAAGAAAGCAAGCTCTAGTAAGCAATGCAACACGTCAAGTATCCGAATATTATGGTACACCTAAATATAGGGGTGCCGCACACCCCCTATGTTTCACCGATGAGGTTCGGATTATGAATTTCAGCGGATTCAAGCCCGTAAACATAGAGGCATACGACGGAACAATGACCTCGAGTTCGGATCGAGGATTACATCCTCCACATACACATGGCTAGAGGAGATGACCTCCACGCCATAAAATACTTACCCCTCAAGCTCAAAGGGCCAGCCCGGCATTGGCTCAAAAGCCTCCCCGAAAACACCATTGGAAGTTGGGAAGAGCTCGAGGATGCTTTTCGGGCAAATTTTCAAGGGACCTATGTCCGACCTCCGGATGCAGACGATTTAAGTCACATTACTCAACAACCCGGAGAGTCAGCCCAAAAATTCTGGAACAGATTCCTTACTAAAAAGAACCAAATAGTCGATTGTTTGGACGCCGAAGCCTTAGCAGCTTTAAAACACAACGTCCGAGATGAATGGCTCACCAGACACCTCGGCAAAGAAAAGCCAAGAACAATGGCCGCATTAACAAGCCTCATGACCCGCTTTTGCGCGGGAGAGGATAGCTGGCTGGCAAGATGCAGTACCAGTGACCCAAGTACATCCGAAGTCAGGGATGGAAATGGGAAACCGCGACGCAGCAAGGACCAGCGCCGGACAAAGGGAAACAACCCGAAGAGCACGGCAGTCAACGCCAGATTCAAAAGATCACGGCAGAATCATAAAAAACTGCCCCTTAAGGATAACAGGGACGAGCTATCTAACTTAAACAAAATCTTGGACAAGATATGCCAAATCCACAGTACTCCCGGGAAGCCTGCAAACCATACCCACAGAGATTGTTGGGTCTTCAAGCAGTCCGCAAACTCAACGCTGAACACAAGGGCTCGACACACCAAGCGAGGATGATGACGAACCCCACAAGCAGAGCACCGAAAACAAAAGAATTTCCCACAAGAAGTCAAAACAAGTAAACTCACTTTACGTGACAAAGGGAAAAAAGAATGGCGCCCATAGAGATACGCGCCATACGGCCTATCCTGAGGACTCCCGCCATTTGGTTGTTAAAACCAATCACCTTCGACCATCGATTACTCTAGAAGTATCCGAATGCGTGATGGACTGCCTTGATATTAGATCCGATAATCGACGGACTCCAATTTACACAAGTCCTAATGGACGGCGGCACTGATCTAAACCTGCTATATCAGGACACAATCCGCAAAATGGGGATAGACCCAACCAAAATTCGCCATAGCAACACTTCCTTTCAAGAGGTAATGCCGGGCCCATATGCCCATTGTACGGGCTCTCCACTGCTAGAAGTTGTGTTCGGCTCACCCGACAACTTCCGCCGCGAAAAGTTAACCTTCCACCTCGCCCCATTCAGAAGTAGCTACCAAGCACTACTGGGACACGAAGCTTTCGCCCGCTTTAACGCAATACCGCATTATGCATCCCTTACACTTAAAATGCCCGGTCCGCGAGGCATCATCTCCTTGAGGGAAATACCGAGTGTTCCTCGAGCGCGGAAGATTGTGTGACTGCCTTGACAGCCACACACTAAACCGCTTCACCAATCAAAGCACCTAAACAGTCGTTCGGACCGGACACGGCTAGACGAGTTCGGCGTAAACATACAAGGGCTTACTAACCGCATACCCCTGTACAAGGGGCTCCGCGCATGTACAACAAGAGACAATAAAGCTCAATTTTATTCATTTTTTGAATCGTACTTTGTTTATTTAACATAACGTACATTTTCGCACGATCTTTTTCAACTAAGTTCCTCTCTTTTACAGATGAACGCCGTGCTACACCCGTCCAGGATATGGCACAACGGAGACACGGGCGCAGACGTGCAGTAGGGACCCGTGACAAGGATTCTTTTCAGATTAAGACCCAGCGTAAACCTTTTTTATTGTCTCTTGTTGATACACATCCCCGGTTTCTTGCTATAACCGAGGAGGAGGTGGCGCTTTGGCATGGGCCACGTCGAATTTTATGCTGCACTGACACCGGGGCTTATTACTAAGGGCGTTGTTCGGCCCGTTTTCATAAAGACCGAATACCTTAGGGAGTGTTCGGCGTCTCGAGTTAGGCCTTATATGCATCAGCTCCGAATCATGTCTTTGGTCAAATGTTGGGTTTGCCCGGCTCTTGTGTTTTGCTGCCTTACGTTCCGCTCTATCGGCTAAGGCGGCACCATGAGAACTACTGCGATTGTGCCCCGGTTCGGCCAGGCGAGCACCTTAGTAGAGAAAGCCGAAAATTGAGTGTCATGATATAGCGTGAGACTGGTCAACCACTCGATGACCCGCCGGAATCTTTAGGATTCCTCCGCCTTGACGAAGGGCCGTTTTCCGGTCAGGCACATACGCGCCCCGAATTGGGGTGAGCGCGGTGCCCCTAGGGGCTATATAGTAGCCCCACTGTCAAACTCCTATGGCTAAGTGAAAGTGATAAAGCATTATAGTCCGGTTGCCTAGTTTGCTGCGCTACCACCTCCTTTATAGGACCAAGACATTGGATCAAGTGTGAAAACGCGCCTTTTGCAAACACCCGCATTATATGCGTAAGGGTCAAGTCAAGACTGCCATCTTTCAAAGTTATATATACATATACATTAGCGGCCGCACAGGAGGTATTTTAATTCATGAAAGGCACAAGTATAAAAAGCTTTTATATTCCATCGATACATTGTTCCACAATAATACATGTTATTCGAACATAATATCCTTCGAGGATTGCGTCTCTATTAAACGAGCGCCCTGCAGAACTTCTTGAAAATAGTGCTCGGTGTACTCGCTTCCGTCCAATCTTGGGATGCAACATCGGTGGCCTTCATCTCCGCCAAGATGTCTTGACACGGGCAAGAGCCATCCGCGCACCTCTATGCATGCCGACCTCCTCATTGCATTGATATGCGGCACTGCACCAAGGAACTGCTGCACCAAGCCAAAATAACTCTTCGGCTCGGGCCTTTTCGGCCACAAAAGACTCACGACATCCTTCATGGCAAGCCCGGATAACCTATTCAGCTCCGCCCATTTGGCCAAGCGATCGGTTAATGGAAGTGGGCGCTCTGGATTATGGAACTGCAACCAAAAAACCTTTTCCATTTCGTGATCCTTTTGATCTCGGAAGTGTTCGGCCGCGTCAGCGGCACTTGACGCCAAGTCCAGATAAGCATCCTCCGCACTCCACAGCTGGTCCAACTGAGCATATTTAGGATCCACGAATTTCCTCCGCAGCAAAAAGGGCTTTCCAGCAACGATATCTCCGGCCTGACGCAGCTCCTCCTTCATAGCTCTCATCGCAGAGGAGCATCCGTGGACTCGGTAGTGGCCTTCTTCAGGTCCTCTTGTACAGCTCGATCTTCTTTTTCAAGAAGCTTTCAGTGGTCGGCAGCATTCTTCAACTTCACGGCCATCTCGGCCATTTCCTTCTTGCTTCGGCAAAGGAGCAGCCTGTTCGCTTTTAGCTCTTCGCCGCCTTTAAGGCAGCCGATCACTCTTTTCCGCCTGCTCCTTAGCTCGGCGAGCTCCGCCCAAGGTTCTCCATGGCGTGGCACCATCGCATCAAGCATACATGTTGTAAGGCACGGTCATCAAGCTCCCTTACCAGGTGTCCGCGGAGAAATTGCATACCTTGTGACTCGTCAAGTCGCTTATTGACAAGCGCGATGTCGGCATCCGCCACGTCAAGTTGCCGCTTTAGTTCGACAAATTCATCAGTCCGGCTAGCCACCGGACCCTTCGCCACCTACATAGGAAGGGCGACATATTATACCTGGGATTATGATCCTCGGTGCGCTGTCATTTTTTGACAACACACCGAGCCTCGGGGGCTATTATCTACACAGGCGATTTTATATGCGGAATCGCCGAAGGTACATCATTTTATGTACCTCAAAACCTGTCGATAAACTTCGACCGCTTCGTGCAATCCGCTCTCAGCGGATGAAATCCTTTCAATCACCGTACCCATTAACGCACGGTGATCTTCTGAGATAGACGCTCGCCCGAGCAGATCCTTCAGCTCCACCGATCATACACCAGGTGGTACCAGACTCGTCCGATGGCCTTTTTCGAAGGCCGGACGCGGAGGGCTTTGAGGGGACATACGACTGCCTTCCGGCCCCACCGGACTCGGAGAAACCCTCCACGACGACACCTCAGGGTCGCCCGCCTCGCAAGACGGTACGGCAGGGGGAGGCGTTTCGCTCTCCATCGTCTCCGGACGAAGATCCCCCGAAGATGAGCTCTGCTGAGAAGGGCTGAGATCCGAACTGCAAGGTAAAATTTCGGTTATCTTCATCAGAAATAGGGCAGGGATATCCTTTATTTTAAAAAAGAACTCCCCTTTTTACTTACGGCTCGGTGGAGGGCTGATCCCCTTGGGGGCACAATGCGGCTGAGGCATCTCTTTGCGCAGGACCCTCTGACAAAGATTTCTTCCCCCGCTTTGAGACCATGGTCTCCGGGTCCTCAGAGGCGGTCCTCTTCTTCCCTTGGATGGAGGGATTCTCGATCCCTCCTTTCCTGACAGCCTCCTTCGAGGAGGCGGTAGCTTCCTTGTTCCCCCCTTCACCTTCTTCCGAAGGCGCAACCTCCAGCATCCTGGTTAACACGGGATCTAGCGTGGTCTCGGGGAGGGGGTCCGGACGCCTGATTAACTTTGCTTTCGCTATCCACTCTTGTTCAAGGGACATCTCTTTTAAAGGGCAAGTTCGTGATAAATATGGGATAGCGTGTCCGCATCAGGCTACTTACTTGAGTATCCGGCAATTGCAGCTCAGACTGCGTCCTCGGTCAAGTCCGGACACATCGCCAGATCCAAGAAAAGCTTGTACATCTCCACGGGCGTCGCGCCCATAAAATATTGGAGAAATCGTGGTCCCTCCGGGTTAAATTCCCACAGGCGGAGGGGGCGACGTTTGCAGGGTAGGGTGCGATGAATCAGCATGACCTGCGCTACTACGACCAGAGTGATCTCTCTCTCTAGGAGGTCTTGAATGCGGCCCTGCAACAAGGGCATGTCCTTGGACGGCCCCCGGTCAAGTGCTTTATTTACCCATGATGCCAGCCGCGCTGGAGGACCTGAGCGAAAGGCAAGTGGCGCCACCCATTTGGTGCCCCTGGGAGCTGTGATATAAAACCACTCTTGTTGCCATAGGCTGAGCTCCTCTTGAAAAGAGCCATCTGGCCATGGAGCATCAGCATTCTTGCTTATAACAGCCCCTCCGCACTCTGCCTGCTTCCCCTTGATCATCTTCGGCTCCACTTTGAAGGTCTTGGGCCACAATCCGAAGTGAGAGGTAATGCGGAGGAAGGCTTCGCATACGACAATGAACGATGAGATGTGGAGGATGGACTCTGGATCCAAGTCATGAAATTCCAACCCATAGTAAAACATGAGACCCCTCACGAAGGGGTCTGTCGGGAAGCCTAGCCCCCGAAGAAAGTGAGACGCGAACACTACGCCTTCGCCAGGCTTGGGAGTGGGAACAACCTGCCCTTGGGCAGGAGCCTATGCAAAAAATTTCCGGTTAGATACCTGGCATCTCTTAGCTTTAGCACGTCTTCTTCCGTAACGGAGGAAGGCATCCACCGGCCTTGCAGGTCGGAGCCGGACATCATCGAAGGTCCGAAGCGCCTAAATCTGGAGCTTTGGGTGTTGGAGCTCGAGGCGAGGGGCGGATTCGATTGAGATTGAAAGAAACGAGTGGAGCCTTGGTCTCTTTATAAAGAGGTTGAATACCAAGAGCCTTCCCTGTGACCGTTCGGGACTCGCCTTCGATAGAGGAGACGTGCCAACGAGAACGACTGGGTTACCCGCGCCCGTATTAATGATAATCCCGGAATAAGGGGACACGATCTCTGCTTTGACAAGACGTGCCAAGGAAACCGCCTCGCTAAACACGCTGAGGTGGGACAAAAATGATTCGAATAAAGGCTTGGCCGTGGTGTGATGTCACGCCACGGAATACGTCAGCAGATTGAATTTGTGTAAATATTATTCTCTCTACGATGGTATGTGGAACTTATTTTGCAGAGCCGGACACTATCCTTGTGTTCAAAATCTTCTATGAAGTATTCGGAGGAGGAACCCGCCTTGCAATGTCGAAGACAATATGCGCGCCGGACTCGTCGTCATTGAAGCCTGGTTTAGGGGCTACTGAGGGAGTCCTGGATTAGGGGGTGTTCGGATAGCCGAACTATCACCTTTGGCCGGACTCCTGGACTATGAAGATACAAGATTGAAGACTTCGTCCCGTGTCCAGATGGGACTTTCCTTGGCGTGGAAGGCAAGCTTGGCGATACGGATATGTAGATCTCCTACCATTGTAACCGACTCTATGTAACCCTAACCCTCTTCGGTGCTTATATAAACCGGAGGGTTTTAGTCTGTAGGACGAACAACAATCATACCATAGGCTAGCTTCTAGGGTTTAGCCTCTCTGATCTCGTGGTAGATCTACTCTTGTACTAACCATATCATCAATATTAATCAAGCAAGAGTAGGGTTTTACCTCCATCGAGAGGGCTCGAACCTGGGTAAAAACATCGTGTCCCTTGTCTCCTGTTACCATCCGCCTAGACGCACAGTTCGGGACCCCCTACCCGAGATCCGCCGGTTTTGACACCGACAGTGGGGATAGCTTGTGCATGTCAGTTTGATCCTGGATGAGCCGGAGCACCAAATCTCCTTCTAGAAAGGTCCTGGTTTTAACCCGATGGCTGTGATAACAATGCAGATCTTGCTGGTAGATCACCAAATGAGCCGCCGCAAGGTCACGCTCCTCATCCAAAAGGTCAAGAGCATCCTGATGTGCTTTCTCATTATCAACTTCAACATAAGCCCCCACACGGGGCGAGTCGTGACGAATGTCACTGGGGAGAACCACCTCTGCCCCATAAACCATGAAGAAAGGCGTGTAACCCGTAGATCTGTTGGGGGTAGTATTGATACTCCATAGCACTGAGGGCAACTCTTCCAACCAACAACCTGGTGTCCTCTGCAGAGAGACCATAAGCCGGGGCTTGATACCTCTCAAGATTTGTTGATTGGCTCTTTCAGCTTGACCATTAGATTGGGGTGAGCCACAGACGACACATCAAGACGAATGTGTTCTTGTTGACAGAATTCTTTCATTGCACCCTTAGACAGATTAGTACCGTTATCAGTAATGATACTATGAGGGTATCCAAAACGAAAGATCACCTTTTTAATGAATTGAACCGCCGTTGCTGCATCACATTTGCTGATCGGCTCAGCTTCAACCCACTTTATAAACTTGTCAACAGCTACCAGGAGGTGAGTCTTTTTGTCCTTGGACATTTTAAAAGGTCCAACCATATCCAGCCCTAGATTGCAAACGGCCAAGTAATAGGAATCATCCTCAATTCTTGAGCCGGCACATGAGCTCGCCTTGAAAATATCTAACAACCATCACACTTGCTAACCAAATCCTCCGCATCAGCATGAGCTGTCAGCCAATGGAACCCATGATGAAAAGCCTTAGCCACAAGAGATTTAGAGCCATCATGGTGGCCACAATCTCCGTCATGAATCTCTCATAGAATCTCTCGGCCCTCCTCAGGAAAAACACAACGTTGGAACGCCCCTGTGACACTGCGTCGGTGCAACTCTCCATTGACAATAGTCATCGACTTAGACCGCCGGGTTATCTACCTGGACAAAGTTTCATCATCAGGTAACTCACCCCGGGTCATATAAGCCAAATATGGAATAGTCCATTCAGGAATAACATGGAGAGCCACCACCAACTGTGCCTCCGGGGTCAGGAATTGCAAGATCCTCCTCCGTGGGCAATTTAACTGTTGGATTATGCAAAATATCAAGGAAAACATTAGGGGGCATCGGCTTACGCTGAGACCCAGCTGGCTTAAAGCATCAGCAGCCTCATTTTTCCTGCGGTCAACTTGCTCCACTTGATAACTCTTAAAATGACCAGGAATTGTATCAACCTCTCGGTGATAAGCCGCCATGAGTGGATCCTTGAATTCCCAAGTTCCTGAAACTTGCTGAGCCACTAAGTCTGAGTCGCCAAAACACCTCACCCGGCTTAGATTCATCTCTTTATCCATTCGAAACCTTGGAGCAAGGCTTCATACTCAGCTGCATTGTTAGTACAAGGGAACATCAACCTCAAAACATAACAAAATATCACCTCGTGGGGAAGTCAAAATAAGTCCAACCCCCGAGCCTTCCAATTGCTTGGATCCATCAAAGTGAATAGTCCAATACATGCTATCCGGCTTTTCCTCAGGCATCAGCAGCTTTGCCCAGTCATTGATGAAATCCACAAGTGCTTGAGACTTGATAGCCGTCCTGGGCATATACTGCAAACCATGAGGTCCAAGTTCAATAGCCCACTTGGCTACCCGACCTGTGGCTTCTCCGTTCTGAATAATATCCCCTAGGGGAGCAGAACTAACCATAGTGATGGGATGACCAAGGAAATACTGCTTCAACTTATAGCTAGCCATGAACATGCCATAAACCAGCTTCTGCCAATGCGGATACCTCTGCTTGGATTCAATGAGCACTTCACTGACATAGTAAACTGGCCTCTGAACCGGATATTCCTTGCCTGACTCTTTCCTTTCCACCACAACTGCCACACTGATAGCTCTGTTGTTAGCAGCCACATATAAAAGTAGGGACATTTACATCTATGCCCTTAACTCGAACCCACTACTCAGTTTTGCCCCTAATTTTTAGGTATGCTCAGTTTTGCCCCTCCGCCGTTAGTGTCACTTATAGAAATGCCCTTTTGCGCCATTACCATCTGGTCAAAGGACTTTGACCACCCAGAAAAAATAGAAAAAAAAGCAAAAAAATCTGAAATTTTGTGGGATTGAAGATAGTCATGTCCGCAAGGCGCGTGCAAATTTGTGTGCCGTTCGGACACCCTGAGAGCTCGTGGCAAAGGAAATTATAAATTTTGTACGCATATGAACAGTAAATTCGAAAAAATAGAAAAAAAATCAAAAAATATGAAATTTTGGGGCTGAAGATACTTAGGTGCACAAGATGTGTGCACATTTTGTTGTGTTTGGACATCGAGGAGCTCATGGAGAAAAAAATAAAGTTTAGCTCCTACGAGCTCGTGCGGCTCATGCGATGTCCAAACACAACAAAATGTGCACACATCTTGTGCACCTAAGTATCTTCGCCCCCAAAATTTCATATTTTTTAATTTTTTCTATTTTTTCGAATTTACTGTTCACATGCGCATAAAATTTATGATTTCCTTTGCCACGAGCTCGTGGTGTCCGAACGGCACACAAATTTGCACGCGCTTTGCGTATATGACTATCTTCGATCCCACAAAATTTTAGATTTTTTGATTTTTTTGCTATTTTTTCTGGTGGTCAAAGTCCTCGACCGACGGTAACGGCGCAAAAGGGCATTTCTATAAGTGACACTAACGCGGAGGGGCAAAACTGAGCATACCTAAAAATTAGGGGCAAAACTGAGTAGTGGGTTCGAGTTAGGGGCAGAACTGGAATTGGCCCATAAAAGTAAGGGCTCCTTCTCAGCAGGAGCTACAAGAATCTGTGGCTCAGCCAACTGTTTTTTAAGCGCCTCAAATGCCTCATTGGCCCCATCACTCCAGACAAAGTGATATGTCTTCTTCATCATCTGATAAAAGAGGAATGTCCTTTTCACCTAGACGGTTTATAAACCGTCTCAAGGCTGCAATATGACCCGCCAAGCGCTGGACATCATTTATACACGCTGGCTTAGCCAAATAAGTGATAGCCTTTATTTTCTCCGGGTTAGCTTCAATGCCTCTCTCAGGGACCAAGAAACCCAATAGTTTGCATGTTGGCATGCCAAAGACACACTTGGTCGGTTTAAGCATCATCTTATAGACCCGGAGATTGTCAAAGGTCTCTTTCAAATCATCTATCAAAGTCTCCTTTTTCCTGGATTTCACAGCAATATCATCCACATAGGCGTGAACATTACGTCCAATCTGGTCATGGAGGCCATTCTGAACGCACAGCTGATAAGACGCCTGGGTACTCTTGAGCCTGAAAGGCATAGACACATAGCAAAAGGCTCCAAAGGGAGTGATGAAAGTTGTCTTCTCCTGGTCCTTAACTGCCATCTTGATCTGATGATAACCAGAATAAGCATCCAGAAAGCTCAAATGCTCACAACCCACCGTAGCATCAATAATCTGATCAATACGAGGGAGAGCAAAAGGGTCAGGCGGACAGGCCTTATTAAGACCTGTATAATCCACACACATACGCCAAGTGTGTTTTTCTTAAGCACCGGCACAGGGTTAGCCAACCACTCAGGATGAAAAACCTCAATGATGAACCCAGCCGCCAAGAGCTGGGCCACTTCTTCACCAATGGCCTTACGCCTCTCTTCATTGAAACGATGAAGGAATTGTTTGACCGGCTTAAAATTTGGATCAACATTGAGAGTGTTCTTAGTGAGTTCCCTCAGTACACCTGGCATGTCTGAAGGTTTCCATGCAAAGATGTCCCGGTTCTCACGGATGAACTCAATGAGCGCACTTTCCTATTTCGGATCCATATTAGCACTGATGTTGAACTGCTTGGATGAGTCGCTACTCGCTAGGAACAAAAACAACCATCTTAGTATCGCCTGCCAACTTAAACTTCAACAAGGGGTCATTCTCTGTAGTTGGCTTCTTCAAAGGCATCATATCCACCGGGTCAATGCTATCTTTATAAAACTTCAACTCCTCTATGGCACAGGCCGACTCAGCATATGCAGCACCACCTTCATCGCAATCCAGAGCGATCTTCCTATCACCATGCACTGTGATGGTGCCTTTATGACCCAGCATTTTAACCTGTAAATAAACATAACAAGGTTGTGCCATAAATTTGGCATAAGTCGGCTGCCCGAACAAAGCATGATACGGGATTTTGATCTTGACCACCTCAAAGGTCAATTTTTCAGCTCTACAATCATGGTCATCACCAAAGGCCACCTCCAAGGTTATCTTACCCACCAGATATGCCGACTTACCAGGCTCCACCCCATGGAAAACAGTAGAAGACGTCTTAAGATCTTTGTCAGTCAAATTCATATGACGAAAAGTGTCATGGTAAAGGATATTGATACTACTGCCCCCATCCATGAGTACCTTTGTAAGCTTGCACCCTCCGACCTGAGGAGCAACCACTAATGCCAATTGACCCGGATTGTCAACCCGGGGCGGGTGATCCTCATGGCTCCATGTGATAGGCTGCTCAGACCACCTCAAATATCGAGGCACCGCCGGCTCAACTGAGTTCACCACGCGCTTATGGATATTTTCTGGTCTCATTTGCACAGACTTGTGGTGAATACATGATACTGACCACTATTCAGCTCCTTTGTATTTCTCTGATAACCAGACTACTGTTGTTGATTCCCTTGGCCAGATTGTTGATTAAAACCACCTTGATTGCCTGGGCGCTAGAAACCAAAGTTTGAACCGCCACCTCCAAAGCCGAGCCCATGAGAGCCGGATCCTGAACCGCCATGCGGGCCATGATTATTCTGGAAAAAATTAGAGTTTCTATACTCCCTCATGATGAAGCAATCCTTCCATAAATGGCTGGCCGGCTTCTCTTTGGTGTCGTGCTTTGGGCAAGGCTGATTCATCATGGCCTCAAGGTTGAACTTTGGCCCTCCAAACCGGGGCGCTGATGTTTTCCCCTTACGATGCTGATTATTGTTCTGCGCATTGGTGTTAGCCACAAAGTCTAAACCGCCATCAGCCTTGCGCTTACCGTTGCCACCTTGAGTTGCCACATTATGCTGTCCCTTCGCATTGCCACTCTTTTTCCCTGTGCCGGCTTTCTCCTCATCAGACTCAGGGTCTTTAGTACTATCAAAGTCGACATATTTGACGAGAGCCGCCATGACCTCCCCCATGTCATTGAAGTTGCGCTTAAGTCACCCTAGCTTCTGCTTAAGAGGAAGAAAACGACAATTCTTTTCCAACATTATGACGGCTGAACCGACGTTGATACTGTCTGATGAGTGGATAATGGCTGAGATCCGGTGCACCCAATTGGTTGTTGACTCGCTTTCTCCCTATACACAAGAGTCTAAGTCTAAAATCGACATAGGGTGCTTGCATGTGTCTTTAAAATTTTGAATAAAACGCACCTTCAACTCAGCCCATGATCTAATGGAGTTAGCGGGCAACGCTTTCAGCCAAGTATGCGCCGGCCCATCCAACATCATGGTGAAGCATTTAGCACATGTAGCATCACTAACATCCAGCATCTCCATAGCCATCTCGTAACTCTCGATCCAAGCTTTCAGTGGTTGATCCACCATGTAATTAGGCACCTTGCGAGGGCCCTTGAAATCCTTAGGCAAGCACTCATTACATAGAGCCGACACTAAACATGGCACGCCTTGGGTTCTGGAGGTCACACCTGCCTCCAGAGACGCCGACTGATAAACCGGAGATTGTTGCTGAGCCGCCAACTCAGCCTCACGCCGCGCTCTGCCCTGGTCCACCAAAGCCTGAGCATCATTACCGGCGCGTGGCGGGTCAGGCCTACGAGGCTGGTTGTGGTGCTGCTCACTGCTTGACACAGTCGGCGAATCAATGTGCCTACTATAACTCCGGCTTGGACGCGGGGTTGAATGAATCTATTCACGGCTGTATGAATAAGCCGCCTATTGAGCCACAACTGATACGTCTCCAACGTATCTATAATTTTTTATTGTTCCATGCTATTATATTACCCCTTTTGGATGTTTATGGGCCTTATTTTACACATTTATATCATTTTTGGGACTAACCTACTAACCGGAGGCCCAGCCCATATTGTTGTTTTTTTGCCTATTTCAGTATTTCGAAGAAAAGGAATATCAAACGGAGTCCAAACAGAATGAAACCTTCGGGAGCATGATTTTTGGAACGAACCTAGTCCGGAGAGCTTGGAGTGCAAGTCAAGAAGCTCCCTAGGGCCCCACGAGATAGGGGCCGCGCTTCCCCCCCCTGTAGGGCGCGCCCCCTGTCTCGTGGGCCTCTCGGGCGGCCACCGACGTACTTCTTCCTCCTATATATACCTACGTACCCCGAAAACATCCAGAGCACCACGAAACACAATTTCCTTTGCCAGAACCTTCAGATCCATGAGATCCCATCTTGGAGCCTTCGGCGGCACTGTCGGAGGGGGAATCAACCATGGAGGGCCTCTACATCAACATCCTTGCCCCTCCGATGAGTTGTGAGTAGTTTACCACAGACTCCACGGGTCCATAGTTATTAGCTAGATGGCTTCTTCTCTCTTTTGGATCTCAATACAATGTTCTCCCCTCTCTTGTGGAGATCTATTCGATGTAAACTCTTTTTGCAAAGTGTGTTTGTCGAGATCGATGAATTGTGGGTTTATGATCAAGTTTATCTATGAATAATATTTGAATCTTCTCTGAATTCTTTTATGTATGATTGAGTTATCTTTGCAAGTCTCTTGAATTATCGCTTGGTTAGGCCTACTAGATTGATCTTTCTTGCCATGGGAGAAGTGCTTAGCTTTGGGTTCAATCTTACAAAGTGTCCTTACCAAAGGACAAAAGGGTTGCAAGGCACGATTGTATTCTTGCCATCGAGGATAACAAGATGGGGTTTATATCATATTGCATGTGTTTATCCCTCTACATCATGTCATCTTGCTTAATGCGTTACTCTGTTCTTATGAACTTAATACTCTAGATGTAAGGTGAGTCGGTCGATGTGTAGAGTAATAGTAGTAGATGCAGCAGAGTCGGTCTACTTGTTATGGACGTGATGCCTATATACATGATCATGCCTAGATAATCTCATAACTATGCGCTTTTCTATCAATTGCTCGATAGTAATTTGTTCACCCACCGTAATACTTATGCTATCTTGAGAGAAGCCACTAGTGAAACCTATGGCCCCCGGGTCTATCTCTTATCATATTTGCTTTCAATCTACCTTTATTTGCTTCTTTAATTTTTGCATCTATCTTATAAAATACCAAAAATATATTTATCTTATCATACTATCTTTATTAGATCTCACTTTTGCAAGTGGCCGTGAAGGGATTGACAACCCCTTTATTGCGTTGGTTGCGAGTTCTCAGTTTGTTTGTGTAGGTGTGTGGGACTTTTGAGGAGCCTCCTACTGGATTGATACCTTGGTTCTCAAAACTGAGGGAAATACTTACGCTACACTTTGCTGCCTCACCCTCTCCTCTTCAAGGAAAACCAACGCAAGCTCAAGACGTAGTAACAGCCATCTGAAGAAGTTCCCCGGCTCGCCGTATTTCCATCACAGCTGGTGACTCATCTTGAACAAGGAGAGACACCAATCGAGTAGCCGCGGCTATCATGTTATCCAGAGGATTAGAAAATGACCGGGGGTGTCGGCACATGCTGAGGAGGGGTCAAATTCAAACGTGGGGGGTCTACAGCTCATGGCTGAACCGGTGCCCCAGCTGTTGGCGCCTCATCGACCCGATCCACAACAGGCGGGTTACTGGTTCCTGCCCCAGGCGTGTTGAAAAGGTTCCTCGCATCGTAAACCGGTGGTAAACGACTTGTATGCCTTCTGTTAAAGACAACGTTCAATGCGTTCCGGTTCAAGCTCAAGCGAAAATTTTCTGCTTGAATCCGCTCTGCTTCCCTCTCCAAGGTGGCTCGTTCCGTTGCCATCCGGGTGTTCTCAGCATTAAGACCCTCCTTAGCTTGAGCTATCTCATCACGTAACTTTGCCACATCCACATTGTGCTGCGCTTGATTCACCGGGGTTACCTCCACTGTCAGCAACGTTGCCAAAGCCTCCAACAGTTCAGATAAAACTTGAGCCGGCAGGCGCACAGGGCCTCCTGCCCCGGCTGCCATAATAGTCGCCGAACCGGAGATCATTGCTGCTGCAGTTGAAGAATTCTACCCCGGCTGCGTACCGGCCATGAATATCGCAACCCGGTTTGGCGGCTCATAGGGGTCCGGAATACTGTCGCCATCGGAACAGCCCCCAAGCCTACCATCCTGCACTTGATACATGGAATTGGTCTTGCCGGTTGAGGACTCATCGCCTGAGTAGACGGCTGTCTCTCCACCGGACACAGATCCTCCTTCCAGATCCACTCCTTGAGTAAAGCCAACAAAGACACGCTTCGGGGCAGCTTGAATCTTGGCGGGTCGCGCACGCTGAGCCGTCTTGACGATGTCGGCGCAGGTGTCCGGCTCAACTTCCGACTCGCCAGTCTTGCCAATTAAGACATGAATTCCACCGAAGGGGACCCGGTACCCGTACTCGATTGATCCGTCCTTGGGGCCCCAGCCCGCGTCGTCGATGTAGAGCTTGCCGCGGTGACTCTTAGTCATCCGGCCTACATCGTATCCCTTGATCCCTGCGAAGTTTCCCTTCAAGAACTCGAAACCATCGTGCACTGGACCCATGGTGGGCGCCAACTGTCGTGGACTTAACATGGCAAATGCCCTAGCAAGATGACTTAGGTGTGGAGCCATCGCTGCTAGGTTAGCTTAAAGGGGTTAAACGGGACAAAGGACACAAAGAGTTTTACCCAGGTTCGGCCCCTCTCAACGAGGTAAAAGCCTACTCCTGCTTTAGGTTGTATTGCTTGGGTTTCGATTACCAGGGAGAGAATACGCTTGACCTAGTTCTCGACTTGTTGTTTTCTTGCCTTAACCCATCGTTGGGTCACCCCTTGAGTTGTTATGGGGATTTCTTCGGTTTCTTTTGCTAGACTTCTTCCTAGTGATCAATTTTTCCATTTCTTGTGGATCGAACTCCACTTCCTCTGTCGGGAAGTCTCTTGGATACTCTTGGCTTTCCTTCGTGCAATAATGTGAGAAATGTCCTTCTTCTCCACATGAATAGCAGGCATTGGAGTAAAATCTGGTTAGGCCTTCTCCTTCAGGATCTTCAAAAACTTCCTTCATCACGTGTTCTTCTAAACTTTCCCTGAGGGCTTCTTTCTGCTGCTTGGTAATTTCTTGTACCTTGGGATAAATGTGACACTGAGCAGGATAGCGCGTAGTACCTTCACACAGGAAACAAGTAACCTGCTCAGTCGGCCATTCTTCGCTTGGGTGATTTTCCTCACAATGAGGACATCTGTCCTTGTGTTCTTCCTGGGTGTGTCCTATTTCTCCGCAAAACTTGCAGGCACAAGGTTGCTTCATCAGGTCATCACAGTGCTTCCGGATGAGACGTGATCTCAACAGAATCTTCTTGAATTCCCCCAAGTTCTTGCTCCATTACATCCTTGTATGGCTTGATGCATTTTCCACCAGGTTGCAGCACTTTCTGAAAAGTACCAAAGATCGTATTGAACCTCATACTTCCTTGAAATCATTTTTCCTGAAGTGATCCTCCATGTTTTTAATCCATAACCCAGCCTCCGGCTGAGTCATCGGTCTAGAGAATACCAGTCCTTCTTCATTCATCATCTATTGGGTTCAAGGTTTTGGGGTGAGATAAGAGAGAGGGAGAGAGAGAGAGAGAGAGAGGGAGAGGGAGAGAGAGAGAGAGAGAGAGAAGGATACCCATACAAAAAATCAACAAACATATCTTAGCTTGGAATTTCTAACGTTTGTAATGGGCTGGTTTACTATGGCTTCGTTACCAAGTCTTCATTTCTTCAGGTCTTGAATACTCGATAGTTTCCAATTCCAGATGCTTCTCCCATATGAAGGCCTTCTGTTGCTCTTCCGTAACTTACGTCTCTCATGGTGAAAGAAACATAAACCTATGAATATCGCATCTATCCAACCATTTAATAAACACAAAAAGATAATAACAACCAAGCATTCATTTTCAATCAATTCTACAGTATCACCACCCACATAAGTGGTATGGTCAGGTAGTTAATCACAAAACGTTCATCTTTATTTCTCTCATGGTGGGGATACTACTAAGCTAACTTATCGGGGACCTGATCCTTGTCTCCACTGGGCTTCTTTGGTGTTTACTTAATCTCCTCCAATCTTTTGCTAGATTATCCTGGATGACGCGGAGTTTCTTGTGGCATCCCTGTATATCGTGGAGTTGGTCCTTGAGCTTCTGGATCTCAACATCCTTAGCATGAGCCATGATCCTGTTGCCCTTCAGTTCTTGACGCATCTTCAGGATCTCAAGATTTTCCTCTTCCAGCTTGATTCCCTTCAGCCTCTGGGTCTCGACCTCTTCTCGCAATGCTTCATTGTCAAACAAGGCTTCTAGAAGGTCCATCTGAAGTATATTGATGCAAATGAAGACAACTTCCCCCATGTTCATGAAAGCTTCAAGCTTGCAGGTGTTGATGATTTTGTTGGGAAGAAGCTTACCAAGTGGAATGATGAGATGATCATGCAGTTCTACTCTACTACTCACTTATATCCAGATGGTAGGATAGTGTGGATGACTGAGGGAAACAGGTACCAGTCAACCATCTCAGAATCGGCTGATCTTCTTGGTGCTCCAGAAGAAGAGGAGAATGACATTGATGTATATGCAAAGCCTAAGATGAACCACAATTCCATGCAGAATATGTACAAACCTATTCCCGAGGATGATGTTGAGACTCACAAGTTTGGTTCAGTAAAGCAGTTGCTAGCTGGTTTGGCCACCATCAATACTATATTGAGGCACACTCTTTTCCCAAGTCTAGAGATGACAAGATGATCTGTGGCCTCTCCTTCAACCTGCTGCACTTATTTGATACACCTCAGAAGTTCAAAGTGACGAACTTCATTGTTGAAACAATTAAGAGAACCTCAACTGACCAGAAGATCATGTGGATTTGCTCCGCACATTCAGTTGCTCATCAACTCCAAGGTTGGCACGAGCACATATCTACTTGATCGTGAGTATCTCCCATTATATCCGAGTTCGAGGACAATGTAGTGGTGATGGATCCTTCACACCCTAAATCTGCTCAAGCCCAAGAGAAGATCTAGCAGCTGCTGCAGCTAAAGCAGCCAAGAAGGCATCTGCTCCCAATGCTCCCATTGCTAACCTCAAGTCCAGGAACGACCAAATGACTTATCTGCTAGAGGCAACCCGGAGGATTGAGCGAAGTCTGGTCAACCTCACCAACAACCAGGAGAGCCTAGAGTGGATAGTCGAGACTAAGATTCATGATCTTGATGTGAAGATCACAGCGGTACAGACTACAGTGGAGAAGCTATGAGATGATGTTGATACAGCCAGAGCTACTACTGATAACAGTGGAGATGATAGGTCGACAAGCGGCGGAGTTCGAGACGATTGCCTAGGGCACTCGGGTCTCTTGTAGTGCACAGTGCGGAATCTGAGTACTACTGAAGCCAAGAATCGATGCGGCGGCTTCTCTGATGCCACCTCCAGTTTCTACTCCGCCAGCCTAGCAGACATCAGCTGAAGCCTTCACAGATGCACTTCTCTCAACGTCATCTACGCACATCGGAGCTGCCAGCCAGCAATCGCCATCAGGAGCTTCCGAGGATCATGCCTAGAGAGACGTATAGCTCTATACCTATTCGAACTTTTTGGTACTTGTTGCCAAAGGGGGAGAATTTGCATAGATCATTAGGCTTCGAGAGAGAGTGTCTTGCTTTTGCTCGTTGGTTTTCTTGAGTTTTTTTTGCTACTATTTGGTTTATGCTACTTTGGTTTGATATGCTTGTGAGATACTATGTGTGTGATTGATCATACTATGCTTTATGTGATGCTTAATGCTTATCCTTATCATTAAGGAGACGAGAGAGATGGCCGGCCTGGCGGCGGGTGGGAGTAGGCGGAACACTTCCTGTAGCAGATCCATCGGCTAGAGACGAGGGAGACGTCCGGCCCGGCGGAGGGTGAGGCGGGACGTGGAGGCTTGGAAGAGCGTGACCCAACGACATGAGGCGAGTGAGACGGTCGTTCTGGCGACGGGCTGGAGCCAGCGGGAGCACCGGTTAGTTGTTGCAGCGGCGGACGAGGCCGGTCGGCCACGAGAAGGCCTCTGCGCGGCCGCCTCCACATGGAGTAAATTTACTCCTCTAAAGAGGCAGGGTAAAATTTAACCACCTCTATTCGGTTTTGTGGATTGGATAGGTGCCGGTCAGAGGAGTAAAACCAAAATTTTAATCCTCTAATGCCTGATAGGGATCGGTTAGAGTTGGCCTTATAAGAAAACCAGCCATCGTTTCCCATATGGGCTAATTATGGATTAGTTGCCAATCCATTAGGAAACTCACAAGCGCGAAGACATCGGTTCCTCCTAAACGCAACACTCCAACAGAATAGAGGTCCCTTTCTGAACAGAAAAAAAAAAGATCTCCTCTCTGAGCTTTGACTCATCCTCTGTCTCTCACACCCGGGGAAGAGAAGAACGGCCGAAGGGAGATGGGCGGCTACGAGAACGGTGACTCGCCGGCGGCCGCCGCCTGGGAGGGCGGCGTGATCCTAGGCGTGGACGGAGGCACCACCAGCACCGTCTGCGTCTGCCTGCCGGCCGCAATGCCACCACCGGAGGCGCCCGGCTCCGTCGCCGTGCTCTCCCGCGCCATCGCCGGCTGCTCCAACCGTAATTCCGTCGGAGGTGCGTAGTAATCGTTGCCCTAGGTTCGCACAATTCGGAGGCGCTTGGATCATGCCCCGTCTTAATAATTGGATCCTGGGGCTTGATGATTGGTCTCCGGCTTGAATCCTGGTGATTTGGGATGTCGTTGCGTGCCACTAGTTCTGCGAAACTGCGGCGAATTAGTGCTTAAATTGACGAGAGTTTCAGGGATGTAGTTGAATTATTTCCATAATTGTCCTTCTGGATGTTCAGTTTTATTATGCGAACTTGGGCTCGCCTATTTTCACTCTACTGTTCAATTGTAAATCATGTTTGTTTATCAGTTAATACGCTTTTCTACTTGTCAATCATCTGATGAAGTTGTTACCTGTGCTAATGATGATGCGTACAGATGTTCGGAAAAAAATGGTATCTATAGAGTAGTGTTGTTATTTTTACTGATGGTGAACACATGCATATTATGTACGGTATTTGGAGTTGTATGAATCATACGTAAGTTGTGTACGACCATCCTGCAGTGTAAAATATGTTGTTCGATCTTGGGAATGTCTTCTGAGTGATGCTTAATATTTTTCTCTTTGTATTATAATATGTGTAGCATCGCATGGTCTAAGTGACTAAGTCTTTGCTCAAAACATACTGATCTCTTTGTTTTCCCATCTTCCAGAAAACGCTGCACTGGAAACTCTAGAACAGGTCATGATGCAGGCCCTCACAATGGCCAACACAGATCGTTCTGCTGTTGTTGCAGTTTGCTTATCTGTATCTGGGGTGAACCATCCTTCAGATCAGCAGAGGATGCTGGACTGGATCTGGTACAGTTCTTTGTATACATTTCTTAAAATGTATTCCCCAGGAAGAAACTGATATATATTTTTTGTCCACTGCAACTACTTGATTTCAGTTCAGGGAGATTATAATATTTTCTGAATGCTTACAGAATGCTCAAATGGTTTAACCAGTTCTTATGTGCATTCCTGATATTTTTCTACAAATGCCGTTATGATTTATGAGTACCAGTGAATTTTAACTCGCCATTTGTTCATTGGCACACAATTTCTGAATGCCACCAGGCAAAAAAGACATGTGCCAAATTACTCCTGTCATTGTTAAGTATGCCCTTTTGTTATCCAGCAACCTATTCCCTGGCAATGCCAAGTTTTATGTGGAAAATGATGCGGTGGCGGCTTTAGCCAGTGGTACAATGGGAAAGCTACATGGCTGTGTATTGATTGCTGGCACAGGAAGCATTGCTTATGGGGTCACCGAAGATGGAAAAGTAGCGAGAGCAGCTGGTGCCGGTCCTGTCTTAGGCGACTGGGGTAGGTGAGTTGCATTTTTCATGAAAACAGAGTAATAATGTAACTAACTCGTAAGATCAATCTAGTGCAATCCCCTGCAAGCTACTGTTTTTCGCTCAAAAAGTAATTTAATCAAGTACTTTTGAACCATCATTCATTCTGTAGGGTTTTGACTGCTGGAATGGATATAACTATAAAAATTAACTTCAGTTGCCCTTTACTCTTTCCGCAGGAAGTTAATATAAGATTTCTAATGAGGATGGGATGATATGTTATTCATTTCTTGGAAGTATATGATCTTTATCTATGTAGGAATCCATAGTTATAAATCGAGCATGACAGGTTAGACTTAGAGTGAACAGCCAGAGAAATTGTTAATCTGTGAAATGCACAAATATTGTACTCTATATTGTCCACATTTCGAACATTGTGAAACCCTTCAGTAATGAATGGATGCAGTTTGAAAATTTTGAATTATGACTGAGAAACCTATTAATTTGATCCCCATACCATAACATGTCACAAAGGAAAACATAGTTGACTTCATGTGTACATTAATGCAGTGGCTATGGCATTGCTGCACAGGCCCTCACAGCAGTAATAAAAGCACATGATGGCCGTGGACCACAAACTAATCTTACAAGAGATATCATTAGGAAGCTTGAAATTTCTTCACCAGATGAGTTGATTGGGTAAGTCCTCTCACACATACTCTATATGTACAATATTCTATAGGCACCATCTTTTTCTTTTTAGGATCTTCTTCGAACTGTTGGCTGATAGTGTTGTAGCTGTTGTTCTGCATCTTACATTGTGTGGTCATGTGTTACTTCTTTCCAGCTGTGCTAGCTTAATCGCTAACAACTATATAACCACAATAAAATTTACTACAGATCATTTGTGTGAAAAACTGAAAATGTGTGTAGTATGATGACAGCTGCAATGGGCTAAATGTGACAACTGAAGATGGTGTGATATGTTGCATCAGTGTATACATAAACCTTTCCAGGCTTGTATGCTATTAGAGTGTTGAGCATTCTCATTTTGACTTGTATTATTGTTTTTCTCAGTTTAAAGTTTACTATGTGGTTGCTCTGGGCTTGCCGCATCCAACAAATGTTTTAAAACACTTAGAAAGATGGCACCAAATTGTACAAGGACAAAGTAATATTTTACTGGGAACTTCAAAAAAATTATGAGAATTGTCCAATGCTTTAGCCGATAGAACTACTGGGATCTAGAATACTATATATACTTGGTTGTCATTCAACTCATTTAAGTGTCTGGCACAGGTGGGCATATGCGGATCCATCTTGGGCCCGTATTGCAGCTCTTGTACCTGTTGTGGTATCTGCTGCTGAAGATGGTGACAAAGTAGCAAACACGATACTGCATGATGCAGTGCAAGAGTTGGCTGAAAGCGTTGTAGCTGTTGTTCGGCGCCTTACATTGTGTGGTGAAGGTAATTATTACATTAATTTTTTAGCACCATCTGCCATTTTTCCACCAGCTCTATGCTGATTATTCATGAAATGAATGTAGAAATTGCATCGTCGCAAGTAGCAGTATTGGGATTCCCATGGTAAATTATTAGCAGTCCTGTTGCTCTAGAAGATTATTCAGCACACTGCTGGATCCAACCAGTGAATTGTCTTATGCCTTGGATATATATTCTTTGTTGGATAATTACTGTACTGTCATTTCAAGATATGGTGCTGCATGCATGATGATTTAATATTTCCGAGATGCACCAAATTTGGCACAAAATGCGGGTTGTTAGAGGCTTATTGCTTTGTAATATTATGTTGTTAACTGTTTGACTGGTGGATTAGAATTGAAAGGAAAACATTACTGTGTATAACTGGAGGGCCTTTTTCACTGTACAGATGGGAAAGACCAATTTCCACTTGTATTGGTTGGAGGCGTCCTTGAAGGAAATAAGAAATGGGACATCAGTGGTGAGGTCATAAAATGCATCTCCAAATTCTTCCCGGGTGTCTGTCCTATTCGGCCCGAGGTCAGTATGAGAACTAATATACGCTGTTATGAAGTCTATCTTATTAGCCATTGCAATTCTCTGGAGATTGAACATTCTGAGGCTTTGGACAGTTTGGTATGTGTTTAGTTATGATATTGAAGTCCAAGCTTTTGTTTTAGTAGTTTTAGATGATGATGCCTTTAGATAAACAATAGTTAATAAGTGAACATCTCTGTCACCAAGAAAACTAAAGCCAAAAGGTACGAATAAATTTTCCACTGTTTAGGCAGCATGCATGGAGCCTGCCCCAACTTGTTTGGGACTGAAAGGCTTTGTTGTTGTTGTTGTTAGGCAGCATGCATGGCTGAGCTAATATGGTTGTATCATGTATTTCTAGGTGGAACCTGCAATTGGTGCGGCGTTGCTAGCTTGGAGCCATCTTCGTAAAGAGTCAAAGCTGCAAAATGGCAGCTGATTCCCAGCATCGGAGAATGATGAATGTAAGTTGGACAGCCTAAGTTGGATGGATTGCAAAACTAACGTGCATTCATTCTGTAAAAAGAAAAGAAAGGCGCATTCATCAGTGCCAATTCTGCTGATGTGTAAAGAATGATCTGGCGTTATAGTGTGCGTGGGGAGGATATTATGTGATTGTACAATTATGATGTAAGTTGTAGGCAAAGAAATGACCACTGGATCTTGATTCTTGTTCTGACCTGTACTTGGTTTATCGTTGTTCCGGCCAGTGTATCATGGATATAGCCGCCCATTCTCAAATGTGTGTTTTGGCCTGTTTGGTTTATTGAAATGCTAAAGCTTTGCCATTTTTGCATTTAGCAAGGAAAAAGGTGATTGCAAATGCACCAATTACATGTTCTACAGCCTTTTCAAATTCTAAGTACAGCCTGCATCCAATTGAGTTGATGTTGGGTCTGAAATCTAGGAATATCTGCGAGGGTTTTTTGCAGAAGGGTTGAGTGACTCCCGGCATACCTCGTGCGTTTATTTGATCGTTTCCCAGGTTATTCGTGTTGGACGATCCGATGGGTACGCAATTCCATATTCTGGTATTTCTTTTTTCCACAATCAACGTCGTGGCTCACTTGAGATAAAACTGCAAAATAGGTCATTTTGTCATGTTTGCGACGAAATATTCAAAAGAGAGGTGCTCTCTTTTCAGGTTGCGAAGCCCCGAAGGGGGTTGTGAAACCTGACATTTCTTCTGAAAACGAGATTGCATGGAAGGAACTACCAGTTGGCATCTTCAGCTTGTACACCTTAAACGAGAGCAGAAGTCTTTTGGGCACAATACTTGACTACTACTTCCTCTTAACGAAGTACTCCCGTTCCCAAATAATTGTCTTTCTAGCCATCTCAAATGGACTACAACATACGGATGTATATAGACATGTTTTAGAGCGTAGATTCACTCATTTGCTCCGTATGTAGTCACTTGTTGAAATCTCTAGAAAGACAATTATTTAGGAACGGAGGTAGTACTAGATGACCCGTTGCGCCGATGGCGCAAAGGGCGAGAGAGAACCAAGCTTCCAAACCATGCAAACAAGAATATTTAAAAACCGGCGAGAGAGAACCAAGCTTCCAAACCATGCAAACAAGAATATTTAAAAACTGATTATAGAAGGGCGCTAGGGACTACTGAAAACTAGCATCCATCAGACTACTCGTAGACCGTCGGATAGGAGGCAGGGTGTTCGTTTGATCTGTTGATTTAAGCCTGAATGGAATTGCCGATCCTTGCTTCCTGGGATTGCTTCCGTCAATCACTTGCGGTTGGATGGTTAGAGGAACTATGGTATCCCCAGTCCACCAGGATAAAGTCCTGGTGCTCGCATTTATTTCTGGATTTATTTAAGGATTTTCGGCGATGCGCATTCAGTGGAAAGAGACGTTCCCGTCGATGACGAGGTGCGTACGGTGACTTCGTAAATTTCAAGATAATATGCCGGCTCAGTCTTTTGGAGGTGCTCATAGAGCTAGGGTGTGCGTTCATAGGGGTGATGTATATAAGCGCTTGCGTTTGTGCTGTGTTCAAAACAAAAAAATCATGTGGTGCCCTGATTTACATGGTATTAACTGCCGGCATGCATGGATTTAGTCCCCCTGATTACGTGGTATTGATTGGCGATTTGCATGGGGTCCTCGGTTATAGGAAACAGACTTACTACCAAACATTATCCAAATTTGCAACCAATGCAAACAATACGTGCATCCACCCTGGTTTATAATCTCGTGTGTTAGGACACTTTAAACAAAATTATGTCATGTTTCCATTCGTATTTGCTTCTGTGGTGAATGAAATCTGCTTCGATTACCCCTCAGAAAAAAAAACTGCTTCGATTTATTTGACATTTTATGTGTCATTTAACATGATATTTTGTTTCAGAAGCATCACAAGCAAAAAAAAGGCATCACACTATCTTGCTTCCATCAACTAAAGATTCTTTTTTTGGCAGGGGAACTAAAGAATTTCTTTGAACACCCTTCCATCAATAAGAAAATTATTCCACATGTTTGAGAAGCATCACAATCTTATTTCCAACGACTACAGATTGCTTCCAAATAAATATTATCTTGCTTTCATCAGAGAGAAAAAATATTTTCAATCATAACTATACATGATTCCAATTCAAATTTGGGATTTGTTTGCAAACAAATTGCAGTTGTCAAATGGAGACCGTGCTTCAACAGGAGAAGTCAAATTGCTTCCATGCTACAAATTTGCTAATTTAAAAGTGGCCTAACCATCATGTGATGGAAGGTCTGATCCCTGGCGGAAACTTAGGTGCCCTTTTCCGTGGGCTTTGATCTTCTTCACTCCTTGGAGTTGTATACCCTGAATGTGTAAGCCAGGGCGATCACTGCCCAACCTCGACTTGCCGTTTCTGAAGTAGACGCATCTGGCCTTGATCTCTGGGCGCCCTCGTCATCGTCATAGAAACCTATGTGAGAAATCAAGAAATAAGAAGAATTGCTGACACAAACAAATGATTTGATGCTATCATGCAGTAGAAGCACATATATTTGATTTGAGAAATCTTAACGATTGTCAGCCAAGATCTTAGCATGCAAGATTTGAAGGAAATATGCCCTAGAGGCAATAATAAAGTTATTATTTATTTTCTTATATCATGATAAATTTTTATTATTCATGCTAGAATTGTATTAACCGGAAACATGATATATGTGTGAATACATAGACAAACATATTGTCACTAGCATGCCTCTACTAGACTAGCTCATTAATCAAAGATGGTCATGTTTCCTAACCATAGACATGTGTTTTCATTTGATTAACGAGATCACATCATTAGAAGAATGATGTGGTTGACTTGACCCATTCCGTTAGCTTAGCACTTGATCGTTTAGTATATTGCTATTGCTTTCTTCATGACTTATACATGTTCCTACAACTATGAGATTATGCAACTCCCGTTTACCGGAGGAACACTTTGTGTGCTACCAAACGTCACAACGTAACTGGGTGATTATAAAGGAGCTCTACAGGTGTCTCCAAAGGTACATGTTGAGTTGGAGTATTTCAACATTAGGATTTGTCACTCCGATTGCGGAGAGGTATCTCTGGGCCCTCTCAGTAATGCACATCACTATAAGCCTTGCAAGCAATGTGGCCAATGAGTTGGTTACGGGATGATGCATTACGTAACGAGTAAAGAGACTTGCTGGTAACGAGATTGAACTAGGTATTGAGATACCGACGATCGAATCTCGGGCAAGTAACATACCGATGACAAAAGGAACAA
This sequence comes from Aegilops speltoides, assembly GCA_021437245.1. Classification (NCBI taxonomy): domain Eukaryota; kingdom Viridiplantae; phylum Streptophyta; class Magnoliopsida; order Poales; family Poaceae; genus Aegilops; species Aegilops speltoides. The sequence continues at coordinate 361,057,120 of CM038147.1, read as the reverse complement.
CGTATGTTGTTATGCGGTTTGACCGATAAAGATCTTCGTAGAATATGTAGGAGCCAATATGAGCATCCAGGTTCCGCTATTGGTTATTGACCGGAAATGGTTCTCGGTCATGTCTACATTGTTCTTGAACCCGTAGGGTCCGCACGCTTAAGGTTTGAATGACAGTTATATTATGAGTTTATGAGTTTTGATGTACCGAAGGAGTTCGGAGTCCCGTATGAGATCGGGGACATGACGAGGAGTCTCGAAATGGTCGAGACGTAAAGATCGATATATTGGACGACTATATTCGGACTTTGGAAAGGTTCCGAGTGATCGGGTATTTTTCGGAGTACCGGAGAGTTACGGGAATTCGCCGGGGAGTATATGGGCCTTATTGGGCCATACGGGAAAGAGAGAGGGGCTGCCTAGGGCAGGCCGCCCCCCCCCCAAGGCCTAGTCCAAATTGGACTAGGGGGAGGGGCTGCGCCCCCTCCTTCCTTCCCTTCTCCCTTCCCCTTCCTTCTCTCCTACTCCTACTAGGAAAGGAGGAGTCCTACTCCCGATGGGAGTAGGACTCCCCCCCTTGACGCGCCTCTCCCTGGCCGGCCGCCTCCTCCCCTTGCTCCTTTATATACGGGGGCAGGGGGCACCCCATAGACACAACAACAATTGATCTCTTCATCTCTTAGCCGTGTGCGGTGCCCCCCTCCACCATAGTCCTCAATAATATTGTAGCAGTGCTTAGGCGAAGCCCTGCGACGATAGAACATCAAGATCGTCACCATGCCGTCGTGCTGACGGAACTCTCCCTCGACACTCGGCTGGATCGGAGTTCGAGGGACGTCATCGAGTTGAACGTGTGCTAGAACTCGGAGGTGTCGTAGTTTCGGTGCTTGATCGGTCGGGCCGTGAAGACGTACGACTACATCAACCGCGTTGTTCTAACGCTTCCGCTTTCGGTCTACGAGGGTATGTGGACAATACTCTCCCCTCTCGTTGCTATGCATCACCATGATCTTGCGTGTGCGTAGGAAATTTTTGAAATTACTACGTTCCCCAACAGTGGCATCCGAGCCTAGGTTTTATGCGTTGATGTTATATGCACGAGTAGAACACAAGTGAGTTGTGGGCGATACAATTCATCCGCTTACCAAAGCATGTCATACTTTGGTTGGCGGTATTGTTGGATGAAGCGGCCGGACCGACATTACGCCAGACGCTTACGCGAGACAGGTTTTACCGCCGTGCTTTGCACACAGGTGACTAGCGGGTGTCTGTTTCTCCAACTTTAGTTAAACCGAGTGTGGCTACGCCCGGTCCTTGCGAAGGTTAAAACAATACTAACTTGACGAACTATCGTTGTGGTTTTGATGCGTAGGTAAGAACGGTTCTTGCTCAGCCCGTAGCAGCCACGTAAAACTTGCAACAACAACGTAGAGGACGTCTAACTTGTTTTTGCAGGGCATGTTGTGATGTGATATGGTCAAGACGTGATGCTATATTTTATTGTATGAGATGATCATGTTTTGAACCGAAGTTATCGGCAACTGGCAGGAGCCATATGGTTGTCGCTTTATTGTATGAAATGCAAACGCCCTGTAATTGCTTTACTTTATCACTAAGCGGTAGTGATAGTCGTAGAAGCAATAGATGGCGTAACGATAATGATGCTACCATGGAGATCAAGATGTCGCGCCGGTGACGTTGGTGATCACGACGGTGCTTCGGAGATGGAGATCACAAGCACAAGATGATGATGGCCATATCATATCACTTATATTGATTGCATGTGATGTTTATCCTTTATGCATCTTATCTTGCTTTGATTGACGGTAGCATTTTAAGATGATCTCTCACTAAATTATCAAGAAGTGTTCTCCCTGAGTATGCACCGTTGCAAAAGTTCTTCGTGCTGAGACACCACGTGATGATCGGGTGTGATAGGCTCTATGTTCAAATACAACGGGTGCAAAACAGTTGCACACGCGAAATACTCAGGTTAAACTTGGCGAGCCAAGCATATACAGATATGGCCTCGGAACACGGAGACCGAAAGGTCGAACGTGAATCATATAGTAGATATGATCAACATAGTGATGTTCACCATTGAAAACTACTCCATCTCACGTGATGATCGGACATGGTTTAGTTGATTTGGATCACGTGATCACTTAGATGACTAGAGAGATGTCTGTCTAAGTGGGAGTTCTTAAGTAATATGATTAATTGAACTTAAATTTATCATGAACTTAGTGTTGGTAGTATTTTGCAAATTATGTTGTAGAAAAATAGCTTGCGTTGTTGCTTTCATATGTTTATTTTGATATGTTCCTAGAGAAAATTGTGTTGAAAGATGTTAGTAGCAATGATGCGGATTGGATCCGTGATCCGAGGTTTATCCTCATTGCTGCATAGAAGAATTATGTCCGTAATGCACCGCTAGGTGACAGACCTATTGCAAGAGCGAATCTGAGGCGTTATGAGCGTTTGGCTAGCTCAATATGATGACTACTTGATAGTTTAGTGCACCATGCTTAAACGGCTTAGAATCGGGACTTCAAAGACGTTTTGAACGTCATGGACCATATGAGATGTTCCAGGAGTTGAAGTTAATATTTCAAGCAAATACCAGAGTTGAGAGATATGAAGTCTCCAACAAGTTCTATAGCTAAAAGATGGAGGAGAATCGCTCAACTAGTGAGCATGTGCTCAGATTGTCTGGGTACTTCAATCGCTTGAATCAAGTGGGAGTTAATCTTCCAGATAAGATAGTGATTGACAGAATTCTCTAGTCACCATCAATAAGTTACTAGAACTTCGTGTTGAACTATAGTATGCAAGGGTTGACAAAAACGATTCCCGAGCTCTTCGTGATGTTGAAATCGATGAAGGTAGAAATCAAGAAAGAGCATCAAGTGTTGATGTTTGACAAGATCGCTAGTTTCAAGAAAAGGGCAAAGGGAAAGAAAGGGAAACTTCAAGTAGAATGGCAAACAAGTTGTCACTCCCGTGAAGAAGACCAAAGCTGGACCAAAGCTCAAACCGAGTGCTTAATCGCAAAGGAAATGGTCACGGAAGCGGAAATGCCCTGAATATTTGGTGGATAAGAAGGATGGCAAAGTGAACAAGGGTATATTTGATATGAGTTAGTGATGTGTGCCTTACTAGTGTTTATAGTAGCCCTGAGTATTTGATACTTGTTAGGTTGCTAAGATTAGTAACTCAAACAGGAGTTCTGAGAATAAGCAGAGACTAGTTGAAGGGAAGTGACGATGAGTGTTGGAAGTAGTTCCAAGATTGATATGATCATCATCGCACACTTCCTATACTTCCGGGATTAGTGTTAAACCTAAATAAATGTTATTTGGCGTTTGCGTTGAGCATGAATATGATTTGATCATGTTTATTGCAATACGGTTATTCATTTAAAGTCAGAGAATAATTGTTGTTCTGTTTACATGAATAAAACCTTCAAATGGTCATACACCCAATGAAAATAGTTTGTTGGATCTCGATTGTAGTGATACACATATTCATAATATTGATGCCAAAAGATGCAAAGTTAATAATGATAGTGCAACTTATTAGTGGCACTGTCGTTTAGGTCATATTGGTGTAAAGCGCATGAAGAAACTCCATGCTGATGGGATTTTGGAATCACTTGGTTATGAATCATTTGATGCTTGTGAACCGTGCCTTTTGGGCAAGATGACTTAAACTCCGTTCTCCGGAACAATGGAACGAGCTACTGACTTGTTGGAAATAATACATACCGATGTATGCGATCCAATGAGTGTTGATGCTCATGGCAAGTATCGTTATTTTCTAACCTTCACAGATGATTTGAGCAGATATAGGTATATCTACTTAATGAAACATAAGTCTGAAACATTTGAAAAGTTCAAAGAATTTCAGAGTGAAGTGGAAAATCATCATAACAAGAAAAATAGAGTTTCTACGATCTGATCGTGGAGACGAATATTTGAGTTACGAGTTTGGTCTTCAATTAAAACAATGTGGAATAGTTTCACAGCTCACGCCACCTGGAACACCACAACGTTATGGTGTGTCCGAACATCGTAACCGCACTTTATTCGATATGGTGCGATCTATGATGTCTCTTACTGATTTACCACTATTGTTTTGGGGTTATGCATTAGAGATAGCTGCATTCACGTTAAAAGGGCACCATCTAAATCCGTTGAGACGACACCATATGAACTGTGGTTTAGCAAGAAACCCAAGTTGTCGTTTCTTAAAGTTTGGGGCTGTGATGCTTATGTGAAAAAGTTTCATCCTGATAAGCTCAAACCCAAATTGGAGAAGTGCATCTTCATAGAATACCCAAAGGAAACTGTTGGGTACACCTTCTATCACAGATCCGAAGGCAAGATATTCGTTGCTAAAAATGGATCCTTTCTAGAGAAGGAGTTTCTCTCGAAAGAAGTGAGTGGGAGGAAAGTAGAAATTGATGAGGTAACTGTACCTTCTCCCGAATTGGAAAATAGTTCATCACTGAAATCAGTTCCAGTGATTCCTACATCAATTAGTGAGGAAGCTAATGATGATGATCATGAAACTTCAGATCAAGTTACTACAGAACCTCGTAGGTCTTCCAGAGTAAGGTCTGCACCAGAGTGGTACGGTAATCCTATTCTGGAAGTCATGTTACTTGACCATGGCGAACCTACGAACTATGAGGAAGCGATGATGAGCCCAGATTCATAAAATGGCTTGAGGCCATGAAATTTGAGATGGGATCCATGTATGAGAACAAAGTGTGGACTTTGGTGGAGTTGCCGATGATCGGCAAGCCATATTGTATAAATGGATCTTCAAGAGGAAGGCGGCGTTGATAGTAGTGTTACTATCTACAAAGCTCGACTTGTGCATAAAAGGTTTTGACAAGTTCAAGGTGTTGACTACAATGAGATTTTCTCAACTGTAGCGATGCTTAAGTCTGTCCGAATCATGTTAGCAATTGCCACATTTTATGAAATCCGGCAAATGGATGTCAAAACTGCATTCCTTAATGGATTTCTTAAAGAAGAGTTGTATATGATGCAACCAGAAGGTTTTGTCAATCCTAAAGGTGCTAACAAAATGTGCAAGCTCCAGCGATCCATCTATGGACTGGTGCAAGCATCTCAGAGTTAGAATATACGCTTTGATAAGTTGATCAAAGCATATAGTTTTATACAGACTTGCGGTGAAGTCTGTATTTACAACAAAGTGAGTGGGAGAACTATTGTCTTTCTGATAAATATATGTGAGTAACATATTGTTGATCAGAAATGATGTAGAACTTTTCTGGAAAGCATAAAGGAGTATTTGAAAGGATTTCTTTAAAAGAAAGACCTCAGTAAAGCTACTTACATATTGAGCATCAAAATCTATTGAGATAGATCAATACGCTTGATAAGTTTTTCAATAAGTACATACCTTGTCAAGATTTTGAAGTAGTTCAAAATGGAACAGTCAAAGAAAGAGTTCTTGCCTATGTTACAAAGGTGTGAAAATGAGTAAGACTCAAATCCCGACCATGGCAGAAAATAGAAAAGAGAATAAAAGTCATTCCCTATGCCTCAGTCATAGGTTCTATAAAGTATTCTATGCTATGTACCAGACCTATTGTATACCTTGTTCTGAATTTGGTAAGGGAATACAATAGTGATCTAGGAGTAGATCGCTGGACATTGGTCAAGAATATTCTTAGTGAGGACTAAGGAAATATTTCTCGATTATGGAGGTGATAAAAGAGCCCATCTTAAAGAGTTACATTGATGCAAGCTTTTACACCGATCCAGATGACTCTAAGTCTTAATCTGGATACATATTGAAAGTGGGAGGAATTAGGTAGAGTAGCTCCATATAGAGCATTGTAGACATAGAATATTTGCAAAATACATACGGCTCTGAATGTGACAGGCCCGTTGACTAAGCTTCTCTCACGAGCAAAACACGATCACACCTTAGTACTCTTTGGGTGTTAATCACATAGCGATGTGAACTAGATTATTGATTCTAGTAAACCTTTTGGGTGTTGGTCACACGACGATGTGAACTATGGGTGTTAATCACATGCAGATGTGAACTATGGGTGTTAATCACATGCAGATGTGAACATTAGTGTTAAATCACATGGTGATGTGAACTAGATTATTGACTCTAGTGCAAGTGGGAGACTGAAGGAAATATGCCCTAGAGGCAATAATAAAGTTATTATTTATTTCCTTATATCATGATAAATGTTTATTATTCATGCTAGAATTGTATTAACCGGAAACATGATACATGTGTGAATACATAGACAAACATATTGTCACTAGTATGCCTCTACTAGACTAGCTCATTAATCAAAGATGGTTATGTTTCCTAACCATAGACATGTGTTGTCATTTGATTAACGAGATCACATCATTAGAAGAATGATGTGATTGACTTGACCCATTCCGTTAGCTTAGCACTTGATCGTTTAGTATGTTGCTATTTCTTTCTTCATGACTTATACATGTTCCTACAACTATGAGATTATGCAACTCCCGTTTACTGGAGGAACACTTTGTGCGCTACCAAGCGTCCACAACGAATCGGGTGATTATAAAGGAGCTCTCAGGTGTCTCCAAAGGTACATGTTGAGTTGGCGTATTTCAAGATTAGGATTTGTCACTCCGATTGTCGGAGAGGTATCTCTGGGCCCTCTCAGTAATGCACATCACTATAAGCCTTGCAAGCAATGTGGCCAATGAGTTGGTTACAGGATGATGCATTACGTAACGAGTAAAGAGACTTGCCGGTAACGAGATGGAACTAGGTATTGAGATACCGATGATCGAATCTCGGGCAAGTAACATACCGATGACAAAAGGAACAACGTATGTTGTTATGCGGTTTGACCTATAAAGATCTTCGTAGAATATGTAGGAGCCAATATGAGCATCCAGGTTCCGCTATTGGTTATTGACCGGAAATGGTTCTCGGTCATGTCTACATTGTTCTCGAACCCGTAGGGTCCGCACGCTTAAGGTTTCGATGACAGTTATATTATGAGTTTATGAGTTTTGATGTACCTAAGGAGTTCGGAGTCCCAGATGAGATCGGGGACATGACGAGGAGTCTCGAAATGGTTGAGACGTAAAGATCGATATATTGGACGACTATATTCGTACTTCGGAAAGGTTCCGAGTGATTCGGGTATTTTTCAGAGTACCGGAGAGTTACGGGAATTCGCCGGGGAGTATATGGGCCTTATTGGGCCATACGGGAAAGAGAGAGGGGCTTCCTAGGACAGGGCGCGCGCCCCCCAAGGCCTTATCCGAATTGGACTAGGGGGAGGGGCTGCGCCCCCTCCTTCCTTCCCTTCTCCCTTCCCCTTCCTTCTCTCCTACTCCTACTAGGAAAGGAGGAGTCCTACTCCCGATGGGCACATGTGAGTTAGCACAAGATAAGCATCGCTCAAAGAAATTTGATGCATGGTATAAGAACATGTCATCCATCATGAAAGAATAGTTATTGTGTATGACACGATGAGGATGCAAATTTAGCATAGAAGTATATGGCACGTCAATATCATGTTTATTCATGGTGAGCATATGGTGCACACAAGTAGTGGGATCATGCAATGGATAGGATGAATCAAAATCTCCTAAAATATATGAGGAAACTATGGGGGTGTCCTCATTAGCAATAGTGGAAACATCATATGGAGAAAATGGAGAACATATAAAACAATGCATATCCGAAGCTAGGTGGTCATGGCATGGCATATGAGATAAATGATGCAAAGGAAGCATACCAATATCATCACAAGAAAAACAAATGCCAATAACCATGGGCTTGTCATCTATGCCATATGTGCAAATTGGGTTTATTTTAATGGCATATGCATAGTCACTACGATGAGATTGCAAATATGACATATGATGGATCTCATGCATAGCATATGACAAGTCAAGCGGATTATCAAACATGATGTGACCTAAAGAATTGTCACAAGAAATCCTATGTAACGTGGCATCACAACTAATAGACTCCACATGAGAATCATCGTACTCATCATAAATTGGCAAATCATCGCATGGGGAAATCATACTAGCATGAAGCATGGTAATAGGTGGATCAACATCATGCAAGCAATCAATGTCAAGAACGTCCACTAGTGGGACAAGAGCATCACCTTCACCTATGTTACCTTTCTCGTTCCACTCAAGTGGTGTAGGTGAGGTGGGAAAGACCAAAGCATGGTCAACATCATCATCGTGATGGAACCATGTGGGGGATGCATCATAGTCCGCCATGGCCATCGTCTTGTCCATAGGAAGGACGAAGTCATCGCGGATCGGCGCGCCATCATAAATGGGACCTAGCACCAAATGAGAAGACACAATAGAGGTAGAGGTCAAGTTGTTAGCAATGAAAATGGCCTCACATGCCTTATCAACTTCCTCACTCTCTCTATGTGGTGGTGGCTCACTCACTCCCTCAAGTAGGTGCACGCAATTTCACATATGGTGGAGTCACTCATCTCACTCAAGTGGTGGGGGTTGTGGCTCTCCTCACATGGGAATTGTGGCAACTCATCATATATGGGGCTAGTGGTGAAGTCACTCTCACTCTCCATATGGTGGCAAAAGTCACTCAAGTCATCATACGTCGCCATGGTCAAAGGGAAAATCCCATCCTCAACCATCTCGTTGTCGTCGCCGTGGATGAAGGCCGAAGATGGCACATCATTGCTCTCCTCCATGACCGAAGGGAAAATCCCATGCTCGATCATCTCGTCACCGTCGCCGTGGAGGAAGGCCGATGTAGGCATACTCGTCGGAGGTAGGCGAAGATGCCATACGTCCAAAGGCGAAGATGCCTTGATGACACTTGGCAAAGATGCCGAAGTGGTCGTAGTAGTCGTAGCTCCGTCTTGGTGGTGCTTGTCTCGCGGTCTTCTCTTGTGCTCATGATGTATGGCCGTAGCTTGATGTAGAGCTTTTTGGGACTTGTAGGTGTACGCATCACGAGCAGCTTCATCTTGATGGTATTGTAGTGCTTGAGCTCGATGACTTTCCGAAGATTGGCCACTTGAGCGTCGCCGCCTTGAAGATGACGAAGGGGGAAAAGACTTGTAGTTGGCCACCATGTCTCGTACTTGATCCCTTTGTTCGGCCAACTTGGTGTCGAGGTAGTCTCTTATCCTTGCTTTGTTTTGGCGAATGTCGATGGCGAGTCGCTCAATGCATTGCATTGCTCGTTTTAGTCCGAATATGGACGTTTTGGTGATGTAGTTGTTCGCGTTGTCGTTGTCATGGAAGACCGGAGATGAAATGCCTTGCCTATCCATCACAAGACTCGAGTAGAGGGGAATAGGAAATGAGATAAACAATACCAAGTTACCTTTTCCCGAAGTTGAGGATGTATCCCGTTTCACTCAATGTGAGATGAAAGAATAGTGGAATTGGTACCGGACTCGTTCACTCACACCTATCAATTGAAGCTTATGGTGGAGCTCGGTGAGGATAGTGGCACAAAAATTTGATGCAAAATGTTAGCAAGAGTCAATAATGTTGGAAAAGATTCACAAATTTGCAAGAGAAACAACTCGACCAATAGCAATATGTGGCACACGGAAACACACACACGGATAGATAAATGGGGTCGTGCAACCAAGGAATGAGCACAAAATGTGGAATCCATGGAAAACGCTCGTGTTGCACAATCAAGAGAGACGCTAGCACGATTGCTCAATAGGCGGATACGACACTTGTGCACAACCTATAAAATGCAAAATGTATGAGCCTTCGATCCCAAGCATGCTATGTGTATGATGTTCCCGGTCGTTTTCTCAAGATGATCCAAGATGATCGGATATGACAATCTTATGTGCAATGTGGTATGATGCTATGGCTCTTGCTCACAAGCTCTTTGCTCTCTTTTTGCTTAAAAGCTTATTCTTTTTTTTGATATGGCCACTTATGCGAAATGCACAAACCAAGATAGCAATTTTGTATATGCGGGAACAATCTTGTGACACAAGGGATGATATGAGGATACCAAGATGATACCAATATGATATGGTATGTATGGATCACTAATGTGCACAAGTAACATTGCCGGCAATACTCAATGGCTAGTCTCAATAGGCAAGTGACGCAAAATGGGCTAAAGGGTTAACACTGTAATGTCAAGAATGTACAATGAAGGGATACCACGATACCAAGGTGATACAGAGGTTACCGTTCTTGCTTACGGTTATGTTGTCAAAATGGTGAAGTGGTCGATGTCGATGATGTCGTGGCGATGATGAGTGGCGGTGTTCTTGATGTAGATACCAAGATGATGTAGACCCGTCCCTAAGTAGCCGACACACCTTAGGAAACGGTAAAAGCCGCAAACTCAAAATCTCAAGGAAAATGTCAAATGGTGGTAGCGGAATGCATTGGTGGTTCCGGAGTTAGCAATGCGAAAGTGGTGGTGGTGGTTGATGATGAAGCAACCATCCCTAAGTAGCCGAAACACCTTAGGAGACTCAAGTCACTACTCAAGCAACCACAAATGCTAGATGGATTGAAAATGGGTTAGGTTGCGGAAAGCTATGGTGGTTTGGCGGATGATATGGTGGATGGCCTATGCGAAGATGCCAAAGTGCCAAATTTTTTATGGAGTCAAATGGTGGTAAAACCAAAATGAGCAGCTCGGGCACATCGCTAGCTTTGCAACGAGCCAAAGAACACCCAAATCGGAGTTCGGGAGTGAAAGTTATGAGGGAAAGCGTAAAATGCACGCGGCTGATTCTGGGGGATGCGGGTGCCCGGGGGTGGAAGGTGCGGGCACCCGGGGTGGTCCGAGGCAAACAGCCCAGGGGTGCGGGTGCCCAGGGTTTGGGGTGCGGGCACCCGGGGTGGTCAGCGGGTATGCACGGGGGGTCCGGGTGCCCGGGGTTTGAGGTCCGGGTGCCCGGGGGTGTCGGATTTAGGCGGAAATTCGAGGGAAGATGCAAGAAATTGGTGGATTTTGTGGAGGGAAAGGTGGAGATGTATGGGGGAATTGCTAGATCCACTTGAAACCAAGCAAATCCATGGATCAAATCCAACAAAATCTCATCAAACCAACAAATCACAAAAAAAATGGGGCTATTTTTGATGGGGAATTTTCGAAATTGGGAAGAACACAACAAAATTAGGCTAGAAAACAAGAAGGGGGCTCCAATTTCGTGAGAAACCATGGCTCTGATAACAAGATGTTGCAGGGTGGAACCCTAGGTGAAGATCTTTCATGAATTGGTGGGGGAATCCCCAAGAACAAGATGAACACAAGAGAGAAAACAAGAGGAACACTCAAGAACAAGTCCAATCACACATCCACTAGACCAACAATCACACAAGATCCACAAGGTACATGAACAATCAAAGGGAAACAAGATACATGGTAGAGTTCATCCCAAATCCTATGAAGGAGATGAGGGCTTGATGATCTAGGTAGATCCTTCCCTCAAGGGGGGCTTGAATCCCTAGGGATCTTCTCCAATGGAGGTCTTGTACTCCAATGGAGTCTTCTCTCTCAAGAGGAATCCCACAAGGGGAGGTACATGAGCTAAGCTCTATGATTTGTGTCTATTCTTAGCTATCCTCTAAATCAGCTAGGTGGGAGGTACTTACAGTCTAGGGACGAAATAGAGGGTGAGGGGATACAAAGGTCCAAAATGAATCTGAAAACGCACACACTCTCAGAGGAGTCCGGGCACCCGGGACAAAGGGGGCCGGGCACCCGGACCGGTCAGTGGCGGGGCAGCAGGTGGACCGGGCACCCGGGGTGGCTCCAGGTGGCTGGAGGGAGTAGGCCGGGCACCCGGGGGGTGAGAGCCCGGGCACCCGGGGCGAGCTGGGCCGGACCGGGCGGCAGGCCGGGCACCGGGGCCATGAGGCGGGCACCGGGCCAGGCAGGGGGTGGTGGAGGAGGGGGCGGGCACCCGGGGGTTGGTGGCCCGGGCACCCGGGGTGGCGGTGGCAGCTCCCAGCGAGGGCCGGGCACCCGGGGCCAGTTGGCCGGGCACACGGGGCGCTCAGGGGTGCCACCCAGGCAGCGGCCAAAGGCCCGGGCACCCGGGGGGTCCAGCGCCTCTGTGCCTTCGCGCTTTGGCTGCTCTCCTTCCTTCTCCTTCTTCTCGGTTGCTTGTGGCTCCCTCCTAGATTCTTCATGATCATGTATTGGTACCTAAGAATGCACAATGTATCCATTTGAGGTAGAACCCAACTCTCATGTGAATCCGAATGAAACTCAAAGAGGAAAGAGTTCACCTCGGTTCCGATGTCGCGTGCATGAGCTCTCGTCGTAGGTCCTCTACATGCTTGCGGTGGCGGTGTGACATCCATGGGGATGGTCGAGGGATGCTCCGCATCATATCTGTTGTGTTGTCAATGTAAAAACTGAACTGGTTATCGCTTGATGGATAGAAGCAAATTCGTAGACGAACGAAACTAAATGTTTACTAACTAGAAGCACCTTGGTGAACTAGAGGCAAGCACTTTTCAATCAATTACGAGAGGCAAGCAAAAATTGCACTGGCTTCACAGGTAACATTACTTGGAAATATGGAAATTTGAAAAATAAAATAAAAACAAAAATAGCCACCAAATGGGGACTACGGGTTGCTGAATACATGAGAACTCTAGATAACTAATATTGGTATGAAAGATAGAAAACTGAGAATGGATAAAATAACTAAGCCTGGCAGCAAGATGATGATGCATCTTCTTTGTCGCCAACTTCCAAAATAGAACCATAATTCTGTTAATAAATGGAAGCATTTTTATAGTTCCTCGAAACAAAATAATCACAATATAGAAGCACTTAGGTAAGAAGCTGGAAAATAATACCATGGGTGCATTATCAATGCTAGTTGGGAGCATGAAATTTCAAAAATTGAATCTGTGCCAATTGTGGACCCATATTTGTGGAAGCCCTATATACATGAAGCAATGAAAGATTGTTTTGTCAACAATTCTCATTTTAATTCGAGGCACTAATGTTTGAAACTACGTAATAAGCATGATTGTCTACCTCCGTATCTATGGGCACACAAACGAATCCAACTACAAAATTATTTGATGATTCATAATCTAATACATGAAGTCAAGAACAATACTATATAGATGAAGAACATATATACTCCAAACTAGTACTCCGCACATGATGAATTACAAACAAATTGTGATGTGTCAATAGCAAATTATCAAATGCGGGGGGGGGGGGGGGATTGACGATGTGCAATACCTTCAGTGGGTGATGTCTACTACACAACCTTCTTCTTGTAGACGTTGTTGGGCCTGCAAGTGCACAGGTTTGTAGGACAGTAGCAAATTTCCCTCAAGTGGATGACCTAAGGTTTATCAATCCGTGGGAGTCGTAGGATGAAGATGGTCTCTCTCAAGCAACTCTGCAACCAAATAACAAAGAGTCTCTTATGTCCCCAACACACCCAATACAATGGTAAATTGTATAGGTGCACTAATTCGGCGAAGAAATGGTGATACAAGTGCAATATGGATGGTAGATAAAGGTATTTGTAATCTGAAAATATAAAAACAGCAAGGTAACTAATGATAGAAGTGAGCGTAAACGGTATTGCAATGATAGGAAACAAGGCCTAGGGTTCATACTTCCACTAGTGCAAGTTCTCTCAACAATAATAACATAGATAGATCATATAACAATCCCTCAACATGCAACAAAGAGTCACTCCAAAGACACTACTAGCGGATAACAAACGTAGAGATTATGGTAGGGTACGAAACCACCTCAAAGTTATTCTTTCGGATCGATCTATTAAAGAGTTCGTACTAGAATAACACCTTAAGACACAAATCAACCAAAACCCTAATGTCACCTAGATACTCCATTGTCACCTCAAGTATCCGTGGGCATGATTATACGATATGCATCACACAATCTCAGATTCATCCAACCAACACAAAGTACTTCAAAGTGTGCCCCAAAGTTTCTACCGGAGAGTCAAGAAAACATGTGCCAACCCCTATGCATAGGTTCATGGGCGGAACCCGCAAGTTGGTCACCAAAACATACATCAAGTGGCACGTAATATCCCATTGTCACCACAGATAAACACGGCAAGACATACATCAAGTGTTCTCAAATCAAAGACTCAATCCGATAAGATAACTTCAAGAGGGAAACTCAATTCATCACAAGAGAGTAGAGGGGGAGAAACATCATAAGATCCAACTAGAATAACAAAGCTCGCGATACATCAAGATCGTGTGAAGTCGAGAACACGAGAGAGAGAGAGAGAGAGAGAGAGAGAGAGAGAGAGAGAGATCAAACACATAGCTACTGGTACATACCCTCAGCCCCGAGGGTGAACTACTCCATCCTCATCATGGAGAGCGTCGGGATGATGCAGATGGCCACCGGTGATGGATTCCCCCTCCGGCAGGGTGCCGGAACAGGCTCCCGAGAGGTTTTTGGTGGCTACAGAGGCTCGCGGTGGCGGAACTCCCGATCTACTGTGATATTCGATGTTTTTTGGGTACGTAGGCTTATATAGGCGAAAGAAGTCGGTCGGGAGGTGCTCGAGGGGCCCACAAGACAGGGGGGCACCTAGTAGGGGGGGGCGCCCCCCTATCTCTTGGCCTCCTCGAGGAATCTTCTGACGTGAACTCCAAGTCTCCAGGATGATATTCTTCCCAAAAATAACGCTGCCGAAGGTTCCATTCCGTTTGGACTCCGTTTGATATTCCTTTTCCTCGAAATACTGAAACAGGCAATAAAACAGCAATATGGGCTGGGCCTCCGGTTAGTAGGTTAGTCCCAAAAATGATATAAATGTGTAAAATAAAGCCCATAAACATTCAAAAGGGGTAATATAATAGCATGGAACAATCAAAAATTATAGATACGTTGGAGACGTATCAAGCATCCCCAAGCTTAATTCCTGCTCGTCCTAGAGTAGGTAAATGATAAAAACAGAATTTTTGATGTGGAATGCTACCTAGCATAATTTTCAATGTAATTTTCTTTATTGTGGCATGAATGTTCAGATCCAAATGATACAAAATAAAAGTTCATATTAACATGAAAATGGTGATACTTCAAGCATACTAATCAAACTAATCATGTCTTCTCAAAATAACATGGCCAAAGAAAGTTATCCCTATAAAATCATATAGTCTGTCTGGCTGTTGCTCTATCTTCATTACACAAAGTATTTAATCATGCACAACCCCAATGACAAGCCAAGCAATTGTTTCATACTTTAATAATCTCAAACTTTTTAAACTTTCACGCAATACATGAGCATGAGCCATGGACATAGCACTATATGTGGAGTAGAATGGTGGTTGTGCAGAAGACAAAAAGGAGAAGATAGTCTCACATCAACTAGGTGTATCAACGGGCTATGGAGATGCCCATTAATAGATATCAATGTGAGTGAGTAGGGATTGCCATGCAACGGATGAACTAGAGCTATAAATATATGAAAGCTCAACAAAAGAAACTAAGTGGGTGTGCATCCAACTCGCTTGCTCACGAAGACCTAGGGCATTTTGAGGAAGCCCATCATTGGAATATACAATCCAAGTCCTATAATGAAAAATTCCCACTAGTATATGAAAGTGACAACATATGAGACTCTCTTTTATGAAGATCATGGTGCTACTTTGAAGCACAAGTGTGGAAAAGGAGATAGTAGCATTGTCCCTTCTCTCTTTTTCTCTCCTTTTTTTCTTTTCTTTTCTTTTTCTCTTTTTTTCTTTGGCCTTTCTCTTTTTTTCTTTTTGGCCTTTATCTTTTTTCTTTTTTTCTTTTTGTAAAGTCCGAGGTCTCATCCCGACTTGTGGGGGAATCATAGTCTTCATCATCCTTTCCTCACTAGGAAAATGCTCTAATAATGAATATCATCACACTTTTATGGATTTACAACTCAAAGCTAGAACAAGATATGACTCTATATGAATGCCTCCGGTGGTGTACCGGGATATGCAATAAATCAAGAGTGACATGTATGAAAATTATGAAGGTGGCCTTGCCACAAATACGATGTCAACTACATGATCATGCAAAGAGCAATATGACAAAATTAATGCATGTCATATGAATGGAACGGTGGAAAGTTGCATGGCAATATATCTTGGAATGGCTATGGAAATGCCATAATAGGTAGGTATGGTGGCTGTTTTGAGGAAGGTATATGGTGGGTGTATGGTACCGGCGAAAGTTGCGCCGCACAAGAGAGGCTAGCAATAGTGGAAGGGTGAGGTGCGTATAATCCATGGACTCAACATTAGTCAAAAGAACTCATGTACTTGTTGCAAAAATCTAGAAGTCATCAAAAACCAAAGCACTACACGCATGCTCCTAGGGGGATAGATTGGTAGGAAAAGACCATCGCTCGTCCCCGACCGCCACTCATAAGGAAGACACTCAATAAATAAAATTGTGCTCCAACTTCATCATAAAGCGGTTCACCATACGTGCATGCTACGGGAATCACAACCCTTAACACAAGTATTTTTCATAATCCCCTCAACTAGCATATCTCAAAACAATTATCAAGCATCATATTGATCATAGCATCCAATTCTTTTTCTATGATAGTTTTTATTATACCCAACTTGGATGCTCATCATTCTAGGACCAACTTTGTAACCATAGCAAATACCATGCTGTTCTAAAAGACTCTCAAAAAGATATAAGTGAAGCATGAGAGACTAGCAAATTCTAATCAAGTAGGCTTCTCCAAAAAGGTGTGTACAGCAAGGATGATTGTGGTAAACTAAAAATCAAAGACTAATATAATACACGACGCTCCAAGCAAAACACATATCATGTGGCGAATAAAAATATAGCTTCAAGTAAAGTTACCAATGAACGAAGACGAAAGAGGGGATGCCTTCCCAAGGCATCCCCAAGCTTAGGATTTTGGCTATCCCTGAATATCTTGGGGTGCCTTGGGCATCCCCAAGCTTAGGCTCTTGCCACTCCTTATTCCATGGTCCATAAAAGCTTTACCCATAACTTGAAAACTTCACAACACAAAACTCAACAGGAAATCTTATAAGCTCCGTTAGTGAAAGAAAACAAAACCACCACATAAGGTACTGTAATGAACTCATTCTTAATTCATATTGGTGTAATATCTACTGTATTCAAACTTCTCTATGGTTCATACCACTTAATACTAGCCATAGATGCATCAAAATAAGCAAACAACACACGAAAAACAGAATCTGTCAAAAGCAGAACAGTCTGTAGTAATCTGTATCAAACGTATACTTATGTAACTCCAAAAATTCTACAAAATTAGGAAGTCCTAAGAAATTTGTGTACCAATCCAAATAAAAAATAATCAGATCAGAAGCACGTTTCGGTGAATTAACAAAACTAATTTACTGGGTGCAAAAGTTTCTGATTTTCAGTAGGATCAACACAACTATCACCATAAGCTATCCTAAAGGTCTTACTTGGCACTTTATTGAATCAAAAGCTATAAAACATGATTACTACACTAGCATAATCATGTGAACACACAAAAACAGTAAGGATAAATATTGGGTTGTCTCCCAACAAGCATTTTTCTTTAATGCCTTTCTAGCTAGGCATGATGATGGCAATGATGCTCACATAAAAGATAAGAATTGAAACGTAATGGGAGCATCATGAAGCATATGACTAGCACATTTAAGTCTAACCTAATTCTTATGCATAGGGATTTTGTGAGCAAAAAACTTATTGGAACAATAATCAATTAGCATAGGAAGGTAAAACAAGCATAAGTTCAAAACTTGAAGCACATAGAGAGGAAACTTGATATTATTGCAATTCCTATAAGCATATGTTCCTCCCTCATAATAATTTTCAGTAGCATCATGAATGAATTCAATAATATAACTAGCACCTAAAGCATTCTTTTCATGATATACAAGCATAGAATTTTTACTACTCTCCACATAAACAAAATTCTTCTCATTCGGAATAGTGGGAGTACCATAAGAGACTTGAACACTAAAAATTGTTTCCACATTAAAAGAGTAATGTTCAGAAAAAGGGTAATCATAATCATGACAAGATTTGTAAATATAATCATCACTACTTTTTATAGCATAAGTTTCATCACAATAATCATCATAAGTAGCAACTTCCTTCTCATCATAATCGATTGAAACTTCTCCCAATATAGTGGAATTATCACTAAATAAAGTTGACACTCTTCCAAACCCACTTTCATCAATATAATCATCATAGGTAGGAGGCATGCTATCATCATAACAACTTTGCATATCAAAACTTGGGATGCTAAAAATATCATCTTCATTAAACGTAGCATCCCCAAGCTTAGGACAAACATTAATTTCAGCAAATATATTCTCAAATATGTCATTCTCATCAAACATAGCTTACCCAAGCTTGGGCCTTTTCATATCATAAGCATAATCACTCTCATCTTTAATAGTATGGATAGCACCAATAGTATACCAATTATCATCATCACAAGTAGTAGGGGCAACATCATTTGGAAGGGATACCTTTTTATCTTTGTTGCCCCTTCTTTTCCTTTTCTTCTTCACATTATTTGTGGGTTCAACCTTCCTCTTTGAGCTCCTTATTGATGAGATTGGTTGAATAGAAAGCTCCTCCTCGTTACCTGATTCATCATAATAAATAATAGGAGGAGATTGGGAGGTCTCTTCCATTTCATTAGTATTCTCATCATCTTCTATTTGCTTTCTTTTCTTTAGGTAATTGGCAATATAAGGATTTTCAATGCAATTCTCCGCACAAAACATATAAATCTTTTCTATATCAATATCAAGGAAATGCTTAAGATTAAATTCTGGAATAGGCTTAGTTAAACGTTTCAACTCTTCATAACCCAAAAGCAAACTAAGTTCATTATAATGTGCAAGAGAAATCAACTCATCACAATTTTTGGACACGAATCGGTCATGAAATAATTTGCATTGGAGATGTAAATGACCATGTTCATTGCAAAGTTCACAACTACGGCAAAGGAATTTTAAATTTTCAGCACTCACATCTAGCCTTTCTTGCAACCATTTAGTTTCTAAATGCTTATGTCTCTTGCAATATATATCTTCTCTATTTGGTGTGTTCATGCAAACATGCACTCCACAAAAATCAACATGCTTATAGGAGACATTTTCATCATAACTAGTGCAATCATCATTAGTACTATGGATATTCAAGGAGTTTATACTAACAACAATGCAATCATGCTCATCATTCAAAGATTCAGTATCAAGTTAATGCACTCTTCTTCTAGCACTTGAGCATAATTTTCCTTTCCATCATACTCACGAAAGATATTAAAAAGATGAAGCGTATGAGACAAACTTAACTCCATTTTTTGTAGTTTTTTTATATAAACTAAACTAGTGATAAAACAAGAAACAAAAAGATTCGATTGCAAGATCTAAAGATATACCTTCAAGAACTCACCTACCCGGCAACGGCGCCAGAAAAGAGCTTGATGTCTGCTACACAACCTTCTTCTTGTAGACGTTGTTGGGCCTGCAAGTGCACAGGTTTGTAGGACAGTAGCAAATTTCCCTCAAGTGGATGACCTAAGGTTTATCAATCTGTAGGAGGCGTAGGATGAAGATGGTCTCTCTCAAGCAACCCTGCAACCAAATAACAAAGAGTCTCTTGTGTCCCCAACACACCCAATACAATGGTAAATTGTATAGGTGCACTAATTCGGTGAAGAGATGGTGATACAAGTGCAATATGGATGGTAGATAAAGGTATTTGTAATCTGAAAATATAAAAACAGCAAGGTAACTAATGATAGAAGTGAGCGTAAACGGTATTGCAATGATAGGAAACAAGGCCTAGGGTTCATACTTTCACTAGTGCAAGTTCTCTCAACAATAATAACATAGATAGATCATATAACAATCGCTCAACATGCAACAAAGAGTCACTCCAAAGACACTACTAGCGGAGAACAAATGTACCACCTCAAAGTTATTCTTTCGGATCGATCTATTAAAGAGTTCGTACTAGAATAACACCTTCAGACACAAATCAACCAAAACCCTAATGTCACCTAGATACTCCATTGTCACCTCAAGTATCCGTGGGCATGATTATACGATATGCATCACACAATCTCAGATTCATCCAACCAACACAAAGTACTTCAAAGAGTGCCCCAAAGTTTCTACCGGAGAGTCAAGAAAACGTGTGCCAACCCCTATGCATAGGTTCATGGGCGGAACCCACAAGTTGGTCACCAAAACATACATCAAGTGGCACGTGATATCCCATTGTCACCACAGATAAACATGGCAAAACATACATCAAGTGTTCTCAAATCAAAGACTCAATCCGATAAGATAAATTCAAGAGGGAAACTCAATTCATCACAAGAGAGTAGAGGGGGAGAAACATCATAAGATCCGACTATAATAACAAAGCTCGCGATACATCAAGATCGTGTGAAGTCGAGAACACGAGAGAGAGAGAGAGAGATCAAACACATAGCTACTGGTACATACCCTCAGCCCCGAGGGTGAACTACTCCCTCCTCGTCATGGAGAGCGCCGGGATGACAAAGATGGCCACCGGTGATGGATTCCCCCTCCGGCAGGGTGCCAGAACGGGCTCCCGAGAGGTTTTTAGTGGCTACAGAGGCTTGCGGCGGCGGAACTCCCGATCTACTGTGATATTCGATGTTTTTAGGGTACGTAGGCTTATATAGGCGAAAGAAGTCAGTCGGGAGGTGCTCGAGGGGCCCACGAGACAGGGGGGCGCGCGCAGTAGGGGGGCGCCCCCTATCTCCTGGCCTCCTCGAGGATCTTCTGACGTGAACTCCAAGTCTACAGGATGATATTCTTCCCAAAAATAACGATGCCGAAGGTTTCATTCCGTTTGGACTCCGTTTGATATTCCTTTTCCTCGAAATACTGAAAGAGGCAATAAAACAGCAATATGGGCTAGGCCTCCGGTTAGTATGTTAGTCCTAAAAATGATATAAATGTGTAAAATAAAGCCCATAAACATCCAAAAGTGGTAATATAATAGCATGGAACAATAAAAAATTATAGATACGTTGGAGACGTATCAGTGGGCCGCTTCAAATAGGGGTGGGGGTGCCGGAAGCCACTGCAGGTTCTTCGGGCGCGGACTTGTATACACCCCGGTGGAGAGGACGATGGAGCAGGCGTGCTGCTCGACAACGAGGAGAGAAGTAGGAGCGGAGCCGGACCTAGCCGCTTAGCTGGTAAGATCGCGGTGTTGCTGGACGAAGATGAGAGAAGGAGGCAGTTGCGTGCGGTGCGAGCGAATCTGGATGAGGCCAGTGAGGTGGAGCAAGGGTTCACGATGGTGTGAGATTTATGCACGAGGTTGTGGGTAGTTACTCGGATGGGATTTTTTTTATTTTTCTCTTTTACAAACGAAGCAAAATCTTAAGCGGTAGATTTCGATCAGATCGATGGCCTTCGAGTGGTCTGACGTAGTAGTATCTTCAGCCTATAGATAGAAAGTGTTTTCCTATTGTTTTACGCCCTTAGCCAGGCATAATGCATAGTTTCAAGTGTTGTCATCTTTGGTTTTAATAACCTTTGTAGGGGTTTTCTCAAACCCAGGAGGTTCTTTACGCTTCCTAATGTCGCTTGAAGCTACGTCAGTTTTTTCCCCAAAGAGGAAGGGATGATGCAGCACAGCGGTGGTAGGTATTTCCCTCAGATATGAAACCAAGGTTATCGAACCAGCAGGAGAACCAAGCAACACAACGTAAACAGCCCCTGCACACAAATAACAACACCTCGCAACCCGACGTGTTAGAGGGGTTGTAAATCCCTTTCGGGGTACGGCGCCTCAAGATAGGAAAAGGACGTGAGGTAAATTTGTAGATAGAATAAATAGTTCGCAGAACAAATAAATTGCAGCAAGGTATTTTTGTATTTTTTTAGTTTAATAGATCTGAAAATAAACGCGAGGAATAAGTAGATCGCAAGGCAAATATATGAGAAAGAAGACCCGGGGGCCGTAGGTTTCACTAGTGGCTTCTCTCGGGAAAAATAGCAAACGGTGGGTGAACAAATTACTATTGGGCAATTGGTAGAACTTCAAATAATCATGACGATATCCAGACAATGATCATTACATAGGCATCACGTCCAAGATTAGTAGACCGACTCCTGCCTGCATCTACTACTATTACTCCACACATCGACCGCTATCCAGCATGCATCTAGTGTATTAAGTTGATGGAAAAACAAAGTAATGCAACAAGAACGATGACATGATGTAGACAAGATCCGTTTTATCTATTGCGGCAGATATGGATCCCGTCTTTTTATCCTTAGTAGCAATGATACATACGTGTCGGTTCCCTTTCTGTCACTGAGATCAAGCACCGTAAGATCGAACCCACTACCGGGCACCTCTTCCCATTGCAAGATAAATATATCAAGTTGGCCAAACAAAACCCAAATATCGGAGAAGAAATATGAGGCTATAAGGGATCACGCATATAAGAGATTAAAGTATTCAAATAACTTTCATGGATATAAAAAGATATAACTGATCATAAACTCGAAGTTTATCAGATCCCAACAAACACACCGCAAAAAGGACTTACATCATATGGATCTCCAAGAGACCATTGTATTGATAATCAAGAGAGAGAGGAAGCCATCTAGCTACTAACTATAGACCCAAAGGTCTACAAAGAACTACTCACGCATCATTGGAGAGGCACCAATGGAAGTGGTGAACCCCTCCGTGATGGTGTCTAGATTGGATCTGAAGGAATATGCCCTAGAGGCAAGAATAAAGTTATTATTTATTTCCTTATATCATGATAAATGTTTATTATTCATGCTAGAATTGTATTAACCGGAAACATAATACATGTGTGAATACATGGACAAAACAGAGTGTCACTAGTATGCCTCTACTTGATTAGCTCATGAATCAAAGATGGTTAAGTTTCCTAACCATAGACGTGAGTTGTCATTTGATTAACGGCATCACATCATTAGGAGAATGATGTGATTGCTTGACCCATTCCGTTAGCTTAGCACTTGATCGTTTAGTATGTTGCTATTGCTTTCTTCATAACTTATACATGTTCCTATGACTATGGGATTATGCAACTCTCGTTTACCGGAGGAACACTTTGTGTGCTACCAAACATCACAACGTAACTGGGTGATTATAAAGGAGCTCTACAGGTGTCTACAAAGGTACATGTTGGGTTGGCGTATTTTGAAATTAGGATTTGTCACTCCGATTGTTGGAGAGGTATCTCTGGGCCCTCTCGGTAATGCACATCACTATAAGCATTGCAAGCAATGTAGCTAATGAGTTAGTTGCGGGATGATGCATTACGTAACGAGTAAAGAGACTTGCCGGTAACGAGATTGAACTAGGTATCGGGATACCCACGATCGAATCTCGGGCAAGTAACATACCGATGACAAAGGGAACACCGTATGTTGTTATGCGGTTTGATCGATAAAAGATCTTCGTAGAATATGTTGGAGCCAATATGAGCATCCAGGTTCCGCTATTGGTTATTGACCGGAAACGTGTCTCGGTCATGTCTACATAGTTTTCGAACCCGTAGGGTCCACACGCTTAAGGTTTCGGCGACAGTTATATTATGAGATTATGAGTTTTGATGTACCGAAGGAGTTCAGAGTCCCGGATGAGATCGGGGACATGACGAGGAGTCTCAAAATGGTCGAGATGTAAAGATCGATATATTGGACGACTATATTCTGACATCGGAAAGGTTTCGAGTGATTCGGGTATTTTTCGGAGTACGAGAGAGTTACGGGAATTCGTATTGGGCCTTAATGGGCCATACGGAAAGGAGAGAAAGGCCCCAAGGGTGGCGCACCTCCCCATGGACTAGTCCGAATTGGACTAGGGAGGCGCGCCTTCCTTCCTTCTCCTTCTCCCTTCCCTTTCCTTCTCTCCTACTCCTTCTACTTGGAAGGGCTCCTAGTTCTACTAGGAAAGGGGGAATCCTACTCCCGGTGGGAGTAGAAATCCCCTAGGGCGCGCCATAGAGAGAGGGCCGGCCCTCCCCCTCCTCCACTCCTTTATATACGGGGAGGGGGCACCCCTTGGAGACACAACAATTCATCTCTTGATCTCTTAGCCGTGTGCGGTGCCCCCCTTCATCATAGTTCTCCTTGATAATATTGTAGCGGTGCTTAGGCGAAGCCCTGCAACGGTAGAACATCAAGATCGTCACCACGCCGTCGTGCTGACAGAACTCTTCCCCGACATTCTGCTGGATCGGACTACGGGGAACGTCATCGAGCTGAACGTGTGCTAGAACTCGGAGGTGTCGTAGTTTCGGTGCTTGATCGGTCAGGCCGTGAAGACGTACGACTACATCAACCGCGTTTTTCTAACGCTTCTGCTTTCGGTCTACGAGGGTACGTGGACAACACTCTCCCTCTTGTTGCTATGCATCACCATGATCTTGCGTGTGCGTAGGAAATTTTTTGAAATTACTACGTTCCCCAACAGTGGTATCAGAGCCTGGTTTTATGCATAGATGTTATATGCACGAGTAGAACACAAGTGAGTTGTGGGTGATACAAGTCATATTGCTTACCAGCATGTCATACTTTGGTTCGGCGGTATTGTTGGATGAAGCGGCCCGGACCGACATTACGCGTATGCTTACGCGAGACTGGTTCTACCGACGTGCTTTGCACACAGGTGGCTGGCGGGTGTCAGTTTCTTCAACTTTAGTTGAACTGAGTGTGGCTACGCCCGGTCCTTGCGAAGGTTAAAACAACACTAACTTCACGAACTATCGTTGTGGTTTTGATGCGTAGGTACGAATGGTTCTTGCTCAGCCCATAGCAGCCACGTAAAATTTGCAACGACAAAGTAGAGAGCGTCTAACTTGTTTTTGCAGGGCATGCTGTGATGTGATATGGTCAAGACGTGATGCTATATTTTATTGTATGAGATGATCATGTCTTGTAACCGAGTTATCGGCAACTAGCAGGAGCCATATGGTTGTCGCTTTATTGTATGAAATGCAAGCGCCCTGTAATTCTTTACTTTATCACTAAGCGGTAGCGATAGTTGTAGAAGCAATAGATGGCGAAACGACAATGATGCTACGATGGAGATCAAGGTGTCGCGCCGGTGACGATGGTGATCACGACGGTGCTTCGAAGATGGAGATCACAAGCACAAGATGATGATGGCCATATCATATCACTTATATTGATTGCATGTGATGTTTATCCTTTATGCATCTTATCTTGCTTTGATTGACAGTAGCATTTTAAGATGATCTCTCACTAATTATCAAGAAGTTTTCTCCCTGAGTATGCACCATTGCGAAAGTTCTTTGTGCTGAGACACCACGTGATGATCGGGTGTGATAGGTTCTATGTTCAAATACAACGGGTGCAAAACAGTTGCACACGCGGAATACTCAGGTTAAACTTGACAAGCCTAGCATATACAGATATGGCCTCGGAACACGGAGACCGAAAGGTCGAACGTGAATCATATAGTAGATATGATCAACATAGTGATGTTCACCATTGAAAACTACTCCATCTCACGTGATGATCGGACATGGTTTAGTTGATTTGGATCACGTGATCACTTAGATGACTAGGGAGATGTCTGTCTAAGTGGGAGTTCTTTAGTAATATGATTAATTGAACTTAAATTTATCATGAACTAAGTCCTGGTAGTATTTTGCAAATTATGTTGTAGATCAATAGCTCGCGTTGTTGCTTCCCTGTGTTTATTTTTGATATGTTCCTAGAGAAAAACTATGTTGGAAGATATTAGTAGCAATGATGCAGATTAGATCCATGATCTGAGGTTTATCCTCGTTGATGCACAGAAGAATTATGTCCTTGATGCACCGCTAGGTGACAGACCTATTGCAGGAGCAGATGCAGACGTTATGAACGTTTGGCTAGCTCAATATGATGACTACTTGATAGTTTAGTGCACCATGCTTAACAGCTTAGAATCGGGACTTCAAAGACGTTTTGAACGTCATGGACCATATGAGATGTTCCAGGAGTTGAAGTTAATATTTCAAGCAAATACCCGATTGCGAGATATGAAGTCTCCAACAAGTTCTATAGCTAAAAGATGGAGGAGAATCGCTCAACTAGTGAGCATGTGCTCATATTGTCTGGGTACTACAATCGCTTGAATCAAGTGGGAGTTAATCTTCCAGATAAGATAGTGATTGACAAAGTTCTCTAGTCACCATCACCAAGTTACTAGAACTTCGTGAAGAACTATAGTATGCAAGGGATGACAAAAACGATTCATGAGCTCTTCGTGATGTTGAAATCAACGAAGGTAGAAATCAAGAAAGAGCATCAAGTGTTGATGATTAACAAGACCACTAGTTTCAAGAAAAGGGCAAAGGGAAAGAAAGGGAACTTCAAGTAGAATGGCAAGCAAGTTGTCACTCCCACGAAGAAGCTCAAAGCTGGACCAAAGCCTGAAACTGAGTGCTTACACTGCAAAGGAAATGGTCACTGGAAGCGAAAATGCCCTGAATATTTGGTGGATAAGAAAGATGGCAAAATGAACAAGGGTGTATTTGATATACAGGTTATTGATGTGTACCTTACTAGTGTTTATAGTAGCCCCTGAATATTTGATACTTGTTCGGTTGCTAAAAATTAGTAACTCGAAACAGGAATTACAGAATAAACAGAGACTAGTTGAGGGTGAAGTGACGATGAGTGTTGGAAGTAGTTCCAAGATTGATATGATCATCATCGCACACTCCCTATACTTTCAGGATTAGTGTTAAACCTAAATAAAATGTTATTTGGCGTTTGCGTTGAGCATGAATATGATTTGATCATGTTTATTGCAATACAGTTACTCATTTAAAGTCAGAGAATAATTGTTGTTCTGTTTACTTGAATAAAACCTTCAATGGTCATACACCCAATGAAAATAGTTTGTTGGATCTCGATCGTAGTGATATACATATTCAAAATATTGATACCGAAAGATGCAAAGTTAATAATGATAGTGCAACTTATTTGTGGCACTGCCATTTGGGTCATATCGGTGTAAAGCGCATGAAGAAACTCCATAAAGATGGATTTTCGGAATCACTTGGTTATGAATCATTTGATGCTTGGGAACCGTGCCTTTTGGGCAAGATGACTAAAACTCCGTTCTCCAGAACAATGGAACGAGCTACTGACTTGTTGGAAATAATACATACTGATGTATGCAGACCAATGAGTATTAAGGCTCGTGGTGGGTATCATTATTTTCTGACCTTCACAGATGATTTGAGCAGATATGGGTATATCTACTTGATGAAACATAAGTCTGAAATAGTTGAAAGGTTCAAAGAATTTCAGAGTGAAGTGAAAAATCATCGTAACAAGAAAATAAAGTTTCCGCGTTCTAATCGTGGAGATGAATATTTGAGTTACGAGTTTGGCCTTCAGTTAAAATAATGTGGAATAGTTTCACAAAACTCATGCCACCTGGAACACCACAGCGAAACGGTGTGTCCGAACATCATAACCGCACTTTATTTGATATGGTGCGATCAATGATGTCTCTTACTGATTTACCAATATCGTTTTGAGGTTATGCATTAGAGACAGCTGCATTCACGTTAAAAAGGGCACCATCAAAATCCTTTGAGACGACACCGTATGAACTATGGTTTAGCAGTAAACCTAAGCTGTCATTTCTTAATATTTGGGGTTGCAATGCTTATATGAAAAAGTTTCATCCTAATAAGCTCAAACCCAAATCGGAGAAATGCGTCTTCATATGATACCCAAAAGAGACTGTTGGGTACACCTTCTACAACAGATCCGAAGGCAAGATATTCGTTGCTAAAAATGAATCCTTTCTAGAGAAGGAGTTTCTCTCGAAAGAAGTGAGTGGGAGAAAAGTAGAACTTGATGAGGTAACTGTACCTGCTCCCTTATTGGAAAGTAGTTCATCACAGAAATCTGTTCCTGTGACTCCTACACCAATTTGTGAGGAAGCTAATGATGATGATCATGTAACTTCAGATCAAGTTGCTACCGAACCTCGTAGATCAACCAGAGTAAGATCAGCACCAGAGTGGTACGGTAATCTTGCTCTGGAGGTCATGTTGTCGTGGTTCTAAGTCTGACAGTAGAGTGGGGGTAGGTATGGAGAGGCAAGGTCCTAGCTATGGAGAGGTTGTGAACACAAGCGATGTACGAGTTCAGGCCCTTCTCGGAGGAAGTAAAAGCCCTACGTCTCGGAGCCCTGAGGCGGTCGAGTGGTTTATGTGTGTAAGTATTACAAGAGTGCGAACCCCTCTGCCTGTGGAGGGGGGTGGCTTATATAGAGTGCGCCAGGACCCCAGCCAGCCCACATAATGGAGAGGTTAAAATCTGATAAGCACAGGGCATTCTGGTAATGCCCCTCATAAAGTGCCTTAACTATCATTAAGTCTATTCAATTACAGACCGTTGCGTTGCGGAGTGCCTTCTGACCTCCTGGTGGTCGAGTGCATCTTCATGGTCGAGTGAATCTCCAGGGTCGAGTCCTTCTAGTCAGTCGAGTGGGTTCCACATTGGTCGACTGGAAGGTGATTTCTTCTAAGGGTGCCCTTGGGTAGGACGTTTAGGTCAGGCCCATGACCCTACCCTAGGTACATGAATCCATCATTAGCCCCCGAATGGGTCGAGGCTTGAATGGGGAAGGAGTTGATGCTGTTCCGATTGAACTTTGGCATGCTGGTTATGCGTCTTCTTTGATCAAGATTTTCTTTGTTGATAACGAGCAACTTTTCTTGATCGACTCGATCCATTCTTGTTCTTTCGTCGAGTGATCTTTTATACTTTGCGGCTCGGCGGACGGATCGCAGAAATCTCGCACTGTGCGGACCAATCTGCCGCTCATGATTTCGCGGGATCTGAAATTTGGGGAAGCCTTGCAAGCGGAATGGACCATGGCGCTTGGGCGGGACAGGACATGGGCGCTCGATCTCCGCGCCGCTTTTTCCGCCACGATCGTGTCAATGCAACTGTTTGGGATATGATTGGATCGTCCGGGTCCACTGTCATCCACTCGGAAGGATGTTATAAATGCGATTTGTGAGGGTTTACGCACGATACCTCGTTCTTCCTCCTCTGCTCTCTTCGTCTCCGCCTAACGAATCGCTGTCTTCGCCCGCAACTCTCTCTTGCGCGACTTCGCGGCGACCATGGGCAAGGAGAAGACGGCGGTCCGAGCGCCAAGAAAAGCGTCGGGCGGAGAAGGCGTCGGCGGCCGAGAAGGCGGGGAGATCCACCAGCCGCAGCGGGTCTTCGTCGAGATCCCGCTTGCGAAGGGCTGGGTCGAGGAGATTGGATCCATCGACCATCGAGGAGAAGGATCTCTCGACATGGCCGACGACGGGCTGATCCCCACGGCGCCGCAAGGCTTCACCGGCAAAGAGTGGCAGCCTCACCGGAGGAGGGTGAGTGTGTGCTCTCGCCACCCATGTCGATCGAGGATTTTCCCTGCGAGAGTGTTTTTTTCGTGGCTTTTGAACTTCTTGAGCCCAGCTCCACCATTTTACTCAAACTCCATCGCGTATCTTGCTGCATTTATATCCATGTGTGAAAACTTCCTGGGCTGTCGACCGCACTGGGGTTTGTTCAAGCACATCTTCACATGTCGTTCTCAAACTGTGAAGAAAGCGAGTCCAGGTGATGAGAAAACCCAAGTGGTTCAGATGTGCGGGGGCCTAGGAATCCAAGTGAGGAATAAGAGCACCTTCCCAGCTATGTCTTTTCCCGAGTCGGTCAGGGGCTGGCAGTCGACCTGGTTCTACTGCCAGAATGAGCTGACGCCGGGACAGTCGAGTGGACTTCCTCCATTCACCATGAGTCGAGTGAACAAACCCTCCTCTCTGAAGGTGGTTCCAGAGGAAAGAGCTGATGTGAAGATGTTGATGGATGGCGTGGTACAGCTGGTTTGGGACGGTGTGACTGGCATGGACCTCTTGGAGGTTTTCCTTCGGAGGCGAATCCAGCCTCTTGAGTTCCGAGCCTTGCATGTGGCTGTATCAAGGAACCAAGACGAGACTCGAGTCCACCCGGAGGCAGTTGACGACGCCATAGTGGAAAGATGGATGGTCGCGATCACTGGGAACAAGGACAACCCTCGCGGATCCAAGAGGATTTCTCCACTCGACCATAATAGCGTTCCAGAAAAGGTATACTTGCTCTGCTTCCCATTGGATGTCTGTTGAATGTGTTTCTGTATGTCCTGCAATTTGGTCGATTGAGCTCTGTCTTGACGTTTTCCAGGCCCTTACCGAGCTGTACTCAATGCCCAACGGAGCTCAGGCTCCAACTAAGGAGGGAGAAGCCAGCGGGGGTGAGAGCCAGGAAGAGTGGGACTCAGACGCTGCTGAGGACGACGATGACGACGATGATGATGATGAGGATGAAGTAGAGGGGGAGGAAGAGGAGGTTGCGCCACCGCGCTCGGAAAGGCGGTCGAAACTTATTCATGACCCTTCGACTGAACGCGGTAAGGGGGTTGTGACTGCCTCGCAGTCGACCAAACGCCCTCGGACCGCTTCTCCGGTGCCGACTGAAAAGGCGCCGAAGCAGTCGAAGGTAGCTCCGTCGATGCCAACCAAGCCTCTGCCAAAAATGAAGGTGTCCATCCCCACCATATCAGGGTAAACATATTATTCAAGCCTTCCTGTTTTGTACAACCTTTATCTCTGGTTGATACTTGAATTAATCGACTGATTCTTTGGAACTTCAGTGCTGCGACTTCTGACACCTCAGGCAAGGCCGAGGACCATGAGATGGAGGACGCGGCAACCTCAAATCCTGGTACTGTATCCTTAATTCTGTTCTTAGTCGACTGACTCATAGTTTCTAACTTTGATTCTTTTCTAAAGCTCCAACCAATGACATTATCACCCTTCCTGATGACGATGATGAGGATGAAGAACCATTGAGGCATAGGAGGAGCAGGAAGACGTCTACTGGCAAAGCAGCCCAAGATGCGACGGCGCCCGAGACTGTTGCAACGGAGGGAGAGGCCAGCACTCGACATACCGTGTCCTTCGCGGTGCCGTTGACGAGTGCTCGACCCACTTCGTCGAGTGCTGGGCAACCTTCGCTCTTCACTACGCACCACGTCCCGGAGGACCAAGCTAGTGCTGCTAAGGAGGCGTCCAAGCGAGGGATCATGATGGAGCGGTGAAGATCGTCGGGATGCGAGCCAAGCAGCTTATGATGCCAGCTCCGCTCTTCAAAGCAATGTTCGGTCGATCGACCACCGCCTGTTCTGTTAGGATATGCTATCAAAACTTCTTTTCTTTCTCGAAATCCATAGCAGTCACCCACTAGGTGTGTTGATAAAACTCCATGTTAGCGGGGCACGCTGAGTGCACCACCGGGTGTAATCCCCAAGGCTAAGGTCATTGGCGGCGATCGGCTTTAAACTTTACAAGTAAAGATGGATCATCATTCGACTAGAACGAATGGGTTTTCGAAACCGATGGGGGCGCTGAGTGCACCCATCGGGTGTAATCCCGAGGCGTGGTCATTGCTGGCGATTGATTACTGATCTGAAGAAGCTTTCCTTTTTTTGGTCGATCGTCGACTCATTTGAATAGGACCGGTGGGGGAACGCTGAGTGCACCTTCGCTTGCATTCGATCGTGGTCTTAGAAGCGTATGATTTTCTCTATTCACTCGGAAGTGAATCATCTTTGACATTTTGTCGATTGATTCTTCGTAGAAATCCTGTGATCTTGCGGCGCGCTATACTGAACTGGAGCAGAAGCATATTCAGCTCGAGTTGGACTTGAAGCTAGTGCAGGAGAATCTGACGAAGGCGAAGGAGGAGACCAAAGGTATGTTCGGTGAGACTTCGACGACTCCTTTCTCCCCTCATTTGTTTCAAATCTGACTTTGCTGTAATTTATAGGCAAGGTGAAGGAGGCCCAGAGGAAGAAGGATCTTGAGCTGTCTGAGAAGATCAAGCTTGCTGACGAGAAGTTAGCCTCAGTCACCAAGCTCGAACAGGACAACACCAATCTGAAGGCTGCTCTGGCCATTGCCACCAAGGATGTTGACCGACTGAAAGCTGACAAGACCACTCTGACTGAGAAGATCAACCAGTTGACTGGGAAGAAGAATGACCTGGAAGGCTTCCTGGGTGGTCTTGCTAAGAAATTGTTCCTTATGCTCGAAGGTAGTCTTTTACACTCGACCAATTCTTCCAACTGTGATGTTCCCATTCGACCATTGTCTTGACTCGGGTTTTGTCTTTGCGAATTCGTCGCAACTTTGAAGAAGAAATCAGCCAGTTGAGCTGAACCTTGACCTGTCAATTCCCGGTGAATGATGAAGTTGCCATGAATGTCTTCCGACCGAGTCCGTGTTGCAGCTGTCGTGGACTACCTCGCAAGGCTGAAGGTTGCTACGTCCGCATCGACTCGGCGCTCGCCCGGGCGACACTCCAAAATGACCTCGAGTCGTGATGGCTCGATTGAACGCCGCCCACGACCGAGTGCAGGAGTGGAAGAAGTCCTCGGCTTGGTGTGGCGCAGATGTCGCATACATGCTGGCGCGAGTCCATTGCAAGGATGCACGAGAAGATAAGTGGCAGCTCTCCGAGTGGCCAACACCAAGAAACACGACTTGGTCCTTCATGGAAACTTTCATCGCTGCTGCTACGGATCGCAGATGGGATCGACCTCGGCGAGTTCGTTGCTCCTTCCAGCCCTCCACGGGAGGGTAAAAACTTCCTTTAAGTCGACACTTTAAATTTGCCTCGGTATGCGAGTGGAATTGTAACCGATAAAACCTTAATGGCTTAGTGCTGAGCACTCTCGGTTCCTTTAGGTATCGACCTAAACTTGGATTGGATGTTTGGATATGATTGCTTTTGGCTCAATTGCCCTTTGCAGGTTCACTGACAAGATGCCTCTGCGATCGACTTATTCCTTAGGCGAGCACTGGCTGCAGCTAAGCCTCCGGCGAGAGGTTTGCTCTTCACTCGTGAGGATTTCTTATACCTTAGCGAGCACTGGGCTGCAGCTAAGCCCCAGTGAGAGGTTTGCTCTTCACTCGGTAGGATTTCTTATACCTTAGGCGAGCCTTGGGCTGCAGCTAAGCCCCGAGTGAGAGGTTTGCTCTTCACTCGGTAGGATTTCTTATACCTTAGGCGAGCACGGGCTGCAGCTAAGCCCCGAGTGAGAGGTTTGCTCTTCACTCGGTAGGATTTCTTATACCTTAGGCGAGCACTGGGCTGCAGCTAAGCCCCCGAGTGAGAGGTTTGCTCTTCACTCGGTAGGATTTCTTATACCTTAGGCGAGCACTAGGCTGCAGCTAAGCCCCCGAGTGAGAGGTTTGCTCTTCACTCGGTAGGATTTCTTATACCTTAGGCAAGCACTAGGCTGCAGCTAAGCCCCCGAGTGAGAGGTTTGCTCTTCACTTGGTAGGATTTCCGTTGTATTTGTGGCAAAGCTCGGAGGAGAGGGTCGCAGTCGACCTGCACCTCGTCTTCTTGCGAGCGCACATCATACTTATGGTGTAACTCGGAGGAGAGGGTCGCAGTCGACCTGCACCTCGTCCTCCTTGCAAGCCCACATGTTATACTTATGGTGTAGCTCGGAGGAGAGGGTCGCGATCGACTGCGCCTCGCCCTCCTTCTTGCGTCACGTTGTACTTAGGCGAGTACTTGGACTGCAGCTAAGCCTCCGAGTGGAAGTCTGGCTTACCACTCAGTAGGATTTTTAGTTACTTAGGCGAGCACTGGGCTGCAGCTAAGCCCCCGAGTGGAAGTCTGGCTTACCACTCGGTAGGATTTTTAGTTACTTAGGCGAGCACTGGGCTGCAGCTAAGCCTCCGAGTGAGAGTTTTGCTCTTCACTCGGTAGGATTTCTTATACCTTAGGCGAGCACTGGGCTGCAGCTAAGCCCCCGAGTGAGAGGTTTGCTCTTCACTCGGTAGGATTTTTATAACTTAGGCGAAGCGGATTCGCGGCTAAGCCTCCGAGTGGAAGTCTGGCTTACCACTCGGTAGGATTTGTACAAACTTAGGCGAAACGGATTCGCGGCTAAGCCACCCACTGGGGGAAAATTTTACTGGACAAAAATTATGAAGGAATTATGACACTATTATTTCGAAATCCATGATCTACAGAAGTATTTTAATACAACTCGTCCGAGTGAAAAACTTTAAGTGTAAAACGGGCGGAGCAGATCCGCATTCCAAGCTCGGGGCTCTTCGATATTGTGTTCGACGTTGTAGAGACGATATGCCCCGTTGTGGAGAACCTTGGTGACGATGAAGGGCCCTTCCCGGGAAGGAGCGAGCTTATGTTGTTTCTGCTGATCCACTCGGAGAACTAGATCTCCTTCTGGAAGGCTCGACCTCTCACATTTTCGGCGTAAAGCCGGCGCAAGTCTTCTTTGGTAGATGGTCGGCGAATCGAGCCATCTCCCTTTCCTCCTCTAGAAGGTCATTGCGTCTGACGCGCTTGCTCAACCGCTTTGTTGTAAAGTTCAATTCGGGAGCGTTGTGAAGAAGATCACTCGGCGGGACTGCTTGACTCCATAGACCAAGAAGAATGGAGTTACGCGGTCGACCGATTAGGTGTGGTCCGCAATCCCCAAAGCGAAGGGAGTTCGTCGACCCATGCTCCACCGCATGCTTGAGATCTCGCATCGATCGGGGTTTCGACCCTTGAGGATTAAGCCATTGGCTCGTTACGCTGTCCATTCGATTGCGGATGGGCGATCAAGCGTAGTCGACTCGCGTGCCTTGAGCATTGCGAAATCCTTGAATTCTTTCGAGTCAAAATTCGACCCATTATACGTGATAATCTTTGTGGGACTCCATATCGAACGTCGGCTCTCGATGAAGGAAACAGCGATACGGTGTCAAGATTCTTGATGGGTTTAGCTTCAATCCACTTGGTGAACTTGTCGATCGCTACCGGTACATGCGTGAAACCACTACGACCCGTTCTCAAGGGACCGACCATGTCCAACCCCATCTCGCGAACGGCCGACGAGCGGAATGGTCTTCGATCCGACGCAGCTTGTGTGACATATTGGAGTAGAATTGACATCCTTCGCACTTGTCCACTATTTCTTTCGCCATCTCATTCACCCTCCAAGTAAAATCCAGCTCGGTATGCTTTGGCTACAATGGTCCGGAGGGCGCATGGTGACCACAGGTCCCGAGTGGATATCATGGAGAATGACTCGACCTTCTTACGGCGTTATGCATTTTGACCAACTCGGTTGGGCTTTCTCTATCTGACTGTCCTTTGATAACGGTAAAGGCTTTGGATCGACGGACGATCTGTCGGGCCTCTTCCTCATCCTCTGGGAGTTCTTTTCTCAGGATATATGCGATATAGGGAATTGTCCAATCGGGAGTGACCACTAAAACCTCCATGACCAAGTCGACCACTGCCGGGACCTCAACCTCAG
Source organism: Aegilops speltoides (assembly GCA_021437245.1). NCBI lineage: Eukaryota > Viridiplantae > Streptophyta > Magnoliopsida > Poales > Poaceae > Aegilops > Aegilops speltoides. The sequence goes on along the minus strand of CM038147.1, from coordinate 361,021,666 downwards.
TCGGATCTGTGGCACTCTTGGGCTGTGGAGCTTCCTCTATGAAGGGGTCTTCTTTAACTGACGGAGTGTGTATATGTTCCAAAAATACACCACTCGGAATGGCTTCTCTTTGGAACCTATCTTTGCGGGTGTCGTCTTTGCTTGATTTTTTGATCGGGGATGTGATGGAGCTCCAACCCTCGAACTTCTTTTCCAGCTTCCTCACTGCATTGCAATATCCAATCATGGCTGGGCTTCTCACGCCCCACTCCTTCATCACTGGTTGACCACTAAATCTGAATCGCCATAAACCATCAGCGACGGACGCCGAGTGAGATGGCCATGCGCAATCCATATAAAAGGGCCTCATACTCTGCCTCATTGTTGGAGGAATCAAAGTGAATCTGGAGCACATATCTAAGCTTGTCTCCTCCGGGGAAACCAGAACCACCCAAACACCGAACCATTCAAACATCTTAGAGCCATCGAAGAACATGGTCCAATGCTCCGAGTGAACTTGATCGGCCTGCTGTTGTTCAATCCACTCGGCGAGGAAATCTGCTATTGCACAGGACTTAATGGCCTTCTTTGCCTCAAATTTGATATCAAGGGAAGAAGTTCAATCGCCCATTTCGCCACTCGACCGGTTGCGTCTCTCATTGTGCGAGAATCTACGATAAAGGGCGTCACGGCATCGTGATAGAATGATCGAGAAATAATGAGCAACCTTCTTCGTGGTCATGTATATGCCATACACAAGCTTCGATAATGAGGATATCTCTGCTTGGATGGAGTCAAGACTTGGACAAATAATACACGGGCGCTGAACTTTGAAGGCCTTTCCTTCCTCTTCCCGCTCGACCGTAAGCCTTTGTGATCGACGACTTGTCCAATGGCTGCAATATAAAGCAACAGAGGCTCTTTGCTGATTGGAGCAGCAAGCACCGGCTGGGTGGATAGCGAGCTTTTAGCTCGGCAAACGCTGCATCGACTCGAGTCCACTCGAACTTGTTGCGCCTTCTTCATCGATCGGTAAAGAGGCAATGCCTTTTCACCGAGTCGTGAAATGAATCGACTTAAAGCGGCCAAGCATCCAGTAAGCTTCTGGACATCGTGCACTCGCACAGGGCGTTTCATTCGGAGAATAGTGCCGATCTTCTCTGGATTAGCGTCGATCCCTCGTTCGGAAACGAGAAAACCGAGTAATTTTCCACCAGGAACTCCGAATGTGCACTTTGACGGATTGAGCTTGATATCGTACCTTCTGAGGTTGGCAAATGTTTGGCGAGTCGACAAGCAGGTTGGAACCTCTTCGCGACTTAACGGCGATATCATCCATATCGCTTCCACATTCCGACTGATTTGGTGAAGAAGACACGAATCATTCGCATAAATGTGGCTCCGGCATTCTTGAGGCGAATGGCATGGTGATATAGCGAAGCACCGAATGGAGTGATGAAAGCTGTTTTATTTCATCGGGTCCATACTGACGGATCGATGATACCCGAATATGCATCTAGAAAGACAATCTCACATCCCGCGGTCGAGTCAACAATTTGATCTATGCGGGAGAGAAAATGATCCTTCGGCAGGCCCGATTGATGTGCTTAAAGTCAATGCACATGCGGAGCGAAGTTGTCCTTCTTGGGAACCATGGCGACATTAGCGAGCCACTCGAGTGGTATATCTCTCGGATAAATCCTGCCGCCAACAATGAGCCACTTCTTCACCAATAGCTTTTCTCTTACGACGGCGGACGCCAAGATGCTCTTTAACTGGTTTTGCTTGACTTATCGACTCGAGGCGATGCTCGGCCGATCCCCTGAACACGGCATGTCGGTGGCTTCCATGCGAAAATGTCGATTCTCACGGAGGAACCGGATGGCGCTTCTTCCTATTTCGGTCGAGTGTCGTGGAGATGTGGGTCGTGGCTGCATTGGAGTCGATCGGTGAATATGAATCGCCGTCTCACCGCACGATGAAATGCAGATTATGTGGCCGGCTTCTTGGATCGCAACAAATCACTCGGATCTGCGTTTTGCTTGTATCCTTCGAATTCGACCGCTGTCACTTGGGAGTCGGCAATCTTTGAGCCCTTCTGAAAGCACTCTTCCGCCTTTTTCCGATCGCCGGTGACAGTGATCACCCCTTTGGGGCCTGGCATTTTCAGTTTGAGGTACACGTAACATGGTCGAGCCATGAATCGTGCGTAGGCTGGCCTCCCCAAAATGGCGTGGTATGCACTCTGAAAATCCACAACCTCAAAGGTCAATTTTTCCTTGCAAAATGCTTGGAATCACCAAAACCACGCCCGAGCTATTTGGCCGAGTGAGTTGGCCTTCTTCCCTGGTATGACTCCATGGAAACTCATGTTGCTGGTGCTCAGTCGGGACATCGGAATGCCCATCCCTTTCAATGTGTCTGCATATAACAAGTTCAGCCCACTACCACCATCCATCAGCACTTTCGTCAGTTGAGTGCCTTCGACAATTGGATCGACCACCAAAGCTTGCCGCCCAGGGGTGGCAATATGAGTCGGATGATCAGATTGGTCGAATGTGATGGGTGTTTGGGACCACTTCACATAACTTGGTTTTACTGGGGCAACCATGTTCACCTCACGGTTAATGACTTTCAGTCGACTTTTGCTTTCCACATTTGCGAAGATCATCAGAGTGGAGTTGACATGTGGATATTCTTCCTCACTGTCTTCTTTGTCTCCGGCCTTGTCTGGCTCCTTCTCCTTGTCCTTAGACTGTTTTCCCTGAAACTGCTGGATCAGGAGTCGACATTGGCGAGTGGTGTGCTTTGGGTAAATGATGTTGCCCTCTTCATCTTTCTTCGTGTGAATATGGCATGGCATATCCATCACGTCATTTCCTTCTTTATCCTTAACTTTCTTAGGATTCCAGGATCCTTTCGGCTTCCCCTTGAACTTCCCCTGAGTGACGGCCAGGGCCTCTCCAGGAGCTGCTGGCTCGGCTTTCCGCTTCTGTTTCCGACTGGAATTTCCCTTCTCCGACTGACTTGGCTTGTACTTGCCGCCGAGTCGGTCTTCTTCCTCGCCGTTGGCGTTTGGTAGCAATCTCCATCATCCGACTCAAGGTCATGTCGCGGTTCGACCGAACTTCGACTCAATTCTCTATTCTTGACGCCATCTTTGAAGGCGAAAGCGCTCGATGGTCCGACACATTCTCCACAAGATGGTGCAGAGTGATCCACCTCTGAATGTACTCTCGGAGAGTCTCATTGGTCTTCTGCACACAGACTTGCAGCTCTGTCAAGCCAGCCGGTCGCTTGCGTGTTCCTTCAAAAGTTCGGCGAACACTTGGGACAAATCTTCCCAAGTGTATATATCTGCTAGGAGGTAATCGATTCAGCCATGCCCCGCAAAACCTTCCAACATGAGGGGCAATGCTTCATGGCCACCTCATCGCTCCCACCACCAATCTGAACAGCCACTCGGTAATCTTCAAGCCAAGTTTGGGCTTGGACTCCCCGATGAATTTTGACTCTGTTGCCAACCTGAAATTGGGGGATCACTGCGGCTCTGATAGCCTCGCTAAAACACTCCGGACCGAAACATGCACTGACCGCCAGGGTGCATCCTCTCGGTCCGCCTCGATGGGCTCTGTTCCGGTCGACCAAGCCTTGCACGATAATGGATCGCGCGTTGAAGCCTGGTTCTCTGGGGTCGACTGGAACTCTTCGCCCCGTACTAAACTGACGTCTGTCGTCTTGCCGCCGAGGAGCGTAAGACCCTTCCCTCGGAGGGGAAATGGGTACTCGACGCCTATCATCCCGGTCGAGTCGGTCTCCGTACCGTTCTCGCCGGTTGTCGCGCCCTTCCCGCCGCGGAGGCGATCTCGGGATCGTGAGCGATGAACAAAGATTCGCAGCGATGGATCGATTGTGAATTACATTCTTGCGCGATCGCGACACGGCTGAGTTCGGTCTCCCGCTGCTCGGAGTAAATCTCTTATCTGCATCAAGCCTCTCCCAGCTTCCGACTGGGATGGCTGGATGGACTCTGCTATACGGGTTGCAGCTGCTAAATTCTGAATTGGCGTGCGGTATACCTGAGTCGGCGGGAAGAGTCGACGTCGACCGCTTCAGAACTTCGTTGCGCTGCGCCGAAAGTGCTCGCTGAAGGTTCTCAAGCGCGCGTTCGCGACATTGGCCAAACGTGCCCCCTCCAAGGCGCGAGCCTCGGGGTTTCTCCGGCGATGGGAGTATCACGGGGCATCCATGTTCTGTGGCGAAGCTCCTCTCTCGCAGAGAGTCGAGTGTCTCGGCTGATACTCTTCGTGGTCTTATGCAGGATCGCCTCCACCGCCGCTCCGCCCCCATGAGCAAAGCCGGAGGATCGGGGACCGTCGACCATGAGGATTTCCGCCGCTGGATCACTGCTATCGCATTCGGATGCAGTCTCTACGGAGCCAGTCGACAGGTCGAACAGGCCGTAAAGGGACTCGTCGGGCTCAATTGTCGCGACCTGGGCGATGGCTGTCTGGCGAGCCACCGCGTGCTTCACCCACCGTTGGAGTCTCGACCGACCAGAGCGCTTGCGCTGGCCGGAGACCGGGAGGGCGACCGATAAAGGAGTCGACCGATACGGGGTCGACGGTTGCCGCAGCAGAACGCCGCGGACACATGCTTGAAAGTCGCCGCACCGCATGACGGGAGCGCTCGATGTCGAGTGGAGCCTCCCGAGCCATGCGGAGTCGTCGGCGACAAAGGTGAGAGCACCGAGACGGATCTCGCGCCCCTCAACCAAAACTCCAGCAGTCATCATGATGAAAGTACTCGGAAGTACTGCAACTTCTCCACAAATCGCTAGAACACCTGCCCCAAGGTGGGCGCCAACTATCGTGGTTCTAAGTCTGACAGTAGAGTGGGGGTAGGTATGGAGAGGCAAGGTCCTAGCTATGGAGAGGTTGTGAACACAAGCGATGTACGAGTTCAGGCCCTTCTCAGAGGAAGTAAAAGCCCTACGTCTCAGAGCCCGAGGCGGTCGAGTGGTTTATGTGTGTAAGTATTACAAGAGTGTGAACCCCTCTGCCTGTGGAGGGGGGTGGCTTATATAGAGTGCGCCAGGACCCCAGCCAGCCCACATAATGGAGAGGTTAAAGTACATTAAGCACAGGCGTTCGTAACGCCCTCATAAAGTGCCTTAACTATCATTAAGTCTATTCAATTACAGACCGTTGCGTTGCGGAGTGCCTTCTGACCTCCTGGTGGTCGAGTGCATCTTCATGGTCGAGTGAATCTCCAGGGTCGAGTCCTTCTAGTCAGTCGAGTGGGTTCCACATTGGTCGACTGGAAGGTGATTTCTTCTAAGGGTGCCCTTGGGTAGGACGTTTAGGTCAGGCCCATGACCCTACCCTAGGTACATGAATCCATCACATGTTACTTGACCATGACGAACCTACGAACTATGAGGAAGCGATGATGAGCCCAGATTCCGCGAAATGGCTTGAGGCCAGGAAATCTGAGATGGGATCCATGTATGAAAACAAAGTGTGGACTTTGATTGAGTTGCTCGATAATCGGCAAGCCATAGAAAATAAATGGATCTTCAAGAGAAAGACGGACGCTGATAGTAGTGTTACTATCTACAAAGCGAGACTTGTTGAAAAAGTTTTTTGACAAAGTTCAAGGTGTTGAATACAATGAGATTTTCTCACTCGTATCGATGCTTAAAAGTCTGTCCGAATCATGTTAGCAATTGTCGCATTTTATGAAATCTGGCAAATGGATGTCAAAACTACATTCCTTAATGGATTTATTAAAGAAGAGTTGTATATGATGCAACCAGAAGGTTTTGTCCATCCTAAAGGTGCTAACAAAATGGGCAAGCTCCAGCGATCCATCTATGGACTGGTGCAAGCATCTCAGAGTTGGAATATACGCTTTGATGAGTTGATCAAAGTATATGGTTTTATACAGACTTTTGCAGAAGCCTGTATTTACAAGAAAGTGAGTGGGAGCTCTGTAACATTTCTAAAACTATATGTAGATGACATATAGTTGATTGGAAATGATATAGAAATTCTGGATAGCATAAGAGGATACTTGAATAAGAGTTTTTCAAAGAAAGACCTCGGTGAAGCTGCTTACACATTGAGCATCGACATCTATAGAGATAGATCAAGACGCTTGATAAGATTTTTCAATGAGTACATACCTTGATAAAATTTTGAAGTAAGTTCAAAATGGAACAGTCAAAGAAGGAGTTCTTGCCTGTGTTGCAAGGTGTGAAGTTGAGTAAGACTCAAAACCCGACCATGGCAGAAAATATAAAGAGAATGAAAAGTCATTCCCTATGCCTCAGTCATAGGTTCTATAAAGTATGTTATGCTGTGTACCAGACCTATTGTATACCTTGCTCTGAGTTGGGCAAGGGAGTACAATTTTTTGATCTAGGAGTAGATCACTGGACAGTGGTCAAGAATATCCTTAGTAAGGACTAAGGAAATATTTCTCGATTATGGAGGTGATAAAAGAGGTTCATCGTAAAAGGTTATGTCGATGCAAGTTTTAACACTGATCCAGATGACTCTAAGTATCAATCTGGATACATATTGAAAGTGGGAGCAATTAGCTAAAGTAGCTCCGTGCAGAGTATCAAAGACATAGAATATTTGCAAAATACATACGGCTCTGAAAGTGACAGACCCGTTGGCTAAACTTCTCTCACAAGCAAAACATGATCATACCTTAGTACTCTTTGGGTATTAATCACATAGCGATGTGAACTAGATTATTGACTCTAGTAAACCCTTTGGGTGTTGATCACATGACGATGTGAACTATGGGTATTAATCACATACAGATGTGAATATTTGTGTTAAATCACATGGCGATGTGAACTAGATTATTGACTCTAGTGCAAGTGGGAGACTGAAGGAAATATGCCCTAGAGGCAATAATAAAGTTATTATTTATTTCCTTATATCATGATAAATGCTTATTATTCATGCTAGAGTTGTATTAACCGGAAACATAATACATGTGTGAATACATGGACAAAAAGAGTGTCACTAGTATGCCTCTACTTGACTAGCTCGTGAATCAAAGATGGTTAAGTTTCCTAACCATAGACATGAGTTGTCATTTGATTAACGGGATCACATCATTAGGAGAATGATGTGATTGCTTGACCCATTCCGTTAGCTTAGCACTTGATTGTTTAGTATGTTGCTATTGCTTTCTTAATAACTTATACATGTTCCTATGACTATGAGATTATGCAACTCCCATTTACCGGAGGAACAATTTGTGTGCTACCAAACGTCACAACATAACTGGGTGATTATAAAGCTCTACAAGTGTCTCCAAAGGTACATGTTGGGTTGGCGTATTTCAAGATTAGGATTTGTCACTCTGATTGTCGAAGAGGTATCTCTGGGCCCTCTCGGTAATGCACATCACTATAAGCCATGCAAACAATGTAGCTAATGAGTTAGTTGCGGGATGATGCATTACGTAACGAGTAAAGAGACTTGCCGGTAACGAGATTGAACTAGGTATTGGGATACCGACGATTGAATCTCGGGCAAGTAACATACTGATGACAAAGGGAACAACTTATGTTGTTATGCGGTTTGACCGATAAAAGATCTTCGTAGAATATGTAGGAGCCAACATGAGCATCCAGGTTCCGCTATTGGTTATTGACCGGAAACGTGTCTCGGTCATGTCTACATAGTTCTCGAACCCGTAGGGTCCACACGCTTAAGGTTTCGGTGACAGTTATATTATGAGTTTATGAGTTTTGATGTACCGAAGGAGTTCGGAGTCCCGGATGATATCGGGGATATGACGAGGAGTCTCAAAATGGTCGAGATGTAAAGATCGATATATTGGACGACTATATTCGGACATCGGAAAGGTTCTGAGTGATTCGGTATTTTTGAGTCTGGGAGAGTTACGGGAATTTGTATTGGGCCTTAATGGGCCATACGGGAAAGGAGAGAAAGGCCCCAAAGGGTGGTCGCACCCCTCCCCATGGACTAGTCCGAATTGGACTAGGGAGGGGGCGCCCCCTTCCTTCCTTCTCCTTCTCCCTTCCCTTTCCTTCTCTCCTACTCCTTCTACTTGGAAGGGCTCCTAGTTCTACTAGGAAAGGGGGAATCCTACTCCCGGTGGGAGTAGGACTCCCCTAGGGTGCGCCATAGAGAGAGTGCCGGCCCTCCCCCTCGTCCACTCCTTTATATACGGGGAGGGGGGCACCCCTTGGAGACACAACAATTGATCTCTTGATCTCTTAGCCGTGTGCGGTGCCCCCCTCCACCATAGTTCTCCTTGATAATATTGTAGCGTGTGACACCCTCAATTCAATTGTACACTAATCATACACGCAAATGTATACGATCAAGATCAAGGACTCACGAGAAGATATCACAACACAACTCTAGACACAAATTAAAAAAATACAAGCTTTATATTACAAGCCAGGGGCCTCGAGGGCTCGAATACATAAGCTCGAATACACAAGAGTCGTGAGCGACAATATCTGATCTGAGACATAAGTTAGACAAGTTTACCTTAAGAAGGCTAGCACAAAAGCAACATCGATCGAAAAGGCAAGGCCTCTGCCAGGAGCCTCCTAACTACTCTCGGTCATCGGCGGTCTTAAATCACGTGGTAGTAGGCATCGGCGGTGGCATATGGCTCCGGCTCGACATCCGTGGCATCATCCGAGAAGAATGGAAAAGGGGAAAAGAGGGAGCAAAGCAACCATGAGCACTCATCAAAGTACTGCAAGCAAGGATCTACACTACGGATGCAACATTATCAAAGGAAGGTCAGTATATGTGGGTGGGCTGCAGAAATGCCAGAATATAGAGAAGGCCTAGTCCTATCGAAGACTAGCATCTTCTAGAAACCACCATCTTGCAGCAACAGGAGGGAGTAGAGTAGCATAAAGTAAAGTAGTAGTAGTGTTATCAACCTCGGCCAGAGATCCTTTCTCAACTCCCTGCGAGAAAGCAATCCCAGAGCCATACTATCCAATTGTTATCACAATCCAATTCTCATCACCATCCAATTCTCATCACAAGTATCCACTTCTAGTTGTATCGATAGGGATACAACTCCGAGTGTCCGTCACTGTAGGACAGGCTATCGATAGATGTTTTCTTCCCTGCAGGGGTGCACCAACTTACCCACCACGCTCGATTAACTCCGGCCGGACACACTTTCCTGGGTCATGCCCGGCCTCGGCCAAACAATACGCCGCAACCCGACCTAGGCTTAATAGAGAGGTCAATCACGCCGGACTAAACCTATGCCCCCAGGGGTCATGGGCCATCTCCCCGGAAACTCCTGCACGTTGCGTACGCGGCCGGTGAGCAAACCTAGCTACCTCCTTAAAAAAGGTAGGTGCTTACCAGTCTAACCCGGCGCGCGCCGCTCAGTCGCTGACGTCTATTAAACTTCGGCTGATGTATACGATGCAGAACGCCCATACTATGCCCATGTGATGGATTCATGTACCTAGGGTAGGGTCATGGGCCAGAGTCCCCTCGGATCAAATATCCAAATCGTAGTGGATTAGGAACGCGCGGTAACAAGCAGAGACTCACGAAAGATGTGACCCCGTTGCCCCATCTCGAGGACTTGCGGCAAGGGCTAAGAATGCCTAGCCACGCCTCGTAATTATCTCTCGGGCACCTTCCAGGTCAACCCGTCTCCACATCACTCGCAATTATGCTCGCGCGGGTACCCCTCAGGGTCGACCCGTCTTTAGTAACATGGTTCAGTGTAAAGTCATAGTAATCATAGTAACTATGCCTAAACATCAAGGGGCAAACCCGAGGAATCACCCCCGGTGAATTCCACTCGACGTAATCATCAAGGTGAACGTAAGAGGAATCACCCCCGAGGTTCACACTTGAGGGTTGCCTGACGAGTCGTGTCGAAGTGGTTAAGGCGAATCACCCTCGATGACCACGGTGAATATCTACACTGAGGTTAACATCGAAGTGTTGTAGAGGTCTCACCCTCGGCACTCGATAGTAACCCAGCGATGTCGAGCAACTAAAGCGAAAGTGATGTGCGGTCTTGGGGCTGGTCTTTGATCCGTTGATCGGGTCTTCAATGATGAAGCGAGGCGGCGAGGGCTAGGTGGGGTCAGCGATGGATCACTAACCAACCTATACTAAGCGGTTTAGGATAAGGTAAGGTACAACAGCGAGATACAAAAGCGAGGCTATGCATCGAATAGGAGCAATCAATAATTGATAGCAAAATCTAATGCAAGCATGAGAGAATGGAATGGGCGATATCGGGATGATCAAAGGGGGCCTGCTGGTTGCTCGGCAAGGAGGGGTCGTCGTCGGCGTAGTCGATCACTGAAGCGACATCGGTCTCGGGGTCTACCGGAGAGAAGAGGAGGAAGAAATAGTAAATATAAAGCAAACATAGCATAACAGGACAACAGGCCGAGCTAGACGTGTTCTAACGCGGTGCTACACGATACCGGCGAGGGGGGAAGTCAACCGAGAATGTTTTCCCGGTTCCGGACCTGTGTCAGACAGATGACCGAAGGGGGAAAGTTCCATGTTCAGCATGCTAGGGGCATGTGACAGATGAATGGACCGCGTATCCGGATTCGTCACGTTTTTCTGAGCAACTTTCATGTAGAAAACATTTTCATCCGAGCTACGGATTATTTTATATGATTTTTCTAAGTTTTAAACATTTTCTGAAATTATTTGATTTAATAGAATTATATAGAAAAAGAGAAATGACGTCAGCATGACGTGAGGACGACGTCAGCAGCTAGCTGGTCGGCTGACCAGGTCAAACCTCACCTGTGGGTCTAGTGGGACCCACATGTCAGCCTTTGTTAGCTTAACTGTAGACTAACTTAATCTAACTAAGATAATTAGGGGCGTGGGCCCCATATGTCAGTGAGTGATTGGGATGACTAATTTATTTTATTAAAAAAACGTTTGTTAAACCAATTAACAGAGGAGGGCCCACATGTCAGTGGCTGGGGCTGCCCAGTCAGCATGTTGACAGGGGCAACCCAGTCAACGGGCCCCCATGACCCACTGATCAGCGACCCAGGGGCGGGGCCCATCGAGCCACGTTAGTGTCGGCGTCGGAGAGAGCTTCGGCAACCAAAACTGCGGTGGCGCATCGCCGGAGTCGTCGGAAACGCGCTAGGGGGCACCATTTGGCATGCGATCAGGCTCTTCGAGCGGTATCGCCCGCATCGATCTGTCATGGGCGGTTTGGCCGAAAGCGGCCGGAGACAGCGATGGCTAGCGGCGAGCGACGCCGGATTTCGCCGTTGGTGTCTCTGATGATGCGAGGCAAGTTAGGCGTCGCGAGGCGGCGTTGTGCTCCCTGAGCTCCCGGCCCGACTACTGAGCTCGGGCGCGAGCTCGGGCCACGCTGGACACTACGGTGAGGTGATCTGCGGCGGCGAGCTCACGGCAATGGCGACGAGCTAGCTAGGGAGAACCACGCGGTGCGAGGAGAAGAATGGAGGGAGGGAGGAGCTCACTGAGCGGCTACGAAAAGCCTGCGACAGCTTAGGAGCACAGAGATGGCCGGAGTGGAGGAAGACGGCAGCGACCGAACGGGGAAGGCGGCATTGATCCGGTCGGTGAGGTGGCGCCGAGCTCTAGCTCGTGGTCGGAGAGGGAGTACCGGTCGTCGGCGGAGCTTCTAGTCACCAATAGGAGGCGCGGGGACGCCGGTGGCCGCGTGACCGGAGTGGTGCGGAGGCGGCTGCGTTCGGTGAGGTGGAGAACAGAGGGGAGAGCGAGTGACGAGGGAGAGGGGAGTGGCAAGATGGCGAGTGGGAGGCGAGGGGCAGAGGCATCGAGGAGGCGCAAGCCTTATCCCCTCGCCCGGGCATCGCCGGCGAGGCGGGTCCGGCAGGGACGGCACCTGTAGCGACTCGGGTTGGGGGAACAGTGGGAGGTGGGAGACGACAGCGGAGGGGGAGTGGTCCAGATGGCCTGTTGGACCGCCAGTGTGAGGCCCATGGAGTATGATGGCACTGGGCCAGTCGGCCCAGTTGAGGGGGCTTTTCCTTTCTCTTTTTTTAAAGCTTTTCTGTTTTAGCTACTTTAGGCCACTTTGACATTTTGCAAAAATGTTGGTCCACCACCAATATTACCAGAAGAATATGTTCCACATGATGAACATTTTAGTTTTCATGTCTGAGCATTTTGAAATTCACTCATAATTTGAAATTGAATTCAACTGGAATTTAAAAGAGAGACGAGACAATGATGATCAAACACCTGTTTAGCAAAATGATTAACTTAACCCCAGGGGTTACTGTAGCATCATTACACCGGGTGTTACAACTCTCCTCCTCTAAAACAAATTCTCGTCCCGAGAATTAAGAGGTAGAAAGGAACAGGTCGGGGTATTCAGCCCGGAGGTTATCTTCTCGTTCCCAAGTGGCTTCCTCTTTAGTATGATTCGACCATTGCACCTTGAGGAATTTGGTAACCTTCTGGCGAGTTCGACGTTCAGCTTCTTCAAGAATGCGGATCGGATGCTCTTTGTATGTGAGAGCATCTTGAATTTCAATCAATTCTAGATCCACTTCACGTTCCGGATCCTTGAAACATCGACGAAGTTGTGACATGTGGAAGACGTCATGAACATGAGAGAACTGAGGTGGCAACTCAAGTTGATAAGCCACCAGCCCACGATGGGCCAGAATGCGGAAGGGACCAATGTAGCGCGGAGCTAGCTTGCCCTTGACTCCGAACCGATGAGTGCCTCTCAAAGGAGTGACACACAAATAAGCTTGTACCGGGTTGATAAGTTGAACCCCAGTGTTTACGATCATAATTGCTCTTCTGGAGGGACTGGGCCGCCTTGAGGTTATCACGGACAATGCGAACCGGCTCTTCAGCTTGTTGAATAATGTCTGGACCAATGAGTGCTCGTTCCCCAGTTTCTGACCAGTTCAGAGGGGTTCGGCACTTACGTCCATAAAGCACTTCAAAGGGTGCCATCTTCAAGCTGGCTTGATAGCTGTTGTTATAAGAGAACTCCGCATAAGAGAGAGATTCTTCCCACTTCTTGCCGAAAGAAATAACACAAGCTTGAAGCATGTCTTCAAGAATTTGATTGACTCGCTCGATTTGGCCTTGGGATTGGGGATGATAAGTAGTGCTCCAGGTAATATGAGTTCCCATTGCCTCTTGGAAACTATCCCAGAACTTTGAAGTGAATAAACTGTCGTGGTCTGAACTGATCTCCTTCGGAATGCCGTGGAGTGACACAATTCTGGAGATATACAAGTTTGCTAATTGACCAGCAGTGATAGTTCCTTGACTGGCAGAAAGTGAGCAACCTTCGAAAATTGGTCGATGACGACAAAGATAGCACCGTTACCTTTCTGAGACTTGGGAAGGCCAGTGATGAAGTCCATTTGGATCTTATCCCACTTCCATTCAGGAATCGGAAGCGGTTGTAGAAGTCCAGCCGGTTTCTGATGTTCTGCTTTCACGCGACGACAAACGTCACATTCTTCAATGTATCGAGCAATGTCTTGCTTCATCTTAGACCACCAATACTTCTGTCGAATGTCTAGATACATCTTGGTACTTCCCGGATGAATAGAGAGAGGGGTGTCATGCGCTTCTTTCATCACCATCTCTGTCATAAGCTCAAACCGGGATACTACAATACGATCTCTGAAGTATAAGGTTCCATCCTCACCAAGTGAGAAATCTCTGGATTTCTCTAAGGCAAGATCCTTTTTCATCAAATCAACGTGAGCATCTTTGGCTTGAGCAGACTTAATTGCTTTCAGCAGAGTTGGTTCCAGGACAAGGTTATTCAGAGAACCCTGTGGAACTAATTGGAGGTTCAGCTTGCATAGCTATTCATAAAGGCTGGGTTGAGCTTTGAAAACCACGTGATTGTTGCAATAAGACTTACGGCTTAGGGCATCGGCCATTACATTAGCCTTACCAGGGGTATAGGATATACCACAGTTGTAGTCAGCAATAGCTTCCATCCATCGCTGCTGACGGAGGTTCAGATCTGGCTGGGTAAACAGGTACTTCAGACTCTGATGATCGGTGAAGATCTCACAACGATTACCGAGAAGGTATTGTCGCCATAGCTTCAGTGCAAAGATAACTGCAGCAAGCTCGAGGTCGTGAACTGGGTAGTTCTCTTCCTGAGGACGCACTTGACGGGAGGCATAAGTAATCACCATGTGCTCTTGCATTAGGACACAGCCTAATCCTTGACGTGAAGCGTCGCAATAGATGACGAAGTCCTTGCGAGAATCAGGGGGAGCAAGCACTGGGCCAGATGTCAGCTTGTCCTTGAGTGCCTGGAAACTTTCCTGACACTTTTCAGTCCAATCAAACTTAACGCCTTTGTGCAGCAGATTAGTCAGTGGCTTGGCAATCTTGGAGAAGTTCTCGACAAAGCGGCGACAATAGCTGGCTAGTCCGAGAAAGCTTCTGACTTGCTTGACAGTCTTCGGAGGGGTCCAGTCAAAAATAGCCTAAACGCGCTCTGGGTTGATGGCAATACCATTCTTGGAGATGACATGACCAAGGTAGGTGACTTCGGGTAACCAGAATTCACACTTGGAATACTTGGCAAAAAGTTGATGTTCTCGAAGCTTTTCCAGAACAAGACGAAGATGTTCAGCATGTTCTTCTTTGTTCTTCGAATATACCAGTATATCATCCAAATAGACTACGGCGAACTTGTCGAGGTAATCCATGAATATATAGTTCATCAGACAAGAGAATGTAGCTGGAGCATTGGTTAAGCCAAAAGACATAATTGTGTACCCGTAAGAACCATAACGAGTCACGAATGCGGTCTTTGGAATATCCTCTTCACGAACACGGATCTGGTGGTAACCCAACCTCAAGTCGAGTTTAGAGAATATTGATGAACCAGCCAGTTGATCATACAGATCATTGATCCGAGGAAGGGGATATTTGTTCTGAATTGTAGCTTGGTTGATAGGACGGTAGTCTTGGACCAAACGGTTCGTTCCGTCCTTCTTCTTGACGAATAGAGAAGGTGCTCCCCAAGCAGAGGAACTTGGACGAATGAAACCCTTCCGACGAGATTTGTCGATTTCCTCCTTAAGTTCAAGGAGCTCATGAGGCGGCATCTTGTAGGGTCGTTTGGCAATAGGAACGGTGCCTGGTTTCAAGTTGATGACGAACTCGACAGCCCGGGCAGGGGGTATTCCTGGAAGTTCTTCTGGAAAGACGTCTTGGAAGTCGCGAACGACTGGAATCTTTTCAATTCCCTCAAGAGGTGTTGCATTCAACGTATTCAAGACATAAAGTCATGCTTCAGCGTTTTGAACAAGCTGAGCATGGTAGCTTACTATCTCATCGGAAGGATGTAGGAGGTGAACGACCTTGGTGGCGCAAACGATAGAGGCAGTATGCGCTTTCAACCATTCCATTCCCAAAATGAGGTCAATATTGGAAGACTCCAGAATAACGGGAGAAACAAGGAATTCCAACCCTTCAATCTCAACGGGAACGTCGCGACCAATCATGGTAGTTTGACATCGGCCCGCAGGGGTGCATACCACTATCGGAGTGTTCATGGGCTCGCATCGAATGTCATGTGCATAAGCAAAATTTTCTGACATGAATGAATGCGATGCTCCTGAATCGAATAAAATAGAATCCAGTACTGAATTAACAAGAAGAGTACCCATCACGATGGCGAGGCTGGTCTTGAGTTTCATTCGGATCAACATGATTAGCGACCACGACCATAAGGTCAGCATTGTTGTTATGGGGCTGATTGTTATGGTCGATTGAAGGCGAGCCAGTGGCTCTTTTTTACGATTGCACTCTTTAGCGGTGGCTGTAGGCGGCCACATCGCAAGCCTGAGACCATCATTGGGATCGGGAGCAGGAGCTTGGGATGGTACATCTCAAGAGGCTGCCTCTGAGGAGGAGGCGATGAGGTGCAACATAGGATTGTCTTGGTGCAGTGCGGTTGGACGATACATCTTGTGGGGAATCCATATCCGACGCTTTTACCGACGGGGGCGAAGATGGGCGGCGTCCGGCTACGCTGAGGATCCTGGTGTTCCTGAAGACCAGTCTCAAACTGAATAGCCTTGTTCACCAAGGTGGCGAAGTCGGCAAAGTCATGAACGAGCAGTGCTAGCTTGATATCAGGGTGAAGTCCATCACGAAACCTTTCCTGTCTGCGAGCATTAGTTGCAATGTCTTCTTCAGCATAACGTGACAAATCCAGAAATTCCCGCTGATAAGCATCTACAGCCTTGTTGCCTTGGGTGAGGTTACGGAACTCGCGCTTCTTCTTGTCCATGATTCCCTAAGGAATGAAGTGGGCACGGAAGGCAGCTTGGAAATCCGGCCAAGTGGTGACCGTTCCAGTAGGTAGGGTACGCCTGTGGCTATCCCACCATTGAGCAGCGGGACCCTTGAGGAAGAAGGATGCAAAGGTGACATAGCTGGCAGGGACAACACTAGCAGACTCCATTTCATATGTGATGTCACGGAGCCAGTCATCAGCATCAAGGGGCTGAGTTGAGCTGCGGTAGATTGTAGGGTTGAGGCGCAAGAAGTCCTGCAGAGTAACTGGGGCTGGCTGCTGGTCCATATTAGGACGAGGAAACTGAGCAATCATTCCTTCCATGAACTGGTGGTTCAGCTCAAACTGTTGCATCATTCCAGCAAAGAATTCAGGCGATGGTGGATCGTTGGCACCACGACCACGACCAGCGGGTCTAACCATCCTGCTAACATGTAACAGGGGGTAGTTTAGCATTGAGCATTAGCAAAGACAAGGATCATTCATGATGAAGCATGCATAAAGAAAGAGGTACGATGGATACCACTTCGTAGTCAACACGACAATGTGTGTACTATTCAGAATACTATTCTAAGGAATAACTATGGCTTATCCAACTTTGGGGTGAATGTGGTCACAGGATCCTAATGTTAGAGTTAGTAAATTCGTTTAACCCGAGTAGAAGAGAGTTCAAAGTCCTAGAGTATAGACGAGGAGTAAAAGATCCTAACACCACCCAATGGCGACGTGGGCCCGTAAGACACACAGCCATGTTAGTAAAAGTTTTTCAGTGACTAGACTCAACTTCGGCCAAGGAGTTGGAAAGGGGGCTACCTACAGGCAGTCGGCTCTGATACCAACTTGTGACACCCTCGATTCAATCGTACACTAATCATACACGCAAATGTGTACGATCAAGATCAAGGACTCACACGAAGATATCACAACACACCTCTAGACACAAATTAAAAAAATACAAGCTTTATATTACAAGCCAGGGGCCTCGAGGGCTTGAATACATAAGCTCGAATACACAAGAGTCAGCGGAAGCAACAATATCTGAGTACAGACATAAGCTAGACAAGTTTGCCTTAAGAAGGCTAGCACAAAAGCAACATCGATCGAAAAGGCAAGGCCTCCTGCATGGGAGCCTCCTAACTACTCCTGGTCATCGGCGGTCTCCGTCACGTGGTAGTAGGCATCGGCGGTGGCATCTGGCTCTTGGGCTCCGACATCTGGTTGCATCATCCGAGAAGAATGGAAAAGGGGAAAAGAGGGAGCAAAGCAACCGTGAGTACTCATCCAAAGTACTCGCAAGCAAGGATCTACACTACAGATGCAACATTATCAAAGGAAGGCTGTATATGTGGACTGGGCTGCAAAAATGCCAGAATAGAGAGAAGGCCTAGTCCTATCGAAGACTAGCATCTTCTAGAAACCACCATCTTGCAGCAACAGGAGGGAGTAGAGTAGCATAAAGTAAAGTAGTAGTAGTGTTATCAACCTCGGCCAGAGATCCTTTCTCGACTCCCTGCAAGAAAGCAATCCCAGAGCCATGCTATCCAATTGTTATCACAATCCAATTCTCATCACCATCCAATTCTCATCACAAGTATCCAGTTCTAGTTGTATCGATCGGGATACAACTCCGAATGTCCGTTACCGTAGGACAGGCTATCGATAGATGTTTTCTTCCCTGCAGGGGTGCACCAACTTACCCACCACGCTCGATTAACTCCGGCCGGACACATTTTCCTGGGTCATGCCCGGCCTCGGCCAAACAATACGCCGCAACCCGACCTAGGCTTAATAGAGAGGTCAAGCACGCCGGACTAAACCTATGCCGCCAGGGGTCATGGGCCATCTCCCCGGAAACTCCTGCACGTTGCATCCGCGGCCGGTGAGCAGACCTAGCTACCTCCTTAAAAAGGTAGGTGCTTACCAGTCCAACCGGTAGCGTCGCTCGATCCGACGTCTATTAAACCGGCTGATGTATCGACGAACGCCCATACTATGCCCACGTGATGGTTAGTGCTATCAGGCCAGAGGCCCCTCGGATAAAATATCCAAATCGTAGTGGATTAGGAACGCGCGGTAACAAGCAGAGACTCACGAAAGATGTGACCCTGTTGCCCCGTCTCGAGGACTTGCGGCAAGGGCTAAGAATGCCCGGCCACGCCTTGTAATTATCTCTCGGGCACCTTCCAGGTCAACCCGTCTCCACATCACTCGCAATTATGCTCGCGCGGGTACCCCTCAGGGTCGACCCGTCTTTAGTAACATGGTTCAGTGTAAAGTCATAGTAATCATAGTAACTGTGTGTCTAAACATCAAGGGGAAAACCCGAGGAATCACCCCCGATGAATTCCACTCGACGTAATCATCAAGGTGAACGTAAGAGGAATCACCCCCGAGGTTCACACTTGAGGGGTTGCACGACAGAGTCGTATCGGAAGTGGTTAAGGCGGAATCACCCTCGATGACCACGACCGAATAGCTACACTACAGGGTTAACATCAGAAGTGTTGTAGAGGTCTCACCCTTGGCACTCGATAGTAACCCAGGAGTGTCGAGCAACTAAGGGGAAAGTGATGTGCGGTGCCAGGGCCTGGTCTTCGATCCCGTTGATCGGGTCTTCAATGATGAAGCAGGGGCGACAGGGCAAGGTGGGGGTCACTGATGGATCACTAACCAACCTATACTAAGCAGTTTAGGATAGCGGTAAGGTACAACAGCGAGATACAAAAGCGAGGCTATGCATCGAATAGGAGCAATCAATAACGAGAGCAAAATCTAATGCAAGCATGAGAGAATGGAATGGGCGATATCGGGATGATCAAAGGGGGCTTGCACGGTTGCTCGGCAAGGAGGGTCGTCGTTAGCGTAGTCGATCACAGGGGCGGCATCGGTCTCGGGGTCTACCGGAGAGAAGAGGGGGAAGAAATAGTAAATATAAAGCAAACATAGCATAACAGGACAATAGGCAGAGCTAGACGTGTTCTAACGTGGTGCTACACGATACCGGCGAGGGGGGAGTCAACCGGGAATGTTTTCCCGGTTCCGGACCTGTGTCAGACAGATGACCGAAGAGGGCAAGTTCCATGTTCAGTATGCTAGGGGCATGTGATAGATGAATTGATCGCGTATCCGGATTCGTCACGTTTTTCTAAGCAACTTTCATGTAGGAAACATTTTCATCCGAGCTACAGATTATTTTGTATGATTTTTCTAAGTTTTAAACATTTTCTCAAATTATTTGATTTAATAGAATTATACAGAAAAAGAGAAATGATGTCAGCATGACGCGAGGACGACGTCAGCAGCTAGCTGGTCGGCTGACCAGGTCAAACCTGACCTGTGGGTCCAGTGGGACCCACATGTCAGCCTTTGTTAGCTTAACTGTGGACTAACTTAATCTAACTAAGATAATTAGGGGCGTGGGCCCCATATGTCAGTGAGTGATAGGCTAACTAATTTATTTTATTAAAAAAACATTTGTTAAACCAATTAACAGAGGAGGGCCCACATGTCGGTGGTCGGGCTGCTTGATCGGCATGTTGGTGGGTCAACCCAATCAACAGGCCCCCAGACCCATCGTCACGACCGAGGCAAGGCCCATCGAGCCACGTCGGTGTCAGCGTCAGAGAGAGCTCCGGCGACCAAAACCGCAGCGGCGCGTCGCCAGAGTCGTCGGAAACGCGCTAGGGGCACCATTTGGCACGTGGTTAGGCTCTTTCGAGCGGGCTCTCGCTTGCGCATTGATCTGTCGCGGCGGTTTGGCCGAAAACAGCCGGAGACGGCGATGGCTAGCGGCGGAGCAGACGCCGGATTTCGGCCGTTGGTGTCTACAATGATGCAGGGCAAGTTAGGCGATGCGGGGAGCGGCATTGTGCTCCTACGAGCTCCGGGAGCCCGACTACGAGCTCGGGCGCGAGCTCGGGCCACGGTGGCCACTACGGTGAGGTGATCTGCGGCGGCGAGCTCACGGCAACGGCGACGAGCTAGCTAGGGAGAACCACGCGGTGCGAGGAGAAGAATGGAGGGAGGGAGGAGCTCACGAGAGGCTACGAAAAGCCTGCGACAGCTTAGGAGCGCAGAGGTGGCCGGAGTGGAGGAAGACGGCGGCGACCGAACGGGAAAGGCGGCGTCAATCCGGTCGGTGAGGTGGCGCCGAGCTCGAGCTCGTGGTCGGAGAGGGAGTACCAGTCGTTGGCGGAGCTTCTGGTCACCAAGAGGAGGCGCGGGGACGCCGGTGGCCGCGTAACCGGAGTGGTGCGGAGGCGGCTGCATTCGGTGAGGTGGAGAACAGAGGGGAGAGCGAGCGACGAGGGAGAGGGGAGTGGCGAGTGGGAGGCGAGGGGGCAGAGGCATCGAGGAGGCGCAAGCCTTATCCCCTCGCCCGGGCGTCGCCGTGAGGCGGTCAGTCAATGGGACGGCGCTTATAGCGACTCGGGTCGGGAGCAGTGGGAGGTGGGAGGCGACATGGGGGAGGAGTGGGCGAGATGGCTGTTGGGCTGCAGTGGCTGAGGCCCATCGGGCGTGATGTGGTGGGCGGTCGGCCTTGATTGAGAGGGCCTTTTCCTTTCTCTTTTTTTAAAGTTTTCTGTTTTAGCTACTTTAGGCCACTTTGACATTTTGCAAAAATGTTGGTCCACCACCAACATTACCAGAAGAATATGTTCCACATGATGAACATTTTAGTTTTCATATCTGGGCATTTTGAAATTCACTCATAATTTGAAATTGAATTCAACTGGAATTTAAAAGAGAGACGAGACAATGATGATCAAACACCTGTTTAGCAAAATGATTAACTTAACCCCAGGGGTTACTGTAGCATCATTGCACCGGGGTGTTACATAGCGGTGCTTAGGCGAAGCCCTGCAATGGTAGAACATCAAGATCGTCACCACGCCGTCATGCTGACGGAACTCTTCCCCGACATTCTGCTGGATCGGAGTACGGAGAACGTCATCGAGCTGAACGTGTGCTAGAACTCGGAGGTGCCGTAGTTTCGGTGCTTGATCGGTCAGGCCGTGAAGACGTACGACTACATCAACCGCGTTGTTCTAACGCTTCTGCTTTCGGTCTACGAGGGTACGTGGACAACACTCTCCCCTCTCATTGCTATACATCACCATGATCTTGCGTGTGCGTAGGAAATTTTTTGAAATTACTACGTTCCCCAACAGGATCTCGGTGTTCTAGACTCTGCGGCGGCCGGATGAATATTTCATCGACTCCCCTAGGGTTTCTAGAATATAAGGGTATTTATAGAGCAAAGAGTCGGTTCAGCGGGCACCCGAGGTGGGCACAACCCACCTGGGCGCGCCTGGGCCTCCTGGCGCGCCCAGGTGGGTTGTCCCCTCCTCGGGACTCCCCCCAGGTGCAACCAGGGCTCATTGTGTTCCTTCTGGTCCATAAAAAATCATCGTAAATTAGCGTGGTATTTGGACCCCTTCTGATATTGATTTCTTGCGATGTAAAAAAACATTCAGAAAACAACAACTAGCACTTGGCACTATGTCAATAGGTTAGTACCAAAAAATGATATAAAATGACTATATAATGATTATAAAACATCCAAGATTGATAATAAAACAACACGGAATAGTCAAAAATTATAGATATGTCGGAGACGTATCACTTCCCATTATTCTCAAGGAAAGATGCCATCTTAAGATCTAGAATATCCAACCGGTTATTACGTAAAGCGATCAAAGTATTCATGCGATTGAGGTTTCCACTAATTTTTTTTAGGTTCATTAGACTTTTGCAACACAGCCAAATTTTTCCGCATATCACCTAATTTGTCTAGTATTTAAATTCCCTCTTGAGTAAAAGCAAATTCCTTTTGTGGTGGTGGAACCCCCAATATTCCCTCTATTATTTCATAGGCAGTATTGGCATCACTCTCAATAGAATTCCCTTTTGCGGCAAAATCCAAAAGTTGTCTATGGTGCAGGATAACCTATATAGAAATTGCGAAGCAAAAAATTTAGATCTCCTTTTACAGAGCAAACACGGTAAGATTCCATTAACCTATACCAAGCATACTTAAGATTTTCTCCTTGTGTATGTTTGAAGTAAAGAAGTTCAAAATCTGGTCACAAAGGAGGGAGTTATGCTAGTCATGATGACAAGGTAAACCAATCAAGCAAAAACGCAAACGGAAAATATTTTTGTAAAAACTTTTTTAGAAGTGGGGGAGATAAAAACGAGAGGCAAATTACAAATAATGTAAATGCAAGGAGATGAAAGTTTATGCGAAGGTACCTGATAGTTGTTGATGATGTCTCCCCGGCAACGACGCCAGAAATTCTTCCTGCTACTTGTGAGTTGCGTTGTGATTTCCCCGAAAAGGGGAGGATAATGTAGTACAATATAGATAAGTATTTCCCTAAATTGTGAAACCAAGGTTATCGATCCAGTAGGAGAACCAAGCAACGACTCGTGAACAGCACCTGCACACAAACAACAAATACTTGCAACCCAACACGAACAAGGGGTTGTCAGTCCCTTGACGGTTATGAGAAAGATTAAAATGTACAGTTTTTGATAGATAGCTCGAATAAAAATATAAAATAAAATAAATAATAGAAAATTATAGCAAGGTATTTTTGGTTTTAATATATGATAAAAGATAGACCCGGAGGCCATAGTTTTCACTGGAGGCTTCTTTCTTAAAAACAGCATATAGTGAGTAAACAAATTACTATTGGGCAATTGATAGAAAAACAAATAATTATGATGTATCCTAGGCAATGATCATGTATATAGGCATCACATCCGAGACAAGTAGACCGAAATGATTCTGCATCTACTACTATTACTCCACACATCGACCGTTATCCAGCATGCATCTAGTGTATTAAGTTCATGGAAAATAGAGTAACGCCTTAAGAAAGATGACATGATGTAGACAAGATAAACTCATGTATGAATAAACCTCATCTTTTTACCCTTAATAGCAACGATATATGTGTGTCATGTCCCTTTCTGTCACTGGGATTGAGCACCGCAAGATCGAACCCATTACAAAGCACATCTTCCCATGGCAAGATAAATCAATCTAGTTGGCCAAACCATACCATTAAACCGGAGAAGAAATACAATGCTATAACAATCATGCATAAAAGATTCAGAAAAAAACTCAAATAACATTAATGGATAGATCTGATCATAAACTCACAATTCATTGGATCCCAACAAACACACCGCAAAAATTCATTACACCGAATAGATCCCCAAGAACACCGAGGAGAACATTGTATTGAAGATCAAATAGAGAGAAGAATCCATCTAGCTACTAATTATGGACCTATAGGTCCGTGGTAAACTACTCACGCGTCATCGGAGGGCAGCAAGGATGATGCAGAGCCCCCTCTGTGATCGAATCCCCCTCCGGCAAAGTGCCGGAAAAAGCCTCTAGATGAGATCTCGTGGTTCTGGAACTTGCGGCGGAAGAAAAAGTATTTCATGGACTCATCTGTTGGTTCCACGATTTTAGAGAGTTTATAGAAGCGGAGTTAGGTCAAACACAGCCACGTGGGCCCCACCACACACCAGGGCGTGCCCTGGTGCCTTGTGGGCCCACAGTACATCATATGGTCTTCTCCCGAAGCTTATAGTGTGTCTTTTGTCCAAAAAAATCTCCAAAAAGTTTCATGGCATTTGGACTTCGTTTGGTATTGATATTCTGCGAAACCAAAAACAAGCAAAACATAGCAACTGACACGAGGCACTAAGTTAATAGGTTAGTCCCAAAATATGATATATAATTGCTTCAAGTGTATATAAAACATCCAAGATTGATAATATAATAGCATGAAAAAATAAAAAATTATAGCGTATCATCCATGGGCTTCGTGGTCGGGCAACCGCGGTTCATACCTCTCTCTACGCTGATGACGCAGCTATGTTCATTGCCCTTATTAAAGAGGATACAAAACCTTGCGACCATTTTGACCAGCTTTTGGGAAGTTACAGGGCTTATGGCAAACCCCCTTAAGAGTATTGTGGCGCCCATCAGTTGTGAAAATATCGATCTGGATGATATCCCCCAAAGCTTCCCTGCCATCTGAACTGGATTCCCGCTGCATAACCTGGGCCTTCCTCTTTCCACACATATCCTCACAAAATTTGACTGTCATTTCTTGGTGGACAAGGTGGCCCAGAAACTTCCTCCTTGGCAAGGCAAAAACATCAACATTGCTAGGAGATCCACTCTTGTGAAGTCTGTGTTATCCTCCCAGGCCATCTACTACCTCATCGCGCTCGATATTCCAGTTGGGACCACAGATGATATAGCTAAGATTCAAAGGCCTTCTTGGGGACCAGCACAAATAAGGTGTCAGGAGGTCAGTGCAAGGTTAATTGGAAGTTGGTTTGCAGACCCCTAAACCTAGGTGGATTAGGAATCCTCGACCTCGCTAAGTTCTCTAGAGCACTCAGGCTTTGGTGGCTATGGTTTCAATGGGTGGACCCCCAGAGAGCTTGGGTTGGTTTTGACATCCCTTGTGATGACGATGACCTAGATCTTTTCTACTTTGCGACGACTCTTACCATGGGTGATGGCACGAAGGCGAGTTTCTGGTTCGCTCCCTGGCTACAGGGGCAAAAGCCAAAGGACATGGCTCCGGGTATCTTCGCCCTTTCAAAGCGCAAGAATGCCTGTGTGGCAAAGGCTTTGACAAACAGTGACTGGATCCGCCGTATCGACATGCAGGGAGGCCTCTCTGTCGACCACATACAACAATTCGTTAATCTTTGGAGCAAGGTCCAGGAGGTACAACTCACGGCGGGCACTAAGGATGTCATTCAATGGAAATTTACAGCAGATGGATGCTACTCTGCTGCCACAGCGTATAGAATGCAATTGGCTTGACTGATAAAGTTAGACATGCCTAGGATGGTTTGGAAGGTTTGGGCACCGCCTAAAATTAAATTCTTCTCATGGCTCATTCTCCAAGACAGAGTTTGGATGGCAGATAGACTTGCCCATAGGGGCTGGCCCAACTACGGTCTTTCTCAGCTTTGTAAAAGGGAACCGGAATCTGCCGCGCACCTCATGTTCAAATGCCACTACTCGATCGGGATTTGGAATTTGATCCATGTGGGGATACAGTCGCAGACGCCTGCTTGGGCCGATCTTCCATCGGTTGAAAGGTGGTGCAATGCTAACAGACTTCTCAACGGCGCAAGCATGAAGGCTCTCAACTCTCTGAAGATGCTAATTTGTTGGGCAATTTGGAACGGGAGGAATGCAAGTATATTTCAAAACAAGGCCTCCTTACCCACTCACGTATTTTCATCCATCAAGGCGGAGGTGCGGACGTGGGTGAGAGCAGGGGCTAAGTATCTAGGGAACCTTATTCGGGAGAGTAATCCCTCTGTGCGTTATATCTGGCCTTTGTGGCTATGTAACTGACAATATGTACTCTTCTCTGCTTAATTAATGAGATGAGGCAAATATTTTGCCTCCGTTTAAAAAAAACATATCATGGTTGCTGCCATTGTTGGTCCACGGCTTGAAGCTAGAAACTGTTAGGCGGTTGCACGCATGTCAAGACCTCGGCCTTCAGCTCCTCTCTTTTAATTTTGCCTATCATGGTCACTGGGAACGACCTACTTCAGTGGTGATATAATCTTGGCATCTTGAATCTGTTTCATAAAGATCATGACAAATTACTGGAGAAAAGAAGCCAGTGTACGTGCAGTGACGCAACTGATCCTCTAAAAGAAAAACCTAATATAAGCCCTCCTCAAAAAAATTCCTTCGCAAATTGACCCAAAGGCGGGGCTATAGCCCCCCGCCGCTCGACACATTGTTGTTGAAAAGCCAAATGAAGGTTGGGACTAGGGATGTTGAAGGTGCAGTGCCTGATCACGTTTAAATTTGGCTCAAATAGACACCGCCTCACGGCGGGCATTCTCACCCATGAAGTAAATTCCTATTTTGGGAAGGCCACCGCCCTTGGTTGGTCGCGGCGCCACTTTTCTATTTACACGGAGACACACCGAATACGCGAACCTTAAGGCTTCTAGCTTAGATGGTGCTATTTTTACTGAGACATACTAAATATGTCTATGGTCTGTGTTATTTTCACACTTCTAATCTTGTATCATTAACATACCATGGTTGTTGCTGTTGTTGGTCCATGGCCTGAAGCTACAAAACTGCTACATGGTTGCATGCATGTGAAGATCTCGGCCTTTAGCTTCTCTCTTAATTTTACCCGTGGTGGCACTGGAACGGCCTATTCCAGTGGTGATATAATCTTGGCATCTTGAATCTGTTTCAAAAAGATCGTGACAAGTTACTGGAGAAAAGAAGCCAATGTACGTGCAGTAACACATGTGATCCTCGTGAGTGAGCAGGGCCAAATGCTAAAAGAAAAATCTAATCTAAGCCCTCTGACCGCTACAACCGAATATCCAAAACTAGGCCATGCATGTTCGTACATGTAAACTCGTACAAAACTGAAACTCCATTGGAAATGGTCGGTGGAGAGAAGAATCCCACGTGATTCTTAGTCCACGGCCTGAAGCTACAAACTACTACGCGGTTGCATGCAAGCCAAGACCTTGGCCTTCAGCTCCTCCCTTTTAATTTTGCCTGTGGTGGTCACTGGGAACGGCCTACTCCAGTGATAATATAATCTTGGCACCTTGAATCTGTTCCAAAGAGGATCACTACAAGTTACTGGAGAAAAGAGTGTACGTGCAGTAATATACGTAATCCTTTAAGAAAAAGCTTCAAGAATATCAAATAAATATGTGCATGCCTGAAATAACCTAGTGACTACTATTATCTGCAGAGAATAAATGTAGGATTAGATGTAGATCCTCCGTACTAATATATCATTTGTCTGCACTGTTTAAGACCTAATCTATTGATTGAATTCAAGTAGTAGGGCATGCTACTCCAAAATGTGGTAATTAAGAGGGGAGGGATTGCTAACCTGCTCAGATTTTTTATCCTGCAATACTCTTGAAGGATATGAGCAGACACTTCCTTGCCTTCTCCTTGGTGCTCAGCTGTTGCATCAACCCATCTCCATTCATCCGTGATGCTAACACAAGCCACAATTTTCTCCCCAAGGCGACTATCTGGTACACCGAAAACCACAGCTTTAGCTACCCCTGGGTGCTGTGACAGCACTAGTTCTACCTGCAAATATTTGAGATGTTGATCATTATGCATGGTCGTTTTTAAAGATGAAGAAACTAACACCTAATATATCAGCTTGAGAAGATTGAAGATCACATCACACGCACGAGTAAAACAAGAAGTACCTCTTCGGGGTAAACATTTTCCCCTCCGCTTTTTATGCGGCCTTTTTGCCGTCCCATGAGCCATAGTTTACCGGTCCTATCTATCCATCCAGTGTCCCCGGTGTCAAGCCATCCATTCCTAACAGATTCTGGTGTATCAGCCGTACTGTTCCCCCAGTATCCAACCATTGTGTGCAAGCCTCTTGTCAAGATTTTCCCCATTTGTGAAGAGGTATTGTTACTTTCATCTCTACCGATTCGTATCTCGACATGAGGTGATGGCTTTCCAACACAAACACCTTCAGATTGCTTGCTTAACTGGTTCCTGGTTTCTTGAAGTTCTGGGTTGTTGATACGCATGAATGTCAGCGATGAGCATGCCTCTGTCATCCCTGATAAAAACAAGTTCAGTACTCAGATAAGAGATGTTACTGTTAGTAAGCATAAAAATGATTACATAATTTTAATTTCTAAAGAAACTGCAGATAAAGTGAAGTGGTATTTGGTGGTAAGAACATACTATACCATAAGCTGAAAAGATAGCAGCGTTAAAAAATAAATGAGAAGCTCCATTTATCAACTCATCTGACAACCCGCCGCCACCATTGAGGATCTTAGTCACCGATCCGCATCCTGATATCTTGTCTTTCCTGATCAAGTACCGAAAGTCAACAACAAACTGGGCATTGTTAGGCTTTTAGATTGTATTTTAGCACTATCGGTTACCGAGAATAGGACAGGAGGTCAGCCATGATTGTGGGAACGGTGATGAAACAAGTCACTTTGTGTTCTTGGATTGCTTTGATAGCTGATTTTGCGTCGAATTTAGGTATCAGGACATGGCAGCCTCCAGCCATCAGGATGGCCAAGCATGAAGAGATCCCTCCGATATGGCATAGAGGGGCTGTATGTAGGTAGACCTGTAACCATACAATAATTATAACAACTATTATTATTTTGTGAAATAAAAAGTCAGTTACACTCAAATAGCATGAAACTTAATAACATCATTTGACGCCCTAGCGAGCAGTGCATGAATTTGGATAAGCTAATGCAATTTTCAATAACTACAGTGGTACATGGATCCTGAAAGCATACATCATCCTCACCGTAGCCGACAACGGCGATTTTTGCTAGAGATTGAATGATCAAAGATGTATGGCTTATTGCTACGCCCTTTGGCTGTCCAGTGGTTCCTGAATCAGGACCAAACATCAATTCAACCTATGTGTTGTCAAAATGCAGGGCTGAAAAGCCTCTAGCACTGCCGGTAAAAGGCTTAATACAAATCGAAGCCAAGAACCAGCCCGGAGCTTTTACCAGATGTGAAGCATATTAAAGCGACATCCCTGGGAGCCGACACGGGCTCCATTTCCGTGGTTCCTCTGCAACTCCTCTTGACATGATCAACTGACACAACTGAAAATAACATGTCGAATGCAGAACATTTACAAACGCCGGTCTTAGATCCTCTAACGATCTATTTTTTGGTCAATCCAAAAAAAGAAAAGAGACAGAGGCATCTCTCCATCTTCTGCATACTTACAGTTTGCACCTTGGCCGGTGTTGACAGGATCTCCGATGGTGACGTAAACGCAGATGAATGAGAAGCTCTGGCTCTCCATCAACCAGAGCGCCCATGAGCTGTAAGCACCATCAAAGATGAATGCCGACGGCCGCACAAGCTCCAGCGCCTGCACCGCCTCCTCGAAACTCTAGACGAGAAGAAAGACGACGGCATTCTTTATTTTTTGCATTCTTCAGAATGACACATTCAGGCAAATGGCCAGCTTCAAATACTCATGCAGCAATACGAGTTGGAGTTTAATTATTTCAGGTCATACTGTATGATGTAGTGCGGAGATGTTGATTTGTTCATCTAGTTAGAGGAAGAAGAATGTGGCCGTATGCATCGCCCAAATGCAGAGGCCGGGGGTCATCTTCCTTTTCTAAAAAAAAAAAAGTTAGAGGAAGAAGAATGCTCTTACCCAGCGGTAGTTGAGAGGGGCAACGATTGCTCCGATGTAAGGGATGGCCAGCAACAGCTCCATGTACTCAATGCTACAGGCGATCACATGAAAAGTTGATGATACTGATATACAATTTTCACTGATGCTCAGATTCGTTTCAAGTATCTTGGATATTGTTCTCTGTGTGTGCCAAGCCCGAGGGTTGACTTGCGGAGGGCCAAGAACAGATGGTTGACTAGCAATTGTGAAATGGAGGAAGAGGGGCAGGCGATGTGAGCTGCAGTAGCCTTGTGCGTACCTGTTGAAGCCGACGACGGCGACGACATCACCGGGACGGACGCCGCGCTCCAAGAGGCCGGCTGCCAGACTGCGCACGCCATCCACGAGCTGAGCACCGTTCAGACGGAGGTCGCCGGAGACGGCCACAGTAGCGCCGGCCCGCCTGGCGAGGATGCCACCGAGGCATTGGGCGATGTGGCCACTTGCCATGAATGAGGCGGGAGCGACGCGGAAGGGAGAGCTCGTGCCATAAAGTGTATACAGGATTGTGAATCCAATCCAAAAGAAGGCTACTTGTTTGGCTGCTAGCACGCCCCGTCACACCAACCAGAGGTCGATGTGCAGCCGTAGGCATCCGTCCGCGACCGTCCGCATCGACGAGTTTTGTATTAGCTCGGACCTACAGTGGTACCCCCTCCGTGTTTTTCGACACTAAGGGAGTGTTCGGAGTCCCTCCGCTTCCAGACTCGGCTCCGTGAAGCCGGCGGAGTTGTAGCCTAAAATACTGGAGCTGGAAATTAGGTGGTCTGCAACTCCTCTAATTTCACGGATCTGGTGGATATTCGAACAAGGCCTAAGTCACATCTTGCTCCCTCCGTCCGTAAATACTTGTCATCAAAATAAATAAAAAGGAAGTATTTTCTCTTTGATGACAAATATTTTAAGAGGATGTATCTAGAACTAAAATACATCTAAATACATTCATTTTTATTCACTTTGATGACAAGTATTTCCGGACAGAGGGAGTACATTATGAAATGAAGAAGGTTTTATTTTGTCTACAGTAGTACTCTACTATTCTTTCGCGGATCAACTCTACTGAACTATAAATTAGGATACACTGTCACACATGTCCGTGCGTTGCATCGGAAAAAAATATAATCACTAATCTAATGCCTCGCGACCACATTTCGCCGCATCACTGAAATATTCTCACTTCCCGTCTCTGTCAACGAGACATACCTCGGAGCATCAGCCATGTAATGTCTGAAATGCTAAACTTCTATACCTTATTTTACTAATAAAGTAAAAGGTGTTTCTCCGGAAAAAATCATCCGTTCATCCATAATTATTTTTTATTTTTTAAGATTTATTCATTCTGAGTTAGTACCATTTTTCTCGAAATAAGTTAAAAAAAGGTTCGCACCAGCGCAACAATGGGCCTCAGCCCATGGGCAGGTGCATGTATCTCGCTCACAATATGTAAAAAAAAGGTTCATAATAAACAACAAAAAATTGCGTCCTCGGGAATCAAACCTAGGACCATAAACAATATTTCATATTGAACATGATAACCAATTATGCTAGCCGGCGTATCCTGAAGCACCCCCGCGCTGGGCCGGCCCATCTAACATTTTCTTTTTTGTATCTTAATTCGCAAAAAAGCACCAGCAATCTCCTTAATTGAGGGATGAGGGTGTAACCACCACGCCACCAAAGTGGCTCTGATAACCTTTAACTTTTCTCCACTTTTATTTGTTCTTTTTCCTTTGTTTGATTTTTGTTTTTTCTTCTTCCTGGTTCGATGAATTGTTCGCAAAACGTGAACGTTTTCTTCAAATCGAACATTTTCTTCAAATTGATGAAATTTTCTAAAAATAGATGAAAATAAATTCAAATCAATTAACCTTTTTTTCAAAATCCCATGAACTTTCTAAAATTGGATGAATGTTTTTTCGAATTTGATGACTTTTTCAATTTCGATTAAAAAAATCAAAATCCATGAACTTTTTCAAATTTGTGAATTTATTTTCAAAATTGATTAACTTTTCTTCTAAATCGATGAACTTCTTTCAAAATCAAAGAAGTTTTTAAAATTTCGTGAACTTTTTTTCAAATTCGATGAACTTTTTAAAAAAATGTAAACTCTTTTTTCAGATTTGAATTTTTAAAATTTTATGAACTTTTTTTAAAAGTCAACGGACAACTGTTAGATGGTGAGGCAGCCAACTAGTTTTTTTAGACAAATTGAAGTAGCAGAAGGGAACTGGTGTGGACTGGGTATAAGCGTTTCCCTTGTATATGTATGTGAGTTACCCTCAGCAAGCCATCTCGAGAGTCAAGAAACAGGTAAAGTGCGGGTCACGGTATCCTGAAGAAATATAGCAAGGAGCAAGGAGAAAGAGAGAGGCGAAATTAAATTGGATTGGCTGAACCCATGCATCAGGCAAATCAGGTCAAATAATAGCCCATGCATTAAGTACAGACTTCATACGTTGGTGCTGCGAGTTGGTCGCTGCTTTCATCACTACACAAGTCGAGGCCTAGGATAGGCTAGACAATACTAGTAAACCAACAGGTTTGTCTCAAAAAAAAAGTAAACCAACAGGTGAACCAACAAAACATTTCAAGCAACTATTTGCACCACATTAGGTTCAGTATCGAACCACCATGACATAAATACCGGTTTACTCAACAAGGTACAATCCCACAAGACAACTCCCACAGTTCAACAAAATGCAGCTGTTGCGCAGCTCTCCGGGCAACGATAGCAAAAACAAGTATACATAGCCATCTGCTCACCATATGGAAGTGCTCACAGGAGGTCAGCGATGTTGGAAGGTAACTCCACCATCTGAGCATTGCAGAACCTTTGGATGTCATACAGGACACGCTCATCAGCACGAGCAATGAAGCTGATAGCGACACCATTCCCTCCAGGCTGCCCACTTCGTTGAACATAACGAATGTATTGTACTGGTTGTGTTGGCAGATCATAGTTGATGACAACAGGGACCTGCAATGTGTCGGCGCCACCAAGATCGGTGGTGATGAGGACAAGGGATGTTCCCGACCGGAGATCCTGGACGGCAACATCTCTGGCGTGCTGGTCCATACCACCATGGCTTGCTGAGACAGTGTACCCCCTTCCTCTGATCTTTTCGGTCAGTGACTTGACCTTATGATGTGCGTTGACAAAGATGATGTTTTGCGTGACCGCCATGGCAGATCAAAAACGATGTCAGCAAACAAAGTGTCAACCAATTGTTATTGTGCCAAGAAAAATCACAACATACATGATATTTTAATTATCTTTTTCAAGAACTGAGAATTCGTTTATTTCTATTTACGAAAACAATTTAAGCCCATGCTCTTCTAAGTATTTTCCATTTATTGTGATTTGGAAAGGAGAGTAACATATTTGATAAATATAGCACAGCGAAGTTCCCAAATGTGCAGTTCTCACTCACCTCCAAAGACCTCTTCAATCAAGCTTGTTGAAGTTGAACTTCCGCATATTGATTGTCCACCTTCAGCTTTTGGAATGTCTTCGGTAGCTCTCTCAGAGTTTATTCTCGTGCCCACCATAGCACTTGCATTGTTTTCTTTAATCTCTCCATCAGTTCTTAACTCTTCAATGAACTTCGACACTTGCAGCAATGTAGCCATGTCTTCTGTAGCTTTTGGAATGTCTTCTGTAGCTCTCTCGGAGTTCGTTCTGGTGCCCACCACAGCACTGGCATTGTTTTCTTCGATCTCTCCATCAGTTCTTAACTCTTCAGTGAACTTCGACACCTGCAGCAATGTAGCCATGTCTTCTGTAGCTTTTGGAATGTCTTCTTCTGTAGCTCTCTCGGAGTTCGTTCTGGTGCCCACTACAGCACTTGCATTGTTTTCTTCGATCTCTCCATCAGTTCTTAACTCTTCAGTGAACTTCGACACCTGCAGCAATGTAGCCATGTTTTCTGTAGCTTTTGGAATGTCTTCTTCTATAGCTCTCTCGGAGTTCGTTCTGGTGCCCACTACAGCACTTGCATTGTTTTCTTCGATCTCTCCATCAGTTCTTAACTCTTCAGTGAACTTCGACACCTGCAGCAATGTAGCCATGTTTTCTGTAGCTTTTGGAATGTCTTCTTCTGTAGCTCTCACGGAGTTCGTTATGGTGCCCACTATAGCACTTGCATTGTTTTCTTTAATCTCTCCATCAGTTCTTAACTCTTCAGTGAACTTCGACACCTGCAGCAATGTAGCCATGTTTTCTGTAGCTTTTGGAATGTCTTTTGTAGCTCTCTCAGAGTTTGTTCTGGTGCCCACTACATCACTTGCATTGTTTTCTTCAATCTCTCCATCAGTTCTTAACTCTTCAGTGAACTTCGACACTTGCAGCAATGTAGCCATGTCTTCTGTAGCTTTTGGAATGTCTTTCGTAGCTCTCTCGGAGTTTGTTCTGGTGCCCACTACAGCACTTGCATTGTTTTCTTCGATCTCTCCATCAGTTCTTAACTCTTCAATGAACTTCGACACTTGCAGCAATGTAGCCATGTCTTCTGTAGCTTTTGGAATGCCTTCTGTAGCTCTCTTGGAGTTCGTTCTGGTGCCCACTACATCACTTGCATTGTTTTCTTCGATCACTCCATCAGTTCTTAACTCTTCAATGAAGTGCAGCAATGTAGCCATGTCTTCTGTAGCTTTTGGAATGTCTACTGTAGCTCTCTCGGAGTTCGTTCTGGTGCCCACTACAGCACTTGCATTGTTTTCTTCGATCTTTCCATCAGTTCTTAACTCTTCAATGAACTTCGACACTTGCAGCAATGTAGCCATGTCTTCTGTAGCTTTTGGAATGTCTTCTGTAGCTCTCTCGGAGTTTGTTCTGGTGCCCAGTACAGCACTTGCATTGTTTTCTTTCATCTCTCCATCAGTTCTTAACTCTTCAGTGAACTTCGACACTTGCAGAAATGTAGCCATATCGCAGGTCTTCAGTTTCTTTTGATGTTCCTTGTCTGAACAATCTTCCAAACCCGACATATGATCAGCTCCTGCTGAGCTTTCACTTGGGGATTGCCCCCCTGTTGCTGCTATCTTCGAGTTTGTTGTGGTGGCTGCCATAGCACTGGTGCTGTTTCCCTTGATGTCTTCATTAACTCTTAACTCTGCAATGAACTTTGCCACTTCCAGCAATGTAGCTGTTTCTGTGGTCTTCAGCTCTTCTTTACGTTCCTTGCCTGAGAAACTTCCAACATCCAAAGAACAATTGCCTGCAAAATCTACTCCAGTGCCCTCTAAATCCATTCCTTTATTCACTGTTTTTGGAGGTACCTCAATACCATCTTCTCTTATATCAGCATATTCCTTCATGACGCTACGATTTTGTTCTGTGGTCTTCAGTTCTTCTTTACATTCCTTGCTTGAGCAACTTCTGAAATCCAAAGAAGAATTGCCTGTGAAATCTACTTCAGTGCCCTCCAAATCAATTCCTTTATTCATTGTTCCTGGAGGTACCTAGATACCTTCTTCTCTTATATCTGCATATTCCTTCATGACGCTAACATTCCGTTCTTCTACTTCCTTCCACTGCCCTTCTATCCTTCCTACTTTGTCTTCAATCATGAACTTGACTAGTCTAGAAGACCATCCAAACACAAAGTGGTAAGAGAAAGGAGCACCAACAAGACATCCTAACGCTATCCTCAACCTAATAGGCTCCTTATCTCCACTTTCCAAACTTTCCTCATCCACCTCAAGCAGAACTCCAACTGCAGATGCACTTGATATAGCTCCTTCCAGTTTCTATATGCACCTGGGACCCCATAGACCAAAAGCCACTCTTTGATCAAGTCAAGCTTTTCCCCATCACCTTCATCCCACATTGCTACACTGAAATTCACCTCCTTTTCATCCATAAATGTTTCTACATCGGGAGGGTTTAAACAGCTTAGTAGGTCATCCTCTGAGTTGAAGGATGCTACGAAATTCTGTCTACCGTCTCTCCTTATATCCCAGTCATCAGTTAGCTTCCAGAACTTGTTTAGTTTAGTTTTCACTCTTGCCGGGTCCAAGTTACAGGTATTAGATGTGATCAGCAGGCAGTGATGGTAGAATTTTTCATTTTCAACAACTTCCTTTGAAGGTTGGATCATGTAGAATGGAAAGCTTGTAGAACGTCCAAATAGCTGGGCCGCAGTACCAAGTTTGTCTTTTATTCTACATTGATCCAAATTGTGTGATGTCTCTTTACAAGCAAAACTCTTCTTTTTACCGGGTAAAGTAGTTGGTTCTTGCTCCGGCGCAGCCTTATTTTTTTGACTATTACATCCCATCGCTTGTGTTGCAATCTGTACTTATTTGGCACTTTCTGGTATAATCTGATGCCCTCTTGCTGTTTATATCAACCTATACAAGCACATATCCCAAGGGGGAAAAAGAGAGAAATCAGGACCAGATCCTTTTAAAGAAATAAAGCGCAAGGAACAAAAGTGTGCTTGTTAGTTAAAATTAAAATGAAGGGGTTTATGGACATATGGAGCATCTATATAAATATGGTACTATTTGCAACCTAAGTACTGAAGCAATGTCTTGATAGTGTCTTTGTTATAAAGTTCAATACATTAAGGTAACCCGCGGTGGTCATGGTGGTGGGCAAATAGAGAATATGCCGCGCAACCAGGTTCGATCCCTAGGGTGTGGCGAGGGTCCGATTGCACCCTTCAATTTTTGTTTATTGCATTAAAATCTTGAAAAAAAAATATCATGCACTTGGAAAAAAAAGTAGTACTAAATTTTCTACGAAAGCTCACAGAAGATCTCATCTCAATAATAGAAATGATAGCGTGTGAGAGACTCAATAACACCTAGAAAACACTTATCACACCGTGAAGATACTAATCAGCACCCGAAAGATGATAAAACATCACTTGAGAGCATTAAATCAAACAGTGAAGTCATGCCATACTTACAATTCAAATATAAAATGTTCACTATGCACGGCCCGAATAAAACCTTATAATAAATCACAAAAAGAACGGTCGGCTGACCGTTCAATCGGGTTAATCTACGCCGTCCCGGGCAGCCACAAGACCAAGTTGCCATGTGATTGTGACCATCAGGCCCCAGCCCTGTCCCCCCTCCCAAATAAAACAGAGTAAATAAACCACAGGTAGCCATCATCAGATCAACTAATGGCCCCCATTAGCCAAGCAGTCATTGTGTAG
Organism: Aegilops speltoides; assembly: GCA_021437245.1. NCBI lineage: Eukaryota > Viridiplantae > Streptophyta > Magnoliopsida > Poales > Poaceae > Aegilops > Aegilops speltoides. The sequence goes on along the minus strand of CM038147.1, from coordinate 360,984,921 downwards.
CATAGCACACACAAGGATTGCCCTTCTTACTCGATCGTGCGCTATGTAGGTTGGGACCCCCCGGAAAACGAAATGGAAAATCAACGGATGTTGGTAGTAGGAGGGTATGCGAGTTGTGAGCACAGCGTGCCGGTCGGTGATGTCTGACCTAGATCGAGAGTCCTCCTGCGCTTCGGAAGACGAACGCCGCCGCGGGATGAGGGGCGGCGGTGGGTGCCACGGTTTAGGGCGAACTAGGGTTTTGAGGACAGGGACGGGGCGGCGGACGATCAGGGCAGGCAGCACTGGCGTAGCCAGACCAGACTACCAGAGGGTGGCCAGGTTTTTTCTTTTTCTTTTGATGAGGGGTCAAAGGGTGGTCGGAACAGCGAAGTCCACCCTGGAATTTTGCAGCCGAAAGCCCATATACTTCGCCACTGTACCGTTTTCTTCGAGAGAAAAAACCAGCATCCCAACTAACCCCAGCGGCCAAGCCCGAAAATCCTATTTGTGCCGCTGGCTGCGTTGAACTGTAGGCGCTTCGCCCCCGGTTTAGGGAACCTTCTAGAGGTTTCATCTGGTTTTTTCTGGATTTGGGAAACTTCTAGAAGGTTCCTTCAATCGGTTTTTTCCATATTCTGTATTTTCTTTTTCCTTTTTCTTTCTCTCATTTTCCTTTTTTATTTTTTTTTCATTTGTTTCTTTTTCGTTTTTATTAATTTAAAATTTGTGCACAATTCAAAACAAAATCACGGTTCCAAAGTTTATGCATAGTTCAGAAAATGTTCACGGTTTCAAAATTAGTTCAGAATTCAAAAAAGTTCACAATTTTATAATTTTGTTCACGAATTTAAAATTTGTTGATGTTTCAAAACTTATACATGATTCAAAAAATGTTCGCAGTTTCAAAATTCATTCGCAGATTCAAAAAATGTTCACGGTTTTATAATTTTATTCACGGATTTAAAATTTATTCATGTTTCAAAATATGTTCACAATTTTACAATTTATTCATGAATTTGAAATTTGTTCATGTTTCAAAATTTGTTCACAATTCAATAAATGTTCGTGGTTTCAAAATTTGTTCACAATCCGAAAAATGTGTGGTTTCAAAATTTATTCACTTTTCAAAAAATGTTCGCGTTTTCAAAATTTAGAGATTTATTCGTGGTTTTAAAAAAATTCAAAATTTCAAAAAGTGGTCGTGATTTCAAAAAATGTTTGCATGTTTTCAAAAATTGTTTGGCTATTTGAAAAAATATACTTGTTGTACAAAAATTGTTCAGAGTGGTTTTGTTGAAATTTCTGTAAACTTTTCAAAAAATGTTCGGGATTCAAAAATTGTTCCCATTCTCAAAAACTGTTCACAAATGTCAGAAAATGTTCACGTTTTCAAAAAAATCATAATTTAAAAATATGTTCGTATATTCAAAAAATCAAAATTTTGTTTTCTTTTTTGAAAAATGTTCGGTATTTCAAAAATTGTTCATGTTATTAATTTTTTGTTCATGTTTTGTTTTTTTTTCCTAAAAAAATGTTTGCCGTTTCTAAATTTGTTCATGTTTTGAAAAAATGTTCACAATTGTCAAAAAGTGTTTGCCGTTTGTAAATAATGTTCGGGACTTTTACAATTGTTCACGGGTGCTATATGTTTTTTGAAAAAAAAATCAAAAAATATAACATTTGGTCAAGTTGAAAATAAATATTTTCCTTTGCAAAATAGGAATCTCAAAATTGTTCATAATTTCCAAGAGAATAGTAAAAAAAATCAATAAATGTTTCAAATCTGCTTCCACTGTCTTTTTTTTTAGGATCATCTGACTCCATTGACTGTTCTTAAACATTTGTTCTAAGCATTTGCTAACTCCCGGCGTGAGCTCTAGTTAGCTGCATGTCGGTAAAGTGCCAGATCACGTGTTCTAGTCCCACAGGCACCTCTTTTTCTCGTGGTTTTTGTGTCATGTTTTAATGCGTCCAACTTCGGTTGTACTGGGCCGGCCCAGTCGTTGATCCCCCTGTGCGGCGCGTGCTGCATTTGCCGCAATATGCGGCGTATAGGAGGTCCCGCCAAGCCCATAGCCCAGGTCGGCCTCATGGCTCGCTTTGACTAGTTCTCGCTCCTGTGTTCGTGGCTGTTTCTTAGGGCATGTCCAACAGTGGTCGCAAATTTTCTTTCGACTCCGTCTGTGAACAGAGACGGGTGCACAATGTTAGCTGCATAAATGCTGACAATAGTTCAAATTAACCGGACGAAATTCGTTCAAACACGACCGAATTTCATATAAACCCAGTCGTATTTCATATTAACATGGCGGATTTCATTACATTTACACAACTAAGTGAAGCTCGTCCGGCTAGGTCTAAATGGTCGCCGATGTCTGTTCCCGTGTCCGGTCATGAGCCCCGAGAACTGAAGCTTCATCGTCTCCAATTCCGCCTCGGTGCTTTCCAGCTCCGCCTCCGTAACCTCCAGCTTCGGAGGACATGGAAGAAGTTGTCCACCTCCACATCGACGCCAAGCGACTAATCAGCCGACGATGTTTGAGTCCACCAAGCTTGACGTCGACGGGAGGGGAGGAGCGGTGGCCTTCCTGGGACCAGAGCAGCGGTGACCTACCGTACACTGCTCTTCCTTGCTGCCGATGGCGCTCGCGGACGTGCCGGCTTCATCGTCGTCGTGGTGGGGCACGAATTCGGCGATGTTCTCCTCCTCGTTAGTCTTGCCGAACACCGCCTAACCCGCCTCATCGTCACGCTCCTTATCTACGGCCGCCACCTCCGCCACCCGCTGTCGATACCGCCAGCGAGCGAGGCAGATCTCATGGGCGGAGCGATAGGACTCGAGCAGTGCCTCCTACTCCGTCATGTCCACGTCCGGCGCGACCGCTCTGCCGACGGCGAGCTGCTCCTCCGCCTGCAGATGCTCCTGGAGACGGTGGTAGGCGGGCGTCGGCCTGCGCCTCCCGGAACTGCTCCTCCTTGCACCATGTCCATGTAATGGGCACGAACCTCGCCGATGATCATGGTGCAATGCACCGGCGAGGGTGGCGCGGAGGAGGAGGATGGCGTCGGGTTCGCATCGGTATCGTCCTCCAATGGGATGTCATCGTTCTCCAGCTGCCTACCGGCCAACCAGCCGGCAGCAATGGCGGTCATCTCCTTCTTCTGGTCCGACGTCAACCCGTCTAGAGAGCTTCGGCGGGGAAGGGATCCATGGTAGGGGTGATGGGAGAGGGATCGGAGGTGGAAGACTGTGGCTATGGCCAGGGCTCCGGTTTTTATAGCAATAGTTGGCGACACAGGGACAGGCGGGTGGCGCCGAAGGAGACGCCTCGGCAACCGTGTGGTCATCAATGTGGGCGACACACGGGCGTATGGGCAGTCGTCGTGTCGTTTGAACGTGCGGCAGTCGCTTGCACCTGGAAGCGACGCGGGCGGCGCTCTCTCCGTAGGAGCGTCGCTTCAATGCCAACGCCAGTGAGCGGTCGCGTCCGCTCTGGCAGGGCATGAATGCAGACGTTGACGCTCTGTAGCGATGCTAACAGAAAACGCGCAGGAAGGGGAGGGTTTTTTTGTTGGCCAGGGCAATCAAAAAGCGGACGTGGGATCGGTTCGAACTCCCGCAAAGCCCCCCACGTTTGTCTTCAGTTTACGGAATGAACCAGGTCCGGACCTTTGTGATGTGACAGTGTAGGGGTTGGTGATCGTTGCGTGTTGGGTATGGTTGTCAGGTTGGTTGTGCGCTTTTAAGGTCGCATGCTCTGTGAATAGTCCGTATATTATTGATTTGTATCGGTTTTTACTTGATTTTACATTAATTAAATGGGTAATTCTCTTCTGATTAATTAATTGATAAGGCAAATCTTTCACCTCCATTTCAAAGAAAAATAAGACCGAACAGCCACCTCCAGCATCTGTACATGCCATTTTTGCAAGAAGTAAATCCTAGTTTGGCCCAGTTTGTACTCTGACTGAAAAGCCCAGTTTTGGCAGTTATTAATAAAAGTCTAGATTTTGACATGCTATTAAAAAATTGCAATGATCCAAAAAAGGGGGAAATAAATTTGGCGTGATAGAGAACTAAAAATCCTAGTGGTTCAAACTAAAAACTGTCATCGTCTTTAAAGCAAATTTTGACATGGTCAAAAGGATTATTATTTTTTCATGAAAATGCACAAAAAAAGTCATAGCAATTTCCATGTGTACATGGTGGCAGAAAATGCGGATTACAATTTGTATGATATTTCTACTATACGCACAAAAAATTGTGGATTAAAATTTGTCATCATGTGGAACACAATAAAGTGCACTGTATATTGTTTATTAGAAATTGCCATGTCTCGTAAAGTAAATTTACCATGGTCTGTAGAAGCAAAAACTCCCATGAACGGTGGAAAAAGCAAAATTTTCCATGAACGTAAAGTATTTTTGCCATGGCAATAAATTAAACCTTCCATGCTCTGTAAAAGTAAATCTGACATAAGCCATAAAAGTAAATTTGTCATATATGTTAAATTAAAATTGCCATGACAATGAAGGTAAATTTGCAATGGCAAAAAAAAGGTAAATTTGCCATGATCAAAATAAAATAGTAAAATTGACATGGCAAGAAAATAAAGTAAAATTGACATGACAATGAATGTAAAAAAATGTCATCACAATAAAAGAAAATTTACCATGCTACAAAGTAAAATTGCCATGTTATTAAAATGGTAGCATGTTTTGAAGATAGAAAATTCATACATTTGTCGTGTGGCTATTCCAAAAAATGCTTCAAATTTTGCTATGATGTATAAGACACTTTTTCCAAAAAAAAAAATAGCATATGACCGTTCCACATAATTTTTTGCGCCATGGTATGCTCAATGTACTCTATGATTGTAGACTTTGTTTCTTGTTCATTTGCCATGCTCAATATACTCAAAGTAAAATTGACATAGCCAATTTACCATGGTCCCATGAAAAGGAAAAAAATTGCCATGAGCTATTAAATTGACATGTAAAAGGTAAATTTGCCATGACAATATAAGTAATTTTGCCATGGTAACTAATGTAAATATGCCATGGCAAATAAAAAGTACATTTTGCTATTGGCAATAGAAGTGAAGAATTTCCCATGGCGGTGTAGTTAAATTTACTATGTTGACAAAGGTAAAATTTCATTGCAATTAAAATGGTAAATTTGCCATGCCAATAAAGTGAAGAAAAAAAACTGCCATGTCTTGCACACCAAACATAGAATGTTGTCGTTCTTTTGCCATGTGGACATTACCAAAAAAGTGTAAAATTTGACCATATGACAAAAGGTTGAAAGTTCATAATTTTATCATTGAGAACATTATGAATCATATTCTGAGGCCTACGAACCAACAAAGCTTAAACAACGTCTGATCTTTTGTGACATCCATTTCCATCTAATGATTTGCCTTGAAGGTTGCCATGGATACACACAAAAGATAAATTCTCACCGGCATCTAGAGTCTGTGATCCCCCAAAATCGATGTTGCATCGGCGGCCGTGGGTTTGGAGCTCCTGTAGAAAAAGCAGGGCATAAAGGAATCAGCTGCACGGCGCAGTCGCGTCGAGCTTCTGTAGAAAACCAGAGCGCCCTCTACGACGCGAGCAGCAGCACCCAGGTCCATCCCATACCTCCGCCCCCACAGCCCAGTGATCCAGTGGGCTGGCCGTCAAGCTCCGCAGGATCTGATGGCAGAGTGGGGGAGAAAGAGTACAAGATGTCACAGAAATCGATCGCTCGGTTGAAAGACCAAGGCTTGCGTCAGGAAAGGTGCATTGCATCGACCAGCCAAATCAGCGCTCGATCCAAAAAACTTAAAATCTGACTTGAACAGATACCATTATTTTTGCTTGATGGATGAAGCCTGTCTGAACGGAGCAAGCAATGAACAACATAAAATCTAACGAAGTGAATCCCAGCAAACAGAGCAATGCATAAGTAACTAAGTGCATGACATAACGTTAACATATTCGAATACACACTAACAAACAGCATAATTAATTCTTGTTCAAGGTAATAATAGGACTTGAATTCAACACTAAACAAAACTGGCGACTGGACAAGGCTTTATGAAGGAAGGCACACAGCTTAGTCGTCAAACAGGCTGAATCCCATCTCGCCATCTGATTCCTCCTCAGGCTCGTCCTTCTTCTCCTCCTCCTTTGGGGCAGCAGCGGCAGAACCGCCTGAGGCAGCAGCAGCAGGGGCAGCAACGGCAAACTTGCTTGGGTCCTGCACAGCAAAACAACACATATTGTGTCAAAAAACTGACATGGAAATGCACAATTCAGAATTAGGCTGTAGTAGGAAGAACCATACAAGCATGACTAGCTTAGCTAACAATGATGCAGCTGCTCATGAATATGATGAAACATGTTACAGATATGAGATGGCATGTCATGTATTACACCATGATCATACCATGATGGCTCCACTAAAAACACTTCTCACACACAGCAAGATTACACAAAGGGGACAGGAAGAGGCTAACACAATCCAAACATATCACTTGTTAAGCTCCAGAATTGGTTAGAAAAGAACAGATGACTAGCTTAGCTAACAATGATGCAGTTGCTCAGGAGTATGATGAAACATGGGCCAAACGTGAGTTGGCATGTCATGTTTTATATCATGATGACTACTAAAAACAAATCTCACAAACCACAGGATTAAATAAAGGGTACTGGAAGAGATAACACAATCCAAACATATAACTTGTTAAGCATCAGAATTGGTTAGAAAAGAACAGATGTCAGTTCATGCCATTGTTCAAGAACAAATTCTAATGCATGTTTCAAGTTAAGATTTCATAATGGGGTCAAAACATTGTACAACAATAATTACCTTGAGGTACTCCTTGATCTTATCAGCATGGTCATACGAGTAGTCTGTCTCCAAAGCAACCGCAAGAACATTCTTGTATGCATTGAGGAACATGTGCGGCGCAGCAGCCATTGTGGGGTATGAGATCGCCAGGGACAGTGAGGCAACCATGGACACACCAGAAGCAAACTTGTCCATCAGGTCTTCCTCAGTGAGGTCAAGAACCTCAGGGCTGAAGACTGACCCACTGTCATAGACATTGCAGATGACCAGCCCATATGAGAAGGGGCGGATACCAAGCTTGGCAAGCAGGGCAGACTCAGAGGAGCCCACCTTGTCACCCTTTTTGATCAGCTCCACAGGGATAGTAATTTCCACAGTACCCTTGTTAATCTTGGTGGGAATGTTGAGCACCTAAACAAGACAAAACAGTAAGAACTTGTGATAAAATGTGATTGAAATGAAAGCATCCAGTGAAAAGTGCTGTCAGCAAATGCTAACCTGGAAGAAGGACGTCTGGGAGGGATCCAGACCAGTGTTGCCAGGGGGAACCACCACATCAACAGGTGCAACTAGCCCAACACGAGCAGGAGCACCAACCTGTGTGTACAAAAACAAGACCAGAATTAACCTGGGATGTCCTAAACTTTACGACAAAGAAATCACATTAAAATGAACAGATGGCATTAGAAAAAAGATAGCATATGCTAAGAATAGAACGCAGCAACTATACAAAGTTATAGCATTTGTTATCTAAACATGCCAATTTGACAGACAGAATAGAACTTCGACAAATATACTTGTTGCTAGGAAACAGCTAAATTGCACACATATTGTGATTCGGAAATAATACAATGGTACTGCTTCACTAACATTTGTGTAATTTACCTAGCATTAGTGTAACATACTGATTCATCAGGATAAAAGAACTAGACTAGCCAATTTACAAATATTCTAAACCTAGGCAAGGGTATCATCAAATACAGGAACAATAAACGAACGCAGACATCACGCATCAGGGGGGCTACATTTCTAGCGGAACATGATAATCATCACGGACGTAGGATATCTCTCTCCATTAACCGCAACCATAAAGCAGCAATCCACCACATAATAAGTCAATAAATCAGGGACATGGAAGATCCGGTCTGAATTTTACCTTGTACTTGGCGACCTCCTCGCGAACCTCCTTGAGGTCACCCTTGGTGAAGATGAGGCCAACGTTACCCTACAAATCGGGGAATCCATTTCAGCTCAAAATTCTCGGTGGAATCAAAAGAAGAAAAGGGGGGACGAGTCCGGCTGCTTACGACGAGGAGGTTGCTGAGCTCAAGGAAGTCCTTGTTGCCGGTCTTCTCCGAGTGCACCTTGATGCAGCGGCGGATGAGGGTGTTCTTGCCCATGAGCACGATGGAGTCACCGCGGAGACCCTTGCGGATCTCCTGGAGCTGCTTGGAGCCGACATTGTCGGCGACGGCGATGAGCACCTTGGTGTACTCCTCGAGCAGCTGGCAGAGCTTCTGGTCGTACGCGATCTTCTTCTCGGCCTTGGTCCTCTTGATCGCCATCGCAGCAGCTACGAGATGGACGGAGGCGCTAACCCTAGATTGCTAAATCTGTGTGGGGGGAGAGAAGCGAGAGGATGAGGACCAGGCTCGGGAGAAGAGCGAGGCGGACGGCTTGCGGCGGCGGCGTCGCTTTAACCTAGGGTTTCGTTGGGGAGGGGTTGGGTATTTATAGCTGCCAGTGTCCTGTGGCTTGCGCTTGGCTAGGGTTGCGATGCTGAAATGGGCCGAATGGGCTTGCCGAGCTGCTTACAGAATGGATGCTGAAAAACAAATAACGGGCCTGCTGAAAAAAATAGCGAGAAGCATTTTCCACTCAAAAAAGAAGAAGCATTTAAACTCCTAAAAAAAGAAAAAGAAAAAACTAGCGAGAAGCATTTGGCGTGCAGAAGGAAGAGACACTCTTACACAGGATTTAATTAGGAGGATTGGTGATGGCCACAACACCAAAATATGGAGACATAATTTGATCCCGCTTGATTATAGGGAAACGTTTACAATCGGTGAGTCGGCCGAACGTTCGGCCGGTTGCACGCACTCGCCCTCGCTTCCAGCCTTCCACGTGTTTTGTGCGTCACCGCGCATTACCACACCCTCCCATCCTTATCTCGCTCCTCTCTTTTATCTTCCCACCGCAGAAATTCCCCATTGTCTCATCTCTTATCTCTGTGCTTCTCGTCTGGCTCATCTCCTACCACCGGCGGGCCTGCCACCACCACGAACCACATCTGCCCCTTCAAAACACCCTAGAACCGACTGTCGTGGTTCTAAGTCTGACAGTAGAAGTAGGGGTAGGTTAAGGAGAGGCGATGTCCTAGCTATGGAGCAGTTGTGGAGACAAAGGATGTACGAGTTGAGCCCTTCAGGAAGAAGTAATGACCCTACGTCTCGGAGCCCCGAGGCGGTCGAGTGGATTATGAGTATGAGTATTACAAGAGTCTGAACCCTTCTACCGTGGAGGGGTGGCTTATATAGAGTCGCGCCAGACCCCACCACCCACATAATGGAGGATTAAAGTACATTAAGCTAGGGGTTCTTGTGCGCCCTCATAAGGTGCCTTAACTATCATTAAGTCTATTCAATAGCACACCGTTCTTGCAGTGGAGTGTCTTGACCTTCGGTGGTCGAGTGAGTCTTCATGGTCGAGTGAGTCTTCCATGGTCGAGTCCTTCGATCTGGTCGAGTGGATTTCTCTTTGGTCGATTGGAAGATGATCTCTTCTACGAGTACCCTTGGGTAGGGCGTTTAGGTCGAGCCTATGACCCTACCCTAGGTACATGAATCCATCATTAGCCCCGAATGGATTGAGGCTTGAGTGAAGGAGGAGTTGAAGTTGTTTCGATCGCTTTTGCATTCAGCGGCGTGTCGTCTCGGATCAAGATCTTCTTTGTTGATAACAAGAAACCTTCCTTGAGTCGACTTGATCCATTCTTGTTCTTTAGTCGAGTGACTATTTCTGCTATACCGGAGTAACAAATCGCAGAGAATCTCGCGCTTGACAGACCGATCCATCGCCTGCGGATCTCGCGGGGTACGAAATTTGGGGACGCGCGCGAAACGGAACAGACTGCGGCGCTTGGATGGGACGTAACAGGCGCCTCGATTTTCGCGCCGCTTTCTCCGCCACGTATCGCGCCGTGCGGCCGCTCGGGATATGATTAGATCGCTTGGGTCCACATGTCATCCACTCGGAAGAGATGCTATAAATGTAACTCCCGGAGGCTCGTGCACGATATCTGTTCTTTCTCCCCATTCTCTCGTCTCGCTCTCCACCTCCTTCTTTGCTCTTTTGCCATATCTCTCCTTGCGCATCCGCCGCGCGCCATGGGCAAAGAGAAGACGACGATCTTTGGAGCGTCGCGAAGAAAGCGTCGGCGGCGGAGAAAGCGCCGTGGTGAGAAGGCGAAGGAAGATCCACCGGTCATGGCGGTTCCTCGTCGAGATCAAAGCTGCCGAAAGGCTGGGTCGAGGGGACTGGATCGGTCGACGATCGTGGAGAAGGATCTCCTTGATATGGCCAACGATGGTTTGATTCCTCAACGCCGCAAGACTTCTCGGCGAGAGTGGCAGCCCCAACCGAAGAGGGTGAGTGTGTGCTTTTGGCCACCCATGTCGACCGAGGTTTTCGTTGCCACCGAGTGTATTCTTAGAGGTTTTCTGAATTTCTTTGGGGCTCAGCTCCACCATTTCACACAAACTCCATTGCATACCTTGCTGCGTTTGTATCTATGTGTGAAAACTTCACGGGATGTCGACCTTGACTGGGCTTGTTCAAGTACATCTTCACATGTCGCTCAGACCGTGAAGAAAGCAAGTCTGGTGACGAGAAGACCAGTGTAGTCCAGATGTGTGGTGGTTTAGGAGTCAGTTGAGGAGCAAAAGCACTTTTCCAGCTATGCATTTTCCGAGTCGGTCGAGGTTGGCGATCGACTGGTTCTATTCGGAACGAGATGGCGCTGGACGGTCGGTGGCCTCCCGAGTTTACCATGAGTCGAGTGAATAAACCCTCCTCCCCGAAAGTTGTTCTGAAGAGAGGGCTGAAGTGAAGATCTTGATGGACCGAGTGGTGCAGCTGGTTAGGGGCGTGTGGTGGCATGGACCTTCGGAGGTTTTTCTTGAGGCGAATCCAGCCCCTTGGTTCGAGAGCCCTTGTATGTGGTTGTATTGCGGCATCGAAGGCGAGACTCGCGTCCACCGGAGGCGATCGGCGATCTTTGTTGTGGAAAGATGGATGGCTTCAATCACTGGAAACAAGGACAATCTCGCGGATCCGGAGGATTTCTCCGCTTGATCGTGATGGCGTTCGGATAAGGTACACTTGTTACATTTTACATTGTATGTCCATCGAGTGTGCTACGTAATTTGGTCGATGAACTCGCTTTGATATCTCCGGGCCCTCACAGAGTGTACTCAATGCCCAACGGCGCCTGAGTTCCGACCGAGGAAGGGAAGCCGGTGGAGGTGAGAGCCAAGAAGAGTGGAATTCAGATGACGCAGGAGGCAGCGACAACGGCGATGGCGATGGCGAGGACGACGAGGACGACGAGGAGGAAGTCGCACCACCGCGCTTGGAAAGGCGGTCAAAGCTTGTGCATGACCTTTGGTGAGCGGTAAGGAGGTCGCGATCGCCTCGCGATCGACCAAACGCCTCGGACCGCTTCTCCGTGCCGATCGAGAAGGCGCCAAGCAACGAAGGTAGTTCCGCCGAGGACGACCAAGCCTTTGCCAAAAATGAAGGTGTCCATCCCTACCATCTCAGGGTAAACACATTGCTTAAGTCTTCTTGCTTCAAACAAATTTTGCCTCTGATTGATATATGAATTGGTCGACTGATTCTTTGGACTTTCAGTGCTGCGACTTCTGAAACCTCAGTTAAAGTTGATAACCATGAGATGGAGGACGCTGCCACCTCAAACCTTGGTATTATATCCTTAATTCCTGTTCTCAGTCGACTGACTCAAGATTCCTAATCTCAACTTTTCTTGAAGCTCACCGATAACATCATCACTCTCCCGATGGCGATGATGAGGATGAGGAGCCTTGAAGGCTAGGAGGAGCAGGAAGGCAACCATTGGCAGAGAAACCCAAGGAGCAGCGGCACCCGAGACCATCATGACGGAAGGGAGGCGGCACTCGACATACCGTGACCTTGCGGTGTGCGTGACCGATGCTTTCGACCCACCGTCGAGTCTTTGGACAACCTTCGATCTTCACCACGCACCACGTCCCGGAGGACCAAGGCGATCTTTGCTAAGGAGGCGATCCGTCAGCGGGGATCATGATGGAGCAAGTGAAGATCGCTCGGGATCGAGCCAAGCGACTTACGATGCCGGCTCGCCCTTGAGCAATGTTGGTCGATCGACCACCACATTACTGTTAGGATATGCTATCGAGACTTTTTTTCGAAATTTATAGCAATAGCAATCACCCTTTGGGTGTGTCGATAAAAACTCCGTGTGAGCAGGGCACGCTGAGTGCACCCGTGGTGTAGTCCCCAAGGCTAAGGTCATTGCTGGCGATCGGTCTTAAACTTCATAAGTAAATATTGATCATCACTCGAATGAAGCGAATGTGTTTACGAGACCGATGGGGCACGCTGAGTGCACCCACCGGGTGTAATCCCAGAGGTGATCGATTGCTGGCGATTGATTCTGATCTGAAGATTCTGTCGTGATCGACACTTTTTTTTTTTTGTTGGTCGATCGTCGACTCGCTTAGGCTTACTAAGAGCGGGCGGTCGATTGGTCGACTCGCTCTTTCTTGGTCGATCGGGTCGACTATGTCTTGAAATAAGACCGGTGGGGGCACGCTGAGTGCACCCACCGGTGTAATCCCCGAGACTATGGTTGAATGCTTGCATTCGATTGTAGTCTTAGAAACGCATCATTTTCTTGATTCACTCGAAGTGGATTATCTCGATATTTTCGCAATCGACTCTTCGCAGAAATCTTGTGATCTTTATGCACGCTACACGAATTGGAGCGAAACATATTCATTTGGAGTTGGACTTGAAGTGGTGCAAGAGAACTGATGAAGGCGAAGGAGGAGACCAAAGGTATGTTTGGTGAGATTTCGACGACTCTGTCTTCCTCCCACTTGTTTCAAGCTTGACTTTCTTTGTGATTCTGAGCAAGGTGAAGGAGGCTCAAAGGAAGAAGGAGCTCGAGTTGTCCGAGAAGATCAAACTTGCGATGAAAAAGCGCCTCCGTTGCCAAGCTTGAACAAGAGAACGCCGATCTGAAGGTTGCTCGGCGGCGCCGCAAGGATCTTGAACGGATGAAAGTCGACAAGAAAAATCGACCGAGAAGATCCTCCAATGGTGGGAAGAAGAGCGAGATGGAAAGCTTCTTGGCGGCCTTGCTAAGCTGTTTCTCGGCTCGAAGGTAACCTTTTCCACTCGACCAATCTCCTCAACTGTTATGTTTTCACTTGACTGTTTTCCGACTCGTAGTTTTGTTTTTGCGAGTTTCGCGCAACTTTGAGGAAGAGACCAGCCACCGGAGAGCGAACCTTGATCCATCAATTCCCGGTGAGCGATGAAAGCGCCATGAGTGTCTTCCGATGGAGTCAGCGTTCTTCTTGTTGTGGATTACCTCGCAAGGCGAAGGTGGCTACGTCCGCATCGACTCGACGCCTCGCCCATCGAGACACTCCAAAATGACCTTGAGTCATTGATGGGTCGATTGTCGCCGTCCCCGACCGAGTGCAAGAGTGGAAGAAATCTTGACCCGGTGCGGTGCGGACGTTGCCCTATGTCCGGCGCGAGTCCATTGCAAGGAAGCTCGAGAAGATAAGTTGGCGGCTCTCGAGTGGCCAATACCAAAAGCACGACTTGTAACCTTCATGGAGACTTTCATCGCTGCTGCCACGCGAATTGCGGACGGGATTGATCTTGACGAGTTCGTTGCTCCATCCACCCTCCACGGGAGGGTAAAAACTTTCTTTGACCTTAAATTTGCCTCGGTATGCGAGTGGAGTTATAACCGATAAAACCTTACTGTGCTTGGTGCTGAGCACTCTCGGTTATTTTAGGTATCGACCTAAATTTGGATTGAGCGTTTGGGTATGATTGCTCTTGGCTTGAATTGCTCTTTGCGTGGTCAACAATGGGATCTTGATTGCAATCGACTTATTCCTTAGGCGAGCACGAGCTGCAGCTAAGCCTCCGAGTGAAAGCATGGCTTATCACTCGGTAGGATTTAAATAACTTAGGCGAGCGCTGGGCTGCGGCTAAGCCCCGAGTGGGAGTTTTGCTCTCCACTCGGTAGGATTTCTTTATCTTAGGCGAGCCACTGGCTGCAGCTAAGCCCCAGTGGAAGGTTTGCTCTCCACTCGGTAGGATTCTTTATCTTAGGCGAGCACCGGGCTGCAGCTAAGCCTCCGAGTGGGAGGTTTGCTCTCCATTCGGTAGGATTTCTTTTATCTTAGGCGAGCACTCGGGCTGCAGCTAAGCCCCCAGTGGGAGGTTTGCTCTCCACTCGGTAGGATTTCTTTTATCTTAGGCGAGCACCTTGGGCTGCAGCTAAGCCCCAGTGGGAGGTTTGCTCTCCGCTCGGTAGGATTTCATGATCGACACGTTGTATTTGTGTCGAAGCTCGGAGAAGAGGGTCATGATCGACACGTTGTATTTGTGTCGAAGCTCGGAGAAGAGGGTCATGATCGGCTGCACCTCGCTTTCCTTGAATAAACTTCATACTTAGGCGAGTCCTTGGACTGCAGCTAAGCCTCCGAGTGAAAGTCCGGCTTACCACTCGGTAGGATTTTTAATAACTTAGGCGAGCACTGGCTGCAGCTAAGCCCCGAGTGGAAGTCGGCTTACCACTCGGTAGGATTTGTAAAACACTTAGGCGAGCACTGGCTGCAGCTAAGCCCCGAGTGGAAGTCGCTTACCACTCGGTGGGATTTTAATAACTTAGGCGAGCACTGGGCTGCAGCTAAGCCCCAGTGGAAGTCCGCTTACCACTCGGTGGGATTTGTAAAACACTTAGGCGAGCAGCGAGCTGCAGCTAAGCCTCCGAGTGGAAGTCCGGCTTACCACTCGGTAGGATTTTTAATAACTTAGGCGGAACGGATTCGCGACTAAGCTACCTTTCGGGGAGGTGAAAATTGTACTTGACTCAAAGTAAAAGTGACAAAAATTATGAAGGAATTATGACACTATTGCTTCAAAACGCTACAAGAGTGCTTTATTACAATTCTTCCGAGTGAAAAAACTTTAAGTGTAAAGCAGGCGGAGTAGATCCGCATTCCAAGCTCGGGGCTCATCGATATCGTGTTCGACATTGTAGAGGCGATATGCCCCATTGTGGAGAACCTTGGTGACGATAAAGGACCTTCCCGGAGGGAGCAAGCTTATGTTGCTTCTGCTGATCCACCGAAGGACCGGATCCCCTTCTGGAAGGCTCGACCTCTCACATTTACGGCGTCTGGTGGCGCAAGTCTTCTTTGGTAAATGGTCGAGCGGATCAAAGCCATTTCCTTTCCTCTTCCAGAGGTCGTTGCATCTGACGCGCTTGCTCGACACGCTTCATTATAAAGTTCAATTCGTGGAGCATTGTGAAGGAGATCACTCGGTAAAACTGCTTCGCCTCATAGACGGGAAAAAGGAGTTCTCGGTCGACCGATTAGGCGTGGTCCGCAGACCCCAAAGCGAAGGAGTTCGTCGACCCAAGCACCACCGCATGCTTGAGATCTCGCATCAAGCGGGGCTTCGGACCCTTGAGGATCAATCCATTGGCTCGTTACGCTGTCCATTCATTGTGGATGGGCAATCAAGCGTAGTCGACTCGTATGCCTTGGGAGTTGCGAAACCCTTGAATTCTTCCGAGTCAAAATTGACCCATTATGCGTGATAATGTGCGGGACTCCATATCGAGCGTCAACTTTCGATGAAGGAAGCAGCGATACCAGCGTCAAGTTTTTGATCGGCTTAGCCTCAATCCATTTGGTGAACTTGTCGATTGCTACGGTACATGCGTGAAGCCGCTCCGACCCGTTCGCAAGGGACCGATCATGTCCAACCCCATCTTGCAAAAGGCGGATGAGCGGAATGGTCTTCAAGGTCGACGCGGGCTTGTGTGACATATTAGAGTAGAACTGACATCCTTCGCACTTATCCACTATTTCTTTCGCCATCTCATTTGCTCTTGGCCAGTAAAATCCTGCTCGGTATGCTTTGGCTACAATGGTCCGAGAGGACGCATGGTGACCACAGGTCCCCGAGTGGATATCATTGAGTATGACTCGACCTTCTTCAGGTGTTATGCATTTTTGTCCGACTCCCGTTGGGCTTTCTCATATAATCGCCCATTGATAACGGTAAAGGCTTTGGATCGACGGACGATCTGCCGAGCCTCTTCCTCATCCTCTGGGAGTTCCTTTCTCGAATATACGCAATGTATGGAATTGTCCAATCGGGAGTGACCACTAAAACCTCCATGACCAAGTCGACCACCATGGGACCTCAACTTGATCGAGTCTGTGGCACTCTTGGGTTGTGGGGCTTCCTCATGTAAGGATCTTCCCGACCGACGGAATGTGTATATGTTCCAAAAACACGCCACTCGGAATGGCTTCCCTCTTGGACCCTATCTTCGCCAGTCATCTCTGACTGATTTTTCGATCGGGGATGTGATGGAGTTCAACCCCTCAAACTTCTTTTCGGCTTCCTCCTGCATTGCAATATCCGGTCATAGCGGGCTTCTCACGCCCCACTCCTTCATCACTTGATTGACTACTAAATCTGAGTCGCCATAAACCATCGAGGCGACGGACGCCGAAAGTGAGATGGCCATGCGCAATCCATAAAAGAGGGCCTCGTACTCTGCCTCATTGTTGGAGGAATCAAAGTGAATCTGGAGCACATACTTAAGCTTATCTCCTCGGGGAAACCAGAACAACTGACACAGAACCATTCAAACATCTTGGAGCCGTCAAAGAACATGGTCCAATGCTCTGAGTGAACTTCGATCGGTTGTTGTTGTTCGATCCACTCGGCAAGGAAATCTGCTATAGCACAGGACTTAATGGCTTTCTTTGCCTCGAATTTGATATCAAGGGAAGAAGTTCAATCGCCCACTTTGCCACTCGACCGGTTGCGTCTGTTATGTAAGATCTCGATAAAGGGCGTCGGCGGCGATCGTGACAGAGTGATCGGAGAAATAGTGAGCAACCTTCTTCGTGGTCATGTATATGCCATACACAAGCTTCGATAATGAGGGTATCTCTGCTTGGATGGAGTCAAAACTTCAGATAAATAGTACACCGGCGTTGAACTTTGAAGGCGTTTCCTTCCTCTTCCGCTCGGCCGTAAGCCTGAGTCGACAACTTGTCCGATGGCTGCAATGTAAAGCAACAGAGGCTCTTTCTTGTTGGAGCGGCAAGCACCTATTGGGTGGAGAGCGAGCTTTTAGCTCGACAAACGCTGCATCGACTTCCGAGTCCACTCGAACTTGTCGACCTTCTTCATCGATCGGTAAAGAGGCAATGCCTTTTCACCGAGTCGTGAGATGAATCGACTTAAAGCGCCAAGCATCGAGAAGCTTCGGACATCGTGCACTCGCACAGGCGTTTCATTCGGAGAATAGTGCCGATCTTCTCGGGTTAGCGTCGATTCCTCGTTGGAAGCGAAAACCGAGTAGTTTCCACGGGAACCCGAATGTGCACTTTGACGGATTGAGCTTGATATCGTGCCGTCGGAGGTTGGCAAATGTTTGGCGAGGTCGTGAGCAGTCGGAACCTTTTCGCGACTTAACGACGATATCATCCATATATGCTTCCACATTCCGGTGATCCGAGTGGCGGACACTTCGAATCATTCGCATAAATGTGGCTCCGGCATTCTTGAGGCGAATGGCATGGTGATATAGCGAAGCACCGAATGGAGTGATGAAAGCTGTTTTTATTTCGTCGGGTCCATCTGACGGATCGATGATACCGGAATATGCATCTAGAAAGACAATCTCTCACACCCCGGTCGAGTCGACAATTTGATCGATGCGGGGAGAGGAAAATGATCCCGGGCAGGCTGATTAATGTGCTTAAAATCAATGCACATGCGGAGGAGTTATCCTTCTTGGGGACCATGACAACATTGGCGAGCCACTCGGGTGGTAAATCTCTCGGATAAATCCTGCTGTCAGCGATCGATAATGGACCGTGCATCAAAGCTCGGTTCCACGGGTCATTGGAACCCTTCGCCCGTCTTGAATTGTCTTCGTCATCTTGTCGTCGAGGCGTATGACCCTTCCCTCGGAGGGAGAGGGCATTCGACGCCTATCATCTCGGTCGACTCGGTCTCCGAGCTGCTCTCGCCGGTTGTCGCGCCCTTCCCACCGTGGAGGCGATCTGGGATCGTGTGAGCCGATGGGCGGTGTTCGCAGCGACGGATCGATTGTGAATCTGTTTGCGCGATGCGACACGGCTGAGTTCGGTCACCGCTTTGCTCGGAGTAAATCTACGATCTGCTGCAAGCCTCTTCGACTTCATTGGGGACGGTGGATGGACTCTGCTATGCGAGTTCTGTTGCTAAATTCTGAATAGGCGTCACGGTATACGAAGTCGGCGGGAAGAGCCGACGTCGACCGGATTCGGGAGCCGTTGCTGCAGCTCGTCGAGTGCTGTTGAAGATTCTCCAGCGAGTGCGTTCACCACGTTGCCAAACGTGCTTCCTCCAAGGCACGAGCCTCGGGGTTTCTCCGACGATGGGAGTATGTAGCGCATCCATGTTCTGCGGCGAAGATCCTCTCTGTAGAGAGTCGAGTGTCTCGGGCTGGTACTCCTCGTGTTCATGCATGTGGTCACCTCCTCCCGGCTCCTCCACCGCGGGTGTAAACCGGGAGGGGCTGCGAGGGCCGTCGACCATGAGAATCTCCGCGCGGATCACTGCTATCACATTCGGATCGCTTCTCTGAGCGGTCGACAGTCGAGCAGTAGAGGGATTCATCGGGCTCGATAGCGCGACTTGGGCGGTGGCTGTCTGGCGAGCCACGCGTGCTTCACCCACCGCTGAAGCCTAGACCGACCAGAGCGCTTATTGGTGGGAGAGCTGGGCGGTGATTGAAAAGGAGTCGACCGTCTGGTCGGCGGTTGCTGCTGACAAAACGCCGCGAACACTGCGCGAAGTCGCCGCCCATGGACGGGGGCGCCTCGGCGTCAAGAGGGGCCTCCACGGAGCCATCTTGAGTCGTCGGCGACAAAAGTGAGAGCACCGAGGCGGATCTCGTGCCCCGCGCTCAAAACTCCGAAGTCATCGTGATGAAGGTACTCGGAAGTACAACAACTCCTCCACAAATCGCTAGAACACCATTACGGTGGGCGCCAACCGTCGTGGTTCTAAGTCCGACAAGAGAAGTAGGGGTAGGTTAAGGAGGCGATGTCCTAGCTATGGAGCGATTGTGGAGACAAAGGATGTCTGAGTTCGGGCCCTTCCGGAAGAAGTAACAGCCCTACGTCTCTGAGCCCCGAGGCGGTCGAGTGGATTATGAGTATGAGTATTACAAGAGTCGAACCCTTCTACCGTGGGGGGGGTGGCTTATATAGAGTGCGCCAGGACCCTGACCAGCCCACATAATGGAGGATTAAAGTACATTAAGCTAGGGGGTTCTTGTAGCGCCCTCATAAAATGCCTTAACTATCATTAAGTCTATTCAATAGCACACCGTTCTTGCAGTGGAGTGTCTTGACCTTCGGTGGTCGAGTGAGTCTTCATGGTCGAGTGAGTCTTCCATGGTCGAGTCCTTCCAGTCTGGTCGAGTGGATTTCTCTTTGGTCGACTGGAAGATGATCTCTTCTACGAGTACCCTTGGGTAGGACGTTTAGGTCAGGCCTATGACCCTACCCTAGGTACATGAATCCATCACCGACTACCTTCAATGCCCCGACTTTTTTCTGCTACTGCGCCATGCGCAACAATCAGGAGACAGGGAAGCTACAGGTGTTGTGTGCTTTCTTTATGGCGGTGGTGGACGCCGTATCAGCGGGGAGGTGGGGCTGCGTCGGCTCTCCGCGAGTCTGCACCATCGGCTGTGGTGCTGCGTCGGCTCTCCGCGGGTCTGCACCATCGGTTGTGGTGCTGCAATCAGCTACGGCCAGAGTTGGAATCGGCATCACCGAAAGCTGCAACCGACAGTGCACCATGGCCGGGGACGACGTCCACAGGATGCTACGGGCAGCGACGCGCGGATGCTGCAACCACCGGAATGGGATGCTAGAACCGTCTATTGAAAAAGCTTCCACCGGCGAAAAGGAAAGCTACTGCTGGGGCAGCTGCTACAACCCAGCGATGGTAGAGTGCTGCAACCGACCAGCAAAAAGCTGGAAGTGACGACTGTTGTGACGCCCTCGATTCAATCGTACACTAATCATGCACGCAAATGTGTACGATCAAGATCAAGGACTCACGGGAAGATATCACAACACAACTCTAGACACAAATTAAAATAATACAAGCTTTATATTACAAGCCAGGGGCCTCGAGGGCTCGAATACATAAGCTCGATTACACAAGAGTCAGCGGAAGCAAGAATATCTGAGTACAGACATGAGTTAAACAAGTTTGCCTTAAGAAGGCTAGCACAAAAGCATCTACGATCGAAAAGGCAAGGCCTCCTGCCTGGGAGCCTCCTAACTACTCCTGGTCATCGTCGGTCTCCACGTAGTAGTAGGCATCGGCGGTGGCATCTGGCTCCTGGGCTCCGACATCTGGTTGCATCAACCGGAAAGAAGAAGAATATGAGAAAAGGGGGAGCAAAGCAACCGTGAGTACTCATCCAAAGTACTCGCAAGCAAGGATCTACACTACATATGCAACATTATCAAAGGAAGGATGTATATGTGGGGTGGGCTGCAGAAATGCCGAATAGAGAGAAGGCCTAGTCCTATCAAAGACTAGCAACTTCGAAACCACCATCTTGCGACAAGCAGGAGGGAGTAGAGTAGCATAAAGTAAAGTAGTAGTAGTGTTATCAACCTCGCCAGAGATCCTTTCTCGACTCCTGCGAGAAAGCAATCCCGAGCCATACTATCCGGTTATCACCTCATCACAATCCATTACTCATCACCATCCAATTCTCATCACAAGTATCCGATTCTAGTTGTATCGATCGGGATACAACTCCAAGTGTCCGTTATCGTAGGGACGGGCTATGCATAGATTAGTTCTTCCTGCAGGGTGCACCAACTTACCCACCACGCCGCTTAACTCCGTGGGACAAACTTTCTGGGTCATGCCGGCCTCGGCCAAACAATACGCCGCAACCCGACCTAGGCTTAATAGAGAGGTCGACATGCGAACTAAACCTATGCCCCGGGGTCATGGGCCATCTCCCGGGAACTCTCTTGACGTTGCGTGGGCGGCGGTGAGCGACCTAGCTACCTCCTTTAAAAGGTAGGAGCTTACCAGTCCAACCCGTGGCCGCTCCGTCACGACGTCTAATAAGCTTGGTGATGCATACGATGCGTAACGCCCATACTATGCCCACGTGATGGTTAGTGCTATCGGGCGAGGCCCCTCGGATCAAATATCCAAATCATAGTGGATTAGGAGCGCGGTAACAAGCAGAGACTCACGAAAGATGTGACCCCGTTGCCCCGTCTCGAGGACTTGCGGCAAGGGCTAGGAATGCCCGGCCACGCCTCGTAATTATCTCGCGGGCACCCTCCAGGTCAACCCGACTCCACATCACTCGCAATTAAGCTCGCGCGGGCACCCCTCAGGGTCGACCCGTCTTTCCAAGTAACATTGGTAAAGTCCAAGTATCCGTGTGTCCAAACATCAAGGGGAAAACCCGAGGAATCACCCTCGATGAATTCCACTAGATGTAATCATCAAGGTGAACGTAAGAGGAATCACCCTCGAGGTTCACACTTGAGGGGTTGCACGACAGAGTCGTATCGAAAGTGGTTAAGAAGGAAATCACCCTCGATGACCACGATCAAATGACTACACTGCAGGGTTAACATCAGAAGTGTTGAAGAGGTTCACCCTCGGTACTCGATAGTAACCCAGTAGTGTCGAGCAACTAAGGGGAAGTGATGTGCGGTGTCGGGGCCTGGTCTTCGATCACGTAGATCGAGTCGTCGATGATGTAGCAGGGGCAACAAGGACAAGTGGGGGTCACTGATGGATCACTAATCAACCTATACTAAGCAGTTTAGGATAAGCAGGTAAGGTACAACAGCAGATACAAAAGCAGGCTATGCATTAGAATAGGAGCAATCAATAACAGTAGCAAAATCTAATGCAAGCATGAGAGAATGGAATGGGCGATATCGGGATGATCAAAGGGGGCTTGCTGGTTGCTCTGGCAAGAAAGGGCCGTCGTCGGCGTAATCGATAATGAAGGGCATCGGTCTCGGGGTCTCCGGAGAGAAGAGGGGAAGAAAGCATAAATATAAAGCGAGCATAGCATCACAAAGCATAACATGGCAATAAGTTGTGCGGATGTGACCTAACGTAAGGCTACGATATAGAGAAGGGAAATTCAACCAGAATGTTTTCCGGTTACGGACTGTGTCATCTGAGATGACCGAAGGGGAATGTCCCATGTTCAGCATGCTAGGGGCATGTGACAGATGAACGGACCGCGTATTCGGATTCGTTGGATTTTCTGAGCAACTTTCATATAGAAAACATTTTCATCGGAGTTACGGTTTAATTACTATGAATTTTTAAAGTTTAAACAATATTCTGGAATTATTCAAAAATAACAGAAAAGGAATATGATGTCATCATGACGTGCTGATGATGTCGATGAGTCAGCAGACTTCGTGACGAGTCAACCGACGGTGGGTCCCACATGTCATAGACAGAGGGCTAACAACGGGTTATTTTAAAAGAACAGGGGGGTTAATTAGCAGTTGGGCCCCACATGTAAATGACTAATTAGCTAAACTAATTACTTTTAAATATAAAACTGGTTTAGTTAAATTAAATACGCGGCGGGGCCCGCATGTCAGTGGGCCAGAGTGCCCAGTCAGCAGTTGACCGAAGTCAACAGGTCAGCCAGGCCCACGGGTCAGCGACCCAGCGGGTGGCCCCAGCCGGCCAGGTCAGCAGTGGTGCCGGAGCTAGCTCCGGCGACCAAAGCAACGGCGGCGCCTCGCCGGAGTTGGCTGAGGCCAAGACTCTGAGGGCCTCAAGACTGCGGCTTGGACCTAAGCGCGGACCGGCGCCCGCGCCACGATGGTGATGACGACCGAGCGTCGAGGCCGGACGAACATCGCCGGTGGCGCAGCAGAAGGCGGCGGCGTTGAGGCGTGTCGGGAAAAGCCTACGGGCGCCAAATCGGTCATGGTGGTCGCGTTCGAATGGGCCTTCGACGCCGCATCCATCTCGGTGGGCGGGCGGACGATGGCGTTCGACGCATGTTGGAAACGAGGCTAGAAGCGCGAGAGGGAACGAGAGGAGAAGGATGAAAGGCTCACCGAGCGGCACAAGGAGGCGGTGATAGGCTTAGTAGCAGCAGGAAGTCGTGGGAGAGGAGGAAGATGGCGGCGACCGTGGTGGACGGAGGTTGAAGACGGGGAGGCAGTGGGTTCCCTGGTGGCTTCCGACCCGAGCCCGTGGTCGGGGAGGGCGTAGCAGAGGTCGGCGAGGCAGGTGGACACGCCGGAGGTGAAGGAAATATGCCCTAGAGGCAATAATAAAGTTATTATTTATTTCCTCATATCATGATAAATGTTTATTATTCATGCTAGAATTGTATTAACCGGAAACATGATACATGTGTGAATACATAGACAAACATATAGTCACTAGTATGCCTCTACTTGACTAGCTCATTAATCAAAGATGGTTATGTTTCCTAACCATAGACATGTGTTGTCATTTGATTAATGGGATCACATCATTAGGAGAATGAGGTGATTGACATGACCCATCCCGTTAGCTTAGCACTTGATCGTTTAGTATTCTGCTATTAATTCCTTCATGACTTATACATGTTCCGGTAACTATGAGAATTGTGTAACTCCGTTTACGGAGGAACACTTTGGGTACTACCAAGCGTCACTAGCGTAATCGGGTGATTATAAAGGAGTACTATAGGTGTCTCCGAAGGTACATGTTGAGTTAGCATAATTCGAGATTAGGTTTTGTCACTCCGATTGTCGGAGAGGTATCTCTGGGCCCTCTCGGTAATGCTCATCACCTAAGCCTTGCAAGCATATAACTAATGAGTTAGTTATGAGATGAAGTATTACAGAACGAGTAAAGAGACTTGTCGGTAACGAGATTGAACTAGGTATTGGATACCGACGATCGAATCTCGGACAAGTAACATACCGATGACAAAGGGAACTACATATGTTGTTATGCGGTTTGACCGATAAAAATCTTCGTAGAATATGTAGGAACCAATATGGGCATCCAGGTCCCGCTATTGGTTATTGACCATAGACGTGTCTCAGTCATGTCTACATCGTTCTCGAACCGTAGGGTCCGCACGCTTAAGGTTTCGATGACAATTATATTATGAGTTTATGTATTTTGATGTACGAAGTTTGTTGAGTCCGGATATGATCACGGACATGACGAGGAGTCTCGAAATGGTCGAGACATAAAGATTGATATATTGGACGGATATATTTGGACACGGAAAGGTTAGGAGAAGTTTGGAGCTCGGGAGGTTACGGAACCCCGGGAGGTATATGGGCCTTATTGGGCCCATGTAGGAGGAAGAGAAGGAGCAGGGGAGGCGCGCCCCAAGCCCAATCCGATTGGGGAGGGGCGCCCCCTTCCTTTCTCCTTCCCCTCTCTTCCTTCCTACTACTAGTACTACTTCCTAATACTAGTACTCCTTCCTTCCCCTCCAAATAAGATTAGGAAAAAGGGGAAACCTACTTGGAGTAGGTTTCCCCTCCCTATGCGCGCCCCTTGGGCGGCCACCTCCTCCCTCCCTCCTTTATATACGGGGTAGGGGCACCCTAGAACACACAAGTTGATCATTGATCGTTCCGTAGCCGTGCGGTGCCCCCTCCACGATATTACACCTCGGTCATATTGTGGCGGAGCTTAGGCGAAGCCTGCGACAGAGAACATCAAGATCGTCACCACGCCGTCGTCTTGTGGAACTCCCCTCGGCGCCTCTGCTGGATCGGAGATCGAGGGTGCGTCATCGAGCTGACGCGTGTCAAGAACTCGGAGGTGCGAATGCGGTGCTTGGATCGGTCGAACCGGGAGGGCGTCGACTACTTCCTCTATCTTTGCCTCAACGCTTCGCCGGTCTCACGAGAGTACGTAGACAACACTCTCCCCTCGTTGCTATATCATCACCATGATCTTGTGTGTGCGTAGGAAATTTTTGAAATTACTCGTTCCCCAACGATGGCATCCGAGCCTAGGTTTTATGGTTTGATGTTATTTGCACGAGTAGAACACAAGTGAGTTGTGGGCGATATAAGTCATCTTGCTTACCAAGCATGTCATACTTTGGTTCAGCGGTATTGTTGGATGAAGCGGCCGGACCGACATTACGCGACGCTTCGCGAGACTGGTTTTACCGCCGTGCTTTGCACACGGTGACTAGCGGTGTCTGTTTCTCCAACTTTAGTTGAACCGAGTGTGGCTCGCCCGGTCCTTGCGAAGGTTAAAACAACATCAACTTGACAAACTATCGTTATGGTTTTGATGCGTAGGTGAGATTGGTTCTTGCTTAAGCCCGTAGCAGCCACGTAAAATTTGCAACAACAAAGTAGAGGACGTCTAACTTGTTTTTGCGGGGCATGTTGTGATGTGATATGGCCAAGGCGTGATGCTATATTTTATTGTATGAGATGATCATGTTTTGTAACCGAAGTTATCGGCAATGGCGAGAGCCATATGGTTGTCGCTTTATTGTATGAAATGCAAGCATACTGTAATTGCTTTACTTTATCACTAAGCGGTAGCGATAGTCGTAGAAGCAATAGATGGCGTAACGACAACGATGCTACGATGGAGATCAAGGTGTCGCGCCGGTGGCGATGGTGATCACGACGGTGCTTAAAGATGGAATCACAAGCACAAGATGATAATGGCCATATCATATCACTTATATTGATTGCATGTGATGTTTATCCTTTATGCATCTTATCTTGCTTTGATTGGCGGTAGCATTTTAAGATGATCTCTCACTAATTATCAAGAAGTGTTCTCCCGAGTATGCACCGTTGCGAAAGTTCTTCGTCTTTGAGACACCACGTGATGATCGGGTGTGATAGGCTCTACGTTCAAATACAACGGGTGCAAAAGCAGTTGCACACGCAGAATACTCTCAGTTATACTTGACGAGCCTAGCATATCTGAGATATGGCCTCGGAACACGGAGACCGAAAGGTCGGCGTGAATCATATAGTAGATATGATCAACATAGAGATGTTCACCATTGAAACTACTCCATCTCACGTGATGATCGGATATGGTTTAGTTGATTTGGATCACGTAATCACTTAGATGACTAGAGAGATGTCATCTAAGTGGGAGTTCTTTAGTAATATGATTAATTGAACTTAAATTTATCATGAACTTAGTACTGATAGTATTTTGCTTATCTATGTTTGTTTGTAGATAGATGGCTCGTCTTTGTTGTTCCGTTGAATTTTAATGCGTTCCTTGAGAAAGCAAAGTTGAAAGATGATGGTAGCAATTACACGGATTGGGTCCGTAACTCGAGGATTATCCTCATTCTTTGCCTGAAGAGTTACGTCTGGAAGCACCGCTGGGTGCGAACTTCTTCTTGATCTAACCGAGCGGCGTAAGAACGTCTGGCGAGAGCAAAGTCGATGACTACTCTATAGTTCGATGTGCCATGCTTTACGGCTTAGAACCGGGTCTTCAACGGCGTTTTGAGCGTCATGGAGCATATGAGATGTTCCAGAGTTGAAGTTAATATTTCAAGCAAATGCCCGGATTGAGAGATATGAAGTCTCCAATAAGTTCTACAGCTGCAAGATGGAGGAGAACAGTTACTGTCGGTGAGCATATACTCAAAATGTGCAGGTATAATAATCACTTGATTCAACTGGGAGTTAATCTTCCGGATGATAGCGTCATTGATGTAATTCTCCAATCACGCCACCAAGCTACAAGAGCTTTGTGATGAACTATAATATGCAAGGGATGAACAAGACTATTCGAGCTCTTAGCGATCTTTGAAAGCAGCGGAGGTAGAAATCAAAAGGAGCATCAAGTGTTGATGGTCAACAAGACCACTGGTTTCAAGAAAAGGGCAAAGGGAAGAAGAAGGAACTTCAAAAGAACAGCAAACAAGTTGTTGCTCAAGAGAAGAAACCCAAGTGCGGACCTAAGCACTGGCGAGTGCTTCTCTTGCAAGCGATGGACTTTGGAAGCGGAACTGCCCCAAGTATTTGGCGGATAAGAAGGATGGCAAAGTGAACAAAGGTATATGTGATATACATGTTATTGATGTGTACCTTACTAATGCTCGCATGAGCACTGGTATTTGATCTTGGTTACATTGCTAACATTTGCAACTCGAAGCAGGGACTACGGATTAGCGAAGATTAGCTAAGGACGAGGTGACGATGCGTGGGAAATGGTTCCAAAGTCGATGTGATCGCGGTCGCACGCTACCTCTACATCTACCATCGGGATTAGTTTTAGACCTAAATAATTGTTATTTGGTGCTGCGTTGAGCATGAACATTATATCTGGATCTTGTTTGATGCGAGGCGGTTATTCATTTAAATCGAGAGAATAATGGTTGTTCTATTTATATGAGTAATATCTTTTATGGTCATGCACCCTTGAAGAGTGGTCTATTTTATTGAATCTCGATAGTAGTGATACACATATTCATAATGTTGAAGCCAAAAGATGCAGAGTTGATAATGATAGTGCAACATATTTGTGGCACTACCGTTTAGGTCATATCGATTGTAAAACACATGAAGAAACTCCATCTTGATGGACTTACGGAATCACTTGATTATGAATCACTTGGTACTTGCGAACCGTGCCTCATGGGCAAGATGACCAAAACACCGTTCTCCGGATCTATGGAGAGAGCAACAGATTTGTTGGAAATCATACATCTGAGATGTATGTGGCCCGATGAATGTTGAGGCTTGTGGCGGATATCATTATTTTCTCACCTTCACAGATGATTTGAGCAGATATGGGTATATCTACTTGATGAAGCACAAGTCCGAAACATTTGAAAAGTTCAAAGAATTTCAGAGTGAAGTAGAAAATCATCGTAACAAGAAAATAAAGTTTCTACGATCGATCGTGGAGGAGAATATTTGAGTTACGAGTTTGGTTTACATTTGAAACAATGTGGAATAGTTTAGCAACTCACGCCACGGAACACCACAACGAAATGGTGTGTCCGAGCGTCGTGTCGTACTTTACTTGATATGGTGCGATCTATGATGTCTCTTACCGATTTACCGCTATCGTTTTGGGGTTATGCTTTAGAGGCGGCCGCATTCACGTTAAATAGGGCACCATCAAAATCCGTTGAGACGACGCCTTATGAACTGTGGTTTGGCAAGAAACCAAAGTTGTCGTTTCTCAAAGTTTGGGGCTGCGATGCTTATGTGAAGAAACTTCAACCGGATAAGCTCGAACCCAAATCGAGAAATGTGTCTTCATAGGATACCCAAAGGAGACTATTGGGTACACCTTCTATCACAGATCTGAAGGCAAGATTTTCGTTGCTAAATTCGGATCCTTTCTAGAGAAGGAGTTTCTCTCGAAAGAAGTGAGTGGGAGGAAAGTAGAACTTGATGAGATAATCAGTATCTACTCCCTTATTGGAAAGTAGTTCATCACAAGAACCGGTTCTGTGACAACTACACCAATTAGTGAGGAAGCTAATGATATTGATCATGAAACTTCAAATCAAGTTTCTACTGAACCTCGTAGGTCTACCAGAGTAAGATCCGCACAGTGAGTGGCGGAAATCCTATTACGGAAGTCATGTTACTTGACCATGATGAACCTACGAACTATGAGGAAGCGATGATGAGCCCAGATTCCATAAAATGGCTAGAGGCCATGAAATCGAGATAGGATCCATGTATGAAAACAAAGTATGGACTTTGGTTGACTTGCCCGATGATCGACAAGCCATTGAGAATAAATGGATCTTTAAGAAGAAGACCGACGCCGATGGTAATGTTACTGTCTACAAAGCTCGACTTGTTGCAAAAGGTTTTCGACAAGTTCAAGGGGTTGACTACGATGAGACTTTCTCACCCGTAGCGATGCTTAAGTCTGTCCGAATCATGTTGGCTATTGCTGCATTTCATGATTATGAAATTTGGCAAATGGATGTCAAGACGCATTCTTGAATGGATTTCTAGAAGAAGAGTTGTATATGATGCAGACTGAAGGTTTTGTTGATCCAAAAGGTCTTGACAAAGTGTGCAAGCTCCAACGTTCCATTTATGGACTGGTGCAAGCATCTCGGAGTTGGAATAAATGCTTTGATAGTGTGTTATCAAAGCATATGGTTTTATCTGAGACTTTTGGAGAAGCTTTGTATTTACAAGAAAGTGAGTGGGAGCTCTGTAGCATTTCTAGTTTTATATGTTGATGACATATTATTAATTGGAAATGATATAGAATTTCTGGATAGCATAAAGGGATACTTGAATAAAAGTTTTTCAATGAAAGACCTCGGTGAAGCTGCTTACATATTGGGCATCAAGATCTATAGAGATAGATCAAGGCGCTTAATAGGACTTTCACAAAGCACATACCTTGACAAAATTTTGAAAAAGTTCAAAATGGATCGAGCAAAGAAAGGATTCTTTGCTGTGCTACAAGGTGTGAAGTTGAGTCAAACTCAATGCCCGACCACGAGAGAAGATAGAGAGAAAATGAAAGATGTTCCTATGCTTCACCATAGGCTCTATCATGTATGCAATGTTGTGTACCGGACTGACGTATGCTTAGCAATAAGCTTGGCGGTAGGTACCAAAGTAATCCAGAGTGGATCATGGACAGCGGTCAAGAACATCTGAAATACCGAAAAGGACTAAGGATATGTTTCTCGTATATGGAGGTGACAAAGAGCTAGTCGTAAATGGTTACGTCGATGCAAGCTTTGACACCGATCCGGACGATTCTAAATCGCAGACCGGATACGTGTTTATATTAAGCGGTGGAGCTGTAAGTTGGTGCAGTTCTAAACAAAGCGTCGTGGCGGGATCTACATGTGAAGCGGAGTACATAGTTGCTTCAAGCGACAAATGAAGGAGTCGGATGAAGGAGTTCATTTTCGATCTAGGTGTCACACCTAGTGCATCGGGACCAATGAAGATCTTCGTGACAATCTTGGTGCAATTGCCTTGGCAAAGGAATCCAGATTTCACAAGAGGACCAAGCACATCAAGAGGCGCTTCAATTCCATTTGGGACCAAGTCCAAGTGGGAGACATAGAGATTTACAAGATACATACGGATCTGAATGTTGCTTGACCAGATTGACTAAGCCTCTCTCACGAGCAAAACATGATCAGCACCAAGACTCCATGGGTGTTAGAATCATTCTTGTGTAATCTAGATTATTGACTCTAGTGCAAGTGGGAGGCTGAAGGAAATATGCCCTAGAGGCAATAATAAAGTTATTATTTATTTCCTCATATCATGATAAATGTTTATTATTCATGCTAGAATTGTATTAACCGGAAACATGATACATGTGTGAATACATAGACAAACATATAGTCACTAGTATGCCTCTACTTGACTAGCTCATTAATCAAAGATGGTTATGTTTCCTAACCATAGACATGTGTTGTCATTTGATTAATGGGATCACATCATTAGGAGAATGAGGTGATTGACATGACCCATCCCGTTAGCTTAGCACTTGATCGTTTAGTATTCTGCTATTGCTTCCTTCATGACTTATACATGTTCCAGTAACTATGAGAATTGTGTAACTCCCGTTTACCGGAGGAACACTTTGGGTACTACCAAACGTCACAACGTAACTGGGTGATTATAAAGGAGTACTACAGGTGTCTCCGAAGGTACATGTTGAGTTAGCATAATTCGAGATTAGGTTTTGTCACTCCGATTGTCGGAGAGGTATCTCTGGGCCCTCTCGGTAATGCTCATCACCTAAGCCTTGCAAGCATATAACTAATGAGTTAGTTATGAGATGAAGTATTAAAAAACGAGTAAAGAGACTTGTCGGTAACGAGATTGAACTAGGTATTGGATACCGACGATCGAATCTCGGACAAGTAACATACCGATGACAAAGGGAACTACGTATGTTGTTATGCGGTTTGACCGATAAAGATCTTCGTAGAATATGTAGGAACCAATATGGGCACCCAGGTCCCGCTATTGGTTATTGACCATAGACGTGTCTCAGTCATGTCTACATCGTTCTCGAACCGTAGGGTCCGCACGCTTAAGGTTTCGATGACAATTATATTATGAGTTTATGTATTTTGATGTACCGAAGTTTGTTCGAGTCCGGATATGATCACGGACATGACGAGGAGTCTCGAAATGGTCGAGACATAAAGATTGATATATTGGACGGATATATTTGGACACCGGAAAGGTTAGGAGAAGTTTGGAGCTCGGGAGGTTCTGGAACCCCGGAGGTATATGGGCCTTATTGGGCCCATGTAGGAGGAAGAGAGAAGGAGCAAGGGGGGCGCCCCCAAGCCCAATCCGAATTGGGGAGGGGGGCCGGCCCCCCTTCCTTTCTCCTTCCCTCTCTTCCTTCCTACTACTAGTACTACCTAATACTAGTACTCCTTCCTTCCCCCTCCAAATAAGATTAGGAAAAAGGGGAAACCTACTTGGAGTAGGTTTCCCCTCCCTATGGTGCGCCCCTTGGGCGGCCACCTCCTCCCTCCCTCCTTTATATACGGGGTAGGGGGCACCCTAGAACACACAAGTTGATCATTGATCGTTCCTTAGCCGTGTGCGGTGCCCCCTCCACGATATTACACCTCGGTCATATTGTAGCGAGCTTAGGCGAAGCCTGCGACAAGAGAACATCAAGATCGTCACCACGCCGTCGTCTTGTGGAACTCCCCTCGGCGCCTCTGCTGGATCGGAGATCGAGGGTGCGTCATCGAGCTGTCGCGTGTCAAGAACTCGGAGGTGCCGGAGTAATGCGGTGCTTGGATCGGTCGAACCGGGAGGACGTCGACTACTTCCTCTATGTTGCGTCAACGCTTCGCTTGGTCACGAGGGTGCGAGACAACACTCTCCCCTCGTTGCTATATCATCACCATGATCTTGCATGTGCGTAGGAACTTTTTTGAAATTACTACGTTCCCCAACAGGAGGCGCCCGGGTACGGCAGTGGCCGCGATGGTGGCGCGGCGACGGCGACGAAAGTGTCGGGAAAAGCCTACGGGGCGCCAAATCGGTCGCGGCTGGTCGCGTTTGAATGGGCCTTCGACGCCGCATCCATCTACGGTGGCGGGGCGGACGCTGGCGTTCGGCCGCGGTTGGAGACGAGGCTAGAGGGCGCGCGAGAGGGAACAGAGAGGGAGAAGGATGAAGGGCTCACCGAGCGGCACAAGGAGGCCGGTGATAGGCTTAGTAGCAGCAGGGGGGTCGCCGGAAAGGAGGAAGATGGCGGCGACCGTGGTGGACGGAGGTTGAAGACGGGGAGGCAGTGGGTTCCCTGGTGGCTTCCGACCCGAGCCCGTGGTCGGGGAGGGCATAGTAGAGGTCGGCGAGGTAGGTGGACACGCCGGAGGCGCCCGGGGACGGCAGTGGCCGCGATGGTGGCGCGGCGACGGCGATGAAAGCGTCGCCCCTTTCTCAAGATCGGCAGAGCGGGAGTGAGGAAGAGAGGAGAGGTGGATCTGGGAGATGAGGAGGCAAGTGGGGAGGGGAGACGGGGAAGCCCGAGGTGTCGGGGGATCTTATCCCCTCGCCGATGACGCCGGTGAGCTGGTCCGGTGGCAACCTCGACCGAGCGGTCGGTCGAGCAGTAGAAGACGACCGAGGGTGGGGGTTGGGTTGCTGGGTAGATCCCCAGGGCAGCGAGGAGGAGGGGGCTGTGGGCCGTCCGGCTGGCCGAGGTGGGCCGAGGCCCAAGGGGAGGCCAGGGCTCTCCCACCCCTTCTTCTTTCCTTTTCCTTTTTCTTTTAGTTTTTCTTATCTGGAAATCAAAAGCTACTGCTTTGCAATTATTCCGAGCACCAAATGTCTCTTGTAAAATGTGCCACATGCCACAATAAATAATGTGCAATATTGTGAAGTTGCACAAAATTGTTTTGAGCATTTGGAAATGATTACACACTTTTAGAAATTGAAAAGGCCAATTTAATTGTTGCTGGACCACTCAAATAATTTCCAGGAGCATTTTTGGAATCCAACAGAGGTAGGTTTCATCATGACAAATACTTAGGGAATATTTGCCACATTGTGAACTATTTTTCTGGCTCATTTGAAGATGCAAATAATCAACTTGCAATTTGAATTGAATTGGACTTGATTTTTGGACAAGTGGCATTTTGGCTTAGGAAAGCATGACGATAAGGCATCATTAGGGGGGATTACTATAGCAAGATCTCGGGGCGTTACAAATCTCCTCCACTACAAGAAATCTCGTCCCGAGATTTAAGTGCGGAAGTAAAGAGTAACTTCGAGAGAACTGACCCTTATAGGGTTAATTATCTGGTGAACAATTCAAGGAAAGTGGCAGATGTACCCCTCGAGTTGAAACTTAAGAAAACATCGAGAGCAAAAAATGAAGGTACAATAGGAAGTTTCAAGCGAATGGACAAACGATCGATGCCTGAACAGAGTGTGAGAAGGGGGTCCAGAGCATCGGGAATAGATCATCCCTCTGATGGTGGCTCGTGACATGATACGAAGCCAATTGCAAGAATATTTCGGAACCAAAGATATATAGAAGAGTCAGGTTCCGATCCTGTGGAACTGTGGGTTATGGGCCCACCATGTGGGTTAACAGCAGGAAGGCACTAATCAATTTGCATGATCATGATAGGAATGCAGGTCAGAGTATAGCCTGTCAGTTATGTTGGCAACAACACTGGTACCAAGGGCGAGGGACGAATAGAACCATTTTCCTGCTCGTTGAACGAGGCGGACCAATAGGCAAAGTTCTCGTCCATCGGTGGTTACCGGAATGTCAACAGCAATAACAACAAGGTCTTGCAGACAAATTGTACACCGAGGTGTTTTCATAAGCAGGGAACTATTACTGCTTAGATCTCATAAACCACAAGAAAGTTTAAACAAAACAATGGAAAAGAAAAGGTGATCATTAGATTAATCAGAACATTGGAAAGGAAAATGTGTTTACACACAAGAATTGGGAGTATATCCTTCCCAAGGGGAAGCGGAGCAGGATATACATGATATGACAACAAGTTCAAAAGCATTTAGATAAAGGGGGCGAAGGAAGAATCATGATATTACCAATACAACGGTGTTTCGATAATAGAACAAGAAACATTCGACAATGTGCTTCCAATGTTCTTGTTGATAGTCGGAATACCTCAGGCAATGCTTCAAGGTAACATTAACATGGTGTTTCATGCAAGATTGAATCTGAAGGTCACAAGAAGTATAAAGGAACAATTCCAAGAATGTCAAGGAATGTAAGATATAACCAAAACATGACCAAGTCTGTATTGGCAGGAAGTCAAGGATGGTATTTCTCACCATGAATTCAATTGTCATCTCAACAGAAGTCAAAATGTTGATGCTGATCACCACACATTTGTGGAGAGGCTCTACGAAGATGCCATCGAGGAGCGACGACATCAAGCAATAGGAAGGATGAAGCGAAAGGCTATTGGAACCACGGACATGACACAAACTCGAAATCAAGCTTGTTGTTCAAGGCAAAATGATATAACGAGGAAGATCGACGTAAGCTTCGCTCATCGTCGAAAAGCTGTGCTCCAGGAATAAGGGCCAGGTAGCATAGTTAAAATTAGCACGATAATGATATACCCGACCATGCTAGGAATAACTTGAAGAATTATTAAACTCGTAAGCAATGAAAATAGCTTAGAGCTATTGAATCAAAGTGCGGAATCAATTCACTTATTGGTGTTCTCGAGTGACCAATAACTCGGAACCCGGGGCAATCTGAAATCGCTGAGGAGTAATACTAGATGAAGACTCATATGAAGCAACACAGTTCTTTGTTATTCTCGAGATACCGGAGGGTAATACTCGAAGGAAGATCGAAATAGAGGTTGCGGAGATGCACTGATCTGCAGAAGACAAGTGCTTTAACTTGTCTGAGAAATGGAATTAAAAAGGGGAACAATCATGGTCTGAACCACGGTTACAAAGGACCAAACATAGATACCGTAAGAACTAATAATAAGGGGATTATTATATCACAAGAAGCTTCCATGATAAGATCCACATTAGGTCCATGGGCATGAACACAAAGTTCAAGGTCGACTCCCACTTCTCCAATGCATAACCTTTCATTCACTTCTCGCGTTCAATGAAGTCATAGTGTTGAAATTATATCAGGCAAAACGCCAGAAGAGTATGACTCGTGAAAACTCTCGGGTTCACATGGATTAAGAAAGGCATAGGTTCAACCCATAGGGGTATCTTGGGAACATATACCACAAACTCCACGAGTAAAATAACACAAGCTCGAAGGCAGAGCATGGTTGAGAAGGCAGAGGATACAATTTACCAAAGGCAATGTGTATCAGGGGAAGAGCGCACAAAATTTTGAATATGAAGGAAACTGCCGGTTAACAATCCAAGAAAGGATTAAGCGGCCCTTAATGGATCTGATGTGAGTATCAGTAGTCAATCAAAAGAAGGAAAGAATGCAAGGCATCGGATTATAGATATATCTGGATAACTTCAAAGCTTGAATACAAATGAATTATGATTTTCATATCAGAAGATCAAAAGTAGAGGCTCTGATCAAAAGATGAGTACGTTGAATAGACTTAGAGGTGCACCCGATCAAATCTTGATTGGGCAAGAACCAGCTCATAACCGGAGCGATGTCGGAGCCGGAAAGAAAATTTCCAAGGATTAATTGATGATTGCGAGTATTCGCTCACATGTTGAATCCATAGGAACAGAATGACAACCACAAAGAATTTTAAAGAATATTGCTAGACATATGGAATTAATCCTAATGCAAGCAGGCATGAATTTCAAGAGCAATAGGGGGTGCAGAGAAATTTCGGAAGATTGATTAACAATGGAAATGATATTGCGAAGCACATGATCAACTAGGGATGAACGAATCCCTGATAAGTGTGAGGAATTATTCGCAGTGCGAAAGAAGCTGCAAAGCAGAAGCACAAGGGTTCTCGGAACAACGAATAGTATTGGGGTAACTTGTAATCATCAAGAGCAATTGGGAATGATTGTATGAACGACACGCGTAAGTCATTATCCATATGAATATAACGGTGGTAGGGAATTGCAAGGGCGGATGTCACAAGGGTCTCGGGAAAACATCGGAATCTTCTGGTGCAGTAAGCGGTCATCGGTAATGTCAGGGCTCTCCGGGAGGAAGTGGGTCCGAGAACCTAAGTGTCGGTGTTAGTAAATCCATTTTAACCCGAATAGGAGAGAGATCAGAGTCCCAGAGTATAGTCGAGGAATAAAAGGTCCTAATACCACCCAATTGGCGACGTGGGCCCGTAAGCCACACAACCAAGTTAGTAAAACGATTTCCGGTTTCTAGACTCAACTTCGGCCAAGGAGTTGGAAAGGGGGATACCTACAGGCAGTCGGCTCTGATACCAACTTGTGATGTTCTTCGATCACGTAGATCGAGTCGTCGATGATGTAGCAGGGGCAACAAGGACAAGTGGGGGTCACTGATGGATCACTAATCAACCTATACTAAGCAGTTTAGGATAAGCAGGTAAGGTACAACAACAGATACAAAAGCAGGCTATGCATCAGAATAGGAGCAATCAATAACAGTAGCAAAATCTAATGCAAGCATGAGAGAATGGAATGGGCGATATCGGGATGATCAAGGGGGGCTTGCACGGTTGCTCTGGCAAGAAGGGGCCGTCGTCGACGTAGTCGATGACGAAGTGACATCGGTCTCGGGTCTACCGAGAGAAGAGGGGAAGAAAGCGATAAATATAAAGCAGGCATAGCATCACAAAGCATAACATGGCAATAAGCTGTGCGGGTGTGACCTAATGTAAGGCTACGATATAGGAGAAGGGAAATTCAGCAGGAATGTTTTCCGGTTCCGGACTAATGTCATCTGAGATGACCGGAGGGGGAATGTCCCATGTTCAGCATGCTAGGGGCATGTGACAGATGAACGGACCGCGTATTCGGATTCGTTGGATTTTTCTAAGCAACTTTCATATAGAAAACATTTTCATCGGAGTTACGGTTTAATTACTATGAATTTTTAAAGTTTAAACAATATTCTGGAATTATTCAAAAATAACAGAAAAGGAATATGATGTCATCATGACGTGCTAATGATGTCAGTAGTCAACAGACTCGCCGACCAGGTCAAACTGACCAGCGGGTCCCACATGTCATAGACAGAGGGCTAACAGTGGGTTATTTTAAAAGAACAGGGGGTTAATTAGCAGTTGGGCCCCACATGTAAATGACTAATTAGCTAAACTAATTACTTTTAAATATAAAACTGGTTTAGTTAAATTAAATACGCGGCGGGGCCCGCATGTCGATGGGCGAGTGCCCGATCGTGATTGACCGAAGTCAGCAGGTCACCGAGCCCACGTGTCGGCCGACCAATGGGTGGCCCTGGCTGGCAGTCAAGATGGTGCGGAGCTAGCTCCGGCGACCAAAGCAATGGCGGCGCCTCGCCGGAGTTGGCTGAGGCCGCACTATAGGGGGCCTCAAGACCTGTGGCTTGGACCTAAGGGCGCGGCCCGGCGCCGCGCACACGATGGTGACGACGACCGACGCGTCGGGACGGCCGAACATCGCCGGCCGGCGCAGCAGAAGTGGCAGCGGCGTCGAGGGCGTGTCGGGAAAAGCCTACGGGGCGCCAAATCGGTCGCGGCTGGTCGCGTTCGAATGGGCCTTCGACACCGCATCCATCTACGGCGGCGGGGCGGACGCTGGCATTCGGCCGCGGTTGGAGACGAGGCTAGAGGGCGCGCGAGAGGGAACAGAGAGGGAGAAGGATGAAGGGCTCACCGAGCGGCACAAGGAGGCCGGTGATAGGCTTAGTAGCAGCAGGGGGGTCGCCGGAGAGGAGGAAGATGGCGGCGACCGTGGTGGACGGAGGTTGAAGACGGGGAGGCAGTGGGTTCCCTGGTGGCTTCCGACCCGAGCCCGTGGTCGGGGAGGGCGTAGTAGAGGTCGGTGAGGTAGGTGGACACGCCGGAGGCGCCCGGGGACGGCAGTGGCCGCGATGGTGGCGCGTTGACGGCGATGAAAGCGTCGGCCCCTTTCTCCAGATCGGCAGAGCGGGAGTGAGGAAGAGGGGAGAGGTGGATCTGGGAGATGAGGACGCAAGTGGGGAGGGGAGACGGGGAAGCCCGAGGTGTCGGGGGATCTTATCTCCTCGCCGATGACGCCGGTGAGCCGGTCCGGTGGCAACCTCGACCGAGCGGTCGGTCGAGCAGTAGAAGACGACCGAGGGTGGGGGTTGGGCTGCTGGGTAGATCCCCAGGGCAGCGAGGAGGAGGGGGCTGTGGGCCGTCCGGCTGGCCGAGGTGGGCCGAGGCCCAAGGGGAGGCCAGGGCTCTCCCACCCCTTCTTCTTTCCTTTTCCTTTTTCTTTTATTTTTCTTATCTGGAAATCAAAAGCTACTGCTTTGCAATTATTCTGAGCACCAAATGTCTCTTGTAAAATGTGCCACATGCCACAATAAATAATGTGCAATATTGTGAAGTTGCACAAAATTGTTTTGAGCATTTGGAAATGATTACACACTTTTAGAAATTGAAAAGGCCAATTTAATTGTTGCTGGACCACTCAAATAATTTCCAGGAGCATTTTTGGAATCCAACAGAGGTAGGTTTCATCATGACAAATACTTAGGGAATATTTGCCACATTGTGAACTATTTTTCTGGCTCATTTGAAGATGCAAATAATCAACTTGCAATTTGAATTGAATTGGACTTGATTTTTGGACAAGTGGCATTTTGGCTTAGGAAAGCATGACGACAAGGCATCATTAGGGGGGATTACTGTAGCAAGATCTCGGGGCGCTACAACTGTGATTGCTACAACCGGAGGCATGAGATGCTGGAACCGAGTTCGCCATTGCTAGAAGAACTCTGACACTCCAGGCCACCATTCATTTTTGCTGCAACTGTAGATGTGCCAAGCTACAGTTGTCGTCCGTTTTGGTGAAAAAAAGGGCACCGGTGCTGGAACCAAGGACCACCGGCGTTGGAGCTGTCTGATAGCCCACAAGTATAGGGGATCGCAACAACTTTCGAGGGTAGAGTATTCAACCCAATTTTATTGATTCGACACAAGGGGAGCCAAAGAATATTCTCAAGTATTAGCAGTTGAGTTGTCAATTCAACCACGCGTGAAAGACTTAATATCTGCAGCAAAGTATTTAGTAGCAAAGTAGTATGAAAGTAATGATAACGGTGGCAAAAGTAACAATAGCAGTTTTGTAGCAATTGTAACAGTGGTAACGACAAAGTAATGTAGCAAAGATCAATGTGTGAAAAGCTTGTAGGCAATGGATCAGTGATGGATAATTATGTCGGATGGCATTCGTCATGCAACATTCATAACCTAGGGTGACACGGAATTAGCTCAAATTCATCAATATAATGTAGGCATGTATTCCGAATATAAGTCCACCTTCTGCTTTTGGCCTTGTCATTTTATTCCACGCATACCAGTGTGTTTTCCTCTCCTCAGCGCCCCAATAATAATTACTGACCATACGGTTAAGATCATCACACACGCCCAGGGGAACCTTGAAGACACTCATGATGTAGGTTGGTATTGACTGTGCAACGGATTCGATCAAGACTTCCTTACCAGCCTGAGTGGGGTGCCCATCATAAGAGAATCATACGTGCTTATATAAAAGAACTTGCATGACATCTTTTGTCCTACCCTCCCATGGCAGCGGGGTCCTAATGGAAACTATGGGATATTAAAGCCTTCTTTTAATAGAGAACCGGACCAAAGCATTAACACTTAACGAATACATGAACTCCTCAAACTACGGTAATCAACAGAAATAATTCCAATTATTGTCACCTTGGGGTATGTGGATCATAACTCATAATAGGTGTCTACAACTTGCAAGATAGGCTCAAGAACACAAATATACTCATGAAAATATAATAGGTTCATATTTGAAATCATAGCACTCGAGCCCTAATGACAGGAATTAAGCATAGCAAAGTCATAGCAACATCAATCTTAGAACATAGTGGATACTAGGGATCAAACCCTGACAAAACTAACTCGATTACATGATAAATCTCATCCAACCCATCACCGTCCAGCAAGCCTATGATGGAATTACTCACGCACGGCGGTGAGCATCGTGAAATTGGTGATGGAGGAAGGTTGGTGATGATGATGGCGACGAACCCCCCTCTTCGTAGCCTCAAACAGACTCAATATCAGCCCTCCCGATGAAGAACGGGAGGCGGCGGCGGCTCCGTATCAGAAAACACGACGAATCCTTCTCTTTGATTTTTTTTCTCCCCATACGTGAGTATATAGAGTTGGAGTTGAGGTCGGAGGAGGTCCAGGGAACCCACAAGGCAGCGGGCGCGCCCTCCACCCTCGTGGTCAGCTGGTGGGTCCCCTCTGGTTGATTCTTTCATCAATATTTTTTATTTATTTCAAAAATATTCTCCATAAATTTTCAGGTCAATCCGAGAACTTTTATTTCTGCACAAAAATAACACCAAGACAATTCTGCTGAAAACAAGGTCAGTCTGGGTTTGTTCCATTCAAATCATGCAAATTAGAGTCTGGAAAAGTAGATATGATGGAGGCGTATCAACTCCCCCAAGCTTAACCCATTGGGTCCTCAAGCAATTCAGTTGATAAGCTGAAAGTGATAAAGAAAAACTTTTACAAACTCTGTTTGATCTTGTTGTTGCTAATATGTATAGCCACCATCCAGGTTTTCAGCAAAGATTATGAACTAACCATATTCACAATAACATTTAGGTGTCACATTTACGCATACCAATGGCATAGTCAACTAGCGAGTAATAATAATAAATCTTGGATGAAAACACTTTCAAAACAATCATGATATGATATAACAAAATGGTATCTCGCTATCCCTTTCTGAGACCGCAAAACATAAATGCAGATCACCCCTAAAGATCAAGGACTGACTAGACATTGTAATTCATGGCAAAATAGATCCAGTCATACTCAATGTCAATTAATAGCAAAGCATACAAATGACAGTGGTGCTCTCTAACTAGTGCTTTTTATAAGAGGATGATGACTCAACAATAAAAGTAAAGAGATAGGCCCTTCTCAAAGGGAAGCAGGGATTTGCAGAGGTGCCAGAGCTCGAGCTTTTTGAAACATAGATGAATATAATTTTGAGCGGTATACTTTTATTTTCAACATAACAACCAAGAGATCTCGGTATTTTCCATGCTAGATACATTATAGGCGGTTCGCAAACAGAATGGTAAAGTTTTTACTCCCCCTCCACCAACAAGCACACTCCACGGTTGGTCTGATACAACGGGTACCGTCCATACCAACAACAGTCCTGGGGGAGTTTTGTTTGAAATTATATTTTGATTTGATTTGGGCATGGAATTGGGCATCCCAAATACCAGCCACTTTCTCGTGAATGACAAGTGAATCAACACTCATTGTGAGAATAACCCACCTAGCATGGAATATACTGACAACCCCCAGTCGCTACATGAGTGATTCAGGCATACAAAACAAATTATTATTTGAGGGTTTAGAGTTTGGCACATGTAAATTTACTTGGAAGGGCAGGGAAATACCACTAATAGGTAGGTATGGTGGACTCATATGGAACAACTTTGGGTTTATGGAAGTGAATGCACAAGCAGTATTCCCGCGTAGTACAAGTGAAGGGTAGCAACAGACGATTGAGGAGCGACCAACTAGAGAGCAACAACAGTCATAGACATGCATTGAGATTAACCAACATTGAGTGCAAGTATGAGTAGGATAGAAATCACCATGAACATAAATATCGTGGAGGCTATGTTGATTTTGTTTCAACTACATGTGTGAACATGTGCCAAGTCAAGCCACTCTAACCATTCAAAGGAGGATACCATCCTATCATACTACATCAAAACCATTTTAAAAGCATGTTGGCACGCAAGGTAAACCATTATAAACTCCTAGCTAATTAAGCATGGCATGAGTAACTATAATCTCTAATTGTCATTGCAAACATGTTTCATTCATAATGGGCTAAATCAAGAATGATGAACTAATCATATTTACAAAAACAAAATAGGTCGAGTTCATACTAGCTTCTCCTCATCTCAATCATTTCATAAAATCTCGTCATTGTTGCCTTTCACTTGCACGACCCGAACGGTGTGGATAATAATAGTAGTGCACGTGCATTGGACTAAGCTGGAATCTGCAAACATTCATTCAAAGGAGAAGACAAGGTAATATGGGCTCTTTGTTAGATCAACAGTAATGCATATGAGAGCCACTCATCAATTTCATTGTGGTCTTCTCCTCTCAACCCAAAGAAAGGGAAAAGAATTTCAAAGAAACCCACTGAAATATTTTTGGAGTTTTTGTTTTTCTAAAGAAAGTAAAATAAGAACGAGAAAAACTATTTACAAGGGAAAGCTCCCAACAAGCAAAAGAATAACGAGAAATTTTTTTGGGTTTTCTTTTAATAATACTACTAAATAAAACATGGAAAGGAAACTAAAAATAAGCTACAACTAATTGTTTTTGAATTTTTCTCAATTTTTTTCAAACACACAAGAAGAAAACGGGAAAAAGAAAACAAACTAGCATGGATAATACAATGAAAAAGTATGAACACCGACAACTGGAATGAGTGTGTGAACATGAATGTATTGTCAATGAGAAATACATACTCCCCCAAGCTTAGGCTTTTGGCCTAAGTTGGTCTATGGCCACGGCTGGCCTGGCGGATATCCAAAGTTGTAGTCCGGGTTGTACTGGGATGCGGCAGCTACTGCCTGAAGGGCTGCAGCGTGGAGGCGAGTGGCCTCCACCTCTCTCTCATACTCGTCTGCCTCCTCCCTAGTTATGAAGTATCTCTGTTTTTCCTGAAAGTTAAAGAAGGCAGAAGCGGGAAGCGTAATACAGACAACACGCTGCCTATCAAAGATCAGTCGGTACAGGAGGGACTATTCGTTCCTCACAAGAAACTGGCAGCGTACCATAGGATTATAATCAAGAAAAGCAGGTGGTAACTCAATGTCATTCCCCCTTATGGATACCACGATGTGATTAGCTAAACGGGTGGCATAAATTCCACCAAAGAAATCTCCATCTTTATCATTAAGATGTAACCTCCTCGCAATAACAGCCTCCAAGTTATATCGTTTATCACCCAACACCGCACACTTGAGGATACTAAGATCTGGAACGCAAAGGTGGTTATGATCATGTTTGCCATTTATGCATCTACCTATAAAGAGAGCAAAATAATGTATGGCATGAAAGTGAGCGCTCCCTATGGTAGCTTGTGTGATATTTCTAGTTTCTCCCATAGTGATGCTAGCAAGGAAATCATTATACCCAGTCTTATGAGGTTCACTATGGATGCCCCACTGTGGAATTTTGCATGCATCGTTAAAATCTCCTAGGTCCTTGGTAAATGATTTATAATAAAGGTCAAAGAGAAAGGAATGAGTATTGCGCTTAGATGTAAATTCAAATCTCCGCACAAAGAAATCGGTTAGGTGATAGTATTGTCGGCACTTATCTGACACAAAGTCCTCAAGGCCAACATTTTGTACGTACGTATCAAATTCCTCCTTGAAACCTGCATGAACCATGAATTGATCCAACGACCATTCGCAAGGCCGTACTTGAGCTTCCCTTGGTGGTTCATGATTCGAATCACGTATCGCGAGCCTTGGGGCTTGCTTCCTCGAGGAACCACCTTGGTATATTTTCCTAAACATTGTTCTTCCTTTGAAAAATTTCTGAATTTTTTTAGTGACTCAAAATAAAAGTGAACCAAACTTAACAAAATTGATAGAAACTACTCCTACAAGTGTCTAGAGGCTATATCACGCATCAAAACTACTTTCGACCATATAAATTTGACATGCAAGCTCAAGAACAAGATCACCACATCAGCAAAAAATTGCAATATATAAAGCGCTAGAACAAAAAGTAATTGGACAATTGGAGGAGTCGCATACCGAAGAACAATCCCCAAAGCAGTTTTGCAAATGGAGCTTTGCACAAGGAGATCGAAAATGGCTGCAAGATGAGCAAGAACACGAGTTTGAGCAACGAGACGACTTTTTTCTTGAGGAAGACGAAGTGGATGGGTGATTATCGGTGTCAAAACCGGCGGATCTCGGGTAGGGGGTCCCGAACTGTGCGTCTAGGCGGATGGTAACAGGAGACAAGGGACACGATGTTTTTACCCAGGTTCGGGCCCTCTCGATGGAGGTAAAACCCTACTCCTGCTCGATTGATATTGATGATATGGGTAGTACAAGAGTGGATCTACCACGAGATCAAGGAGGCTAAACCCTAGAAGCTAGCCTATGGTATGATTGTTGTTCGTCCTATGGACTAAAACCCTCCGATTTATATAGACGCCAGAGAGGGCTAGGGTTACACAGAGTCGGTTACAATGGTAGGAGATCTACATATTCGTATTGCCAAGCTTGCCTTCCACGCCAAGGAAAGTCCCA
Source organism: Aegilops speltoides (assembly GCA_021437245.1). Classification (NCBI taxonomy): domain Eukaryota; kingdom Viridiplantae; phylum Streptophyta; class Magnoliopsida; order Poales; family Poaceae; genus Aegilops; species Aegilops speltoides. Next base: position 360,940,247 of record CM038147.1, on the reverse strand, counting down.
TCCGGACACGGGACGAAGTCTTCAATCTTGTATCTTCATAGTCTTGGAGTCCGGCCAATGATGATAGTTTGGCTATCCGGACACCCCCTAATCCAGGACTCCCTCAGTAGCCCCTAAACCAGGCTTCAATGACGACGAGTCCGGCGCGCATATTGTCTTCGGCATTGCAAGGCGGGTTCCTCCTCCGAATAATTCATAGAAGATTGTGAACACCGGGATAGTGTCCGGCTCGCAAAATAAATTCCACATACCACCGTAGAGAATAATATTTACACAAGTTCAATCTGCCGGCGTATTTTGTGGCGTGACGTCACACCACAACCAAGCCTTTACTTGAATCGCTTTTATTATACCACCTCGGTAGCGTTTAGCGGCGGTTTCCTTGGCACGTCTTGTCGAGCGAGATCGTGTTCCCCTTATTCCGGATTCCCATCAATACGGACGTGGGTAACCCAACCGTGCCATTGATTGCGGCGCTTGGGAGATAAGCGAGTTTTACCGGGCGGTGGGGACACATAGTTTCGTCGCCCATATATAAGGGATAAGGATCCACCTTTTACCCTCGCCTTCTTCCTCCTTTGCTTATCCATCTCACCTTTTCGAGCTCCAGCGCCCAAGTCCGCACATCTCACCTCAACCTTCTCCAACCATGTCCGGGCGGGAGGCAAGTGGATGGCCTCCTCCGTCCTGAGAGGGCACATCAAGAAGCTGCAGCCGGATATTGTCCAGCGATATCGCACCGGCTCCTCGACGAGGGGCAGCTCATCCCCACCCGGGCCCCATGAGAGGGTGGTATTCCTTCCCCATTTCCTCCGCGGACTGGGCTTCCCACTCCACCCCTTTGTCTAGGGGCTCATGTTCTACTATGGCCTAGATTTCCATGACCTGGCCCCGAATTTCATCCTCAACATCTCGGCGTTTATCGTCGTGTGCGAGGCCTTCCTCTGCATCCAGCCCCACTTGCTTGTGGCTCAAGACCTTCAATGTCAAGCGAAGGTTGTGAAGGGCAGCAAGCGGAGTCGGAGACGCCATGGTGGGCAAGATGCCCAACGTCACTTGGCTCGAGGGCGCTTCGTGGAAACCATCAAAGGGTGGCAATCGGGTGGTTCTACATCACCGAGCAGCGACGACCACGAATGGGCGGCGGTCCCTGAATTCAGATCTGGCATCCCCATGCGGCTCACTTCTGGAAAGAGAAGGGCTGATGTGGGGTAGTTCGAAGAGCCGTCTCGGACTCGATCCTATCTCCAAACCACAGTGAACAAGAAGCTCAAGCTTGTCAACGTGATCTAGGTCATGCTCGTCACGGATTCTCCCCGCCAACAGCGGGACTTCAATTTGTGGGAGTTTGATCCGGACAAGACACGGACCTTGGCGGGCTCTTGACTCTACGCACGAAGATGCGGAAGGTCTTGTTCAAGGGCGCCAAGCTCCGCATCCGCCATCAAGATCGCGGATTCAGCTCATGACGTCCATTGGCGAGGTAAGCCATGTTATCCTTTATGGGACACTTGCTTTTCATAGTTTGACTTTATGCGGGATCTAAACTCCCAATACCTTTAACAGGCCTGGCAAGAGACGTCCGAACAGGTTAATTGTCCGGCTCCCCTTCCAGAAGACCTAGCGGATGCCCGTCTAACAGGGCTGCTGGTCCCGGCACCTTACGTAGTGCCGGAGAAGAAGGCCAAGAAGAAGGCCACGGGAACCCGAAGGAGTTCCCGGCGTCAGGTGGCATCGGATTCATCGTCCGATGACTCCGAGGCGGACTCCTCCCACGAGGACGAGGAGGAGAAGAAAGAGGCCTCTCCCCCAGCAGGGGGAGAGAGGAAGAGGAAGGCCTCCCCAACGAGGGAGGCCGAAGGGTCCAACAAGGGAAGGACCCTCCCCCCAGACTGTTCCGCCAACGTCGGCGACGGCGATGAGGAGTGGCCCTCAAGGGCCAAGCCCCTGGCGAGATCTGTAACACCCCGGATGTATCTTTCCATATTTGTAACTCCAACTCTTGCCATTTTCGGATATGTGATATGATATTCCCTCCGTGGTTGGGTTTTGTTTTCGTTTTGCATTTTGTCCATGTCATGCATCTCATATCATGTCATCATGTGCATCTCATTTGCATACGTGTTCGTCTCATGATTCCGAGCATTTTCCCCGTTGTCCGTTTTGCAATCCGGCACTCCTATGTTCCCCGGCGTCCCCTTTTACATTTTTCCGTGTGTGGGTGTTGAACATTCTCGGAATGGACCGAGCCTTGCCAAGTGGCCTTGGTATAGCACCGGTAGACCACCTGTCAAGTTTCGGGTCATTTGGAGTTCGTTTGGTACTCCAACGGTTAACCGCACTCTCGCAAAGGCCTCTTTTGAGTTGCAGCCCAACAACCCTCCAAAACAGCCCAATAACCCATCTAACTCCCTCCATGCCCTCGGTCGTTCGATCACGATCGTGTGTAAAACTACACCCCATTTGGACTCTCCTAGCTCCCTCTATGCCTATTTAAAGACCCTTCCCAATTCACAGGCAAACCCTAAAATTGCCTCTCGCGCCGCCGGACACGTCCGGACGGAGCGGACGGTCCGCCACGCGCCGCGCCAATCGGGGCTGCCACGTGGGCCTCCCGCCGCCGAGCAGCTGCCGACCAGCAGCCGCTGAGGCCCATCGCTGCATGACCCCGCAGCGCCGCCGTCCATCCCCGCCATTCGCCGCCCGCCCGCCGCCGCCGCCGCTGCGCGCCGCCGCCCCGCCCTGCCCGCGCCGCCGCCGCCGCCGCCGCTGCGCTGGCGCTTCCGCCGACGCTCATGGCGCCGCCATGAGTCCGCCTGCCGCCGCCGCCGCCCGCCGGATCCGGCCGAGGCCGCCGGCCTCCTCTCCTCCCTCCGCCGGAGCTTCCCCCGCCGGCGACCTCCTCCCCGGCCTCGTCCTCTCCTCCGGCCGGCCATCCTCGAACGGCGCGCCCCAGATCCGATCGAACCGCACGGTTGACTTTTCCCCGAACCCTCGTTTTTTTTCACTAAGTCCTAAATCTGTCATAATTTTCGTGCATTTTCATAGCATCACATCTCCGCAACCGTGGCTCCGTTTTGGGCGTATAATATGTCAAATTGTTCTTCTCGAAGAGTACATCATTTTATTACATTGCATCATTTTCATTTGAGCTCATATTGATGCCCGAAATGCTGTTGGAAGATGGCTTCAGATCGTTAGTTCCAGAATCTTATCAGCTCGAGCGCTTTTGTCATTTTTGCCATGAATTATGTGTGCACCTTATGAATTTGTGCCCTACATGTGAGTTGAACATTGCCATTCCATCTTTCCAGGGGTGTTTTCCATGTATTTTTGTGAGTTATTTGTTGACTAGAACAAGCATGCAAAGTAGGGATGATGATGTTGCTGATTTCAGGAACTTGGTGATTGCACTAAGTCATGTCCTGCTGTTATTTTTATACCATATGTTCATGTTGTTACAGAGAGATCCATGCCCTTTTTGAGCATGATCAGTAAGGGTGTTTTGAACATATTGATGTGCTCTATCCATCCATGTCTTTGTTGGTATTTATGGAGTAGTCTAGCATGTCATTTTTGTGCTCTACTTTTGCTTGAAAATGTTTCCTGGCAGATTGTTTGCATGAGATTCAATTTTCACGAGGTCGTTGTAGTTGATCCGTGCATGCTATGATGTTGTTCTTGCCATGTATAGCTCCTATGCCATGTCTTCTTGATGGGTGTATGCTTAGTTTATCATGAGATGCTCTGTAGTGAGTGCATCGAGCTCACGAACATGCCTACTCGTTATCTGTTTTTGCCATGTCCTGATATTTCACTAAGTCTGAAATCTGTAATAAAACTTGCAATGTTTACATGGGTGCCATCATTTCTTAGAGTCCTTTTTGGCTTATGGTCAGTAAGGGACTATTGATATATGCTTTGAGTAGAATCATGTCATGCCTTGTTTTGCTATTATAAGTTCCTGTAGCATGTTGTTTGCTTGCTCTAAACATGCCTTCTGATGTTAATTCTGGCATGTTAGTATTTTCACTAAGTCTGTGAACCTGATATTTTGAGCACTTTCACCATGCTTGTTTGAACATGTTGTGATGTGATTTAGCCGTAGCTCAGTGTTCCTCTTTTGTTAAGCATCTCCTGTAGTTCGCTTCCATATGCTTTGTTTTTATGTTGGGGTGCTGTAGCATAGTTTCGTGTTGCGTGCTAAGTAGCATCGGGCTGTTAAACGCAGATTTGCGTCATTCTTGTTTTGCTTGTCATTTGCAAACCGTGCATCCGATTCCGGTGATCTTTATATCGATTTCAACCGAAATCACTCCATCTTTCAGCGGCATACTTGGTTTTCCAAGTTGATGCCCGGTTCATCATTTTCCTTCCGAGCATACATATGCATTGCATATCACATCTCGCATAGCATGTCATGTATTGCATCATATTGCTTGTGCATTGTTCCTTGTTTGATTGTGGCTCCGTTGCTTGTGTTCTTGCTTTGGGTAGAGCCGGAGGCGAGTGCGTGAGCGAGGAGCCTGTTGAGAACGCCACGAAGATCAAGCCTTCGACAACTCGAGAACCTTACGAGCAAGATGACCATACCTTCGATATCACTTCTATCTTTGCTTGCTAGATGCTCGCTCTTTTGCTATGCCTATGCTGCGATACCTACCACTTGCTATATCATGCCACCCATATTGCCATGTCAACCTCTAACCATCCATGTCCTAGCAAACTGTTGTTTGGCTATGTTACCGCTTTGCTCAGCCCCTCTTATAGCGTTGCTAGTTGCAGGTGAAGATGAAGTTTGTTCCTTGTTGGAACATGGTTATCTTGGGATATCACAATATCTTTTGTTTTAATTAATGCATCTATATACTTGGTAAAGGGTGGAAGGCTCGGCCTTATGCAGTGTTTTGTTCCACTCTTGCCACCCTAGTTTCCGTCATACGGGTGTTATGTTCCTTGATTTTGGGTTCCTTACGCGGTCGGGTGATTTATGGGACCCCTTGACGATTCGCTTTGAATAAAACTCTTCCAAAGAAGGCCCAACCTTGGTTTTACCATTTGCCACCTACACCCCTTTTCCCTTGGGTTTCGCGAGCCCGAGGGTCATCTTTATTTAGCCCCGGGCGGTGCTCTCTCGAGTGTTGGTCCAAACTAGATCCACTTGCGGTGCATACGAGGCAACTTGGGGTATCTTCGGTTGCCGTCGTAGTGTTCATCCGGTGTGCCACGAGAGCGAGATATGTGCAGCTCCTATCGGGATTTGTCGGCACTGCGGAGGTCTTGCTGGTTTAGTTTTACCATTGTCGAAATGTCTTGATGTCTTGGGATACCGAGTCGATCGGAGTGTCTTGGGTGAAGGTTTATTCTTCGTTGATCGCGAGAGCTTGTTATGGGCTAAGTTGGGACACCCTGCAGGTATTATCTTCGAAAGCCGTGCCGCGGTTATGAGGCAGATGGGAATTTGTTAATGTCGGTTGTAGAAAACCGAAGTTGACCTTAATTAAAATACATCAACGTGTATGTAACCGTGATGGTCTCTTCTCGTGAGTCCGGAAGTGAACACGGTGTTGGAGTTATGCTTGGCGTAAGTAGTCGGGATCACTTCTTGATCGCTAATAGCTTCACGACCGCGCCTTGCTTCTCTTCACGCTCTCTTTTGCGATGTAGCCACCATATATGCTAGTCGCTTGCAGCAGCCCTCCTTTTACACCAGCCTTACCTTAAGCTTAAATAGTCTTGATCTCGCGGGTGTGAGATTGTTGAGTCCCCGTGGCTCACTGATTCTACCAAAACAGATGCAGTACGGTGATGCGGTAGCAGATGGCGAATCGAGCTGAAGTGGGAATATGATGAGGCCCTTGGTCGATACTATGTTTCCTTTCCAGATGATTAGTAGTGGAGCCCAGTTGGGGCGATCGGGGATCTGCGTTGCATGTGGGGTATTCTTCTTTTATTTTGGTTCCGTAGTCGGACCTTGAGTGTAATCTGAATGATGGATGTTCATTTATGTACTGTGTGAAGTGGCGACTGTAAGCCAACTATGTATCCTTTTCCCTTATGTATTACATGGATTGTGCGAAGATTACCTCACTTGCGACATTGCTTTCAATGCGGTTATGCCTCTAAGTCGTGCTTCGACACGTGGGAGATATAGCCGCATCGAGGGCGTTACAAGATCGTAAGTATCTGGACTCCCGAATAACTTCATAATTTTCCTTTTTGTCACATGGTGTCTTTCTAATGTCGCATACAACCCTGTAGTCCGCCCAAGGATGATCTTCCCGCTTCGTCGAGCGGGTCCTTGGGTACGTCGGATGTGGATAGTACTTCACTTCGACCGCCGTGACGCCGACGAAGCGAGGTGGGATCGAAAGGACCCACCAGAGGAGGAAGGCCCGAGGTACCGCAGGCAACCTCCGGACTTTGGACGGACTCGCACCGGAACTGCGGTGGTTCGAGTCCGCGGGCGCCCTTCGTAAGAAGGGCAAGGCGTGACGCCAGCCGCCTGTCCAACCGGAGGCGCCGGATAATTTCCGGAGGCGCTCAACGGCGCTTCCATAGAAGAGGAACACCGCACCTTGTCATGAGTGCGGTGATTGAAAGGTTCAGCTTCGCCAAAAGCGGGCTGGCCGAAACTATGCTGACCTTCTAATAGGCTTTGAGGTAAGAATTTTAAGCTATGTAGAATAGTACCGCATAGACGGTAGCCCACGATGCTCGGTTCGGTGTTGGAAAGAAAAGCGGATTGAGGATCTAAAAGATATACGCATGAGTCTTAAAAATATGTCAATATGGGAATGCAGGCTGCTTGTTGTTGACCTCTGCCGACCGATGCGGAGGTCAATGCTTTGAAGCAAAGCCTCGGCGGTCGAGATCGAGCTCGGCCATGCCAAGAAGCGGCTCGAGGACAAGGAAGGTGAGTAACACCTTATTAAAGTTGTACCTTACAGAAAAGGATTTGGTTGCAAGAGGAATGACAAGGATAACGTGGGTACTCTAGGGGCTACGAACGAGGTGGCGACCCTGAAGGAGGCGGTGTCCGCGGCCTAGCGCAATGCGGTCGTGGAACACGCTGGGCGAGAGAAGTAGGAGGCGCGGGTGGCGGAGGTATAGCAAGAGCTCCAGGCTCTCGTGGAAAAACACAAGAGTTTGGAGCGTGACTCGAAGACTCGAGAGTCCGAGCTTGCGTCAGCTCTTGAGAGTGCCAAAGCCGCTAAGGCCGAAGTCCACAAGGCCCTCCAGGAAATCGAGGCATTGAAGAAGATAGTGGCGGGTAAGGCATTCTTCATGCAAAGCAAGCATGTAAATGTGAATTACCTATTACTTACCCGAATTCGGAGCTCTCCAGGTGCGTTCGCAGATCTGCCCGTGGCGTGTCGATCTGCCACTTTCTCTGAGCCGAGGAGGGAGCTCGGCGGAGAAGGTGTTCGGTCTCAGTATCTTTGAGGCGGACATCCAGTGCTTTTAGCGACCAGTGAAGCAGCTGGTCGAGCTCCACAAGGTGGCGAACAGGCCATGAAGGGCCTCATAGTTGGTGTGGCCCAAAGAGGCCATGCACAGGAGCTACTTCGGCTGGTGCGGTGGCTGGTGGGCGCTTGTCCATGGGTTGAGGTCATCAAGCACTCACTTTGCATTGAAGGTGCCGTCGGGCCTTGCCCGTGCTAAGGTGCCTTTGGGGCAAGATGGACGTTGAGAAGCTTGTGACGGACGCGCCACCGCCGGGCAAGGAGTATCGCACGCCCGAGATGTATTATAAGGGTGTCTTGAAGGGTGCCCGCATTATTGCGGGTGAGTGCTCCAAAGACGTAATATTTGAGTAGACTCGCATTTTGTCATCCTGTGCACTGAAAACTTTCTTCATATGCGCTAAGCAACGCTTGTTAATTTAAAATATTACCTTATGTGCGGCCGTTTATCAAATCTGAGAGATGGCAAGTCGTCGGCTTCAGCCCCCATGCCACAGTCTTTGGGGTGTTGGGATAAACTTGGCGCTCTTGTTCCCATTTTGGGTCCATCTAGGAGGCGCTCAACATAGCGAACAAGGCAACCGGACTTATAATGCTTGAACACTCTCACTTAGCCATAGAATTCTATAATTTTAAATTTCGGTGAAGCCCCTAGTGTTCGGAAGGCGAATTAGGCGCTATCACGCTGGGCAGACGAAGCGGTTCCTCGCTCTAATCGGCATAAGTCTTTAGGGACTCGAAAAACCTCTCGAAGCAATGACCGGCTCTCGCCTCATCATGATGGTCAGTTTAGCTTTCTCCATCGAGGTGCTTGCCCAGCTCAAGCTGGGCACTGTCGCAGTGGTTCTCCCAGCCTACCTTAGCCGATATAACGAGCGTAAGGTACCAAAACATGGGAGCAGGCAAACCCAACTATTGACCCAAGACATGATTGGAGCCGATGCATATAATGCTATAAGTTCGGGGTGCTGCACTTGTGAAAGTGTTCGGACTTATCACACCGTAATGTGGGGAACTTAAGCCCCTGGTGTATTTAGCCGTACCAAAGTGTACGGATGCAACATGTCATAAATGAACATATGTATAAGAAAGGAATGCAATTACAGGCAGAAAGCGATGCATTGTTTATTCAAGAAATACTGCCATGAATACAGAATGATACAACTAGTGCAATAAGCAAGGGGTGGGACTATTAAACATGTCCCCCTCCAGGGGTAGGCTGCGGAATGGTGTATAAAACAGATTTAATGCTCGTAATGGAGACCACCTGGATACTCGTCGTAGCCTTTCTCCTTCCCTGGCTGTTGCATCGTGAGTTCGGCAGGTCTACTGCCGGACAGGGCCTCTGGTAAATGGAGTCCTATGGATAAGAAGAAAAAAAGGAAAAGAAAAAGGACGACACACTTGGGAGCCCCTGGTGTGGTTGAGCCGCACTCTGGGTCTGTCGTGGTCGTGCCCCTCCCCCTATGCCCATGGTATCTCCAGAGCGTAATGATGTACGCGAAGTACCGATCTTGCAATTTTGCAAGGGCTGGGGTTGGGGCCGCATTACTACTGGCGATGCTCGAGCGTGCGGTGGTCGTGTTGTAGGTTACTCGGTAGCGTTTAGCGATGTCGATCGCTTAACGGCGGACTCGAGAATTGCCTTAAGAGGCTGCTCGTACTTACGCCGAGAGCTGCTGTATGCTCCTCCGTTCGGAGAGGCGTTGATGTTTCCGTTGACCGTGATGACTCCTCGAGGGCTGTCATCTTGAGCTTGAGGTATGCGTGGCGGCACCGCGTTGTACTTTTTTGAACGCTGTCCGTCCGAAAGCGAGCTTGATAGCTGCTGAGCGGAACTATGTCAAAGATTAACTCCTCGCCGGAAGTTATCCGGGATCGAAGACCACTTCGGTGTAAGCGAGCTGTACAATTGGCCTCTACACGGTATGGCGCCTTTGAAGGTCGTCTTTGTGGGTTTAATCCTTGAGGGTCTATGCCCATTTTGCGCCTTGTATCGATAAAGCAGTTCAGTTGCTTTGCCGCCGTCCATCGAGGACTCTAGTGAGGTGAAATCCATCGACGATTGGGTCTAGAACCAATGCGGCGAATCCGCCGTGGCGGATGCTGGTAGGGTGGTCCCTTCGACCAAAAGTGATCGGGCAGGAGGACCATGGGTTGAACTTTGGGGCGACTGGCTCCATCACGTATACATCCCTAAGTGAACGCTTCCGCTCCCTTTTGGGTATGTGGGTTGCGCATATCATGTTCACCGTCCGCACTTGTGGGGGAAAACCCTTCTGTCCTCTATTGTTCGGCGGTCGGGTCTCTTCCTCGTCATCGCTATGCAGCCCCTTGTCATTGTTTTCGACAATTAACTTGCATGCCTGCTTGAATACCCAACAGTCCCTGTTGGTGTGATTAGCTGGCTTTTCGGGGGTGCCGTGTATCTGGCATGAGCGGTCGAGTATTCGGTCCTAATTGGATGGACCCGGAGTAGTTCTTTTGAATGGCTTTTTCCGCTGACCGGGTTTAGAGCCTCTGAATCCGGCGTTCACTGTCGTATCCTCAGTATTGTCACCGTTAATGCAGCGCTTGTGCTTGTTGCGACGCGACCTGCCGTTGCGGTCCTTGGTATCCGGACTGCTAGAATTTTTGCTGAGGTTATTGCTGCAGGCTAGCCAGATGTCCTCTCCCGCGCAGAAGCGGGTCATGAGTGACGTGAGGGCTGCCATGGATTTTGGCTTTTCCGTCCTAGGTGCCGGGCAAGCCACTCGTCTCGGATGTTATGTTTGAAGGCTGCGAGGGCCTCCGCATCCGGACAGTCGACGATTTGATTTTTCTTGGTTAAGAACCGTGTCCAGAATTGTCTGGCCGATTCGTCTGGCTGCTGAATTATGTGGCTTAGGTCATCAGCGTCTAGTGGTCGCACATACATGCCCTGGAAGTTATCAAGGAATGCGGCTTCCAGGTCCTCCCAACACCCAATTGATTCTGCCGGCAGGCTGTTAAGCCAATGCCGAGCTGGTCCTTTAAGCTTGAGTGGGAGGTATTTGATGGCGTGAAGATCATCACCGCGGGCCATGTGGATATGAAGGAGATAGTCTTTGATCCAAACCGCGGGGTCTGTCGTGCCATCATAGGATTCAATATTCACGGGTTTAAACCATTTGGGAATTTGTTGATCCATTACTTCGTCTGTGAAGCATAGTGGGTGTGCGGCGCCTCTATATTGGGCTATATCACGACGTAGCTCAAACGAGCTTTGTCTCTTGTGTTCGCCTGGCGGAGTTCTTTGTATCCGCGCGACGATTGTCTTCGCGTATCGTGGGGCGCCCACGCGATCCGTAGATCGATCTTGATTGTCTTGCCTTATCCTCCAATATATCTCGCAAGTCCGGCGCATTCCCCCATGGCTTTGTACTTTTCGAGCGATGCCGGGGTACGACTTTAGTGGATGGCCTAGAGGCCTCTCTGTCGTGGCCACGAGGTGGCCGGTCAGCCGTATTGTGCGCTGGTGATGTAGGTTTATATGCTTCCTCCTCTAATCGGGGTAGCAGCTTGCGCTTGGGGTAGCTTTCTGAGGGGCGTTTGGGTTCGTACTCTTCGGCCGCAAGGACTTCAGCCCATCTGTCGGCTAGCAAATCTTGGTCAGATCTAAGCTGTTGCTGCTTTTTCTTGAGGCTGCTTGCCTGGCCATAAGCCTGCATTTAAAACGCTCTTGTTCGACAGGATCCTCAGGCATGACGAATTCGTTGTCGTCGAGGCTTGCCTTGTCTCCGGAGAGAGGCATGTAATTATCATCCCCTACCTCTTCGTCAGCCGCTCTCTCATGAGGGCTGTCTTCTCCATCCTCTTGTGCTGAATCTTCTTTGGAGGGGTTGTCTTGACCTTTGTCAGGGTGTTATTATCTCGGTGCGGAATCTCCATTCTTGCTGTGGCGGGATTTAGAGCAGCGCCGCTGACGCCGGCGCTTAGGCTGTTTCTTGGAGGGGTCTTCCTCCACTGTTCCCTCGCCATTCCCATCCTTTGAGATATCCACCATGTATATGTCGTATGACGAGGTGGCTTTCCAGTGCCCAGTAGGCGCTGGTTCTTGGTCGTCTCCGGCATCGTCGTCCATACCGTCGATGTCTTCGGAGTCGAAGTCTATCATGTCGGTTAGGTCATCGACAGTGGCTACAAAGTGGGTGGTGGGTGGGCTTTGAATTTCTTCGTCGTCCGCATCCCAACCGTCCTGACCGTGATCCGGCCAGGGCTCTCCTGATAACGAGAGATACTTTAGCGAATTCAAGATATCGCCAAAAGGCGAGTGCTGAAAGATGTCCGCAGCGGTGAACTCCATGATCGGCGCCCAATCGGATTTGATTGGTAGGGGTGCGGGAGGTTTGGAGTCCGGCGAGGAGTCCGGCCCCTCGGAGTCACAAGCTTCACAAGGGACAAGGTTGGTATTCGGCTCCATCGCCGTAGAGGTTGCAGCCCCCGAGGCGGTGTCTAGCCACCCATCCTCGATCTGCGCAGTCGGCTCCGAATTAAGGGTCGGAGCGGATTAGTGTCTTGACCTCAAGGCACCGTCCGTGGCGAGCTAAATCATGCCCATCGTGACAGTGCGGTGCGCTCGGCTGTGGCTCGAATCCATCGAAGATCAAGTCTCCGCGGATGTCGGCCGTGAAGTTCAAACTTCGAAATCTGACCTGATGGCCAGGGGCGTAGCTTTCAATCTGCTCTAGATGGCCAAGTGAATTGGCCCGCAGTGCAAAGCCGCCGAATACGAAGATATGTCCGGGGAGAAAAGTCTCACCCTGGACCGCGTTGTTGTTGATGATCGAAGGAGCCATCGGGCCTATAGGTGACGATACAGAGGACTCTCAATGAAAGCACCAATGTCGGTGTCAAAACCGGCGGATCTCGGGTAGGGGGTCCCGAACTGTGCGTCTAGGCGGATGGTAACAGGAGACAAGGGACACGATGTTTTTACCCAGGTTCGGGCCCTCTCGATGGAGGTAAAACCCTACTCCTTCTCGATTGATATTGATGATATGGGTAGTACAAGAGTGGATCTACCACGAGATCAAGGAGGCTAAACCCTAGAAGCTAGCCTATGGTATGATTGTTGTTCGTCCTATGGACTAAAACCCTCCGGTTTATATAGACACCGGAGAGGGCTAGGGTTACATAGAGTCGGTTACAATGGTAGGAGATCTACATATCCGTATTGCCAAGCTTGCCTTCCACGCCAAGGAAAGTCCCATCCGGACACGGGAGGAAGTCTTCAATCTTGTATCTTCATAGTCTTGGAGTCCGGCCAATGATGATAGTTCGGCTATCCGGACACCCCCTAATCCATGACTCCCTCAGTGATGGAATAAGTGAAGGGGACCCACATGGGACCCACAAGGCAGCGGGCGTGCCCTCCACCCTTGTGGTCCACTGGTGCAGCCCCCCGGTGTGTTTTCAGTGCCAAAAATCCTCAGGTAATCTATAAAAAATCATACTAAATTTTCAGGGCATCTGGAGAACTTTTTTTTGGGACATTTTTATTGCACGGATAATTCAAAAAATAGACAAATAATAATATTTTTGATTTATTTATTCTAAATAACAAAAAGGAAAAAATAGGTACAGAAAGTTGTTCTTTTTAAATTCATCCATCTCATGCCCATCAAAGGAATCCATTAACAAGGTTGATCAAGTCTTATTAACAAACCTCTTCCGAATGACATGAAAATGGAGAATTTTTTAATAACACTAGGTTACCTCAACGGGGATATATATGTCCCCAACAATAAGAATACCATATTTATTTTTGATAGTGGGAAGAGGGAATTCAAAACCTCCAATAGCAATAGTTGAAAATTTTCCGATAGAATTGATGCTATTCACTTGAGGTTGTTTCTTTGGAAAGTGTACCGTACGCTCATTACCATTAACATGAAAAGTGGCATTGCCCCTGCAGTATTCAAAAAAGGGTCTACCAAGGATGATCGACATACTGTCGTCCTCGAGAATATCAAGAATAACAAAGTCCGTTAAGATAGTAACGTTTGTAGCCACAACAGGCACATCCTCACAGATACCGATGGGTATAGCAGTTGATTTATCAGACATTTACAAAGAGATTTCAGTAGGTGTCAACTTATTCAATTCAAGTCTATGATACAAAGAGAAAGGCATAACACTAACACTAGCTCCCAAATCACATAAAGCAGTTTTAACATAATTCTTTTAATGGAGCATGGTATAGTTGGTATTTCTGTGTCTCCTAGTTTCTTTGGTATTCCACCCTTAAACGTGTAATTAGCAAGACGGGTGGAAATTTCAACTTTTGGTGTCTTTCTTTTATTTGTAACAATATCCTTCATATACTTAGCATAAGGAGACAATTTTAGAATATCAGTCAAACGCATACGCAAAAAGACATGTCTAAGCATTTCAACAAAGCGCTCAAAATCGTCATCATCCTTTTTCTTGGATGGTTTAGGAGGATAGGGCATGGGTTTCTAAACCCATGGTTCTCTTTCTTTACCATGTTTCCTAGCAATGAAGTCTCTCTTATCATAACGTTGATTCTTAGATTGTGGGTTATCAAGATCAACTATGTTCTACCTCCACATCATTATCATTACTCGGTTGAGCATCAACATGAACATCATCATTAACATTAGCACTAGGTTCATGTTCATCACGAGATGTCTCAGCATCAGAAATGGAAATGTCATTTGGATTCTCAGGTGTATCTATAACAGGTTCACTAGAAGGATGCAAAGTCCTATCAATTTTCTTTTTCTTTTTATTACTAGGAGGACTAGGTGCATCAGTATTAATTCTCTGAGAATCTTGCTCAATTCTCTTAGGATGGCCCTCAGGATACAAAGGTTCCTGGGTCATTTTACCACCTCTAGTCATAACCTAACAGCATTATCATTGTTCTTACTATTCAACTCATTGAGCAAATCATCCTGTGCCTTAAGTACTTGTTCTACTTGAGTTTTCACCATGGAAGCATGATTACTAATAATCTTAAGATCACTAACAATTCTACTCATGCAATCACGCAAGCAGTCAAGCATGTAAGCATTACGTTTCAATTGTCTACTAACATAAGCATTGAAATTTTCTTGTTTAACAATAAAATTATCAAACTCATCCAAGCATTGACTAGCACACTTATTATGAGGAATATCACCTTCATCAAATCTATAGAGAGAATTTACCTCTACTACCTATGTCGGGTTATCAAGACCATGTATTTCTTCAATAGGCGGTAAATTCTTAACATCTTCAGCTTTAATAACTTTTTCTTTCATAGATTTCTTGGCCTCTTGCATATCTTCAGGACTGAGAAATAGAATACCTATTTTCTTTGGAGTTGGCTTAGGAATTGGTTCAGGAAGTGTCCAATCATCATCATTACTCAATATATTATTCAATAGCAATTCAGCTTGCTCAACGGTTCATTCCCTGAAAACACAACCAACACAACTATCTAGGTGGTCCCTAGAAGCATCGGTTAATCCATTATAAAAGATATCAAGTATTCCATTTTTCTTGAGAGGATGATCAGGCAAAGCATTAAGTAATTGGAGAATCCTCCCAAGCTTGTGGGAGACTCTCTTCTTCAATTTGCACAGAGCTAAATATTTCCTTTAAAGCAGCTTGTTTCTTATGAGCAGGGAAATATTTTTTAGAGAAGTAGTAAATCATATCCTGGGGACTACACACACAACCAAGAGCAAGAGAATTAAACCATAACTTAGCATCACCCTTTAACGAGAAAGGAACTTAAGAATATAGTAATAGTGAATTTTTTCCTCATGAGCGAATAGGGTGGCTATATCATTCAATTTAGTAAGATGTGCCACAATAGTTTTAGATGAATAACCATGTAAAGGATCAGATTCAACCAAAGTAATTAACTCAGGATCGACAGAGAATTCATAATACTTATCAGTAACAAAGATAGGTGAAGTAGCAAACTCAGGATCATATTGCATTCTAGCATTCAAAGACTTTTCCTTCCACTTGCATAATAGTTTCTTAAGATCATCTCTATCCTTACAAGCAAGAAAGTCCCTAGCTACCTCTCCATCCATAACATAACCCTTAGGCATAACAAGAAGTTCATATCCAGGAAAGCTAGTCTTATCAGGTGTTTCGAAGTTTTCAGTTCAATAATTTCATCAGTTTCAGAAATATCAACATCTTCAGCATAATCAATAGTTCTAACTCTAGCAAGATATTCATCAAATAATTCACCTAGTGGCACAGTTTTATCAAGCAAAGTAGTAGCATCATAGGCATCATTCATAGTAGAAGTAACATCATCAATAACACGCGACATATCAGAATCAATAGCAGGTGTAGGTGCACAAGCTTACTCAAAACATAACGTGAATCAAGTGCAGAGCTAATCTTGGTTCTAGTATCTTTCAAATTCCTCATAATGATCAACAAATATAAATCCCAAGTGACTTAGAGAATAGAGCTAAGCTCCCCGGCAACGGCGCCAGAAAAAGGTCTTGATAACCCACAAGTATAGGCGATCGCAACAGTTTTCGAGGGTAGACTATTCAACCCAAATTTATTGATTTGACACAAGGGGAGCCAAAGAATATTCTCAAGTATGATGAGTTGTCAATTCAAACACACATGAAAGACTTAATATCTGCAGCAAAGTATTTAGTAGCAAAGTAGCATGGAAGTAACGGTAACGGTGGCAAAAGTAACAATAGCAGTTTTGTAGCAATTGTAACAGTGGTAACGGCAAAGTAACGTAGCAAAGATCACTATGTGAAAAGCTCATAGGCAATGGATCAGTGATGGATAATTATGTCGGATGGCATTCATCATGCAACAGTCATAACATAGGGTGACATAGAATTAGCTCCAATTCATCAATATAATGTAGGCATGTATTCCGAATATAGTCATGCGTGCTTACAGGAAAGAACTTGCATGACATCTTTTGTCCTACCCTCCCGTGGCAGCGGGGTCGTAATGGAAACTAAGGAATATTAAGGCCTCCTTTTAATAGAGAATCGGACCAAAGCATTAGCACTTAATGAATACATGAACTCCTCAAACTACGGTAATCACCGGAAAGAATCCCAATTATTTTCACCTTGGGGGTGTGCGGATCATAACTCGTATTAGGTGTCTACAACTTGCAAGATAGGATCAAGAACACAAATATATTCATGAAAACATAATAGGTTCATATCTGAAATCATGGCACTCGAGCCCTAGTGACAAGCATTAAGCATAACAAAGTCATAGCAGCATCAATCTCAGAACATAGTGGATACTAGAGATCAAACCCTAACAAAACTAACTCGATTACATGATAAATCTCATCCAACCCATCACCATCCAGCAAGCCCACAATGGAATTACTCATGCACGGTGGTGAGCATCATGAAATTGGTGATGGAGGAAGGTTGGTGATGATGATGGCGACGAATCCCCTCTCCGAAGCCTCGAACAGACTCAGGATCAACCCTCCCGATGAAGAACGGGAGGCGGCGGCGGCTCAGTATCATAAAACGCGATGAATCCTTCTCTCTGATTTTTTCTCCCAGAACGTGAATATATAGAGTTGGAGTTAGGGTTGGAGGAGGTCTAGGGGACCCACAAGGCAGGGGCACCCAGGGGGTAGGGCGGGCCCTGCTCTCTTATGGTCAGCTGGTGGGTCCCCTCTAGTTGATTCTTTCGCAAATATTTTTTATTTATTCCAACAATATTCTCCATAAATTTTCAGGTCAATACGAGAACTTTTATTTCTGCACAAAAATAACACCAAGGCAATTCTGCTGAAAAAAACGTCAGTCCGGGTTAGTTCCATTCAAATCATGCAAATTAGAGTCCAAAACAAGGGCAAAAGAGTTTGGAAAAGTAGATACGATGGAGACGTATCACTGCCCGTTTCGCTGCTACCACAGATGGAAAAGCTACAAACGGAGGCTCGAGATGCTGGAAGCGGCAAATGCTACAAGCAAGCGGGTGATTTGCAGGGGAGCTCGTTGCCAGCGTTGGGCTGCGGGGTCAACGGCAGAGGGGCGCGGCTAGCTCGCTGGATAGATGCGTTGGATGCAACCATGGCTGGCTGGCGTCTGCTCATGAGGGAATCCACCACATGGCCCAAGCGAAGCGGTGAGGGAGGGGCAAAGGATAAGGAACGAATGGCTACAATTCACTGTATCGAACAGCCGTGGTGTGACTGGACGAAATTCTAGCCGGTGCACGGGCGCCTATCAGCCGCCTTGATTATAATATGAGGCCGACAGCAAGTTTGACTGCAGAACCTCCTGAGTTAGTAAGTGAGCTTATTATGCAAAATCAAGCTGGGACCGAAATAGAATAGAACAAAAAATTTAGGTAAATGTTTGCATACGTACGACCGGCTGAGTGTTGGGCCGGTCATGTCACTTGCGTTCGATTTAACGTTGATCGTGCGTCTCTCAGGCATCAGTTTCCAGCTTTTTTTTCTTCACGGGCCCCACAACCGATGTTCCTCTCCCTTATCTTCTTGTATCTTTCTCATCCACTCGTCCTTCTTCTTCCTCTAGCGCATGAGCAACCTCCTCCTATTCTGTCTCTCTCTCCATCTTCTCCTCTAGCGAGAAGCACGAAGCCAGCGGCTGATACGTCTCCAACGTATCTATAATTTTTGATTGTTCCATGCTATTATATTATCTGTTTTGGATGTTTTATATGCATTAATATGCTATTTTATATTATTTTTGGGACTAACTTATTAACCTAGAGCCCAATGCCAGTTTTTGTTTTTCCTTGTTTTTGAGTTCCACAGAAAAGGAATACCGAACGGAGTCCAAACAGAATAAAACCTTTGCGATGATTTTTCTTGGACCAGAAGACACCCAGGAGACTTGGAGATCAAGTCGGAGGAGCCACAAGGGTGGAGGGCGCGCCCCCTATCTTATGGGCCCCCATGACTCCCCTGACCTAATTCCTTCGCCTATATATTCACATATATTCCCAAGCACCAGAAGTATCCACGAAAACACTTTTCCACTGCCGCAACCTTCTGTACCCATGAGATCCCATCTTGGGGCCTTTTTCGGCACCCAGCCGGAGGGGGATTCGATCACGGAGGGCTTCTACATCAACTCTATTGCCCTTCCGATGAAGCGTGAGTAGTTTACCACAGACCTATGGGTCCATAGCTAGTAGCTAGATGACTTCTTCTCTCTCTTTGATTCTCAATACCATGTTCTCCTCGATCTTCTTGGAGATCTATCCGATGTAATATTCTTTTGCAGTGTGTTTGTCGAGATCCGATGAATTGTGGATTTATGATCAGCTTATCTATGAATATTATTTGAATCTTCTCTGAATTCTTTTATGCATGATTTGGTATCTTTGTAATTCTCTTCGAACTATCGGTTTGGTTTGGCCAAGTAGATTGTTTTTTCTTGCATTGGGAGAAGTACTTACCATTGGGTTCAATCTTGCGGTGTCCTTTCCCAGTGACAGTAGGGGCAGCAAGGCACGTATTGTATTATTGCCATCGAGGATAAACAGATGGGGTTTACATCATATAGCTTGAGTTTATTCCTCTACATCATGTCATCTTACTTAATGTATTACTCTATTCTTCATGAACTTAATAGATGCAGGCAGGAGTCTGTCGACGTGTGGAGTAATAGTAGTAGACGTAGAATCGTTTCGGTCTATTTGACACGGACGTGATGCCTATATTTCATAATCATTGCCTTATATGTCATCATAACTTTACGCTTTTCTATCAATTGCTCGACACTAATTTGTTCACCTACTGTATTATTCGGTATCTTGAGAGAAGCCTCTAGTGAAACATATGCTCCCCCGGGGTCTATTTGTTGGGAAACGTAGTAATCTATAATACCTAAATAGTTCATCCCCACTAACCTATTTCTCTTGACATGCAAGCTATCCACATTAACAGCCTAGCCACATCAGCGTTTCACTACATTGTCGTGCGTCCACATCGTCATCTTGCTTGCACCATCCTACATGTTCCCTTCCACGACTGATTTATTGCCAATGGGATGTAGTACTAGTCTACGACGCCGCATCATCCGAGGGCTGAGCCCCACACCTTGCCGTCTGTTCCCCTTCCCTTAAGTCACACGCCTTCCCATCCTATCCCCTCCCCGTACGATATTGGCAACTGAAGAGGCAGTGATCCCTTAACTCTCCCCTCTGGTCTGTAAAGGCGTGCGGCCTTATGAACTTCGAGTGGGAAATCAAGAGCCCTTCATATTGGCACCACTCCTCTTCCGGTTGTCTCCAAGTTAGTATATATAGGAGTAGACAGTAGATTTGTGTCTCCGCGCAACACCAAAAATAAAAGCAATCAATCTCCTTCTGTTATCAAGGCTTCCAGCGGCCAAATCTGTCGATCTGTCTACCCCCACTAGGAGTTCTCGGCAGATGGAGAGGGATGATGGAGGTGGTGCACTAGAGCAGAGTGTAGAGTTGTGTCTAGAGTTTCTGTGGTGGTGCATGTCAGGAGGAGTAGGAGGGTGGGCTGCAGAGGAATAAAGCCCCCTGACTCCATCCCTGTCGTGGTCGTGTGAGTTACGGTGAGGCCGGGTCCCGGGTATGCTCCTTCATGGTGCTGCTGCTAGGTATGTGGGGATAATAATCAGATAATGTACACGAGTCCTTTTTTTGCCTTGAGGTGGGGGGACGACTGTAGCTGTATGGATTGTGTTGAATCGGTGATGCCGATGAGTGGCTTCTCATGTTTTCCTCTGGTCATTGGGGTGATTGCAGGGGGCAGGGGAGCATGCGGTTGTGGAGAAACAACGGCCATGTTCGTCAACTGGAAAACATCCTCATTTGTTCCCGTAATTCTTGCGGCCTGAAAAAACTTCTCATGGCGCTACTCATGGCCGCGGTGTCGATTTTTTGTCCCTGCTCCAACATGCGCACCAGTGACAGCGTAAATTGGCTAGGCGCGGTGCCGCAAAGCTTGGTTGAGCTAGAGCTTCCCCAGGAATCGGGCTATATGGTGCATATTTTGAGGGTGCTCTGTGCAAATGGCTTGAACAAATGTCCTTTGTGGTATGTACCGTATGTGTATGCATCGGTACTGTATGTGCATGTAGTATTGTCACTCATGGACATGTTGTAATGAAACCGTGCAGTACTTTTCTAGAAAAAGAATCTTTGCTGTTATAGCGGATAGTGACCCCTTGATAGAAGAAACATTTTTAATTAGGTGGGTGACAGAAGAAAAGTCTATGGATTCTATGCTACGAGGGTAGCAAGTAATACATATCATATGTTTTGACATCAGCAGATTAGAAATTCTGTTTTTTATGTCCACAGTCCTCGATCCTATTTTTGTTCACATTCTTTTCTTTTATTATATAGGCCGACTTGATGTTTTGGACTCATGTGAATGTTTCATATGAAGCTCACATGTAGATGATGCAGTGCCTCTCTGTTGTTTCTTTATGATGAAGAAGATGATTATTTTGACGACCTCACATACTACATCGTCAACCATGCATGCAAACTTCTCGCAAAACTAGACAATGGCTTTTGCCTAAAATAAGGAATTATGTTGTTCTTAAATTCAAATTAGTTATCACTAGAGTGATCACCTTCATTTGTAGTCAACAAGAACTCTCATTAATACTATTTCAAACAAGGCAGCAGCCAACTCCTCGTTGTTATTCCTTACCTCACGACTCGCCGTGACCCCTGTAATCCTCAGATATACAGGTGGGGACCCCCTCCCCCGCGCGTGGTTTCCTCGAAAAAAACAACTATTTTTCATGCCACTTTCCATGACATGCACATCCTCCACATCATCAAGCGGCCATGCAACCATTGAACTTTTTTACTTTCCACATTATTTTCACTTTCCACTTTCTATCACATACAAGCCCTTCACATCATCAAAATAAAAACGCTTCACATCATTAAAAAATTTCCACAATAATAATTTAACTTGAATTTCACAAGACAATATAACATGCATCCACCCTCCATGTACCTCTAGGTTGAATGTGGTGCAAAACTATTCCCATATATCCTAATTTTATTTTTGATAAGTTTGTTGCTAAAAATTTCCGCAGCAACGCGCGGGGCGTTTATCTAGTTTCAAAATTTTTCCTACGCACACGCAAGATCATGGTGATGCATAGCAACGAGAGGGGAGAGTGTTGTCCACGTACCCTCGTAGACCGAAAGTGGAAGCGTTAGCACAACGCGGTTGATGTAGTCGTCGTCTTCACAATCCGACCGATCAAGTACGAGCGTCACGGCACCTCCGAGTTCAGCACACGTTCAGCTCGATGGCGCCCCATGAACTCCGATCCAGCAGAGCTTTGCGGGAGAGTTTAAATCGGCCTGACGGCGTGATGACAGTGTTGATGATGCTACCGACGCAGGGCTTCGCCTAAGCACCGCTACGATATTACCGAGATGGAATATGGTGGAGGGGGCACCGCACACGGCTAAGAGATCAATGATAAATGTTGTGTCTAGAGGTGCCCCTGCCCCCGTATATAAAGAAGCAAGGGGGGAGGCGGCCGGCCTAGGAGGAGGGCGCGCCAAGGGGGGAGTCCTACTCCCACCGGGAGTAGGACTCCTCCTTTCCTTGTAGTAGTAGGAGAAGGGGAAAGGAGAGAGAGAGAGGAAGGAAAGGGGCGCCGCCCCCCTCCTTGTCCAATTCGGACTAGAGGGGGAGGGGGCGCGCGGCCTGCCCTGGCCGCCCCTCCTCTTCTCCACTAGGGCCCATGAGGCCCAATAAATCCTCGGGGGTTCTGGTAACCCCTTCGGTACTCCGGTATATGTCTGAAACCTTCCGAAACCATTTCGGTGTCCGAACATAGTCATCCAATATATCAATCTTTACGTCTCGACCATTTTGAGACTCCTCATCATGTCCGTGAACTGGCAAGTCTCTTTACTCGTTATGTAATGCATCATCCCGCAACTAACTCATTAGTCACATTGCTTGCAAGGCTTATAGTGATGTGCATTACTGAGAGGGCCCAGAGATACCTCTCCGACAATCGGAGTGACAAATCCTAATCTTGAAATACGCCAACTCAACAAGTATCTCCGGAGACACCTGTAGAGCACCTTATAATCACCCAGTTACGTTGTGACGTTTGGAAGCACACAAAGTGTTCCTCCGGTAAACGGGGGTTGCATAATCTCATAGTCATAGAAACATGTATAAGTCATGAAGAAAGCAATAACAACAAACTAAATGATCAAGTGCCAAGCTAACTGAATGGGTCAAGTCAATCACATCATTCTCTAATGTTGTGATCCCGTTAATCAAATGACAACTCATGTCTATGTTGGGGAACGTAGTAATTTCAAAAAATTTCCTACGCACACGCAAGATCATGGTGATGCATAGCAACGAGAGGGGAGAGTGTTGTCTACGTACCCTCGTAGACCTGAAGCGGAAGCAATCACAACGTATAGGAAGTAGTCGTACGTTCTCCTCGCGATCCGACCGATCCCGGCGCCGTTACTCGGCGCCCCGAGTTCTTGACACACGTACAGCTCGATGGCGTCCCTCGTACTCGATCCAGCCGAGTGTCGAGGAGAGTTCCGTCGGACGACGGCGTGGTAGACGATCTTGATGTTTCACGGCGCGAGGGCTTCGCCTAAGCAGCGACGGTATGACCGAGGTGGAATATGGTGGAAGGGGGCACCGCACACGGCTAAGGAACGATCCGTAGATCAAACTTGTGTGTCCTAGGGTGCCCCCTGCCTCGTATATATAAAGGAGGGGGAGGCCCGGCCCCTATAAGCGGCGCCAAGGAGGAGTCCTCCTCCTGGTTGAGTAGGACTCCCTTTCCTAGTCCAACTAGGAAGGAGAAGGGGAAGGAAGAGAGGAGGGAGAGGGAAGGGGGCGCCCCCTCCTTGTCCTATTCGGACTCCCCAGGGGCGCGCCACCTCCTGGTGCGGCCCTCTCTCTCCCTCTTGGCCCACTAAGGCCCATACTTCCCCGGGGTTCGGTAACCCCTCGGCACTCCGGTTTTCTCCGGAAACTTCCGGAACCTTTCGGTGTCGAATATAGCCGTCAATATATCAATCTTTATGTCTCGACCATTCCGAGACTCCTCGTCATGTCCGTGATCACATCCGGGACTCGAACTTCTTCGGTACATCAAAATACATAAACTCATAATAAGCATCAGCGAAACCTTAAGCGTCACGGACCCTATGGTTCGAGAATAGTGTAGACATGACCTAGAACTATTCTCGGTCAATAACCAATAGCGGGACCTGGATGCCCATATTGGTTCCTACATATTCTCGAAGATCTTTGTCGGTCAGACCGCATAACAACATCGTTGTTCCTTTGTCATCGGTATGTTACTTGCCGAGATTCGATCGTCGGTATCAATACCTAGTTCAATCTCGTTACGGCAAGTCTCTTTACTCGTTCCGTAATGCATCATCTCACAACTAACTCATTAGTTGTAATGCTTGCAAGGCTTGATGATGTGCATTACCGAGAGGGCCCAGAGATACCTCTCCGAGCAATCGGAGTGACAAAACCTAATCTCGAAATCGCCAACCCAACATCGCCTTTGGAGACACTGTAGTACTCCTTTATAATCACCCGATTCGTTGTGGACGTTTGGTAGCACCAAAGTGTTCCTCGGTAAATGGGAGTTGCATAATCTCATAGTTACGAGGAACATGTATAAGTCATGGATAAAAGCGGTAGCAACTAACTAAGCGATCGTGTGCTAAGCTAATGGAATGGGTCATGTCAATCGATCATTCTACTAATGATGTGACCTTGTTAATCAAATAACAACTCCTTGTTCATGGTTAGGAAACATAACCATCTTTGATTAACAAGCTAGTCAAGTAGAGGCATACTAGTGACACTCTGTTTGTCTATATATTCACACATGTATTATGTTTCCGGTTAATACAATTCTAGCATGAATAATAAACATTTATCATGATATAAGGAAATAAATAATAACTTTATTATTGCCTCTAGGGCATATTTCCTTGATCTCCCACTTGCACTAGAGTCAATAATCTAGATTACATAGTAATGATTCTAACACCCATGGAGTCTTGGTGCTGATCATGTTTTGCTCGTGGAAGAGGCTTAGTCAGCGGTGCGCAACATTGAGATCCGTATGTATCTTGCAAATCTCTATGTCTCCCACGGACTAAGTCCGGATGGAATTGAAGCGTCTCTTGATGTGCTTGGTCCTCTTGTGAAATCTGGATTCCTTTGCTAAGGCAATTGCTCGATATTGTCACGAAGATTTTCATTGGACCCGATGCACTAGGTATGACACCTAGATCGGATATGAACTCCTTCATCGAGACTCCTTCATTAGCTGCTTCGAAGCTGCTATGTACTCCGCTTCTCATGTAGATCCGCTTCTAGCGCTTTGTTTAGAACTGCACCAACCGACAGCTCCTCCGTTTAGTGTAAATCGTATCCGGTCTGCGATTTAGAATCGTCCGGATCGGTGTCAAAACTTGCATCAACGTAACCGCCACGATGAGCTCTTTGTCACCTCCATATCTGAGAAACATATCCTTAGTCCTTTTCGGTATTTGGGATGTTCTTGACGCTGTCGATGATCCACTCTGGATTACTTTGGTACCTCCTGCTAAACTTATAGCAAGGCACACATCAGTGCGGTACACAGCATTGCATACATGATAGAGCCTATGGCT
This sequence comes from Aegilops speltoides, assembly GCA_021437245.1. Taxonomy (NCBI): domain Eukaryota; kingdom Viridiplantae; phylum Streptophyta; class Magnoliopsida; order Poales; family Poaceae; genus Aegilops; species Aegilops speltoides. The sequence continues at coordinate 360,915,105 of CM038147.1, read as the reverse complement.
GAAGCATAGGAACATCTTTCATTTTCTCTCTATCTTCTGCGGTGGTGGGCATTGAGTCTTACTCAACTTCACACCTTATGTCTGAGCAAGAACCCTTTCTTTGCTTGATCCATTTTGAACTTCTTCAAAATTTTGTCAAAATGCGTGCTTTGTGAAAGTCCAATTAAGCGTCTTGATCTATCTCTATAGATCTTAATGCCCAATATGTAAGCAGCTTCACGAGGTCTTTCATTGAAAAACTTTTATTCAAGTATCCCTTTATGCTATCCAGAAATTCTATATCATTTCCGATCAGCAATATGTCATCTACATATAATATCGAAATGCTCTGAGCTCCCACTCACTTTCTTGTAAATCTGAGGCTTCTCCAAAAGTGCATGTAAACCCAAATGCTTTGATCACACTATCAAAGCGTTTATTCCAACTCGAGATGCTTGCACCAGTCCATAGATGGATCATTGGAGCTTGCATACTTTGTTAGCTCCTTTGGATCGATAAAACCTTGAGTTGCATCATATACAACTCTTCTTCGAAATCCATTCAGAATGCGGTCTTTACATCCATTTGCCAAATTTCATAATCATAAAATCGGCAATTGCTAACATGATTGAGACGGACTTAAGCATCGCTTCGGGTGAGAAGGTCTCATCGTAGTCAATCCCTTGAACTTGTCGAAAACCTTTTGCGACAAGTCGAGCTTTGTAAACGATAACATTACGTCGTCGTCGGTCTTCTTCTTGAAGATCCACTTGTTTTCTATTGCTTGCCTACCCTCGGGCAAGTCAACCAAAGTCCATACTTTGTTTTCATACATGGATCCCATCTCAGATTTCATGGCCTCAAGCCATTTTGCGAATCTGGGCTCACCATCGCTTCTTCATAGTTCGTAGGTTCATCATGATCTAGTAGCATGATTTCCGAACAGGATTACCGTACCACTCAGTGCGGATCTTACTCTGGTTGATCTATGAGGTTACGTAGTAACTTGATCGAAGTTTCATGATCAACATCATCAACTTCCTCACTACTTGGTGTAGATGTCTCAGAAACCGGTTTCTGCGATGAACTACTTTCAAGTAAGGGAGAAGGTACTATTACCTCATCAAGTTCCACTTTCCTCCCACTCACTTCTTTCGAGAGAAACTCCTTCTCTAGAAAGGATCCATTCTTAACAACGAATGTCTTGCCTTGGATCTGTGATAGAAGGTGTACCCAACTGTCTCCTTTGGGTATCCTATGAAGACACACTTCTCCGATTTGGGTTCGAGCTTATCAGGTTGAAGCTTTTTCACATAAGCATCGCATCCCCAAACTTTAAGAAACAACAACTTTGGTTTCTTGCCAAACCACAGTTCATAAGGTGTCGTCTCAGCGGTTTGACGGTGTTCTATTCGATGTGAATCGGCCGTCTCTAGAGCATAACCTCAAAATGATAGCGGTAAATCTGTAAGAGACATCATAGATCGCACCATATCTAGTAAAATCACGATTCTGACGTTCGGACACACCATTCTGTTGTGGTGTTCGGGTGGCGTGAGTTGCTGAAACTATTCGCATTGTTTCAAATGTAGACCAAACTTCGTAACTCAAATATTCACCTCCACGATCGGATCGTAGAAATTTAATTTTCTTATTACGATGATTTTCAACTTCACTCTGAAATTCTTTGAACTTTTCAAATGTTTGGACTTATGTTTCATTAAGTAGATATACCCATATCTGCTTAAGTTATCTGTGAAGGTGAGAAAATAACGATATCCGCCACGAGCCTCAACATTCATCGGACCATATACATCTGTATGTATGATTTCCAACAAATCTGTTGCTCTCTCCATAGTACCGAAGAAGCGGGGTTTTAGTCATCTTGCCCATGAGGCACGGTTACATAAGTGCCAAGTGATTCATAATCAAGTGACTCCAAAAGTCCATCAATATGGAGTTTCTTCATGCGCTTTACACCGATATGACCTAAGCGGCGGTGCCACAAATAAGTTGCACTATCATTATCAACTCTGCATCTTTTGGCTTCAACATTATGAATATGTGTATCACTACTATCGAGATTCATCGAAATAGACCACTCCTCAAGGGTGCATGACCATAAAAGATATTACTCATATAAATAGAACAACCATTATTCTCGATTTAAATGAATAACCGTCTCGCATCAAACAAGATCCAGATATAATGTTCATGCTCAACGCAGCACCAAATAACAATTATTTAGGTCTAAAACTAATCCGAAGGTAGATGTAGAGGTAGCGTGCCGATTGCGATCACATCGACTTTGGAACCATTTCCCACGCGCGATCGTCACCTCGTCCTTTGCCGGTGTTAAGCAATCCGTAGTCCTGTTTGAGTTGCAAATATTAGCAACATAACCAATATCAAATACCAGTGCTCTGCGAGCTCTAGTAAGGTACACATCAATAACATGTATATCACATATACCTTTGTTCACCTTGCCATCCTTCTTATCCGCCAAATACTTGGGGCAGTTCCGCTTCGGTGACGATCGCTTGCGGTAGAAGCACTTTCGATTTCAGGCTTAGGTCCGGACTTGGGTTTCTTCTCTGACGACAACTTGCTTGCTGTTCTTCTTGAAGTTCCTTCTTCTTCCCTTTGCCTTTCTTCTTGAAACTAGTGGTCTTATTGACCATCAACACTTGATGCTCCTTCTTGATTTCTACCTCCGCAGCCTTTAGCATTGCGAAGAGCTCGGTATAGTCTTCACTAACCCTTGCATATTATAGTTCATCACGAAGCCTTTGTAGCTTGGTGGCGGTGATTGAAGAATTTCATCAATGACACAATCATCCGGAAGATTAACTCCCAATTGTGTCAAGTGATTGTAATACCCGGACATTTTGAGTATGTGCTCACCGCGAACTATTCTCCTCCATCTTGCAGCTATAGAACTTATTGGAGACTTCATATCTCTCAATCCGGGCATTACTTTGGAATATTAACTTCAACACTGGAACATCTCATATGCTCCATGACGTTCAAAACGTCGTTGAAGTCCCGGTTCTAAGCCGTAAAGCATGGCTGCTTGAACTATAGAGTAGTCATCAGCTTTGCTCGCCAGACGTTCTTAACGTCGTCGGTTGCATCGGCGGCGAGTTGGCACCCAGCGGTGCATCGGGGCGTAACTCTTACGTGCAGCAATGAGGATAATCCTCAAATTACGGACCCGATCCGTGTAATTGCTACCATCATCTTTCAACTTTGCTTTCTCAAGGAACGCATTAAAATTCAACGGAACAACAAAGACGAGCCATCTATCTACAATCAAACATAAACAAGCAAGATACTATCGGTACTAAGTTCATGATAAATTTAAGTTCAATTAATCATATTACTTAAGAACTCCCACTTAGCAGACATCCTCTAGTCATCTAAGTGATCACGTGATCCAAATCAACTAAACCATAACCGATCATCACGTGAAATGGAGTAGTTTTCAATGGTGAACATCTTATGTTGATCATATCTACTATATGATTCACGCTCGACCTTTCGGTCTCCGTGTTCCGAGGCCATATCGCATATGCTAGGCTCGTCAAGTATAACCGAGTATTCTGCGTGTGCAAAACTGGCTTGCACCCGTTGTAGATGGACGAGAGCTTATCACACCCGATCATCACGTGGTGTGCAGGCACGACGAACTTTGGCAGCGGTGCATACTCGGGAGAACACTTCTTGATAATTTAGTGAGAGATCATTTTATAATGCTACCGTCAATCAAAGCAAGATAAGATGCATAAAGGATAAACATCACATGCAAATCAATATAAGTGATATGATATGGTCATCATCATCTTGTGCTTCGTGATCTTCATCTCCGCAGCACCATCATGATCACCATCGTCACCGGCGCGACACCTTGATCTCCATTGTAGCATCGTTGTCGTCTCGCCAATCTTATGCTTCTCGACTATCTCTACCGCTTAGTGATAAAGTAAAGCATTACGAGCATTGCATTGCATACAATAAGCGACAACCATATGGCTCCTGCCGATTGCCGATAACCGGTTACAAAACATGATCATCTCATACAATAAAATATAGCATCACGTCTTGACCATATCACATCACAACATGCCTGCAAAAACAAGTTAGGCGTCCTCTACTTTGTTGTTGCAAATTTTACGTGGCTACTACGGGCTTAAGCAAGAACCGGTCTCACCCACGCATCAAAACCACAGCGATACTTCGTCAAATAGACTCCATTTTAACCTTCTCAAGGGACGGGCGTAGCACACTCAGTTCAACTAAAGTGAGAGACAGGCACCCACCGGTCACCTTTAAGCAGCGAGTGCTCGTGGCGGTGAAACCAGTCTCGCGTAAGCGTCTGGCGTAATGTCGATGCAGGCGCTTCATCTCACAATACCGCTGAACCAAAGTATGACATTTGGTAGGTAGTATGACTTGTATCGCCCACAACTCACTTGTGTTCTACTCGTGCAAAACATCAAACCATAAAAACCTAGGCTCGGATGCCACTATTGGGGAGCGTAGTAATTTCAAAAATTTCCTACGCACACGCAAGATCATGGTGATGCATAGCAACGAGAGGGAGAGTGTTGTCTACGTACCCTCGTGAGACCAAGCGAAGCGATCACAACATAGAGGAAGTAGTCGACGTTCTCCTCGCGATCCGACCGATCCGGCGCCGTTACTCGGCGCCCCGAGTTCTTGACACACGTACAGCTCGATGGCGTCCCTCGTACTCCGATCCAGCCGAGTGTCGAGGGAGAGTTCGTCGAAGACGACGGCGTGGTGGCGATCTTGATGTTTCACGGCGCGGGGCTTCGCCTAAGCTTGCGACAGTATGACCAAGGTGGAATATGGTGGAAGGGGGCACCGCACACGGCTAAGGAGCGATCCGTAGATCAAACTTGTGTGTCCTAGGGTGCCCCCTGCCCCGTATATAAAGAAGGGAGGGGGAGGCCGGCCGGCCCTATAAGCGCGCTAGGAGGGGGAGTCCTCCTCCTAGTTGAGTAGGACTCCCTTTCCTAGTCCAACTAGGAAGGAGAAGGGGAAGGAAAGAGAGGGAGAGGGAGAGGGAAGGGGGCGCCCCCTCCTTGTCCTATTCGGACTGGGGCGCCACCTCTGGTGCGGCCCTCTCTCTCCCTCTTGGCCCACTAAGGCCCATACTTCCCAGGGGTTCCGGTAACCCCTCCGGCACTCCGGTTTTCTCCGAAACTTAGGAACCTTTCCGGTGTCGAATATAGCCGTCAATATATCAATCTTTATGTCTCGACCATTCGAGACTCCTCGTCATGTCCGTGATCACATCCGGGACTCGAACTTCTTGGTACATCAAAATACATAAACTCATAATAAGCTGTCAGCGAAACCTTAAGCGTGCGGACCCTACGGTTCGAGAATAGTGTAGACATGACCTAGAACTATTCTCGGTCAATAACCAATAAGCGGGACCTGGATGCCCATATTGGTTCCTACATATTCTACGAAGATCTTTGTCGGTCAGACCGCATAACAACATCGTTGTTCCCTTTGTCATCGGTATGTTACTTGCCGAGATTCGATCGTCGGTATCAATACCTAGTTCAATCTCGTTACGGCAAGTCTCTTTACTCGTTCCGTAATGCATCATCTCACAACTAACTCATTAGTTGTAATGCTTGCAAGGCTTGATGATGTGCATTACCGAGAGGGCCGAGAGATACCTCTCCGACAATCGGAGTGACAAAACCTAATCTCAAATCGCCAACCCAACATCGCCTTTGGAGACACTGTAGTACTCCTTTATAATCACCCGATTCGTTGTGACGTTTGGTAGCATCCAAAGTGTTCCTCCGTAAATGGGAGTTGCATAATCTCATAGTTAGGAACATGTATAAGTCATGGATAAAAGCGGTAGCAACTAACTAAGCGATCGTGTGCTAAGCTAATGGAATGGGTCATGTCAATCAGATCATTCTACTAATGATGTGACCTTGTTAATCAAATAACAACTCCTTGTTCATGGTTAGGAAACATAACCATCTTTGATTAACAAGCTAGTCAAGTAGAGGCATACTAGTGACACTCTGTTTGTCTATATATTCACACATGTATTATGTTTCCGGTTAATACAATTCTAGCATGAATAATAAACATTTATCATGATATAAGGAAATAAATAATAACTTTATTATTGCCTCTAGGGCATATTTCCTTCAGTCTCCCACTTGCACTAGAGTCAATAATCTAGATTACATAGTAATGATTCTAACACCCATGGAGTCTTGGTGCTGATCATGTTTTGCTCGTGGAAGAGGCTTAGTCAGCGAGTGCGCAACATTCAGATCCGTATGTATCTTGCAAATCTCTATGTCTCCCACGGACTAAGTCCGGATGGAATTGAAGCGTCTCTTGATGTGCTTGGTCCTCTTGTGAAATCTGGATTCCTTTGCTAAGGCAATTGCTCGATATTGTCACGAAGATTTTCATTGGACCCGATGCACTAGGTATGACACCTAGATGGGATATGAACTCCTTCATCGAGACTCCTTCATTAGCTGCTTCGAAGCTGCTATGTACTCCGCTTCTCATGTAGATCCGCTTCTAACGCTTTGTTTAGAAGCGCACCAACCGACGCTCCTCCGTTTAGTGTAAATCGTATCCGGTCTGCGATTTAGAATCGTCCGGATCGGTGTCAAAGCTTGCATCAACGTAACCGTTTACGATGAGCTCTTTGTCACCTCCATATCGAGAAACATATCCTTAGTCCTTTTGGTATTTGGGATGTTCTTGACGCTGTCGATGATCCACTCTGGATTACTTTGGTACCTCCTGCTAAACTTATAGCAAGGCACACATCAGTCAGTACACAGCATTGCATACATGATAGAGCCTATGGTGAAGCATAGGGAACATCTTTCATTTCTCTCTATCTTCTGCGTTGGTCGGGCATTGAGTCTTACTCAACTTCACACCTTGTCTGAGCAAGAACCCTTTCTTTGCTTGATCCATTTTGAACTTCTTCAAAATTTTGTCAAGGTCGTGCTTTGTGAAAGTCCAATTAAGCGTCTTGATCTATCTCTATAGATCTTAATGCCCAATATGTAAGCAGCTTCACCGAGGTCTTTCATTGAAAAACTTTTATTCAAGTATCCCTTTATGCTATCCAGAAATTCTATATCATTTCCGATCAGCAATATGTCATCTACATATAATATCGAAATGCTCTGAGCTCCCACTCACTTTCTTGTAAATCTGAAGCTTCTCCAAAAGTGCATGTAAACCCAAATGCTTTGATCACACTATCAAAGCGTTTATTCCAACTCGAGATGCTTGCACCAGTCCATAGATGGATCATTTGGAGCTTGCATACTTTGTTAGCTCCTTTGGATCGATAAAACCTTGAGGTTGCATCATATACAACTCTTCTTCGTAAATCCATTCAGAATGCAGTCTTTACATCCATTTGCCAAATTTCATAATCATAAAATCGGCAATTGCTAACATGATTCGGACAGACTTAAGCATCGCTACGGGTGAGAAGGTCTCATCGTAGTCAATCCCTTGAACTTGTCGAAAACCTTTTGCGACAAGTCGAGCTTTGTAAACGATAACATTACCGTCGGCGTCGGTCTTCTTCTTGAAGATCCACTTGTTTTCTATTGCTTGCCTACCCTCGGGCAAGTCAACCAAAGTCCATACTTTGTTTTCATACATGGATCCCATCTCGATTTCATGGCCTCAAGCCATTTGCGGAATCTGGGCTCACCATCGCTTCTTCATAGTTCGAGGTTCATCATGATCTAGTAGCATGATTTCCGAACAGGATTACCGTACCACTCAGTGCGGATCTTACTCTGGTTGATCTATGAGGTTTCAGTAGTAACTTGATCGAAGTTTCATGATCAACATCATCAACTTCCTCACTACTTGGTGTAGATGTCTCGTAAACCGGTTTACTGCGATGAACTACTTTCAAGTAAGGGAGAAGGTACTATTACCTCATCAAGTTCCACTTTCCTCCCACTCACTTCTTTCGAGAGAAACTCCTTCTCTAGAAAGGATCCATTCTTAACAACGAATGTCTTGCCTTCGGATCTGTGATAGAAGGTGTACCCAACTGTCTCCTTTGGGTATCCTATGAAGACACACTTCTCCGATTTGGGTTCGAGCTTATCGGGTTGAAGCTTTTCACATAAGCATCGCATCCCCAAACTTTAAGAAACAACAACTTTGGTTTCTTGCCAAACCACAGTTCATAAGGTGTCGTCTCAGCGGTTCGACGGTGTTCTATTCAGTGTGAATGCGGCCGTCTCTAGAGCATAACCTCAAAATGATAGCGGTAAATCTGTAAGAGACATCATAGATTGCACCATATCTAGTAAAAATACGATTCTGACGTTCGGACACACCATTACTGTTGTGGTGTTCCGGGTGGCGTGAGTTCTTGAAACTATTCGCATTGTTTCAAATGTAGACCAAACTCGTAACTCAAATATTCACCTCCACGATCGGATCGTAGAAATTTAATTTTCTTATTACGATGATTTTCAACTTCACTCTGAAATTCTTTGAACTTTTCAAATGTTTCAGACTTATGTTTCATTAAGTAGATATACCCATATCGCTTAAGTTATCTGTGAAGGTGAGAAAATAACGATATCCGCCACGAGCCTCAACATTCATCGGACCATATACATACAGTATGTATGATTTCCAACAAATCTGTTGCTCTCTCCATAGTACCGAAGAAGCGGGTTTTAGTCATCTTGCCCATGAGGCACGGTTCGCAAGTGCCAAGTGATTCATAATCAAGTGACTCCAAAAGTCCATCGATATGGAGTTTCTTCATCGCTTTACATCGATATGACCTAAGCGGCGATTGCCACAAATAAGTTGCACTATCATTATCAACTCTGCATCTTTTGGCTTCAACATTATGAATATGTGTATCACTACTATCGAGATTCATCAAAATAGACCACTCCTCAAGGGTGCATGACCATAAAAGATATTACTCATATAAATAGAACAACCATTATTCTCGATTTAAATGAATAACCGTCTCGCATCAAACAAGATCCAGATATAATGTTCATGCTCAACGCAGCACCAAATAACAATTATTTAGGTCTAAAACTAATCCGAAGGTAGATGTAGAGGTAGCGTGCCGATTGCGATCACATCGACTTTGGAACCATTTCCCACGCGCATCGTCACCTCGTCCTTTGCGGTGTTAAGCAATCCGTAGTCCCTGTTTGAGTTGCAAATATTAGCAATGAACCGATATCAAATACCAGTGCTCTGCGAGCTCTAGTAAGGTACACATCAATAACATGTATATCACATATACCTTTGTTCACCTTGCCATCCTTCTTATCCGCCAAATACTTGGGGCAGTTCCGCTTCGATGACGGTCGCTTGCGGAGAAGCACTCGATTTTGGGCTTAGGTCCGGACTTGGGTTTCTTCTCTGAGCGACAACTTGCTTGCTGTTCTTCTTGAAGTTCCTTCTTCTTCCCTTTGCCTTTCTTCTTGAAACTAGTGGTCTTATTGACCATCAACACTTGATGCTCCTTCTTGATTTCTACCTCCGCAGCCTTTAGCATTGCGAAGAGCTCGGTATAGTCTTCACTAACCCTTGCATATTATAGTTCATCACGAAGCCTTTGTAGCTTGGTGGCGGTGATTGAAGAATTACATCAATGACACAATCATCTGGAAGATTAACTCCCAATTGTGTCAAGTGATTGTAATACCCGGACATTTTGAGTATGTGCTCCTTGTGAACTATTCTCCTCCATCTTGCAGCTATAGAACTTATTGGAGACTTCATATCTCTCAATCCGGGCATTACTGTTGGAATATTAACTTCAACACCTGGAACATCTCATATGCTCCATAGCGTTCAAAACGTCGTTGAAGTCCCGGTTCTAAGCCGTAAAGCATGGCACTTGAACTATAGAGTAGTCATCGACTTTGCTCGCCAGACGTTCTTAACGTCGTCGGTTACATCGGAAGCGAACTCGCACCCAGCGGTGCATCCGGGGCGTAACTCTTCAGTGCAGCAATGAGGATAATCCTCAAATTACGGACCCGATCCGTGTAATTGCTACCATCATCTTTCAACTTTGCTTTCTCAAGGAACGCATTAAAATTCAACGGAACAACAAAGACGAGCCATCTATCTACAATCAAACATAAACAAGCAAGATACTATCGGTACTAAGTTCATGATAAATTTAAGTTCAATTAATCATATTACTTAAGAACTCCCACTTAGGCAGACATCCTCTAGTCATCTAAGTGATCACGTGATCCAAATCAACTAAACCATAACCGATCATCACGTGAAATGGAGTAGTTTTCAATGGTGAACATCTTATGTTGATCATATCTACTATATGATTCACGCTCGACCTTTCGGTCTCCGTGTTCCGAGGCCATATCTGCATATGCTAGGCTCGTCAAGTATAACCCGAGTATTCTGCGTGTGCAAAACTGGCTTGCACCCGTTGTAGATGGACGAGAGCTTATCACACCCGATCATCACGTGGTGTGCAGGCACGACGAACTTTGGCAGCGGTGCATACTCGGGAGAACACTTCTTGATAATTTAGTGAGAGATCATTTTATAATGCTACCGTCAATCAAAGCAAGATAAGATGCATAAAGGATAAACATCACATGCAAATCAATATAAGTGATATGATATGGTCATCATCATCTTGTGCTTCGTGATCTTCATCTCCGCAGCACCATCATGATCACCATCGTCACCGCGCGACACCTTGATCTCCATTGTAGCATCGTTGTCGTCTCGCCAATCTTATGCTTCTCGACTATCTCTACCGCTTAGTGATAAAGTAAAGCATTACGAAGCGATTGCATTGCATACAATAAGCGACAACCATATGGCTCCTGCCGATTGCCGATAACCGGTTACAAAACATGATCATCTCATACAATAAAATATAGCATCACGTCTTGACCATATCACATCACAACATGCCTGCAAAAACAAGTTAGGCGTCCTCTACTTTGTTGTTGCAAATTTTACGTGGCTACAACGGGCTTAAGCAAGAACCAGTCTCACCTACGCATCAAAACCACAGCGATACTTCGTCAAATAGACTCCATTTTAACCTTCTCAAGGACGGGCGTAGCCACACTCAGTTCAACTAAAGTGAGAGAGACAGCACCCACGGTCACCTTTAAGCAGCGAGTGCTCGTGGCGGTGAAACCAGTCTCGCGTAAGCGTCTGGCGTAATGTCGGTCTGGGGCGCTTCATCTCACAATACCGCTGAACCAAAGTATGACATCTTTGGTAGGTAGTATGACTTGTATCGCCCACAACTCACTTGTGTTCTACTCGTGCAAAACATCAAACCATAAAACCTAGGCTCGGATGCCACTATTGGGGAGCGTAGTAATTTCAAAAATTTCCCACGCACACGCAAGATCATGGTGATGCATAGCAGCGAGAGGGGAGAGTGTTGTCTACGCCCTCGTAGACCCGGCGAAGCGATCACAACATAGAGGAAGTAGTCGACGTTCTCCTCGCGATCCGACCGATCCGGCGCCGTTACTCCGGCGCCCCGAGTTCTTGACACGTACAGCTCGATGGCGTCCCTCGTACTCGATCCAGCCGAGTGTCGAGGAGAGTTCGTCGAGACGACGGCGTGGTGGCGATCTTGATGTTTCACGGCGCGAGGCTTCGCCTAAGCTTGCGACAGTATGACCAAGGTGGAATATGGTGGAAGGGGGCACCGCACACGGCTAAGGAACGATCCGTAGATCAAACTTGTGTGTCCTAGGGTGCCCCCTGCCCCATATATAAGGAGGGAGGGGGAGGCGGCCGACCCCTATAGCGCGCCAGGAGGGGGAGTCCTCCTCCTGGTTGAGTAGGACTCCCTTTCCTAGTCCAACTAGGAAGGAGAAGGGGAAGGAAGAGAGGAGAGGAGAGGAAGGGGGCGCCCCCTCCTTGTCCTATTCGGACTCCCACAGGGGGCGCCACCTCTGGTGCGGCCCTCTCTCTCCCTCTTGGCCCACTAAGGCCCATACTTCCCCGGGGTTCCGGTAACCCCTCGGCACTCCGGTTTTCTCCGGAAACTTAGGAACCTTTCGGTGTCCGAATATAGCCGTCAATATATCAATCTTTATGTCTCGACCATTCCGAGACTCCTCGTCATGTCCGTGATCACATCCGGGACTCGAACTTCTTGGTACATCAAAATACATAAACTCATAATAGCATCAGCGAAACCTTAAGCGTGCGGACCCTATGGTTCGAGAATAGTGTAGACATGACCTAGAACTATTCTCGGTCAATAACCAATAGCGGGACCTGGATGCCCATATTGGTTCCTACATATTCTACGAAGATCTTTGTCGGTCGGACCGCATAACAACATCGTTGTTCCTTTGTCATCGGTATGTTACTTGCGAGATTCGATCGTCGGTATCAATACCTAGTTCAATCTCGTTACGGCAAGTCTCTTTACTCGTTCCGTAATGCATCATCTCACAACTAACTCATTAGTTGTAATGCTTGCAAGGCTTGATGATGTGCATTACCGAGAGGGCCCAGAGATACCTCTCCGACAATCGGAGTGACAAAACCTAATCTCGAAATCGCCAACCCAACATACGCCTTTGGAGACACTGTAGTACTCCTTTATAATCACCCGATTCGTTGTGACGTTTGGTAGCATCCAAAGTGTTCCTCCGGTAAATGGGAGTTGCATAATCTCATAGTTACAGGAACATGTATAAGTCATGGATAAAAGCAGTAGCAACTAACTAAACGATCGTGTGCTAAGCTAATGGAATGGGTCATGTCAATCAGATCATTCTACTAATGATGTGACCTTGTTAATCAAATAACAACTCCTTGTTCATGGTTAGGAAACATAACCATCTTTGATTAACAAGCTAGTCAAGTAGAGGCATACTAGTGACACTCTGTTTGTCTATATATTCACACATGTATTATGTTTCCAGTTAATACAATTCTAGCATGAATAATAAACATTTATCATGATATAAGGAAATAAATAATAACTTTATTATTGCCTCTAGGGCATATTTCCTTCAGTCTATGGCTAGAAAACTTAACCATCTTTGATTCAACGAGCTAGTCAAGTAGAGGCATACTAGTGACATTATGTTTGTCCATGTATTCACACATGTACTAAGTTTCCGGTTAATACAATTCTAGCATGAATAATAAACATTTATCATGATATAAGGAAATATAAATAACAACTTTATTATTGCCTCTAGGGCATATTTCCTTTTGTCTCCCACTTGCACTAGAGTCAATAATCTAGTTCACATCACCATGTGATTTAACACTAATATTCACATTTGTATGTGATTAACACCCATACTTCACATCGTCATGTGATCAACACCTGAAGGGTTTACTAGAGTCAATAATCTAGTTCACATCGCTATGTGATTAACACCCAAAGAGTACTAAGGTATGATCATGTTTTGCTCGTGAGAGAAGTTTAGTCAACAGATGCATCACATTGAGCCGTATGTATTTTGCAAATATTCTATGTCTACAATGCTCTGCACGGAGCTACTCTAGCTAATTGCTCCCACTTTCAATATGTATCCAGATTGAGACTTAGAGTCATCTGGATCGGTGTAAAAGCTTGCATCAATGTAACTCTTTACGACGAACTCTTTTATCACCTCCATAATCGAGAAACATTTCCTTAGTCCTCACTAAGGATATTCTTGACCGTTATCCAGTGATCTACTCCTAGATCAAAATTGTACTCCCTTGCCCAACTCAGAGCAAGGTATATAATAGGTCTGGTACACAACATAGCATACTTTATAGAACCTATGACTAAGGCATAGGGAATGACTTTTCATTCTCTTTCTGTTTTCTGCCATGGTCGGGTTTTGAGTCTTACTCAATTTCACACCTTGCAACACAAGCAAGAACTCCTTCTTTGACTGTTCCATTTTGAACTACTTCAAAATCTTATCAAGGTATGTACTCATTGAAAAATCTTATCAAGCATCTTGATCTATCTTTACATATCTTGATGCTCAATGTGTAAGAAGCTCCACCGAGGTCTTTCTTTGAAAAACTCCTTTCAAATACTCCTTTATGCTTTCCAGAAGATTCTACATTATTTCTGATCAACAATATGTCATTCACATATTCTTTATCAGAAATGTTGTAGTGCTCCCACTCACTTTCCTGTAAATACAGGCTTCACCGCAAGTCTGTATAAAACTATATGCTTTGATCAACTCATCAAAGCGTATATTCCAACTCCGAGATGCTTGCACAAGTCCATAGATGGATCACTGGAGCTTGTACACTTTGTTAGCACCTTTAGGATTGACAAAACCTTCTGGTTGTACCGTATACAACTCTTCTTTAATAAATCCATTAAGGAATGCAGTTTTGACATCCATTTGCCAGATTTCATAAAATGTGGCAATTGCTAACATGATTCAGATAGACTTAAGCAATGATACGAGTGAGAAAATCTCATCGTATTCAACACCTTGAACTTGTTGAAAAACTTTTTGCGACAAGTCGAGCTTTGTAGATAGTAACACTACTATCAGCGTCTGTTTTCCTCTTGAAGATCCATTTATACAATATGGCTTGCCGATCATCGGGCAATTCCACCAAAGTCCACACTTTGTTCTCATACATGGTTCCCATCTCAGATTTCATGGCCTCAAGCCATTTCGCGGAATCTGGGCTCATCATCGCTTCCTCATAGTACGTAGGTTTATCATGGTCTAGTAACATGTCTTCCAAAAGAGGATTATCATACCATCTGGTGCGGACCGTACTCTAGAAGACCTACGAGGTTCTGTAGTAACTTGATCTGAAGTTTCATGATCATCATCATTAGCTTCCTCACTAATTGGTGTAGGAATCACAAGAACTGATTTCTATGATGAACTACTTTCCAATTCGGGAGAAGGTACAATTACCTTATCAAACTCTACTTTCCTCCCACTCATTTCTTTCGAGAGAAACTCTTTCTCTAGAAAGGATCCAAATTTAGCAACAAAAGTCTTGCCTTCGGATCTGTGATAGAAGGTGTACCCAATAGTCTCCTTTGGGTATCCTATGAAGACACATTTCTCTGACTTGGGTTCGAGCTTATCAGGTTGAAGTTTTTTTCACATAAGCATCACAGCCCCAAACTTTAAGAAATGACAACTTTGGTTTCTTGCCAAACCACAGTTCATAAGGCGTCGTCTCAACGGATTTTGATGGTGCCCTATTTAAAGTGAATGCAACTGTCTCTAATGCATAACCCCAAAACGATAGTGGTAAATCGGTAAGATACATCATAGATCGCACCATATCCAATAAAGCGCGGTTACGATGTTCAGACACACCATTACGTTGTGGTGTTCCATGTGGCGTGAGCTGTGAAACTATTCCACATTGTTTTAAATGAAGGCCAAACTCGTAACTCAAATATTCTCCTCCACGATCAGATCGTAGAAACTTTATTTTCTTGTTATGATGATTCTCCACTTTACTCTGAAATTCTTTGAACTTTTCAAATGTTTTAGACTTGTGCTTCATTAAGTAGATATACTCATATCTGCTCAAATCATCTATGAAGGTCAGAAAATAACGATACTCGCCACAAGCATCAACACTCATTGGATCGCATACATCAGTATGTATTATTTCTAATAAGTCAGTAGCTCATTCCATTGTTCCGGAGAACAGAGTTTTAGTCATCTTGCCCATAAGGCATGGTTTGCAAGCATCAAATGATTCATAATCAAGTGATTCCAAAAGTCCATCTTTATGGAGTTTCTTCATGCGCTTTACACCGATATGACACAAACGGCAGTGCCACAAATATGTTGCACTATCATTATCAACTTTGCATCTTTTGGCATCAATATTATGAATATGTGTATCACTATGATCAAGATTCAACAAACCATCAACATTGGGTGTAAGACGATAGAAGGTTTTATTCATGTAAACAGAATAACAGTTTATTCTCCATCTTAGATGAATAATCGTATCACAATAAACATGATCTAATCATATTTATGCTCAACGTAAACACCAAATAACATTTATTTAGGTTCACACTAATCTCGAAAATATAGGGAGTGTGCGATGATGATCATATCAATCTTGGAACCACTTCCAACACACATCGTCACTTCACCCTCAACTAGTCTCTGTTTATTTTGTAACTCCTGTTTCGAGTTACTAATTTTTTAGCAACCGAAACAAGTATCAAATACCCAGGGGCTACTATAAACACTAGTAAGGTACACATCAATAACCTGTATATCAAATGTACCCTTGTTCACTTTGCCATCCTACTTATCCACCAAATATACAGGGTATTTCCGCTTCTAGTGACCATTTCCTTTGCAGTAGAAGCACCCAGTTTCAGGCTTTGGTCCAGCTTTGGGTTTCTTCACGGGAGTGACAACTTGCTTGCCATTCTACTTGAAGTTTCCCTTTCTTTCCCTTCTCTTGAAACTAGTGGTCTTGTCAATCATCAACACTTGATGCTCTTTCTTGATTTCTACCTTCGTCGATTTCAACATCACGAAGAGCTCGAGAAACGTTTTTCGTCATCCCTTGCATACTATAGTTCATCACGAAATTCTAGTAACTTGGTGATGGTGACTAGAGAAATCTATCAATCACTATCTTATCTGGAAGATTAACTCCCACTTGATTCAAGCGATTGTAGTACCCAGACAATCTGAGCACATGCTCACTGTTTGAGCTATTCTCCTCCATCTTTTAGCTATAGAACTTGTTGGAGACTTCATATCTCTCAACTCGGGTATTTTCTTGAAATATTAACTTCAACTCTTGGAACATCTCATATGGTCCATGACGTTCAAAACGTCTTTGAAGTCCCGATTCTATGCCGTAAATCATGGTGCACTAAACTATCAAGTAGTCATCATATTGAGCTAGCCAAACGTTCATAAGGTTTGCATTTGCTCCTGCAATAGGTCTGTCACCTACCGGTGCATCAAGGACATAATTCTTTTGTGCAGCAATGAGGATAAACCTCAGATCATGGATCCAGTCTGTATCATTGCTACTATCATTTTTCAACTTATTTTTTCTCTAGGAACACATATAAAACATAGGAAGCAACAACACGAGCTATTGATCTACAACATTATTTGCAAAGTACTATTAGGACTAAGTTCATGATAAATTAAAGTTCAATTAATCATATTACTTAAGAACTCCCACTTAGATAGACACCCCTCTAATCATCTAAGTGATCACGTGATCCAAATCAACTAAACCATGTCCGATCATCACGTGAGATGGAGTAGTTTTCAATGGTGAACATCACTATGTTGATCATATCTACTATATGATTCATGCTCGACCTTTCGGTCTCAGTGTTCCGAGGCCATATCTACATAGGCTAGGCTCGTCAAGTTTAACCCGAGTATTCTGTGTGTGCAAAACTGTCTTGCACCCATTGTATTTAAACATAGAGCTTATCACACCCGATCATCACGTGGTGTGTCGGCACGAAGAACTTTCGCAACGGTGCATATTCAGGGAGAACACTTATGCCTTGAAATTTAGTGAGAGATCATCTTATAATGCTACCGTCAATCAAAGCAGAATAAGATGCATAAAAGATAAACATCACATGCAATCAAAATATGTGATATGATATTGCCATCATCATCTTGTGCCTTTGATCTCCATCTTCAAAACATTGTCATGATCTCCATCGTCACCGGCATGACACCATGATCTCTATCATCTTGATCTATATCAATGTGTCTTCACATGGTCATCTCGCCAACTATTGCTCTTGAAACTATTGCTATCGCATAGCGATAAAGTAAAGCAATTATTTGGCGCTTGCATCTTATGCAATAAAGAGACAACCATAAGGCTTCTGCCAGTTGCCGATAACTTCAACAAAACATGATCATATCATACAACAACTTATATCTCATCACGTCTTGACCATATCACATCACAACATGCCCTGCAAAAACAAGTTAGACGTCCTCTACTTTGTTGTTGCAAGTTTTACGTGGCTGCTACGGGCTTAGCAAGAACCGTTCTTACCTACACATAAAAACCACAACGATATTTTGTCAAGTTAGTGTTGTTTTAACCTTCTCAAGGACCGGGCGTAGCCACACTCGGTTCAACTAAAGTTGGAGAAACTGACACCCGCCAGCCACCTCTGTGCAAAGCACATCGGTAGAACCAGTCTCGCGTAAGCGTCTGGCGTAATGTCGGTCCGGGCGCTTCATCCAACAATACCGCCCGAACCAAAGTATGACATCTTTGGTAAGCGGTATGACTTGTATCGCCCACAACTCACTTGTGTTCTACTCGTGCATATAACATCTACGCATAAACCTGTCTCTGATGCCACTGTTGGGGAACGTAGTAATTTCAAAAAAATTCCTATGCACATGAAAGATCATGGTGATGCATAGCAATGAGAGGGGAGAGTGTTGTCCACGTACCCTCGTAGACCGAAAGCAGAAGTGTTAGCACAACGCGGTTGATGTAGTCATACGTCTTCACGATCCGACCGATCAAGTACCGAACGTACGACACCTCCGAGTTCAGCACAAGTTCAGCTTGATGACGTCCCACGAACTCTTATCCAGCAGAGCTTTGCGGGAGAGTTCCGTCAGCACAACGGCGTGATGACGGTGTTGATGATGCTACCGACGCAGGGCTTCACCTAAGCACTGCTACGATATTACCGAGGTGGAATATGGTGGAGGGGGGCACCGCACATGGCTAACAGATCAATGATCAATTGTTGTGTCTAGAGGTGTAACGCCCCGAATCCGATGCGCCAGGTGTCCGCCAGTTATTCGCCGTCGTTGCCTTGTCATTTATTTGCGTATTGCATTTTGCCATGTCATCATCTGCATTTTATCATGTCATCATGTGCATTTCATTTTGCATACATGTTCGTTTCATGCATCCGAGCATTTTTCCGTTGTCCGTTTTGCAATCCGCACGCCGATGTCATCCGCGCCCCTTCTTCTCTCTTGTTGTGGCGGGTGTTAAACTTTCTCGGAATGGCCGAGGTTTGTCAAGCGGCCTTGGTATAGCACCGATAGACCGCTTTGTCAAGTTTCGTGCCATTTGGAGGTCGTTTGATACTCAACAGTTAACAAGATGGTAACCGAAGCCTCTTTTGTTGCAGCCCAACACCCCTTCCAAAGTGGCCCAAAGCCTAGCAAACTCCCCTCCATGCTCTCGGTCGTTCGATCATGATCGTGTGGCCGTAAACCGCTCCTCATTTGGACTCTCCTAGCTCCCTCTACCTATTTAAACACCTCCCCTCCGAAATTCGGGCAAAACCCTAGATCTTTTCCTCTCTCGCCGCCGAACATGTCCGTCCCGGACCGGACGAAGCCCGCGCCGCCGCCCTCCACCACTACCCACGCGCCACGTGGCCTCCCGGCCACCGCGCCGCCGCCGGCCGAGCCGAGCCCGTCCCCGCCCACGCCCGACCTCCGCCCCGCAGCGCTTTCATGCTGCCCGAGCATCGCCGTCCCCTCGCCGCCCGGCTTGCTTGCGCCGCCTCGCCGGCACCTCCCCGCGCCGCCCGGGACCCGTCGCCGCGCCCTCCGGGTCCCCCGGCAGCTCCTCTGCTGGCGGCGAGGCGCCTCCGTCCGCGCCTGCCGCGTCCCTCGCCGGCGTCGCCACCACCACTGCCGTCGCCGCGGTAGCTCGCCGCCGCCCATGGATCCCGGTCTTCGCCGCCGTCACGGATCCGCGCTCCCCAAGGCAGATCTGCGGTTCCCGACCTCGGCGGCCTCGCCGAGACCACCACCCGCCTCGCCGCCGTCCCTCCATCGCCGGAAGCCGCGCCGCGGCTGGCCTTCCCCGACCGTGCGTGCGTGCGGGCGCACACGCAGCCGCGCTTCGCGTGGGCCCCTCCCCGCGAGGCCTTGCTGTCGGCCCAGCTCGGCCTGCCCCGGCCTGCCTCCACACCGACCGGGCCAAGGCCCACTGGGTGAGGCCACACCCCCAGCGCCACTTTATTTTTTTCTCCTGTTGGGCCAAGCGGATTCAGCCCGTGTTATTTTTTTCCTGCGCTGCGATTTTGACATTATCCAGTGATTTTCAGATTTTCAGAAAAGACCCTCATGATCATACATTTAATAACTCCACAACCGTGCATCGGATTAAAACAACTTATATATGTAAAATGCTTAGTTTTTCATCTAGTTTCATAATATGCCACTTTCATCCATGTTTAAAATGTTTAAAGTGCTGTTTGATTAAATTTGCTCAAATGCCATGCTAAAATGATTTATTTCATAACTAAATAACCGTAGCTCGGTTTTAAATGTTCTTTATATGTAAATGGGGTGGAAAAATGCCTAGTTTAACATGGTCCACTTTATTTCCCTGGTTAACAACTTTAAAATATGTTTTAGGGCAGAACAGTAGCAAATTCATAAATTGCATATGAGGTTTTTCCGGAAATGTTGTTTGTTGTTCCGGCCTCATTTAAACTTGCCTAAATATTTAGTTTACTTTTGTTACACCCCTTGGCATGTTTAACAACATTTAACATTGTTGTGTACCTAAACGAGAGCGAACTAAATATCTCGGATGTGGTGTTTCGTCAATATGCAACTCGTTGCATATTGAGCTCCACTTAACTTGTAGTATTGTTTGTTGCACTTTGCCATGCCATGCCTCATTAAACCGGACATGCATCATACTTGATTGTGCATCATGCCATGATTATGCTTGTGTGTTTACCATGTTGTTTGCTTCTTTCCGGTTTGCTTCTCTCGTTAGCTTCGGTTTCGTTCCGGAGTTGTGAGGATTCGTTCGACTACTCCCATTCGTCTTCTTCATGGACTCGTTCTTCTTCCTAGCGGGATTTCAGGCAAGATGACCGCTACCTTGGATCTCACTACTATCATTGCTATGCTAGTTGCCTCGTTCTTTCGCTATGCTGCGCTACCTATTACCTGTTTGACCAGCCATCCCAAATTGCCATGAACCTCTAACCTTTGACACCATTCCTAGCAAACCGTTGTTTGGCTATATTCTCGCTTTTGCTCAGCCCTCTTATAGCGTTGCTAGTTGCGGTGAAGTTGAAGATTTCTCCATGGTGGGCGGGGTTTATGTTGGGATATCACAATATCTCTTATATTATTAATGCATCTATATATTTGGTAAAGGGTGGAAGGCTCGGCCTTATGCAGTGTTTTGTTCCACTCTTGCCGCCGTAGTTTCCGTCATACGGTGTTATGTTCCCGGATTTTGCGTTCCTACGCGGTCGGGTGATTTATGGGACCCCCGACGGTTCGCTTTGAATAAAACTTGTCCAGCAAGGCCCAACCTTGGTTTTACCATTTGCCTCACCACCACCTATCCCTTTCCTTGGGTCACCAACCCAAGGGTCATCTTTATTCAGCCCCGGGCGGTGCTTGTCTAAGTGTTGGTCCAAAGCGAAGCAACTTCTTGGGGCCACCTCTTGGCAACTCGAGGGCTGGTTTTACTCGTAGCTTGACTTATCGGTGTTGCCACGAGAACGAGATATGTGCAGCTCCTATCGGGATTGTCGGTGCATCGGGCGGCTTTGCTGGTCTTGTTTTACCATTGTCGAAATGTCTTGTAAACCGGGATTCCGAGACTGATCGGGTCTTCCTGGGAGAAGGTCTATTCCTTTGTTGATCGCGAGATTGTCATGGGCTAAGTTGGGACACCCTGCAGGTATAAATTTCGAGAGCCGTGCCGCGGTTATGTGGCGAGATGGGAATTTGTTAATGTCCGGTTGTAGATAACTTGACACCAGATCCGAATTAAAACGCATCAACCGCGTGTGTAGCCGTGATGGTCTCTTCTCGGCGGAGTCCGGGAAGTGAACACGGTTTCAGTGTTATGTTTGGCGTAAGTAGGTGTTCAGGATCACCTCTTGATCATTGCTAGTTGACGACCGTTCCGCTTTTTCTCTTCTCGCTCTCATTTGCGTATGTTAGCCACCATATTATGCTTAGCCGCTGCTGCAACCTCACCACTTTACCCCTTCCTTTCCCATTAAGCTTTGCTAGTCTTGATACCCATGGTAATGGGATTCTTTGAGTCCTCGTGGCTCACGGATACTTCAAAACCAGTTTGCGGTGCCTATGTTACCGGCGGTGGCGCAACCCAGCTCAAGGAGGAGCTTGATGAAGATCTTGCCCTTTGTGTTGTTTCGTTTGAGTTGATCGAGAGTGGAGCCCGGTTGGGGTCGATCGGGGACCTTTATCGCATTTGGGGTTCTTCTTTTATTTTTGGTTCCGTAGTCGGACCTTGATTGTATCTGGTTGATGTAATGCTTTATTCATGTAATTGTGTGAAGTGGCGATTGTAAGCCAACTATGTATCTCTTTCCTTATGTATTATATGGGTTGTGTGAAGATTACCTCACTTGCGACATTGCTTTCAATGCGGTTATGCCTCTAAGTCGTGCTTCGACACGTGGGAGATATAGCCGCATCGAGGCGTTACAAGTTGGTAATCGAGCCTTCCACGACCTTAGAGCCCCTTTGCTTGATCGTTTTTAGCGGCGAGTTGTGTCTAGAAAAATGTTTTGAGTCATTTAGGATTATATATATCGGAGAGTTAGGAATTCTTTTTACTCCTCGGTCCCTTCATCGCTCGATGTGGTATCTGACGTAGAGTTTTGACTCTTCTCTTCTCAAATTTCACTAATTTTTTTAGGATCACGCGGGTATCTTGGAATCGTTCGATGGTTTTATGATGACAACATTGTCTTGGTGCCTCCCGTCGGCAGGGTTTTTTGGAGGTGTCCGGGAGTTGAGCTCGAGGTGTTGTCGTCATAATTGTATCGTTGCGATTCTGGAATACCGAGTTTAATGCGCCGACATCGAAAATCTCTTTTATGCGATTGTTGGTGAGATAACCCGATAACCCGATCTTGAGGTGAGTACGGAGTATTGCCATGACTCGTATAACGGATGCTTTTGAAGGTTGAGGTAGACGATTTCGAAGGTTTCTTGGTTATGTGTTGACGGATGGATCTGACTTGGATGTAGGTATTGTTAGTTTGGGTGAGATATATTGCTTCCTGTATCCCCAACACCAGATTGCATAACGAGAAAGTTTGGGAGTTTTATAGGTGGGAATTCAAGTAGCTCCTAGAATATCTTTCCGACGGATGCATGATATGGGATTGGGTAAATCTCTATCATATGTATTTGTTCCTGCTTATTCTGCAAGCCAGTCCTTTGTTTTTGTTTTGAGTTGTGGTATTCGAGTTGCTTCAATGTCAAATGTTGAATCCATACCTTTTCCTAAACGGTGTTCTCATATTGCTATGTGAATACTAATCCTTTGTGATCATTGAGGTTGTCATGTTAATTCTTTTCCAACCGGTGCGCTTCTCTTCGAGATGATCCCATCATTTTCCCATCCGCAAGATCAAATCTAAGTTTTCTCAACGGTGTTTGTTTCATCCGTCCCAAGTTGCCTTTGTTTTCCCGCCCTCCCACCCTTTTTCTTCAAGGACATAGATTTCTTAATCAAGTATCCATTTATTCATGTGAAGTCTCTTCATTCTTTTCAATCAATGTTCTTATCCGGTGATTTCCCATGAATATGCTCAATAGTTTCAAGTTCATCATCCTCCGTTCTTTTTTCTTCTCCGGTGGATCCAATTCAAGCTTTTGATATTCATCATATTCTATTCCTCGTTTCTAATGCTTTATCGTACCGGTGCACCTCATTATCATTCTACTTCTCGCTATTTGTTATTCCGGAGTGCTCAAGATATCTCGAAGATTCGTGTTTCCACTCTGCATTCGTTCAAGCTCTTTCGAGATTGGTATCTCATTCAAGTCATTTAATTCAACCGGTGCAACATCTCTCTTAAATCTTTTCAACGGTGTTTTCTTTTGAGCGGGCCCTAACCCACAGGTCTTTTCCCAGGATCTTACCTGACTCTTCTATTTTCCCAGAGCTATCCTAAATTCTTCTCCAAGTTTGACGTAAGAATGAGTTATCATCAGTCAAATGCTTTTCTCCAAGATCTTTCAAATTCTTTTCATCTTTGGCTCAACCTTTCCTCTTTTCATTCTCCCGGAGTATCTCATACAATTCATGGTGGTTCTCATCATCATTCTCCACATGTGAAGACCGAAGAAGGATTTCTCCTAAATCTTGCTCCATTCTCTTCAAGATTCATGGTTCTAGATTGATGCCATCCTCTCATAATTGTTTTCGATTGTGAGAATCTTTTTTTTTCACCCATCAGGAGATATTCAAGAGTCTTCTCAGTTTGTCATCCGGAGTCCATCAATTCAGGTTTACTCATTCTCAGCTTTCAACACTCATTCTCCAATCTTACCGGTGCATCGTTCATATACCCTCTAATCAGTTCATGATCTCTTCGTTCTGATGTATCTAAAACCCCTCAAGTATCTTCATTAGTTTTCAAATTCTTCCCGGTGAATTGTGCCTTTGCTACTTTCATTTTCAATTTTTACGGTGGTTCTTTCAAGATCTCTCTTCCTTGTTCATCATATCAATTCATTTGTTGTTCCAATCCGACCGGTGGTTCATTGAAGACCTTCTCAAGTTTTGATATATCTCTTTTCATCCTTTCTACGAGAATAAGTAGTATGCCAAATCCGTTGTTTGTCATCAATTTAATTTGGTGAAGGATAAGCATAACATAATTCTTGTTCTTGTTTCATCCAAGTGATTAATTCCTTCTTTCGGAGTTTGTTCATGATGAATAAATTCTCGGTTTCATTTGTTTCATCTTCTCTTTTTCCCGGAGTTCCAAGCTCTAATCGTCGCGAAGCTCCATCTAAATCATTGCAAGGATTCACCTTGTGTTTTCAACTTCTCTTTCTTTGTATCATCCTTTTATTACCGGAGTTCTTCATTGAGGCTCTACATGGTGGTTCGTCAAGGATTCCTTTCATTCTTCAATTGTTCTTCAAGATTTCTCTCGAAGTTATGACCCGCCAAGCTATACTCTAAAATAAACATGGTGGCCAACACATGTTTTCCCCGAGGAGTTCAAGTATTCTTCTTCTTGCATTTCGAAGTGCAATTCCTTCTACCTTATCCTCGAGGTGGTATTATGTCATTCTTGATAATTTGAGTTCATGTTCCATGATTCACAAGTTTTCAAGAGCGACATATTTAAATCCATCATTTTCTCTTTGTTCAAGAGATCTTTTCAACCTTCAATCTCTTCATTGGAGTTATCTTGGTATAGATTTCACCTAAAGCCTTTCCTAAGGAGTGTTGCTATTTGTGGTGCTTATCGATGCTCCAAGTTTTCTCCTACCCTCTCGGCGAAAGCAGTTTTTCATCTCTTTGGTGCTCTCAGTCAAGTCAATTGTTTCCATTAGTGGCTGGTTGTCACCTCATCATTTTGAGATGCATTCCTTAAGACCATATCAAGCTTGTGCTTTTCGTTGTTGATTTTCCAACAACTCCGTTCAATTCTTCTTTGCAAGGATGATTTCCAAGCTCATTTGTGGCAGAAGTTTGCATTTTCTCCTACATTCTGTTATTCCAGTGATCTATCTTCTATTCTTTCGTTCCGGAGGCTTTGTGATGTTGCTCTCTTCTACCAATTATCTTGTTTTGTCAAGATCATGTTATTTTCCTTGCTTATCCGTTTAGCCGGAGTGTCGTGTTTCATTCGAGTTCTCTCATCTTATCAAGTTTTGCCTCCCTTCTCAACCGGAGTGCGGTTTGTAATGTTTCTTACCCCTTGTGCCATTCTTTCAATTCCGGAGGCAGTGTGTTGTTGATATCATCAAGTATCCTCTCATTTGTCAAGTTCATGTTCAATTCCTTCCATTTACAGTCGGAGTGCTGCCCAAATTATATAAATCTTATTCCTCCTCTATCTTGTTTTAACCGCAATGGTTTTGATTTCTATCTTGTCCATTAAACTCTTGATTCATGTCTTTGCAACCTTCAAGTTCTCGTAATGTTCCTTGTTCCTCTTTTCTAACGGGATTGTTTGCAATCTCGTTCATCTCTGTTGTACTCTTTCTTTTAAATTGCTCAACCTCTCAAGGTTCTTTGGTTTCACTCATTGGTCAAAGAAGCAACTTAGTTTTACCTCTTCTCTTCCTCTTCCGTTTTCCCTTTGGTGCCATCCTAGATCTCGGGACGAGATCCTCTCGTAGTGGTGGAGTGTTGTAACGCCCCGAATCCGATGCGCCAGGTGTCCGCCAGTTATTCGCCGTCAATGCCTTGTCATTTGCTTGCGTATTGCATTTTGCCATGTCATCATCTGCATTTTATCATGTCATCATGTGCATTTCATTTTGCATACATGTTCGTTTCATGCATCCGAGCATTTTTTCCGTTGTCCGTTTTGCAATCCGGCACTCCGATGTCATCCGGCGTCCCCTTCTTCTCTCTTGTTGTGAGCGGGTGTTAAACTTTCTCGGAATGGCCCGAGGTTTGTCAAGCGGCCTTGGTATAGCACCGATAGACCGCCTGTCAAGTTTCGTGCCATTTGGAGGTCGTTTGATACTCCAACGGTTAACCGGGTAACCGCAGAAGCCTCTTTTGTTGCAGCCCAACACCCCTTCCAAAGTGGCCCAAAGCCCAGCAAACTCCCCTCCATGCTCTCGGTCGTTCGATCACGATCGCGTGGCCAAAAACCTCTCCTCATTTGGACTCTCCTAGCTCCCTCTACCTATTTAAACACCTCCCCTCCGAAATTCGGGCGAAACCCTAGATCTTTTCCTCTCTCGCCGCCGGACATGTCCGTCCCGGACCGGACGAAGCCCGCGCCACTGCCCTCCACCACTACCCACGCGCCACGTGGCCTCCGGCACCCGCGCGCCGCTGGCCCGCCGAGCCCGTCCCGGCCCGCGCCCGACCTCGGCCGCCCTTTCATGTTGCCAAACGCCGCCGTCCGTCCTGCCTCGCCGGCGTGCTGCCGCCGCCGCCGCCGGCGCCTCCCGCGCCGCCGCCCGGGACCCGTCGCCGCACCCTCCGGGTCCCCGCCGGCAACTCCTCTCGCGGCGCCAGGCGCCTCCTCGCCCCGGCTGCTCCCTCGCGCGGCGTCGCCACCACCACCGTGCCGCCGCCCGATGATCTGCCGCCGCCCATGGATCCCGGTCTTCGCCACCATCACGGATCGCGCTCCCCAAGGCGAGATCTGCGGTTCCCGACCTCGGCGGCCTCGCCCGGACCACCACCCGCCTCGCCGCCGTCCCTCCATCGCCGGAAGCGCCTGGCGGCAGCCTTCCCGGCCGTGCGTGCGGCTTGGCGCCTGCAGCCAGCGCTTCGCGTGGGCCCTCCTCATGAGCCTTCTTTGTCGGCCCAGCTCGGCCTGCCTCCACACCGACCGGGCCAAGGCCCACTGGGTGAGGCCACACCCCGAGCGCCACTTTATTTTTTTCTCCTGTTGGGCCAAGCGGATTCAGCCCGTGTTATTTTTTTTCCTGCGCTGCGATTTTAACATTATCCAGTGATTTTCAGATTTTCAGAAAAGACCCTCATGATCATACATTTAATAACTCCACAACCGTGCATCGGATTAAAACAACTTATATATGTAAAATGCTTAGTTTTTCATCTAGTTTCATAATATGCCACTTTCATCCATGTTTAAAATGTTTAAAGTGCTGTTTGATTAAATTTGCTCAAATGCCATGCTAAAATGATTTATTTCATAACTAAATAACCGTAGCTCGGTTTTAAATGTTCTTTATATGTAAATGGGGGTGGAAAAATGCCTAGTTTAACATGGTCCACTTTATTTCCCTGTTTAACAACTTTAAAATATGTTTTAGGGCAGAACAGTAGCAAATTCATAAATTGCATATGAGGTTTTTTCGGAAATGTTGTTTGTTGTTCCGGCCTCATTTAAACTTGCCTAAATATTTAGTTTAATTTTGTTACACCCCTTGGCATGTTTAACAACATTTAACATTGTTGTGTTCGTAAACGAGAGCGAACTAAATATCTCGGATGTGGTGTTTCGTCAATATGCAACTCGTTGCATATTGAGCTCCACTTAACTTGTAGTATTGTTTGTTGCACTTTGCCATGCCATGCCTCATTAAACCGGACATGCATCATACTTGATTGTGCATCATGCCATGATTATGCTTGTGTGTTTACCATGTTGTTTGCTTCTTTCCGGTTTGCTTCTCTCGTTAGCTTCGGTTTCGTTCCGGAGTTGTGAGGATTCGTTCGACTACTCCCATTCGTCTTCTTCATGGACTCATTCTTCTTCCTAGCGGGATTTCAGGCAAGATGACCGCTACCTTGGATCTCACTACTATCATTGCTATGCTAGTTGCCTCGTTCTTTCACTATGCTGCACTACCTATTACCTGTTTGACCAGCCATCCCAAATTGCCATGAACCTCTAACCTTTGACACCATCCCTAGCAAACCGTTGTTTGGCTATGTTACCGCTTTTGCTCAGCCCCTCTTATAGCGTTGCTAGTTGTAGGTGAAGTTGAAGATTTCTCCATGGTGGACTGTGTTTATGTTGGGATATCACAATATCTCTTATATTATTAATGCATCTATATATTTGGTAATGGGTGGAAGGCTCGGCCTTATGCCTGGTGTTTTGTTCCACTCTTGCCGCCCTAGTTTCCGTCATACCGGTGTTATGTTCCCGGATTTTGCGTTCCTAACGCGGTCGGGTGATTTATGGGACCCCCCTGACAGTTCGCTTTGAATAAAACTTGTCCAGCAAGGCCCAACCTTGGTTTTACCATTTGCCTCACCACCACCTATCCCTTTCCCTTGGGTCGGCCAACCCAAGGGTCATCTTTATTTCAGCCCCGGGCGTGCTTGTCTAAGTGTTGGTCGAAACGAGCAACTTCTGGGGCCACCTCTTGGCAACTCGAGGGCTGGTTTTACTCGTAGCTTGACTTATCCGGTGTTGCCCTGAGAACGAGATATGTGCAGCTCCTATCGGGATTGTCGGCGCATCGGGCGGCTTTGCTGGTCTTGTTTTACCATTGTCGAAATGTCTTGTAAACCGGGATTCCGAGACTGATCGGGTCTTCCTGGGAGAAGGTCTATTCCTTCGTTGATCACGAGAGCTTGTCATGGGCTAAGTTGGGACACCCCTGCAGGGTATAAACTTTCGAGAGCCGTGCCCGCGGTTATGTGGCAGATGGGAATTTGTTAATGTCCGGTTGTAGATAACTTGACACCAGATCCGAATTAAAACGCATCAACCGCGTGTGTAGCCGTGATGGTCTCTTCTCGGCGGAGTCCGAGAAGTGAACACGGTTTCAGTGTTATGTTTGGCGTAAGTAGGTGTTCAGGATCACCTCTTGATCATTGCTAGTTGACGACCGTTCCGCTTGTTCTCTTCTCGCTCTCATTTGCGTATGTTAGCCACCATATTATGCTTAGCCGCTGCTGCAACCTCACCACTTTATCCCTTCCTTTCCCATTAAGCTTTGCTAGTCTTGATACCCATGGTAATGGGATTGCTGAGTCCTCGTGGCTCACCAGATACTTCCAAAACCATTTTGCAGGTGCCTATGTTACCGAGCAGGTGACGCAACCCAGCTCAAGGAGGAGCTTGATGAAGATCTTGCCCTTTGTGTTGTTTCGTTTCAGTTGATCAGTAGTGGAGCCCAGTTGGGGTCGATCGGGGACCTTTGTCGCATTTGGGGTTCTTCTTTTATTTTTGGTTCCGTAGTCGGACCTTGATTATATCTGGTTGATGTAATGCTTTATTCATGTAATTGTGTGAAGTGGCGATTGTAAGCCAACTATGTATCTCTTTCCCTTATGTATTATATGGGTTGTGTGAAGATTACCTCACTTGCGACATTGCTTTCAATGCGGTTATGCCTCTAAGTCGTGCTTCGACACGTGGGAGATATAGCCGCATCGAGGGCGTTACAAGAGGTGCCCCCTGCCCCCGTATATAAAGGAGCAAGGGGGGAGGTGGCCGGCCTAGGAGGAGGGCGCGCCAAGGGGGAGTCCTACTCCCACCGAGAGTTGGACTCCTCCTTTCCTTGTAGTAGTAGGAATGGACCAATTTGAATTTCATTCATATTCCAGTAGCGACTTGACTGATTCTTCGAAACAGGCACGCACAGGACTTGAAGCAGAATCAGAGAGTAATCCCTTTCCAACAGACTGATCGAATTCCAGTGATATACTACGAAGGGGGAAAGGAGAGAGAGAGAGAGAGGAAGGAAAGGGGGGTGCCGCCCCCTCCTTGTCCAATTCAGACTAGAGGGGGAGGGGGCGTGCGGCCTGCCCTGGCCGCCCCTCCTCTTCTCCACTAGGGCCCATGAGGCCCAATAAACCCCCCGGGGGGTTCCGGTACCCCCCGGGTACTCCAGTATATGTCCGAAACCTTCCGAAACCATTCTGGTGTCCGAACATAGTCATCCAATATATCGATCTTTATGTCTCGACCATTTTGAGACTCCTTGTCATGTCCGTGATCATATCCAGGACTCCGAACTACCTTCGATACATCAAAACACAAAAACCGGAGCTATGTCCATGGCCGCCGAATCTGCAAGGCGCGGTACGCCACACTGTTTTGCTGCAACCGGCTATGGTGAAGCAGTGACCGGCACGAGGCAGAGCTGCAACCAACATCATCAGTTGCTACGGTCAACACATTTTTTTGCTGGATCCAAAGAAAGTGAGGGTTGCAACCGGCATTCAGCGGAGCTACAACCAGCATCATGAATGCTACGATCGACACCTTCATTTGGTGGAACCAGAGAGTGGGGTGGTTGTGACCAACATGCGGAGAAGTCTCAACTAGCAGTACCAAATGCTACATCCAACATTTGAAAAGGGATCAACACGAGGCATGTAAGTTGGGGGTGCCCATCATGTAACATCAAAAGCTCCAACCGATAGCTGAGAATGCTACATCCGGCATCTGAAAAAGCTTCATCAGGAGACGGCGAACCAACGATGGCGAGCGGCGATGACGGAGCGGCGAGTAGGCTTGGGGACGATGATGACGAGCGAAGCTGGAACCATGACATGTTGGAGCTGCATCCATGGGGTCGCGAAGCTGCGTACTGCATGCGGCGATTGGCGATGGAGTGCTTCAACCCGGCCCGACGGAAGTTGCATCGAGCCTATGTATCGATGCGGGGAGCGGCGATGAACAACAACGAGCTGATGTGTTGTTGGAGAAGCGAGATGTGCGGGGCTGGGAATTGACTTTTTATGTTTTTTTCTATAAATGGACGGCTATCCATGGCCAGATCCTAGGGCTGGGCGGCGACCAGCCTAAATTGCGCCAGTCGACCGGTGCAAAGTACTGGCCAATTTTTATGGCTATGGATGCTGAAGCTGTACTTAGGATTCCGTTATGCACTAGGAAACTAGATGAATATCGACCAACGATTTGGGAGAAAGAATGAGTATTTACAATACGCTCGGTCTAATGTATATTGGTAGTAACCAAGCTTGACCAGAAGCGTGGCTCGAGGAATGAGGAGGTTCTTCTAACTCTAAGAAGGACCAAAGGATTTGGATGATGGCGTGGAAGGATTGTGTTCCGTTAAAGCTCAATGGTTTTCTATGGAGACTCGCTTAGCAGTCTCTATCGATGGTCGACTTACTTCATCATCGGAAAAATCTATTGTCAGTGACTAAGGGTTATGCAGGAGCAATGATTCATGGATACATTCATTGTTGGAGTACAACATGATGCATTGCCTCTGAGCACTCAAGGATCATGAATTGGTCGATGTACTGATAGAAAATCACGAACCGGATGCTAAAAGATGGATTTTAGTCTCGTTGAGTCATTACCGCGTGCTGGTTTTGTAAGAGTTTTTAGTAACCTTATGGGCAATGTGGCATTGAAGAGGAAAACACTCTACACGAGCAAAATTTCCAGAGCCCATAATCAACACACTACACTGGTACAACGAGGTGCTATACAAACGGTTTTTAACCCCTTTCCGCGACGGCGTTCGAAACCGTCACCTAGTGAGTGTGGGCGATAGGGGGGTCTTTCCCACATGACCCATAAATCGTCGGGGATAGGCCCTCCTAGCACACACGCTCGGCAAAATGAGGTCCTGTGCGACCGGCGAGCGAGCAAATACGGTTATACGTATAGTAATGCTCAAAAAAATACAATTATACAAGCGAAATCATTTCCGGTCGTAAGTACATCCCACACAGTCAGTCCCCGCTAAACGTTTTTGTTCGTATATACATCCCACACAGTCGCTGCAAGGAAAACGTTTCCGTTCATAGGTACATAACATAATTTTCCCCGCTAAATCCTTTGTGATAGCGTTCCCATCGCACACAATATTAATATTTTTATCATTTGCGTTATTGAATGCATCACACACGGTGCGTAGAAGAAACTGTGTGGCAAAGGCTATCCATCACACACAGCTTTTATGCGGTAAACGCTTGCGCAAGGTGGCCTAACGCAAACAGTTTTGAAGAGAAGTCGTGTGTGATTGTTCATCGATCCAACACGGTTTATTCCTAGAAACTATGTGCATTGCCTTTGGTCATCACCCACGGTATTTTGTCAATAACCGTTTGCAATAGTGAAAACCAATTAGCAGGCTAATTCGCCATTAGTAGGCTAATTGCCCTATTTTTAATAATCCATTTATTAATCTAATTGACATTCATATTAAACACATAATATATTTCATTTCCATATTAAGGAAGCAGGGTTTCATAATTGAAATACATCAGAGTACAACATGATATAGCTTCAGCACTCAGCTACGCCATTACACAACTGCACCAGCACCAAGTTTCACATGCAACATCTAGAACCTTTCGAAATTAGTATCATAGACGGTACATAGACAGGTGCATCTCATCGGGAAAACTGCTAAAGCGGAAGGCGAATATTGAGCCTTCATTGATGTTGAAGGTCTTTGCAACTTTAGGCCAGTGCCTATGGATGATTGATCGTCCATCCTTCGTCCTCTTCAGGAACACTTCAATATTGAACCGTGGGTGTTGTATGAAAACCTTCCTCGCCTCCTGACCATAAAGGTGGTTTGAGAGGTAATCATGAGTGAACTACTTTGGAAAGGCCTGAAAACAAGGATGTGCATAAATATCTTCTCTATATTGGAAATGGGGCAAAGGAATAAAAAAAGGCAAGGTATAATAGTTAGTACCATCTTGTAGTGAACTGATGTCTTCTTCATTGTGCAGACAAAGATCTTGTCGTTTTTTTGCTAATTTCTTTATCCTAACAATCTTTCTGAGTTTCTTGACTTGATTGATATTCATGGACAACTCATTTCCCCATATGCAAAAATGGTCGAACAGTTGGTCAAAACCTTTGACAGCAGGACCTACATGTGCAAGACCAAATTGTTAAAAACCTAAATATTAGAATGGTTCCTGCAATTGCACAATAATGTGCTATTAGACAACGGACCATGCACGTGCTAACCTCGATTGTAAACCTCAGTGCTTCCCATTGTTTCCCTGCAACACATATAAGGTAGTTAGTCATCAGGTTAAGTAAGGCTTCGCATGCTATCCGTAAAATATGTTGATGAAAAATAAGCACATTGCAGATTCAGTAGATTAATTCAAGCGACATGGAAAAACCATCTATCCAAACCAAGCATGATTAAGAACTAGGAAATATAGCACTTGTATATGTTTCCCATGTATTAAGTGCAGCCAAATTCAATTTATTCCTCACATGCACAATAATACAAAATTCCACCCACGACAATTGGACATCGCATTGCAGAATTGAACCAAACAGTTAATTAAACACCACAACAAATGAACCAAACATTAATTGGGCACCAGATTGCATAATATAATATACTCCTAATAGAAGATCAGACAGTTAACCGAACCAAGCATGCTTAACAACTTGGAATTATAGCAATTGTATATGTTTCTCATGTATTTAGTACAACCAAATTTGATTTACTTCTCACATGGTATACAATAACAGAATGCACCCACAACTATTGAACATCGCATTGCAGAATTGAACCAAATATTTAACTAAACACCACAACACAAATGAACCAAACATTAACTGAGCACCATATTGCACAATGTATAACCAAACGAAGCATGCTTGACAACTTGGAAATATGGCAATTGTATTCGTTTCTCATGTATTTTGTAAAGATAAATTCGATTTATTTCTCATATGGAAGACAATACAAAATTGTAGCCTGAAGAATTGAACATCACATTTGCAGAATTGAACCAAACAGTTACCTGAAGATGACAACTAATTAACCAAATAGTTAATAAGTGAGCACCACACTGCACGACATATAGAACATATACATAGGAGCAACAGATTGCATGGTAAAATTAGATACCACAATTCACTAAATTTGTTAAGGAAAGGCAGGAGCAGCACACGCAACGCGTAAACCGAGCATGTATACCGACGTAGCTAGCAAATGGCAAGGTGCTCCTCCAAGATCTGGGGGTCGACATGAATGGTAGCCATCACGACCTCATCCGCGCGTGCGGCCACGATTTGCTTCTCCGCTGCCAAATGCACCTTGAGCTCCTGGCTATACTTCGTGCACGATGGCTTAGGGCGGCGCATATTTGGTGGAGGGGTCGGTGATTTGGGTGGAAGGTGTCGCGCTCGCACCGGCGGTCGGGGCATGTGGGATGTGGAAGGAGGAGGAGGATGGGGGTTGGGTGTGGATTACCTGCCTGGATAGGCAAGGCCGAGCAGCGTGAAGGAGTCGCCGGCGAGGGGGGCGGCGCTGCAAGCAAGGAGTGAAGGTTTCAACTTGGAAAGGAAGGCGGAAACATGGGAAAGGTGGCTTTTGGTAAGGGGGAGGGGCGGGGAGGTAGATATTTCCGTGGAAGCCGAAAATTTGGAATCGCTTTAGCGAAAAAACTAGCGCGCAAAGTGTCATCATACACGGTCCCTTATTCAGAAATGTGTACGATATGTGAACATCACAAACGATTCAGATAGCTTAACCCGTGTGTGATGAGTTTGAACGTCAAAATTTTTGGTTCCAATTTCCCTGGTTACAGTGCTCATCCACGTCATTGCATAATTTGGGTACACAAAGGAGACTACAGCACACCCACACTTCTTAATCGAGCAAGTTCAGCAATTAAACAGAGCTAGCTGTCCTAAGCATTACTCTAACAAATTAAAGATTGGCGCTCTTAATTAAACAAAACAAAGAGTACTACTATGGCTGGTGCTCGTCGATCTCCGCCACCTCCTCCATGTCCAGCTCGCACCCGACGGTCTCCTGGGGAAGGAGCTCCATGGCATCCATCGCACCATATTCGGCAAGCATCTCACCATCCGCATCTGCCATCTCTTTGGAAAAGGCCGCCACGAGCTAGGCGTGGGCGGCCGCGATCTGGGCTTGGACGGGCGTCGCAAGGTATGCGGCGGAGGAACGGACGGCCGCTCGAACGCCCTCGGTGATTGCCAACTCTTCGGCCGTGGGTTGCCGACCGTTGTCGGAGAAGCTTCATTCGATTTGTGCGGTGACCGCCACAAGCTGGGCGTGGGCGGCCTCGACATGGTCGTGGGCGACCTCAATCAGGGCTAAGGCTGCCACTGTGGAAGGACAGCTGTTGTGCCGCTCTCCCCAGCTGCTATTCCCGAGGCAGATGTTGCTGCCGCCACCTGAGAAGCAACATCGGCCGTTTGGGCTGCCTTGGCCGCCCGGTCGTAGATTGCGGCCGCGCTCATGCACCTTTCAGGTGCACAATTCAAAATTGAAGCACATGCTCCAGTCCATAAAAACGGGTTGCAAAATCAAATGTTTGTCCTTGGTTGCAAGCTTAGGTCACATGCAAGAAATGAGAATGAATGCCAAACACCTTGGCACTGTCGCTCAGCCGCTAACATTGAGATACATGCTTTTAACATTCTAGTAACTCGAAAAATCGTCTGAATTCATGAAACTTGACATGATATCATGGAACGGCAGCGACATGCCGTGGTAAAAATATGGTCCCATTTGGGGCACGTGTGGGTATAAGCTTCTCTCAAACCAGAGCTTCTCTCACAACAAGCTTGATTGTTTCAGTAGGGTACGTGCCACCTTGGGGGCGAAATGATATATGTTGCCTATTCTTACTTTCAAAATGTTTCTCGTGTCAACATAGTACAACACGAGTGGTGTGTCAATTTTTGGGATTTTTTTGGGTTCGCTTGGACATTTTTATACATTAACTGAGTTTTCTATGCATTCACGTGCATAATTCAAATTTGAACTACAGACACATGCTCTAATGCATATAAATTAGTTGAAAATTCAAATATGTTTCCTTGATTGCATGCTTAGGTCTCATGCAAGAAATGTGAATGAATGTCAAACACCCATCCACCGTCATTCGGCCGCAAACATTGAGATACCTGGTTTTAAATTCTAGTAAATCCAAAACTCATCTGAAATTCATGAAACTTGGCATGCTATCATGGAGCGGCATCAACATGCCATGGTAAATTTTTTGTCCCATTTGGGGCATGTTTGGGGATATGATTCTCACAAACCAGAGGTTCTCACAACAAGCCTCATGGTTTCGGTAGGGAACGTCCCATATTTGGGGACGAAACGATATCCATTGCCTCTTATTGCTTTCAAAAAAATTATCGTGTCAACATAGAACAACAGGAGTGTTGTGTCAATTTTTGGGATTTTTCGGGGTTCGTTTTGACATTTTTATGCATTAATTGCCTTTCAATGCATTTATGAGCACAATTCAAATTTGAACTACATGCACATGCTCTAATGCATATAAATTGGTTGAAAATTCAAATATGTGTCCTTGGTTGCATGCTTAGGTCCCATCTAAGAAATGGGAATGAATGTCAAACACCCTGCCACCGTCACTCGGCCGCAAACATTGAGATTCCTGGTTTTTAAATTCTAGTAAATCCAAAACTCGTCTGAAATCCATGAAACTTGGCATGCTATCATGAAGCGGCATCAACATGTCGAGGTAATTTTTTTTCCCATTTGGGGCAGGTTTGGGGATGTGTTTCTCACAAATCAAAGGTTCTCACAACAAGCTTGATGGTTTCGGTAGGGAACGTCCCACCTTTGGGGACGAAACGATGTCCGCTGCCTCTTATTGCTTTCAATTTTTTCTAGTGTCAACATAGAACAACAGGAGTATTGTGCCATTTTTTGGGATTTTTCGGGGTTCGTTTGGACATTTTTATGCATTAATCGAGTTTTCAATGCATTCATGTGCATAATTCAAATTTGAACTACATGCACATGCTCTAATGCATATAAATTGGTTGAAAATTCAAATATGTGTCTTTGGTTTCATGCTTAGGTCCCATGCAAGAAATGGGAATGAATGTCAAACACCCTGCCACTGTCACTCGGCCGCAAACATTGAGATTCCTGGTTTTTAAATTCTTGTAAATCCAAAACTCATCTGAAATCCATGAAACTTGGCATGCTATCATGGAGCGGCATCAACATGCCGTGGTAATTTTTTTGTCCCATTTGGGGCAGGTTTGGGTATAAGCTTCTCACAAGCCATAGCTTCTCACAACAAGCCTGATGGTTTCGGTAGGGAACGTCCCATCTTCGGGGACGAAATGATATCCGCTACCTCTTATTGCTTTCAAATTTTTTTCTAGTGTCAAAATAGAACAACAGGAGTGTTGTGTTAAATTTTGCAATTTTTTGGGGTTCGTTTAGACATTTTTATACATTAGCTGGGTTTTCTAGGCATTTTATGTGCATAATTCAAAATTGAACTACATGCACATGCTCCAGTGCATATACATTGGTTGAAAAATCAAATCTTTGTCCTTGGGAGCATGCTTAGGTCCCATGCAAGAAATGGGAATAAATTTCAAACACCAGGGCACTGTTGATTGTCGGCAAAACGTTGAGATACTTTGTTTTTAAATTCTAGCAAATCCAAAAGCCGTCTGAAATTCATGAAACTTGGCATGCTATCATGGAATGGCACCCGACATGTCGTGGTATTTTTTGTGTCCATTTTGAGAGAAGAAGCACTCGAATAACAGCCAACAAAGGCATTTTCAAACAAATAGCTGCCAGTCTTACATCGCAAACGTTTATATAATTCAAATCGTGTGCGTTATGTTAACCATTCACGTGATGCCATGTGTCTTGGTTTTAATGGCTATAGGAGGTGCCGTGCGGACAACTGCTTGACTGAACGGGAGGTGTGCAAGCGCAGTCCGGTGCACAGGCAAACCGAGAGGCGTGCAAGCTATCCTCCAATGCGTAGGCTCACCGGGAAGCATGCGAGTTGTACGCTGCGCAGGCTCACTGGGAATCAAGCCCTTTGACTTCCATGGCCGCCCCCTTCCTCTCCATTAATGGTGCCCGAGCCGCTGCTTAATACGGGCGGCCTTACTATTCACCTCCCATTCCCCTCCCTTCCGCAGACCTCCAACAATGCCATGGCGCAGAAGGATCATCTGCCACTAGTCTTCAAGTTTGGTGAAGTCGACTCCGAGCCGGAGGAGATAGAAAATAAGGAGGAATGGGGCCTCATGGACATGGCCCAGAATGAGCTGGCCGCGACTGTTGCTGCCCCTGCTCCCGTCCCAGCTCCCATCCCCGTGCCTGTGCCAGAGACCATCCCCGTAGCATTGACGGGCTAGTGGCCGAGCACTATCGCAGAGCTGGAAGCAGCGAGCACCACCGAGGTCTCTGCGGACCCGCGCGAGCTCATGTACATGCCAGCGCTAGTGCCAGCGCCCGTGCCCGTGCGCGCCCATCCACCCACCGCGGCGCCGGTCCCCGTGCGTTTGGCTGCACCTACTGCGCCCATTCCCGTGCATGCGCCACCTCAGCGGCATGGGACACCGCCGTTGACCGCTACCTCTCAGCGCCGCCAGCTGCCGTCCTCCCCCGCCCCGCCTGTCGATCGCGCGACGACATGATGTTTGATTTACAAGTGAAGAACATTCTCTGCTGCCTTGAAGACTTCAACAATGGCGTCCCGGAGGACGACAATGACAAGGACGGCGCGGCACGCCGCCTCTGCCGCCACTGGAAATAGTTTTTTTCTTGGGTTTAATATTGTATCTCGATCGCAAACATTTTAGTTAGAACACTGGTATGCAAACCGACAGCTTCCCCAGGAAGCCAAGGGAAAATGTGCCGAGCAGGATTTGTGTAGCTCTTGATCGCAAACATTTTAGATAGAACGGTTGTTTTGGATGACCCGTGTGCAACCACTTACAAACAATTTGGTAAGATTTGCATCTGTCATATTGGGTATGTTGCCATTTGTCAAACTTGAAAGATTGACATTTGTTGATCTAGTAACGTTGCCATTTGTCAACCTTGTAACACTGCGATTTGTCAAAATATGAAGCTAAAAATCACTAGCACTATCTAATTTTTGCAACTAAGATTAAGTAATTAAGCATAGATTTCATTCATAGATTAAGCAGCCGTGCTTAATTTATACAAATAGTTCAACTCGACAGCTGAAACGACCAAACTTTTTCCCAATTGTTGCCAACCCGTTCTGAAATAGCTAGTTCTACTTTATATACTAGCTAATTTTAAGTACGTTGTACAGTTCCACCACATCTATAGTCAGATGAACTGAACAAAATAGCCCCTAAATGCTACTACTACTACTACTACTACTACTACTACGGAGGGGCTTTGTACTACTTCCGGCAGCCTCTCCTCTACCGAGCGCGCTCATTAAGAGGCAGAGGAGGAGGAGCCTACCGACGAGCTGGACACATGCAATACAGTGCCTGCCGCTATGCTACCTCTTGAGCACTGTGTTAGTTTTCCCTTGAAGAGGAAAGGGTGATGCAGCAAAGTGCGTAAGTATTTCCCTCGGTTTTTGAGAACCAAGGTATCAATCCAGTAGGAGGCTCCTCACAAGTCCCTCGTACCTACAAAAACAAACAAGAACCTCGCAACCAATGCGATAAAGGGGTTGTCAATCCCTTCACGACCACTTGCAAAAGTGAGATCTGATAGAGATAATAAGATCGAAAAGTAAAGATTGCAAAATAAAGTAGATTGGAAACTTATATGATAGAAAATAGACCCGGGGGCCATAGGTTTCACTAGTGGCTTCTCTCAAGATAGCATAAGTATTACGGTGGGTGAACAAATTACTGTCGAGCAATTGATAGAAAAGTGCATAGTTATGAGATTATCTAGCCATGATCATGTATATAGGCATCACGTCCGTGACAAGTAGATCGAAACGATTATGCATCTACTACTATTACTCCACACATCGACAGCTATCCAGCATGCATCTAGATTATTAAGTTCATAAGAATAGAGTAACACATTAAGCAAGATGACATGATGTAGAGGGATAAACTCAAGCAATATGATATAAACCCCATCTTTTTATCCTCGATGGCAACAATACAATACGTGCCTTGCCGCCCCTTCTGTCACTGGGAAAGGACACCGCAAGATTGAACCCAAAGCTAAGCACTTCTCTCATTGCAAGAAAGATCAATTTAGTAGGCCAAACCAAACTGATAATTCGAAGAGACTTGCAAAGATAACCAATCATACATAAAAAAATTCAGAGGAGATTCAAATATTTCTCATAGATAAATTTGATCATAAACCCACGATTCATCGGATCTCGACAAACGCACCGCAAAAAGAGTTACATCGAATAGATCTCCAAGAAGATCAAGGAGAATATTGTATTGAGAACCAAAGAGAGAGAAGAAGCCATCTAGCTAATAACTATGGACCCGAAGGTCTGTGGTAAACTACTCACAACTCATCGGAGAGGCTATGGTGTTCATGTAGAAGCCCTCCGTGGTCGATTCCCCCTCCGGCGGAGTGCCGGCGAAGGCTCCAAGATGGGATCTCGTGGATACAGAAGGTTGCAGTGGTGGAAATAGGGTTTCGTGGTGCTCCTCGATGTTTTCAGGGTATGGAGCTATATATAGGCAAAGGAGGTCGGTCAGGGGAGCCACGAGGGGCCCACAAGGGTGGGGGGCGTGCCCTCCTGCCTCGTGGCTGCCTCGGCTGCTTCTTGCCATCCACTCCAAGTCTCCTGGATTGCGTTTGTTCCAAAAAGATCGCTCCCAAAGATTTAATTCCGTTTGGACTCCGTTTGATATTCCTTTTCTTCGAAATACTGAAATAGGAAAAAAACAGCAATTCGGGCTGGGCCTCCAGTTAGTAGGTTAGTCCCAAAAATGATATAAAAGTGTAAAGTAAAGCCTATAAACATCCAAAACGGGCAATATAATAGCATGGAGCAATCAAAAATTATGGATACATTGGAGACGTATCAAGCATCCCCAAGCTTAATTCCTGCTCGTCCTCGAGTAGGTAAATGATAAAAACAGAATTTTTGATGTGGAATGCTACCTAGCATATTTCTCAATGTAATTTTCTTTATTATGGCATGAATGTTCAGATCCAAATGATTCAAAATAAAAGTTCATATTGACATAAAAGTAATAATACTTCAAGCATACTAAGAAAGCAATCATGTGTTCTCAAAATAACATGGCTAAAGAAAGTTTATCCCTATAGTTAGGCTATGTTTCATTTTTATCACACAAAATACTCTCATCATGCACAACCCCGGTTTCAGCCAAGCAATTGGTTCATACTTTTTAACGCGCTTCGGCTTTTTTCAACTCTCACGCAATACATGAGCGTAAGCCATGGATATAGCACTATGGGTGGTATAGAATATGATGATGGAGGTTGTGTGGAGAAGACAAAAAAGGAGAAAGTCTCACATTCACGAGGCTAATCAACGGGCTATGGAGATGCCCATCAATTGATGTCAACATGAGGAGTAGGGATTGCCATGCAACAGATGCACTAGAGCTATAAATGTATGTAAGCTCAACAAAAGAAACTAAGTGGGTGTGCATCCAACTTGCTTGCTCACGAAGACCTAGGGCATTTTGAGGAAGCCCATCGTTGGAATATACAAGCCATGTTCTATAATGAAAAATTCCCACTATTATATGAAAGTGACAACATAGGAGACTCTCTATATGAAGAACATGGTGCTACTTTGAAGCACAAGTGTGGAAAAATATAGTAACACTGTCCCCTTTTATTTTCTTTTTTGGGCCTTTTTTTATTTGGCTTTCTTTTTTGGGCCTTTTTGTCCTTTTTTATAGGGACAATTCTCTAATAATGATGAGCATCATACTTCTATTTATTTACAACTGATGAATTACAACTCGATACTAGAACAAAATATGACTCTATATGAATGCCTCCGGCGGTGTACCGGGATATCCAATGAATGAAGAGCGACATGTATGGAAATTATGAAGGTGGCGTTGCCACAAATACGATGTCAACTACATGATCATGCAAAAGAAATATGACAATGATGCAACGTGTCATGATGAACGGAACGGTGGAAAGTTACACGACAATATATCTCGGAATGGCTATGGAAACGCCATAATAGGTAGGTGTGGTGGCTGTTTTGAGGAAGATATAAGGAGGTTTATGTGTGATAGAGCGTATCGTATCACGGGGTTTGGATGCACCAGAGAAGTTTGCACCAACTCTCAAGGTGAGAAAGGGCAATGCACGGTACTGAAGAGGCTAGCAATGATGGAAGGGTAAGAGTGCGTATAATCCGTGGACTCACATTAGTCATAAAGAACTCATATACTCATTGCAAAAGTTTTATTAGCCCTCGAAGCAAAGTACTAGTACGCATGCTCCTAGTGGGGAGGTTGGTAGGAGTTGACCATCGCGAGCCCCCGACCTCCACACATAAGGAAGGCAATCAAAAGAGCACCCCATGCAACAAATTTGTTACACAACTTTTACCATACGTGCATGCTATGGGACTTGCCAACTTCAACTCAAGTATTTCTAAATTTCATAATTATCCAACTAGCATGACTCTAATATCGCCACCTCTATATCTCAAAACAATTATCAAGCATCAAATTGATCGTAGCATCCAATTCACCTCCTATGATAGTTTTTATTATACCCAACTTGGATGCCCATCATTCTAGGACCAATTTTATAACCATACCAAATACCATGCAGTTCTAAAAGTCTCTCAAAATAATATAAGTGAAGCATGAGAGATTAATAATTTCTACAAAATAAAACCACCGCCGTGCTCTAAAAAGATATAAGTGAAGCACTAGAGCAAAATTATCTAGCTCAAAAGATATAAGTGAAGCACATAGAGTATTCTAATAAATTCTGAATCATGTTGTTTTCTCCCAAAAGGTGTGTACAGCAAGGATGATTGTGGTAAACTAAAAAGCAAATACTCATATCATACAAGACTCTCCAAGCAAAACACATATCATGTGGTGAATAAAAATACAGCTCCAAGTAAAGTTACCGATAGACGAAGACGAAAGAGGGGATGCCTTCCGGTGCATCCCCAAGCATAGGCTTTTGGTTGTCCTTGAATTATCTTGGGGTGCCATGGGCATACCCAAGCTTAGGTTCTTTCCGTTCCTTATTCCATAGTCCATCAAATCTTTACCCAAAACTTGAAAACTTCACAACACAAAACTCAACAGGAAATCTCATAAGCTCCGTTAGTGCAAGAAAGAAAAACCACCACTTAAGGTACTGTAATGAACTCATTCTTTATTTATATTGGTGTTAAACCTACTGTATTCCAACTTCTTTATGGTTCATACCCCCCGATACTAGCCATAGATTCATCAAAATAAGCAAACAACACACGAAAAACAAAATCTGTCAAAAACAGAACAGTCTGTATAAGTCTGTAACTTCTGAATACTTCTGGAACCGTAAAAATCCTACCAAAATAGGAAGTACTGGGAAATTTGTTTATTTATCTACTTAAAAAATAATCAACTCAAAATCACGTCTCTGTGATTTATTAAAATTATTCTCGTGCGCATAAAAGTTTCTGTTTTTCAGCAGAATCAAATTAACTATCACCGTAGGTTATCCTATAGGTTCTACTTGGCACAAACACTAAATAAAACATAAAACCACATCTAAACAGAAGCTATATGATTTATTTATTACTAAACATAAGCAAAAAGCAAGGAACAAAAATGAAATTGGGTTGCCTCCCAACAAGCGCTATCATTTAACGCCCCTAGCTAGGCATAAAAGCGAGAATAGATCTAAGTATTGCCATCTTTGGTATTGGGAAAGAAAAGAGAAAAATTCCTTTCTATAGCATTCATCCTTATATTTTGGGAAAGCACATTGCCATTAATAAAGGAAGAAAGATTAAGCATGTTACGAAAATTTTCATCTAAGCTAGCCTTCATCTCTTTGATAATTTTGTGTTGATAAAAGCACAAGAGAGTGGTGGATTCAACCTTATCATTCATGGGGTGCCCAAATATAGTTTTCATTTTTTCGTAAGTATCTATAGCATCCCCTTCAAAAAAACCTCCTTCAAAAATAGAATCTAGAACTTGCTTGAAAGAAGCGGGCAAGCCAACATAAAAGCTTTTTAAGTATATCTCAATTTGATATTGTGGCACATAGCTAGCCCGAATCCTTAATAACCTACCCCAAGCATCTCTTAAAGACTCATCAAGTAAATAACAAAAAATTCCGGAGTCATCTTCATCAAAATTGTTCAAACTTTCATTGGTAACCCCAGTAGGTCTTTCCATAGCATCATTATTTATGAGCTTAGAGAGGATAGAGGGACTGTCCAAGGTACTAAGACCCTGGAAAGAACCC
Organism: Aegilops speltoides; assembly: GCA_021437245.1. NCBI lineage: Eukaryota > Viridiplantae > Streptophyta > Magnoliopsida > Poales > Poaceae > Aegilops > Aegilops speltoides. The sequence goes on along the minus strand of CM038147.1, from coordinate 360,870,487 downwards.
TTAGTTCTTTTCGATTTGGCCATGGCAACGGGAAGGCAAACGGTAAAAATAGGGTGAATAAAACGACAAGGGTGAAGTGGGAGAGAGGAAAACGAGAGGCAAATGGCAAATAATGTATTGCGAGGGAGATGAGTTTGTTATGGATACTTGGTATGTCTTAACTTGAGCGAAGACCTCCCCGGCAACGGCGCCAGAAATCCTTCTTGCTACCTCTTGAGCACTGCGTTGGTTTTCCCTTGAAGAGGAAAGGGTGATGCAGCAAAGTAGCGTAAGTATTTCCCTCAGTTTTTGAGAACCAAGGTATCAATCCAGTAGGAGGCTCCTCACAAGTCCCTCGTACCTGCACAAACAAACAAGAACCTCTCAACCAACGCGATAAAGGGGTTGTCAATCCCTTCACGGCCACTTGAGAAAGTGAGATCTGATGGAGATAATAAGATAAGATAAATATTTTTGGTATTTTTATGATATAGATTGAAAAGCAAAGATTGCAAAATAAAGTAGATTGGAAACTTATATGATAGAAAATAGACCCCGGGGCCATAGGTTTCACTAGTGGCTTCTCTCAAGATAGCATAAGCATTACGGTGGGTGAACAAATTACTGTCGAGCAATTGATAGAAAAGTGCATAGTTATGAGATAATCTAGGCATGATCATGTATATAGGCATCACATCCGCGACAAGTAGATCGAAACGATTTTGCATCTACTACTATTACTCCACACATCGACCGCTATCCAGCATGCATCTAGAGTACTAAGTTCATAAGAACAGAGTAACGCATTAAGCAAGATGACATGATGTAGAGGGATAAACTCAAGCAATATGATATAAACCCCATCTTTTTATCCTTGATGGCAACAATACAATACGTGCCCCCTTCTGTCACTGGGAAAGGACACTGAGGGAGTCCTGGACTAGGGGGTGTCCGGATAGCCAAACTATCATCATTGGCCGGACTCCAAGACTATGAAGATACAAGATTGAAGACTTCGTCCCGTGTCCGGATGGGACTTTCCTTGGCGTGGAAGGCAAGCTTGGCAATACGGATATGTAGATCTCCTACCATTGTAACCGACTCTGTGTAACCCTAGCCCTCTCCGGTGTCTATATAAACTGGAGGGTTTTAGTCCATAGGACGAACAACAATCATACCATAGGCTAGCTTCTAGGGTTTAGCCTCCTCTCGTGGTAGATCCACTCTTGTACTACCCATATCATCAATATCAATCAAGAAGGAGTAGGGTTTTACCTCCATCGAGAGGGCCCGAACCTGGGTAAAAACATCGTGTCCCTTGTCTCCTGTTACCATCCGCCTAGACGCACGATTCGGGACCCCTACCGAGATCCGCCGGTTTTGACACCGACATTGGTGCTTTCATTGAGAGTTCCTCTGTGTCGTCACCTATAGGCCCGATGGCTCCTTCGATCATCAACAACAACACGGTCCAGGGCGAGATTTTTCTCCCCGGATAGATCTTTGTATTCGGCGGCTTTGCACTACGGGCCAATTCGCTTGGCCATCTGGAGCAGATTGAAAGCTACGCCCCTGGCCATCAGGTCAGATTTGGAAGTTTCAACTTCATGGCCGACATCCGAGGAGACTTGATCTTCGACGGATTCGAGCCACGGCCGAGCGCACCGCATTGTCATGATGGGCATGATCTAGCTGTGCTGCCGGACAGGGCCTTGGAGGCCGCACAAGAGTCCGCTCCGATCCTTAACTCGGAGCCGACTGTGCTGATCGAGGATGGGTGGCTAGACACCGCCTCGGGGGCTGCTACCTCTATGGCGATGGAGCCGAATACCGACCATGTCCCTTGCGAAGCTCGTGACTCCGAGGTGCCGGACTCCTCGCCGGACTCCGAACCTCCCGCGCCCCTACCAATCGAAACCGATTGGGCGCCGATCATGGAGTTCACTGCTGCGGACATCTTTCAGCACTCGCCTTTTGGCGACATCCTGAATTCGCTAAAGTATCTCTCATTATCAAGAGAGCCCTGGCCGGATCACGGTCAGGACGGTTGGGATGCGGACGACGAAGAAATTCAAAGCCCACCAACCACCCACTTTGTGGCCCTGTCGACGACCTAACCGACATGCTAGACTTCGACTCCGAAGACATCGACGGTATGGATGACGATGCTGGAGACGACCAAGAACCAGCGCCCACGGGGCACTGGAAAGCCACCTCGTCATACGACATATACATGGTGGACACCCCAAAGGATGGGAATGGCGAGGGAACAACGGAGGAAGACCCCTCCAAGAAACAGCCTAAGCGCCGGCGTCAGTGGCGCCGCTCTAAATCCCGCCACAGTAAGAATGGAGATTCCGGCACTGGAGACAATAACACCCCGGACAGTGCCGAAGACAACCCCCTCCAGCAAGATTCAGCACAGGAGGATGGAGAAGCCAGCCCTCATGAGAGAGCGGCAGACGAAGAGGTAGAGGACGATAATTACATGCCTCCCTCCGGAGACGAGGCAAGCCTCGACGATGACGAATTCGTCGTGCCTGAGGATCCCGTCGAACAAGAGCGTTTCAAACGCAGGCTTATGGCCACGGCAAGCAGCCTCAAGAAAAAGCAGCAACAGCTTAGAGCTGATCAAGATCGCTAGCCGGCGGATGGATCAAGTCCTTGCGGCCAAGAGTATGAACTCGACGCCTCCAAAAGCTACCCCAAACGCAAGCTGCTCCCCGATTAGAGGAGGAAGCATATAAACCTACATCACCCGATTACTGTCGGTGACCGGCCACCTCGTGGCCGCGACAGAGTACCTCTAGGCCCTCCACTAAAGCCGTACCCCGGCATCGCTTGAAAAGTACAAAGCCACGGGGGAATGCGTCAGACTTGCGAGACATATTGGAGGATAAGGCAAGACAATCAAGATCGATCTACGGATCGCGTGCGCATACGATACGCGACGACAACCGTCGCGCCGGATCAACAAGTCCGCCGGGCGAACCAAGAGACAAAGCTCGTTTGAGCTACGTCGTGATATAGCCCAATATAGAGGCGCCGCACACCCACTATGCTTCACAGATGAAGTAATGGATCACCAAATCCCCGAAGGGTTTAAACCCGTGAATATTGAATCCTATGATGGCACAACAGACCCCGCGGTTTCGATCAAAGACTATCTCCTTCATATCCACATGGCCCGCGGTGATGATCTTCACGCCATCAAATACCTCCCACTCAAGCTTAAAGGACCAGCTCGGCATTGGCTTAACAACTTACCAGCAGAATCAATTGGGTGTTGGGAGGACCTGGAAGCCGCTTTCCTTGATAACTTCCAGGGCACGTATGTGCGACCACGAGACGCTGATGACCTAAGCCATATAATTCAGCAGCCAGACAAATCGGCCAGACAATTCTGGACACGGTTCTTAACCAAGAAAAATCAAATCGTCGACTGTCCGGATGCGGAGGCCCTCGCAGCCTTCAAACATAACATCCGCGACGAGTGGCTTGCCCGGCACCTGGGACAGGAAAAGCCGAAGTCCATGGCAGCCCTCACATCACTCATGACCCGCTTCTGCGCGAGAAAGGATAGCTGGCTAGCCCGCAGTAACAACCTCAACAAAAATTCTGACAGTCCGGATACCAAGGACCGCAATGGCAGGTCGCGTCGCAACAAGCACAAACACCGCATTAACAGCGATAATACTGAGGATACGACAGTCAACGCCAGATTCAGAGGCTCCAAACCAGGTCAGCGGAAAAAGCCATTCAAAAGAACTACTCTGGGTCCGTCCAATTTGGACCGAATACTTGACCGCTCATGCTAGATACACGGCACCCTCGAAAAGCCAGCTAATCACACCAACAGGGATTGTTGGGTATTCAAGCAGGCAGGCAAGTTAATCGCTGAAAATAATGACAAGGGGCTGCATAGCGATGACAAGGAAGAGACCCGACAGCCGAACAACAGAGGACAGAAGGGTTTCCCCCCACAAGTGCGGATGGTGAACATGATATACGCAACCCACATACCCAAAAGGGAGCGGAAGCGTGCACTCAGGGATGTATACGCGATGGAGCCAGTCGCCCCAAAGTTCAATCCATGGTCCTCCTGGCCGATCACTTTTGATCGAAGGGACCACCCCACCAGCATCTGCCACAGCGGATTCGCCGCATTGGTTCTAGACCCAATCGTCGATGGGTTTCACCTCACTAGAGTCCTGATGGACGGCGGCAGTAGCCTGAACCCGCTTTATCAGGATACAGTGCGCAAGATGGGCATAAACCCCTCAAGGATTAAACCCACAAAGACGACCTTCAAAGGCGTCATACCAGGTGTAGAGGCCAATTGTATAGGCTCAGGTACACTGGAAGTGGTCTTCGGATCCCCGGATAACTTCCGAAGTGAGGAGTTAATCATCGGCATAGTTCCGTTCCGTAGCGGCTATCATGCTCTGCTCGGACGAACCGCGTTTGCAAAGTTCAACGCGGTGCCGCACTACACATACCTGAAGCTCAAGATGCCAGGCCCTCGAGGAGTGATCACGGTCAACGGAAACACTGAACGCTCTCTCCGAACGGAGGAGCATACGGCGGCTCTCACGGCAGAAGTGCAGAGCAGCCTCTTAAGGCAATTCTCGAGTCCGGCCGTTAAGCGACTGGACACTGTTAAACGGGCCCGGAGTAACCTACAACAAGACCACCTGGCACGTTTCGAGCACGCGTAGCCATGCGGCCCCAACCCCAGCCCTCGCAAAATTGCAAGACCAATACTTCGCGTACATCATTACGCTCTGGAGATACCATGGGCAAAGGGGGAGGGGCACGACCACGGCAGGCCCAGAGTGCGGCTCAACCACACCAGGGGCTCCCAAGTGTGTCATCCTTTTTCTTTCTTTTTTATCTTCTTCTTATCCTCAGGACTCAATTTACCAGAGGCCCTATCCGGCAGTAGACCTGTCGGACTCACGATGCAACAGCCAGGAAAAGAGAAAAGCTACGACGAGTATCCAGGTGGTCTCCATTACGAGCATTATACCTGTTTTACACACCATTCCGCAGCCTACCCCTGGGAGGGGACATGCTAAATAGTTCAACCCCTTGGTTATCGCACTATTTGTATCGTTCTACATTCATGGCAGTATTTCTTGAATAAACAATGCATCACTTTTTGCCTATAATTGCATTCCTTTTTATACATATGTTCATTTATGACATGTTGCATCCGTACACTTTGGTACGGCTAAATACACCAGGGGCTTAAGTTCCCCACATTATGGTGTGATAAGTCCGAACACTTTCACAAGTGCGGCACCCCGAACTTATAGCATTATATGCATCGGCTCGAATCATGTCTTGGGTCAATAGTTGGGTTTGCCGGCCCCATGTTTTGGTACCTTACGCCCGCTATATCTCGCTAAGGTAGGCTGGGAGAACCACTGCGATTGTGCCCAGTTGAGCTGGGCGAGCACCTCGATGGAGAAATCTAAAACTGACCGTCATGATGAGGCGAGAGCTGGTCGCTGTTCAAGAGGTTTTTGAGTCCCTAAAGACTTATGCCGCTTAGAGCGAGGAACCGGCTTTGTCCGCCCAGCGTGGATAGCGCCTGAATTGACCTTCGAACACTAGGGGCTTCACGAAATTTAAAATTATAGAATTCTATGGCTAAGTGAGAGTGTTCAAGCATTATATGTCCGGTTGCCTCGTTCGTTGTGTTGGCGCCTCCTAGATGGACCCAAAATGGGAACAAGAGCGCTCAAGTTTATCCCGAACACCCCAGCACTCGTGGCATGGGGGCTGAAGCCGACGACTTGCCATCTCTCAGATTTGATAAACGGCCGCACAGAAGTTAATATTTTAAATTAACAAGCGTTGCTTAGCGCATATGAACAAAGTTTTCAGTGCACAGGATAACAAAATGCGGGTATACTCAAATATTACATCTTTGGAGCACTCACTCACAAAAATGTGGGCACCCTTCAGGACACCCTTATAATACATCTCGGGCATACGATACTCCTTGCCCGGCGGTGGCGCGTCCGTCACAAGCTTCTCAGCGTCCATCTTGCCCCAGTGCACTTTAGCACGGGCAAGGGCCCGACGGGCACCTTCAATGCACGCGGAGTGCTTGATGACTTCAACCCAGGGACACGCATCCACCAGCCGCCGCACCAGGCCGAAGTAGCTCCCAGGCATGGCCTCTTTGGGCCATAGCCGAACTATAAGGCCCTTCATGGCCTGTTCGTCCACCTTGTGGAGCTCGACCAGCTGCTTCACTGGTCGCTAAGGGCACGGATGTCCGCCTCAAAGATACCGAGACTAGAACACCTTCTCCGTCGAGCTCCCTCCTCGGCTCAGAGAAAGCGGCAAGATCGGACACGCCACGGGCAGATCTGTGAACAGCTCCCGAGAGCTCAATTTGGGTAAGTAACAGGTAATTCACTTTTACATGCTTGCTTTGCATGAAGAATGCCTTACCCGCCGCTATTTTCTTCAATGCCTCGATTTCCTGGAGGGCCTTGTGGGCTTCGGCCTTAGCGGCTTTGGCACTCTCAAGAGCCGACGCAAGCTCGGACTCTCGAGTCCTCGAGTCACGCTCCAAACTCTCGTGTTTTCCCACGAGAGCCTGGAGCTCTTGCCGTACCTCCGCCACCCACGCCTCCTGCTTCTCTCGCTCGGCTCGTTGTGCGGCCGCATTGCATTCGGCCGCGGACACCGCCTCCTTCAGGGTCGCCACCTCCTTCGTAGCCCCTGGAGCACCCACGTTATCCTTGTTATTCCTCTTGCAACCAAATCCTTTTCTGTAAGGTACAACTTTCATAAGGTGTTACTCACCATGCTTGTCCTCGAGCTGCTTCTTGGCACGGCCGAGCTCGCTCTCGGACCGCTCGAGGCTCTGCTTCAAGGCATTGACCTCCATGATCGGTCGGCAGAGGTCAGCAGCGCAGCCTGCATTCCCATATTGACATATTTTTGTTAAGACTCCTGCGTATATTTTTTTAGATCCTCAGTTCGGCTTTTCTTTCCGAACACCGAACCGAGCATCAGGGGCTACTATCTATGCGGTACTATTTTACATATATTAAAATTCTTACCTCAAAGCCTGTTAGAAGGCTGCTGCAGGCTTCGGTCAGCCCGCTTTTGTCGAGCCGAACCTTCTGAATCACCGCACTCATGACAGTGCGGTGTTCCTCTTTGATGGAAGCGCTGTTGAGAGCCTCCAGCAAATTATCCGGCGCCTCCGGTTGGACGGAGGCCGCTGGCGTCACAGTCTTGCCCTTCTTACGAAGGGGCCGCCCACCGGACTCCGGAACCACTGCAGGTTCCGGTGCGGAGTCCGGTCCAAAGTCCGGGAGGTTGCCCTGCGGCACCTCCGGGGCCTCGTCCTCCTAGTGGGTCCCTTTCTGGGATCCCACCTTGGCGTCGTCGGTGTCACGGGGGGTGGAGGCGGTTGGAAGTAAAGTACTATCCACATCCGATGTACCCAAGGACCCGCTCGATGAAGCAGGAAGATCATCCTTGGGCGGACTACAGGGTTGTATGCGGCATTAGAAAGACACCATGTGACAAAAAGAAAAATTATGAAGTTATTCGGGAGTCCGGATACTTACGATCTCGCCAGGGGCTTGGCCCTCGAGGGCCACTCCTCGTCCCCGTCGCCGACGTTGGCGGAACAGTCCGGGGGAAGGGTCCTTCCCTTCTTGGACCCTTCAGCCTCCCTCGTTGGGGAGGCCTTCCTCTTCCTCTCTCCCCCCGCTGGGGGAGAGGCCTCTTTCTTCTCCTCCTCGTCCTCGTGGGAGGAGTCCGCCTCGGAGTCATTGGACGATGAATCCGATAACACCTGACGCCGGGAACTCCTCCGGGTTCCCGTGGCCTTCTTCTTGGCCTTCTTCTCCAGCACCACATAGGGTGCCGGGACCAGCAGCCCTGTCAAACGGGCATCCGCTGGGTCCTCTGGAAGGGGAGCCGGATAGTTAACCTGTCCGGATGTCTCCTGCCAGACCTGTTAAAGGTATTGGGAGATTAGATCCCACATAGAGTCAAACTATGAAAAGCAAGTGTCTCATAAAGGATAACATGGCTTACCTCGCCAGCCGGACGCTGTGAGCTGAATCCGCGATCTTCAGTAGCAGATGCGGGAGCCTCGGCACCCTTGAACAGCACCCTCCAGGCCTCTTTGTACGTAGTGTCGAAGAGCCCGCTCAAGGTCTGGTGCTGTGCCGGATCGAACTCCCACAAATTGAAGTCCCGCTATTGGCCGGGGAGAATCCGGTGGATGAGCATGACCTGGATTACATTGACAAGCTTGAGCTTCTTGTTCACCAGAGTTTGGAGACAGGATTGAAGTCCGGTCAGCTCTTCCGAATTACCCCATAGCAGGCCCTTCTCTTTCCAGGAAGTGAGCTGCACGGGGATGCCAAATCTGAATTCGGGGGCCGCTGCCCATTTAGGGTCACGTGGCTCGGTGATGTAGAACCACCCCGATTGCCACCCTTTGATGGTTTCCACAAAGGCGCCCTCGAGCCAAGTGACGTTGGGCATCTTGCCCACCATGGCGCCTCCGCACTCCGCTTATTGCCCTTCACAACCTTCGCTTGACATTGAAGGTTTTAGCCACAAGCGAAATGGGGCTGGATGCAGAGGAAGGCCTCACACACCACGATAAACGCCGAGATGTTGAGGATGAAATTGGGGCGGATCGTGGAAATCCAGGCCGTAGTAGAACATGAGCCCCGGACAAAGGGGTGGAGGGGAGCCCAGTCCATGAAGGAATTGGGGAAGGAATACCACCCTCTCATGGGTCCGGGGTGGGGATGAGCTGCCCTCGTCGGGGAGCGGTGCGCAATATCGCTGGACAAATATCCCGTGCAAGCAGCTTCTTGATGTGCCCTCCGTGATGGAGGAGGCCATCCACTTGCCTCCGCTCCGGACATGGTTGGAGAAGGTTGAGGTGAGATGTGCGGACTTAGGCGCTGGAGCTCGAGTCTTGTGGAGATGGATAAGCAAAGGAGGAAGAAGGCGAGGTAAAAGGTGGATCCTTATCCCTTATATATGGGTGGACGAAACTATGCGTCCCCACCAGCCTGGTAAAACTCGCTTATCTCCCAAGCGCCACAATCAATGGCGCGGTTGGGTTACCCATGTCCGTATTGATGGGAATCCCGGAATAAGGGGACACGATCTCGCTCGATAAGGCGTGCCAAGGAAACCGCTTCACTAAACGCGCTGAGGTGGAATAATAAAAACAATTCGAGTAAAGGCTTGGTTGTGGTGTGACGTCACGCCACAAAATACGTCAGCAGATTGAACTTGTGTAAATATTATTCTCTCTACGGTGGAATGTGGAATTTATTTTGCAGAGCCGGACACTATCCTGGTGTTCACAATCTTCTATGAATTATTCGGAGGAGGAACTCGCCTTGCAATGCAGAAGACAATATGCACGCCGGACTCGTCGTCATTGAAGCCTGGTTCAGGGGCTACTGAGGGAGTCCTAGACTAGGGGGTGTCCGGATAGCCGAACTATCATCATTGGCTGGACCCCAAGACTATGAAGATACAAGATTGAAGACTTATTCCCGTGTCCGGATGGGACTTTCCTTGGCGTGGAAGGCAAGCTTGGCAATACGGATATGTAGATCTCCTACCATTGTAACCGACTCTGTGTAACCCTAGCCCTCTCCGGTGTCTATATAAACCGGAGGGTTTTAGTCCATAGGATGAACAACAATCATACCATAGGCTAGCTTCTAGGGTTTAGCCTCCTTGATCTCGTGGTAGATCCACTCTTGTACTACCCATATCATCAATATCAATCAAGCAGGAGTAGGGTTTTACCTCCATCGAGAGGGCCCGAACCTGGATAAAAACATCGTGTCCCTTGTCTCCTGTTACCATCCGCCTAGACGCACAGTTCGGGACCCCCTACCCGAGATCCGCCGGTTTTGACACCGACAGACACCGCAAGATTGAACCCAAAGCTAAGCACTTCTCCCATTGCAAGAAAGATCAATCTAGTAGGCCAAACCAAACTGATAAATCGAAGAGGCTTGCAAAGATAACCAATCATACATAAAAAAATCCAGAGGAGATTCAAATATTTCTCATAGATAAACTTGACCATAAACCCACAATTCATCGGATCTCGACAAACAAACCGCAAAAGGAGTTACATCGAATAGATATTCAAGAAGATCAAGGAGGACATTGCATTGAGAATTAAAGAGAGAGAAGAAGCCATATAGCTAATAACTATGGACCCAAAGTTCTGCGGTAAACTACTCACAACTCATTGGAGAGGCTATGGTGTTGATGTAGAAGCCCTCCGTGGTCGATCCCCCCTCCAGCGGAGCGCTGACGAAGGCTCCAAGATGGGTCTCGCGTATACAGAAGGTTGCGGCAGTGGAAATAGGGTTTCGTGGTGCTCCTCGATGTTTTCAAGGTATGGAGGTATATATATAGGGGAAGGAGGTCGGTCAGGGGAGCCACGAGGGGCCCACGAGGGTGGGGGGGGCGCCCACCCCTCTAGGGCGCCCTCCTGCCTTGTGGCTGCTTCTTGACGTCCACTCCAAGTCTCCTGGATTGCGTTTTGTTCCAAAAAGATCGCTCCTGAAGGTTTCATTCCGTTTGGACTCCGTTTGATATTCCTTTTATTCGAAATACTGAAATAGGCAAAAAAAGCAATTCGGGCTGGGCCTCCGGTTATTAGGTTAGTCCCAAAAATGATATAAAAGTGTAAAGTAAAGCCTATAAACATCCAAAACGGGTAATATAATAGCATGGAGCAATCAAAAATTATAGATACGTTGGAGACGTATCACGCTGCTGCACGTTCGGCGATGCTCGCCAGCTCGAACGCCCACTGTCGCTCCAGAGATCCCTCTCTAAGAAGTGGTTCTCCTCATAGATCTCTTGATTCCTCGCCTCTGAGGTGGCGTGTGCCGTGCCACAGTGGCGGTAAGGCTCTTTGCGTGCTCGATGAGGCGCTCCTCCTCCCGCAGGAACTCGGTGTAGCACGCAAGGTCGCTGACGCACGTGCCGGCATCCACCTCCGCCTCCCGCCTTCGGGCGGTGGTGGCGGAGCGGGTGATGACCTTGGCGGTCGACGGTGGGCTGGTGGCCATAGCGGCCGACGATGGGGTGGCGGCCACGACCACCACCTCCTGTCTTCGGGCCACGGTGGCAGAGCGGGTGATGGCCACGATGGCCGGCAGTAGGGTGGCGACCACGACGATCACGTCCCACCTTCAGGCCGCGGCGGTGGAGCGGGTGATGGCCCTGGCTTTCGACGGTGGTGTGGCGGTAACGGCGGCCGGCAACAGCTGCCGACGGGCACCGGCAGCGGAGCGTGTGGTGGGTGTTCCGTGCAAACCCAACAGGGACGCGACGTGCACTACACTACCCCGGGGACTGTGCCGCCGCCGCGGTGTAGCCTCCTAGCTGGTGTTGTCGTCTGATGACGGCGGAGTGGCTGAGCGACCACGACGGACCGGTGCCATTGGCGATTGTGGGAGAAGCAGATGAGATAAGCTACAGGGAGGGAAAATTCGACGCGGGACTCGCCGGTCGTGAGGGGTTTTGTAGCAGGCCGGTAAGCATTGGGATTTTGGGGGATTTCACCCAGTCGGAAGGGAAGCTTGCACGGGAATGTGCGAGGTTGCGCGGGAATAGGCTCACCGATGATTCATTGGCGCCACCGTTTGGCCAAAAGAACGCTCCCGCGCACTGCGCAAGCTTGCGCTGTAAGCCGTATGTGGCAGCGGGGTGACAAGACGTGCGAGAGGAGGACGAAAGGCCACATACACATACGGTTAATAAAAAAAAGTTTGCGATTGAATTACTGAAAGTGCAACTAATCCCCGGGTGGTTTTGGTAATTAATAACAACATATATATCATTGAACTAATAAGTTTCTTGAGAACATTTCAGAAAGTTCAGTGATATGGGTATGGCAATGATCAAGATGTGGACCCTCAAAATGCTAAGGAAAACATTGGCAAAAGCTCAAGACTCCATTTTTGGTTTAGTGATCCAAGATCACATTGAGTCCATAGGAAAGCCAATACTATTAAAGGGATGAGGTTATGATAATGATCTGGTTGCTCAAAGTGCTTAGTGATCTATCTCCCAAACTATCGCAATCTTTCATTCCAACATATACTCATAAGTAATCTCGGTCCCACCGATTCCATAAACTCAGTCACACCGAGATGAACCACCTCACCATATACCCAAACCCTAGAAATTTCGGATTTTCCGATTCCAAACTCGGTCTCACGAAACTAGTGTTGCCAAGCTTCAGAATCTTCGTCATCATATCGGTATCACCGAGATGATAAAGTCGATCCCACCGAGATTGGCAAACCCTAGTCTTTGGAAGAATCGGACTAACCGAGATTGTATTTTCGTCCCACGAAAATCCCAACGTTCACAAGATTTGAACTTTCGGTCTCACCGAGTTGTCAACTTCGGTCCGACCGAGATTGGTCAAATGTGTGTAACAGTTGGATTTTGTGTGGAGGCTATAAATACCCTCCACCTCCTCTTCATTCGTGGAGAGAGCCATCGAAAGAACTACCACTCCTACCTTACATTTACGAGAAGAAAACTACCTACCCTTGTGTTGAGATCAAGTTGCTCCACTCCCACCATATGAAACTTGATTTCTAGCCTTCCCAAGTTGCTTTCCACTCAATCCTTTCTTCCACCACAGCCAAATCAGTGAGGAGAGTTGAGTGTTGGGGAGATTATCATTTGAAGCACAAGAGCAAGGAGTTCATCATCATCAACACCATCTATTACCTTTTGGAGGGTGGTGCCTCCTAGATTGGTTAGGTGTCGCTTGGGAGCCTCCGTCGAGATGTGGAGTTGAACCAAGAAGTTTGTAAGGGCAAGGAGATCGCCTACTTCGTGAAGATCTACCCCGAGTAAGGCTAGTCCTCCGTGGGTGTAAGCCATGATGGCATAGACAAGGTTGCTTCTTCGTGGACCCTTCGTGGGTGGAGCCCTCCGTGGACTCTCGCAGCCGTTACCCTCCGTGGGTTGAAGTCTCCATCAACGTGGATTAATGATAGCACCACCTATCGGAACCACGAGAAAAATCTCCGTGTCTCCAAATTGCGTTTGCTCTTCTCCACCTCTTCTTTACTACATGTGCAATTTACTTTCCGCTGCCAATACTCTAGAATTGCATGTGTAGGGTGATACTTGACTTAATCATCATCTTGAAATCTGCCAAAACTTGTCTTAATCAAAAGGCTGAATTTTTATATTGTCAAGTAGTCTAATCACCCCCCCTCTAGACATACTTTCGATCCTACAAGTGGTATCAGAGCTTTGGTCTCCATTGTATTGGTTTCCATTGCATTGGACTCCATAAGCTTGGTTTCACAACCTAGGAGAGTATGGCGTCTAGTGAGGGTAATTTTCGTAGAGGTCCTTACTTTGATGGTTCAAACTTTGCTAGTTGGAAGCATAAAATGAAAATGCATATTCTTGGACATAACCCTGCCGCATGGGGCATTATTTGTGTTGTCTTGCAAGGTGAGTTCTTGAGGAAGGAAAAGTTCGGATCGTGAAGCTACTGCGGATGAATTGCGGATGTTGCAAAACAATGCTCAAGCTTGTGACATTCTCTTCAATGCTTTGTGTCCCGAGGAGTTCAACAAAATCAGCCGTCTTGAGAATGCAAAAGAGATTTGGGATACTTTGGTGAAATGCACGAAGGTACCGAGTCCGTGAAGGAATCAAAGCTAGATGTTCTTCAAGGTCAACTTGACAAGTTCAAGATGAAGGAAGGTGAAGGAGTCGCTGAAATGTACTCTAGGCTTGCTCTCATCACAAATGAGATTGCCGGCTTAGGAAGCGAAGAAATGACCGACCGATTCATCATCAAGAAGATTCTCGAGCTTTGGATGGAAAGTATGACACCGTGTGCACTTTGATCCAAATGATGCCAAACTACAAGAATCTCAAGCCTACCGAAGTCATTGGAAGAATTGTTGCTCATGAGATGACACTTAAAGATAAGGAAGAGCTTCACAACAAGTCAAGTGGTGCTTACAAAGCTACAGTTGAAACCCCCACAACCTCAAGTGACAAGCTAGTTTCCATTGAAGAGATAAGCTTAATGGTGAAGAACTTCAACAAATTCTACAAGAGTAGAAGCAAGGAAAGAAGCTCAAAGTCTAGATCATATGATGAAAAGAGATCTTCTAGTCGTGATCGAAACTGCTACAATTGTGGAAGACCGGACACTACTCAAATGAGTGTTCGGCTCCCCACAAGAGAAGAGAAGAATCTCCAAGAAGAAGAAGCTCAAGAGAAGAGTCACCTCGAAAGAGAGAAGGAGTAGAGACGATCGTTATGAGCGAAGATCCTCTCGGAGAAGCAAGGATTCGGAAAGGAAAGACAAGTCATCAAGGAGCTACACAAGAAGAAAACATCAAGCTCATGTAAGTGAATGGGTCTCGGCTCCGACTCAGACAATCACTCCGAAAGAAGCTATCACTCCAACTCCGAATCTGATCAAGATGAAGGTGTTGCCGGTCTTGCTCTCGTATCCTCCAACTTCAACTCCTATGACTTATTTGATTCACCAAATGAGGGAATTGGAAGATGCTTCATGGCAAAAGGCCCCAAGGTATCACACCCTGAATTCATTGACTTTGATAGTGATGAGGATGACTTGCTTGGTGAAGATGAGCTTTTACATGATAAATCTAGTGAGCCTAGTAATGATGAACATGCTAGTAGTCTTTATAGTCGAGAAGAGTCGAATGACAATGCTATGAAGGAGATTGAGCGTTTAACTAAAGAACTAAACACTCTTAAGTTAGCTCATGAAACAACTCAAGAAGATCATAGAGAGCTCCTAAGATCTCATGAGAAGCTACGCTTCGAGAAGCTCAATCTAGAGCAAGAACATGAGTTTCTAAAAGCTATCAATGACGATCTTCGAAAGAAGAGTTCTTCATATCTTGCCAAACGACTTCTCTTGTCTAATTTTTTGCCACCTATTAAAACTAAGCATGACAAGCATAAAAAATATTCTTCATCTAGTAGTAACAATAACCATGCTAAATCCAATATTGTTGCTTCTAGTAGTTCTCTTGATTCCACTAACAATGTTTCAAGCCAAGTTACACTTGAGCAAGAAAATAGTTTATTGAAAGGGATTATAGAGAAAGGTGTCTACAAGAGCCTTGCGGAAGCAAGAACTTTGAGAAATTGTTCGCAAGCAAGGAAGGCACCGGAAGAATCAAGGAATTGGTTTTGAGCGAAAGTTCAACGCCGAGGGTGTTGAATGGGAAGAAGGTCAATATCCCACTCCAAAGTTTGTTTCTCAAAAGGAGAAGTATGATCCTACTTCTTCCAATGTGGAACAAGCTCAAGATGACCTTACACCACAAGACCACAAGCTAAAAGGCAAGGACAAGCTTCAAGAGGAGATTGATGCATTTATTGGAGCACCTAAGGCCATGGTCAAGTGGGTTCCCAAGGAAACTTCAAGTTCTACTTCGTCAAGCTCAACTACTACCCCAAGGATTCCCATCAAGATGATGTGGATCCCGAAGAAGAAGAACTAGAGAGTTCTTGAGGGTGACTCCGCCAACATACTTCACTCACATTCATTTTGGCAAGAACTTGTGCAATCAACTTCCACATCTTGCACTAGTTCATGGAGTCACAAACCCTCTTGTTGGTAAGTCAGGGACAAGGTAATCATTGCTTTCATGGACATCATCTCTTGTGTATGTCAATCTATGTCCATGGATATCCTTGTTTGTTCCTTGTGGGACTAACCCATGTAGGTATTGAAAGTGCCCTAATCCAAAGGATTGCTCCCAACTCTTGATGATCTTCATCAACATTGAGCATCCACATCTTCAACATCTACATGAAGTCTTCTCGACAACCCAAGGTTAGTTTGACCCTTTAAAGGGTTCTCACATCAAGGGGAGCTTTGCTCTAAAGATTTGAGCTAAAGCATCTTCAAATGATGTGAACACATTAATGCTTTATGTAAAAGTGGTAACCCCACTTGTGCTTAAACGATGAGTATGACCTATGATCAAATGTTCTCATTTGACTCCTAAGTCAATATACTCATATATAGATGACCCAGTCATCGACAAATTGTGTGATAGTAGCTAGTGTTTTGTTTGTGCATGTTTGACACATATTTCATTTGCTATCTTATTGTGTGAGCATGTTGGATGCATGATTTTATCCATTCGAGGACATCCATTTGTTGCTATGGTCTTTTGGATTTTTCTTTTTGACCAAATGGATGGACAAGAATGCCTAAGTTCCTCCCCTAGCTATCTATGCTTTCCTGTCTCAAACTCTATTCATGCTTATATCACAAACTTTGATCAAGTCTTTTTTCGGACCCACCGAGTGAGGAGCACTCGGAGCCACCGATCCGTCAAAAACTTAACTTCCAAAACCTTCTAAGTATTTTTGGTCAGACCAACCCACTCAAATCGGACCGACCGAAAGCACTTGGATTGATCTAGGTTTTCACCTCGGTGAAACCGAGTTGCAAATTCGGCGTGACGAAGTGTGTAACGCTGCGATTAACCATCTCGGTGCCACCGAAGTTTTACAACTCGGTCCCACCGACAGATTGAAGGTATATATACCGAGGGCAGCGCGTTGATTCTTTCTTCAAAACGCCCGCCCCAAACCCTTTTCTTTGCCGTCGCCGTGGTCTCCGGATCGTCTCCGTCGTCATCTCATGCGCCGCCTTGAGGTCTCCGTCGCCAGAACGGACAGTCTCTCCGTGCCGTTGCCGCTGTAGAGAAACTCCACCAAGTTAGGGTGAGTTTCGATCCCTCTCGTGCTTCAACCTCCGATTCAATGCACGATAGGTTTTCCTAGCTTCTTGCCACACTTGAGATCTTCCTATCCAGCAGATTAGTTCTTAGAACGAAATTCGAGTAAAAGTTTTAGGGTTAGGTTTCCGCCGAACACATCTCGGTGTGACCGATTCTACATTCTCGGTATGACCGATTTGGCCTCTGGCCATTGCACTGCACTTTTCGGTCCAACCGAGTTGTGCAAATCGGTGTGACGAAATGAGGATTTAGTGAAACCCTAGTGTTCTCGGCTAGACCGAAACCCATTTCGTCCAACCGAAAGTGGTGTGAATGGTTACTGTTTAGACACTTGGATTCACGAATTTTAGACTCGGCCGACCGAAATGCATTCTGTGAAAACCTAAAACTGAAATTTGAACTCATTTTTTTGCAAAATCTTCTGCAGTTTGTGATAACTCTTCTTTTCTGCCTATACCTAAACTATTCACAGGTTGTCAGTCATGTCAGATGCTAGTGACAGCCAGAACATGTCTGAATCACCGATTCTTTGAGATTCTAGATGCAGCACTAGTCCCGAAGCCATGAGCTTTTTCGATGATGGTGAGAGGAGCACACCAAGTGGTTTGCCTCCACGGTGTCACCGGGGGCGGAAGAAGAAGGATTACGATGAAGAAGATTCGATTTTATTGCTGAGGAAGAGATCACATCTAAGCCAAAGAGGAAAGTGGTTGCCAAAGAGCATCAAGGGCAACAAACCAAGAAAGGCACCAGTAAAGTGAAGAAGTCCACTGTTGCCAAGAAGCTGAGCATGGAAGAAGAAACCTCGAGCAAGGTGAAGAAAACTTCCAAGAGGAAGAGGATTGTGCATGATGAAGCAGCAGATTCTGATGATGATGATGAGGAAGCACCCCGGCCTCCTCAGAAGCCTAAGTTGATGGGTGATGCCATCAGGGCAGGAGCACCTTCAAAGTCTAAGCCGTCTGCTCCAGCAAAGGCAGCTCAAGCCAAGCTTGCTGCCAAGCCCAAGAAAACAGTGAGAAACATTCCTGCTTCAGAGAAGAAGAAAGACAATGTGCCACCGGTGAGTCGGATGATGAGGCACTGTGTTCTTTGAAACTCCGTCAGAGATTGCCAATTCACAATGATGCTCATCCTCGAGCTGAAAACATGAAGGAAAGGAAGGACAAAGGTCTCAGGCTATGGAGACAGGCTGATCCATATGCTGTGAGAAGAAGGACTGCTGTTGACCCAAGATTCCACACCGAGAGCAGCAAGATTTCTATGAGATGTGCTTATGGACAAGAAGCCCATTATTCTTGACACTCGCTATGTTGATTGGGCATACATTGTGATGAAGAGCACAGAGACTTCTTTCCACATGTGCATGAGAGCTTTCTTGCATGTGGTGTTGCTGAGTTCGTTGGTCGGTCGACAGCTTGGAATGATGAGATGATCATGCAATTCTATGCCACTGACTCATTTCTATCCGGATGGCAGGATTGTATGGATGGTGAAGGTCGAGATTCTCTTCAACTGTTGAAGAGTGGGCTGCCCGCTGAATGCTCCAAAGGCAGAGAGATGATGATGTTGATGTCTATGGAATTCCCAAGAAAAACCATGAGTCTATGAAAAATATGTACAATGAGGTACCAACCAAGGATGTAGAGATCTGGAAGCTCGGCTCAGTGTATCATCTCCAGGCAGGTCTTCCTACCACGAACACAATTCTGAGGCATACCTTGATGCCCAAGTCTGGAGATCATCGCATGATAAGCGGCTATTCTATCAACATGCTGCATATACTAGATCAGAAGGCACCTTTCAAGGTGATGGACCTGATAGTTGAGACTATCAAGAGGACTGCAGCAGATCAGAAGAGGTCGTGTGGATTTGCCCCGCACATTCAGATGCTCATCAATGCCAAGTTTGGCACGGGCACCTACTTGTTGGAACGACCACACTTGCCACTGCAGCCTGAGCATGAGGACAATGAAGTTGTGATGGTGAGGATGATCCCACGTCTGTTGAAGGTCAAGCAAAGTCTGAAGCTGCCAAACAAGCCAAAGGCGAGAAGGAAAGAAGAAGAAGCAGCAGCCTAAACCCAAGAGCGTTGGAGAACAGCTCCTTGAAGCTACCAGAGGATTGAACAACGCTGGCCAGCATTGTGCGATCTCGGAGAGTCTTGAGAGGATTGTTGAAGACAAGTTCCATGCTCTGGATGTCAAGTCGATGAAGTGCAAGTCCTTGTCAACAAGCTTGAGGCAGATATCGAGGAAGCTAAGAGGAGAAGGCAGAGCTCATGCAGGAGATGCAGGATGACCTTGTCCAGATGACTATGAGCAGCCTGCTCCGGTTCCCACAAGACCCAGATCATTTGCTATTCGAAGGATGACACTGGGCTACAGACATCGGCACCTCCCACAGCTCCATCGGTTCAGCTCCGGCTCCAAAGTGTCCACTCCTCCGGCTCCTCGGACTTCAGTGAAGCCTTTGCAGATGCAGCTATCTCAACTCCATCAACCTGCAGACGAGAGCCGCCAGCAGAGTCCCTAGTGACGTTTAGCTCTATACCTTTCGAACTTTTTGGTAACTTGTTGCCAAATGGGGAGAAATTGTATAGATCATAGGACTTCGAGAGAGAGAGTGCTCGCTTTTGCTCTTTCATTTCATTTGCGGTCTTTTTGAGATACTTTTGAGTTTTTCGAGACATTCCGTGTGTTTGATACTACGTTTGCTCTACTTTGATGAGTGCTTGATCATACTATGCCTTAATGTATGCTTATCATATGCTATTCATATGTTGTATGATCATTTACTCATGTCTTGGTGATTGGGTGCATGCTATTCATTCTTATCATTTTGTGCGCTCCACCAAGATGTATGTGACATGGAAGAGTGACCCATGATCCTAATCGATTGTGCATTTGCATTCAAACGCAAATCTTAAATAATGCACAAATTTAGGGGGAGCTCTTGCTTATCACATACTTCTCAAAGCGACGATATTATTCATTGATTATATCATTTGTCGAAGCTTTGATCTATATGTTGTCATCAATTACCAAAAAGGGGGAGATTGAAAGTGCAACTAATCCCCGGGTGGTTTTGGTAATTAATAACAACATATATATCATTGAACTAATAAGTTTCTTGAGAACATTTCAGAAAGTTCAGTGATATGGGTATGGCAATGACTGAAGATGTTGACCCCTCAAAATGCTAAGGAAAACATTGGCAAAAGCTCAAGACTCCATTTTTGGTTTGGTGATCCAAGATCACATTGAGTCCATAGGAAAGCCAATACTATTAAAAGGGGACGAGGTTATGATAATGATCTGGTTGCTCAAAGTGCTTAGTGATCTATCTCCCAAACTATCAGCAATCTTTCATTCCAACATATACTCATAAGTAATCTCGGTCCCACCGATTCCATAAACTCACCACACCGAGATGAACCACCTCACCATATACCCAAACCCTAGAAATTTCGGATTTTCCGATTCCAAACTCGGTCTCACGAAACTAGTGTTGCCAAGCTTCAGAACTACATCATCATATCGGTGTCACCGAGATGATAAAGTCGGTCCCACCGAGATTGGCAAACCCTAGTCTTTGGAAGAATCGGACTAACCGAGATTGTATTTTCGGTCCCACGAAAATCCCAACGTTCACAAGATTTGAACTTTCGGTCTCACCGAGTTGTCAACTTCGGTCCGACCGAGATTGGTCAAATGTGTGTAACGGTTGGATTTTGTGTGGAGGCTATAAATACCCTCCACCTCCTCTTCATTCGTGGAGAGAGCCATCGAAAGAACTATCACTCCTACCTTACATTTCGAGAAGAAAACTACCTACCCTTGTGTTGAGATCAAGTTGCTCCACTCCCACCATATGAAACTTGATTTCTAGCCTTCCCAAGTTGCTTTCCACTCAATCCTTTCTTCCACCATAGCCAAATCAGTGAGGAGAGTTGAGTGTTGGGGAGATTATCATTTGAAGCACAAGAGCAAGGAGTTCATCATCATCAACACCATCTATTACCTTTTGGAGGGTGGTGCCTCCTAGATTGGTTAGGTGTCGATTGGGAGCCTCCGTCGAGATGTGGAGTTGAACCAAGAAGTTTGTAAGGGCAAGGAGATCGCCTACTTCGTGAAGATCTACCCCGAGTAAGGCTAGTCCTCCGTGGGCGTAAGCCATGATGGCATAGACAAGGTTGCTTCTTCGTGGACCCTTCGTGGGTGGAGCCCTCCGTGGACTCTCGCAGCCGTTACCCTCCGTGGGTTGAAGTCTCCATCAACGTGGATTGACGATAGCACCACCTATCGGAACCACGAGAAAAATCTCCGTGTCTCCAAATTGCGTTTGCTCTTCTCCACCTCTTCTTTACTACATGTGCAATTTACTTTCCGCTGCCAATACTCTAGAATTGCATGTGTAGGGTGATACTTGACTTAATCATCATCTTGAAATCTGCCAAAACTTGTCTTAATCAAAAGGCTGAATTTTTATATTGTCAAGTAGTCTAATCACCCCCCCTCTAGACATACTTTTGATCCTACAATTACCTACTATACACCGTCCTGGTTTATAAGTAGGATTTAACTAATAAAATATGAATGCATGCCGCCAAAGATTTTATAGTTGGATTCATATTTGAACATAGTTTCCAATTATATAATTTTTATAACATGCATTAACATTTTTTTGGTTAAACGAGGGCAAAGTATGGCACATAATATGAAGGGGACTATAGACCAAGACGGAGGTAGTAGCACACGTTCGCTCTCTACGTAGCGACGCAAGTGTCGGCCGGCTTGTAGGCGACCATTTCCTGCGTGTTCAACTGCTCTATGCGTGTGGTTGCTTGCGGTTGAGGCGGCCGCGGCGTGCTCTGCTCCTGTCCTGCCGCGCGCGCTCTGCTCTCTCGTCTCTCCGGGTGCTCTACCCTTGTCCCTCCAGGCGCGCTGCCAGTGTTTGGGGCCGGCGCATGATCACGCACGTTTGTGTGCATGCGGTTGCACCGGGCACGTCTTGACAATGCAGTTACCCAATGCATAAACTGCCATGCGGACGCGCCAAGAATCTAGGCCGCCCGGCCCCCATTTATTCTTGCAGCCATTTACCTTCATCTCTCGCGTCACACGACACAATAAGGACCTCCACGACGACACATACAGAGAGGACATCCAACGGTTCCAATGGCGATCCACATGGCTCCAATGGCGCTCCCAGCGGCCGCCAACGACAACGGCGGGCAGTTTACCACGCATCACGTAGTGGACACCCACGTGAGGGGGAAGACCCTCTCGGTGGTGTACATGAACGATCCGGTGTCGGTGGAGAGCTCCATCCAAACTATGGAGTAGTTCTTTGCCGAGGACAATTATAAAGTGGTCGGCTTCGACCTCGAGTACACCATCGGTTGTGCCGGGCACGATCAGAAGGTTGCCGTCGCCCAGTTGTGCGTGCGACATGACGTCCACGTCTACCACTACCACCTGGCCACAAGGCCTTGTGAGCGTTTCTCCAGGTTTATCAAAAGCTCCGACTACAATTTTGCTTGGGTGAACACCACCAACGATCTAAAAGCGCTCAAGGTTTCGGTCTTGAAATGCTAGAATCTTGTCAACATCCAAGACCACTACAAGGTCTGGTTCAGCAACAAGAACAAACTGAACTCCCTGGTTGACCTCGCCTCGGCCATCATCGACCCCTACTACATGAAGATGAAGGATGAGAGCAAGAAGGACAAGGACGCTTGGCCCAGTGTTTCGCACAAGAGACTGGATGAAGAACACGTCAAGTATGTGGCCAAGGACGTGTACACAAGCTACGAGATGTACAAGCAGATCGTTGACATGAGGAAGTGTCTTGTTCATGCCCCAGCTGAGGGATCGAGCCACAGAGCAGTGGCGGGAGCGTCACAAGAAGTAGATGACTAGACAATCGTTTCTCCTACTTTAGAATGCATGCAATTGTTTATTGAGGTGTGTGCGAATGATTTGTATAGTCACTTATGTAATTGGATGTTTATTTCAGTTATATATATATATATATACATGTTATTCTTCTGTAGACAGAGCAAATCACATGGCTTATTAGCAGCAATCGTCTGTGTTATTATTGGTCTTCGCACACACTTCTGATCACGGACCTGTTTGCCACATATCACACACATATTATTTAGTTGAACCGTTTCCATTGTGTTGCACAATAAAGGCTGCAAAGAGGGATCTATAGCGGCAAGGTCTATCGAGGTCTTTGTTTTGTAATTTTTGACATTTCTTGTTTTTTGAACACATGTTGATTGGCTTGAAGAAGGTATATCTCGTTACTTTTTGATAATTGTTTATACGCAAGCAACTAGTTTGCATTTTTCAAAGTTTTTTGTACGAACAGAATCGCACACAAGTAACCGTCTGTGTTATAATTTCTCATCGCAAACACTTCATCCGAGTGGGTTGTTTGCTGCGTATCACACACATCTGTTTTACACGAATCATTTGTGTTCTTTTGGCTGATCGGAAATGCCGCATATCACACACATCTTGTTAAGATGAACCGTTTTCATTCTCTTGCCTAATCGAAAACAGTTTTTCCGAGTGAACCGTATGCTTTATATCACACACACCTTCATCTAGTTGGCCATTTCTATTGCACTCCCTAATAGCACACAGTTCATCGGAGCAAACTGTATGCCGTATATCGCACACACATTGATATGGCTGCCCGTTTCTGTTGTTCTTCCTCATCGCTAACAGTTCTGCTGGATCAACCATATGCCCAACCTCGCACACGCAAGTAAAATCTGAACCGTGTTTGATGCATCCGTCATCGCAAACGTTTTGCACATTTTTGATGGTTTTCTTACACCATCGTTTGTAATTATTGCATCACACACAGTTTCTCGAAGGGTCTTTGATCGTAGTGTCGCGTTAGCAGCATCCTGCAGTAGTGCTAGTTCATCATAAAGTATAGAAAACCAATATGTGGTTGGATGATTAGGTGTGTGATGTCTACTATGCAACTTTATTCTTGTAGACATGTGTTGGGCCTCCAAGCGCAGAGTTTTGTAGGACAATAGCAATTTTCCCTCAAGTGGATGACCTAAGGTTTATCAATCCGTGGGAGGCGTGGGATGAAGGTGGTCTCTCTCAAACAAACCTGCAACCAAATAATAAAAAGTCTCTTGTGTCCCCAACACACCAAATACAATGGTAATTTGTATAGGTGCTCTAGTTCAGCGAAGAGATGGTGATACAAGTGTAATATGGATAGTAGATATTGATTTTTTGTAATAAGAACAATAAAAGATAGCAAGGTAGTAATTGATAAAACGGAGCACTAACGGTATTGCAATGCTTGAAAATGAGGCCTAGGGTCCGTACTTTCGCTACACTACGAAAAAAGACACATCTGTGACATTTTGGGCCAAACGAATTTTTTTCCTGCCATGCTTATGACACTTCTATGACGATAATTGTGACAAAACCCGGTATCATCATAGATGTGGTGGGCTCCTACTTCTGTGACAAAAAATCATGATAGAAAATGGGCTTTTCATCCTGGGCGGGCCGGATACACAGCTGCATGACATTCTTTGGGTCGTCCATGACGGAAAAAACCGTGGTAGAAGCGAGGGCGAGGAAAATATCGAGGAGTTCCCGATTACGATGGGTGGTCGGGGGCCGAGCGATACGCATTTCTCTCGTACACGTACGTGCGTGGGTGCGAGGCGTTGTGCTCTAACTAAACTCGAGCGAGGCCTTCGCCTACTGAACCCGAGCGACCGCACTGCAGGCTATGCATTACTGAACCCGAGCGATCAACCGATCCGCGTTAATCGAACCCGATCGGCGATTCGCCGCTACTCGCTTCTTGAAGCCGATCGAACCTGCGCCTCTTGATGAATAGTGAGCATTGTTGGGGGGTTGGATGAACAGTTCCTGATGGTGGTTGGATGAACAAGACCCTACGGTAGTAGAGGTTGTGGCCACTGGATGAAAAGGACCCCGATCGATCGAGCCGGTTGGGGGTGGATGAACAGGACCCCGTGGAGGGCTGGATGAACAGGACCCCGTGGAGGGTTGGTTGAACAGTAGCCGGTGGAGGGCTGGATGAACAACAGCTCGTGGAGGGGTGGTTGAATAGGACCCTGTAGAGAGGGTTGGTTGAACAGTAGCCTGTGGAGGAGCGGTGAAGGCTGGATGAACAGGAGCCCGTGGATGAACAATAGCTGGTGGAGGCAGGAGGGAGACGCCGTGGATGAACAATCGCAGGTGGAGGCTGGAGGAGGTCGATGGTGGAGATGAACAGTAGCCCATGGAGTCCCGTTTTGCAATACGCCACACCCCTCCCGCTGAACAGGACCACCGTTTCGACCGTAGCGCTCCAACACAAGTCCGGTTCCTCCGTTTTGCGGTACACTACACCCCTACCGATCAACAGGACCCCGTTTCAACCGTAGGAGGTCGAAGAGAAGTCTGTTTACTCCGTTTTGTGGTATGCCACATCCCTCCCAGTGAACAGGATCCCATTGGACCGTAGGCGGTCGAACACAAGGCCATTTCCTCTGTTCTGCGGTACGCCAGGCCTCGTTTTGGCTGTTCCATCTAAGACGGTTGGCTCCCGATGAACACAACGCATTCTGTTGCCTCCCGATGAACACGATGATGCAATTTCTCTGTTCTGACCCAGCAGGTTGGCTGCCGATGAACAAGATGTCCTCGCTGCCTCTCCATGTACACGAGCCATGGCCGTATGTATGCACGAGTAGGCGTTTGAGACCCCGCTCATATGTAAGAACGTGGCCGTATTTACTTTCTTGCACCCAGGGTGTACGTACGTGTACATGCTAAGTCCGCGCCTCTACTACGACATGTGCCCTTCCTTACTCGGCCATGGTTCATCGTTGCAGCCTACAGATAGACCGATCGTATGTACGTACACGTTCGCGACCAGAATGACAATGCTATGTATGCTTTGACCAGGTGGGTCCCGACTGTCAGGGAGGATAAGGAGGCACTTCCCTGCATGCGAAGATGTAGCTGGTGGGTCCCAGCAGTTAGGGGGAATTTTTTTTTTGTGAAATATGGTGGCCTGTTCGGTGGGTCCCTGTAGTCAGGTGGAGGAATCATTATTTTGCACGTAATAAGGTTGCACTTCCTTGCTGCGGCCGTGGACCCAGCTGTAAGCCTCTCCACGTACAGTACTCTTCTGATGGAAGTCTGTTCCTTGACCACATTGACCATGCCGTGCTGAGAGCACCAAGGTAGTGGACGACGGCGAGGCCTAGGAAGGGGACGACGCGAAGCCGGGGAAGACGCGACAATGGATGCCCACGCAGAGAGGAGTATGATGGTTCATTGGTTCGGCTGCGGTGTGAGGCTTCCATTGCCACAGAATAACAAGGAGTGTGGGTGAGTAGAGGGATGGCCTGTTCAGTGGTGCGAGTAGTAGGGGGCGGTGAGGCCTCCGCGGCAGCACAGCCGACCACGGAAGGCAGGAGCACGCGGTGGTTTGGACGGCTGGGGCAAGAAAATCAGAGCTTGAAGAAGTAGGACGACCGTTGGATGTTAACAATCCAACGGTCACTGGTGATAGAATCATTTGTTGACTAAGTTGACAAATCCTCCGTACGCGTCAACTTAGTAGGGCCACAAGTCAACCTTAGAATCTGGTGGGCCCAAGCTGTCATGGGGGGCACTCGCTATTTTTCGCTTAATAAGGAGGCACTTCCTTCCGTGCCAAGATATAGCTGGTGGGTCTCAGCTGTCATTGGGAGTACTCATTATCTATGGCGTAATAAGGAGGTACTTGTTTGTGTGCAGCCATGGACCATGTGCATCCCAATTGTCAGCCTCTCCATGTACATCCCTCTTCCGATGTTGTCGATTGTTGACAACGTTGACCACGCCATGCCGAGAACACCAGCGCGATGGACGACGACGAGACCCAGGAAGGGAATGACCCGGAGGCGGTGAAGCCACAACAGTGGAGGGATGTGGGTGAGTAGAGGGATGGCTTGGCCAGCGGTGGGAGTAGTAGGGTGCGGTGAGGCTTGCGCGGCAGCACAACCGACCACGGGAGGGCGGGAGCAGGCGGTCCTGCCGGCGTTGGATTTGGCGGCTGGAGCAAGAAGATCAGAGATTGAATAAGCACGACGGTCGTTGGATTGACATCCAACGGTTACGTCCGCTAGTATCGTTTGTTTATGTATATAGTACGTAAAAAAATCTTGCATACATGTCAAGTTAATAGGCCCACAAGTCAGACCATTCCCTATTTTTTAAATAATTTACAGCTCATTGCAACTTCTGATGCAATTTATTGCAGTCTTTTTGTTGTTGGCCAGGGCCAGGGTTAAAAATTTAAATGAAATTTCGCATATTTTTGTGGGGTCCAAACTATTTTTAATACTGAAATGTCAAGCCAGATTTAAAGTACTTTGAAGATATATTTAAAGTAGGTTAGAGCCCAGTGAAATTGTAATATGAAAATGTGAAAAATTCAGAAATTATAAAGTATTGCCAATTTGTCGTCTTTTTTTATATTTACAGCCCATTTCATATTACTTTCAAGATTTGCAGCCGTCTTGAAAGAGTTGCAGCCCATCAGGGTGTAGAAAAATAAGTAGGCCTGGATTGGGTATTCTTCAAAAAAAATAAACTAGGCTCATTTTCACAAAGAAAAAATAGCTGGGCTGGTCATGTGGTGAAAGTAAAATATAAGCCTGGGCTAGACGGGCCACAGCCTAGTTGAAACCCTGCTCCGTCTCAACAATAACAAAAAATACTGCTTGAGCAGCAACGTCCCAGGTGTGAGCCGATCTTGTGTTGTTCTCTTGTCTATTGACTATATGCACTGACAATGTCGTGGGTCCCAGATGTCAGGAAACCACTAGGAGGAAGCATTTTCTTTTTCTATACGGTAACAATGGAGTATATATAACAAAAAATGAGGAACTTCCTTGTGTATGGCCGTGGACATGGTGGGCCCGTACTGTCATCCTCTCCACGTATAGTCCTCTCTCGATTCCTGTTGTTTGTTGACCATGTTGACAATGCAAGAGGGCGGCACCGCAGCGAGCGCACCAAAGCGCGCGGAGGACAATGGCGAGGCCTCGGACATCAATGTTAACGATTTAGGAGACGGTGGGGTGACGATGCGTGTGCTAAGGCGCAGCCAGCCATGGGAGGTGCAAGCAGGCGGCCCCGCCGGCGCTGGTTTGGTTTTGGCGGCTGGAGGAAGACAGGACTGAAGAAACACGACATACTGTAAAAGCAGCCAGAGTACTTAACAACCTTAATTGAAACCAGCAGGGGCACTTAACAACCATAGCTGAAAGTAGTATGAGTACTTATACAGGTGCAACCGTACAAAGGATGCCTCGAACAGTGCTACTTTGCCTACAGTTAACCAAGGGTGAGGCCATCAAGCCCCAGGACAAGGCCTAGGTGCCACCCCGCGCATCCACAACCTTCTGAAAGCGGATTCATCTCACAATGTGGTCAATAAACGGGATATTCGTTTTAGATCCATTGAAAAGCATGAACAGAACCTTCTGTTGTATTCTCCAAGATGGACAGACCTTCATTATTTCAGACCACCCATGAATAAGTATCTTTTCACCTCCAAGGGGAATGGAGTAGGTCGACATAAACATCATGTTGTGACCAAGCACAAGTCTGATCTGACCATGGTCAGGCATGTGTATAGGAACAATAGAACTGGTCAGTTTCTGTTTCAAGAATATCACAGCTGTAAAACTATGTATAAGCAAGAGTTTATGAACAACATATATAATAGAAAACTGCTCGTACCATAAGTTTCTCGACACAGTTGGACCTGTTCAATGTGTGCAGCAATGGCACACATATCCCATGTGGACTTCCACCATTGAAACACCCCACAAGGACCTCAAGATGATCAATAAAGTGTAGGAACTTGTGGATGTCGTCCCAGTCAACTTCAGCCATCAGTTACAGTCGAGTTCTTATAGAATAACAAACGAGTAGCCTGCTTAACTTTGAAATAACCTACACGTGCCACCAACTATAAGAAATATTAGTTAGAAGTAGCATCTTCGTGAGAGATTCATTGCTACTTCTAAAGTTAAACTATGATTAGTTAGATAGAATAGGTGGATTAAGAAGTAATCGAGGCAACAAGCAAGAAACAGATACAAAACTAACATGGATGAACAATTGGCACGACGTCGGGGTGGAAGATCACAGTGAAGATGAGACCAGGTTCTTGTTGGGGAACATAGTAATTCAAAAAAATTCCTACGATCACACAAGATCTATCTAGGAGATGCATAGCAACAAGAGGGGAGAGTGTGTCCACATACCCTCCTAGAGCAAAAGCGGAAGCATTATGAAACACGATTGATGTAGTCGAACGTCTTCATGATCCAACCGGTCCAAGTACCAAATGTATGACACCTTCGTGTTCAGCACACGTTCAACACGATGATGTCCCTCGAGCTCTTGATCGAGTAGAGGGTCGAGGGAGAGTTTCGTCAGCATGACGGCATGGCGACGGTGTTGGTGATGTGATCCGCGGAGGACTTCGCCTCAGCACTACGACAATATGACCGAGGTGGTAAACTGTGGAGGGGGGAACCGCATATGGCTAAGGGACAATTGATGTGCCTTTACGGTGCCCCCTGCCCACGTATATAAAGGAGGGGGGAGAGAGGCCAGCGGCCAGGAGGGGCGCGCCATGGGGGGAGTCCTATTTGGACTCCTAGTCCAAGTAGGATTTGGCCCTCCTTTTCCTTTCTTCCACCAGAGGGAATAGGAAGGAGAGGGAGAGGGAAAGGGAAGGGGGGCGCTGCCCCTCCTCCTTGTCCTATTCGGACTCCCAAGGAGGGGGCATGCAACCACCCCCGTGGGCTTCCCTCTCTCTCCCTTTAGGCCCATGTTGGCCAAACACTTCCCTGGGGGGGGGGGGTTCCGGTAACCCCTCGGTACTCCGGTAAAATACCCGAATCACTCGGAACCATTCTGTTGTCCGAATACAACCTTCCAATATATGAATCTTTACCTCTTGACCATTCCGAGACTCCTCGTCATGTCCGTGATCTCATCCGGGACTCCGAACAAACTTCGGTCACCAAAACACATAACTCATAATACAAATCGTCATTTAACATTAAGCGTGCGGACCCTACGGGTTCGAGAACTATGTAGACATGACCAAGACACATCTCCGGTCAATAACCAATAGCGGAACCTGGATGCTCATATTGGCTCCTACATATTCTACGATGATCTTTAATGGTCAAACCGCATAACAACATACATCATTCCCTTTGTCATCGATATGTTACTTGCCCATGATTCGATCATCGGTATCATCATACCTAGTTCAATCTCGTTACCGGCAAGTCTCTTTACTCGTTTCGTAATGCATCATCCCGCAACTAACTCATTAGTCAGATTGATTGCAAGGCTTATAGTGATATGCATTACCGAGAGGGCCCAGAGATACCTCTCCGATACACAGAGTGACAAATCCTAATCTTGATCTATGCCAACTCAACAAACACCTTCGGAGACACATGTAGAGCATCTTTATAATCACCTAGTTACGTTGTGACGTTTGATAGCACACAAAGTGTTCCTCTGGTATTCGGGAGTTGCATAATCTCATAGTCAGAGGAATATGTATAAGTCATGAAGAAAGCAATACCAATAAAAGTAAACGATCATATTGCCAAGCTAACGGATGGGTCTTGTCCATCACATCATTCTCTAATGATGTGATCCCGTTCATCAAATGACAACACATGTCCATGGTCAGGAAACTTAACCATCTTTGATTAACAAGCTACTAGGGACACTCTGTTTGTCTATGTATTCACACATGTACTAAGTTTCCGGTTAATACAACCCTAGCATGAATAATAAACATTTATCATGATATAGGGAAATATAAGTAACAACTTTATTGTTGCCTCTAGGGCATATTTCCTTTAGTCTCCCACTTGCACTAGAGTCAATAATCTAGATTACATAGTAATGATTCTAACACCCATGGAGTCTTGGTGCTGATCATGTTTTGCTCGTGGAAGAGGCTTAGTCAACGGGTCTGCAACATTCAGATCTGTATGTATTTTGCAAATCTCTATGTCTCCCTCCTTGACTTGATCGTGGATGGAATTGAAGCGTCTCTTGATGTGTTTGGTTCTCTTGTGAAATCTGGATTCCTTCGCCAAGGCAATTGCTCTAGTATTGTCACAAAAGATTTTCATTGGACCCGATGCACTAGGTATTACACCTAGATCGGATATGAACTCCTTCATCAAGGCTCCTTCATTTGTTGCTTCCGAAGCAGCTATGTACTCCGCTTCACACGTAGATCCCGCCATGATGCTCTGTTTGGAACTACACCAACTTACAACTCCACCATTCAATATAAATACGTATCCAGATTGCGACTTAGAGTCATCCGGATCAGTGCCAAAGCTTGCAGTGACGTAACCATTTATGACAAGCTCTTTGTCACCTCCATAAAGGAGAAACATATCCTTAGCCCTTTTCAGGTATTTCAGGATGTTCTTGACCGTTGTCCAGTGCTCCACTCCTGGATTACTTTGGTACCTCCCTGCTATACTTATAGCAAGGCACGCATCAGGTCTGGTACACAGCATTGCATACATGATAGAACCTATGGATGAAGCATACACTACAAAAAAACACTTCCGTGATGATACGTGTTTGTCACAGTAGGTCGCATTTTTTGTCATGCATGTGCAACCATGACAATTTTATGACAGAATCAAGATAGTCATACATGTGCTGTCGTAGAAGTGTTCCATGACAATACCAAAATTATCATCACGGAAGTGTCCACTTCCATGACGATAAATCGCGCGTCACATAAGTGCGTTCGTTAAGGGTGATCGACACGTGGCATCCACCGTAACGGAACGCTGTTAACCTATCGGGTCCGATTTTGGATCCGATAACCCATTAACAACCCGGACCAATGGGGATTTCCCACGTGTAAAATCATCACTAGCCGGAGGAAACACGTGTTGCCTCACCGTTGGGATAGATGTCATCCACTCATTGGACAGGAGGCGCCTACGATAGGTCGACACATGGCATGGCCCAACAGTGGCCCATTCCAATGTAAAAGGCCGGCCCAGTAAAAATTAGCAGGCCGACCCATATAAGGCCTACTTGTGTCAGGTCCATTTAAGCCCGCGACCCATATGAGATGTGCCAATTCAGCTCGACAATGGCCCGTTAAAGATTTGACACCATTGCAGCCCATCGTCACTTCAAGCCCATTAACAGCCCGCTATATATTTGGGCTCAATATCGGCCTGATGAGATTTTGGCCTATTAACGGCCCATTCAATGGATGGGCCAATTTTCAGGATGTACATCTTTCGGCGTTTTGGCTACCCATTTAAATGTTGGGCTAATTTCTGGCCCGGTGTGTCTTTGAGCCTGTTGACGGCCCATAAATCAGTTGTGCCATTTGTAGTCAGACCTGAGTTTTGGCCTTTTAGCGACCCATTTAAGTGTTGGGCCAATTTCCGGCCCGGTGTCTCTTTCAGCCTGTTGACGGCCCATAAATCAGTTGGGCCATTTGTAGTCGGACCTGAGTTTTGGTCTTTTAGCGACCCATTTAAGTGTTCGGCCAATTCCCGGCCCTGTGTGCCTTTTAGCCTGTTAACGGACCATAAATGAGTTGGGCCCTTTGTAGTCGGACCTGAGTTTTGGCCTTTTAACGGCCCATGCCCTTCCTGGTCCAATACTAGCCCGGTTTCTCTTTCGGCCTACTAAAGGCCCATAACACAGTTGGGCCATTTACAATACGACCTGACTTTCGGCCTCTTAGCGGCCCATGCTCTTCATGGTCCGAAGACAAGCCTCATTGTCTCTTCGACCGCTAAAGGCCCACAGTATAGTTGGGCCATATGTAGCCCGAACTTAGTAACGGTCTGTTAACGGCCCGTGAAATCAATTGGGCCCACCTGTTGCCCGCTTCAATGTCGGCATGTTAATGACCCGGGAGGTAAGAGGGTCGACCATTAACTTTTGGCCTAGTAATGTCCCATTAACTTAATGGGCCCACTAAAGTTGGTACATGTCTTTAGGCCAAATTAGATAATTTGAGCCCATTACGACGAGCAATTATGCACAGGACCAAAACCGATCAAGCAAAGGTACGGCATACAGGGAAGAACGTTGCACATCCAGCATATATTACAGGAAATTACACCCACTAGGCAATCAAAGATTGATGCCAGTGCAAATAAATGAACAGAACCTATGATCAACAACGTCATAATCTGTAACCTCAGCACGGATGACGCCATAAGCATGTGGGCAAGTTCTTGCTGCTTTGGTACACTATTTCTGAAAACATTGATCAGTTGTTGTGTCACACGACTCTGCACCTCTGATTCCTCCACCATTTCCATTATTGCTTCAACCATTAATTGGTTCACAAACATACATTTTTTCCGTTGCACCCGAGACAGAAGATACTGAACAGATTCAGGTGGCGATTTTGGTAGGCTTGTATTATTGATAGTGGAGAGTGTCTCGACCACTGCATCATAACATAAATTAGGAGGGGAACCAAACAGATTAATCATGAGTTATTGGCATATTACCTGGCCTAGATTTATTGGAAAGAAACAATGGGGTTGCCTTGCTGTTTTCAGAGTTTGTCTTCTTATCTTCAGTAGCCTGCACCAAATTAACACACTAGCGTTGCTATCATTGGCCAAGTCAGATAATAGGAAAGTAACATTGACACAACGAACGTTTGGGAAACTAGCCTACACCAAATTAACACAATATGGCACATCTATCATCAGCCAGGTAAGGTAATATGAAAGCAACATTGACACAATGAATGAATGGGCAACCAGAGCAGCACTACAATTCAGTAATGTGCATGATATGAGATAGTACACTCATGCAGCTCAGTATGCAAAACTACCAGGCAGTTTTCTTTACAAAAATCAACATTCACACCTTTAACATTTTGCTACAACTAATTTTAGATCAGATAAAGGTTGGATTCATGCCGATTAACAAAATACATGTTGATGTAAACATATAGTGATATACAACAGGTACTTACATCAGCATTGGAGCACAGAGAATTCCTGCAAGATATTTTCCTCGAATACAATCCCAATGAAGGAAGTCTTCTATCATTTAACCTTATTTTCTAAAAGAGAGATGGGCAAGAAACATGTAGAAAATATGATCAGAATGCTATAAATTTCATGATGCGAGGATACGCACACGCTTCTTAGAATGGAGTTGACATTCTTTTGCTGGACTGGAGCGGACTAGTTCTTTGGCAACTGGAATCTGCTTATTATCAGTGGGAGTTGGGTTTCTCTGTGCTGGAGTATCTATGAAAAATGGAGTTGGTTTATTATCTCCTGGCGTTTGGATCTTTTGCAAAGACCCGGTTTGTAACCCTTCAGATTCTAACATACCCGTCTTCCCCTTGCATGCCTTATATAGAAAAATGGTGCTTCAATTATAAAACATGCTACAGCAGAGATGGAATAGGTACTGAAGTATAGAAAGGCATGACATATTGACATGTATTCCCTCCATCTGGGAATAAATGGATGGGTCTAGGCGTATTTTAGTTCTAGATACATCCAGTTTTATCCATTTCTGCGACATGTAATCCGGACGGAGGGAGTATGATGTAAGAGCTAGGGATACGACAGGACAACACAGTAAAAAAACACTGAAAACCCACTGCAGAACCAAAGTATTCAAACCCACTGATATGAGATAGTACACTCATGCAGCTCAGGATGTAAAACTACCAGCCAGTTTCCTTACAAAAATCAACATTGTGGCCTTTAATCATACATTTTGCTAAAACTAAATTTAGATCAGATAAAGGTTGGATTCACGCCAATTAACAAAATACATGCTGATGTAAAAATCTAGTGATATACATCAGGTACTTACATATGCATTGGAGCACAGAGAATTCCTGCAAGAATCTTTCCTCACAGACGATACTAGTGCATAAATTCTTCTATCTATTAAGCTTATTTTCTAAAAGAGAGATGGGTAAGAAACATGTAGAAAATATGATCAGCATGCTACAAAATTTCATGATGCAAGAATACGCACACGCTTCTTAGAATGGAGTTGACATATTTTTGCTGGACTGGAGCGGACTAGTTCTTTCGCCACTGGAATCTACTTATTATCAGTAGGAGTTGGGTTTCTCAGTGTTGGAGCAGTATCTATAAAAACTGGAGTTGGTTTATTATCTCCTCGAGTTTGGATCTTTTGCAAAGGCCTTGTTTGTAACCCTTAAGATTCTAACATAATTGTCTTCCCCTTGCATGCCTTGTATAGAAGAATGGTGCTTTAATTATAAAACATGCTATAGCAAAGAGATGGAATAGGTACTGAAGAATAGAAAGGCATGACATATTGACAGGTATTCTCTCCATCCGAAAAAAATGGATGGGTCTAGGCGTATTTCAGTTCTAGATACATTCTTTTTTATCCATTTCGGCAACATGTAATTTGGATGGAGGGAGTATGGTGTAAGAGCTAGGTATACGATAGGACAACACAGTAAAAAAACACTAGTCGAATGTAAAACTATATGCTAGCGGAATACATACAGAAAAAACTAAGGCAACATACACGTGTATGATTTGGAAACTAAGATGGTGTTGCAACAGAGAACTAGAACAACACTTCAATGTATAAAAACATGGTATGGTAGATAGATGAAGTACATACTGATGAATAACAATGCATAAGATATTCAGAAGCTTGATGTCCAAATTAAGCAGATGGCATTGCGATAGAGTAGAATGACAGTACTTGAATTTGAAACATGTTAACATAAATGGAATGGGTACTGAAAAACAGGAAGGCATGACATATTTACATGCATGATCAACATGCTAAGCACATGGCATTGCAACAGAGTAGATACACTCCAGGACATTATATGCATGTTGTACCCATATCACAGGCCAAGTTAGAGCAAGGACCTTGTGGGGTGAAGAGGATTCATCATCTTTACGCAAGTCTTCAAGAACCGCCTTTACATGTTCCATCATATTGGGTATCATTGACATCAAGTTTATTGGCCTTTACATTGCTCCGTGAGGTTCTTGTGGATATATCAGTGTGTGCAATTATATCTGACATGCATGGAAGACAATTCGTAGTTAGATTTATGTAATGAGTGCCTGTAGGAGACGACATAAATAGTAGGACTGGGGTTAACTAGCAACAACAGGTCTCAAAAACTAAAGGGAGAACACAGATGAAAGCTACAGAATATGTATCGTTTGTACTTGGGATTAACTAGATGGCACACAAAAGTATTAAAGAACAACATAGGTAATACTAGAAGTGGTATAATACTATAATCACCAGCCTATGGGATAGCATTGGCTGATGGATGATAACCATGGAACAACGTTACCTAAAGAACAAGTATCTTAGCTGAACTATGGTACAAAGTTGACTCCTGAACAAGACCCGTAAGAGATCAGCATGAATATACAGTGAAATGTGATAATTTATTTTCCATGCTTAGATGAATAACAAAGCCATAAATGTTGCACACAAGTAAGATGAGGGTACAACCTATCTGGCTGCCATCCATAGGAGTGAGCATCATGTGCTAACTTGTCGATGGCCCTACAGTTGTTGTGGCTGTCCATGTCGGGCACGCGCATTCGATGTAGGGAACTGTTGAGTGGGGACTATAGCTCCCTTCTGGTGTATGCTTTCCTTGTTGGAGCAGCTGCGGTGAGTCGGAAGACGGTGTGGCTGAACATGCAGATAACGCATAATGTTAAGAATGACGCATCTTTTTGATCTGAAGAAATACACTAAGAGATCAACAGCAAGGTACGAGAGTGGTCACACGTCTGTTCACTCAAGACTAAATTGGGGTCACACGATTTTATTTTATTTTGGTACTGTCCGATCTATGCCGGATGGCTTGATGGCCGTCTTGTGCCTCCCGGCTGACACTATTCGGAATCTTCCCCGAAGAGCCAGCGACCAATGGCAGAGCAGCCCGCCTCCGCCATCTATGGCCCCGGCCAAAACCCCGCTCCCCACCCCATCACACTGCGGTGGTTGCACCGCCCCCGGGCCAATCCACAAAGACTCCCCGTCATCCGGATCTGGCCGCGGTAGTACCTTCAACCCATGCAACTCTAAGATAGCCATCTAAGCGTTGCTTCCGCGGCGAACTTGCGGCCCCGCACCCTTACGTTACACACCAGCCAACCGGTAGCCTAGGAGCTCCGCCGCCTCGAGAGGTGCTGCTTCCCATTGGGAATTGATTGGCCCAGGAAAAAAATTCAGACAACTGACGCCTAAATAAAGTGATTTGAGATGAGGGTGCGACCTATCTGGTGGCATGGTGAAGTAGGCAGGTCCAGCTGTCGAGTCGGTGAGGCCGACGCAGTTGCGATGGCGACCGGTGGCAGGGAAACATCAATGTCGCGATGGTCGACGGCTACGGGGAAGCAGCACCGGAACTCTGGATGGATCTGAAGTTGGAGCCGCTCTAGCGCCGTGAACAACGGCGGGGGTAAATCAGCTCCGATAAGGTTCACGTGGCCGTCGTCGAGGCAACTCCAGCAGCACAAAGTAAGAGGCACACGGCCCACTTCACGACGACAAATGGACATCGTCTCCGGCATTAGGGAGGAGGGCGGCTGTGAAATTGGTGCGGTGGGGGGCACCATGGAGGAGGGGCTGACGTTTCGCGGCTCGGGAGAAGGGCTTCCGGGGAGAAGGTGATTTGGCGCCCACAAGGTATGAATGGGGGTGGGGGGGATTGGGACGGGAGTGGAACCATGTCTTACAGATGCATTTGTCTGAAATGTGAGGGGGAGTTACAGTTCTACCCCTGCCTTTAGGCTTCTCGGCTTGGGTCTGTGTACTGAGGGTCGGGGATAGTAGAGTAACTTTTCTTCTCCCCAAATAGTGGGCGGGAGAGATTTCGGGCGAGGAGGGCGTGTTTTGAAATATAGTGGGCACGAGCGACTTCGGGCGAGGAGAGCGTGTTTTGAAATAGTGGGCGCGAGCTATTTCAGGCGAGGAGAGCGTGTTTTGCCGACCATGGTTTATGAATTATTCGGCACATGTCATTGCGGCCGAGGAGAAGGCGCGCTTGGATGAAGTTATGAACCTACCCTCGATGTACAACGGGCCAATTGATGCGTGTCCCACAGAGGACGGTAATTTCGCGTCTCCCATTTATTTGCTCGGGTGAATTCCACCGAGCAGCAAGCAGAGGATGTTTAACAGTTCGTTCAAATTTTGGGAGAACGAGCATCCATGTCTACCTTACCAAGTCGATTCGAATCAAATTTTGAAATATTAGCTTACCACTTCTTTTTTAGATGGAGAGATGATGCTCGGGAGTAATGTGTTTTTACATGCTCGTTGCTAGTGATTTACTATATGACAAATAGTTGACCCACTCAAAAACGGGAATCAAACCCAAAATGAGATATCTCGATTCAATGAAATAGCTCGTTCACTAGGTCAAAATAGTGAATTAAATCCAAAATTGAACACCTCAATTGAGTAGCATGTTGTACAATATTATAGTACTCCATGAACACGTTGAAAGTCAAATTAATGAACTTGTTTGATATACGCATATATCCGTTCATGTGTGGATTGCAGACAACATGTTCTCCAATTTAAATATTTGAATGCAAGCTTATATCGAAACATGGTTTATATCAGTCTTTGATGCATAAAACGCGACCTCCCCTCGACCTCCCCTCTCCTCGGACTCTCTCTCTCTCTCTCTCTCTCTCTCTCTCTCTCTCTCTCTCTCTCTCTCTCTCTCTCTCTCTCTCTCTCTCTCTCTCTCTCTCTCTCTCTCTCTCTCTCCGACAATCTTCAATTCTGTCGCATGCATCCGACACACAAACCTTGTTGGTCCCTCTCCATCTCTCTCTCTCTCTTTGTGTGTGTGTGGGGGGGGGGGGAGGGGGGTCTTTCTAGTTCGCATGCATATGTACTCCATCTATAGGTCTCTCTCGCACACTATGTATGATACTCTAGTCCAAGCTAGATATCTTGGGTGCACTCATCGTAAACACACAAATTCCTTGGCTCGTTGCCCGTAACTCTCTTGCGCACCACTCTGTCGTCTCGGAGCTCTTCCCCCTCTCTCAAACTCTCCATCTACCTGGGTCACACATACACATGCATATCTCACTCGCACTCGATAGGCCCATCTAAAACTCTATCTCTCTCCCTCGTTCTCTCTCCATCTCACACGCACACACACACAATCTCATGCCTAGCTAGACAAGTATGATGGTCCCGCACTCAATTGTAGGCACACGTAGTCCTCCTATATGTATATGACTAGCTAATCTTAGTCTCCATCACAAACATGTGCATGGTCTATCTCGATTTCTCTTGGGGCATCTTTCTATCGCGCATGCACCTCCCTCGATCTCCCACCCATATAGTCCCCTCACGATCTCAAGGGGATCTCTCTATCACAAACACACCCTCTCTCCCTCCCCATGCGTCCATGTTCTCCATGTGTCCCTCTCGACCTTTGTTCCTTGTTGGCCAGACCTCTATTGGACATGTGCTATAGGGGTGTCTCTCTCCATTGCAAACAATCATACACTAGCTATCTTCGTGTATCTCCTCGCCTCGCTTTTCTATCTCTGGGATGCATGTGTGATATGTTCGCATAAGAAACAAAAACACACACACACACTCTCTCTCTCTAATTTATCATTTGTTGTCACTTTCTCTTTCACACACATTTTCTTTTTGCACACTTACTCATTCTCATTCACACGAACTTGATCTCTCTCGACTTAGGCACTCTCCTCGGTCCATAGCATATAGATTTATTGAAAAGTCAAACATCACAAAGTTTGACCATATACTTGGAGAAAAACAATTACATCTAGAACGGCAACATATACCATTAGATTCACCATGAGATGTAGTTTTGTATGATGTATCTTTGGTATTGTAGATATAAATAACATTTGCGTAAACCTGATCAAAGTTTCCAAAGTTTGACTTCTGAAAAATTTACATGCACTGCATTATCGAGCAGATGGAATATCTCTTCCCCCCTCTCAACTATCTGACGCACCACTCAGCCTTATTGGAGCTCCTCAATCTCTCTCAAACTTTATATCTCCCTGGTTCACACATACACATGTCTCGCTCGCGCTATACATATAGACCCATCCAACACTCTCCGCCCTTGTTCTCTCTCCATGTGACACGCACCCCCCTAAGTACCATAATCCCTCACTCCATCATAGGCGCAAACACTCCCCCCTAAGTATGATTATCTCTCACTAGCCATCAGGAACACATGTATTGTCTCCTTCCATCCATACGTCTATCTCGATATCTCTTGGGGCATCTTCTATCACGCACACACCTTGTCACTCGATTTCCCACCCATGTAGTCCCCTCATGATCTCCAGGGGATCTCTCTATGACAAACATACACTCTCTCCTCCCCATGTCTGCATTTTCTCCGTACGTCTCTCTCGACCTCTCTCCCTTGTTTGTCAGACCCCTCTTGGCCACGTGCTAGGGGTCTTGCTCTCTCGGTTTCAAACAACCACACACTACCTCCTCACCTTGCTTTCGTTGTCGAAGATGCATGTGTGATATGTTTGCATAAGACACACGCTTTTTCTCTACTTTTATCGTGTGTTGTCCATGTCTCTTTCACACATGCACACACACTTTTTTCACTCACTCTTTCTATTTCTCTCTCTCTCTCTCTCTCTAGTTAGGGA
The DNA here is from genome assembly GCA_021437245.1 of Aegilops speltoides. NCBI lineage: Eukaryota > Viridiplantae > Streptophyta > Magnoliopsida > Poales > Poaceae > Aegilops > Aegilops speltoides. The sequence continues at coordinate 360,829,876 of CM038147.1, read as the reverse complement.
CTCTGTCATGTCCATAAGCATATGGATGTTTTGAAAAGTCAAACCTCAGAAAGTTTGACCAGGTATATGTGGAGAAAAACATTTACATCTGGAACGACCATTAGATTCATCACAACATGTACTTACTTTATACTATCATTTATCTTTGGTATTGTAGATATAAGTAATTTCTTTATAAACTTGGTCAAAGTTTCAAAAGTTTGACTTTAAAAGAATGTTGGAACTACATTATCGAACGGAGGGAGTAGCTCTTTCTCTCTCTCTCTCTGCTATCTCTCACGGGCCTCCCCTCTCACTCGAACTCTCTATACTGACGGATTATACACTCACTGTGTCAGCGTATAGCTCCGTATATTGTTTAGTTGACCAGTCAACCAGTCCACATGCTGCCTTGTTAGCTCGTGTTTTGTATCTTCGTGTGCTGGCCCATGTGGCACTGGGTGAAAATAAGTAAACTAGAGGCCCATCTGACACGCGGTGAAGTAAACAAAGTTGAAACCACTCGGGGTAGCACCCCACACGCTAGTAAATTGAGGGCGCATTGAGGACACACTTCTTCCGCGTGAAGGACGCACTCGCGCACAATTCACCACTGCGCGGCGGCATGCATGAAGGACGATTCACAAGACACCCAAAGACACAACACACACCAAAGACACGGTACACTGGTGTCGCTGCCGGTTGAGATGGACGGCGAGGTAGCCAACAAGAAGAGGCGGCTCGAGCCAAAACCGCATCTCGCGAGCCTGGACTTCATCAGCAGCCTCCTCGACAACATGCTGCTCATCATCATCGGCCTCCTCCCCACCAAATCTGCCATACGGACCGCTCCGCTCTCCCGGCGGTGGCGCCCCCTCTGGCTCCGCGTCCCCCTCAACCTCACCATCGATAGCTGCCTCTGTGACAGGGATTGCAAACACATGGCCGCAGTCTCCAAGATCCTTTCATCGCACCCTGGGCCAGCCAGACACCTTGACATCCGCATGTTCAGTACCAACTGCAAGGTCCAACCCAAGTTTGACGAGTGGTTCTTATCCCCCGCCCTATATCAGCTCGAGGAGCTCAGCTTTGAAGCTGTACAATGTCGCTCTCTGCCGTCGTCCGCGCTCCGCCTCATGACAACTCTGCATCGCGCCAGCTTCAGCTCCTGCTATCTTCCCTAGATTAATGCCGCGCCCACCCTTCTTCTCCCTCAACTCAAGCAGCTCGACCTCTTCGATGTTGTCATCTCGAAGAAGGCTATGGAGCACCTGCTCCGCAGCTGTACTGCGCTCGAGTACCTTCGTCTTGAGTAGATCCACGGGTTCATTAGCCTCCACATCGCCTTGACGAATCTCTGATGGATTTATGTGTCTTGCTGGCCCCGCAACAAGACATCAATAGGGAAGAGATCACTCCAGCTGTTCCACGTTATGGTCATTGAGAATGTGCCTTTCCTTGAGAGTTTGCTTGTATCGGATCTAGAAGGTCCAACAAAAATCAGGGTCATTGATGCGCCGAAATTGACAGCGTTGGTGTACTCGTCTACCAAATTCTCTGAACTCTTTATTGGATCCGTAATCGTTCAGGTACATCACTCATCTTCTTCTCCGTCTTCTTGAAATTCACATTTTTAAATTTCTTCTTGATGTATTTACGACCATCTTCCAGAAAATGATTCCCACAAGCTTGACCCAGTCTACCGCACAGTGAAGATCTTGGCAATAAAATCTATCGGCCGCAATCTTGATCAAGTTGTTGGATTCTTTACAGGCTTTCCGTGCACGGAGAAGCTACTCATCGAGGTGAAACTTCTTTCCTATTAGTAAACATTAGTCACAACGTAGCTCAATTTTTTCGTAATTTTCCCAAATTACGATGACAAGTGTAGTGTTCAAAACTGCATCTACGCACTGCACCGAAAGAAATGTTTTTAGTATTTTTTTCTCATGTGATCACATGCATCTTTTTTTTGTTGTACTACTATAGTAGCCTAGGCTAGTCATAGTGGAAAGTAACTTAGACTACTCCAGTAACTCTATGGTTACCCTAAGAGCAAGTACTACCTCCGTCTTGGTTTACTCTTCCTATTTTGTAGTATCAAAATTTGACCATAGTTTTAACTGACAAAATGTTAATGCATGTCACTAAGAATTATATCATTGGATTCATATTTGAACATGATTTCAAATGTGTAATTTTTAGTGACATGTATTGGCATTTTCTTAGGTAAATCTATGGTCAAAATTTTATACTAAATACGAGGTAGTACTCCCTCCGTCACAAAATTCTTGACTTACATTTGTTTAGATACGGGTGTATCTAACACTAAAATGTAACTAGATACATTCGTATTTAGACAAATTTAAGACAAGAATTTTGGGACGGAGGGAGTACAAAAGTAGGCTATGTAGGCCAAAACACGTGCCAAATTCACTTGTGATGTATTTGGCATCGATGCCCCTCCATTGCTCACCTGGTACCCCAATCTGGATCACCTACTTTGCTCCGGTGCCAAATTAACTCACGAAAGAAAAAACACTTGCATGGGAGAGAGAGAGGACTGAGGCAATAAAAAACACCTGTTTGGGAGAGTGAGAGGCTGGTGTAGTTGGTTTTATTGATTTGTTTATACATGTGGGTCTGTGTGCACAGCGGTGCCAACTCTCTCACATCGCGAGAGCGGTGCCAATATCTTTTGATTTGACATCGATGCGTATTATGTGGCATACTTTTGCGAAATATGGCATCAGCCACATAGTGGAAGGCAACAAATGCCCAAGCTCTTCACGTGCTCCTAGGTAAATGAGAGGAAACAGAAGAGAGAGAGAGAGAGAGAGAGAGAGAGAGAGAGAGAGAGAGAGAGAGAAAGAAAGAGAGAGAGAGAGAGAGAGAGAGAGAGAGAGAGAGAGAGAGTGAAAATATATCACTAGCCAGCCAACCCTATCATATGAGCGAATGATATTGGTACCTCTTGATGACACGGCAATCTTATACAGCCAGCTGCTCTAATATGTTCTCTTCATTTGCAGATAAAAAAAGACCCGAAAGTGAAAAATGTGCTGCACTATAACAATCTCATTGAATGCCTTGATCTCCATCTTACAGAAATTGATTTGATCGACTACCGAGGCATCACATCTAAGATTAAATAGGCCAGGTTCTTTGTTCTAGAGGCAAGTGTGCTCAAGGTAATGAGGTTTGGTGTTCTCTGGCGCAACAATGAATGGCGTGTTGATCATCGCAAGCGTCTAAGCCTAAATGACAAAGTCTCCGCAGAAGCCGAATTTGTTTTTGAAACATCAAGTGGCGAGAGACTCGAAAACTTATTTGCCCATTAGTGACTTGTCGTATGTGGATTTTAGTTTGTACGATAATGTTGCATCCACCTAAAGTAACAAAAGTTCTAACATAAACTTCCTAGTAATTCCTCTTCAGTAGGTGCAGCATTACTCCTAACATTTGTAATATCGGCTTGAAACTTGTAATATTGTGTCCTATTCTGCATTTTCAAAATCTCGTGAATCAAACAGTCCTCGGTTGGTGATGATGTTGTGCCTCCCATCTTTCACCAATACCCGTCGGATCTAGATCTGATGCATACAAACCAAACTTCTCCATTTTTGCAAAAAGATGCCCGCACTTGTTCCCTATTTACAAACAACTCCTTGTCTCTCACAATCAGCCTTATCTCCTCCCCACCACATCTAGAAGGCCATGGAAAATCTGGCGCGATGGTCGCTGCTGGCACCGTCCACCCCCAATCTTGGTGTTCCGTACAATGCACGGGAATCCGCGCACGGGAAATTATGTCGAACAGGGCTAGTTGTAAGCAGGCTAGCTCTACAGCCATGATGATAGTGACTGCAGACAGTGAGGCTGACTATTGTATGCCGAACACGGCGCCTATACTCAGGTGTCATCTCCGGCGCAGGGTCTTGTCACTTCACTGTGAGGAGAAGCATGTAATAATTTGACCAATGGGTAGTACAGTGCTAGTACTACGTTGGTAGTACTACTACTAGTACTACTAGCACCACCGTCTGGATTTAGGAGTACTACCACGTCCATCTGGATTTTAGTATTTGACTAGCAATATCTAGTAATGCATGTCACAAAAAATGTACTACTCCCTCTATAAATAAATACATGGTGTATTGTTCTATTCCTATCGGCGAGAGAACTTAATGTCTTTTTGCTAATTAATAGGATTACATGCAATGAACTAAACACTGCATGTCATGTTTGGTAATCTCAAGTCATTGAAAGCATGCACGGCCCACATCTCTCATTGGTTGATATGTCACGAAATAAGAAACAAGGAGGGAGTTAATGTACCGTGCCTAAGTGTTTTGGGATTATTTGGTTTTCGTAAGGTGACTTACACAACATTTTTTTACATGCATTAACATTTTATTGGTTAAATCAAAGGTCAAAGGGGACCAATAAACCAGTAAACATCAAACTTCTCTCGTTTGGCCCCAACTAGAGGTCCGGTGAGATGACTATACTGCACCGGCACGGAGGGGGATGCAGCTTCATTGACTTACTGCAACTGCCTTTGGGTGAATGACACGTGGGCCCAACAGGTGGCTGGCCCACCTGTCATACAGCCAAAGGCAGGTGCAGTAGAGGGCCGAGGAGTAGATGGCCAACACGCACGTGAATTCAACGCAGTCTGCACTTATCCCCGCCAGTCCAATCTAGTATGAAATCCTAAGCACCTACGCACGCTAACCAAGGGCAAGAGTGATCACTCAAATCACAAGATCAATTGACTAGAAGCTAAGCTAGACCCATGAAGGCGATGAGCGTGAGCATGAGCTGGCTATGCCAGATGGTCCACGACGCCAGCCTGCGGCCTGGCACCGAGGAACATCTCCAGGTAGTGCTTGAGGCCGCCAGGGCAAGGGGCCGCTTGGACGACAACTTTGTCTTCTTGTTCGACGGGGTCCTCGTCGGTTTCCTTGACAAGTTCACCGTCATCAAGAAGCTCGCGGACGACTTTAATGCACGCCTCTAGCCGATGCGCCCAGGCTCTGTGATGCCCGCCACCCTCAACGGCCACTATTGTGACAACCTCTTCGAAGCACTGGTGGCCCTATGACTGCCCGCCGTCGCTCCGGAGAATGTCCACCTCGAGGTCGCGCTCGCCGTGCAGCGCCTGGTGCAGCAAGACACCATCGACATAATCACCCACGTCTACGCACAAATCGTCCACAAGGACTACCATGCAAGAGGAGGACGATATGTAACGCCCTCGATGCGGCTATATCTCCCACGTGTCGAAGCACGACTTAGAGGCATAACCGCATTGAAAGAATTGTCGCAAATGAGGTAATCTTCACACAACCCAAGTAATACATAAGGGAAAGAGATACATAGTTGGCTTACAATCGCCACTTCACACAAATACATGAATAAAGCATTACATCATCCAGATACAATCAAGGTCCGACTACGGAACCAAAATAAAAGAAGAACCCCAAATGCGATAAAGGTCCCCGATCGACCCCTAACTGGGCTCCACTCTCGATCAACTAGAACGAAACAACACAAAGGGCAAGATCTTCAACGAGCTCCTTCTTGAGCTTGGTTGCGCCACCTTTCGGTAACATAGGCACCGCAAACTGGTTTTGAAGTATCCGTGAGCCACGAGGACTCAAAGAATCCCATTACCATGGGTATCAAGACTAGCAAAGCTTAATGGGAAAGGAAGGGGTAAAGTGGTGAGGTTGCAAGAGCGACTAAGCATATATGGTGGCTAACATACGCAAATGAGAGCGAGAAGAGAAACAAAGGAACGGTCGTGAAGCTAGCAATGATCAAGAGGTGATCCTCAACACCTACTTACGCCAAACATAACACGAAACCGTGTTCACTTCCGGACTCCGCGAGAAGAGACCATCACGGCTACACACTCGGTTGATGCATTTTAATTCGGATCCGGTGTCAAGTTATCTACAACCGACATTAACAAATTCCCATCTCGCCACATAACCGCGGGCACGGCTCTCGAAAGTTTAAACCCTGCAGGGTGTCCCAACTTAGCCCATGACAAGCTCTCGCGATCAACGAAGGAATAGACCTTCTCCCAGAAGACCCGATCAGCCTCGGAATCCGGTACATCAAGACATTTCGACAATGGTAAAACAAGACCAGCAAAGCCGCCCGATCGCCGACAATCCCGATAGGAGCTGCACATATCTCGTTCTCGTGGCAACACCGGATGAGACTAGCTACGAGTAAAACCAGCCCTCAAGTTGCCTCGAGGTGGCCCGCAGCAGCTCGATTCGGACCAACACTTAGACAAGCAGCGCCCGGGGGCTAAAATAAAGATGACCCTTGGGTTGGCCGACCCAAGGGAAGGGATAGGTGGTGGTGAGGCAAATGGTAAAACCAAGGTTGGGCCTTCTTGGAGGAGTTTTATTCAAAGCGAACCGTCGGGGGTCCTATAAATCACCCGACCGCGTAAGGAACGCAAAATCCGGGAACATAACACGGTATGACGGAAACTAGGGCAGCAAAGTGGAACAAAACACTGCATAAGGCCGAGCCTTCCACCCTTTACCAAGTATATAGATGCATTAATAATATAAGAGATATTGTGATATCCCAACATAACCCTGTCCACCATGGAGAAATCTTCAACTTCACCTGCAACTAGCAACGCTATAAGAGGGGCTGAGCAAAGCGGTAACATAGCCAATCAACGGTTTGCTAGGAATGGTGTCAAAGGTTAGAGGTTCATGGCAATATGGGATGGCTGGACAAACAGGTAATAGGTAGCGCAGCATAGCGAAAGAACGAAGCAACTAGCATAGCAATGATAGTAGTGAGATCCAAGGTAGCGGTCATCTTGCCTGAAATCCCGCAAGGAAGAAGAACGAGTCCATGAAGAAGACAAACCAACGTAGTCGAACGAATCCTCACAACTCCAGAACGAAACCGAAGCTAACGAGAGAAGCAACCCGGAAAGAAGCAAACAACATGGTAAACACACAAACATAAACATGTCATGATGCACAAACAAGTATGATGCATGACCGGTTTAATGAGGCATGGCATGGCAAAGTGCAACAAACAACACTACAAATTAAGTGGAGCTCAATATGCAACGAGTTGCATATTGACGGAACACCACAACAAGTTATATAGTTCGCTCTCGTTTAAGCTACCCAACAATATTAAATGTTGATTAACATGGCAAGGGGTGAAGCATAACAAAACTACCTAACTAGGCAAGTTTAAATGAGGCCGGAAACAACGAACAACAAGTCCGGAAAATCCTCATGAGCATATTATGAATTTGGTACTGTTCTGCCCTAAAACATATTTTATTGTTGTTAAACAGGAAAATAAAGTGGACCATGTTAATCTAGGCATTTTTCCACCCCATTTACATATAAAGTTTATTTAAAACCGAGCTACGGTTATTTAGTTATGAAATAAATCATTTTAACATGGCATTTGAGCAAATTTAAATAAACAGCAAGTTAAACATTTTAAACATGGATGAAAGTGGCATATTATTAAACTACACAAAATTCTAAGCAACTTTCATATATTAAGTTTTTACATGTGATGCACGGTTGATGAGTTATTAATGCATGAACATGGAGGGTCTAATCTGTAAAACTGGCAATCTCCGGAAAAATAGCTAAATTCGTAGAACTGGGAAAAACATGGCACGGGCCGCATCTGGGGCAAGCCCAACAGCAGAAAAAAACGAGAGGAGGGGCGCTGCGGGTGTGGCTCACCCAGTGGGCTCTTGGCCCGGTCGGTGGAGAGGCCGAGCGAGGCCGGCTTGGCTTGGGGCTGGGCCTGAGGAGAGGAGGTGGCCCATGCGGGTGGGGCATCGTCGTCCTCGTGTCTGGCGCACGAGCGCACGAGCAGGACACACGGACGGCGGCGCCCTAGGCCATGAGTGGGAGAGAGAAGGTGAGACGGGGAGGAAGGAGGAGATGGGGAGGCGCGACCTGGACAGGGCCTCACCGGCGGCGGGGCTCCGACGATGGTGGCGCTGCGGCAACGGCAGGGCGGCACACGGGATTTAGAGATGGCGGCGGCGACGGGCGGGCCAGCCAGCGGCGGCGGCGGGCGCGCGTCAAGCCAAGCCGCGGGCCCGCGATGGGCTCGGCGGGCCACGGCCGCGGGGGGAGGCTGAGAGGCGACGTGGAGACTCAGGGTTGGACGGGACGGCGGCGGCGATGACGTGGCGGGCCGTGATTGGCTGCAATGACGTGGAGGCTGGACATGTCCGGCGGGGTTGGACGTGTCCGGCGGCGCGAGGAAGAGGAAGGCTAGGGTTAGACCGCGAATTTCGGAGGGGGAGGTGTATTTATAGTTAGAGGGAGCTAGGAGAGTCCAAATGAGGAGCGGTTTTCGGCCACGCGATCGTGATCGAATGACCGAGAGCATGGAGGGGAGTTAGGTGGGTTTTGGGCCACTTTGGAAGGGGTATTGGGCTGCAACTCAAAGAGGGCTTCTGCGGTTACCCGGTTAACCGTTGGAGTATCAAACGACCTCCAAATGGCACGAAACTTGACAGGCGGTCTACCGGTGCTATACCAAGGCTGCTTGGCAAACCTCGGGCCATTCCGAGAAAGTTTAATACCCGCTCACAAAAAGAGAGAAGAAGGGGACGCCGGATGACAAAACGGACAACGGGGAAAAAGCTCGGATGCATGAGACGAACACGTATGCAAAATGAAATGCACATGATGACATGATATGAAATGCATATGATGACATGGCAAATGCAACACGCAAGCAAATGACATGGCAACGAAGGCGAATAACTGACGGACACCTGGCGCATCGGATCCGGGGCGTTACACGATAGGACGCTGGCATTCTTGGACCGCAGGGCAACCTTGGTCGGCATTGTTCGGAAGCACGTTGAGCTCGCCGCCAACGCCGCTGCTCCTCACACGTCGGTTGCTGACCCGGCGCACTAGAGCATGGGGATGTCGTTGATGAATCCATATGTATTTTTATCTTTCCGTCAAATCCATGTAGTAGTATATGGTACTACTAGTAATTATCATCTTACCTTTCGGATCAACTTCATAATTGTCATACGTACTCCATGCATGAACCGCGCGAGAACCAAACTTCTCATTACTCTAGGGAAAATCGTTATTTCTATCTATCAGTCGTGCCATGGAGCAGAACAAAATTTTACAAGTTACAAGTTGAAAAGGAAAAGCCTGCCGTGTTCGCGTCGCACCCCCACACGGTTGGTCCGGCACGCCGCTCAAGGGGGAATGCGTGTGGTGTTGCATTTTACCTTACAAGTGGGACCGCAGTTGAGCAAACCGACTATCGGCAAACCCCCACCCCGCCCACCGCATGATGGCTGAGAAAACAGGAGGGAGAAGAGATGACTGTAGCACAGACTCCAAGAAAATTGGTCTCGGATGGGATTCGTGTGGGTGGCGTGTGCCGTACTGCTAGATGTGAATGCTAGTTATGGCCCATGCCACCCCACTATATCGAGGTGCTGGTTACGTCGAACAAACTTCCTGGTGATGAAAAACAAATCCAATAAAGATCTTTGGTGGCCGCTTTTGGTGTTACTCAAGAGTAGTAAGATTCTATTTACAGATTAACCCAAGATGCATATCACATGGCTTCAACTACCACTCTATTTTCTTGCATGACATGACCTGGATGCTGGATGTCCCACGTGTCGGCAAAAGGAGGAAGAATCCGACCAAATCTTCGGTTGTGCTCTCGGATCAGACTAGTTGTGCTAACTTAAAATTTTATTGTGTAGAATGGATGCAAGTATTGGTATTGTGAAGAAGAGTACATCGATATATTAATAGAACGCAATTTAGTAGATGTTCTAGCACTTTTAGCTAACACAGAGGCTAGAGATGAGACTAGTGCACTTGTTGATAGAATAGAGGCTAGACATGAGACTAGATGCAAGGAAGCAACATCTACTTCTTTACACTCGATGAAGAAAGAAGCACGCAATATCGAGCCTCCGCAGATCAACAATGAATGCATCGAGAAGGCACTAATCCAACTTACAGGAGCAGTTATGGAAGTTGGATATCTTCTAAATGTATTCTTGTGGTTCTTGTTTTCTTTGGTCTTGCTTTTCTAGTCAAAATTTTGGTGATGTATTTCCATGTACCAAAAAATCAATGATGAAAAAAAGATGTGTTTGCAAAGAAAAATGTACACCGCCGGGATGCATCTGCGCGTTCTGCGCACGACCACCGCATCTGAGAAGTGGCCCGGACACGACCCCATTGCCCTACCCAAACGGACAAAATCCGGGCAAAACGGAGGTCCGTTTGGGGTCGTGCTTTGGAGTTGGCCTTACAAGTGGGACCGCAGTTGAGGAAACCGACTATCGGCAAACCCCCACCTTGCCCGTCGCACGATGGCTGAGTTAGAGAAACGATGAGGTTGAAGAGATTGCTCTAGCACGGACTCCAAGAAATATGGTGTCAGATGGAAGTCGTGCTGGTGGCGTGTGCCATACTCCTGGACGTGAATGCTTGTTCTGGCCCATGCCACTCTACTACTCCTACTACTTATATAGTACTAGTAGTATCAAGGATTCGAGGTGCTGCTTACGTATAGCGAACACATTAACATATGGCCCACCTCACACTGTGGCCAAATTTCCTTGAGTCTGTGCTAGGTTAAAAAGTGTTCTTTGTGAGGGTGGGTGGCTGGTCTCAAGTTTAAAACTTGTTGTATTACGATATCGAGACGTAGAGATAGTGCAGCAGATTCGAAAATTTGAACCCAAACATCGAATGCAATTTCTCTTTGGACTCATCCAAGGACCTAGGATGATGGGATTCGCAGCTACAGTAAAAACACCCGCCCGACGCGCGAAGCATGTGAATCTAGTACAAATAGTGTACTACAATTGTTGATTGGCCTCATCCGATAACCTGTTGCAATGCACGTACAATTATGTATTTGGAAAATATTTTTTGCCTCGTCAGCAAACACTCACTCAGAGAAGCGACTCGAAAGCCATTCATAAATTTAGTAAGTTTATCACAGGCATATCATTTTATTACATACAACAGGTCATCAACCCACATCGACAATGAGGATACATTATAAATACTAAAGTTTTGTCAACAACAAATAACAAGCAATGAAATGAACTTCAACTCAACCAATCCTCGGCGTTGGAAATGCTTGCTTTGAACCACAAGTGATTCTCTGGGAAGGGCCATCCATTGTTGATCTCAAGACCAATGCAGGACTAATCATCCAGGCTGAAGAGGCCTACTATATCAGTACTAGGGTAGGGAACCACCGAAATGTCCGAGGTATAGATACAGTTGCTTTTTATAAATGGTAGTAACATTGTGTCAGCAGTAGTTGGATCGCCTTTCACCATCATTGGATAATTTTGTCCAAGGAAGAGCGAGTTTTCTCCAAGACTATCAATTCTGTACCAGGGAGAAGGTGTTGGCGCTAGCACACTAGTATCCATCCCGAATACCATGCAACGGGTGTTGGAATAGGTCCGGAGAGTGCGACTGTCGGTGTCAAAACCGGCGGATCTCAGGTAGGGGGTCACGAACTGTGCGTCTAGGCAGATGGTAACAGGAGACAAGGGACACGATGTTTTTACCTAGGTTCGGGCCCTCTCGATGGAGGTAAAACCCTACTCCTGCTTGATTGATATTGATGATATGGGTAGTACAAGAGTAGATCTACCACGAGATCAGAGAGGCTAAACCCTAGAAACTAGCCTATGGTATGATTGTTGTTCGTCCTATGGACTAAAACCCTCCGGTTTATATAGGCACCGAAGAGGGTTAGGGTTACACCGAGTCGGTTACAATGGTAGGAGATCTATATATCCATATCGCCAAGCTTGCCTTCCACGCCAAGGAAAGTCCCATCCGGACACGGGACGAAGTCTTCAATCTTGTATCTTCATAGTCCAGGAGTCCGGCCAAAGGCTATAGTCCAGCCATCCGGACACCCCCTAATCCAGACTCCTCAAGAGCCCCCTGAACTAGGCTTCAATGACGACGAGTCCGGCGTGCATATTGTCTTCGGCATTGCAAGGCGGGTTCCTCCTCCGAATACTTCATAAAAGATTTTGAACACAAGGATAGTGTCCGGCTCTACAAAATAAGTTCCACATACCACCGTAGAGAGAATAATATTTACACAAGTTCAATCTGCTGACGTATTTCGTGGCGTGACATCACACCACGGCCAAGCCTTTATTCGAATCGTTTTTACTATCCCACCTCAGCGCGTTTAGCGAGGCGGTTTCCTCGGCACATCTTGTCAAAGCAGAGATCGTGTCCCCTTATTCCAGGATTCTCATCAATACAAGCGTGGGTAACCCAACCGTGCCCGTTGGCACGTCTCTATCGAATGCGAGTCCCGAACGGTCACGGGGAAGGCTCTTGGTATTCAACCTCTTTATAAAGAGACCAAGGCTTCACTCTTTTCTTTCAATCTCAATCGAATCCGCCCTTCGCCTCGAGTTCCAACACCCAAAGCTCCTGATTCAGGCGCTTCGGACCTTCGATGATGTCCGGCTCCGACCTGAAAGGCCGGTGGATGCCTTCCTCCGTTATAGAAGAAGACGTGCTAAAGCTAAGAGATGCCAGGTATCTAACCGGAGAAATTTCGCATAGGCTGCCTGCCCAAGGGCAGGTTATTCCCACTCCCAAGCCTGGTGAAAGCGTGGTGTTTGCGTCTCACTTCCTTCGGGGGCTAAGCTTCCCGATGGACCACTTCGTGAGGGGGCTCATGTTTTACTATGGGCTGGAATTTCATGACTTGGATCCGGAGTCCATCCTCCACATCTCATCGTTCATTGTCGTATGCGAAGCCTTCGTCCGCATTACCCCTCACTTCGGATTGTGGCTCAAGACCTTCAAAGTGGAGCCAAGATGATCAAGGGCAGCAGCAGAGTTGAGAGGGGCTGTTATAAGCAAGAATCTTGATGCTCCATGGCCCGAGGGCTCTTTTAAGAGGAGCTCAGCCTATGGCAACAAGAGTGGTTTTATATCACAGCTCCCAGGGGCACCAAATGGGTGGCGCCACCTGCCTTTCGCTCGGGTCCTCCACCACGGCTGGCATCATGGGTCAATAAAGGACTTGACTGGGGGCCGTCCAAGGACGTGCCCTTGCTGCAGGGCCGCATTCAAGATCTCCTAGAGAGAGAGAGATCACTTTGGTTGTAGTGGCGCTGGTCGTGCTGATTCGTCGCATCCTGCCCTGCAAACGTCGCCCCCTCCGCCTGTGGGAATTTAACCCGGAGGGACCACGATCTCTCCAACATTTTATGGGCGCGACACCCATGGAGATGTACAAGCTTTTCTTCGGATCACAAGCGATGTGTCCGGACTTGACCGAGGACGCATGTCTGAGCTGCAATCGCCCGGATACTCAAGTAAGTATCCCTATACCCGGACACGCTATCCCATATTTATCATGAATTTGCTCTCAAAAGAGCTGTCCCTTGAACAAGAGTGGATAGCGAAAGCAAAGTTAATCAGGTGTCCAGCCCCCTCCCTGAGACCACGCCGGATCCCGTGTTGACCAGGATGTTGGAGATTGCGCCTTTGGAAGAAGGTGAAGGGGGGAACCAGGAAGCTACCGCCTCCGCGAAGGAGGTTGTGAGGAAAGGAGGGATCGAGAATCCCTCCATCCAGGGGAAGAAGAGGACCGCCTCTGAAGACCCGGAGACCAAGGTCTCAAAGCTTAGGAAGGAATCTTCGTCAGAGGGTCCTGCACTGAGGGATGCCTCGGCCGCATTGTGCCCCCAAGGGGATCAGCCCTCCACCGAGCCGTAAGTAAAAAAAGGGAATTCTTTTTAAAATAAAGGATATCCCTACCCTATTTCTGATAACCGAAATTTTACCTTGTAGTTCGGATCTCAGCCCTTCTCAGCAGAGCTCGTCTTCGGGGGATCTTCGTCCGGGGATGATAGAGAGTGAAACGCCTCCCCCTGCCATACTGTCTACGAGGCGGGCGACCCTGAGGTGTCGTCGCGGAGGGTTTCTCCGAGTCCGGCGGGGCCGGAAGGTAGTCGTATATCCCCTCAAAGCCCTCCGCGTCCGGCCTCCGAAAAAGGCCATCGGACGAGTCCGGCACCATATGGTGTACGGTCGGAGGAGCTGAAGGATCTGCTCGGGCGAGCGTTTATCTCAGAAGATCACCGTGCGTTAATGGGTACTGTGATTGAAAGGATTTCATCCGCTGAGAGCGGATTGCATGAAGCCGTCAGAAGTTTACTGACAGGTTTTGAAGTACGCAAGATGATGTACCTTCTGACAGTTCCGCATATAAAATGCGCCCTGTGTAGATAGTAGCCCCTGAGGCTCGGTGTGTTGTCAACAATGATAGCGCGCCGAGCATCATAATCCCAAGTATAATGTGTCGCCCTTCCTATGCAGGTGGTGAAGGGTCCGGTGGCTAGCCGGACTGATGAATTTGCCGAACTAAAGCGGCAACTTGACGTGGCGGATGTCGACATTGCGCTTGTCAATAGGCGACTTGACGAGTCACAAGGTATGCAATTTCCCCGCGGACACCTGGTAAGGGAGCTTGATGCCCGTGCCTTATAACAATTATGCTTGACGCAGATGGTGCTGCTGCCATGGAGAACCTGCGGGCGGAGCTCGCCCGAGCCAAGGAGCAGGCCAGAAGAGGACGCGCGCCTTTAAAGGCGTCAAGAGCTAAAAAGCGACAGGCTTCACCGCCAAGCAAGAAGGAGATGGCCGAGATGGCCGTGGAGTTGAAGAATGTTGCCGACCGCTGCAAGCTTCTTGAAAAGGAAGATCGGGCGGTACAAGAGGACCTGAAGAAGGCCACTGCCGAGGCCAAGGATGCTCGCTCTGCGATGAGAGCTATGAAGGAGGAGCTGCGTTAGGCCGGAGATATCGTGGCTGGAAAGCCCTTTCTGCTGCGGAGGAAATTCATGGATCCTAATTACGCTCAGTTGGACCGACTGTGGAGTGTGGAAGATGCTTATCTGGACTTGGCGGCAACTGCGGCGGACGCGGCCGAACACTTCCGAGATCAAGAGGGTCACAAAACGGGAAAGCTTTTTTGGTCGTAGTTCCATAATCCAGAGCGCCCACTTCCATTAACCAATCGCTTGGCCGAATGGGCGAAGCTGAATAGGCTATCCGGACTTGCCATGAAGGATGTCGTGAGTCTTTTGGGGCCGAAGAGGCCCGAGCCGAAGAGTTATTTTGGCTTGGGGCAGCAGTTCCTTGGTGCGGTGCCGCATATCAATGCAATGAGGAGGTCGACATGCATAGAGGGTGCGCGGATGGCTCTTGCCCGTGTCAAGACATACTGGGCGGAGATGAAGGCCATCGATGTTGCAACCCAAGATTTGGACGGAAGCCGAGTACCTGTCGAGCACTATTTTCAGGAAGTTCTGCAGGGCGCTCTTTTAATAGAGACGCAGTGCTCGAAGGATATTATGTTCGAATAACATGTATTATTGTGAAACAATGTTTCGATGAAATATAAAAGCTTTTTATTATTGTGCCTTCAAGAATTGAAATACCTCCTGTGCGGCCGTTAACGTATATGTGTATATAACCTGAAAGATGGCAGTCTTCGGCTTCAGCCCCCACGCATATAATGCGGGGGTGTTTGCAAAAGGCGCGTTTTCACACTTGATCCAACTTCTTGGTCCTATAAAGGAGGTGGTGGCGCAGCAAACTAGGCAACCAGACTATAATGCTTTATCACTTTCACTTAGCCATAGGAGTTTGATAGTGGGGCTACTATATAGCCCCTAGGGGCACCGCGCTCACCCGAATTCGGGGCGCGTATGTGCCTGAACGGGAAACGTCCCTTTGTCTATGCGGAGGAATCCTAAAGATTCCGGCGGGTCATCAAGTGGTTGACCAGTCTCACACTATATCATGACATTCAGTTTTCAGCTTTCTCTACTGAGGTGCTCGCCTGGACAAACCGGGGGACAATCGTAGTAGTTCTCCTGGTGCCGCATTAGCCGATTGAACGGAACGTAAGGCAGCAAAACACAGGAGCCGGGCAAACCCAAAATTTGACCAAAGACATGATTCAGAGCTAATGCATATAAGGCCTAACTCGAGACGCCGAACACTCCCTAAGGTATTCGGTCTTTATGGAAACGGGCGAACAACGCCTTAGTAATAAGCCCTGGTGTCGAGTGCGTGCAAAAATTCGACGTGGCCCATGCCAAAACGCCAGCCTCCTCCTCGGTTATAGCAAGAAACCAGGGGATGTGTATCAACAAGAGACAGTAAAAAAGGGTTACGCAGGGTCTTAATCTGAAAAGAATCCTTCCAACGGGTCCCTACTGCACGTCTACGCCTGTGTCTCCGTTGTGCCGTATCCTGGACGGGTGTAGCACAGTGTTCATCTATAAAAGAGAGGAACTTAGTCAAAAAAGATCGTGCGAAAATGTACGTTATATTAAATAAACAAAGTACGATTCAAAAAATGAATGAAATTGAGCTTTAATGTATCTTATTGTACATGCGCGGAGCCCCTAGTGCGGGGGTATGCGGCTGGTAAGCCCCTGTATGTTTACGCCGGACTCGTCTAACCGTGTCCGGGGTCTGAACGACCTGTTTAGGTGCTTGGATTTGTGAAGCCGGTTTAGTGTGTGGCCGTCGAGGCAGTCACACAATCTTCCGCGCTCGAGGAACACTCGATATTTCCCTTTAAGGAGATGATGCCTCGTGGACCGGGCATTTTAAGTGTGAGGGATGCATAATGCGATATTGCGTTAAAGCGGGCGAAAGCTTCGCGCCCCAGTAGTGCTTGATAGCTACTTGTAAATTTGGCGAGGTGGAAGGTTAACTTTTCGCGGCGGAAGTTGTCGGGTGAGCCGAACACAACTTCTAGCAATAGAGAGCCCGTACAATGGGCATATCGGCCTGGCATTACCCCTTGAAAAGAAGTGTTGCTATGGCGAATTTTGGTCGGGTCTATCCCCATTTTGCGGATTGTGTCCTGATATAGCAGGTTTAGAACACTGCCGCCATCCATTAGGACTTGTGTAAATTGGAGTCCGTCGATTATCGAATCTAATATCAAGGCAGTCCATCCTGCATTCCGGATACTTCTAGAGTAATCCTGATGGTCGAAGGTGATTGGTTTTGACAACCAGTGGCGGGACTCCTCTGGGATAGGCCGTATGGCGCGTATCTCTATGGGCGCCGTTCTGTTTTTCCCTTTTGTCACGTAAAGTGAGTTTACTGTTTGGACTTCTTGTGGGAAATTCTTTTGTTTTCCGGTGCTCTGCTTGTGGGGTTCGTCATCGTCCTCGCTTGGTGTGTCGCGCCCCTTGTGTCCGGCGTTGAGTTTGCTGCACTACTTGAAGACCCAACAATCTCTGTGGGTATGATTTGCAGGCTTCCCGGGGGTACTGTGGATTTGGCATACCTTGTCCAAGATTTTGTTTAAGTTAGATAGCTCGTCCCTGTTATCCTTAGGAGGCAGTTTTTTATGATTCTGCCGTGAGCTTTTGAATCCAGCGTTGACTGCCGTGCTCTTCGGGTTGTTGCCCTTGGTCCGGAGCTGTTCTTTGCTGCCTCGCGGTTTCCCATTTCCATCCCCGACTTCGGATGTACTTGGGTCACTGGTATTGCATCTTGCCAGCCAGCTATCCTCTCCTGCGCAAAGCGGGTCATGAGGCTTGTTAATGCGGCCATTGTTCTTGGCTTTTCTTGGCTGAGGTGTCTGGCGAGTCATTCGTCTCGGACGTTGTGTTTGAAAGCTGCTAAGGCTTCGGCGTTCGGACAGTCGACTATTTGGTTCTTTTTAGTAAGGAATCTGTTCCAGAATTTTTGGGCTGACTCTCTGGGTTGTTGGGTTATGTGACTTAAATCGTGTGCATCTGGAGGTCGGTCATAGGTCCCTTGAAAATTTGCCCGAAAAGCATCCTCGAGCTCTTCCCAACTTCCAATGGTGTTTTCGAGGAGGCTTTTGAGCCAATGCCGGGCTGGCCCTTTGAGCTTGAGGGGTAAGTATTTTATGGCGTGGAGGTCATCTCCTCTAGCCATGTGTATGTGGAGGATGTAATCCTCGATCCAGACTCCAGGGTCTGTTGTTCCGTCGTATGCCTCTATGTTTACGGGCTTGAATCTCGCTGGAAATTCATAATCCAGAACCTCATTGGTGAAACATAGGGGGTGTGCGGCACCGTGTATTTAGGTGTACCGTAGTATTCACATACTTGATGTGTTGCATTGCTTACTAGAGCTTGCTTTCTTGGCCCGTAGATAGATCTAACTGGGCCATCTTTTTGATGCGAATCCGTGTGCGGATCGCGGGCTGGCTTGTGTGCGGCGCCGTTTGTCGCTCTATGTTTGCCATGGGGTCGTCTATCCGACCGAGTGGTCTCCTTGTTTTTTGATTGCGGGGGCTCTACGGCCTCCTCATCGAATTCGGGCAGTAGTTTTCGCTTCGGGTAGCTCTTTGTTCGGCGACTATCGTCGTATTTGTCTGTGGTGTTGAGTACTTTGCTTCATCTGATTCTGAGCGCATCTTCCGCTGTTTTGAGCTTCACATCGCTTTTTTCAGCTACGCGCGATGGCGGCAGCCTTTGTGGAGGTTCTTCTGCTCCAGTAACTTGTCCGGCGTGAGATCGTCCGGATTGTTATCTTTGTAGTGGACGGGTTGTTTATCCAGATTGTCCTGTTCGGACGGTTGCTCGATAGCTTGTTCGTCGTCCACCGGTTCGCCCTGCTCTATGGCTGAGTCTGCATGGCTGATGTCTTTGTTGAGGCGGGACTTTGGGCGGCGCTTACATCGCTGTTTTGACTGCTTATCGAGGGAATGATCCCTCGTGACGTCCCGTTGTTCCTCGTCGTCGCTTCCTTTAGGTGTGTCCACCATGTATACATCGTGAGATGAGGTGGTTGTCCAGTGTCCTATAGGTGAGGTGGTTGTCCAGTGTCCTATAGGTGTTGGTTCATGTTTGTCTTCTACATCATCGTCCATACTGTCGATGTCTTCGGAGTCAAAGTCGAGCACGTCGTTTAGACTTTCGACAGTGGCTACGAAGTGGGTGGTCGGTGGGCTTCGAATTTCTTTGTCGTCCGCATCCCAACCTTCCTGACCATAGTCCGGCCAGGGCTCTCCTGATAGAGAGAGAGAGACTTTAGTGAATTAAAGATGTCGCCAAAGGGCGAGTGCCGAAAGATGTCCGTGGCGGTGAACTCCCTGATTGACGCTCAATCGGATTCGATTGGCAGGGGCGTGGACGGTTTGGAGTCCGGCACCTTAGAGTCACAAGCTTCGCAAAGGACATGGTTGGTGTTCAGCTCAATCGCCGTAGAGATCGCAGCCCCCGAGGTGGTGTCTAGCCACCCGTTCTTGATCTGTGCAGTCGGCTCCGTGCTAAGGGTTGGAGCGCACTCTGGTGCGGCCTCCAGGGCACTGTTTGGTGGCAGAGCTAGATCATGCCCATCGCGATAGTGCGGCGCGCTTGGCTGTGGCTCGAGCCCGTCGAAGATCAAGTCTCCGCGGGCGTCAGCCGTGTAGTTCAAACTTCCAAATCTGACCTGATGGCCAGGGGTGTAGCTTAATCTGCTCCGGATGGCTGTTAATTGGCCCGCGGTGCAAAGCCGCCGGATACGAAGATCTGTCCGGGGAGAAAAGTCTCAGCCTGGACCACATCGTTGTTGATGATCGAAGGAGCCATCGGGCCTAAAGATGACGACACAGAGGAACTCTCAATGAAAGCACCAATGTCGGTGTCAAAACCGGCGGATCTCGGGTAGGGGGTCCCGAACTGTGCGTCGAGGCGGATGGTAATAGGAGACAAGGGACACGATGTTTTTATCCAGGTTCGGGCCCTCTCGATGGAGGTAAAACCCTACTCCTGCTTGATTGATATTGATGATATGGGTAGTACAAGAGTAGATCTACCACGAGATCAGAGAGGCTAAACCCTAGAAGCTAGCCTATGGTATGATTGTTGTTCGTCCTACGGACTAAAACCCTCTGGTTTATATAGGCACCAAAGAGGGTTAGGGTTACACCGAGTCGGTTACAATGGTAGGAGATCTATATATCCGTATCGCCAAGCTTGCCTTCCACGCCAAGGAAAGTCCCATCTGGACACGGGACGAAGTATTCAATCTTGTATCTTCATAGTCCAGGAGTCCGGCCAAAGGCTATAGTCTGGCCATCCGGACACCCCCTAATCCAGGACTCCCTCAGCGACCATGGGAGACAACACCTGCTTCCTTAGTAGTAACATCAGCAGTGGGCTGTATACAGACAAGAAGGGGTGATCCTTCGGAATAAGTTGCCATGCGCCACTGAGTATATGGGCGCTGCTCGTCCTCATGCTCGTGATCATCACCATCGTCATCTCCCCCTTGGTTATAAACTTTTTCAAGTATATAGGTGGTGGAATGTTCACAGGACCTTGGAAACACAAGAAGAAGGTTAATTGGTAAAGGGAAACTTGCTAACCCGCATGCATGTGGATGACACAATTATAATTATGGTGGAAGACAAACGTACCAAAACTACGAGGATCCCATGCAAAAATAGTGCCATGAGTTGTGGAAGGAAACACAAGACCCTCGTATTGAATTGCATCACAGTACTCATCCGTGTACAAAAACTGATTTTTGAGCAATATCCATCCAGTCGAACCACGAAGGACGGCAACAAGCTTATCAAAGATAGCAACAACTACATAGTTCATGTAATTCCAAGAGCGGTTGGGAAATCGACAAATTGCTATCTTCCGTAGAAGACAATCACCATGATCGTATTTGAACGTGCGTAGATTACCGGTGTGCTCAACCTGTGGGCAGTCTACTGAGATTTTTGGAAGTGGAACCCGGTGACGAGTGTACACATTCACAAGTTCCCACTCACAGTTATACCCAATATAAACAACCCAATCTCCATTTGCGCATGCCCAAGCCTTGCCCTCAAGCAATGGCATCTTAACATCATACGTATCAGAATCAAGCGGCATCAACTTGCACAAGGCGAGGCCTCCGTCGTCCCCGCGCCAGTCATCAGGGTCACGGCAAAGAAGATAGGGAGATTAAACCGCTCCTAGACCCTTGGGTTCCTTGTAATGATGTTATTAGTTGAGTCGAGAATGGTCTTGAAAGAACCTGTCATGCTAGCCGAGGTGATGACGTCGCACCAATCAATGAGTTCCTCCACCACGTCATCTTTCAGATCGGGGCAAGAATAACGGGGTCGTTTCTGGCCTGTTCCCTCCATGGAGAAGACGATCGAACAATGGCAGAAGGAAGGGTGAAGGCAAATGGAGGGAGGAAGAGCGTGTGATAGCAGTTCCAAATCGAGAGGGAAAGGCAAAGAGTCGGTGGACGGTTGCCAGTTTGCCATGGTAAACGAAGAGGCGCTCCGGCCTACACGTCTGTTCGGAAATACTAGTAGAAAAGGACTCGCCGTCGTTTCACTGACATGTTGGAACGGGACACATGTCAATGAAACATGGTGTGTAATTTCTCGTGCAAAATGCGATCTGGCCGCGTTGGCCCGAGGTGACGCAATAGTTATCGACCTTTATTTTTTAATGGCGTGCCGTTCAGTTTTGAAGCACGACTAACTGGTACTGTATGCAGAGAAAATATAAACTACTCTACCACTACTCCACCTCTAGTACTAGTAGTATAAAAAAGATATATAGGCTGGAGCTTCAGCGCTTTCTTGCTAAGGGCTGACCACTTGCTTCTCACATATCACCCTCTCTCCAGATCTAAAAAAGACGGCCTCTCTCTCCCTCCTCACCGGTGGTCACAGATCCGCCGGGGAAGAAAAGGACGTACAACGTTGATGCACTCATCGTCGGCGAGCGAGGTCACGCATTGACGACAAGGCTGTCCTCTCAAACCTAGCGCCCGCGCGGGATGGCCTCCATCCCCAAGCTCGCTGTCGTAGTGTGTGCAGAGGACAACGACCATGAGCGAAGCCACTTCCCACCAACTCTCAGGTATGCTACCTCTTTTCGAACCATACCCTTGTTCTATTGCCCCATCTGCCACGTCGCTGCATGTGGATCTTTTTCCACTCCACCATCTTCCCAATTTGCTATCCTCTGCTCTGCTGGTCACGCGGATGAAAACCTTAATTTGCACTATTAAAGGAAACCCTACTTCATGCAGACTAATCCATGTCTGGGTTGAATAAGGAAAGGAAGGGAGACTGTACTGTCCAAGAGAGTAGGCATCGAACCTACATCTAGGTTGAAAAGGGGAAAATCAGCAGCTAAGGAACGAGTCTCGTGTCTCTTGGTTGAAGAAGGGTAGAAAGGCAAGACAGCACAAGAGAGAATGACCAGGTCGGTCGTTTTGTTGTCCTCACATAGGAAAAAGGTGGCTAAAGAGAACAAAAATGGGACGTAATCCACATATGCTGCCTGGATATTTGTTGCTCTAGGCAACCATACCTCCCTCACCACTCTATGCGTCCATGGAGGTACATCGTACTGGTGCGCCCACTGTCCGAATGGGCCTCCCATGCTCTTATTGCCACTTTTTTGCTGTTAGTATAACTCCAGCAGTCAAGTCAAGCAATGCTACTCCTAAAGTGATGCCACATTTAACTAATGTCGCACTCAGTCTAATGCCACCGATAAAATTAAGCAATGCCATTTAATGTCACCGGATTATTTCAGGGTTAGCTGTTGATTGTGGATGTATTAAAGATTTTTCAGCTAAGGCATTCTAATGTTGTTGCACAACCAGTATACCAATGATAAAACTTGTTACTACCTTCAAATTTTTGCACTTTTAATGCTTGTAGATTGCATAGCTCACTTTCATGAGATAAGTTAATTTTTTTGTACAGTGTCACCAAAATGCCAAGGCGCTGATGTCATTTTATTTTGGTTAAACTGCACAAAAAATTATGAAGACAAGAGGAAAGGTCAAGAGTGGGCACCTCCTCCTCCGGCCGTTCTCTTGATTCGTTCGATCAAGTTTTTATGTTTGATCGATTATCAAGATTGGGATAGCAATTTTTAAGGTCCCCCCGAGTTCGAAATGATATTTACCTTGGAGGTACATGGTTTGCAATTTTTTATACTGTCATTAGTTAATAATGCTAGTTACCTTCAGACTTTTGTATTTGGTTTAATGCTCATGCACAACTAGTATACCAATGTTGAAACTTGTTACCTTTACATTTTGTATTGTTAATTCTTATAGAAATCTTCCAGTGCTAGAGTTTATTGAAATATGTTCAGTAAAACCATTGTACTGTACCTTGTAATAAAATAACTAGTCTACCATTGCACTAGCCACTGGATTAGTGTATATTTGTAGTATTTGAATGGTGTTGCATTAGCGTATGGACATAAATAAAGTGTGGCAAGCTTTCCCAGATATGTGCTCAAGAAAACTACTACCTGTTTTTCTAAATACTAGACGTTTGGGTACTTAAAATTGAACTGCGAAAACGTCTTATATTAAGGAATAGAGGGTGTAGAGTTCACTCAAATTATCCAGTAATGCTAGTCACACCTTTGTTAAAATTAATGTTCATTATGTTATCGGAGGAGGTCTGTATGTTTGTCTCTAACGCTTGTCGACTACATACCTGACATCATGATGTAATGTTAAGTCATTTCCTTTTGTACGGTGTCACTGAATTGTCAAGGCGGTGATGGCATTTTATTTTAGTTGAACTGCACGAAATATGCTTGAAATAAGAGGAAAGGTCAGGAGTCGATCATTCTTTCAGAAAGAACTATATATGCCTTTCTGACATCAGTCGTTGTTGCCTTATTTATTCTTTCAAACAGGTGGTTAGAAACAGTCTTGCTACCTTTTCCCATTAAGAAATTGGAATGCTTATATTTGTGAGTCTGTGCTTCAACTAGTGTCATTTTTACAGTAATCACAGTTTCAATATCTATGCAAACAGGGATGCTCGATTTTAGTGGAACTGCACAAAAAGTCCAACTGGTTCAACATTAGGAGCATGTTTTCTTCCAAACCTTTATATCCAATTGGTGGCACTATAGCTGTTCATTACGAAGGTACATGGTTTGCTACTATCTTCCTACTCTTTTTGTACTGTCATTTGATAGTAATACTGTCATTAGATGGTTTGCATGTGAATTTATTGGCAGGGTGGACCTACATCGGAGGTGCAGGACAGGATTCAATGATTGGATGCTCAATTTCGGTTGTATCAATTTCACCTCTTCCATCACTGCGAACATGGATATCCTTGGTGTAATGAAGAATAGGCGCTATATTTCTGCTCTGAACCAGCAAATCAATCCAGTATGAAATTGTCCAGGGCAACTGTATCAAATTTTCCAGTGCAGAACATGACAGATGCTAAGCGGAAGAGACATGTTTAAACCGAAAATACAAGGTGGGGTATATGTTTACTAGCTGCTTGATATTTGTGCAGACATAGATGTCTGCCTGTTGCTATTTGGCAAACAAACAAAGTGACCGCAATTCTGGTTGAACTGCACAAGAGAATAGTATAGTCACTACATGCAGTGCCATTTGAAAATAGACACAGAAAGATTGGATAGTCACTTCATGGACTGCAGAAAAGTAGTATTGTACTGTTTATTGGCCAACACTAGGTGCTTCATTGCTTTTGTCTGATTATACAATGGGAATCATTTTGCCTAAGTTAAAGTTTGTATTCCGAAAATAGTCTCGATGTGTGATCGAGAGAAGACCAAATCATATTGCAGTGGATGTTCCTCCATCATCTGTTGTTCATTCTCATGGTTCCAGCCATTGGTGAAACCACTTACGTTTGCAAGAGGAATTGTAGACTTCACAAACAAATTTGTCTTTCAGTCTGTACTGAATGTTGGCCAAGAGAAGCATCCATATTAGTAGGAAGAATAGATGTTTTTTCTAGATCTTTGCTTTTGGAGCTACATATTTGTATATGATCTGTGAATCATTGAGATGCATTAACATGTTGATCTTATGTATGGGAATCGTACTAGTTGGTTTAGTTGCGACTCAAGATCCAAAGTGGCTGATCTTTGCTTTTGGAGCTACATACTTGTATATGATCTGTGAATCATTGAGATGCATTAACAGTTCCTTATTTCTGTCCGCTTAGTGTTTACAAGTTACTGAACGATCACTAACTAGCCTACTAATGCGCTCCTTGCAGTTTTAGTTGCGACGCAAGATCCGAAATGGCAGTTTTTTGAATAAAAATGCCTACTGTCGGTGTCAAAACCGGCGGATCTCGGGTAGGGGGTCCCGAACTGTGCGTCTAGGCGGATGGTAACAGGAGACAAGGGACACGACGTTTTACCCAGGTTTGGGCCCTCTTGATGGAGGTAAAACCCTACGTCCTGCTTGATTAATATTGATGATATGGGTAGTACAAGAGTGGATCTACCACGAGATCAAGGAGGCTAAACCCTAAAGCTAGCCTATGGTATGATTGTTGTGATGTATGTTGTGTCCTACAGACTAAAGCCCTCCAGTTTATATAGACACCGGAGGAGGCTAGGGTTACACAGAGTCGGTTACAATGGTAGGAGATCTACCTATCCGTATTGCCAAGCTTGCCTTCCACGCCAAGGAAAGTCCCCTCCGGACACGGGATGGAGTCTTCAATCTTGTATCTTCGTAGTCTTGGAGTCCGGCGGACAATGATAGTCCGGCTGTCCGGACACCCCCTAGTCCAGACTCCTCAAGAGCCCGAACCAGGCTTCAATGACGATAAGTACGGCGCGCATAATGTTCGGCATTGCAAGGCGGGTTCCTCCCTTGAATAATCCAGAGAAGATCATGAACACCAGGATAGTGTCCGGCTCTGCAAAATAAATTCCACATTCCACCGTAGAGAGAATAAAATGTACACAAGTCCAATCTGCTGACGTATTATGTGGCATGACATCACACCGCTACCAGGCTTTTACTTGAATCGTTTTTTTTATGATACCACCTCAACACGTTTAGCGAAGCGGTTTCCTTGGCACGTCTTGTCGAAGCAGAGATCGTGTTCCCCTTATTCCGGGATTCTCATCAATACGGACGTGGGTAACCTAACCGCGCCATTGATGGTGGCGCTTGGGAGATTAGCGAGTTTTACCAGGCTGGTGGGGGCGCATAGTCTTCACCCTGCCTATATAAGGGATAAGGATTCACCTTTTCACCCACGCCTTCTTCCTCCTTTGCTCATCCACCTCCGCAGACTCAAGCTCCAACACCCAAGCTCGCGCATCTCGCCTTAACCTTCCCCGACCATGTCCGGAGGGGGAGGCAAGTGGTTGGCTTCCACCGTCAAGGAGGAGCACATCACCAAGCTGCGCAACATCGGATACCTTTCCAGCGACATTGCGCACCGGCTGCCCAACGAGGGGCAGCTCATCCCTACCCCTGGGCCGCATGAGAGGGTCGTCTTCCTTCCCCACTTCCTCTGCGGACTGGGCTTTCCACTGCACCCTTTCGTCCGGGGGCTCATGTTCTGTTACGGCCTGGATTTCCACGATCTGGCGCCGAACTTCATCCTCAACATCTCGGCATTTATCGTCGTGTGCGAGGCCTTCCTCTGCATCCAGCCCCACTTCGACTGTGGCTCAAGACCTTCAACGTCAAGGCGAAGGTTGTGAAGAACGCATAAGCGGAATGCGGAGGCGCCATGTTGGGCAAGTTGCCCAACGTCCTTTGGCTCGAAGGGGCCTTCGTGGACTCCGTTAAGGGGTGGCAATCGGGGTGGTTCTACATCACCGAGCCGCACGAACCCACGTGGGTGGCGGCCCCCGAGTTCAGATCTGGCATCCCCACGCAGCTCACCTCCTGGAAAGAGAAGGGCTTGTTGTGGGGCAATCTAAAGGAGCTGACGGGACTCCGAGCCTGTATCCAGAAGCTGGTGAACAATAAGCTCAGGCTCATCGACGTGATCCAAGTCATGCTCATCCGCCGGATTCTCCCATGCCAAGAACGGGCATTCAATCTGTGGGAGTTCAATTCGGAACAGCACCAGGCGCTAAGTGGGCTCTTCGACATGACGTATGAAGGCGCCTGGAGGGTGCTGTTTAAGGGCGTCGAAGCCCCCGCATCCGTGACGGAAGATCGCGGATTTCGCTCGCAGCATCCAGCTGACGAGGTAAGTGATTCAACCCCTTTACGGGACACTTGTGGTAAACAGATTGATTCTAAGAGGGTTTCAATCTCTCTTTTCCTTTGGCAGGAATGGATGGAGAAGGCCGAGCAGCTCATCATCCGCCTCCCATGCGAAGACCTAGTGAGCGCCTGTCTAGCGGGGCTGCTGGTTCCGGCACCGCACGTGGTGCGGAGAAGAAGGCCAAGAAGGTGGCCACGGGGACTCAAAAGAGTTCCCGCAATCAAGCGTCCGACGACGAGGCGGACTCCTCCCCCGAAGACGAGGAGGAGGAACAAGACTCTCTCCCGGAGGAGGGAGAGAGGAAGAGGAAGGCTTCCCCAATAGGGGAGGCGAAGGGTCAAGAGGGGAGAACTATTCCCCGGACAGTTCCGCCAACACCATCGTTGGCGAGGAGGAGTGGCCTTCAGGGCCAGCCTCCGGCGAGATCGTAAGTATCCGGATCCCTGATATGCAATTTCTTTCGCGTCACCTAGTGTCCTACTAATGCCGCATATTGTCCGCAGTCCGGCCGATGATGATCTCCCCGCTTCATCGAGCGGGTCGTTGGCTCCGTCGGATGTGGATTCACTTCCGACTGCCTCTACCCCCCGCGCCGATGAGGACGCCGAGGTGGGATCCCAGAGAGGGACCCATCAGGAGGAGGCTCCGGAGGCGCCGCCAGTCAACCTCCCGGACTTTGCGCCGGACAATACATCGGAACCTACAGCGGTTCCAGAGTCCGGCAGGCGGCCCCTTCGAAAGAAGGGCGAGACTGTGACACCGGCGGCCTCCGTCCAACCGAAGGCGCCGGACAACTTGTTGGAGGCGCTTAAAGGCGCTTCCATAGAGGAAGAACACCGCACTATCATGAGTGCGGTGATTCAGAAGGTTCAGCTCACCAAGAGCGGGCTGACTGAAGCCTGCAGCAGCCTTCTAACAGGCTTTGAGGTAAGAAGTTATAATTATGTAATGTAATACCGCATAGACAGTAGTTTCGATGCTCGGTTCGGTGTTGGAAAGAAAAGCGGATGAGGATATAAGAAGATATCTGTGAGGTTGCTTAAAATATGTCAATATGGGTTTGCAGGCTGCTTCTTGACCTCTGCCGTCTTGTCATGGAGGTCGGTGCGTTGAAGCAGGATCTCGGCAGTACGAGCAAGAGCTCGGCCATGCCAAGAAGCAGCTCGAGGACAAAGAAGGTGAGTAACACCACTTTGAGTAGTTACCTTCGAGAAAAGGATTTTGGTTGCAATAAAATTAACAAGGATAATATGGGTATTGCGGGGCCACGAGCGAGGTGGCAGCCCAGAAGGAGGCCGTGTCATGCGTCGAAGCAGATCTTGACATGAGCAGGCAGAGCGAGAAAAGCAGGAGGCACAAGTGGCGGAAGTGCGGCAAGAGCTCCGGGCTCTCATGGAGAAGCATGAGAGCTTGGGCGTGACTCAAGACTTCGAGTCCGAGCTTGCCTCGGCTCTCAAAAGTGCCAAGTCCGCCAAGGCCGAGGCCCATAAGGCCCTTCACGAGGTTGAAGATGTAAAGAAGATAGCGGCGGGTAAGGCATTTTTCATGCAAAGCAGCATGTTAATGTAAACTACGACACTTACCCGCATTCGGAGCTCTCGAGGCGTTTGCAGATCTGCCGCCAGTGTGTCCGATCTTGTTGCATTCTATCGTGGCGAGGAGGAGCTCGACAGAGAAGGTCTTCGGTCTCGGTATCTTTGAGGCCGGCCATCCAGTGCCCCAAGCGACCGGTGAAGCAGCTGGTCGAACTCCTAAGGTAGGCGAGGAGGCCATGAAGGGCCTTATAGTCCGGTGTGGCTGGACAGAGCCATGCACAGGAGCTACTTGACCTCGTCTGGCGGCTGGTGGATCGTGCCCACAGGTGGAGGTCATCAGCGCTCCTTTGTATTGAAGGTGCTCGTCGGGCCCTTGCCCGCACAAAGGTGCATGGGGCAGGCTGGATGCGGAGAAGCTTCTCAGCGACCCGCCGCCACCGGGCAAGGAGTATCGTCGCCGAAATGTATTATAAAACTGTCTGAAGGGAGCCGCGATATTGCGGATGAATGCCCCAAAGATGTAATTTTGAGTAAACTTCGCTATGTATTATCTGCAATTGAAAACTTTGTTCATATGTGCATTAAGCAATGCTTGTTTAATTTAAAATATTACCTTCATGCGACCGTTTATAAAATCGAGAGATGGCAAGTCGTTGGCTTGACCCCCGAGCCGCTGAGTCTTTGGGGTGTTCGGGATAAACTTGAGCGCTCTTGTTCCCATTTTGGGTCCATCTAGGAGGCGCTCAACACAACGAACAAGGCAACCAGACTTATAATGCTTGAACACTCTCACTTAGCCATAGAATTCTATAATTTTAAATTTCGGCGAAGCCCCTGGTATTCGGAAGACCGAATCCGGGGCGCTATCCACGCCGTCGTTGGACATTTATCCGGAACTTCGCTCGAAGCGGCGTGAGTCTTTAAGGACTCGAAAAGACCTCTCGAACAGCGACCAGTCTCTCGCCTTATCATGCGGTCGGTTTAGCTTTCTCCATCGAGGCGCTCGCCCAGCTCAGCCGGGCGCAATCACAAGTGGTTCTCCCGGTGCCACCTTAGCCGACGAGCGGGCGTAAGGCACCAAAACGTGGGAGCCGGGCAAACCCAACTATTGACCCAAGACATGATTCAGAGCCGATTCATATAATGCTATAAGTTCGGGGTGCCGCACTTATGAAAGTGTTCAGACTATCACACCATAATGTGGGGAACATAAGCCCCTGGTGTATTAGACCGTACCAAAATATACGGGTGCAAGATGTCCTGTAATGAACATATATATATAAAGTAATGTAATTGCAGTCGAAAAGTGCTGCATTGTTTATTAAAGGAAGTCTGCTATGAGTGCGGACCGATACAAATAGTGCGGTAAGCAAGGGATTTGGACTAATTAAACATGTCCCCCTCCAGGGATGAGCTGCGGACTTGGTGTATATAATCGAATTTAATGCTCGTAATTGAGACCACGAGTGTTAAATCGCAGCCTTCTTTCTTCCTGGCTGTTGCATCGTGATTTGGCGGAGTTCACCGCCGACAGGCCTCCAGTTAGCGGAATCCTGTGTATACAAAGAAGGAAAATAATAATAAAAAGGGTGGCGCACTTGCGAGCCTGGTGTGGTCGAGCCGCACTGGGTCCATTGTGATCGTGCCCTTCCCTGTGCCCATGGTATCTCCAAAGCGTAATGATGTCGCGAGAGTTGTTCCTGCAATCATGCGAGGTCGGGGTTAGGGCCGCATTACTCTGGCGATGCTCGATCGTGCAGGTTTTCTTGGTTGGTAATGCTTGGTAGCGTTTTGTTTGTATCCGGCCGTTTAACGGCGGACTCGAAAATGCCTTAAAGGTTGCTCTGTACTTACGCCCGAGAGCGTTGTATGTTCCTCCGTTCGGAGGAGTGTTCAGTATTTCCGTTGACCGTGATGACTCCACGAGGGCCTGGCATCTTGAGCTTGAGGTATGCATAATGCGGCAACGCGTTGAACTTTGCAAACGCGGTTCGTCCGAGCAGAGCGTGATAGCCGCTGCGAAATGGGACTATGTCTAAGATTAACTCTTCGCTCCAGAAATTATCCGGGGATCCGAAGACCACTTCCAGTGTGACTAAGCCCGTACAATTGGCTTCCACACCTGGTATGACACCTTTAAAGGTTGTCTTTGTAGGTTTAATCCTTGAGGGGTCTATGCCCATCTTGCGCACTGTATCCTGATAAAGCAGGTTCAGGCTACTACCACCGTCCATCAGGACTCTCGTGAGGTGAAATCCATCGATGATTGGGTCTAAAACCAATGCGGCGAATCCGCCATGGCGTATGCTGGTCGGATGGTCTCTTCGATCGAAAGTGATCGGACAAGAGGACCATGGATTGAACTTGAGGCGTGGCTCCATCGCATAGGCGTCCCTTAGTCGCGCTTCCTCTCCCTCTTGGGTATATGGGTTGCGTAAATCATATTCACCGTCCGCACTTGTGGGGAAACCCTACATCCTCTATTGTTCGTGCGGTCGGGTCTCCTCCTCGTCGTCGCTGTTTAGCCCCTTGTCATTGTTTTCGGCAATTAAATTGCTCGCTGTGAACACCCAGCAATCTCTGTTGGTGTGATTGGCTGGCTTTTTGGGGGTGCCATGTATCTGGCATAAGCGGTCGAGTGTTGGTCCAAGTTGGACGGACCCGGAGTGGTTCTTTTGAATGGCTTCTTCCGCTGACCGGGTTTAGAGCCTCGGAATCTGGCGTTGACTGCCGTATCCTCCTTATCGTCATTGTTAATGCGGCGTTTGTTTTGTTTCGGCGTGACTGCCGTTGTGGTCCTTAGTATCCGGACTGCCGAATTTTCTTGAGGTTGTTGCTGCGAGCTAGCCAGCTATCCTCTCCGCCGCAAAAGCGGGTCATTAATGATGTGAGTGCTGCCATGGATTTGGCTTTTCTGTCCCGGTGCGGGCTAGCCACTCGTCGCGGATGTTATGTTTGAAGGCTGCGAGGGCCTCTGCATCCGGACGATCAATGATTTGGTTTTCTTTGTCAAGAACCGTGTCGAATTGCACGGCGATTGCTCTGGCTGCTGAATTATGTGGCTTAGGTCATCGGCGTCTAGTGGCCGCACATACGTGCCATAGAAGTTGTCGAGGAATGCGGCTTCCAGGTCTTCCCAACACCCAATTGACTCTGCGGGCAAGCTGTTAAGCCAATGCCGAGCTGGTCCTTTAAGCTTGAGTGGGAGGTACTTGATGGCATGGAGATCGTCGCCGCGGGCCATATGGATGTGAAGGAGATAATCTTCAATCCAAACCGCGGGGTCTGTTGTGCTGTCGTAGGATTCGATGTTTACGGGTTTAAACCCTTCAGGGATTTGATGATCCATTACTTCATCGATTGAAGCATAAGCGGGTGTCTGGCGCCTCTATATTGAGCAATATCGCGGCGCAGCTCGAGAGGCGTTATGCTGCTGTGTTCGGCCCGGCGGGTTATTGTATCCGGCGCGACGGTATTCGTCGTAAGTGGTCGGCGCCCTCGTGATCCGTAGATGGATCTAGATTGCCTTGCTTTGTCCTCAATACATCTCGCAAGTCCGGCGTGTTCCCTCTTGGCCGTACTTTTGGGCGATGCGAGTGCGGTCTTTGTGGAGGTGCGGATGCTCTCTGTCGCGACCACGGGGTGGTCGATCGGCCGTATCATCGCTGGTGATGAAGGTATGTATGCTTCCTCCTCTCATCGGGGAGCAACTTGCGTCTGGGGTAGCTTTTGGAGGGAGTTCGAGTTTAAACTCTTGACGCGAGGACCTCGGTCCATCGATCGGCCAGCAGTCTGATCGGCTTGAAGCTGCTGCTGCTTTTCTTTAGGCTATTTGCCGTGGCGATAAGCCTGCGTTTAAAGCGCTCTTGTTCGACGGGATCCTCGGGCACAGCGAATTAAATCGTCGTTGAGGCTTGCCTCGTCTTGGAGGAGCTATATAGTTATAATCCTCGACCTCTTAAATGCCGCCCTCTCGTGGGGCTTGCCTGCGTCCTCCTGCTGAGTCTTCTTTGGAGGGATTATCTTCGGCACTCTCTGGGGTATTATTATCTCCGTGCGGAATCTCCATTCTTCTTTGTGGCGAGATTTAAAGCGGCCTTGGCCAGCGCCGGCGCTTGGGCTGTTTCTTTAAGGAATCTGCCTCCGCTACTTCTTCGCCGTCCCCGTCCTTTGGGGTGTCCACCATGTATATGTCGTATGACGAGGTGGTCTTCCAGTGCCCTGTAGGCGCTGGTTCTGATAAATCTCGGCGTTGTCGTCCATAGCGTCGATGTCTTCGGAGTCGTAGTCTAGCATGTCGGTAAGATCGTCGACAGTGGCTACAAAGTGGGTGGTGGGTGGGCTCTGAATTTCTTCGTCGTCCGTATCCCAACCATCCTAGCCATAGTCCGGCCAGGACTCTCCCGATAGCGAGAGATGCTTTAGCGAATTTAGGATGTCGCCAAAGGGTGAGTATTGGAAGATGTCCGCGGCGGTGAATTCCATAACTGGCGCCCAATCCGATTCGATTGGCGGGCGTGGGAGGTCGGAGTCGGCAAGGAGTCGGCACATCGAATCACGAGTTTCACGAGGACAAGGTTAGTGTTTGGCTCCATCGCCGTGGAAGTTGAAGCCCCGGTGGTGTCCATCCACGGTCCTCGTCTGGCGATCGGCTCCGGACTAAGGGCGGCGGATTCGTCTTGTGGACACCAAGGCCTTTGCTCGCGGTGGCGAGCTAGATCATGCCCATCCAGCAGTCTGGCGCTTGGCTTTGGCTCGAGCCCATCGAAGATCAAGTCCCGCGGATGTCGGCTGTGAAGTTTAGGCTTCGAATCGACTGATGGCGGGCGTAGCTTCGATCTGCTCCAGATGGCCAAGTGAATTAGCTGCGGTCAGCGAAGCCGCCGAATCTGAAGATCTGTCCGGGAGAAAAGTCTCACCACGGACAGCGTTGTTGATTGAAGATGCCATCGAGCCTATCGGTGGCGACACAGAGGAACTCTCAATGAAAGCACCAATGTCGGTGTCAAAACCGCGGATCTCGGGTAGGGGTCCCGAGCTGTGCGTCTAGGCGGATGGTAACAGGAGACAAGGGACACGACGTTTTACCCGAGTTGGGCCCTCTTGATGGAGGTAAAACCCTCGTCTGCTTGATTAATATTGATGATATGGGTAGTACAAGAGTGGATCTACCACGAGATCAAGGAGGCTAAACCCTAAAGCTAGCCTATGGTATGATTGTTGCGATGTATGTTGTGTCCTACGGACTAAAGCCCTCCGGTTTATATAGACACTGGAGGAGGCTAGGGTTACATAGAGTCGGTTACAATGGTAGGAGATCTACATATCCGTATTGCCAAGCTTGCCTTCCACGCCAAGTAAAGTCCCCTCCGGACACGGGATGAAGTCTTCAATCTTGTATCTTCGTAGTCTTGGAGTCCGGCGGACGATGATAGTCCGGCTGTCCGGACACCCCCTAGTCCAGGACTCCCTCACCTACCTCTGAAGAAATTGACAAGCTACACTATCCGACCTACTCGATTCTACACGGATAAATAGCGGATCACGCACGTACTACCTCCTTTCCGGTTTGCAGGGCTCAATTCAAGAAACGACCTACTCGATCCTACACGAATAAATAGCGGATCACGCACGTACTAGTACCTCCTTTCCGGGTTGCAGGGCTTAATTCAAAAATCTCACCAACCAAGGTACTCCCTCCGTCCGGGTTTATTAGTCCCGTGAGCAAAGCAGCAAGACCAAGGCATGGCAATAATTAACTGCATGTAGAAGTTCAAGCCTAATTAATTCCAGCGATTTAAGTGGCTGCATGCGTGCCCTCGGCTGCGACTCGTTGCATGCTGCTCCGCGTATTGGCTGCGAGCGATTCTGAGTGCCTGCATGCAGCCGACCGTAATTAAGGCAGCTAACTGATGCGAAAAAAGATGCGCTTTAATTGTTGCGGGCCTTTTAAATCCATGGAATCATTATTGACAAGGAGGGAGATGATTCGAGTGCACTCGTTTGATTGTCATGCCGGCGTGTGACCCAGCACGGACGGGACGGGATGGCACGGTCATAATTTCAGTTTCTCTAGTTTTCCACGGCAAGCTGGCGCACTAAGCCATGCTTGCTTATGCATTGAATTCCGATGACCGTCGTGCTACCTTCCGCCTATAAGTACTGTTTCCCAGCCTTCTCTGGTGGCACCATGACCCAACTCGCCATATCCTCACAAGCCCCCACCGGCCTGACGACGCTCGCCACTTATCCTCACTCTCTCCACGTCTGCCATGCCCCCGCCCGTCTGTGATAGGCGAGGCCGGAGGCGGTCACCGCCGGAACTAGTGTTCGGTTTTTCACCAGAAGGCAGACGGAGGGAGGAGTCATTTTATCGGTGTTTAGATGGCAATGAGGAGATTGAGGACTTGTTGGAGTGCGACCGCCTGGCGGAGGAGCAGGAGTTGTTGGAGCGCGGCCGCCTGGCGGAGGAGCAGCGTATCGCCGATTTGCACCGCCAGCGGGACATGGAGCAACAGTGCACCGACGCTTGATGACCCACAAGTATAGGGGATCTATCGTAGTCCTTTCGATAAGTAAGAGTGTCGAACCCAACGAGGAGCAGAAGGAAATGACAAGCGATTTTCAGTAAGGTATTCTCTGCAAGCACTGAAATTGTAGGTAACAGATAGTTTTGTGATAAGATAATTTATAATGGGTAACAATCAATGAAAGTAAATAAAGTGCAGCAAGGTGGCCCAATCCTTTTTGTAGCAAAGGACAAGCCTGGACAAGTTCTTATAATGAGAAAAGCGCTCCCGAGGACACATGGGAATTATCGTCAAGCGAGTTTTCATCACGCTCATATGATTCGCGTCCGTTACTTTGATAATTTGATATGTGGGTGGACCGGTGCTTGGGTGCTGTCCTTTCTTGGACAAGCATCCCACTTATGATTAACCCCTATTGCAAGCATCCGCAACTACAAAAGAAGTATTAAGATAAACCTAACCATAGCATGAAACAAGAGGATCCAAATCAGCCCCTTACGAAGCAACGCATAAACTAGAGTTTAAGCCTCTGTCACTCTAGCAACCCATCATCTACTTATTACTTCCCAATGCCTTCCTCTAGGCCCAAATCATTGTGAAGTGTCATGTAGTTGACGTTCACATAACACCACTAGAGAAGAGACGACATACATCTCATCAAAATATCGAACGAATACCAAATTCACATGACTACTAATAGCAAGACTTCACCCATGTC
The DNA here is from genome assembly GCA_021437245.1 of Aegilops speltoides. Taxonomy (NCBI): domain Eukaryota; kingdom Viridiplantae; phylum Streptophyta; class Magnoliopsida; order Poales; family Poaceae; genus Aegilops; species Aegilops speltoides. Next base: position 360,794,015 of record CM038147.1, on the reverse strand, counting down.
CTCAGGAACAAACGTAACTACTCACAAAGCATATTCATGTTCATAATCAGAGGAGTATTGATATGCATTAAGGATTTGAACATATGATCTTCCACCGGATAAACCAATTAGCATCAACTACAAGGAGTAATCAACACTACTAGCAACCCACAGGTACCAATCTGAGGTTTGGATACAAAGATTGGATACAAGAGATGAACTAGGGTTTGAGAGGAGATGGTGCTGGTGAAGATGTTGATGGAGATTGACCCCCTCCCAAGAGAGGATTGTTGGTGATGATGATGGTGATGATTTCCCCCTCCTGGAGGGAAGTTTCCCTGCAAAATAGCACCGCCGGAGCCCTAGATTGGTTCCACCAAGGTTCCGTCTCGTGGCGGCGGAGTTTCGTCCCGTAAGCTTGCTTATGATTTTTTTTCCAGGGTAAAAGACTTCATATAACAGAAGATGGGCACCGGAGGGCCACCAGGGGGCCCACGAGATAGGGGGGTGCGTCCAGTAGGGGTGGGCGCGCCCCCCACCCTCATGGCCAGGGTGTGGGCCCCCTCTGGTACTTCTTTCGCTCAATAATTCTTATTAATTCCAAAAATGAATTTCGTGGAGTTTCCGGACTTTTGGAGTTGTGCAGAATAGGTTTCCAATATTTGCTCCTTTTCCATCCCAGAATCCCAGCTGCCGGCATTCTCCCTCTTCATGTAAAACCTTGTAAAATAAGAGAGAATAGCCATAAGTATTGTGACATAACGTGTAATAACAACCCATAATGCAATAAATATCGATATAAAAGCATGATGCAAAATGGACGTATCAACTCCCCCAAGCTTACACATCGCTTGGTATCAAGCAGAAGCCGATATCGAAAAATATGTCCACATGTTTAGAGATAGAGGTGTTGATAAAAATAAAATACGGACATGAGGGCATCATGATCATTCTTATAATGGCAACATATATATATATATATATATATATATATATTGTCATATGATTTCTTATGCTCAAGTAACAATCTATTCACAATGTCAAGTATGAATCATAAACTTCATTGAGAACTAACAAACTATAATATCCGTCATTGAAGCAATTGCAATTTATCATAACATCGGAAAGAGCCAAGAATAGAGCTTTTCAGCAAGTCCACATACTCAACTATCATTTAGTCTTTCATAATTGCTAACACTCATGCAATACTTATGGTTATGGAGTTTTAATCGGACACAGAGAAAGATAGGGGCTTATAGTGATGCCTCCCAACGTTTTACCTCAAAGGTAATGTCAACAATAATAGTTCATGCTAACTTACATCCAATTGGATATATATATCAGGATCTTTCCAACACGAGGTGCTTGCCAAAGGATAAAATGAAAAAGAGAAAGGTGAGGATCACCTTGAATCTTGCATAATGTAAAAGATAAGCCCTTCGCAGAGGGAAGCAGAGGTTGTCATGTGCTTTTACGGTTGGATGCACAAAATCTTAATGCAAAAGAACGTCACTTTATATTGCCACTTGTGATATGAACCTTTATTATGTAGTCCGTAACTTTTATTACTTCCATATCACACGATCGTATAAAGCTTATTTTCTCCGCACTAATAAGTCATACATATCTGGAGAGCAATTTTTATTGCTTGCAACATGACAACTTACTTGAAGGATCTTACTCAATCCATAGGTAGGTATGGTGGAATCTAATGGCAAAACTGGGTTTAAGGATATTTAGAAGCACAAGTAGTATCTCTACTTGGTGCAAGGAATTTGGCTAGCATGAGGGGGAAAGGCAAGCTCAACATGTTGGACGATCCATGACGATATACTTTAACTAAGATGTGAGAAAACATAACCCATTACATTGTCTTCCTTGTCCAACATCAACTCTTTAGCATGTCATACTTTAATGAGTGCTCAAAATCATAAAAGATGTCCAAGATAGTATGTTTATATGTGAAAACCTCTCTTTCTTTATTACTTCCGATTAATTGCAACGATGACCAAAACTATGTTTGCCAACTCTCAACAACTTTTAAGCCTCATACTCTCTATGTGTGATGTCATTACTATCCATAAGATCAATATGAACTCTCTTGTTTCTTTTTATTCTTTCTATTTTCTCAAGATCATAGCAAGATAGAAAAGCCCTTGACTCAACACTAATCTTTATTATGGATAGCTCACGGACTCGATTACATAGAAGGATCACAAATCAAAACTCAAAACTAATTCACACCAAAGCTTTATTCTACTAGATCAAGATATTACAAAAAGGATCAAACTAAGAAAAACGACAAAGATAGGAGTGTGATGGTGATACGATACCGGGGCAACTCCCCCAAGCTTGGCAGTTTCCAAGGGGAGTGCCCATACCCCAAGTGATTATGTCTCCTTCTTCAGAGTTGGTGTTGTGATCTTCTTGGCGATGATGCCCCTCAGGATACGATTCTCCTCCTCGAGCTTATTTACTTGTTGCTTGAGATCCATATTTTCCTTGCAGAGCTTGCCCGTGACGGCTAAAGCTCCTTTTACCCAAGGATGCTGCATAGCTTCTGGAGAACAAGTGACACAGTTTTTCATATTTTCATAAGAAAGAAATTTAACATTGGAAGGGATGACCGAGTTTGGAATAGCTGAGCTCTGTAGTTCCCCCATCATGAATCCTGCTTGGAAGCGAGAGGTAACTTCTTGATCCTCCTCCATGACATCTATCCTTTTCAAGTCGGCCTCCATCTCATCCTCCGTTGATGGCCCAAAGTGATAAGCATCGATGTTTTCTCCTGGACCTGGTGTCGGGTGAGACACCCGACTCTCCCTAACTGACTCTTGAGAAGACATCTTGCTCTAAATCTGCGACAGATTCAACTCGAAACAAAGACAGAAGATTTTTGCGTGATGCGGTGGTCAAAACCTTCAGGATATTATATAATGAATTTTTACCGACCAAAAGAAGTATCGTGCAAGAAGACGGAGTCCGGAGAGCACACGAGATGCCCACGAGGCAGGGGGCATGCCTAGTAGGGGTGGTCGCGCCCTCCACCCTCGTGGAGCCTCGTGTCCTTCCTGGGCTACCTTTTATTTTCCTATTTTCTTAAATATTCCAAAATGGAGAAAATTGCTATTAGAACTGTTTTGGAGTCAGTTTACTTACCGTACCACATACCTATTCCTTTTCGGAGTCTGAAACGTTCTCGAAAGTGTCCCTTATGTATTCCTCCGGGGTTACGGTTTCAATACTATTAGTTTCAACATTTATAGGATTACCTGAGATATAATGTTTGATTCTTTGACCGTTCACCACCCTCAGGCTTGTGCCTTCGAAGTTGTTGATTTTTATGGCACCGGAACGATAGACCTCCTCGATAATGAAAGGACCTTCCCATTAGAGAGAAGTTTTCATGCAAAAAATCTTAAACGAGAGTTGAATAACAACACATAATCACCTACGTTTAAACTCACGCTTTTGAATCTTTTTGTCATGCCATATTTTAACTTTTTCTTTAAACAGCTTGACATTCTCATATGCTTGGGTTCTCCATTCATCAAGTGAGCTAATGTCAAACAACCTCTTCTCACCGGCAAGTTTGAAATCGTAATTGATCTCTTTAATAGTCCAATATGCCTTATGTTCAAGTTCGAGAGGTAAGTGACATGCTTTTCCATAAACCATTTTATATGGAGACATACCCATAGGATTTTTATATGCAGTTCTATAGGCCCATAATGCATCGCCAAGTTTCTTGGACCAATTCTTTCTAGATCTATTAACAGTCTTTTGCAACATTAATTTGAGCTCTCTATAACTCAACTCTACTTGACCACTAGACTGTGGGTGATATGGAGATGCAATTCTATGATTAACATCATACTTAGCAAGCATTTTACGAAAAACACCATGAATAAAATATGAACCACCATCAGTCATTAAGTATCTAGGGACTCCAGACCTCAGAAAAATAACTTCTTTAAGCATCTTAATAGAGGTGTTATGATCAGCACTACTAGTTGGAATAGCTTCTACCCACTTAGTAACGTAATCAACAACAACTAAAATATGTGTATATCCATTAGAGGCAGGAAACGGTCCCATATAATCAAAGCTTCAAACATCAAATGGCTCAATAACAAGAGAATAATTCATAGGCATTTCTTGACGTCTACTAATATTACCAATTCTCTGTCATTCATCACAAAATAAGACAATCTTACGGGCATCTTTGAAGAGAGTAGTCCAATAAAAACCAGATTGCAATACCTTATGTGCAGTTCTATCTCCAGCGTGGTGTCCTCCATATGGTTCGGAGTGACACTTGCGTAGGATCTGTTCTTGTTCATGCTCAGGTAAACAACGTCTAATAACACCATCTACTCCTGTAGGATCGAAAGTATGTCTAGAGGGGGGTGATTAGACTACTTAACCAAATAAAAACTTATCCTTTTCCCAATTTTAGACTTTGGCAGATTTTAGCTAACTTAGCACAAGTCAAGCAATCTTAACACAATTCAAGCAAGCATGCAAAAAGTATATGCGCAGTGGAAATGTAGCGACCCGACTCGGTAAGAGTCGAAGTCTCTGTGCTTACCGTGCTAGTCCCTGGATCGACTTGCTAGCACACACAGTACTCGATGAAATAACAGAAATAACACACATCTCTTTATTACATCGATAGTCCAGGAGCAATACATTTATTACCAAATAGGGCATAGAGCCAATAAACAAATACTGCGGAAGCAAAGTAGTAAATGAGTCCAACTCCACGAGCAAGGTTGAGTGTAGAACATCGACCTATCGCACCTTAATCCTCGTCGGATATATCGCAGCGTGATAAGTTGCAGCCATATAAATCGATTACATTGAATGTCTTGGCAAGTCACATCATAAGTGTAATGAACCTACTTGTACATGCAATTTGGCTGGTGGAAAGCTCTAAGTTTAGTTTTTGCATAAAGCTAGTTTTTCCCTATTAGAAAGATGTTATTCTACTACTACACATTTGCATAGGATGAGTTGGCAAACCCAACTCCATCCGTTCCCAAGTTTCATTTAATCCCAACTGTTTAATTAAAGGTGAGGAGATCTCCCGGCATTTTCACTACTAGATGCTCAAGATGTCCGTAATCGGGGACACGGCTAATCGATTAGGTTGACACTCTGCAGAGGTTGCGCACTTTTCCCCACAAGACTCGACCACCTCCATGATCGGAAGATCGAGACATAGTCTTCGAAAATGTTCCCCTTAACCCACGGATAGGCGGTACACCTACATCATTCTACATCGCTAGCCCATCCCGAAGGGGTCACATTAACTACTCAACTAAGCGAGCCCATATTGGCTTGTGGCTGCACACGTAAGCTTCTAGACATGAGAATCGATTGATCCCTTTGAGCTGGCGGACGGTCCACTAGTGGTGAACCACCATGGATTTCCCATGCGTGCCCCACTGTACTTCGCCACCATTCCCTCAAGTTTCCGCCCAGGTAGTTCATTAATTAGCTTAGGTCCTATTTACTACATTGTCACTCACACTTTACAATGTTCACTCCCCAATCCACGTCTACTTAGCGAAGCAACATAATGTAAAACGATGGCGACAATGTCATATGGTTCAGACCTACCTCAATGAACTACTGGGTGAAAAACATAGTCATGCGGCATCAATTCCTACCATGCAGTCCTACCGCAAAGAACTAAGTGCATAATAAAAACATAGGTATTGAAACATGATCAAGATGCAACTTGCCTTGGTACTGCTGGTTGAATTCTAAAGACTGATAATATCCTGCTTCGCACTCCGGGCAATCAATCGCAAGGAGATAAACAAACATAAGCAAACATTCAAGAGAACCAAGAAGAACATGCAAAGCAAAAGTCTCGGAAAAACCAAATGAACAAAACATCACACTTAACTAGCATGAAAAATATTCTAGGTGCAAAACAACATAGGCCTATGGTTCAAAAAGTGATGTGAACTATACTGCATACTATGCATACTAGTAAAAAATAAATATTAATGGGCAGATTCTAGTGTGTGGAAATTATTGTGACAAAGGTCCAGGTGATAGGGTTTGGCTACGGTGACAAAGTGCAAAAAGAATCAACTAAATCGGAGCTACGGTTTGGGAGATATAGCCATTTGAAGTTCGACTTCAAATCTGAATAAATTCAAATTTAAATCTGTCAAAAGTTTCCAAAAGGATACCACTGGATAGATCTAAACAATACGAAGAATTTGCCGCTGGTTTCATCGAGTTTGGATCTACGGTTAAAAGTTGTGGCTGCTGAAGTTCGAGGACTAATCTGCTAATTACGAGGGACTAAGCAGAGAAGAAAACTATCGCAAACAAGTCCCTCGCCACATGGCGGCTCGTGGCTGGCGAGCAGCGTCCGCTGCGGAGGCTATACTGAACGCCGCTAAATAAGAAAAAAAGTGGCGGCGGCTAACTAAAGAAAAACCGGCCTTTCGGTTTAAATAAAACCGGCGGTCTAAAGGAACCGCGGTTAACGCGTACCTCTTCATAAAATAAAAAAACAAACCTAATCTAATCTGGACCGTTGGGGTCCGATCTATGCGAGGTGGGGGCGGCTTACGGTGGGCTGGAGGTGGTGGCGGCGACACGGCGACGGCGGCGCGGCGTCGATGGCGGAGGGACGGCGGCTACTGGCGGTCCTCGGCGTCGAGGAAGAAGACGGGGAGTGCGGCGCGTCGAGGCGTCGTGAAGGTGGTGGCGGCGTCGTCGGCGGCGTCCGGACGGGCGGGCGAGGCGGCGGGGCTCGAGCTCCGGCGACTCGGCGTCGGCAGTGCGGTGGCTCGGCAGTACCTAAGGGGCAAAAAGCGTGTCAAAACGATGCGCGTTGTCGCGATGATCAATTGACAAAGGAAGGAGAGCTAGGGGTGCCACGAGCAGCGAAATGGGCGACGGAGTGGCGCGGCTCGGCGAGATCTGAACAGCGGCAACGAGCGGTAGGCGGCGTGGGAAGATGCGGACGGCGAGGATGGAAGAGGGTCTTGGCCTTTATATAGGCGTAGGAGGCGTCGGGAGCGGCGGGATAAGCTCTATCCGAGAGCTTGGCCGGTGGGTTCGGGAGTGCGTGTGCGTGCTCATCCTGCGGAGAAGCGGGAGGTTGGGGAAAATGAGGTGGGCGGGCCCACCGATCGATGTGGCGTGGCAGCGCGGCGAAGCGAGGCGGGCGCCGCGGCGTCGAGGCGTCAAGGCTAAGGGCTGGCCTTAGGCCAAATGGCGATGATGGCTGGCTGGCTTTGGCTTGGCTGGCTGGTGGCGTCCACAGGCGAACTGGTTTGGTCCAAAGGGTGAATGCGTCGCGTGTTTTTTTAAACAAAACACTAAAGTGGTCATAATTAATTCAAATGAATTAATAAAAACACCACAATAATTTATAAAATAACTATGCAATATTTAGAGCCTAATGAACATTAACTTAAGCACAGAACATTTTGGAAATATTTCCTAATGCAATTAATGCACTTTTTGCAGATAAAATAAATACCAAATAAACTCCAAAACTTCAAATAATATTCAAAATAAAATTTCCCACTCTTTTATATTTTGAGGAAGTCATCTTATCCCTCTCATTTGTTTTTCTCGGGTGGAAAATATTATTTGAATATTTTTAAAACTCCAAAAATGCAAAGAAATATGATATGCATTGAATGATTCTATTAACATCGAATTTAATAAAATTGGGATGTTACAAACCTACCCCTTAAGATGAATCTAGTCCTCGAGATTGGGTTAACTTGACAAAAAGGTGTGGATGGTCACGCTGAGATCTTCTTCTCTTTCCGGTAGCTTCCTCCTCGGTGTGGTGACTCCTTTGAACTTTGCGAACACGATGATCTTGGTTGAGTGATCCTCTCTGCAGTCTCAAGAATCTTAATAGGCTTCTCCTCATAAGTCGATCGCTCTCTAACTGAATTGCCTCGAGTGGCCTTGTATCTCTCAAAGGAATATCCGCCATCTCGCATGACACTTCTTCATTTGGGAAACATGGAACACATCATGAACTCTGTCAAAGCCTCTGGTAATTCCAACTGGTATGCAACCTCTCCTCTGCGTTCGAACTCTGATGGTCCCACAAATCGTGGTGCTAACTTTCCTTTGACTCCAAATCTCTTAATACCTCGAAGTGGAGACACTCGAAGATATGCTCTATCTCCCACTTCATAGATCACTTCCTTGCGTTTAGCATCGGCATAACTTTTACGCCTTGGTGGGCTATCTTAAGTGCATCACGAATCAACTTGACCTTCTCCTCTGAATCCTCGATCAAATCAGGTCCAAACAATTTCGATCTCCAACTCCATTCCACATCAAAGGTGTCTGCATTTCCGCCATACAATGCCTCGAAAGGGCCATCGCAAACCGGCTTGGTAGCTGTTGTTGTCGAGAACTCTGCGTGGGGTAAGTTATCATCCCAACTAGACCCATAGTCTAGCGCACAAGCTCTCGGCATGTCCTCCGAATCTGATTGACTCTCTCATGCGCCCATCGATTACGTGGATGGAAGGCTATCTTGAACTCTAACTTTGGTACCCAAAGTTTCATGCAACCGATTCCAAAACTTTGAGGTAAGCTGTGTTCCTCTATCGTCTGATGCTCCTCGGAACTCCATGCGAGACATACAATCCTGGTCATATATATCTTTGCCGACTTAGCACTTGTATAGGTGGTCTTCTTTGGAATGAAGTGAGCAACCTTGGTCAAACGATCCACTATCACCCAAATGGAATCATAACTTTGAGCGGGTCTGGGTAACCCGTGATAAAGTCCATACCAAGTTTATCCCATTTCCAATCAGGTATCGGCAGCGGCTGAAGTAAACCTGCTGGTTTACGATGCTCTGCCTTTACTCTCGACATACATCACATATTGCCACATACTCGGCAATCTCTCTCTTCATACCGCCCACCAAAAACTTTCCTTCAAGTCCAAATACATCTTGGTGTTGCACAGGTGTATCGAATATGGTGAGTCATGAGCCTCTGAAGAATCAACTTCACGATCTACGGATCATTGGGTACACAAATCCGTTGCTCAAACCATATGGTTCCATTTTCATCCTCACGGAATCCTTTTGCTTTCCTTTGCTCATCATTTCCTTTATCTCAGCAATACCTTGGTCCAACACAGGCTTCTCGATTTTTCCCAACAAGGTGGATTGTACCTCGAGTCTTGACAACATAACCTCTTGGAACTATTTCCAAGCTGAAGGTCTCTAAGCTCATCACATAACTCCCGAGCTAAACCTCCTGCTGTAAGGGTGTTAACATAACTCTTCGGCTCAAAGCATCCGCCACAACATTGGCTTTTCTGGATGATAATGCAGACTCATGTCATAATCCTTTATAAGTTCCAACCATCTCCTTTGCACGAGATTCAACTCCTTCTGCGTGAAAATGTACTTCAAACTCTTGTGATCCGTGTAAACATCACTGCGATTCCCAATAAGATAGTGTCTCCATGTCTTGAGTGCATGCAACGGCTGCTAACTCCAAGTCATGCGTGGCATAGTTCAACTCATGAGGTCGAAGTGTCGTGAAGCATAAGCTACAACTTTTCCCTCCTGCATAAGAACACCTCCAAGTCCACGACGTGAAGCATCACAATACACCGAAAGTCCTTGTGTACGTCGGTAGGATTAGCTTGGGGCTGTAACCAAGCGCTTCTTCAACTCTTGAAAGCTGGCTTCACACTCTTGATCCAAAGCGAACTTGGTGTCCTTCTTCAACAACGTTGTCATGGGCCTTGCAATCTTAGAAATTTTCAATAATTCTCCGGTAATATCCACGCAAGTCCAAGGAAGCTGCGAATCTCGCCAAGCTGTGGTGGGTGCATTCCATTCGTGGTGACTCTACCTTGGTAGGGTCCACTGCAATCCCTTCACCTGACACAACATGTCCAAGGAATCCGACTTCCTTGAGCCAAAACTCACACTTGCTGAACTTGGCATAAAGTTGATGTTCTCTCGAGCTTCTCCAAAACCAAGCGCGAGATGTTGGCGTGTTCCTCCTCATTCTTGGAAAACCAATATGTCATCAATGAATACCACCACGAACTTATCCAAGAACTCCATGAACACCTTGTTCATCATGCTCATAAAATAAGCGGGGCATTAGTCAAACCAAAGGACATGGTGTATACTCATAAAGCCCATACCTTGTGGTAAAAGATGTCTTGGGTATATCCTTCTCACGGATCTTCAATTGGTGATAACCCGATCGAAGATCGATCTTGGGAAAACACTAGCTCCTTCTAGCTGGTCAAACAAGTCATTGATCATCGGTGGGGATACTTGTTCTTGATGGTCACCTCGTTCAAAGAGCGGTAATCCACACATCCTCAAGGTTCCATCCTTCTTCTCTACTAAAATCTTGGGGCTCCCCAAGGTGATGAACTTCGGCGAATATACCCTTTCTCTAGCAACTCCTTAATCTGTTTCTTGACTTCCTCCAAATTATTAGCGGGCATCCGTCGGCCTCTTGGAGATAGGTCCATGCACTGGCAGCAACTCAATCAAAACTCAATCTCCGATCGGGCGGCATACAGTAACTCCTCGGAAATACATCGGGATAATCCTTCACCTGGTACTTCTTCTGGACAACTCCGTAAGAGAGTTCACCGAGTCCTCTTAGGCTTAAGCACGGATACATACTTGATCCTCTTCTTCTTTGGGGTGGTGAGAAAATCGATCTACTAGCACAATCGATGGTCCCCTCATACTTGGACATCAATCCATCCCTAGGATTACATCCAACCCTTGTGACTCTAGTATGATCATATCCGTAGGAAAACATGTCCCCTATGTTCAAAGGCAGCTGGAAACATCACGACTAGCCATAGACTCGGCTCTGGGGAACTCACTAGAATGGGTGCCTTAAGAGCTACGGTGAGGCAACTTATGTCTATCCACGAATCCCCTTGATATGAATGAATGCGATGCACGGTGTCAAAAAGAATGAGTCTTTGAAATAAATTAACCAAGAACTTACCAATCAACTGCGTCGGGCTGTTCATAGACCTCTTCCACATTGACATGATTCACATGCCCTTAGTGAAAGGATTAGGCTTCTTGCCTCCGAATTCCCATTGCCATTTCCATTTCCATTCTGCGCCTCGGGACACTCATTGGAGTAGTGCCTGTCTTCTTGCATTTGAAGCAAGTGATGTGACTCAGATCTTTCTTCATTGGTGTAGAAGAGTTGAAATCTGCTGGTTGCCATTCCTCCATTGCCATTTCCATGCTTGTGACCATGGTGGTTGTGTCCATTTCCTCCATCTTGAATGTGGCCTCCATGGTTATGATGATTCCCTCAAACTTGCTAGTTCTGATCCGAGAACTTCACGAGTGCAGCTGTAGCGGGGTTTCGTTGAACTCGAGTTATACTTCCCATGACCGTACTTTCTCTTACGATTCTCCATCTGCTGGTGCTTGCCTTGAGAATGGTAGCCTTATCAACCAACTCGATAGTTACAAAGGTCGCCACAGTCAAGCTGAACTCCCAACTCATCGTTCGGTCCCTCCAGAAACTTCTCCTGCTTGGCTGCATCAGTGGCCACGTCCCCTGGTGCATAACGGGCCAACTTACTGAACTCATCAGCATACTGGGATACCATGCGTCCTCCCTGGCGCAAGTTGCGGAACTCCTTCTTCTTCAGACTCATGGCTCCAGCTGAGACATGAGCGGTCTGAATACTGCTGGGCGAGTCAAGTCACATTCTCCAAGGGGTATGTGGTGGTGTAGTTCTCCCACCTGGCGGCCGGGCCATCCAGCTGATGGGCGGCAAATTTCACCTTCTCAGCATCATTGCATCCTGCCGTGGCTAGTTCCCTTCCTATCTTGCGGAGCCAGTCATCTGCGACGATTGGCTCCGTGCTGCTGGAGAACACGGGTGGTTTCAGCCTCAGAAAACGGGTAAGACTGTCAACTGGGGGTGGCGGCGGTGGGTTGTTGTTGTTACGTTACGGTTACGAATGACCATCGCATAAGAGCATTCTCGCTCTTTGGATCAATTCGTGAGCTCCGTGAGAAAGTTGAATTCGGGTCACGTCTTGGAGGCATCGATGGGTTTAGAGTGGATGAGAAGTCGAGAATAGAATAAGGCCTAGGGAGTAAAATCACACTACCCATATGCACATGATAGCAATAAAACTTCAAATCACTCCAATTCAATTTCACTCAAAGGGTTCACATGAACAATCGAACCTAAGGTAAGCCATGTCACAAGATTTGACAAGGTCTCACAAATGAAATAAAACTAATCGGATAATGAAATCAAATTTCTAACTCTCATGGTGGTATAAAATCTAACTCTCGTCGGATGAAGACCAGTCAACCATGTTGACATCGGTGTCCTTGCATCACTTTATGCATGTCATCATCTCTAAGCTCATCACCACGGTCCTTGTCTGGTGACATAGGCACCATCTGAGTGATCCTCTGGATGTTTTCTCCTCATCCAGCTTCTCCTCGGCCTCCTCAAGCTCAAGCTTGGATCGTCGATCTTCTCACGTAGTCGTCCAGCTCTCCCTCATGCTCGATCTGGCGTCTTGGAGTTCCTCCTCGAGATCGGCCTTTGCAGTCATGAGGTTCTTGATGCGATCATGTTGTCGACAGCCCAGCTCCATCATCTGAATGTGATCCTCCATGTCCTGGATATGGGATGCTATCGTCTCGTCCTCCGGTATGCACCACATCTCCATTTGCGTCGCGGCGTCCGTACATCACGAAGGAGGTCCTCTTGAGGTCTTCGTCATACTCCTCCTGAATGCTTCCGAGAGCAATGTGAGCAGCGATGCCCCTGCCCAAGCCCCATGTTGCGGTATCCACATGGAAATCAATGGGCTTAGTGCGGTTTCGAGGATGCGTCGAGGATATGGGCAACGATCCTCCAACATGTCTCCTCGGGCGGGGTGGCGGTGAAGGTTCGATGAATGTGGGAAGCCCAATCTTGGTGCTTCACGATCTTCACATTTGCCGTCCAAAAGGCATGGTCTCATCGGGCTGCTCAAACTCGACAATGGCGGACGACATCTACATTTTGAAAGGGGAAGAAATTAGTATGAAGTAAAGAAGGTACGAGACCAAAGGATATATAGGAAAGTGAAAAATAAAGTTTTTATCCTATGGCTTTTCAATTTTCTAGGGTCGCGTCCTCTGATCAACGTGTGCTCGATACCATCTTGTAGCGACCCGACTTCGGTTAGAGTCGAAGTCTCTGTGCTTACCGTGCTAGTCCCTGGATCGACTTGCTAGCACACATAGTACTCGATGAAATAACAGAAATAACACACATCTCTTTATTACATCGATAGTCCAGGAGCAATACATTTATTACCAAATATGGCATAGAGCCAATAAACAAATACTGCGGAAGCAAAGTAGTAAATGAGTCCAACTCCACGAGCAAGGTTGAGTGTAGAACATCGACCTATCGCACCTTAATCCTCGTCGGATATATACGCAGCGTGATAAGTTGCAGCCATATAGGTCAGTACATTGAATGTACTGGCAAGTCACATCATAAGTGTAATGAACCTACTTGTACATGCAATTTGGCTGGTGGAAAGCTCTAAGTTTAGTTTTTGCATAAAGCTAGTTTTTCCCTATTAGAAAAGATGTTATTCTACTACTACACATTTGCATAGGATGAGTTGGCAAACCCAACTCCATCCGTTCCCAAGTTTCATTTAATCCCAACTGTTTAATTAAAGGTGAGGAGATCTCCGGCATTTTCACTACTAGATGCTCAAGATGTCCGTAGCATCGGGACACAACTAACCGATTAGGTTGACACTCTGCAGAGGTTGCACTTTTCCCCACAAGACTCGACCACCTCCATGATCGGAAGATCGAGACATAGTCTTTGAAAATGTTCCCCTTAACCCACGGATAGGCGGTACACCTACATCATTCTACATCTGCTAGCCCATCCGGAAGGGTCACATTAACTACTCAACTAAGCCATAGCCCATATTGGCTTGTGGCTGCACACGTAAGCTTCTAGACATGAGAATCGATTGATCCCTTTGAGCTGGCGGACGGTCCACTAGTGGTGCACCACCATGGGTTTCCCATCGTGCCCATTTTTGCCGCCACCATTCCCTCAAGTTTCCGCCCAGGTAGTTCATTAATTAGCTTAGGTCCTATTTACTACATTGTCACTCACACTTTACAATGTTCACTCCCCAATCCACGTCTACTTAGCGAAGCAACATAATGTAAAACGATGGCGACAATGTCATATGGTTCAGACCTACCTCAATGAACTACTGGGTGAAAAACATAGTCATGCGGCATCAATTCCTACCATGCAGTCCTACCGCAAAGAACTAAGTGCATAATAGAAACATAGGTATTGAAACATGATCAAGATGCAACTTGCCTTGGTACTGCTGGTTGAATTCTAAAGACTGATAATATTCTGCTTTGCACTCTGGGCAATCTATCGCAAGGAGATAAACAAACATAAGCAAACATTCAAGAGAACCAAGAAGAACATGCAAAGCAAAAGTCTCGGAAAAACCAAATGAACAAAACATCATACTTAACTAGCATGAAAAATATTCTAGGTGCAAAACAACATAGGCCTATGGTTCAAAAAGTGATGTGAACTATACTGCATACTATGCATACTAGTAAAAAAAATATTAATGGGCAGATTCTAGTGTGTGGAAATTATTGTGACAAAGGTCCAGGTGATAGGGTTTGGCTACGGTGACAAAGTGCAAAAAGAATCAACTAAATCGGAGCTACGGTTTGGGAGATATAGCCATTTGAAGTTCGACATCAAATCTGAATAAATTCAAATTTAAATCTGTCAAAAGTTTGCAAAAAGGATACCACTGGATAGATCTAAACAATACGAAGAATTTGCCGCTGGTTTCATCGAGTTTGGATCTACGGTTAAAAAGTTGTGGCTACGCGAAGTTCGAGGGACTAATCGCTAATTACGAGGACTAAATAGAGAAGAAAACTATCGCAAACAAGTCCTCGCCACGTGGCGGCTCGTGGCTGGCGAGCAGCGTCCGCTGCGGAGGCTATACGGCTAACGGCCGCTAAATAAGAAAAAAGCGTGGCGGCGGCTAACTAAAGAAAAACCGGCCTTTCGGTTTAAATAAAACCGGCGGTCTAAAGGAACCGCGGTTAACCGCGTACCTCTTCGCAAAATAAAAAACAAACCTAATCTAATCTGGACCGTTGGGGTCCGATCTATGGCGAGGTGGGGGCGGCTTACTGATGGGCTGGAGGTGGTGGCGGCGGCAGCGAAGACGGCCTTGGCGTCGATGGCGGAGAGGGACGGCGGCTCTGGCGGTCCTCGGCGTCGGGGAAGAAGACGGGGAGGTGCGGCGCGTCGAGGGCGTCGCGAAGGTGGTGGCGGCGTGCGTCGGCGACGTCCGGACGGGGCGGGGCGAGGACGGCGGGGCTCGGAGCTCCGGCGACTCCGGCGTCGGCAGTGCGGTGGCTCGGCGGTACCTAGGGGCAAAAACGTGTCAAACGATGCGCGTTGTCGCGATGATCAATTGACAAAGGAAGGAGAGCTAGGGGTGCCACAGACGCAGCGAAATGGACGGCGGAGTGGCGCGGCTCGGCGAGATCTGACAGCGACGGCAGCGGTAAAGGCGGCGTGGGAAGATGCGGGACGGCGAGGATGGAAGAGGGGGTCTTGGCCTTTATATAGGCGAGGGGAGGGCGTCGGGGAGCAGCGGGATAAGCTCTATCCCGAGAGCTTCGGCCGGTGGGTTCGGGAGTGCGTGTGCGTGCTCATCCTGCGGGAGAAGCGGGAGGTTGGGGAAAATGAGGTGGAGCGGGGCCCACCGATCGATGTGGCGGAAGCGAAGCGAGGGCGGCGAGGCGGTCGGCCAAGGCGGAAAGCGTCGAGTAGCTGCTGGGCCTTAGGCCAAATGGCGATGGGCTGGCTGGCTGGCGCCTGGCTGGCGCTACAAGCGTCCTCGGGGCGAACTGGTTTCGGTCTAGGCGGTGAGTGCGTGTGCGTGTGTTTTTTTTAAACAAAACACTAAAGTGGTCATAATTAATTCAAATGAATTAATAAAAACACCACAATAATTTATAAAATAACTATGCAGTATTTAGAGCCTAATGAACATTAACTTAAGCACAGAACATTTTTGTAAATATTTCCTAATGCAATTAATGCACTTTTTGCAGATAAAATAAATACCAAATAAATTCCAAAACTTCAAATAATATTCAAAATAAAATTTCCCACTCTTTTATATTTTGAGGAAGTCATCTTATCCCCTCTCATTTGTTTTTCTCGAGTGGAAAATATTATTTGAATATTTTTTTAAAACTCCAAAAATGCAAAGAAATATGATATGCATTGAATGATTCTATTAACATCCGAATTTAATAAAATTGGGATGTTACAGGAAAGTAAAGAATGCAACTTGCAAGAATGTAAAGGGAAGGGTTTGGAGAATTCAAACGCAATTGGAGACACGGATGTTTTTGTCGTGGTTCCGATAGGTGGTGCTACCATACATCCACATTGTTGGAGACTTCAACCCACGAAGGGTAACGGTTGGGCGAGTCCATGGAGGGCTACACCCACGAAGGGTCCACGAAGAAGCAACCTTGTCTATCCCACCATGGCCGTCGCCCACGAAGGACTTGCCTCACTAGCGGTAGATCTTCATGAAGTAGGCAATCTCCTTGCCCTTACAAACTCCTTGGTTCAACTCCACAATCACGTCGGAGGCTCCCAAGTGACACCTAGCCAATCTAGGAGACACCACTCTCCAAGAAGTAACAAATGGTGTGTTGATGATGAACTCCTTGCTCTTGTGCTTCAATTGATAGTCTCCCCAACACTCAACTCTCTCTCACAGGATTTGGATTTGGTGGAAAGAAGATTTGAGTGGAAAGCAACTTGGGGAAGGCTAGAGATCAAGATTCATATGGTAGGAATGGAATATCTTGGCCTCAACACATGAGTAGGTGGTTCTCTCTTAGAAAATGCAAGTTGGAAGTGTAGGTTCGTTCTCCTGGCTCTCTCCTCGAATGAAGAGGAGGTGGAGGGGTATATATAGCCTCCACACAAAATATAACCGTTACACACAACTTGCCAAACTTGGTGGGACCGAATTGAGAAACTCGGTCGGACCGATTCAGCAAATCTAGTGACCGTTAGGATTTTCGGTGGGACCGACATGCAACTCGGTAGGACCGATATGGTTAGGGTTAGGGCATAACGTAATCTCGGTGAGACCGATTACACAAACTCGGTGGGACAGATTTTGGTAATAAGCTAACCAGAGAGTTGGTCAGGTAAACTCGATGGGACCGGTTCGCTCATTTCGGTGAGACCGAAATGTTACGAAAAGGAAACAAAGAGTTTACATTGCAATCTCGGTGGGACCGATCACTCATCTCGGTGGTACCGAAACGTTACGAAGGGAAACAGAGAGATTACAATCCCATCTCGGTGAGACCGAGATCCCTATCGGTGAGACCGATTTGCCTAGGGTTTGTGGCAGTGGCTATGACCTCTGAACTCGGTGGCGCCGGATATAAAGAATCAGTAAGGCCGAGTTTGACTTTTGGTTTAGGTCATATGTGGATGTGAGAAAGTAGTTGAGGGCTTTGGAGCATATCACTAAGAACTTTGAGCAAGCAAGCCATTAAGCAACACCTCATCCCTCCTTGATAGTATTGGCTTTTCCTATAGACTCAATGTGATCTTGGATCACTAAAATATAAAATCTAGAGTCTTGAGTTTTGAGCTTGAGCCAATCCTTTTGTCCTTAGCATTTTTGAGGGATCCACTTTTCTCATCCATGCCATGCCAATCATCGAGCTTTCCTGAAATATTTAACTTGAAGTAGCATTAGCTCAATGAGCTATATGTTGTTAGGTATTACCAAAAACACCTAGGGATATTTGCACTTTCAATCTCCCCCTTTTTGGTAATTGATGACAACATATAGATTAAAGCTTCGACAAATGATAATAAGAGTGAAAAACATTGTCGCTTTGAGAAGTATGTGAGAAGCAAGAGCTCCCCCTAAATTTGTGCATTGTTTAAGATTTGCTTTGGACTGCAAGTGCACAAAGAGTTAGGATCATGGGTTACTCTTCCATGTCACATACATCTTGGTGGAGCGCTCAAAATTATAATAATTAAATACATGCACACATCACCAAGCAAAGTGAATGATCATATAGGGATAAAAGGATAATGTCATCCAACAAGCATTAAGGTAGCATATGATCAAACACATGATCATCCAAGTATCTCACAAATGCATAAAGTATCTCAAACAATCAAATAAAGTTCAACCACCAAAACAAGAGAGAATAAAAAGCAACGCTCTCTCTCGAAGCCTATGATCTATACAATTTCTCCCCCTTTGGCAACAAGTTACCAAAAAGTTCATAGAAAATGAATAGTACTAAATCGACTCTCGGGCTTGGTCTTCAGATGGTGGTGTATAGATGGCTCCAAGGACGAAGAGTTCAGTAGATGTGGATGGAGTTGGAGGAGTAGGTCTTTGGAGCTGGTTGCCTGAAGGCTGTGGTAGTGCGAGATGAAGTGGCTCTGGTGTCATGTAAGAGCCTTGCGGTGATCTCGGCTCTGGGCACTCTGGCAAAAGCATCAGTAGTAGTCTTGCCCTTCCTCTCCCGCATGTCATCTGAAGTTGTTCAACAACCGATCAGTATCTCGATGACATTCACATCAAGTCATAGAACTTCTGCTCCATGATCCTCTCCAGGCTCTCCTGGTTTTGAGTCATGGTGGCCAGTCCCTTCTCAATCCTCAGAGTGGAGGCAATCAAGTAGCCAAGCTGCTCCTGCTTGTTCTTCAAGAAGTATTGAGATGCCTCATCAATGGTTGGCATCTTGGCAGCCTTTTCAGTCCTTGCCTTCTCCCTCTTAGCTTGTGCTTGCACAGAAGATGGTTCATCTTCATCCATGACCACTGTGTTGTCCTCAAAATCTGGATAGATGGGCATGTGTTCCTTGTCCAAGAGGTATGTGCCTGTGCCCATCTTGTAATTGATGAGCTCCTGGATCTGTGGGGGCATACCCACAACTTCTCTTCTGATCTGTAGCAGTCCTCTTGATAGTTTCCACTATGAGGCTCATGACCTTGAACTTTTGAGGCACATCAAATATGTGAAGTAGGTTGATGGCATGGCCTCTGATCATCTTGTGATCTCCAGATTTTGGCAAAAGAGTGTGCTTGAGGATCCAGTTGACTGTTGGCAATCCTGACAGAAGGTAATGTACTGAGCCAAACTTGTGTGTCTCAATAGCAGCATCTGGGATCTCTCTGTACATGTGTGCCATGGAGTTATGACCTTTCTTGTTCTTGGCATAGACATCCAAGTCATCCTCATTTTCCTTAGGTGCATTGATCAACTTTGCTCATTCTTCAACTGATGACTGGTACCTAGTACCTTCAGACATCCAGACAATCCTTCCATCTGGGTAGAAGTGAGTTGTGGAGTAGAACTGCATAATAAGCTCATCATTCCACTTTGTGAGCTTCTACCCAACAAAGTTATCCACTCCACAAGCATTGAAGCTATCATACACCCCTGGATAATGCTCTTCATTCTTCCTGATGTACTCCCAGTCTACCCATCTCATGTCACAAATAATTGGCTTCTTGTCAAGCAGCACTATCTCATAGAAGTCCTATTGTTCCTTTGTATGGAATCTGTAGTCCACAGCAGTTCTCCTCCTGACTGCATAGGGATCAGTCAATCTCCACTGCCTGAGTCCTGCATCCTTCCTCAGCTACAGGATGAATATCATTGTGATCTGGAATTTTGGGCTTCAGCTTCCTCAAGACATGTTCCTCATCATCTTCTTCTTCAACAGCAGCTTCAGGCACTAGGGCCTTGTTCTTCTCTGCAACAGGAATGCTCCTGGTGTTCCTCTTGGGTGCAGATTTGAGCTTTGGAGCAGCTGCCTCAGAAGATTCTTTGGGCTTTGATGAAGCAGCCCCTGACCTGATGGCATCACCCATAAGCTTTGGAGCTTTGGGTGCTGGTGCAACAACCTCTTCCTCTTCTTCCTCTTCCATCATGGAAGGCTTTCCAACAACCCTGGCCATGGTATTCTTGACCCTTTGCTTCCTATTGTTCCCTTCTGTAGCAGCCTCTTTGGGTTCAAATTCCAAAGGTACTTGAGTAGAGGCTCTGGCCTTAGACATGGGGATTCTTTTGGCAGGTGCTTTGGTCTTCATACCAGGCTTAGTGGCAACAGTTGTGCCATACTCTTTCTTGAGCACCTTCTTCTTGGAAGTGGCCTCATCGTCAACAGCCACATAGTCTTCATCCTCAGAGTCTGAGGTTTTCTTCTTTCTTGCTCTGGTGGCTGCCTTGGGTAAGTTGCTGGGTGTGCTCCTGCTACCCTCATCATAGCTGATAGAGGGACTAGTGCCCTCACTCACCTGAACCTGCTCCTCTGACTTGTTCTGACTGTAACTCTGATCAGACATATTGCAAACACTGACAGCAGACCCTATGAATAGATATAGATGAGGTAGAGTAGATGAGCATCACAAAATACAAAGGTTTTTTGCAAAAGAATGAGTCAAAAACTTAGTTTTAGTTTTCCACAGAAAGCATTTCGGATCTACCGATTTGTAAGCTCGGTGATATCGAAGCAGCTTTTGGAACCTAAACTAGTGAACTCGGTCAGACCGAGTCACAGTTCGGTGGCACCGAGACTGCTAGGGTTTCACAAAGTCCTGAACTCGGTCACACCGATTTGCAATTCTCGGTCAGACCGAGAATTACATGTGCAATGGCCTTAGCCGAATCGGTGGTACCAACTTCTACAACTCGGTTGGTCCGAGATGGTTTCGGCGGAAACCTAACCCTAAATTTTCAATTCATCTCTAATCTACGGAGTGTTTTCGATGGATAAGATGATCTCAATCGTGGCAAGATTAATGGCAACACAATGTGCTATAGATTTGGAGTTAAGAATAGCACAAAGACCAAGTCCATACCCTAGTTCGGTGATGGACTTGCTACGGCGGCGACGGCGGAGTCAATTCCCATTGACGGCGGCGGAGACCAGCGGCGGGAGGTAGCTGGCGACGAGGAGGATGATCCGGAGACCCAGGGAGGCAGAGCAGGCTGAGCGTGGGCGAAAGAGTTCGGAGAAATTTCCAAAATTTGACTCGTGGATATATATAGCCTGACCCTGTCGGTTTGACCGAGTGGAACAACTCGGTGGCACCGAGATGCATAAGCGCAAGCGATTCTGACAACTCGGTGTGACCGAAAAGTTCAAATCAGTTGCACCGAGATTGAAAACCTAGATCGACTTAGTGATCTCGGTATGAACGAAATGGAAGAATCGGTCAGACCGAGAAGCACAAAGAAGTTTTGGAGGTTTAAGTCTATGACGAATCGGGGACTCCGAGTGCTCCTCACACAGAGTGGTTCGAATCTGACTTGATCAAATTTTGTGATGTAGCATGAATGCAGTTTGAGACAAGAAAAGCATAGATAGCTAGAGAAGATTCTTAGGCATTCTTCTCCATCCACTTGGCAAAATAAAATAAACCAATCAATCAAAACAACAAGTGGTTGTCCTCGAATGAGTAAAATATGCAACCAACATGCTCACACAATAAAATGGCAAATGAAATATGTGGCAAAGCATGCACAACCAATTCTAGCATCTATCAAGCAATTGGCAATGACTAGGTCATCTATATATGAGTATATTGACTTAGGAGTCAAATAAGAACATTTGATCATAGGTCATACTCATTGTTTAAGCTCAAGTGGGGTTACCACTTTTACATAATGCATTGCTGTGCTCACACCATTAGAGTTGCTTTGAATCAATTCTTAGAGTAAAGCTCCCCCTAGATGTGAGATCCCCCCTTAAGAGGGATGAACTAACCTTGGGTTTTGTCGATGATGACTTCATGTAGATGTTGAAGATGTGGATGCTCAAAGTTTATGTAGATCATTTGGAGCAATCCTTTGGAGTGAGTTGCACTTTCAATACCTACACGGGTTAGTCCCACAAGGAACAAACAAGGATATCCATAGACATAGAGTGATGCACACACAAGATGATGTCTATGAAAGCATTATGTTACCTTGTCCCTTGTCGTACCAATAAGAGGGTTTGTGACTCCTTGAACTAGTGCAAGATGTGGAAGTTGATTGCACTTGTATTTGCCAAAATGATATGAGTGAAATATGTTGGCGGAGTCCCCTCAAGAACTCTCTAGTTCTTCTTCTTCGGGATCCACATCATCTTGATGGGAATCCTTGGAGTTGTAGTTGTACTTGATGAAGTAGAACTTGATGTAGTCTTGGGAACCCACTTGACCAAGGCCTTAGGAGCTTCTTCAAATGCATCAATCTCCTCTTGAAGCTTGTCCTTGCCTTTTTGCTTGTGGTCTTCTGGTGGAAGATCATCTTGGGCTTGTGTCCATTTGAAGGAAGTAGGATCATACTTCTCTTGTTGAGTAAAAAACTTCGTCTTGGGGTATTGATCTTCTTCCCACTCAACTCCATTGGCATTGAACTTTCGTTCAAAACCAACACCTTGTTTCTTCCGGTGCCTTCCTTGCTTGTGTACAATTTCCTCGAATTGCTTACTCCCGGCAAGGCTCTTGTAAACACCTTTCTCTATAATTCCCTTCAATAAGCTATTTTCTTGCTCAATTGTAACTTGGCTAAGAGAATCATTAGTGGAATCAAGAGAACTACTAGAAGCAACAACATTGGATTTAGCATGATTATTGTTACTACTAGAGGAAGAGTCCTTCTTGTTCTTGTTACTAGACTTGACTTGAGGCATGTAAGTAGATAAGAGTAAACGCTTGGCAATGTAAGAAGAACTTTTCTTACGAAGATCATCATTGATTGCCTTTAAGAACTCATGCTCATGCTCAAGGTTGAGCTTTTCAAAGCGTAACTTCTCATGAGTCCTTAAAAGTTCTCGATGATCTTCTAAGATAGTTTCATGACTAACTTAAGAGTGTTTAGTTCTTTAGTTAGAAGCTTAATCTTCTCTTTATCATTGTTATTCATTTTATCTTGATTAGCATGATTAATTGACGTTTCATCATAGTATTCATCACTAGAGTTGTCAACAAGTAAATCATCATCACCTAACAAGTCATCTTCATCACTATTGAAATCAACATACTCGGGGTGTGATAGCTTTGGGCCTTTAGCCATGAAGCATCTTCCAAGTCCTTCATTTGGTGAATCAAATATGTCATAGGAGTTGGTTGACACAAGTGCTAGACCGACAACACCTTCATCTTGAGTATATTCGGAGTCGGAGTGATAGCTTCTCTCGGAATGATTGTCGGAGTCGGAGCCGAATACCCATTCACCAACATGAGCTTGATGTCTTCGTTTTGTGTAGCTCCTTGATGACTTGTCTTTCCTTTCCGAATCCTTGCTTCTCTGGGATGTTCTTCGTTCATAATGATCATCTCTACTCCTCTCTCTTGGTGGTGATTCTTCTCTTCTACTTCTCCTCTTAGGTGAATCTTCTCTTCTTTTGTAGGGTGTCGTACACTCATTGGAATAGTGTCTGGGTCTTCCACAATTGTAGCAATTACGCTCTCGACTAGAAGATCTTTTGTCATTGTAGGACCTTGACTTGGAGCTTCTTTCTTCACCATTAGGCTCAATTCTTCATTGAAGGTTTGTTTCTCACTTGATGATGTGGGGGCTTCACATGAGGCTTTGTAAGCACCACTTGACTTGTTGTGAAGTTCCTCCTTATCCTTGAGTGACATCTCATGAGCAACAATTCTTCCAATGACTTTCGTTGGCTTGAGATCTTTGTAATTTGGCATCATTTGGATCAATGTGCACACGGTATCATATTTTCCGTCCAAAGCTCTTAGGATCTTCTTGATGATAAATTTGTCGGTCATCTCTTCACTTCCTAAGCCGTCAATCTCATTTGTGATAAGAGCGAGCCTAGAGTACATTTCAGCGACACCTTTACCATCCTTCATTTTGAACTTGTCAAGCTGACTTTGAAGCACATCCAACTTGGATTCCTTGACGGAGTCGGTACCTTCGTGCATATCAATCAAAGTATCCCAAAATTCCTTTGCATTCTCAAGACGGATGATTTTGTTGAATTCTTTGGGGCACAATCCGTTGAAGAGGATATCACAAGCTTGAACGCTGTATTGCAGCATCTTCAACTCTTTTGTACTAGTTTCACGGTTCGGTTCTCTCCCATCAAAGAATTCACCTTGCAAGCCGATACACACAATAGCCCAAACGGCGGGGTTATGTCCAAGAATATGCATTTTCATCTTATGCTTCCAACTAGCAAAATTAGTACCATCAAAGTAAGGACCTCTAGGTGATAGTTTCCCTCGCTAGACGCCATACTCTCCTAGGTTGTGAAACCAAGGCTATGACCACCAAAAGCTATGGAAATCAAAGCAAATGGAGACCAAGGCTTTGATACCACTTGTAGGATCGAAAGTATGTCTAGAGGGGGGTGATTAGACTACTTGACCAAATAAAAACTTATCCTTTTCCCAATTTTAGACTTTGGCAGATTTTAGCTAACTTAGCACAAGGTAAGCAATCTTAACACAATTCAAGCAAGCATGCAAAGAGTATATGAGCAGCGGAAAGTAAAGCATGCAACTTGCAAGAATGTAAAGGGAAGGGTTTGGAGAATTCAAACGCAATTGGAGACACGGATGTTTTTGTCGTGGTTCCGATAGGTGGTGCTATCGTACATCCACGTTGATGGAGACTTCAACCCACGAAGGGTAACGGTTGTGTGAGTCCACGGAGGGCTCCACCCACGAAGGGTCCATGAAGAAGCAACCTTGTCTATCCCACCATGGTCGTCGCCCACGAAGGACTTGCCTCACTAGCGGTAGATCTTCACGAAGTAGGCGATCTCCTTGCCCTTACAAACTCCTTGGTTCAACTCCACAATCTTGTCGGAGGCTCCCAAGTGACACCTAGCCAATCTAGGAGACACCACTCTCCAAGAAGTAACAATTGTTGTGTTGATGATGAACTCCTTCCTCTTGTGCTTCAAATGATAGTCTCCCCAACACTCGACTCTCTCTCACAGGATTTGGATTTGGTGGAAAGAAGATTTGAGTGGAAAGCAACTTGGGGAAGGCTAGAGATCAAGATTCATATGGTAGGAATGGAATATCTTGGCCTCAACACATGAGTAGGTGGTTCTCTCTCAGAAAATGCAAGTTGTAAGTGTAGGTTCGTTCTAATGGCTCTCTCCTCGAATGAAGAGGAGGTGGGGGTATATATAGCCTCCACACAAAATCTAACCATTACACACAACTTGCCAAACTCGGTGGGACCGAATTGAGAAACTCGGTCGGACCGATTCAGCAAATCTAGTGACCGTTAGGATTTTCGGTGGGACCGACATGCAACTCGGTAGGACCGATATGGTTAGGGTTAGGGCATAACATAATCTCGGTGAGACCGATTACACAAACTCGGTGGGACCGATTTTGGTAATAAGCTAACTAGAGAGTTGGTCAGGTAAACTCGGTGGGACCGGTTAGCTCATTTCGGTGAGACCGAAATGTTACGAAAAGGAAACAGAGAGTTTACATTGCAATCTCGGTGGGACCGACCACTCATCTCGGTGGTACCAAAACGTTACGAAGGGAAACAGAGAGATTACAATCCCATCTCGGTGAGACCGAGAACCCTATCAGTGAGACCGGTTTGCCTAGGGTTTGTGGCAGTGGCTATGACATCTGAACTCGGTGGCGCCGGATATAAAGAATCGGTAAGGCTGAGTTTGACTTTTGGTTTAGGTCATATGTGGATGTGAGATAGTTGAGGGCTTTGGAGCATATCACTAAGCAATTTGAGCGAGCAAGCCATTAAGCAACACCTCATCCCTCCTTGATAGTATTGGCTTTTCCTATAGACTCAATGTGATCTTGGATCACTAACATATAAAATGTAGAGTCTTGAGTTTTGAGCTTGAGCCAATCCTTTTGTCCTTAGCATTTTGAGGGATCTCTCATCCATGCCATGCCAATCATTGAGCTTTCCGGAAATATTTAACTTGAAGTAGCATTAGCTCAATGAGCTATATGTTGTTACGAATTACCAAAACCACCTAGGGATAGTTGCACTTTCAACTCCTTCTTTATAAAGGTGTGGGTCATCCCAGAAGTAATGTCTTAAATCATAAAAGAACTTTCTTTTGCTAGTATGTGAAACTAGGTGGTATAAATTTAGCAACAATGTAATTAGCATAATCAGCATACCATGGAGCAGTACGAGAAACATTTATGACAGCTAATTTTTCATCAGGAAAACTATCATCAATAGGTAGTGGGTCATCAAGAACATTCTCTAACCTAGACAAGTTATGCGCAGCACGGGTTCTCAGCTCCTTTCTATCAATAATATGCAAATCAAATTCTTGGAGCAAGAGGACCCATCTAATAAGTCTAGGTTTAGCATCTTTCTTTTCCATAAGATATTTAATAGCAGCATGATCAGTGTGAATAGTTACTTTAGAATCAACAATATAAGGTCTGAACTTATCACAAGCAAATACAACTACTAAGAACTCCTTTTTAGTGGTCGCATAATTTCTCTGAACAGTGTCTAGAGTTTTACTAGCATATTGAATAACATTTAATTTCTTATCAACTCTTTGCCCTAGAACAGCACCTACAGCATAATCCTAGCATCACACATAATTTCAAAGGGTAAATTCCAATCAGGTGGCTGAACAATAGGTGCAGTGATCAAAGCTTTCTTAAGTATTTCAAATGCTTCTACACAATCATCATTGAAAACAAAAGGAATATCTTTTTGCAATACATTAGTCAGAGGCCTAGAGATTTTAGAAAAGTCCTTAATGAACCTCCTATAAAAACCGGCATGACCAAGGAAACTTCGTGTACCTTTAATGTCCTTGGGACATGGCATCTTTTCAATAGCATCAACTTTAGCTTTATAAACTTCAATACCTCTTTCAGAAATTTTATGGCCCAAGACAATGCCTTCATTAACCATAAGGTGGCACTTTTCCCAATTCAAGACGAGACTAGTGTCTTCACATCTCTGCAAAACTCGATCAAGGTTGCTCAAGCAATCATCAAAAGAGGATCCATAAACGGAGAAATCATCCATGAATACCTCACAAATCTTTTCATAGAAGTCAGAGAATATAGCCATCATGCATCTTTGAAAGGTAGCAGGTGCATTACATAAACCAAAAGGCATATATCTATAAGCAAAAGTACCGAAAGGGCAAGTAAAAGTAGTCTTTGCTTGATCGTCCGCTGACATAGGTATTTGAGAGAAACCAGAATAACCATCTAGATACAGAAATGTGTATGTTTGGATAGTCTTTCTAGCATTTGATCAATAAAAGGTAAAGGGTAATGATCTTTCGTAGTAGCTTTCTTTAATTTACAGAAATCAATTACCATCCTATAACCTGTAATAATTCTTTGCGGGATCAGTTCATCTTTATCATTAGGGACTACAGTAATACCTCCCTTCTTAGGGACACAATGCATAGGACTTACCCACTCACTATCAGCAATGGGATAAATTATACCTGCCTCAAGGAGCTTTAGTATTTCCTTTCTTACCACTTCTTTCATCTTAGGATTTAACCGCCGTTGATGGTCTCTAACTGGTTTGGCGTCTTCGTCCAATTTTATTTTGTGTTGGCATAGAGTGGGACTAATGCCCTTAAGATCATCAAGAGTATATCCAATAGCAGCACGGTGCTTCTTCAGAGTTTTCAATCATCTTTCCTCTTCCTGCTCTGAAAAGTTAGCACTAATAATAACAGGATATATCTTCTTTTCATCAAGATAAGCATATTTAAGAGTATCGGGTAATGGTTTAAGCTCAAACACGGGATCACCCTTGGGTGGACGAGGATCCCCAAGGATTTCAACATGCAAGTTGTGTTTCAGAATAGGACCCTGTTGAAAGAATACTTGATCTATCTCCCTTCTTTCTTTCATAAACATATCATTTTCATGGTCTAGCAAATATTGTGCTAAAGGATCAGTAGGAGGCACGACAATAGAAGTAAGACCAATAATTTCATCCTTACTAGGCAATTCTTTATCATGGGCTTGTCTACGGAATTTAGCAAAATTAAACTCATGTGTCCTATTCCCCAGACCAATAGTAACAACATCCTTTTCACAATCAATCCTAGCATTAATAGTATTCAAGAAGGGTCTACCAAATATAATGGGACAAAAGCTATCTTGTGGGGAACCAAGAACAAGAAAATCAGCAGGATATTTAACTTTCCCACACAAGACTTCAACATCTGTACCAATCCCAAATGGTGAAATAGTATCTCTATTGGCAAGCTTAATTGTAACATCAATATCTTCTAACTCAGCGGGTGCGATATCATGCATAATTTCTTCATATAAGGAAATAGGTATTGCACTGGCACTAGCACCCATATCACATAAACCATGATAACAATGATATCCTATTTCAACAGAAATAACAGGCATGCCTACAACAGGTCTATGTATCTTAGCATCACGTTTAGCAATATTAGCAGCTTCCTCACAGAAGTAAATAACATGCCCATCAATATTATCAGCCAAGAGATCTTTAACCATAGCAATACTAGGTACAACTTTAATTTGCTCAGGAGGTGTATATGTTCTAGTATTACTTTTACGAACCACAGTTGAAGCTTTAGCATGATCTTTTATCCTAACAGGGAAAGGTGGTTTCTCAACATAAGTGGTAGGAACAATAGGGTCATTATAAGTGATAGTCTTTTCTTCAACTGTAACAGGTGCAACTACTTTTACTTCAATGGGACGACTATATTTAAACCACTTCTCCTTAGGGAGATCAACATGAGTAGCAAAAGATTCACAGAAAGAAGCTACTATTTCAAAATAAGTCCATATTTAGTGCTAAATCCACGAAAAGCATCGGTATCCATAAAAGATTTAACACAATCAAACTTAGGTGTCATACCTGACTCCATACCATCGTCGGAACCCCAATCTTCATAGTTATGTTTAATTCTTTCCAATAAGTCCCACTTGAATTCAATAGTCTTGAGCATATAAGAACCAGCACAGGAAGTATCGAGCATGGTGCGACCATTGAGAGAAAGCCGAACATAAATTTTTTTAATAATCATTTCTCTTGAGAGCTCATGATTGGGGCATGAATATAACATTGACTTAAGCCTCCCCCAAGCTTGAGCGATACTTTCCCCTTCGCGAGGCCAGAAATTATATATATAATCACGATCACGATGAACAACATGCATAGGATAGAACTTCTGGTGAAATTCCAATTTCAATCGTTTATAATCCCAAGATCCCGTATCATCACATAGCCTATACCATGCCAATGCGTCTCCCTTCAAAGATAAAGGGAAGACCTTCCTCTTAACAACATCACCAGGCATACCTGCAAGCTTAAATAATCCATAAACTTCATCCACATAGATAAGGTGTAAATTGGGATGCAATGTTCCATCTCCTTCAAAGGGATTAGCTAGCAGTTTCTCTATCATACCCGAAGGAATTTCGAAGTAAACATTCTCAGTAGGTTCAGTAGGTTGAGGAGCAACTCTTTGCTCTACTGGCCAGGGCGAAGATGCCCCAAACAAGCGCCTCAAAGGATTAGTTTCCATAGTAACAAGTGACATTAAATTTCAGCACACTATATAAATATTTCCTTACCAAGTTCAACTCACCAAAGGCGCCTCTCTCCCCGGCAACGGCGCCAGAAAATAGTCTTGATGACCCACAAGTATAGGGGATCTACCGCACTCCTTTCGATAAGTAAGAGTGTCGAACCCAATGAGGAGCAGAAGGAAATGACAAGCGGCTTTAAGTAAGGTATTCTCTGCAAGCACTGAAATTCTAGGTAACAGATAGTTTTGTGATAAGATAATTTATAATGGGTAACAAGCAATGAAAGTAAATAAAGTGCAGCAAGGTGGCCCAATCCTTTTTGTAGCAAAGGACAAGCCTGGACAAGCTCTTATAATGAGAAAAGCGCTCCCGAGGACACATGGGAATTATCGTCAAGCTAGTTTTCATCACGCTCATATGATTCGCGTTTGTTACTTTGATAATTTGATATGTGGGTGGACCGGTGCTTGGGTGTTGTCCTTTCTTGGACAAGCATCCCACTTATGATTAACCCCTATTGCAAGCATCCGCAACTACAAAAGTAGTAATAAGGTAAACCTAACCATAGCATGAAACAACAGGATCCAAATTAGCCCCTTACGAAGCAGCGCATAAACTAGGGTTTAAGCTTCTGTCACTCTAGCAACCCAACATCTACTTATTACTTCCCAATGCCTTCCTCTAGGCCCAAATAATGGTGAACTGCCATGTAGTCGACATTCACATAACACCACTAGAGGAGAGACAACATACATCTCATAAAAATATCAAACGAATACGAAGTTCACATGACTACTAATAGAAAGACTTCACCCATGTCCTCAGGAACAAACGTAACTACTCACAAAGCATATTCATGTTCATAATAAGAGGAGTATTGATATGCATTAAGGATCTGAACATATGATCTTCCACCGGATAAACGAATTAGCATCAACTACAAGGAGTAATCTGAAGGAAATATGCCCTAGAGGCAATAATAAAGTTATTATTTATTTCCTCATATCATGATAAATGTTTATTATTCATGCTAGAATTGTATTAACCGGAAACATGATACATGTGTGAATACATAGACAAACATATAGTCACTAGTATGTCTCTACTTGACTAGCTCATTAATCAAAGATGGTTATGTTTCCTGACCATAGACATGTGTTGTCATTTGATTAATGGGATCACATCATTAGGAGAATGATGTGATTGACATGACCCATCCGTTAGCTTAGCACTTGATCGTTTAGTATTACGCTATTCTGTCTTCATGACTTATACATGCTCCTGTAACTATGAGAATTATGCAACTCCGTTTACGGAGGAACACTTTAGGTACTACCAAGCGTCACAATGTGGCTGGGTGATTATAAAGGAGTACTACTGGTGTCTCCAAAGGTACATGTTGAGTTGGCGTATTTCGAGATTAGGTTTTGTCACTCGATTGTCGGAGAGGTATCTCGGGCCCTCTCGGTAATACTCATCACTTAAGCCTTGCAAGCATTATAACTAATGAGTTAGTTATGAGATGACGTATTCTGAGCGAGTAAAGAGACTTGCGAGTAACGAGATTGAACTAGGTATTGGATACCGAGCGATCAAATCTCGGGCAAGTAACTATACCGATGACAAAGGAACAACGTATGTTGTTATGCAGTTTGACCGATAAAGATCTTCGTAGAATATGTAGGAACCAATATGGGCATCGAGGTCCGCTATTGGTTATTGACCGAGAATGGTTTTAGGTCATTTCTACATAGTTCTCGAACCCGTGAGGGTCCGCACGCAACAACGTTTCGATGGCGGTTTTATTATGAGTTTATAAGTTTTGATGTACGAAGTTTGTTGAGTCCGGATGTGATTACGGACATGATGAGGAGTCTCGGAATGGTCGAGACATAAAGATTGATATATTGGAAGCCTATGTTTGGACATCGAATAGTTAGGATGAAATCGGCATTTTACCGAGTAGGGAGGTTACTGGAACCCCGGGGTTAATGGGCCTACATGGGCCAAGAGGAGAAGAGGGAAGGAGCGAGGAGGGGCGCGCCCCCTCCTAGTCCAAATAGGACAAGGGAAGGGGGCCCCCCTTCCTTCCCTCTTCCTCCTCTTCCCCTTCTCCTACTCCTACTTGGAAAGAGGGAGTCCTACTCGGTGGGAGTAGGACTCCCCCCCTTGGCGCGCCCTCTAGGCCGGCCGCCTCCTCCCCCTTGGCTCCTTTATATACGGGGGCAAGGGGCACCCTAGGACACACAAGTTGATCTACGGATCGTTCCTTAACCGTGTGCGGTGCCCCCTTCCACCATATTCCACCTCGGTCATATCTCGCGGAATTTAGGCGAAGCCCTGTGCCGGTAGAACATCATCATCGTCACCACGCCGTCGTGCTGATGGAACTCATCTCCGGAGCCTTTGCTGGATCGGAGGGCCGAAGATCGTCATCGAGCTGAACGTGTGCTGAACTCGGAGGCCCCGTACGTTCGGTGCTTGGATCGGTCGGATCGTGAAGACGTACGACTACCTCAACCGTGTTGTGCTGACGCTTCCGCTTACGGTCTACGAGGGTACGTGGATGAACACTCTCCCCTCTCGTTGCTATATCATCACCATGATCTTGCGTGTGCGTAGGAATTTTTTTGAAATTACTACGTTCCCCAACATAATCAACACTACTAGCAACCCACAGGTACCAATCTGAGGTTTGGATACAAAGATTGGATACAAGAGATGAACTAGGGTTTGAGAGGAGATGGTGCTAGTGAAGATGTTGATGGAGATTGACCCCTCCCAGTGAGAGGAATTGGTGATGACGATGGTGATGATTTCCCCCTCCCGGAGGGAAGTTTCCCCGGCAGAACAGCTCCATCGGAGCCCTAGATTGGTTCCGCCAAGGTTCCGCCTCGTGGCGGCGGAGTTTCATCCGTAAGCTTGCTTATGATTTTTCGAGGTAAAAGACTTCATATAGCGAAGATGGGCACGAGAGGGCCACCGAGGCCTGAGGCAGGCGCACCCAGTGGGGTGGGCATGCCCCACCCTCGTGGCAGGTGTGGGCCCCTCCGTACTTCTTTCGCTCAATAATTCTTGTTAATTCCAAAAATGACTTTCGTGGAGTTCCAGGACTTTTGGAGCTGTGCAGAATAGGTTTCCAATATTTGCTCCTTTTCCAGCCTAGAATCCCAGATGCCGGCATTCTCCCTCTTCATGTAAAACCTTGTAAAATAAGAGAGAATAGACATAAGTATTGTGACATAACGTGTAATAACATCCCATAATGCAATAAATATCGATATAAAAGCATGATGCAAAATGGACGTATCAACGCTCTGAGTTGTGAGCAGAGCGCCCACAACTGGGCTCACTACATGGAGGCCGGCGCCCGACAAATAGCCCTGGAGGCTATCGGGCACGCACGCGTTCGCGACGCCGAGTTTTACTACCAGCTCGTCAAGTGGGTTTCCCGCTTAGAAGCCGAAGCTTAGGTGGACCACGCCGGCATGGAAAGGGCCAACACGTGCGAGCAACGCGTCCTATCGCACCTCTGGCAAGTCCGAGGCGAGGCGGAGGACGTCGGTGCCAGCGTTTAGCATGTACCGCAGATGGCGGCCGGCATCGTCTAGTTAGCTAGGAGTAAGTTAGTACGTGTACGCTACTAGAGTATTAGTGGGAGTAGATAGTTAACTTGGCTATGATGGTTGTGAACGTGGAAGTTCAGTACTCTATATGTGGATCAAACCTGTTACTTTGCTCTGAATTTTAAACTTTCCTTTTGAACTATGGAATGGGCTGCTATTTTTTTAAATGGGTTGTATTTGTCCTCCACGGGTTTAGAGGCTGACTTGTGGGCCTACCAAGTTGATGCGTACACAATCAGGAGATGATTGTACGTGGTGAGGATGACAGCAGGGACCCGCCAAGGTCATGGCAGTACGCAAGTAAGTGCCTCCTTATTTCAAGCAAATAAAAAATTGGCTCCTCCTAATGGATTTCTGACATCTCGGTCCCATGCCATTGTCAACATAGTCAACAAACGAGAGAATTGCACAACAAGTGGCTGACACCAGGGACCCAGCAGCTCGCCTAGTTATTTTTGTTTTGGGTTAATTTGATAAATGCCACTCCAAATCTGGTGTTTCCGAGAAATGCCACTGCAATTTCCATACATTGAAAAATGCCATTTCATGCCATTTCCAGTGGCATTTTTCGAAGTCTGGAGTGGCGTTTTTCAAAGTTTGCAAAAATTGCAGTGGCGTTTTTCAATGTTTGCAAAAATTGTAGTGGCATTTTTCAAAGTTTAGAAATTGTAGTGGCATTTTTATGAATCGCCATAATTGGAGTGGCATTTATCTAATTTGTTTTTGACACGGAAGTAGGGTGTCAACTGGGCTGTGCGGGGCACTCTGGCCTGTCTAGACAGCCTTTCCTTTTATGTTTACCACAGACCAGCCCAATAGTTTTTTTTCTTTCTGAAAATGGCTAGCCCAGTTTTTTTGTGATTTGTCAAGTAAGTCGCTTTGTCAGGCCTGTTGGGCTGCAAATCTTTCAAGACGAGGAGAGCTTCATTCGGCCGACCGAGAAAATGGCCTATCAGTAATGAGAAATGGGTTGTACATTTTTAAAACACATCAAACCGGCAATTTGTTTCAAATTTCTTTTTTTCATTTCGAGATTCTAAATTGCATTGATTTTTATGCATGGACAATTTATTGGATTTTATATTGATATACATTTATTTTTAAAATCAGTTTGAATGTGACTCGAAATTTCGGGATTAAAAACAGTTTAGACTGCACAGACATATGCAAAATTTCGTATAATTTTTTAACTGTGGCCACAATATAAGCTGTAATTCTAACAAAAAGAATATGGGCTCCAAAAAACCCGTAAGAATTAGCAAATGGGCTGTAAATTATTAGAAATAATGGCAGATGGCCTGTATGCTGTTTTCCATAGATTTGAGGCTTTCATAAAAAAAAGTTGACGCACAAGTAGTGACTGTTGGATGTCCATCCAACGACCGTCGTGCTTCTTCAATCTCTGCTCTTCCTGCTCCAGCCGCTCAAATAAGCGCCGGCGGGACTGCCTCCTCCCTCCTCCCCGCGGCCGGCTGTGCTGCCGTGCAGGCCTCACCGCCCCACCGTACTCCCATCGCTGACCTAGCCATCCCTCTACTCACCCACACCTGCTGTTATTCTCCGGCGACGGCAGACGAACCAGTAAACCCTTGTACAGTCGTACTCCCCTCCGCGTGGGAAACAATTGCCGAGTCTTCCCTTGCTCCGTGTCGTTCCCTTCCTAGGCCTCGCCATCGTCCACTGCCTTGGTGCTCTCGGCGTGGCGTGGTCAACGACCAACATGCATCTGAAGTGGACCGTACGTGGAGAGGCTGGCAGCTGGGTCCATGGCCGCACGCAAGGAAATGCCTCCTTATTACACGCAAAATAATGATTCCTCCACCTAACATCTCGGACCCACCGAAAGGGCCTCTGTATTTTGCAAAAAAAACATTACCGCCGCTGACAACTCGGACCCACCAACTATATCTTTGCACGCAAGGAAGTGCCTCCTTATTATGCACAAAAAAATGAATACCCCCTGCTAGCTGGGACCCAGTATAGTGGGCCTACTAAGTTGATGGGGACGGAGGGCTTTGTCAACTTAGTCAATATGCACGATTCTAGCTCCAGTGATTGTACGATGTCCGTCCAACGGCCATAGCGCTTCTTCAACCTCTGGTCTTCTTGCTCCAGCCGCCCAAAGCAGCGCCGGTCGTGTCGCCTGCTCCTGCCTCCCATGGCCGGCTGTGCTGCCGTGGAAGCCTCACCGCCCCATACTACTCCCACCGTTGGCCAGGCCATCCCTCCACTCACCCACACCCCCTGTTATTCTGCGGCGACGGCAGCCTCACACCGCAGCCGAACCAATGAACCCTCGTACTCCTCTCCGCGTGGGCATCCACTAACACGTCTTTCCCGGCTCCGGGTCGTCCCCTTCCTAGGCCTCGCCATCGTCCACCGCCGTGATGCTCTCGGTGCGGCGTGGTCAATGTGGTCAACGACCGACTTCCATCAAAAGAGTACTGTACGTGAAGAGACTAACAGCTGGGTCCATGACAGCCGCAAGGAAGTGCCTCCTTATTACGTAGAAAATAATTATTCCTCCACCTGATAGCAGGGACCCACCGGACGGGCCACCGTATTTCGCAAAAAAAATGTTTCCCCCTGACTTCTGGGACCCACCGGACTGGCCACCGTAGTTCGTGAAAAAAAGTTCCCCCCGCTGTTAGCTCGGACCCAGCGGAAGTGCCTCCTTATTACGCACAAAAAAATGAATACCCCCCTGCTAGCTGGGACCCACCTTTGTGGGAGGCTGACTTGTGGGCCTACTAAGTTGACTGGGACGGAGGGCTTTGTCAACTTAGTCAATATGAACGATTCTAGCTCCAGTGACCGTACGATGTCCATCCAACGACCGTAGTGCTTCTTCAACCTCTGGTCTTCTTGCTCCAGCCGCCCAAAGCAACGCCGTTCGTGCCGCATGCTCCTGCCTCCCGTGGCCGGCTGTGATGCCGCGGAGGCCTCACCGCCCCCATACTACTCCCACCGTTAGCCAGGCCATCCCTCTACTCACCCACACCTCCTGTTATTCTGTGGCGACGGCAGCCTCACACGGCATCCGAACCAGTGAACCCTCATACACCTCTACACATGGGCATCCACTGTCGCGTCTTCCCCGGCTCCGTGTCGTCCCCTTCCTAGGCCTCGCCGTCGTCCATCGCCCCGGTGCTCTCAGCGCGACATGGTCAACATGGTCAAGGAACGACTTCCATCGGAAGAGTATTGTACATTGATAGGCTGACATCTGGGTCCAGGGCAGCTGCAAGGAATTGGCTCCTTATTACGCGGAAATAATGATTCCTCCACCTGACAGTAGGGACCCACCGGACGGGCCACTGTATTTCGTGAAAAAAAACATTTCCCCCCTGACTGCTGGGACCCATCAGCTACATCTTCGCACGCAAGGAAGTGCGTCCGGGCAAAAAAGAAAGAATGATTCGCCCCCAAAACTGCTAGGACCCACCAGCTACATCTTCGCACGCAAGGAAGTGCCTGACAGTCGGGACCCACCTGGTTGAAGCGTACGTAGTGTTGTCATTCTGGTCGCGAACGTGTATGTACATACTGGCCGATGTAGAGGCGTGCACGTGTCGTAGTAGAGGCGCGCACGTGTCGTAGTAGAGGCGCACGCGTAGCATGTACATGTACGTACAACGGCCAGGGTGCAAGAAAGTAAATACAGCCACATACATACATACGGGCGGGGTCTCGAACGCCTACTCGCGCATACGTACGGCCAGGGCTCGTGTACATGGTTGGGTCGGAACGGAGAAACATCCTCGTCGTCGTGTTCATGGGGAGCCAACCGGCTGGGTCAGAACGGAATACATCATCGTGATCATCAGGAGTGCTTGGACGCAACAACCGATGGAAACGAGGCCTGGCGTACCGCACAACGGAGGAAACGACCTTGTGTTCGACCGGCCACGTTCGAAACGGGATCATGTTCATTGGGAGGGGTCTGGCGTACCGCAAAACAGAGGAAACGGGCTTGTGTTGGACCTCCTACGGTCGAAATGGGGTCTTGTTGATCGGGAGGGGTGTGGTGTACCGCAAAACGGAGGAAACGGACTTGTGTTGGAGCGCTACGGTCGAAAGGGGGGTCCTGTTCATCG
Source organism: Aegilops speltoides (assembly GCA_021437245.1). Lineage (NCBI taxonomy): Eukaryota > Viridiplantae > Streptophyta > Magnoliopsida > Poales > Poaceae > Aegilops > Aegilops speltoides. The sequence goes on along the minus strand of CM038147.1, from coordinate 360,756,628 downwards.
GGAGGGGTGTGGCGTACCGCAAAACATGACTCCACGGGATACTGTTCATATCCACCGTCGACCTCCTCCAGCCTCCACGGGCTACTGTTCATCCACCGTCGACCTCCTCCAGCCTCCACCTGCGACTGTTCATCCACGGGCTCCTGTTCATCCAGCCTCCACCGTGCGCTACTCCACCGGCTACTATTCAACCAGCCCTCTCCATGGGCTCCTATTCAACCACCCCTCCACGGGCTACTGTTCATCCACCCCTCCACCGTCTACTGTTCATCCAGCACTCCACGGGGTCCTGTTCATCCAGCCCCAACCGGCTCGATCGATCGGGTCCTGTTCATCCAGAGGCAACACCACGGGTCTGTTCATCCACCCCACCGGGGCTGTTCATCCACCCCCCTACAACGCTCCTTTGTTCATCCGAGGCGGCATTGATCGGCTTGATTAGCGCGAGAGCGAAGAATTGCTTGATCGGGTTGATTAACAGCCATCGATCGATCGCTCGAGTTCGATAGCGTAGCTGCGGTCTGCAATCGCTTAGGTTCAGTAGGCGAACGCCTCGCTCGGGTTCAGTTAGAGCCCAATGCCTCGCACCCACACGCGTGCATGTACGAGAGAAACGCGCGAACCTCTGTGCATCGCTCAGCCCCGACCACCCACCATAACCGGGAATGCCCCGATATTTTCCTCGCCCTCGCCTCTACCACGTTTTTTTCCGTCATGGACGTCCCAAAGAATGTCATGCAGCTACGCCTCTGGCCCGCCCAGGACGAAAATCCCATTGTTTGTCATAGAAGTAGGAGCCCACCACATCTATTATGATACCGGGTTTTGTCACAATTATCATCATAGAAGTGTCACAAGTATGACAGAAAAAATTATGCGCTTTGAGAAAGTCCAATTAAGCGTCTTGATCTATCTCTATAGATATTGTGCCCAATATATAAGCAGCTTCACCGAGGTCTTTCATTGAAAAATTCTTATTTGAGTATCCTTTTATGCTATCCAGAAATTCTGTATTATTTCCAATCAACATTATGTCATCCACATATAATATTAGGAATGCTACAGAGCTCTCACTCACTTTCTTGTAAATACAGGCTTCTCCAAAAGTCTTTATAAAACCGTATGCTTTGATCACACTATGAAAGCGTATATTCCAACCCTGAGAGGCTTGCACCAGTCCATAAATGGATCTTTGAAGCTTCCACACTTTGTTAGCACCTTTAGGATCGACAAAACCATCTGGTTGTATCATATACAACTCTTCTTTAAGATATCCATTAAGGAATGCAGTTTTGACATCCATTTGCCAAATTTCATAATCGTAAAATGCGGCAATTGCTAACATGATTCAAACAGACTTAAGCATCGCTACAGGTGAGAAGGTCTCATCGTAGTCAACTCCTTGAACTTGTCGAAAACCTTTCGCAACAAGTCGAGCTTTGTAGATAGTAACATTACCGTCAGCGTCAGTCTTCTTCTTTGTAAGTGCATCTAGTGCCCCTTAGTGATTTTGGTGTATTGAAGACTTATAGGTTAAGGGACTAATGCGTTTTTGAGTGTACACAGGTCTATAAGTCTATGAGGAGTTTGATATTTCTGAGAGAAAGTCGACCCTAAAAATGAAGTTCTTGATTGAAGACTTTGATATTACGAAAACTTTACGAAGACTTTGAAAGTGAAGAAATTGGTGTGACCTTGAAGACTTGATATTCATTTGAGGAACATGAAGCGTGAAGACTTTTGTTTTCGTAGTTTCATTTTCTCGTTCTTGAGTCATAGGAAACACCGTCTTTGTTAAAGGGTCGAGAAATACTAAGGAAAAAATCCATGTGATGCTCAACTCAAAATCCTACACCTACCAATCCCTTGAGTGAAGCCATTGGAAATCTCATACTGATTCAGTCAATTTCTTGATGTGAGCGCAGTTCTTACAGTCACTGAGGACTTGTTTCGATCGAGAGTTAGGAATTCGCCAGTCTTGAATTGCCTACCGATGAGAACATGATATACAGAAGAATTTGAGAGTCAAATTTTCGGCCGTTCTTGTCTTCTTTGGCATGGCTGTCCCAAAATATCTTATCCACCTAACGGTCATATCAATGAAGGGCGTTTATGTCTTATCATGTCGGGCTGCTCCCTAGGCTATAAATAGCCGCCCCCTACAACCACTAGCTGGTTGGCTGCTCCGAGAGAACTTGACACTTGTCATTTGAGAGCAACCCATCCTCCAAGGATTTTGAGCGAAAATCATCGAGTGAGGATGTAACGCCCTCGATGCAGCTATATCTCCCACGTGTCGAAGCACGACTTAGAGGCATAACCGCATTGAAAGCAATGTCGCAAGTGAGATAATCTTCACACAACCCATGTAATACATAAGGGAAAAAGATACATAGTTGGCTTACAATCGCCACTTCACACAAATACATGAATAAAGCATTACATTATCCAGATACAATCAAGGTCCGACTACGGAACCAAAATAGAAGAAGAACCCCAAATGCGACAAACGGTCCCCGATCGACCCCAACTGGGCTCCACTACTGAACAACTAGAACGAAACAACACAAAGGGCAAGATCTTCATCGAGCTTCTCCTTGAGCTTGGTTGCGTCACACCTTTCGATAACATAGGCACCGCAAACTGGTTTTGGAAGTATCACGGTGAGCCACGAGGACTCAACAATCCCATTACCATGGGTATCAAGACTATCAAAGCTTAATGGGAAAGGAAGGGGTAAAGTGGTGAGGTTGCAGCAGTGGCTAAGCAAGTATGGTGGCTAACCAAGCGCAAATAAGAGCGAGAAGAGAACAAGCGGAGCAGTCGTGAAGCTAGCAATGATCAAGAGGTGATCTGAACACCTACTTCGTCAAGCATAACACAGAACCGTGTTCACTTCCGGACTCCGCCGAGAAGAGACCATCACGGCTACACACTCGGTTGATGCGTTTTAATTGGATCAAGTGTCAAGTTGTCTACAACCGGACATTAACAAATTCCCATCGCCACATAACCGGGCACGGCTCTCGAAAGTTTATACCTGCAGGGTGTCCCAACTTAGCCCATGACAAGCTCTCGCGATCATCGAAGGAATAAACCTTCACCCGAACACTCGATCAGACTCGGTATCCGGTACATCAAGACATTTCGACAATGGTAAAACAAGACCAGCAAAGCCTCCCGGCGTGCCGACATCTGATAGTAGCAGCAGCGTATCTCGTCTCGAGCCACGACCGGATGAGCAATCCATACAACTAAAACCAGACCTCAAGTTTCCCGAGGGGCGCAAAGGGCTCTAGTTTGGACCAACACTTAGACAAGCATTGGCCGGGGGCTGAATAAAGATGACCCTTGGGTTAATTACTCCCAAGGGAAAAGTAGGTGGTGGTGAGGAAATGGTAAAAGGCAATGTTGGGCCTTCTTTGGACAAGTTTTATTCAAAGCGAACTGTCAAGGGGTCCCATAAATCACCCGACCAGCGTAAGGGGCGCAAAATCCGGGAACATAACACGGTATGGCGGAAACTAGGCGGCAAGAGTGGAACAAAACACCGGGCATAAGGCCGAGCCTTCCACCCTTTACCAAGTATATAGATGCATTAATAATATAAGAGATATTGTGATATCCCAACATAAACCACATCCACCATGGAGCAATCTTCAACTTCACTGCAACTAGCAGCGCTATAAGAGGGCTGAGCAAAAGCGGTAACATAGCCAAACAACGGTTTGCATAGGAATGGTGTCAAAGGTTAGAGGTTCATGGCAATATGGGATGGCTGGACAAGCAGATAATGGGTGGCGCGACATAGCGAAAAAACGAGGCAACTAGCATAGCAATGATAGTAGTGAGATCGAGGTAGCGGTCATCTTGCACGAAATCCCGCAAGGAAGAAGAACGAGTCCATGAGGAAGACAAGCGGACGTGGTCGAGCGAATCCTCACAACTCCGGAGCGAAACCGAAGCTAACGAGAGAAGCAACCGGAAAGAAGCAAACAACATAGTAAACACACGAGCATAATCATGGCATGATGCGCAGACAAATATGATGCATGTCCGATTTAATGAGGCATGGCATGGCATGGCAAAGTGCAACAAACAACACTACAAATTAAGTGGAGCTCAATATGCAACGAGTTGCATATTGACGGAACACCACATACAATTATTTAGTTTGATCTCGTTTAGGCTACTCAACAATATTAAATGTTGTTAAACATGGCAAGGGGTGAAGCATATGAAAACTACCTAGCTAGGCAATTTTAAATGAGGCCGGAAACAACAAACAACAATTCCGGAAAATCCTCATGTGCATATTTTAGATTTGGTACTGTTCTGCCCTAAACACAATTTTAAAGTTGTTGAACAGGAAAATAAAGTGGACCATGTTAATCTAGGTATTTTTCCACCCCATTTACATATAAAGTTTATTTAATTCGGAGTTACGGTTAAATAGTTATGAATTAAATCATTTTAGCATGGCAATTTAGCAAATTAACACAAACAGCATTTTAAACATTTTAAACATGGATGAAAATGGCATATTATGAAACTAGATGAAATTCTAATCATTTTACATATATAAATTATTTTAAACCGATGCACCGTTTGTGAGTTATTAAATGCATGATCATGAAGGGTTTTTACGCAAAACTGGTAAATCACGGGATAATAGGAAAAATTAGCGAGAACGGAAGAAAAAAAACTACTACAGGCGAAACTGTTGGCTGGCCCATGAAAAAAAAAAAAAACAAAGGAGGGCTGGGGTGGCCTCACCCAGGCTTCGCCCAGAAGCGGAGGAGGCCAGCGGGCCGAGGAGGTGGGCAACGGGCTGGATCTGGGCAGACGGACGAGTCGGATCGGGCTCCTCCGATCCCCACGACGACAACAGCAGCCTTGATCGCCGGATCCGGCGGCGGCGGCCTCTCGCCGGATCCTGCGAGGGGCGGCGAAGGGCAATGGCGGCAGGTCGCAGGGCTCGGAGCAGGCCGGCAGCGCGACGGAGGAGGCAGCAGGTGGCAGCTTGCAGACGGACAACAAGGTGGGTAGCGAGCAAAAGCGGCGGCGCTTCGCCGGCCCAGCTGAACCGGGCGGAGATCCGGCGGAGGGCAAGCGCGGCGTGCTCGGTCGCCGGAGTTAGTCGCCAGCGGCAGCGCTGGCGGTGGGCGAAGCGAAAGCAGCTTCGCGCGAAACACGGAGCGGGCAGCGCACTCCGGTGAAACGCAGACGAAGCGAAGCGCGGAGGCGGGCAGCCTTGATCAGCGGATGGGCTCCATGAGCCTGGCGGCGCGAGACACGTGGCGGACGGGGATTAGCTGCGGGCGGCGGCGGCGATGGCGTGTCGCGACGCGATTCGTCGGAGTGAGGTGGCGGCGAAGTGGGCGTGTCCGGCCGACAGGCGGACATGTCCGCGGCGGAGGAAAAATCTAGGGTTTGGGGATCATCAAGTGAAAAAGGAGGGAGGTCTATTTATAGATGGAGGAGCTAGGAGAGTCCAAATGAGGTGCGGTTTTGGCCCGCGATCGTGATCGAACGACCGAGAGCATGGAGGGAGTTTGGTGGGTTTTGGGCCACTTTGAAAGGGGTGTTGGGCTGAAACAAAGAGGGCTTTGCGGTTACCGGTTAACCGTTGGAGTACCAAACGACCTCCAAATTGCACGAAACTTGACAGGCGGTCTACGGTGCTATACCAAGGCCGCTTGGCAAACCTCGAACCATTCGAGAAAGTTTAACACCCGCTTTACTAAAAAAGAGAAGAGGGGACGCCGTATGACATAGGAGTGCCGGATAGCAAAACGGACAACGGGGAAAAGGCTCGGATGCATGAGACGAACATGTATGCAAATGCGATGCACATGATGACTTGATATGAAATGCAGATGATGACATGATATGATGCAACACGCAAGCGAAAGACAAGGCAACGACAACGAATAACTGGCAGACACCTGGCGCATCGGATCCGGGGTGTTACAACACTCCACCACTACGAGAGGATTTCTTCCCGAGATCTAGGATGGCACCGGAGGGAAAACGGAAGAGGAAGAGAAGAGGTAAAACTAAGTTGCTTCTTTGACCAATGAGTGAAACCATGAACCTTGAGAGGTTTAGCAATTTAAAAGAAAGAGTACAACAGAGATGAACGAGATTGCAAACAATTCGGTAGAAAAGAGGAACAATGAGAATTACGAGAATTTGAAGGTTGAAAGACATGAATCAAGAGTTTAATGGACAAGATAGAATTCGATACCACTCCGGTTAAAACAAGATAAGAGAGGAAGAATGATGGCAGCACTCCGGTTGAACATGGAAGGAATTGAACATGAGCTTGACAAGATGAAATTATACTTGATGAAATCAACTACACACTGCCTCCAGAACTATTGAAAGAATGGCATAAAGGGTAAGAAGGATTTCAGACAGCACTCTGGTAGAAAAGAGAAGAAAACTTGATAAGATGAAAAGAACTTGAAGAGATGACACAACACTCCGGTTAAATGGATAAGCAAGAAAAGAACATGATCTCCAAAATGATATAATGGGTCAAAGAAAAACATCACAACGCCTCCGTAACGAAAGAATAGAAGATAGATCATAGGAATAACAGAATGTAGGAGAAAATGCCAACTTCTGTCACAAATGAGCTTGGAAATCCTCCTTGCAAGAAGGTTAGAATAGAGTTGTTGGAAAATCAACAACGAAAAGAATAAGCTTGTAGTGGGCTTATGAAAACATCTCAACACTATGAGGTGACAACCGGCCACTAACGGAAACAATTGCTTGCTTGAGATCAACAAAGAGATGAAAACTGCTTCACCAAGATGATAGAGAGACAACTTGGATCATAGATAAACACCACAAATAGCAACATTCCTTAGAGAAGGCTTTAGGTGAAATCTAAACCAAGATAACTCCAACGAAGAAGTTGATTGGTCGAAAAGATCTCTTGAACGAAGAGAAAGTGATGGATTTAAAAAACCTCATTCTTGACAACATATGAATCATGAAACATTAATGGAAATTGTCAAGAATGATATAACACCGCCTCAAAACATAAGGTAGAAAGAATTGCACTTCGAAATGCAAGATGAAGAATGCTTGAACTCCTCAAAACAAAACATGTGTTAAGCACCATGTTTATTTTAGAGTATAGCTTGGCGGATCATAACTTCGAGAGAAATCTTGAAGAACAATTGAAGAATGAAAAGAATCCTTGATGAACCACCATGTAGAGCCTCCATGAAGAACTCCGGTAAACAAAAGGAATGAAAAGAAAGAGGAATTGAAAACACAAGGTGAATCCTTGCAATGATTTAGATGGATCTTCGTGATAACTAGAGCTTGGAACTCCGGGAAAAGAAAAGATGAAACAACTGAAACCGAGAATTTATTCATCATGAACAAACTCCGAAAGAAGGAATTAATCACTTGGATGAACAAGAATAAGAATTATGTTATGCTTATCCTTCACCAATTAAATTGATGACAATCAACGGATTTGGCATACTACTTATTCTCGTAGAAACGATTAATAGAGATATAGCGCAAACTTGAGAAGGTATTGATGGAATCGCCGGTGGGATTGAAAAGAACGAATGAATTGATATGATAACGAAAGAGGTGAAATCTTGAACGAACCACCGTAAGAATTGAAAATGAACGAAGAAAAGACACAATTCACCGGGAAGAATTGGAAAACGAATGAAGATATTTGAGGTGATTTAGATACATGAGAACGAGGAGAACATGAACTGATTAGAGGATATTTGAACGAATCACCGGTAAGATTTGGAGAATGATAGCTACAAGCTGAGAATGACGAATTATGACATGATGGCCTTCGGAAGAACGAAATGGAAACAACTCATGAAATGCTCCGGACGGGTGAAAAAGATTCTCACAATCGAAAACAATTATGAGAGGATGGCAACAAGCTAGCACCACGCATCTTGAAGAGAATAGAGCAAGATTAAAGAGAAACTCTTCTTCGGTCTTCAAATGTTGAGAATGATGATGAAAACCACCATGAATTGTTGAGATACTCCGGGAGAATTAAAAGAGGAAAGGTTGAGCCAAAGATGAAAAGAATTTGAAAGCGATCTTGGAGAAGGCAAGTGACTGATGAAAATTCATTCTTACGTCAAAATCCGAAAAGAATTTGAGAATGGCTCCGGAATAATTAGAAGAGTCAGGTAAGATCCTGGGAAAAGACCTGTGGGTTAGGGCCCACTCAAAAAAAACACCGTTGAAATGATTTAAAAGAGATGTTACACCGGTTGAATTAAATGACTTGAATGAGATACCAATCTCGAAAGAGCTTGAACGAATGCAGAGTGGAAACACGAATCTTCGAGATATCTTGAGCACTCCGGAATAACAAATAGCGAGAAGTAGAATGATAATGAGGTGCACCGGTATGAGAAGACATTGAAATGAGGAAAAAGATATGATCAACAAAACTTGACTTGAATCCACCGGAGAAGAGAAAGGAATGAGGAATGACGAACTAGTAGAACATCTTCTTGAGAACCACCGGGTAAGAACATTGATGGAAAAGAATGGAGAAAACTTCATGTGAATAAATGGATACTTGAATAAGAAATCTGTCCTTGAGGAAAAAGGGTGGGTGGGCGGGAAAAACAAAGGCAACTTGGAGATGGATGAAACAAACACCGTTGAGAAGAAATGATAATTGGTCTTGCTGATGTTGACGTGATTGGATCCACTTGAAGAGAAGCACGTCGGTTGAAAAGGATTGACATGACAATCTCGATTGTCGAGAAGGATTGGTATTCACATCGGAGTATGAGAACACCATTTCGGAAAGGTATGGAATCAACACTTGGCATTGAAGCAACTCGAATACCACAACTCAAAACAAAAACAAAGGACTGGCTTGCAGAATAAGCCGGAACAAACATATGATAGAGATTTCGTCCAGAAGTTTTAAGTGGTGGGGCCTACAGGCTCAATCGTACAGCACCATCATGTACAAGGCAAGTGCACATGACATCTGAAGCGTCCCAGTCGGCATAGCCAAGGACTCTTTAAGACACAACGAGACCATTTGTAAAACCAACCGTGAATAGGCGGACCACTAGGCGTCGAACCCCAATTTCATATCATACATCCGTCGGAAAGATATCCTAAGAGCTACTTGAATTCCCACCTATAAACTCCGAAACTTTCCGGTTATGCAATCGGTGTTGGGGATCTGAGGGAGCAATATATCTCACCCAAACTAACAATCCCTACATCCAATTGTATCCATCCGTCAACACATAACCAAGAAACCTTGAAATCGTCTACCTCAACCTTGAAAAGCATCCATTATACAAGTCATGGCAATACTCCGTACTCACCTCGATCTTTGGGTTAGCGGGGTTATCTCACCAACAAGCGCATAAAAGAGATTTTCGATGTCGGCGTACTAAACTCGGGTATTCGAGCTGCAACGATAAAATTATGACGACAACACCTCGGAGCTCAACTCCCCGGGACACTGCCACAACCCCTAAATGACAGGAGGCACCAAGACAATGTTGTCATCATAAGAATATCGGAGCGATCCCAAGATACCCGCGTGATCCTAAAAAAAAATTTAGTGAAATTTGAGAAGAGAAGAGTCAAAACTCTACGTCAGGATACCTCACCAGAAGGTCGAAGGGACTGGGGAGTAAAAAGAATTCCTAACTCTCCGATATATAATTCCTAAATGACTCAAAACATTTTTCTAGACACAACTCGGCCACTAAAAATGATCAAGCAGTGGGGGCTCCTAAGGTCGGGGCTGGCTCTGATTACCAACTTGTAACGCCCTCGATGCGGCTATATCTCCCACGTGTCGAAGCACGACTTAGAGGCATAACCGCATTGAAAGCAATGTCGCAAGTGAGATAATCTTCACACAACCCATGTAATACATAAGGGAAAAAGATACATAGTTGGCTTACAATCGCCACTTCACACAAATACATGAATAAAGCATTACATTATCCAGATACAATCAAGGTCCGACTACGGAACCAAAATAGAAGAAGAACCCCAAATCGATAAAGCGGTCCCCGATCGACCCCAAGCTGGGCTCCACTCTTGAACAACTAGAGCGAAACAACACAAAGGGCAAGATCTTCATCGAGCTTCTCCTTGAGCTTGGTTGCGCCACACCTTTCGATAACATAGGCACTGCAAACTGGTTTTGGAAGTATCTGGTGAGCCACGAGGACTCAGCAATCCCATTACCATGGGTATCAAGACTAGCAAAGCTTAATGGGAAAGGAAGGGGTAAAGTGGTGAGGTTGCGGCAATGGCTAAGCAAGTATGGTGGCTAACCAGCGCAAATAAGGCGAGAAGAGAACAAGCGGAGCAGTCGTGAAGCTAGCAATGATCAAGAGGTGATCACGAACACCTACTTCGTCAAGCATAACACAAGAACCGTGTTCACTTCCGGACTCCGCGAGAAGAGACCATCACGACTACACACTCGGTTGATGCGTTTTAATTCGGATCAAGTGTCAAGTTGTCTACAACGGACATTAACAAATTCCCATCGCCACATAACCGCAGGGCACGGCTCTCGAAAGTTTATACCTGCGGGGTGTCCCAACAGCCCATGACAAGCTCTCGCGATCATCGAAGGAATAAACCTTCACCCGAACACTCCGATCGGACTCGGTATCCGGTACATCAAGACATTTCGACAATGGTAAAACAAGACCAGCAAAGCCTCGGCGTGCCGACATCCCGATATTAGCAGCGTATCTCGTCTCAGGCCACGACCGGATGAGCAATCCGTACAACTAAAACCAGACCTCAAGTTTCCCTGAAGGGGCGCTGCAAAGGGCTCTAGTTTGGACCAACACTTAGACAAGCATTGGCCCGGGGGGGCTGAATAAAAGATGACCCTTGGGTTAATTACTCCCAAGGGAAAAGTAGGTGGTGGTGAGGCAAATGGTAAAAGGCAATGTTGGGCCTTCTTTGGACAAGTTTTATTCAAAGCGAACTGTCAAGGGGTCCCATAAATCACCCGACAGCGTAAGGGACGCAAAATCCGGGAACATAACACGGTATGGCGGAAACTAGAGGCGGCAAGAGTGGAACAAAACACGGGCATAAGGCCGAGCCTTCCACCCTTTACCAAGTATATAGATGCATTAATAATATAAGAGATATTGTGATATCCCAACATAAACCCCATCCACCATGGAGCAATCTTCAACTTCACACGCAACTAGCAACGCTATAAGAGGGGCTGAGCAAAAGCGGTAACATAGCCAAACAACGGTTTGCATAGGAATGGTGTCAAAGGTTAGAGGTTCATGGCAATATGGATGGCTGGACAAACAGATAATGGGTGGCGCATGACATAGCGAAAAAACGAGGCAACTAGCATAGCAATGATAGTAGTGAGATCCAGGGTAGCGGTCATCTTGCACGAAATCCCGCAAGGAAGAAGAACGAGTCCATGAGGAAGACAAGCGGACGTAGTCGAGCGAATCCTCACAACTCCGAACGAAACCGAAGCTAACGAGAGAGCAACCGGAAAGAAGCAAACAACATAGTAAACACACGAGCATAATCATGGCATGATGCATGAGACAAATATGATGCATGTCCGGTTTAATGAGGCATGGCATGGCATGGCAAAGTCAACAAACAACACTACAAATTAAGTGGAGCTCAATATGCAGCGAGTTGCATATTGATGAACACCACATACAATTATTTAGTTTGATCTCGTTTAGGCTACTCAACAATATTAAATGTTGTTAAACATGGCAAGGGGTGAAGCATATGAAAACTACCTAGCTAGGCAATTTTAAATGAGGTAGGAAACAACAAACAACAATTAGGAAAATCCTCATGTGCATATTTTAGATTTGGTACTGTTCTGCCTAAACACAATTTTAAAGTTGTTGAACAGGAAAATAAAGTGGACCATGTTAATCTAGGTATTTTTCCACCCCATTTACATATAAAGTTTATTTAATTCGGAGTTACGGTTAAATAGTTATGAATTAAATCATTTTAGCATGGCAATTTAGCAAATTAACACAAACAGCATTCTAAACATTTTAAACATGGATGAAAATGGCATATTATGAAACTAGATGAAATTCTAATCATTTTACATATATAAATTATTTTAAACCGATGCACCGTTTGTGAGTTATTAAATGCATGATCATGAAGGGTTTTTCTGCAAAACTGGTAAATCACAGGATAATAGGAAAAATTCGCAGAACGGAAGAAAAAAAACTACTCTGGGCCGAAACTGTTGGCTGGCCCAACAGAAAAGAAAAAAAGATAAAAAAACAAACAAAGGAGGGGGCTGGGGGTGGCCTCACCCACGGGCTTCGGCCCAGGAAGCGGAGGAGGCCAGGCGGGCCGAGGGAGGTGGGCAACCGGGCCTGGATCTGGGCAGACGGACGAAGCGGATCGGGCTCCTCCCGATCCCGCCACGACGACGACAGCAGCCTTGATCGCCGGATCCGGCGAGGCAGCGGCCTCGCCGGATCCTGCGGCGGCGGCGAACGGGCACGAGGCGGCAGGTCAGACGGGCTCGGAGCGCACCGACAGCGACGGAGGAGGCGCAGGCAGCAGCAGTGCGGGACAGACGGCAAGGTGGCGAGGCAAGGCGGCGGCTTCATGGCGCTGGCTGAACCGGGCGGAGATCCGGCGGAGGGCGGCGGCGTGCTCGGTCGCCGGAGTTAGTCGCCGGCGGCAGCCTTGAAAGCGGCGGAGGCGAAGCGAGCAGCTTCGAGGCGCGGGCACGGAGGCGGGCAGCGCCTCCGGCGAGGCACAGACGAGCGAAGCGCGGAGGGCCGCGCTTGGTCAGCGGATGGGCTCCGGGCCCACGGCGGCGCGAGGACACGTGGCGGACGGGATTGGCTGCGGCGGCGGCGGCGATGGCGATGTCGCGACGCGATTCGTCGGAGTGAGGTGGCGGCGAAGTGGGCGTGTCGGCCGACAGGCGGACATGTCCGTGGATGGAGGAAAAATCTAGGGTTTCGGGGATCATCAAGTGAAAAAAGGAGGAGGTCTATTTATAGATGGAGGGAGCTAGGAGAGTCCAAATGAGGTGCGGTTTTGCCACGCGATCGTGATCGAACGACCGAGAGCATGGAGGGAGTTTGGTGGGTTTTGGGCCACTTTGGAAGGGTGTTGGGCTGAAACAAAGAGGGCTTTGCGGTTACCGGTTAACCGTTGGAGTATAACGACCTCCAAATTGCCTGAAACTTGACAAGGCGGTCTACGGTGCTATACCAAGGCAGCTTGGCAAACCTCGAACCATTCAAGAAAGTTTAACACCCGCATACTAAAAGAGAGAAGAGGGGCGGCGGATGACATAGGAGTGCTTGGGATAGCAAAACGGACAACGGGGAAAAGGCTCGGATGCATGAGACGAACATGTATGCAAATGCGATGCACATGATGACTTGATATGAAATGCAGATGATGACATGATATGATGCAACACGCAAGCGAAAGACAAGGCAATGACAACGAATAACTGGTAGACACCTGGCGCATCGGATCCGGGGTGTTACAGAGGAAAATCCCAAAACCAAACCCCCACAAACCCAAAGTGATTGAGCATCACTGAAGAAATTGATCCTGCGTGGATCCGACGCTTATTACTTTGAAGACTGTGCTTCTTCCAGACGGTTAGGCGTCAAGGTCTAGAGCATCCAAGAGGAATTGTGGATCACCGAGTGACCAAGTCTGTGAAGGTTTGGAAGTCACCTGAAGACTTACCACAGTGATTGGGACGAGGTCTGCGTGGCCTTAGTTCATGGAGAATCTGGTGAGGACTGGGTGTCTGAGCTGCGTGCTTAGTGGTGGGTGTGCAGGACTGCGTGTCCTCGAGTTTAAATACTCGGCCGCTCAACCGGGCGTACAAGCGAGACAACAGTTGGAACTGGTTTACCAAATCATTGTCTTCACCAACTAAGCTGGTTCTATTTCCTCAACCCTTTCATTTCCTCATTCTTGTGTTGAGTGTTTGTTCATATCGTGCTTGAAGACTTTGGTGAAGACTTTCTCAAATTCCTCAGTTCAATTTCTTGATCATTTGTCTTCATCTTGTGTTATCCTGTGATTACGCTTTACGTACTCTGTGCTAGTCCTCATTTCATCATGATGACCATGCTTGTATTCTGTTATGCTTACTTCGAGTACTTATTCATTGCAAGTAGTTCTTCGCTAAGGAATTTCCTCATCGACAAATTCCTCGATGAAGAATTCATAAAATCGCCTATTCACCCCCTCTAGTCGATATAACGACTTTCAATTGGTATCAAAGCGAGGTACTCCTTGTTACGTGTGATTTTGGTTTAACCTTTGGAGTTTTAGTTATGTCGACCGCGGTATGAAGAAAGTGACATGCCCTATCTTTGACGGTCATGATTATCCCAAGTGGAAGGCCATGATGAGAAGCGCCTCATGGTAATGAACAATGAGCTGTGGACCGTCACTTGAGATTGGTCTTCTTGATCTATGCAAGATGGCGACGCTGATGATATTCGCAAGTACACTCGACTTGACATCATGGCGAAGGATATCATCATTCTCGCCTATCCAGAGATCAATTCGCGCATTATGCATCTTGGAAATTGAAGCTTATCGGGACCGAATCTCGATGTCTATGAAGGTCATCGAACCCGTCATGATCCTGGTTTGAGGACTTCAAGGAATCTCTCAAAGCGATGACTTTCGAGCGGAATCATCATCTTACGCATCATGTCTCATGGCAAGCGGTCTTTGAGGTAACGAATGCTCCTCATCCGAGTTTTGTGACGATGAATCATTAATGATGAATCGATAATGATGAATCGATGATGATATTGAATCTTGTTATACCAAACTTGTTTGCATTGCCACTAAACAACAAAGCGGCTTTGGAACAAGTTCAAAACATGCTAGACAAAAGTGATGATATGTTGCGTAAAGAAATGGATCGATCAAAAGCATTGGGTGAATGTCTTCAGAGAATTCACTCCAAGTTTGACGCCCTTCAAGATCAACATAATACCCTCTTGACAGATCACGAGAAGCTTTCTTCTGAATCTCTTCAAAGAAAGGAAGATCTTGAAAAGCTAAGAGTGTGTTATGAAGATCTTCAGAAGGAGCGCGATTCATTACTAGCTTAACAAATCAGCGCTTCTCAGGAAGAATTTGTTCCTCCATGCTTAAAGTGCATTGAACGTGAATCTGCTAATTCTTCACCTGAATGTTCAAATGCTTCAACTGTTAAAAATTCTTCACTGCCTCTGCTATCACTAATTCCTCATCTCGGGACATTGCTAGTATCACTTGACAATGCGAAATTTGAAGGAATTGTACATGACGAGCATGTTTAAAATCCTCAAAGGGCATCAGACTCTTTGTGATGTGCTTAAAAGCAGATCCTCAACGAAACCCTAGGAAAGAGGGTATTGCCTTTGAGAGGAAACTTAATGCTAATGGAACATATTGGAAGCTTTGGCGGTACCCCAAAACCTCATGGGTTCTTTGCAAAGGGACCTCAAGTTGATCCATCTAACTTATCGGGCTTTACATGTGAATCTCCTCATTCTTTCGATGAGTCATTTGACTCAACTATAAACTGTTCAAAAATCAGAATGGTGAAGTATTTGCTAGATATGTTGGCACTAACTGCAGGAATGGTTCTCCTATGAAGAAAATCTGGGTTCCCAAGAAGTGCCTTGAAAGTCTTCAGGTGAATGTCCTCATGACACCACGTGTGAAGAACAGGAAACCCAGATCAAATTCTTCATATGGACCAAATTCTTCATATGGATCCAAGTCCTCATACGGACCAAATTCCTCATGTGGATCAAATTCCTCATATGATTATCATCGTGCTAACAACTCTCTCTCGCAGGGTAGAGCTAAGGGCTATGAATATGTGCATTATTCTTCAAACCATTATGTTCATAACTCCTCGAAGAATTTCTCTGCTTATTCATATGCTTACCCTAACCCCTCTTATGTGAAATGAAATGGTTTGGCCTCTATGCCACCATTCTCGTATGGTGCTCGCAGAGTGATGAACTCTTTGCCACCCCTTCAGATGTGGGTGGTGAAGAAAAGAACTAATCTCTTTTGTAGGTCAGGTCTCGGGCGTGCTTTAACGTCTGAAGAATTTCTTTGGGGACATGACGAAATTGCACGAAAGGGCCTTGAGCGAATCATGATGAAATGAACCTTCATTTCACACGTCCTAATCTTGCTATATCATTTCTTGCTTGATGAAATTCATCGATGAACTTGATATCATATTCTTCACCGATGAAGCATATGAGATTGTAAGCTACACTAATTCATCTACAGGATGATCAACCCAAAACTCTTGAATGGGCCCTCGATAGTGGATGTACGAATCACATTTGGTGACAAGAATCTATTGATGGATGCTCCTTATCACCGTCACATCTGAAGCATATCATCTTTCTTGACAAAGGCAAAAGTCGGTATTGGGTCTTGGTAAGGTTGCAATCTCTAAGGATAAACACATGGACAAAGTCATGCTTGTTGAGTCCTTAGGATACAACCTCATGTTAGTCTCAATGCTTTGTGATCTTGATATGGTTGTTGTCTTTGGCAAGTATCGCTATGTTGTGATTATGGAAGCTGACAATTCCAAAGTCTTCGAAGGCTTTAGGAGAGGAGATTTGTATATTGTTGATTTCTCTACAGAACCACAACCAGTCGTGTGTCTACTTGCAAAAGCTTCAGAAGGCTGGCTATGGCATCGACGACTTGGTCACGCAGGCATGAGGAATTTGCACACGCTTGCGAAGAAGAAGCATGTCATTGGCATTGAGAATGTCAAATCCCTCAAGGATCACTTATGCGGAGCTTGTGAAGCTGGAAAAATGACCAAGGCCAAGCATCCAGCGAAGACTATCATGACCACTACTCGTCCATTCGAATTGCTTCACATGGACCTCTTCGGACCTAATCATTACTCAGCAGTCACTACTGATGCATATCTATATGGTTTTGTCATTGTTGATGATTACTCTCGATATACATGGGTACACATTGTTACTTACAAGCATGAAGTGCAGGAAGTCTTCAAACGATTTTCCTCGATGGTTTCAACCAACTTTGGTGTGAAGATCAAGCACATCGAAGTGACAATGGGCCGAGTTCAAGAATTCGGTCTTGATGCCTATCTTGATGAACTTGGTATTACTCATGAGTTATCTGCTCCCTATACTCCTCGGCAAAATGGCGTCGTGGGGCGCAAGAACAGAACTCTTGTTGAGATGGCTCGCACTATGCTTGATGAATACAAAAGCGCCTCGGCGTTTTGGATTGATACAATTGATCTTGCGTGCCACATCATCAATAGAGTATATCTTAACAAATTCTTCAAGAAGGCGGCCTATGAACTCCTCAACGACAAGAAACCCAATGTGAGTTATTTCAAAGTCTTGATTGCTAAATGTTGGATTAGAGATCCTCACCACAATTCTAAATTTGCACCAAAAGCACATGAAGGTTTTATGCTTGGTTACGGAAGGACTACGCACACCTCTGAGTCTTCAACATTGTTCTACACAAGATTGTTGACCTTTGTAGATGTGCGGTTCGATGAAACTAATGGCGCCAAAGAGAGCACCTACCTACATGTTAGATGAACCAGCACCGAGGATTATATCAAGTTCAAGGCAAGCGAGGATGTCATTCCTCTTGAAGAATCTGCTTTGAAGAATTCATTCCAGTTCATGAAGAGCGTCGGTGATGCACTGAAGAAAATCTTGAAGAAAATCATCTTTGAAGAAAATCTTGATCAAATTCCTCGGCGACAACCAGCTCATCCTCGTGTTGCAAAAGAAGTGCAAGTGGAGAAGATCATCGATGACATTAGTGCACGAGGTCCTCTCACACGCTCAAAAGCTTCACATTTATCTAACTTTTGTGGGCACTATGCTTTTGACTCTATCACAGAGCCCACTAAGGTAGATGAAGCATTTTTGGAGCGGGTGGATTCAGGCTATGCAAGAAGAATTACATCGATTCGAGCTCAACAATGTGCAGGAACTGGTGATCGCCCGGATCCTCGCAAGCATAACATCATTGGCACAAAGTGGATCTACCGCAACAAGCAAGATGAAAATGGCCTTGTGGTGAGGAATAAGGCACGACTAGTAGCTCAAGGCTACACACAGGTTGAAGGAATTGATTTCGATGGAACTTTTGCACCTGTTGCTAGACTTGAGGCTATTCGCATATTACTTGCTTATGCTAACCATCATGATATCATCTTATATCAAGTGGATGTGAAAAGTGCATTCCTCAATGGTAAGCTTGAGGAAGAAGTATATGTTGCTCAACCCCGGGTTTTGAAGATCCAAGAATCGACAAAGTCTTGAGACTCAATAAGGCCCTCTATGGCCTCAAGCAAGCCCCTCGGCGTGGTATGATACATTGAAGGAATTCTTCATGAAGAATGGCTTCACACCGGTTCACTCGACCCTACTCTCTTTACTAAATCTTATGATGGTGAACTGTTTGTGTGCCAAATATGTGTTGATGATATTATCTTTGGCTGTCTTGACCAACGTTATAGTGATGAATTTGCCTATATGATGAGTGAAGAATATCAAATGTCTATGATGG
Organism: Aegilops speltoides; assembly: GCA_021437245.1. Taxonomy (NCBI): domain Eukaryota; kingdom Viridiplantae; phylum Streptophyta; class Magnoliopsida; order Poales; family Poaceae; genus Aegilops; species Aegilops speltoides. The sequence continues at coordinate 360,737,995 of CM038147.1, read as the reverse complement.
GAGAGTTGAAATTCTTCTTAGGTCTTCAAATTAAATCGATGGCGCAATGGCATATTCATATCTCGGAGAAATACCTCAAAGATGTCTTGAGGAAATTCGGCATGCAAGATTGCAAAGGCGTCAAAATTCCTATGCCCACAAATGGCCATCTATGCCTTGATGAAAATGGTATTGACTTGATCACAAGGTATACCGCTCCATGATTGGTTCTTTATTGTACCTATGTGCATCTAGGCGGATATAATGCTTAGTGTTTGCATGTGTGCCCGATTTCAAGCTGCGAAGGAATCACACCATAAGGCTATGAAGCATATTCTTGATATCTAGCTCACACACCAACACTAGGATTATGGTACCCCAAGGGCTCGCTTTTGATCTCATTGGATATTACGACTCGACTATCTTTGGTGATCGTGTGGACCGCAAGTCAACATCGGCACTTGTCATTTCCTCGGACGATCTTTGGTGCATTGGTCCTCGAAGAAAGCGAGCTGCGTATCCTTTGTCTCTTCTTTGAAGCTGAATACATTGCTCTTGGCTCTTCTTTGTGCTCAAGCTGCTTTGGATGAAGCAAACCCTCAAGGACTATGGCGTCAGCGTGAAGAATGTGCCTCTCCTCTATGATAATGAGAGTGCCATCAAGATTGCTCACAACCCGATTCGACACTCAAAGACAAAGCACATTCAGATTCGTCATCATTTTCTTCGTGATCATGTGTTGAAGGCGACATCTCCATCGAGCACGTGAAGATGAAGAACAGCTAGCTGATATCTTCACTAAGCCCTTGGATGAGAAGAGATTTAGCAAGTTGCGGTGTGAGCTAAATATCTTAGAATCTTGAATGTTCTTTGAAAAGGACACACATCCTAACACTTATGCAAAATTGATGACTTAGATGTGCAACACATGAAGAAAGCGTTTTCTTCAATCAATGAAGAATAACACTCTAAGTGTGAAGAAATTAATGAAGAATTTGATTCTCGAACCCTCGACAATTATGCGCGTGTGCGAAATCATCATTCTTATCTGATGGGTCACGCCACCACAAAAAGTTGAAAATCTCAATTTGAGTTTTCCTCATTTTGAAAGTCTTTAGTTTTCAAATTCTTCAACTTTGCAAAATCTTCACTATTTCGTCGTTTTTCTTCATTGGCTATATATATATATATATATATATATATATATATATATATATATATATATATATATATGAGTTTATGTCCTCTCTGGCATTCACTTATGGCTATTTCTTCAAGTTGCTTTTTACGCTAAGTGAATGTGATGGGACCCTTCCCCTCTATTCTATACTCAACCCAATCTATTCACAAATTCTTCATGTGCGTTCTATTTGAAACTCGTTCAAAATCTTCCTTTGTGTCCTTGTCAATTTGAAGAAATTGCGAGCGAAACTTTAAAACAAATCTTATCCAGATTTTCGGTTTTGCCTCTCAAACCGTTCCGCATCCCACGATGCATTATTTTATTCACCCACGATCTTACACGATCTCAACTACACAGTACATGGGTGACACATGTCGCGTGAAGGAGAAAGGGCAGGGGCATGTTCGTCCCAAAATCTTCGGGCGAACAGTTTTTCACCGTGGCTATAAATACCCCTCTCCCCTTCCTCACTTCATTTACTCCGCTCGACCGCTCTCTCTCTCGCTCGAGCTCCTCAAACCCTAGCGCCGCTGCTACTCCATCGTCGCCGGTGAGGAAGAGCTTCGCTGCCTCAACCTCGTCACCGTCGTACTCGCGCCGGTTGCAGAAATCTTCACTCCGCCACCGCCGTAGCTGTTTCCCTCTGCCAAGTTAGGGCGTGGGAGATCTAACCTGACGAACTTCACGTCTGTTCATCTCAGTTCGTCATGTTCTTCACTTCGGGTAATTAAAAGTTACTTTTATTACTCACTTTGATTCTCAAATTTTCCCGAAAATCTTCAAAGGTGTTTATTCTTCAAATCTTCACACATATGAACACCTCACACTTGGTATGTTCTTGATCCATTTCTCTAAGCAATCATTTTCTTCAAGATTCCTCAATTGTGTGGATCTTCGATCTGTACAACTCTGGAACCTAAGACAAAAACGCTTAGTGAAATTCCTCAAAACTCATCTGGTCAAATTCCTCAAAACTTGTCTTTTGAAAAACCTTACGAGAATGCATATGACCTCTCCAAATTCCTCGCACCTACACTCATCACGGTACTCATGTCCATTCTTTGAATCACTAGGTTCTCATCAACTTAACTCATTTGCAGCGTTCCTCGAAGAAAAATTGCATACTTCTTGAGTGTTCAATTGTTCAAATTCCTCATCTGAAGAATATGGCTGAAGGTAAGAGCTCGAGAAAGGAGGAAAGAAGCCCGAGGTCATGATTGCTTTCGAGATCCCTAATGACATATATAAGGACTCACTTTTTGATGAAGCCAAGTTGGCAAAGAGAACAAAAATCAGCGCAAGGTGCGCATTTAGAGAGATTGAGCGGAGATGGGCAAGGGAATGGAGGAATACCGATATGTTACTCCAAAGTACATGAAGAAATTAGCCTCAATCCTCCATGCCAAAGAGCTCCATTGGCTTTGGCCAAGTAGCTGATCCCACCAGCATCAAAAGTGGTGAGGACTTTCCTGAAGAATGGACTAAGCGCCAAGCCAAATTGGCAAGACAAGCCAAGGAGGCAGTGCAGAAATTCAATGAGGATTCTGCTGCTGCTGCTGCTATTGAGGCCTCGGTCAGACTGAGGAAATCTATGCCAAAGAAGCCTGCTCGTAAGCCAAGTGCTTCACCAACAGCGCCCTCACGGCCAAGTTCCTCAGCAATGCCCTCACGGCAAATTCCTCAGACTACTACTGCTCCACCAAAGTCCTCAGCAGCTCCACCAAAGTCCTCGGCTCCTGTGCATCTGGCTACATGTCAAAGGACTACGGGTTTCTCGATCGCCTTTAGTGTCTCAGCAAGTTCCTCAGCTGCACCAATGTCATCATTAGGCCCCACACTGTTGAAGACTAAAGCAACAGCTGGACGCGGTCCTCGGCCAAGTCCAAGGAAGAAACAGGTCGCATTCCATGTGCCCTCGGATGATGAAGCGTCTGATGATGAACTTGCAGAAATCATCAGAGACAGACAAGTGAAGGCCACTAGAGCCAAAGGCACATCTGTGCCACTGCTTTTGGATCCGAGGAAAATCCTCGACTACATTGACCTCTGGCACAAGGATCCAAACACCCCAATGCCTGATTTTCATCTGACTCCTGGTCAAAGTCACATGCTGACCCATTTCATCACTCAAGAGAAATGGAAGTTTGAAAAGGCAAGAGAGCTCAAGAAAGCACAATCTGAGAAAGGAGAAGCTCACGAAGAAAAATGTTGTCGAATGACACACGAGGAACTTCTCAAGGCTCGATCTAAAATTCAAGCCCTCGGCAAAGACTTTGATGCCTACTATGCTGATTGGCAAGGAGCCAAAGTGAGATTAAATCAATCGGCGAAGAAATTGACAAATGTTGCAGCCCCATCGCAACAAGAAAATCTTGAGTGCAGACTCTGCTCAGCTCTTTGAAGAACATGCCAAGACCGGCTGATGACTTTCACCTTGAAGAAAATGCTAGTTCAGGGCTGATGAAGAAATACCACCATCGAAGAAATTGCGGGGCATCCACTAGTGGTGCGCTGAAAAGCTGAAGTGATCAGAAGCAAGCGCATCGATTGCGCCTTAAGAAATACAACCAGATTCCTCGGCTCCTCCCGCGCCTACACCAACTCCAATTCTTCCATCTGCCTATGAGGTGAAGAAGACCAAGGCTGCAGAGCGAGCTGCAGTGAAGAAAAGGAAGGCATCAGCTACGTCAAATTCTTCGGCTGCGAAGAAAATGAAGCCAATGACCAGCTCACTTGAACATCCAATTGATGCTGCTCCAATTTCCTCCATGTCATCAAAGGAAATTGTTCTTTTGGAGAAGACTATAAGATCCCAAGCGGATATGATGAAGAAATCATTCTGCTGCTTCGTCGGAGCAGATTGATGAAGAAATTGAAGCGGATGCAATCCCTTCAACGATAGTCAATTCCTCACCTATGCCTCAGTTCACAGCTGAAGAGGCTGGTGTTGAGGAAATTGAAGATGAAGATGTGGATATAGGATGCACCACACCAGTGATGAATGATGACTTTTGGGAAAGTCAGCATCCCAATACTCCTCTCTTCACACCTATCCAACAGATTCCTCAGTCCCCGGCAACAACAGTTCAAATGGGCTCTGAAGAAACTCATCCCACTCCCTCTGTTCATGAAGAAATTCCAGCCACTAGTGCTGAAGAACCTACTACTGCTGATCTTAAGGTTGCACAAGAAGAGGAACCAGAAATTCCTCGGCTGAAGAACTGAGCTCGAGATTCTGAGGTGGAATGCTGCAACTCACCGACACCCCTCTACCAAAGCGAAGAATCCGTTCTCAAGCAAGCGAAGTTCAAGGTGAAGACTTCTTTTCGAGCATGTATTCTTCATCGACTACAACCCCTATGACTCTACTCGCATAAGGAAGAGGCGTTTACGGACTGCTAGTCAAGCCAACTTCTATTCCTCGGTCTTTGTTTGACAAAGACAAAATCTTGATCATGAACATATTCCTCACGTGGATATGGAATCTACGCCATGCTTGAGCAGGTCCTCGGTGTTATTCACGATGCGGGATTCTTGAATTTACTGCGACATTTGCGATTGGAATGAAGAACTCATTCTTGATTCTCACGCAACGCTGCATATCCTTTGAAGCTTGAAGATGTCAACTCATGGGTGTTGGATTGGATGATGAAAACACTCACTACAAGGCACCAAACAACTGAATTGCTTCATGTCCTTCCTCTCGATCCTCCCCATGACGATTGCGTTGCATCTACAATGACCCTGAAGCCGACAAATCATTATATGCAAGTGCTCATGAAGCCTTTGAAGCACGGGCAGGCCCCACAACCAAATTCCTCGTCAAGGAATTACTCTATGTGCCTCGGACTGTCTATCGCATTTCAGCGAAGACAATGAGTCCTATCAAAGGCCACGACTCAAATGATGAAGAAGTCGTTGGCATCATGAAGAATATGCTTTTCAACATCATTCATGGTGTTCCGTCAACTTCCATGATTTCTTCATGAGGACTCGGCAAATGTTGCTATGTCACCATTATTTGAAGCCCTATCGCCTTGGATTATGAGATTCATAAGGGCAAGATCTTCCTTTGGATTACAAAGTGACACTCTGAACCACGGTAGCTACTTTGTAAGTGCATCTAGTGCCCTTAGTGATTTTGGTGTATTGAAGACTTATAGGTTAAATGGCGATGCGTTTGTGAGTGTACACAGGTCTATAAGTCTATGAGGAGTTTGATATTCTGAGAGAAAGTCGACCCTAAAAATGAAGTTCTTGATGAAGACTTTGATATTCGAAGACTTTACGAAGACTTTGAAAGTGAAGAAATTGGTGTGACCTTTGAAGACTTGATATTCATTCGAGGAATATGAAGCGTGAAGACTTTGGTTTTGTAGTTTCATTTTCTCTTTCTTGAGTCATAGGAAACACCGTGATTGTTAAAGGGGTCGAGGAAATACTAAGGAAAAATTTCCATGTGATGCTCAACTCAAAATCCTACACCTACCAATCCCTTGAGTGAAGCCATTGGAAATCTCATACTGATTCGATCAAATTCTTGATGACAAAGACGCAGATTCTTCTAAATCCTTGATGACTTTGCTCGATCGAGGAGTTAGGAATTCGCCGGTCTTGAATTGCCTACATAGTGAGGAACATGATAGCCCGAGGAATTTGAGAGTCAAATTTCCGACCGTTGTTATCTTCTTGGCGCGGACCAAAATATCTTATCCACCTAACGGTCATATCATTGAAGGGCATTTATGTCTTATCATGTCGGGTTGCTCCTAGGCTATAAATAGCCGCCCCTACAACCACTAGTTGGTTGGCTGCTCGAGAAGAACTTGACACTTGTCATTTGAGAGCAACCCATCCTCCAGGGACTTTGGCGAAAATCATCAAGTGAGGAAAATCCCAAAACCAAACCCCACAAATCCCAAGTGATTGAGCATCATGAAGAAATTGATCTGCGTGGATCCGGCGCTTATTACCTTTGAAGGCTGTGCTTCTTCCAGACGGTTAGGCGTCAAGGTCTAGAACATCAAGAGGAATTGTGGATTCGCCGAGTGACCAAGTCTGTGAAGGTTTGGAAGTCACCAAGACTTACCATGAGTGATTGGACGAGGCCTGCGTGGTCTTAGTTCAAGGAGAATACGGTGAGGATGGCGTCCTAAGTTGCGGCTCGAGAGGCGGGTGTCCGGGCTGTGTATCCTCGAGTTTAAATACTCGGCCGCTCCAACAGACGCATCTGTTGAGACAACAGTTGGAACTGGTTTACCAAATCATTGTCTTCACCAACTGACTGTTCTATTTCCTCAACTCATCCATTTCCTCATTATGTGTTGCATGTTGTTCATATCTGTGCTTGAAGACATTGACTGAAGACTTTCACAAATTCCTCAGTTCAACTTCTTCAGTCTGTTTGTCTTCATCTTGTTATCCTGTGTTTACGCTTCCCGTACTCGGCTCTAGTCTTCATTTCATCATGCTGACTATGCGTGCATCCTATTATGTTTACTTCTGAGTACATATTCCGCTGCAAATAGTTCTTTGCTAAGGAATTTCCTCACCGGCAAATTCCTCAGTGAAGAATTTCATAAAAATCGCCTACTCACCCCCCCCTCTAGTCGATATAACGCACTTTCAATTGGTATCAGAGCAAGGTACTCCCTTGTTCTATGTGATTTTGGTTTAACCACCTGGAGTTCTAGTTATGCCGACCGCAGGTATGATCAAGGTCTCGGTGGGTGTCCTACCTTTGATGGAGCGGACTACCCCTCTTTGGAAGAACAAGATGCGAATGCATCTTGAGGCAATTGATAATGATCTACGATATGTTGTGGAAAATGGTGTCCCTCATCCTTTGAAACACCGACCGCTACCGATGTGAAGAGATTCAAACAACTCGACTTTCAAGCGAAGAATATCATCTGTGGCCATCGAGCAAAGGGCGGTATGGAAGAGTGAGTGCTTTGGAAGCTGCTAAGCTTATACAGGATAGGCTGTCCAAAGTAAATGAAGGAGTCTCAACTCAGCGTGACTCTCGAGTTGATGTTCTTGGAATCTCTTCAACCGCTTCAAAAGACTCGACAACAAAATGTCCAACAAACCTTTGATCGCCTCATCGACATCTCAAATGAGCTTCAAGCCCTCGGTGCCCTTGACATCACCGATCATGAAGTTGTGAAGAAAGCGCTAAGATCGCTTGATTCCTCATTTGATACTCTGGGGTGATGATACAAGAATGTCTTGACTACAAGTCGCTTGATCCTGCTGATATCCTCGAAGGCTTAACACCCACGAGTTCGACTTCAAAAGAGAGATCTCTATGGCTCAAACTATGGCAAACCACGTGCCATGAAGGCTAAGGTTGTGTCGACTCTGAATGTGAGGATTACGGTAGTAGCCTTGGTGATCTGAAGAAGCGAGCAGGATCTAGCTCGCTTGTGAAGAAATTCCAGAAGTTCACAAGACCTGGTCATTTTGGCAAATCCTCAAGAGGAAATGATTCTTCATCCAGTGACTACAAGAGAAGACTTTGCCACAAGTGCAAGAAGCCTGGTCACTATATTCAAGATTGTCCTCAGTGGGAAAAGGAAATGAAGAAGAAGAAATACAAGGACTACAGATTACGATGATATGAAGAAGAAGAAGAAATCATCAAAATCTTCGTCTTCAAAACCATCAAAGTCTTCATCTCACAAGATGGGCAGCTCCAAGAAAGCTCGGGCATTCATTGGCAAGGAAATGGACTCTGAAGCTGAATCTGAGAAAAATGATGAAGAGGAGGAGTCTGAAGAATCTGAGTCGGTGTGGCGAGTCGGCGTTGCTCTTGCTTTCGTCGACAAGTTCATCTTCAACACTCAAGAAAGCGACTCCACCAACAAGCCCGATGAAGATAATGATGGCTACGCCCCACCTATTGCTTCATGGCAAAAGGAGCTAAGGTACTCAAATACAACTCCTCGATTCTAGTGAAAATGAATCGATGAGGATCTTAAGCCTAGCTACTCTAAACTTGCTAAAATTGCTGTGAAACAACAACGGGCTCTTGAAAAGGTTCAAAACATGCTAGATAAAAGTGATGATATGTTGGGTGAAGAAATGGATCGCACTAAAGCCACGATTGAAAATCTTCGAGACTTGGTCTAAGTATGATAACCTTCAAGGTCATCATAACTCTCTCTTATCGATCATGAGAAACTTTCTTATGAATTTCTTCAAGAAAAGCAAGACAATGAGAAGCTTTCTCTTGAAGCTATTCAAAGAAAGGAAGATCTTGAAAAGCTAAGAGTATGTTATGAAGATCTTCGAAGGGCGCGATTCATTACTAGCTCAACAAATCAGCGCTTCTCGTGAAGAATTTGTTCCTCCATGCTTAAAGTGCATTGAGCGTGAATCGCTAATTCTTCACTGAATGTTCAAATGCTTCAAATGTTACAAATTCTTCATCGCCTCTGCTATCACTAATTCCTCATCGAGGACATTGCTAGTATCCTTGACAATGCAGGTTGAAGGAATTGTACATGACGAGCATGTACAAAAGCCTCAAAGGGCATTAGACACTTTGTGATGTGCTCAAAAGCAGATCCTCAACGAAACCCTAGGAAAGAGGTATTGCCTTTGAGAGGAAACTCAATGCCGATGGAACATATTGGAAGCTTTGAGCGGTATCCCAAAACCTCATGGGTTCTTTGCAAAGGACCTCGATTGATCCATCTAACTTATCTGACTTTACATGTGAATCTCCTCATTCTTCGATGAGTCATTTGACTCAACTATAAACTGTTCAAAAATCGAATGGTGAAGTATTTGCTAGATATGTTGGCACTAACTGCAGGAACGGTTCCCCTATGAAGAAAATCTGGGTTCCCAAAAGTTGGGTTGAAAGTCTTCAGGTGAATGTCCTCATGACCCAACTGTGAAGATCAGGAACCCCAGATCAAATTCTTCATATGGACCAAATTCTTCACGAGGATCAAATTCCTCAACTGGATCAAAGTCCTCATATGATTATCATCGTGCTAACAAATCTGTCTCGCAGGGTAAAGCTAAGGGCTATGAATATGTGAATTATTGTTCAAACCATTATGTTCATAAGTCCTCGAAGAATTACTCTGCTTATTCATATGCTTACCCTAACCCCTCCTATGCTAAGCGAAATGGTTTGGCATCTTTGCCACCTTTCTCACATGGTGCTCGCAGGATGATGAATTCTTTGCCACCCCTCCGGATGTGGGTGGTGAAGAAAAGAACTAATCTCTTCTGCAAGGTCAGGTCTCGGGCGTGCTCTAACGTCTGAAGAATTTCTTGAGGACGACAAAATGCTCGAAAGGCCGCAGCGAATCATGATGAAATGAACTTTCATTTCACACGTCCTCCTCTTGCTATATCATTTCTATTGCTTGATGAAATTCATCGATGAACTTGATATCATATTCTTCACCGATGAAGCATATGAGATTGTAAGTTACACTAATTCATCTGCGGGATGATCAACCCAAAACCACTTGAATGGGTCCTCGATAGTGGATGTACAAATCACATATTGGTGACAAGAATCTATTGATGGATGCTCCTTATCACCGTCACCTCTGAAGCATATCATTTTTCTTGACAAAGGCAAAAGTCGGTATTGGGTCTTGGTAAGGTTGCTATCTCTAAGGATAAGCACATGGACAAAGTCATGCTTGTTGAGTCCTTAGGATACAATCTTATGTCGATCTCAATGCTTTGTGATCTTGATATGGTTGTTGTCTTTGGCAAATATCATTTGTGTTGTGATTATGGAAGGTGACAATTCCAAAGTCTTGAAGGCTTTAGGAGAGGAGATCTGTATATTGTTGATTTCTCTACAGGACCACAACCAGCAATGTGTCTACTTGCAAAAGCTTGAAGGCTGGCTATGGCATCGGCGACTTGGTCATGCGGGCATGAGGAATTTGAACACGCCATGAAGAAGAAGCATGTCATTGGCATTGAGAATGTCAAATTCCTCAAGGATCACTTATGTGGAGCATGTGAAGCGGAAAAATGACCAAGGCCAAGCATCCAACGAAGACTATCATGACCACTACCGTCCATTGAATTGCTTCACATGGACCTCTTGGACCTAATCATTATTCAGCAATCACTAATGATGCATCTCTATATGGTTTTGTCATTGTTGATGATTATTCTCGATATACATGGGTACACATTGTTACTTACAAACATGAAGTGCGAGGAAGTCTTCAAGCGATTTTCCTCGAGGGCTTCAACCAACTTTGGTGTGAAGATCAAGCATATCGAAGTGACAATGGGCCGAGTTCAAGAATTCTGGTCTTGATGCCTATCTTGATGAACTTGGTATTACTCATGAATTATCTGCTCCCTATACTCCTCGGTGAGAATGGCGTCGTGGGCGCAAGAACAGAACTCTTGTTGAGATGGCTCGCACTATGCTTGATGAATACAAAAGCGCCTCGGCATTTTGGATTGATGCAATTGATCTTGCTGCCACATCATCAACAGAGTATATCTTCACAAATTCTTCAAGAAGGCGCCTATGAACTCCTCAACGACAAGAAACCCAATGTGAGTTATTTCAAAGTCTTGATTGCTAAATGTTGGATTAGAGATCCTCACCACAACTCTAAATTTGCAAAAGCACATGAAGGTTTTATGCTTGGTTATGGAAAGGACTCGCACACCTCTGAGTCTTCAACATTGTTCTTCACAAGATTGTTGACCTTTGTAGATGTGCGGTTCGATGAAACTAATGGCTGCAAAGAGAGCACCTACCTTCGTGTTAGATGAACCAGCACCGAGGATGCTATCAAGCTCAAGGCAAGCGAGGATGTCATTCCTCTTGAAGAATCTCTTTGAAGAATTCATTCTGTTCAGTGAAGAGCGTCGAGTGATGCACGTGAAGAACATGATGAGGAAAATGGTCTTTGAAGAAAATGCTGATCAAAATCCTCGTGACAACCAACTCATCCACGCGTTGCAAAAGAAGTGCAAGTGGAGAAGATCATCGATGACATTAGCGCACGAGGTCCTCTCACCGCTCAAAAGCCTCACACTTATCTAACTTTTGTGGGCACTATGCTTTTGTGTCTATCTCAGAGCCCACTAAGGTAGATGAAGCATTTACGGGCGGAGTGGATTAGGCTATGCAAGAAGAATTACATCAGTTCAAGTTGAACAATGTCAGGAATTGGTCAATCGCCCGGATCCTCGCAAGCATAATATCATTGGCACAAAGTGGATCTACCGCAACAAGCAAGATGAAAATGGCCTTGTGGTGAGGAATAAAACACGACTAGTAGCTCAAGGCTACACACGAGTTGAAGGAATTGATTTCGATGAAACTTTTGCACTGTTGCTAGACTTGAGGCTATTCGCATTTACTTGCCTATGCTAACCATCATGATATCATCTTATATCAAATGGATGTGAAAAGTGCATTCCTCAATGGTAAGCTTGAGGAAGAAGTATATGTTGCTCAACCCCCAGGTTTTGAAGATCCCAAGAATCCTGACAAAGTCTTCAGACTCAATAAGGCTCTCTATGGCCTCAAGCAAGCCCCTCGGGCGTGGTATGACACATTGAAGGAATTCTTCGTGAAGAATGGCTTCACACCCGGTTCACTCGACCCTACTCTATTTACTAAATCATATGATGGTGAACTGTTTGTGTGCCAAATATATGTTGATGATATTATCTTTGGCTGTACTAACCAACGATATAGTGATGAATTTGCCTATATGATGAGTGAAGAATATCAAATGTCTATGATGGGAGAGTTGAAATTCTTCTTAGGTCTTCAAATTTGTCAACAGCGCAATGGCATATTCATATCTCAGGAGAAATACCTCAAAGATGTACTGAGGAAATTCGGCATGCAAGATTGCAAAGGCGTCAAAATTTCTATGCCCACAAATGGCCATCTATGCCTTGATGAAAATGGTATTGACTTGATCACAAGGTATACCGCTCCATGATTGGTTCTTTATTGTACTTATGTGCATCTAGGCGGATATAATGCTTAGTGTTTGCATGTGTGCCCGATTTCAAGCTGCAGAAGGAATCACACCATAAGGTGTGAAGCATATTCTTGATATCTAGCTCACACACCAACACTAGGATTATGGTACCCCAAGGGCTCTGCTTTTGATCTCATTGGATATTCGACTCGACTATCTTTGGTGATCGTGTGGACCGCAAGTCAACATCGGCACTTGTCATTTCCTCGGACGATCTTTGGTGCGTTGGTCCTCGAAGAAAGCGAAGCTGCGTATCCTTGTCTCTGCTTTGAAGCTGAATACATTGCTCTTTGGCTCATCTTGTGCTCAAGCTGCTTTGGATGAAGCAAACCCTCAAGGACTATGGCGTCAGCGTGAAGAATGTGCCTCTCCTCTGCGACAATGAGAGTGCCATCAAGATTGCTCACAACCCGCCAAAGCACTCGAAGACTAAGCACATCCAGATTCGTCATCATTTTCTTCGTGATCATGTGTTGAAGGCGATATCTCCATCGAGCATGTGAAGGCGAAGAACAGCTAGCTGATATCTTCACTAAGCCCTTGGATGAGAAGAGATTTAGCAAGTTGCGGTGTGAGCTAAATATCTTAGAATCTTGAATGTTCTTTGAAAAGGACACACATCCTAACCCTTATGCATAATTGATGACTTAGATGTGCAACACATGAAGAAAGCGTTGTTCCTCAATCAATGAAGAATAACACTCTAAGTGTGAAGAAATTAATGAAGAATTTGATTCGAGAACCCTCGACAATTATGCGCGGTGTCTGAAATCATCATTCTTATATGGTGGGCTACGCCACCACAAAAGTTGAAAATCTTCAATTTGAGTTTTTCCTCATTTTTGAAATTCCTCAGTTTTTCAAATTCTTCAACTTTGCAAAATCTTCAATGTTTCCATCGTTTTTCTTCATTGGATATATATATATATGAGTTTATGTCCTCTCTGACATTCACTTATTGCTATTTCTTCAAGTTGCTATTTACGCTAAGTGAATGTGATCGGACCCTTCCCTCTATGCTATACTCAATCCAATCTATTCACAAATTCTTCATATGCGTTCGATTGAAACTCGTTCAAAGTCTTCACTTTGGTCCTTGACAATTTGAAGAAATTGCGAACGAAACTTTTAAACAAATCTTATCCAAGTTTTCGGTTTTACCGCTCAAACCGTTCCGCATCCCACGATGTATTAGTTTAATCACCCACGATCTTACGATCTCATACGCGATGCGTGGGTGACACATGTCGCGTGAAGGAGAAAAGGCGAGGGCATGTTAGTCCCAAAATCTTGAGCGAACAGTTTTTCACCGTGGCTATAAATACCCCCTACCCTCCTCACTTCATTTACTCCGCTCGATCGCTGTCTCTCGCTCGAGCTCTCCTCAAACCCTAGCGCCGCCGCTACTCCATCGCCGCCGGTGAGGAAAAGCTTCACTGCCTCGACCTCATCGCCGTCGTACTCGCGCCGGTCGCGGAAATCTTCACTCCGCCCGCCGTAGCTGTCTCCCTCTGCCAAGTTAGGCGTGGGAGATCTAACATGACGAACTTCACTCAGTTCATCTCTGTTCGTCGTGTTCTTGATTCGGGTAATTAAAAGTCACTTTTATTACTCGCATTGATTCTCAAATCTTTCTGAAAATCTTCAAAGGTGTTTTTGCTCTTCAAATCTTCACATATGAACACCTCACACACTATATGCTCTTGATTTATCTCTCTAAGCATTCATTTCTTCAAGATTCCTCAATTGTGTGGATTTTCAATCTGTACAACTCTGGAACCTAAGACGAAACGCTTAGTGAAATTCCTCAAGGCTCAACTGGTCAAATTCCTCAAAACTTGTTTCTTTTGAAAAATCTTCTGAGAACGCATATGACCTCTCCAAATTCCTCGCACCTACACTCTGTTCACGGTACTCATGTCCATTCTTTGAATCACTAGGTTCTCATCAACTTAACTCATTTGCAGCGTTCCTCGAAGAAAAACTGCATACTTCTTGAGTGCTCTATTGTTCAAATTCCTCACTGAAGAAAATGGCGAAGGCAAGAGACCGCAGAAGGGAGGAAAGAAACCGGAAGTCATGATCGCCTTTGAGATTCTGAGGAAATATACAAAGACTATTGCACACTGATGAATCCAAGTTTGGCAAGGAGACCAAAAATCAGCGCAAAGTGCGATCTGAGAGGATAGAAAGAAGATGGGCACGAGAATGGAGGAATACCGCTATGTTACTCCCAAGTACATGAGGAAATTGGCCTTAAACCCTCCATGCCCAAGAGCTCCACTTGGCACTGCCAAGTCGTGATCCCACTAGCATCAAGAGTGGTGAAGACTTTCCTGAAGAATGGTCCAGGCGCCAAGCCAAATTGGCAAGACAGGCCAAGGAGGCAGTGAGGAAATTCAATGAGGATTCTGCTGCTGCTGCTGCTGAGCCCTCGGTCAAGCCGAGGAAATCAATGCCGAAGAAGCCTGCTCGCAAGCCAAGTGCTTCACCGTCAGCGCCCTCACGGCCCAGTTCCTCAGTCGCGCCCTCACGGCAAATTCCTCAGACTACTGCTGCTCATTCAAAATCCTCAGCAGCTCCATCCAAGTCCTCAACTCCTGTGCATCTTGCTACTTGTCAAAGGACTCAGGGTTTCTCAATTGCTTCGGTGTCTCGGCAAGTTCCTCGGTGCACCAATGTCCTCAACAGGCCCCACTCTCTGAAGACAAAAGCAAGCTGCTGGGACGGTCCTCGGCCAAGTCCAAAGAAGAAACAGTTGCATTCAACGTACCTTCGATGATGAAGCTTCGATGAAGAACTTGAAGAAATCATCGAGACGATGACCAAGGCCGCTAGAGCCAAAAGAACAAGTGTGCCTCTGCTTTTGGATCGAAGAAGATCCTTGACTTCATTGACTGTGGCATCGGGATCCAAACACTCCCATTCCGGATCGCCATCGACTCTGGTCAAAGTCATATCTTGAACCATTTCTTCGCTGAAGAAAAATGGAAATTTGAAAAGGCTCATGAGATCAAGAGAACACAAGCCAGAAAGGAGAAGCTTCTGAGGAAAAACATCATCAACTTGACTCCTGAAGAACTTCTCAAAGCACAATCTGAAATTCAAGCCCTCAGCAAGGATTTCGATGCTTACAATGCTGATTGGCAAGGAGCCAAGGTGAGATTCGTCAATTTGATGAAGAAAATGTCAACTGTTGCAGCTCCATCGCAACAAGAAAATCCTCAGGCTGAAGACTCGCTCAGCTCTTTGAAGAACATGCCAAGATCGCTTGATGACTTTCAGCGTCTTGATGAGAACACAAGTTCGTGGCTGATGACTCCATTCCATTCTTGAAGAAATTCCCGTGGCATCCACTAGTGGTGCGCTGAAGAATCTGAAGGAAACAGGCAATTGCACCAGTTGTGCTCAAGAAACTGTACCACAATCCTCAGCTCCTCCTGCGCCAACACCATCTCCAATTCTTCCTTCTGCCTATGAAGTGAAGAAGACAAAGGCTGCAGAACGAGCTGCAGTGAAGAAAAGGAAGGCATCAGCTGCGTCAAATTCTTTAGCTGCGAAGAAAATGAAGCCAATGACCAGCTCGATTGAAAATCCTATTGATGCCATTCCAATTTCCTCCATGCCGTCCAAGGAAATTGTTCCTTATGGAGAAGATTACAAGATCCCAAGCGGATCTGATGAAGAAAATCAATCTGTTGCTACCTCAGAACAGCTTGATGAAGAAATTGAAGTGGAAGCTTTCCCTTCAACTTCAGTTGTTTCCTCACCCGTGCCTCAGTTCACTGCTGAAGAGGCATGTGTTGAGGAAATTGAAAAAGAAGATGAAGATGTGGATATTGGGTGCACTACACCAGTGATGAACGATGACTTTTGGGAAAGTCAGCATCCCAATACTCCTCTCTTCACTCCGATTCTACAAGTTCCTCGGTCCCGGCTACAAGCTGTTCAATTGGGCTCTGAAGAAACTCATCCCACATAAATGCATCAATGAAGAAATTCCAGCCACTAGCTTTGAAGAACCCTTCTTGATCCTCAAACTGCACAAGGAGAGGAACCAGAAATTCCTCGACTGAAGAACACGAGATCGCGATTCACGAGGTTGTGTTGCAAATCATCGATATTCCTATGCCCAAACCGAAGAATCCGTTCTCTAGCAAGCAAAAATTCAAGGCTGAAGACTTCTTCTCGAGCATGTGTTCTTCATCGCTTATAATCCTTATGACTCTGCTCGTATGAGGAAAAGAGCGCTCGGACTCCTACTCAAGCAAACTTCTATTCCTCAAGCTTTTTGACAAGGACAAGATCTTGACCATGAGCATATTCCTCATGTGGATATGGAATCACCGCCGTGCTTGAGCGATTACTCCGTGTTCTTCACGATGCGTGGCTGCTGAATTTACGCTGACCGATATATGTGATTGGAATGAAGAACTCATTCTTGATTCTATGCCACCACGCACATCACCGGAGATTTGAAGATATCAACTCATGGGTCTTGGATTGGATGACGAGAATACTCACTACAAGGCACCAAAGAACTGAATTGCTTCGTGTCCTTCCTCTTGATCCTCCCCATGAATCAAGACGTTGCATCTACAATGACCGTGAACTGTCTCGATCACTTTATGCAAGTGCTTATGAAACCATTGAAGCCGGGACAGGCCCTCGAACCAAATTCCTCATCAAGGATTTCTTTGTATGTGCCTCGGACTGTTTATAGAATCTTAGCGAAGACAATGAGTCCCATCAAAGGCCACGACTCAAATGAAGAAGATGTCGTTGGCATCATGAAGAACATGCTTTTCAATATCATTCATGGCGTTCCTATCAATTTCCATGATTTCTTCATGAGGACTCTGGCCAATGTTGCAATGTCACCTTTTGATTTGAAGCCATATCGCCTTGGATCATGAGATTCATAAGGGCAAGATCTTCTTTGAACTACAAGGTGACACTCTGAACCATGGCAGCTTCTGCCGCCCATTGAAGTCCTCAAGCGACCGGTTTCATCATCGATGACAAGGGCAAGGCAGCGGTGTAATTGATGAAGGCACTCATCCATTGGATGGTCAATTTCGCAAGGCTGCATCTTACTCCACCAATGACGATTCTCGCAACGCATGACACCGCCGCAAATACCTCAACCAAGCAACAGCCTCAAGCAAGCGCACCTGTGGTGATGACGATCGTGAGTTACTCCTCGGTCTTCATCGGAAGGTTGAGCGCAATTAGAAATGGGTGAAGCGCCAATTTGCTGCAATTCTTCACAACATGACCTCAACGCATAATGCGGTGAAGAAAAACCGATACTACCTTCATGAAACCCTCAACCGCACTGGCTGTTCTTAATCATGTCTATTCAGCGGAAGAATTGAAGACTATGGGTCTTGAGGAAGCATTTGGTGGTCCGCACCACCTCGAAGAAATTCAAGAGAGTCAAAGTTCCGATCGGTGGCGAGTTCTTATTCTTCATCGCGTGAACCGATGAATATGAAGATTTAGGCGACATCTGCGGCAGCCCTACTTCAACATCCAACCCGACAACGCCGCGCTCCTCCATCAACTTGAAAATCTTGAGGCGTTAGTCCTCGGTTTGATCCTTTTGGTCATTTGATGACAAAGGGGAGAAATCTGAGTTAGTCTTCAAGCGGGTTTATACTATGGGCGTTTTATTAAGTTACAACTCTCGTTCTTCGAAACTTTTATTGGATCGAGTTGTAATCTTAAATCCGATGGTGCCTTGATACTTTTGATCGTGCTTCGATCGTTTGATGCTCGATTTTGATCGTGTTATGCTCGATGCTTTTGAAGCACTAAGCTCGAATGTGAAATTTGAGCTCTGAAACTTTTGATGTGATACTCGCATGCTTATTCCTAGTCAATACTATTGCACATCTTTGAATCTCATCGAGCACCATATTTCATCATGCATTTCAAATTCTTCATAGTATATATATCAAATGCGTGTATGAATTACAAGATATAGGGGAGATCTCCATGATTCAATTCTTCAAATGTGCATTGCCTCAAAAGCAAATTCCTCATTATGCACATATTCGGGGAGTTCTTCTATATCTTGCAATCAAATTCCTCAATATCGATATTTACACTTCATATGTTTATCCCGTTGAAAACTTAACCTATGTTGTCATCAATCACCAAAAGGGGAGATTGTAAGTGCATCTAGTGCCCTTAGTGATTTTGGTGTATTGAAGACTTATAGGTTAAATGGCGATCGTTTGTGAGTGTACACAGGTCTATAAGTCTATGAGGAGTTTGATATTTCTGAGAGAAAGTCGACCCTAAAAATGAAGTTCTTCGATGAAGACTTTGATATTCTGAAGACTTTCTGAAGACTTTGAAAGTGAAGAAATTGGTGTGACCTTTGAAGACTTGATATTCATTCGAGGAATATGAAGCGTGAAGACTTTTGTTTTCGTAGTTTCATTTTCTCTTTCTTGAGTCATAGGAAACACCGTACTGTTAAAGGGCGTCGAGGAAATACTAAGGAAAAATTTCCATGTGATGCTCAACTCAAAATCCTACACCTACCAATCCCTTGAGTGAAGCCATTGGAAATCTCATACGATTCGATCAAATTCTTGATGTGAGACGCAGTTCTTACAGTCCTTGATGACTTCTCTCGATCGAGGAGTTAGGAATTCGCCAGTCTGAATTGCCTACACGAGGAGGAACATGATATACGAGGAATTTGAGAGTCAAATTTCCGACCGTTCTTTGTCTTCTTGGCCGCGGACCAAAATATCTTATCCACCTAACGGTCATATCATTGAAGGGCATTTATGTCTTATCATGTCGGGCTGCTCCCTAGGCTATAAATAGCCGCCCCCTACAACCACTAGTTGGTTGGCTGCTCCGAGAGAACTTGACACTTGTCATTTGAGAGCAACCCATCCTCCGAGGACTTAGAGCGAAAATCATCAAGTGAGGAAAATCCCAAAACCAAACCCACACAAATCCCAAGTGATTGAGCATCACTGAAGAAATTGATCATGCGTGGATCCGATGCTTGTTACCTTTGAAGACTGTGCTTCTTCCAGACGGTTAGGCGTCAAGGTCTAGAGCATCCAAGAGGAATTGTGGATCGCCGAGTGACCAAGTCTGTGAAGGTTTGGAAGTCACCTGAAGACTTACCATGAGTGATTGGACGAGTCCTGCGTGGTCTTAGTTCAAGGAGAATACGGTGAGGACTGGGTGTCTGAGTTGCGGCTCGAGATCGGGTGTCCGGGCTGTGTGTCCTCGAGTTTAAATACTCGGCCGCTCCAACAGACGTATAACCGAGACAGCAGTTGGGAACTGGTTTACCAAATCATTGTCTTCACCAACCGATCGTTCTATTTCCTCAACTCATCCATTTCCTCATTACATGTTGCATGTTGTTCATATCGTGCTTGAAGACATTGGTGAAGACTTTCACAAATTCCTCGTTCAACTTCTTGATCTGTTTGTCTTCATCTTGTTATCCTGTGTTTACGCTTCCGTACTCGGCTCTAGTCTTCATTTCATCATCTTGACTATCGTGCATCCTATTATGTTTACTTCCGAGTACATATTCCGCTGCAAATAGTTCTTCGCTAAGGAATTTCCTCACCAGCAAATTCCTCAGTGAAGAATTTCATAAAAATCGCCTATTCACCCCCCCTCTAGTCGATATAACGCACTTTCATACTTGCCTCCCATTGAAGTCCTCAAACGGCCAGTTTCTTCATCTCATGATAAAGGCAAGGCAGCTGCTGTGATCGATGAAGGCATTCGTCCATTGGATGGTCAATTTCCACTGGCTATATCTTACTCTACCAATGACGACTCGCCACACATGACACCGCATAAATACCTCAGCCAAGCAAAATCCTCAAGCCCACGGCACCGGGGTGATGATGACCGTGTGAGTTACTCCCGGTCTTCATCAAAAGGTTGATCGCAATCACAAATGGGTGAAGCGTCAGTTTGGTGCAATTCTTCACAACACGACCTCAACACACAATGCAGTGAAGAAGAACCATTACTACCTTCATGAAACCCTCAACCGCCCCTGGGTTGTTCTCACTCATGTCTATATATTTGAAGAACCGAAGACTATGGGTCTCAAGGAAGAATTTGGTGGTGCGCACCTCCTCAGAAGAAATTCAAGAGGGTCAAAGTTCCTCCACTAGTGGCCAGCTCTTATTCTTCATCGCGTGACACCGATGAGTATGAAGATTTGGACGACAACTGCGGCAGGCCTGCTACAACAAACAACCCGACAAACGGCGCTCCTCCATCGACTTGAAATTCTTGATGCGTTAGTCCTCAGTTTCAATCCATTTGGTCATTTGATGACAAAGGGGGAGAAATCTGAGTTAGTCTTCAAGCGGGTCTATATTAAGGGCATTTTGTTAAGTTACAACTCTCGTTCTTCTGAAACTTTTATTTGGATCGAGTTGTAATCTTAAACCCGATGGTGCGCTGATACTTTTGTTGCACTATGCTCCGATACTTTTGATGCTTTATTCGGCATGCTTATTCCTCGTTAATATTTATTGCACGCATGCTGAATTTCATCAGGCACCATATTTCATCATGCATTTCAAATTCTTCATATTATATATCAAATGCGTGTATGAATTACAAGATATAGGGGGAGATCTCCATGACTCAACTCCTCAAATGTGCATTGCCTCAAACGCAAATTCCTCACTATGCACATCTTTAGGGGGAGTTCTTCTATATCTTGCAATCAAATTCCTCAATATCAGTATTTACACTTCATATGTTTATCCCAGTTGAAAACTTAACCTATATTGTCATCAATCACCAAAAAGGGGGAGATTGTAAGTGCATCTAGTGCCCCTTAGTGATTTTGGTGTATTGAAGACTTATAGGTTAAGGGACTAAGCGTTTGTGAGTGTACACAGGTCTATAAGTCTATGAGGAGTTTGATATTTACAGAGAAAGTCGACCCTAAAAATGAAGTTCTTGATTGAAGACTTTGATATTCGAAGACTTTACGAAGACTTTGAAAGTGAAGAAATTGGTGTGACCTTGAAGACTTGATATTCATTTGAGGAACATGAAGCGTGAAGACTTTTGTTTTCGTAGTTTCATTTCTCTTTCTTGAGTCATAGGAAACACCGTCATTGTTAAAGGGGTCGAGGAAATACTAAGGAAAAATTTCCATGTGATGCTCAACTCAAAATCCTACACCTACCAATCCCTTGAGTGAAGCCATTGGAAATCTCATACTGATTCAGTCAATTTCTTGATGTGAGACGCAGTTCTTACAGTCACTTGAGGACTTTGCTCGATCGAGGAGTTAGGAATTCGCCAAAGGTCTGAATTGCCTACACTGAGGAGGAACATGATATACAGAAGAATTTGAGAGTCAAATTTCCGACCGTTCTTTGTCTTTTGCATGGCTGTCCCAAAATATCTTATCCACCTAACGGTCATATCATTGAAGGGCATTTATGTCTTATCATGTCGGGCTGCTCCCTAGGCTATAAATAGCAGCCCCTACAACCACTAGCTGGTTGGCTGCTCAGAAGAACTTGACACTTGTCATTTGAGAGCAACCCATCCTCCGAGGACTTTGGCGAAAATCATCAAGTGAGGAAAATCCCAAAACCAAACCCCACAAACCCAAAGTGATTGAGCATCAGAAGAAATTGATCTGCGTGGATCCGACGCTTGTTACTTTTGAAGAGCGTGCTTCTTCCGACGGTTAGGCGTCAAGGTCTAGAGCATCCAAGAGGAATTATGGATCGCCGAGTGACCAAGTCTGTGAAGGTTTGGAAGTCACCAAGACTTACCGCGAGTGATTGGACGAGGTCGGCGTGGCCTTAGTTCAAGGAGAATACGGTGAGGGCTGGGTGTCTGAGCTGCATGCTCGATGATCGGGTGTCCGGATCTGCGTGTCCTCGAGTTTAAATACTCGGCCGCTCAACCGGACATACAACCGAGACAACAGTTGGAACTGGTTTACCAAATCATTGTCTTCACCAACTAACTGGTTCTATTTCCTCAACCCTTTCATTTCCTCATTACTGTGTTGAGTGTTTGTTCATATCTGTGCTTGAAGACTTTGACTGAAGACTTTCTCAAATTCCTCGGTTCAATTTCTTCAGTCTGTTTGTCTTCATCTTGTGTTATCCTGTGATTATGCTTTCTGTACTCTGTGCTAGTCCTCATTTCATCATGATGACCATGCTTGTATTCTGTTATGCTTACTTCTGAGTACTTATTCCGCTGCAAGTAGTTCTTCGCTAAGGAATTTTCTCACCAGCAAATTCCTCAGTGAAGAATTCATAAAAATCGCCTATTCACCCCCCCCTCTAGTCGATATAACGCACTTTCATTCTTGAAGATCCATTTATTCTCTATAGCTTGCCGATTATCGGGCAAGTCAACCAAAGTCCACACTTTGTTCTCATACATGGATCCCATCTCAGGTTTCATGGCCTCAAGCCATTTTGCGGATCTCCAAAAAGTTTTGCTGCATTTGGACTCCGTTTGATATTGATTTTCCGTGATGTAAAAAACGAGCAAAAAACAACAACTGGTACTATGCACTATGTCAATAGGTTAGTCCCCAAAAATGATATAAAGTTGCTATAAAATGATTGTAAAACATCCAAGAATGATAATATATTAGCATGAATACTTCATAGATTATAGATGCGTTGGAGACGTATCAGTGGGCAGTGGTATCCCAGCCCATTAGAGTTCGAGTCCTAAACTACATTTCGGGGATGCGCGTTCAGTGAGAGGAAACATTCCTATTGACTACGAATGCGTTTGTGTCGCCTTCTTTAATCTCAAGATGGTGTGCCGCCTCGGTCTCGGAAGTGCTCATAAAAATAGGGCATGCATGCATGCTTTTATAAAGGTGTGTGCATGAGTGTTTATGTCTTTCTATAGTGCGGTAAAAAAAGTTCATCTTAAAGTATATTTCTGACAGACATGTAAATTATAAACAAACAGTGGAAGATGCCTGGATGCCGACTAGTGGTAACTTGCAAGAAGTCTCGGATGCATTGGGAGGACTGAGAGATAGGCTGAGAAGCTGGAGTAGAGAAGAATTTGGCTCTGCAAAAAACAACTAAAAACTATGCGCCAAAGGCTTGAATGCCTGAGAGCAAATTCACTGTGGAAAGGCCCAACTACAGAGGAAAGAAGGTTAGTCGGTACAATTTCTGAATTGCTAGCAAGGGAAGAGACGATGGAGAAACAACGCTCGAGAGTGACCTAGCTTGCTGAAGGCGACCGAAATACAGGTTTTTTCCATGCGGAGACAAGAGAACAGGCATGAGTTAATAAAATCAAGTCACGTCAGTTAGATGATGGCAGAACAATCACGGCCCAGGTAGAGTTGGAGGTAGTAGCAAGTGAGTTTTATCAGTCTCTCTTTACGGACCAGCTGGATACCCATCGAGAGAAGATCACTACATTTGTTGAACCAGAGGTGAGTGAAGCAATGAATGAGAAATTGTGCGCACCCATAACTAACACTGAAGTGGAGCAAGCTCTGTTTATGATGCATCTGAACAAGTCGCCGGGTCCTGATGGTTTCACGGTTGGGTTCTATATAAAACATTGACACATTTTGAAGAATTCGGTCGGTCATGCTATTTGAGAGTTCTTTGAAACGGGGGTTATGCCTGAGGTGGTTAACAACACTGTACTGGTCCTTATTCCAAAGATTAAAAACCCGTAGAACTTAACTCAGTTTCGCCCTATTTCGTTATGTAATGTGTTATACAAGTTAACTTAAGAAAGTTCTAGCGCTCCGGCTCCGGCCAATTTTAGATGAAATAATATCCGAGGAACAGAGCGCTTTTGTGCCTGGGAGGCTCA
The DNA here is from genome assembly GCA_021437245.1 of Aegilops speltoides. Classification (NCBI taxonomy): domain Eukaryota; kingdom Viridiplantae; phylum Streptophyta; class Magnoliopsida; order Poales; family Poaceae; genus Aegilops; species Aegilops speltoides. The sequence goes on along the minus strand of CM038147.1, from coordinate 360,713,968 downwards.
TCTCGGATAATGTTCTAACGGCCTACGGGTGCATGCATTATTTGAAGGAAGAGGGTAAGACTGAAGATTGCGCAGTCAAGCTAGATATGGCGAAAGCATATGGCAGGGTAGAGTGGAGTTACTTGAGGGCTATAATGCATAAGTTGGGTTTTGCACAACTATGGATTAACATGATAATGGCATGTGTGGAATCAATGTCCTTCTTAGTTCGGGTGAATGGGAGATTCTCTTAGATTTTCAAACCTACCAGGGGTTTTCGCCAAGGGGATCCCATTTCAGGCTATTTATTCTTACTTTGCTCTCAAGGACTAACAAGCCTACTTAAATGTGTTGGTACAGGGCACTTGAGGAGAGGCATAAGGGTGGGTATCCACACCCCTTGGATTACTCACTTACTCTTTGCATAAGAAGAATTCATGTTATTCTTCAGATATATAGGCAAGGGTCAGGCCAACTTGTTAACAGAACAAAATCTGTGATTTTTTTCAGTACAAATTGTGATGAGGATATGAAGGCAAGGATGCATGAAGGATTTGGTATTGCTACTAAAGCATTAATGAAAAAATACCTTGGATTACCAACTGCTCTTGGTAGATCCACAGATGAACAGTTTGAAGGAATTGTCTCATCAATTAAAAAGTTGTGTAAAGGATGGACTCCACAATGCTTACTAGTGTTGTTCGAGAGGTACTGGTAAAATCTGTTGGTCAAGCGATCCCAACTTTCTCAATGAGTTGTTTCTGGTTGTCAAAGAACATGTGCAAGAAGATAACTAGCATACTAGCCCGGTATTGGTGGGGAGGAGATGAAAAGAAGAGGAAAATGCATTGGAGAGGTGGATTGACATAGCCACCCCGAAGAGCGAGGGAGGCATGGGATTTAGAGATATTCAGACTTTTAATCAAGCTATGCTCGCTAAGCAGGAGTGGAGGCTCCTCGCAAACCCTGATTCATTGTGTGCAAGGTTACTAAAAGGCAAATATTTTCATGATTGTGGTTTTATGGAAGCTAGAAATAAAAGAAATGCTTCACATACTTGGTGGACCATCTTGCATTGCCGAGAAGCATTAAAGAAAGGGCTGACCAAAAGAGTGGGGGACGACAACTCTATTAGGATTTGGGAGGACCCGTGGGTGCCTGAAATTCATGATAAACGCCCATTGGTTAAACTCCCAACTAAAACTATAACCCTGGTGGAAGAACTGGTTGATCAAGATAATGGTGGCTGGGATATGTAGAAGTTAGAAGCTAAATTCATGGAGCCAGCTATATCCATGATAGCTAGGATCCCAATGGGCAGAGCACAGGAAGATTTCTGGTCATGGTTTCCGGACAGATTTGGAAATTTCTGAGTACGACCCTGCTATAAATTGATGATCGAACAACGATGAGATATGGAAGCAACATCAAGTGCAGGCGGACCGTACAAACTATTTTGAAAGAAATTATGGCACTTTGCAGTACCACCGAACGTTAGAAACTTCTGGTGGCGAGTGATCAAGGGTTTTGTCCCTTCACAAGCTGTCTTAAGTTCTAGACATATTGAACGCATTGGTTTTTGTCAAGCATGCAGGCAAGAAGAGAGTATTAGGCATGCCCTCTTTGAGTGCACATGGGCTAAGCTATTCTGGCAGGAGATGAAGAACAATACACCCATCAAAGAATCGGAGCTACACCCTGAAACCTGGGCTATGGATATGGTGGAGGGAATCAAAGTACAGAAAACTAAAGCATGTGTTATTCTTTGCGGTTCATAGGCTGTGCGGACGGAGAGAAATGCACGTACGCACAAAGAGAGCTCAAGATCGCAGATGTAGTCGGTGAAATGGATACTGATGTAGCTTATGAACTAACCGAGACTGGAAAGCAGCAATCGACGAAAACTCCAAAAGAGAAACACAAATGGAAGCCACCAGACCAGTCCTACCTGAAAATAAATGTTGATGCAACGTTTGATGTTGATACACATCAGGGAGGCACTGGCTTAGGCATTCGGGACCATGAAGGAAACTAGTACGAGCTCAGGCGATATGGTATGAGCAATGTTTCTCTGCTATGGCAATGGAATAATTTGGAATTCGAGATGGTACCCAGTTTGCATTGGATCTGGGTTACAGAAAGGTAGTTAAAATTGATGCTTAAAGTTTGGTGAAGTTGTGGAATTCTCCATACATTGATCGTTCAGAGATTGCCACAATGAAAGAAATTCAAGAGCTTTGCGGGAGTTTTGAGGAGTTTCGCTTAACTTTCATTCCGAGAGAGGCGAACGAATTAGCACATCTTTGTGTTAAACACTGTAATTCCTATAGGAGACGATGTCTTTGGATAAATACTCTTTCAGCCTTCCTCACGGCTTGTGTGATGAAAGAATGTACTCCCGCTACTTAAATAAATAAAGCTCTCTCTTCTTATGGGTAGGCCATCATGACTAGCTTTATTAAATCATGAAAACGTTTACATCGTCTACAAGCATGCTAAATCAATAAAACTCTTGATTCTAAGTTGGAACAATACAACTCTGTAGCGTTTCGGGAGAGCGGCTCTGGCGACGCCCAGGGCGACTCGCCCATGACGGATATGGCGGCGGCGCCGGCCCGGGCGCCCGGCGGGGCAGGCCACGAGGAGCGGCGGAGGCTGGATGGCCACTTTGACGACGAGTGGAGCATCTTCAAGAGGCGGGGAAGGGAGATTCTTCAGAGAGCGCGAGATCCAGAAGGCTGCGTTCGGCGCCTTCGGGAGAGGATGCAAGGCTTCTTCAATTCAGATCTTGGGGATCCTCAATTGAAGGAAGGGAAAGCTACAACGACAGATGAGGATTTGATGGTGCCGGAATCTACGCCCGTGGCTGATCTGGTGAGTAATTGGGGAGAGAAGGAGGCAGTTTCTAGTGCGTTCAACCTCCTGGTGAATGGGGAATTTGGTGATAGTTCTGTTTCTTGTGCGAAATTAAAGCCAAGAGTTATCAGGTTTGATTTTGTGACGAAATTTGAGGAGGGGGAGGACTATTTCAAGGGTGCAGAGCATGATTTTGGTCCTCAAACTTTAGCCACTGCTTCCAGTTGCTCTGCTGTTCGTTCTTTTCAGGGAAGCATGTCAAGCCAGGACTACCCTGCGGCTCAGGCTAGCAAGAATCAAGAGGAGAAGGCTGCTGCGTCCGAGGACATCAGCGGTCTGGACGGACTGCGGATGGTGGCGTCTCCCTCTCAGGGCGTGGTGAGCAACGTCCCGATGGCTACCACTCACTCGTCTCTGCTGACAAAAGGGAAGGGCACCGTGGGGGGCCAACCGGCCTGATTCTGGCTTCGCCGAATGCCTCCATTGGATTCGCTGCCACGACTACATCGCGCCCCTACCCTCCGTAGGAACAACAAGGCCAAGCTATGCTCTCCGACAATGTTCAACGACAAGCCGATCGTCATCGACATGGAGGCGGCTTTGCGGGCGGTGGCGGACAAGCTGGTGGTGGGTCGGGTACTCTCGCCATACTCGGCCGACCCCCGGGCCGTTGTCAACGAGCTGAAAGGGCCATGGAGACTCCGTGACGAGGCAGCGGCCCAGCGAGTCAAAAGTGAAGACAGGCGTTTCGTCGTCACCTTTTCGGAGGAAGGTGACCGGTATCATGTGCTGCAAGCTGGACAGTGGCACTACAGGAATGACGCAATCCTGCTCACTGCGTTTGATGGCAGCGGTGACCCTATGGATGTTCCCCTTGATTCTTTCAGAATTTGGGTGCAAATCCATGCGTTGTCGGTTCCGATCAAGACCGTGGAAATGGGATGGACCCTTGGCGAGAAGCTCGGCACCGTCATTATGGTGTCACACAAGAACAAGAAGATCGTCGACGAGTACATTCGCGTCCGCGTCGAGCATCAGGTGGACGAGCCCGTGAGGAAGTTCATCCACACAACCGACGTTGGAGGCACTAACAAGATATACTTTCCTGATAAGTATGAAAAATTGCCTAATTTTTGTTTGTGTTGTGGTGTCGTGGGGCACACTACAGCCAAGTTCTGTGGTGTTCCTACTGAGCTTTGAGAGAAGAACTTCTCCATCGACCTCAAGGCTTCTGCTCTCCCGAAGAATCTGCACACTTCGAGGGCTTCGACCGGGTGGCTCCTCGAGTACGGAGGCCTGTCGGTGGCCCCTGGAGATGAGGAGGTGGTGGGCAGGTCCAAGCTGCCAGAGAAGGAGATCAAGGCGGTGACCAAGGCTGTTCAGAAGCTCACGATCGAGGAGGCGATGGGGGCTGAAGGTTCCCAGGATGAGGAACCCCTCTCCCATTGATGCTGAGATGGTCATCGCGTCTGGCTGAGCGGACAGGACGGATCAGGTTGTTGTAGGGGTCAATGGGGACGCTCCCTCCATCATCTTGAGTGCCCCTGTGACCCCTGCTGCTGTTGCACCCAAATAAGTTGTGGATGGTGTCCCCTCAGCCTGCCAGGGTAACATGATGGGCTTCATCAACATGTACGCCCATGCTGAAGGGGAGGTTGCTGAACCAGGCAAGGTAACTGAATCTATTCAAGGCCGATGGAAGAGACTCTACAGAGATGAGCAGGTGGAGCGGGCTGCTGTTCAAGGCGTGTGCGCCAAGCACGTGAAGTTTGGGGTTCCTACGCCCCCAAATAGCGGCAGTGACATGCCCAGCCGCAAGGGTGCCTTTGCAGTCATCCTGGAGAGCACGGCAGGTAGTAAGAGGAGTCATCCTGATGATCAAAATTTAGTGTTTAGCATGGATAGCACTAGTTCAGAGAGTATAGAGTATAAGAGTGCAAATGAAATAAGTGTTTCTTGTAAAAGAGTATGTACTGAGAGGGTTGAGGCTGTAGTAGGGCTAGATGGATCCATTGTTCATGTAACACAGGAGAGAGAGGGGAGAGAGGAGGAGGCTCAGGATAAAAGGAGGGAATCAGTGGGAGAGGAGAAAGAGGATGGGGAGGAAAAAAAAGGAAGCTACCGGCCTTGGGGCTGCCGGTGACCTGACGGGCGTGGATGACGCCCGTCAGGAGCCATGAAAATATTGAGTTGGAACTGTCGAGGCTTGGGTCAACCTCGTACAGTTCAAGAGTTGGTGTGCCTCTCAAAGACGCACAGACCCAATATTATCTTTTTATCTAAAACAAGAAAGAATAAAGAGTATGTTGAGAGCTTGCGCTATAGGTTGGGTATGAATAATGTTTTTACTGTTTTTGGCCATGGTAAAGGTGGTGGACTAGCTGTGTTTTGGGATGAGGCGTACTCTTATGAGCTGAACAAATGTGATGACCACTTAATTGATTTGTACGTCGACAAGGGAGAGGGAACAAAGTGGAGGTGCACCTTCATTTACGGTGAGCCTAAGGCGAGCCAAAGGTATGTTATGTGGGATCTCTTGAGACGGATTAAACCTCTTGGTGTTGGAGCTTGGTTTATGATGGGGGATTTTAACGAAGCTATGTGGCAAGAAGGGCACTTCTCTCGTCATAAGAGGTCTACTAGACTAATGGCTAATTTTCGTGAAGCTTTGTCTGATTGCAATTTATATGACTTGGGTTACCATGGCGTGCCTTTGACGTATCATAACAAACAAGATGGAAACAAGAATGTTAAGGCGTGTCCTGATCGTGCGGTGGCGTGCCCGCTTTGGTCTTCAATGTTCCCTTGATGTAAGGTATCCCATATAATAATCTCCAGGTCTGATCATTGTAGGTCTGATCATTGTCCCATTTTTGTTGAGGTTTTGGGTACTCACCGGGTGGGTAGATTTGTTAATCAGTTGAAATATGAATCTCATTGGGAGAGGGAAGGTGGAGCTTTGGATGACCTGATTAGTGCTTGCTGGAATAGAGAGTCTAATATTAATGATCTGGAAGATATTGCTAATAAGTTAGATAAATTAATGAAATCTATTCATGGGCGGAGTTGGGTCCATATTGGTTATTTGTCAAAGAAACTGGAGTGGGCTCGTAAAAGACTAAATGTGTTGTTTAGTAGGAATGATCATTCTGCAGTGATGGAAAGGAAGAAAATTCTTCAAGAGATGGATGATCTTCTTATAAAGGAAGAGATGCTATGGAAGCAAAGATCTCGTTTGGATAAGATAAGAGGAGGAGATCATAATACTAATTATTTTCAGAGAAAGGCTTCATGGAGAGCAAAGAAAAATTATATTGCGGCACTAAGGAAGGATGATGGGGGTCTCACGGAAAATCTGGAGGAAATGAAAGGTATAACAAACTCGTTCTTTAAAAATCTTTATTCTGTTGACGACTCCGTTGACCCGTCACATATTATTTCGTTGGTTAAACCCCTTGTATCTGATGATATGAATGATGAGCTTTGCAAACCGTTTTCGGAACAAGAGATTAGTGATGCTCTTTTTCAAATGGGACCGTTAAAAGCTCCGGGTCCGAATGGTTTTCCTGCTAGGTTTTTCCAACGAAATTGGGGTTTGATCAAAGAGGATATTGTTAAGGCTGTCCAACTGTTTTTTAATTCTGGAATTATGCCAGAGGGGATAAATAACACAACTATTGTTCTCATCCCAAAAGTTAAGAATCCTCAATCTATTAAAGAGTTCAGGCCGATCAGTTTGTGCAATGTTATCTATAAGATTATTTCCAAATGCCTTGTTAACAGACTGCGACCGCTCCTTGATGGTATGATTTCGCCTACTCAAAGTGCATTTATTCCGGGAAGGTTAATTTTTGACAATGCTCTCATAGCTTTTGAATGTATGCATTCGTTAAGTACGCTGAAAGATTTCAGAGGGGAATTTTGTGCATATAAGTTGGACTTGGCGAAAGCCTTTGATCGGGTGGACTAGCGTTTCTTACAATGTATGATGGGGGGCTTGGGGTTTTGCACCGACGTGGATAAATTGGATTATGGCATGTGTTACATCAGTGAAATTTGTGGTGCGCTTCAACGGACAATTGTTGGAGACGTTTTCACCTACTCAGGGGCTCAGGCAGGGAGATCCTTTATCCGCGTATTTGTTCCTATTTGTTGCCGAGGCACTTTCTTTACTGCTTGAAGATGCTTCTGCCAGGGGAGTTCTTTAGGAGTTCCATTTGAATAGACAAGCTCCAGGTATTTCTCACTTTCTGTTTGCGGACGACAGTATGTTATTTTTCAAAGGCTCCATTGATCAAGCAGTTGTCATTAAAAATATTTTGACGGAGTGTGAGAAAGGGACTGGGCAGTTATTAAGTCCTGTTAAGTGTTTCATGATGTTTGGGAAAAATTGTAGTTTGGAGAACCAAGTGGCTATAATGGTAATCTTAAAAGTTACGGTCGATGGGTTCGAAGATAAATATCTTGGACTTCCGGTTCCTGAGGGAAGAATGAAAGCTGGTAAGTTTCAATCTACTAAAGAAAAGGTTTTGAAAAGGCTCTCTGACTAAATAGAGAAATACGCTTCTTGTGGGGTGAAAGAGGACTTAATAAAATCAGTTATTCAAGCTCTACCTTTGTATGCTATGGATATTTTTAAGTTCCCGGCTTACCTTTGTGAGGAGTTAACCCAGATTATCATGAATTTTTGGTGGGGAGATGAGGAAGATCGAAGAAAAACACATTGGTTAGCATGAGACAAATTAACAAGGTCTAAAGGTAAGGGTGGTATGGGATTACGGGATCTCAGATTATTTAACCAAGCCCTCTTAGCCAAACAAGCGTGGAGGTTATTGGTTTATCTGGATTCGTTGTGTGCTAAGCTGATGAAGGCAAAGTATTATCCTCAGGGACATATTCTTGATACAATGTTTCCTCAGTCTGCATCACTCACTTGGCAAGGTATTATGCATGGTCTGGAATTACTTAAGAATGACGCCATTTGGTGGGTGGGTAATGGATCTAGTATTAATATTTGGGGGGATAATTGGTTATCCAAGAGCACTGGACTTAAAATTTCAGCTAAAAGACATAATACTAGATTGAGATGGGTCCCTGATTTGTTCTTGAACGAGAGAAAGGTATGGGATGAAAATTTGATTAAGTACCTTTTCTATCCCCACGTCGCGGAGGAGATTCTTAAGATTCATATTCATGCTTATGGGGATGGGGATTTTATTGCGTGGCACTATGAGAAGAACGGTATATTTTCTGTTAAAAGTGCGTACAATTTAGTGATTAAATTGAAGGATAGTAAGATAAATTGGGTCAATCTAGTGGAGATCCATGTGGAGAAAGAAGGCTCTGGAATTTAATTTGGAAGGCTAATATCCCTCAGAAGATAAGGATTTTTGCATGGAGGGCAGCAACCAATAGCTTGGCAGTCCAGACAAATAGAGTTAAGCACCATCAGATTACTTTAGGTATGTGCTCTATTTGTGGAGTAGAAGATGAAAGCACTTTTCATGCCCTCGTTGAAAGGATCGATGTGGTTGACTAGAGGGGGGGTGAATAGGCAACTAACAATTTTTAAGCTTTTCTTTACCAAATTAAACTTTGCAACAAAATAGGTTGTCTAGATGTGCAACTAAGTGAGCAACCTATATGATGCAATAACAACTAGCACATAAGCAAGCAAGGGATACAACACAAGTAGGCTTGCAAAAGTAAAGGCACGAGATAACCAAGAGTGAAGCCAGTGGAGACGAGGATGTGTTACTGAAGTTCCTTCCTTTTAAGGGGAAGTGCATCTCCGTTAGAGTGGTGTGGAGGCACAATGCTCCCCAAGAAGCCACTAGGGCCACCGTATTCTCCTCACGCCCTCACACAATGCGAGATGCCGTGATTCCACTATTGGTGCCCTTGAAGGCGGCGACCGAACCTTTACAAACAAGGTTGGGGCAATCTCCACAACAATTGGAGGCTCCGAACACCACCACAAAGCTTCACCACAATGGAGTATGGCTTCGAGGTGACCTCAACCGTCTAGGGTGCTTAATCACCCAAGAGTAACAAGATCCGCTAGGGATAAGTGGGGGGAATCAAATCTCTCTTGGTGGAAGTGTAGATCGGAGCCTTGTCACCCAATCCCGAGCAAATCAACAAGTTTGATTGGCTAGGGAGAGAGATCGGGCGAAAATGGAGCTTGGAGCAACAATGGAGCTTAGAGATGGTAGAGGTGGTCAACTAGAGGTAGGAGACGCCCCTTATATAGTCATGGGAAAGATCCAACCGTTATCCACATGTTCAGCCTGCGACAAGCGGTACTACCGCTCCAGGGGCGCGGTACTACCACAAGGCCGCGCGGTACTACCGTGGTGGACCACGATACTTCCGCGGCAGCAGCAGAGGCCGGGACTAGCCTGACTTGGGTGCAGTACTGCCGCTTGTGCGGTACTACCGCTCCCCCTTGCGGTACTACCGCAAGGCAGGAGAGTCATTGCCTACGAAGAGCGCGGATGAAATAAATTACATCCGTGCCTACTTCCGCTGAAAATGAGGCAGTGCAAAAATCCGACGCGGTACTACCGCGCACGAGGCACAGTACTACCGTTGGCGCGGATGTAAAAATTACATCCGCTCCTACTACCGTGACGCCGCGGTACTAGGTAGGAGGGCCCGCGGTACTACGACTCTGGGAGCGGTACTACCGTGGGCTCCGCGGTACTACTGCTGCTTGATTTAGCGGCAGTACTACCGTGGGGCACGGATGTAAAAATTACATCCGCTTCACTACCGCATCGAGCGGCACTAGGTCGTGGAGACACGCTACTAAGGCTCCAGAGGAGCGGTACTACCGTGACCCACAGCGGTACTACCGCTGGTGCTTGCGGTACTACCGCAAGTACAAGATAACCGTCGCCGATTTAGGCACAACTAGGATAACGAAGAGATGCTCCAAAGTGCAAGGAAAGGTAGGACAAGTGTACGTGTTGATTCCACCCAAACCTTTCCGTCGTGGACCCCCTCTTAATAGTACGGCTCTCCTACGACTCAAATCCACCAAAGAGAAACGTAGAACAACGCCGACTTCAATAGTCTCCGAGGGGCACCGAATCGTCTCGTGCCTGGTGATGAAGTATCTGAGAAACTCAAGGCACACGATTAGTCCGCAAAAGCATTGTCATCAATCACCAAAACACTTAAGGGATACAAATGCCCTTACAATCTCCCCCTTTTTGGTGGATTGATGACAATACGGGATTTGCACATAGATGAGATAATATTGAGCAAAGACAAACCCCTCCTCTCTAAAATATAGACGGGCTCCCCCTAGATGTGTGCAATCTAGATGAATGCTTTGGACTGCATAGCACACAAACTAGGATCAACACTCCCCCTATATTTTAGAGACCAAGGCATGATAATTATCATCGAAGTAGAGCATAGCATAAAGGTAGCACAATATATCACAAACTCGCTAGGATAGATAGAGTGCATATGTCTTACAGCATAAGAGGTAAAGCAACCCAAAGCAACTGAAACGAGGTTCAAAACGAGAAAGCAGCAGCAAACACTCAAAACGAGAAAGCAGCAGCAAACACACGAACACGACGCAAATCCCTACACTTTCTCCCCCTTTGGCATCGAGCCGCCAAAAAAGGCAGAGAGGACACCTACACACAAGGGGTGGCTCAAGCAGGGAACTCATCCCAAGCCTCCTCGGCAGACTCCTCGGCTACAGGGATGGTCTCCTCAACGTCCTCCTCAGAATCAGTCCATTTGCAGCCTTGCTTCTCCATCCACTCGGCCTCTGGGGTGATGCGATCCTCAGAACCACCAGACACTTCCTCGCCATACAGCTGCAAGATCTTCTTGTCCCGGCGGCGACTCTCCTTAGATGCCACGTGTGTCCTGTACTGCCCCTTGGCTTGCATGCAGAAAAGAGTCTTCATCTTGTCCTTCAGCTTCTTGGCCCACGAAGGCACAGAGGAACTCTGGGACGACCTAGCAGCACGGTCCTCAGCAACATCCTCGACACCAGCATCCTCCTCATCAATAGCAGCCCTAGCAGCAGACGCCTCAGCACGAGTAGTAGTGTTGGCCCATTGGGGCTTGACACGCGGGCAGATGGGATCATGGCGAATCCAGTCTGGGGCAAGGAACTCCTCACCAGGGAACATCTTCTCCCACGTCTTCGAGATCAGCAGAAACAGATAGGGCCCATAGATAGGCACCTTGCGGTTGAACACCACAAACCGAAGCTCACACCACATGATGTGTGAGTCATCAAGTGGCTTAGTCTGAGACAACCGAGCCTCCTTGCAAATGAGCATCATATCCACCATATAAGCATGAACCTTGTCCTTGTCACCAATGCGACGGAACAAGGAGTTGCGGAAGATGCGATACATGATATCCAGAAAAGAGTTGAGCACCAACCCCGTCTTGCCATTGGCGAGTGCCTTCTCAACATAGTATGGTGCAAGCTTGTCCTTGTTGGCAGATTCAGAGTTTGCATGGGGGCGAACACCCACGGGAGTGTCGATCCCGTCATCAGGAACCTGGAGCAAATCCATGAACTCCTTCCAGGTAGCAGTCAGCTGATGGCCATTGGTCATCCAGGTCATCCTCCGCTCCTCATTAGAGTGAAAGTATACGGCGGCAAAGAACTGACAGATAAGCTCAGGGTCATAGTCAAGGTGAAAGGATATCACATGCTCAATGCCAAACTGCTCCACCAAGTCCAGAGCCTCTCCAAAGTAGGCACGGAACTTGTCCTTCCTCATGTGATGCATTTCAATCCATTTCACATCCACGTAGGTATTCTGCTTGTTTTTGATGACATCCAGATAGATGAGAGTCTGTTGCTTGTTCCAAAACAGCTCACAACCTTTGACAGAAGAACGAGGGTGCACATATGGGTGGAGTTGCCTGAGACGGACGTACTCTGACTGGGATATCTCATCCATGCCCTTAGCGGGTTCCTTGTGCTTGCTAGCTGATGTCTTGACATTGCGCTTGGGGGCAGAAGAGCCCTCGGTGCTTCACCTAGATTGCGCAGACGCTTGGAGCCCGTGTCACGACTGGGATTGGAACAGCGAGAGCCACCTCCTGAGATACGAATGCAAAACACCAACGAAACGCAAAGAGGATCAATGCAAAGACCACGGCAAAGCACAAGAAACACATAGAAAGTATACGTGAAAAGTTGCCATGAGATAGATGTGAAGTACGGTAGTACTGCCAGAACCTGCGGTACTAAAATTTTAGTACCGCTCCAGGGCGCGGTAGTACCGTGCGAGGCACGGTAGTACCATGGTTGGAGCGGTAGTAAAGTTTTAGTGCCGCAGTGAGTGCGGTAGTACCGTGCCATAGGGCGGTAGTACCGGACGAGCGGTAGTACCGCGCCTGTTGGACGGTAGTACCGCACCGCGTCAGATCCAAACGACGGTTTGAATCTTAAAAGAACCGTGAAATCCCGGTAGTGCTACGGTGATCAAATCTAGCACAGGACAAAGTACAAGTATAATTCCTATGCAATACTACGCTCCTTCCTCCTACTCTTGCACAGATTAAGCCTAGGAATCTCAAGAACACACAAGTCTCCCCCAAAATCTAGAAACAACAAACACAAACAACAAGGAGAGGGAGTTGGGGAAAGACCTTGGTCCATAGCAAGAGCACGTGGTGGGGAACGATCCCACCGGACGGAATCACGGGAGGGCAGCCGGAGGCGAAGATCCGGCGACGGACACCGGCTCTGTTCTTGAGCGAGGGAGAGAGAGAGACGAGATGGGGAACGGGCAAATGGGTATGGGGGAGTTAGAACTCCCCTGCAATCCTTATCCCCACGCGCCCGAGTCGTCGCGGTAGTACCGCAGGTCATTGCGGTAGTACCACTTGGGCGGAAGTACCGCACCGAAGCGGTAGTACCGCTCTTCGCAGGCGGCAGTAAAAAATTACTGCCGCGTGGGGGCGGTAGTACCATGCTCCCCTCACACGGTAGTCCCGTAGCAGGCTGCGGTAGTACCGTGAGCTCAAGAAAATGCATGTTTCGACACACGAAAAGAGGCCTTTGCAAAGAAACTTTTAGCACAAAAGACACAACAAGAGCACAAACAACGTAAGGGCAGAAAGACAACAAGAAGCAGCCGCGCAACCCATCCTCTCAAAAAGGAGAGGGTGGTGGCCGGAGCCACCTATGTTTGAGTTAGTTGGTATGGCACCGCGAAGAATTATCCTTGGGCCCATGACCAAAACTCGTCTTTGAAGCACAAGTACCATCAAAAATGGCTAATGTGAAAGAGGTGATCGATTTATGCATAATGGGGGGAGGGAGAGTTCATTGAGAGAACAACGCTCCCCCTATGTCCATGCCTACACCTAAACTAGACAACAAGTTGAGTGTGGTGGGGGTGCACGGGTTCAAGTCACATTGCTTGAATCAATGATATTTAGCTCATGCCTTAACTCGTGAAATCTTGCTTCATCCAAGGGCTTTGTGAAAATATCTGCAAGGTTATCATGAGTGTTGACATACTTGAGCTCGATCTCCCCTCGCCTAATGTGATCCCGGATGAAATGATACCGAATCTCAATATGCTTCATCTTGAAGTGTTGCACCGGGTTGAGAGAAATCTTGATGGCACTTTCGTTGTCACACCAAAGAGGCACTTTGTCACAAATGACACCGTATTCCTTTAAAGTTTGCCTCATCCATAAAAGTTGTGCACAACAACTACCGCCACCACATATTCCGCTTGTGGGACGAGAGAGATACATAACTTTGCTTCTTGGAAGACCAACTCACCAAAGAGCACCCAAGAAACGGCACCTCCGAAGTGGACTTCCTATCCACTTTGTCTCCGCCCAATCGAATCCATAAAACCTTCAAGCTTGAAGTTTGCCCTCTTGGGTACCATAAGCCAAAGTTTAGGTATGAGCCAAATATCGAAGATTCGCTGACCGCCACATAGTGACTTTCCTTCGGTGCGGCTTGAAACCGTGCACACATCCCCACACTCAACATGATATCCGGTCTAGATGCACAAAGGTAAAGCAAGGAGCCAATCATGGAGCGATATACCTTTTGATCCACCGCTTTACCATTGGGACCAATGTCAGGTTGGCACTTGGTAGGCATTGGTGTAGTAGCCGGCTTGACATCACTTAGCTTGAATCTTTTAAGCATGCCTTGAGTGTATTTGGCTTGGTTGATGAAGGTTCCTTCTCTTCTTTGTTTGATGTCAAAACCAAGAAAGAACTTCAACTCTCCCATTGAAGACATCTTGAACTTGGAGGTTGTCGGTGTCAAAACCGGCGGATCTCGGGTAGGGGGTCCCGAACTGTGCGTCTAGGCGGATGGTAACAAGAGACGAGGGACACAATGTTTTTACCCAGGTTCGGGCCCTCTCGATGGAGGTAAAACCCTACGTCCTGCTTGATTAATATTGATGATATGGGTAGTACAAGAGTAGATCTACCACGAGATCAAGGAGGCTAAACCCTAGAAGCTAGCCTATGGTATGATTGTTGAGATGTATGTTGTCCTATCGACTAAAGCCCTCCGGTTTATATAGACACCGGAGAGGCTAGGGTTACACAGAGTCGGTTACAATGGTAGGAGATCCACATATCCGTATTGCAAGCTTGCCTTCCACGCCAAGGAAAGTACCTTCCTGGGACACGAGCCGAGTCTTCAATCTTCCATCTTCGTAGTCCGGTGTACGGCGGATATTGATAGTCCGCTGTCGGACACCCCTAGTCCAGACTCCTCAAGAGCCCCTAACCAGGCTTCAATGACGATAAGTCCAGCGTGCTTGTAGTCTTGGCGTTGCAAGGCGGGTTCTCCTTCAAATCCCATGTACCGCCGGATAGTGTCGGCTTCATCTTGAACGCTGTGCTCCTCGGCTTCTACGCCAAATTATGGCCCTCTTCCACGCTGCCGCATCTAATGCGAAAAGCCAGGTGTCTTTTACATTTTACCCCTAATTGTGCGAGTCATCCGCCTATAAAGAGGCAAGGATCCAGATCCAAACCGCACTGCCTTCCTCCGCCAGATACTCCATCAAGCGCCTCGACCTAGAAATCCATTCCACCATGGATCGTCAACGCAGCTCTTCTCACGCGCCCCAGCCCATCGCCAGGAATTGGAGGAGGTGCTCTATTTCGCACAATGAGCAAGTGAAGCTCCAAACGGAGGGTTTCTTCCTCCGCCTTCATGGTCCCAAATCCGAGCCGGACTGGTTACTTATCAAGGTGGGAGGCGGCGGAGGACACTCCAAGCCCTAACAAGGGGAGCGAGTGTGCCGTCCCCTATCCGATAAGGGGCTCGGATTTAATACATCCGCTCCTCCGCTGGCTCCTCGAAGTTCTACGGACTCAGCTCCACCACCTCACGCCCGCCTCTGGCCGCATATCGCGGGTACGAGCTCTCTGCGAGCTATTCCGGGCATCGAGCCCCATTTCGCATTGTGGAAGAGGCTGTTTTGCCTCGTACCCCGTTCTCACCAGGGGTCCATATATCAAGTGGGCGGCGACGAAATATGGCGCATCGCCGGGACCGGATACCTATCTGGCACTCCCAAGAAGGCGTCCAAGACCGCCTCGAGTGGTTTTATATAGTAGACGCTCGCTGCTCGACCCAGTCCGGATCGGCCTCCCGGAGTTTGATGTTGCTCCTTGAAGAAGCGCCTCCTGGCGCCCATGAGCCCCCGCTTGGAGGAAGACAAGAGCGCCCATTACTTGATGGGCCGGATAAGATTAATGGCTCATTCCGCTTGACCATGATTGGAGTCATGGCGACGTGCATCAGCGGGGTGCAGCCGCCGCAATACTGAGGCCACCCCATGTGGGATTTCAACGGGAAGACGACGCTACAAGCACGGCCGCAAAGGGCGGGTTCGACCGAGGATCCGTGAAGATCCCGTCCGGCTGTACAAGGGGAGAAGGAGGACTTCCTTCGCCGAACCCTTTGGATGGGTTTTCCATGATCAACCCTAGAGGATGGGTGTTTAACACCTCGAAGGGTTCCACCTGCTTTCAAGTTTAAGCTTCTTACATTATGTCTTGGTGCAGGGGTCTACGCCGGTTGTGGAGGACATGGTGAGTCCTGCTCCACAACCCGAGGATCCGAAGGATCCTCGGTCCGACCTCCAAGAGGATCCGGACATCGAGGTGGAGCTGATCGACGGGTGTATCACCACTCAAGATAGACAATGCTTTGGTCGCCATTACGGCGACTACCCCGGCTAAGTTCGCTTCCTGTGACCACAACCAAGTCGGACACCGCCATCTTATCCTTGCCTATTTCGACCTTCACGAACGATGGTATTTTGCAGGAAGCGCCATTACGGCGGGAAGCCGAGCCTGCGGCAGCCGACCTACAGAGGTCAGTCCGAACTAGCAGGAGGAAAAGGAGCGTCGTGCGGACAGAAACATCGCCGCAGAGGTATAGCTCGTGTTTGAACTTTTAGAGCAACGTTCCGAGGAAACGCCTAAGTGCTCATGATCTTTGTAGGAGAAAGAGCGCCGCGGATCATGCGAGCGCAGGAATTGCCGATCCGACCAACACCGGCCAGCTCCAATGCCCGGTGGAGGGGGAGGCAAGCGCAAGACGCGAATCGATCTCGCTCCAACGGAGGATACCGACTGCATCGTCCGCCACCAAGTTCGAGGTGGAGAGCGCTATGAATCATAGGCGCCACGACAAGATTTCAAGAAGCGTGCTTTTCCCCGAGGCATTGGATGCCTTTAACGACGGGACGCACATCTCCGTGCTGCTCAAAATGGTTTTACCAGAGCCACGGAGCAATATGTGAAAGACATACGGGTAAGGGAATTTTAATGGTTGTATATACCAAGAGTTCCCGAGACTTAAATTAGTTATGCTAACTGATTTAAGGATCATTTGAAATTTCGGGCACTTAACGAGAAGAATGCCCGGCTGTCTCGGAGTCGCAAGATTGCAAGGCTCAACTTGAGGTCAAGACTTGTCGCCGCAGGAGGAGACGGAAAGACCCTCTGGTAACACATTTGTATAAATTAATATAAGCGCTGTGCGGCGTGCGCTGAAGTCCGATAAGAATGTTGCAGGTACCACCGGACAAGATCCGGATAGGCAAACATTGCTGCGCCAGCTAAAGGTTGGCGAGAGTGTCTTGAATAGGGTTCAGCAGAAAGGAACAAGCTCCAAGATGCCAACGCCAAGCTCGGAGAAGAGCTGAAGGCGCCTGAGCCGAGCTGTCCGGCCCGTCAAGGAGAATCAACGACTTCGTCGCGGCATATATAGTAGTGCTCGAGCGAACTCTTTTGAAAAGAAGAGTTGGCGAGGAAGTAATCTGATATGATATGTCTTGTAGGTATACTCACAGTGTCGCCCCGCAGAGGAGATGCCCATATCAATGGGTGATCAACTTCCCAAACTGTTGCTGACTACTCGAACGAGTTCGGCAGCAATGAGCGGCGCTGTTCGGGCTTTATGGCCAGCTCACCATACCCGAGGGCCTCGGGGAGCTTGCGGAGAAGCTGCAAGGAGTGCGGCAGCGCTTCCGGTTGTGAAAGATATCGGCTTGCCGTCAAGGTGCCAGGGAGGCCTGGGCCATGGTGAAGACGCGGTACAAGAAGGCGGACCCCAACCACATGGCCGAAGTTGGACCGGTGGGGCCCGATGGGAAGGAGATCCCTGTGAGTTTAGTGTACAGCCAAGTAGAGTTGGCTGCTAAGTTTTCCCAACGGGACTGTAAACTAGACAGCCTGTTAGACGGGATTGAGGAGGAATAGAATCAATAAATTTGACAATGTATGTTATCCTTTAAAATGACATGTGAAATGCCTTCTAGCCGGATTGTAGATCGTTTGTCTTTGCTGACCTTTTCGCTTCGACCTCGGGACCCTAGAGTCCGGAGTGTGTCCGAATACCTTTTTGGTTAAGAAACAACCGTGGTATGCATGGAGACCAAAGCGTAGGGGTCATTAGTGCTTTATCGCATAAGTGCCCAACTAGTTATGTTATATTACATGGTTAGTAAGAAACATCTTCCAGGAGAATAGTTCCGTTAAGGGTTCCTTTATTTGGGAGGCATGCCCTAAAGTGCATGTCCGGACTGCAAAGAGAGCGATAAAACATCCGGGGCAGATAGATAAATAAGCTTAAAAGTCATCTTTTAAATCACCGATCGAATATTCCCTTAAGAACGCTTAGCTTTCGGCTTCACCCACCGAGGTACACATCCGGCCGACCCGCAAGAATAATCGCAGAGGTGCTCCTTTACCTCCTAGCCGAACAATCGGGGAACGAGGGTAAGCACAGAGCCAGCAACCCAGCTTGGCCAAAACTTAAGTCATATCGATGCATATAATGGCGATTAAAAGGACATGTGGAAGCTTGACACATGTGTTGGGTATGAAACTCAGATAGTTGAGCTTCGTAAAAGAAGCCCCCAGAATAATGAGTGCGGATGGCACATCATGCGTATTCAAAGAACGCGAAAATGGGCCCCGAAGGGCTTTTTAGTTAAAAAGATAAAAGGAGAAACAAAAGACAGCCGAAGTATAAAAGGTTGGACGGGGGAAGGGGACGAACTCTTAGTCCGGCGCTAGGCATAGAATCGTCGTAGTCGGGCTGCGTTCCATGGGTTCGGCTCGAGTCGGTTGTCCGACGCATTTCATAGACGGTATGCTCCGCCGGTCAATACTTGATCAATAATGAAGGGGCCTTCCCATCCGGACTTAAGCTTGTCCTTTTCTTGTCCGCAAAGCGAGAACTAGTTCGCCAATGTTGTAAGTCTTGGCCCGCACTTCTCGCTTTGATATCTTTGGGCTGCTGGCGATAGAATGCGGAACGAGCCTTCGCGACGCCGCGTTCTTCCTCCAATGTGTCCAAGCTGTCCTGCCGATCCAGCTCGGCTTCTCTTTCCTCATACATGCGCACTCGAGGTGAGTCATGAATAATGTCGCAGGCAAGGCGCCTCTGCGCCAGATACCATAAAGAATGGTGTGAATCCGGTGGTACAGTTAGGCGTTGTCCGCAGCCCCCAGAGTACGGAGTCGAGCTCCTCGACCCATTGGGTGTCGGATTTAGTGAGTGACCTCACTAGTCTGGGTTTAATGCCACTCATTATTAGACCATTTGCTCTTTCCACTTGACCGTTGGTTTGAGGGTGATAGACTGACGCATAGTCGAGCTTGATGCCCATATTTTTGCACCATGACTTAACCTCGTCGGCCGTGAAATTTGTGCCATTGTCGGTGATGATGCTGTGGGGGACTCCGTAGCGGTGTACCACCTCTGATATAAAGTCTATCACTGGTCCGGACTCTGCCGTTTTGACCGGTTTGGCCTCTATCCATTTGGTGAATTTATCCACCATGACCAATAGGTACTTTTTCTTGTGGGTTCCCCCTTTAAGGGGTCCAACCATGTCAAGCCCCTGCACCACGAACGGCCGGGTAATGGGTATGGTTTTGAGGGCGTGGGTGGCATATGGCTCGATTAGCAATGAGTCGACAACCAACGATCATTGGACCAAGTCTGTCGTCCCGCCCGAGCCGTCACCAATAAAATCCTATACGGAATGCCTTTCCTACCGGGGCCGGGCTGCTGCGTGGTGTCCGCCTAGTCCGCATGAATTTCGCCAGAGGTTTGCCCTCTTCTTGGAGATACACCTTTGAAGGACTCGGTAGTACTTTTCTTATAAAGTTCTCCTCATGGACCTTGTAGGCCTTCGATCGCCGCACTATGCAATGGGCCTCATTTTGGTCTTCGGAAGTTCCCGCCTAAGTAAGTAGGCTAGGAAAGGTTCTGTCCACGCGGCGATTACTGCCATTATGTCGTGGGCGGAGGGTGTTATGTCATCTGCCGAATCACCGATTGGTGCGGTTTTCTCCGGTTTGTCGCTGCCGGGCTCCTCTTCCCATAGTACGGATGGCTTGAAAAGCCGTTCCAGGAAGATATTTGGAGGGACAACATCACGTTTCGCACCGATGCGTGCCAGGATGTCGGCCGCTTGGTTATTATCTCGGGCTATGTGATGGAATTCGAGTCCTTCAAACCGAGCTGACATTTTTAGGAAAGCGTTACGATATGCTGCCATTTTCGGATCCTTGGCATCGAAATCTCCGTTTATTTGGGATATTGCGAGGTTTGAGTCCCCGCGCACCTCTAGGCGTTGGATGCCCATGGAGACCGCCATCCGGAGACCATGTAATAGGGCCTCAGATTCGCTACATTGTTGGAGTCCGTGTACATTATTTGAAGTATGTCTTGGATCAGTATCTCCGGTGGGGACGTCGAGACGACGCCTTGACCCCATCCGCCAACATTTTGGAGCCGTCGAAGTGCATAGTCCAATTGGAGTATGCGCCGTACTCTTTAGGGAGTTCGGCTTCAGTCCATTCGGCGATGAAGTCAGCCAAAACTTGTGACTTTATGGCTCGTCGAGGTTTGTAAGTGATGTCGAATGGTAAGAGCTCAATTGCCCATTTTGCGATCCTGCCCGTTGCGTCGCGGTTATTTATAATGTCATTGAGTGGCACTTCTGAGGCCACTGTAATCGAACACTCTTGAAAGTAGTGCCGAAGCTTCCGAGACGCCATGAACACCGCATATGCTATCTTCTGATAGTGCGGGTAACGGGATTTGCAGGGGGTTAACACAGTGGATACATAATACACTGGTTTTTGAAGAGGGAATTTATGCCCTTCTGTCGCTCGTTCGACGACGAGGACCACGCTAACAATTTGATGCGTTGCTGCGATGTATAACAACATTGGTTCGCCCAGGGTGGGCGCAGCCAGGACCGGATTTGTTGCCAGTATGGCCTTTATTTCTTCGAGTCCGGCAGTGGCGGCATCCGTCCACTCGAAGTGTTCGGTGTGCCTTAGGAGGCGATAGAGGGGCAACGCCTTTTCTCCTAAACGGGAGATGAAGCGGCTTAAAGCTGCCATGCATCCTGTTAATTTTGTATTTGCTTGAGGTCTTTTGGAATATCCAAGCGTGTGAGCCCGGATTTTGGCCGGATTTGCTTCAATTCCTCTACCGGATACGATGAAGCCCAGCAGCTTCCCGGCTGGTACGCCGAAAACGCATTTTTTCGGATTCAACATGATGTCATATGCTCTGAGGTTGTCGAATGTGAGCCTCAAATCGTCTACTAAAGTTTCGACGTGTTTTGTTTTGACGACTACGTCGACTACGTATGCCTCGACTGTTTTGCCGATCTGGGTGGCGGACATGTTTGAATCATGCGCCGATATGTTTGCGCCGCATTTTTGAGTCGAAGGGCATCGTGTTGAAGCGAATGGTCCATATGGAGTGATGAATGCCGTTGCGGCTTGATTCGCTTCCGCCATCTTGATTTGATGATAGCCGTAGTATCGCCCGGGAAGCACAATGAATCGTGTTCTTTGTGGCATCGATAATTTGATCGATGCGGGGAGAGGAAGGGATCCTTTGGGCAGGCCTTATTGAGGTCTTTAAAGTCGACTACGAGGCGCCAGATTTGTCCTTCTTGGTACCATCACCAGATTTGCTAGCCATCCGGATGTTTGATATCTCTAATGAATCCGCTTCCAATAACTTGGCTAGCTCTTCTCCCATTACATCTTTTGGGCTCGGAAAATCGTCGAAGAGCCTGTTTGATCGGCTTAAATCCTTTTAGGATGTTTAGGCTGTGTTCGCCAACTCGCGAGGGATTCGAGCATGTCCGAGGGATGCCAGCGAAGATATCCCAATTTTCCGAAGGAATTCGCAAGATCTTGGCGCCAACTTCGGGTTCAACCAGCCCCGATGGAGGCCGTCTTTGTTGGGTCCGTTGGGTGGACCTGAAATTTTATTATCTCCTCTCGCTGGTTTGAAGGAAGTGGACTTGGATCTTTTATCAAGTATCACATCGCCCCTGTTCACCGAGAGCGCTTGTGTGGTGAGTTCCTCTGCCGCTAAGGCTTGGATAGTGCCTCGAGGGCTAGTGCGACTGCCTTATTTTCGGGCGCGGAGTGCTATGTCCGGATCACTAGCGAGAGTGATTACCCTTGGGGCCTGCATTTTGAGCTTCATGTACCCGTAATGGGGTATTGCTTGAAAGATTGTGAATGCCTCTCGCCCTAATATGGCGTGATAGCCATCGCTGAACGGGCCACCGAACATGACCTCTTCGGATCTGAATTGTCCGGAGAGCCAACACCACATCGAGTGTGATTTTTCCGGCAAAGACGCTTCGGTAGGGATTATTCCTCTAAAGGTTGTGTTGCTTCGCTCAATACGGCTCCAATCGATTTCCATTTTTCGCAGAGTTTCCTCGTAGATGAGGTTTAGTCCGCTGCCGCCATCCATGAGGACTTTTGTCAGTCGAAAGCCGTCCACTATGGGACTGAGTACCAAAGTCTTGGCCGGGCTCGTTGTTCGAGACGTGGGCTCGTCGCTGGCATTGAAGGTAATAGCTGTGTCACTCCATGGATTTGCTGTTGCTACTTGGTAGACTTCGGCGAGTTCACGGACTGTTCGTTTTCGCATATTATTTGATGCGAAAGTCTCAAGACCGACGATACTGCGTCTTTGGTATTGTTGGAGTGGTTTTCCGGAGCTAGAAGCTCTTCGCCACTTTTGGCCACCTGTCGTAGTATCCAACATGCTCGTAGGCTATGTGTTGGGACGGCTCCCTCTGTACTATGAAGTTTACAGGGTCCATTGAGCCATCCTCCGCACGGTTCCGTTTCCCTTATTGGGTTTTTGTTTTTGTTTTTGCATCCGGGGCCTGATTGTAAGGCGCCCTTTATCATGGATGGGTTTGGGGCGGATTATCCCAAAATTGATTTTCGGTCTTCCGAAACTCTCCATCGCCTGAGATTTTCGCACAATGGATGCTAGATCGGTGAAGCGCGTAATTTTGCGACGATCAATGGCGTTTAGTATTCCCTTGTCCGTGCAGTTATTGCAGAAGATTGATATTGCGTTTTCCTCTTGGCGGTCCTTTATCCTGTCCATGACCAGGAGGAATCTGGCCCAGTAGTGATGTACTATTTCAGTGGGCTCTTGCCGTATTAGAGATAGATCGCATATGTCTGGGCGGGTGGGTGGAACAAAATCCGGATTCCTACCCATCTTGGGGCTCAAAGGCCAAGGAGTTTCCAAATTCGGAAATTTGGCTTGCTGGACACAATCCAGCGAGTCCGGGGCGATGCATGATTTTAAGTTCAATGCTCGATTGACGTCCGTCCCTCCGCGGGGATCCGGCATGGAGGGTTCGGGAATCCGGACATGAATTGTCTTCAACATTGGCAAAGAGTTGCCAGATTGTTCCTCCACCACGAGGCGTGGTGGGTGGCCCGGGAGAGTTGATCTCTCGGATCGGTTTTAAGCCCAATCTGGTTATAGTCAGAGCGACTCCCAAAGGCGGCGATGCGATCCAAGAGCTCATTAATGCACGAGAGCTCGATTGATCTAACTGCTCGGCAGCTTTAGGGTCGACGCGAAGATTGCTTCCGATGACTTGAGAAGTCATTGCCGAAGCAGCGGCCGGACAAGCAGTCATGAGAAAACCACCAAGCCGGATAGTTTGGCCGGCGGCCAAGGCCCCTCCGGCGAAAACGCCGTCTTTGAAGACGGGTGGAGGCATCCGCTCTGTCGGTGACGACACAGAGGAACTCTCAATGAAAGCACCAATGTCGGTGTCAAAACCGGCGGATCTCGGGTAGGGGGTCCCGAACTGTGCGTCTAGGCGGATAGTAACAAGAGACGAGGGACACAATGTTTTTACCTGTGTTGGGCCCTCTCGATGGAGGTAAAACCCACGCCCCGCTTGATTAATATTGATGATATGGGTAGTACAAGAGTAGATCTACCATGAGATCAAGGAGGCTAAACCCTAGAAGCTAGCCTATGGTATGATTGTTGAGATGTATGTTGTCCTACGGACTAAAGCCCTCCGGTTTATATAGACACCGGAGAGGCTAGGGTTACACAGAGTCGGTTACAATGGTAGGAGATCCACATATCCGTATTGCCAAGCTTGCCTTCCACGCCAAGGAAAGTACCTTCCGGACACGAGCCGGAGTCTTCAATCTTCCATCTTCGTAGTCTGGGTGTCCGGCGGATATTGATAGTCCGGCTGTCCGGACACCCCCTAGTCCAGGACTCCCTCAAAGGTCATGAGAGCGGCAAATTCCTCATTGAAAGCTTTGTTAGGGGAACCAAAGATAATGTCATCAACATATAGTTGGCATACAAACAACTCCCCTTTGACCTTCTTAGTAAAAAGAGTGGGATCGATTAGCCCCACCTCAAATCCACGATCTTGTAACAACTCGGTAAGGTGGTCATACCATGCACGTGGGGCTTGTTTAAGGCCATAGAGTGCCTTATCTAGTTGATACACATGATCCGGGAAGTAGGGATCCTCGAACCCGGGGGGTTGCTTGACATAGACCAACTCATTAATAGGACCATTAAGAAAAGCACTTTTGACATCCATTTGTTGCAACTTAAAGTTGTGATGGGAAGCATAGGCAATCAACAAACGTATGGATTCAAGACGAGCAACGGGAGCAAAGGTTTCACCGTAGTCGATACCCTCGACTTGGGAGCAGCCTTGAGCTACCAATCTTGCCTTGTTGCGAACGATGTTCCCATGAGCATCTTGCTTTTTCTTGAAAATCCACTTGGTTCCAATGACGTTGTGGTTCCCTGATGGCCTTGGCACCAATCTCCACACTTTGTTGTACTCGAAGTTGTTGAGTTCTTCATGCATGGCATTGAGCCAATCCGAGTCTTCGAGCGCCTCATAGACCTTTTGGGGTTCAACACAAGAGACAAACGCATGATGTTCACAATAGTTTGCTAATTGTCTACGAGTGCTTACCCCCTTTCTTAGGCTTCCAACCACGTTTTCCATGAGATGGCCTTGGGTGGTGAGCTTGGAAGCAATCTTTGCGGCATGACGCTCTAATTCCTCCTCGGGTGTGGAAGGAGGAGGGTTAACTTGATCATCTTGAGCGCCGTCTTGAGCTTGCTCATGGTCTTGAACTTGCTCGAGGGGGAGAACTTGACCTTGGGCATCATTTAGAGGTTCACCACCATCTTGAGGTTGATCTTGCCCTTGGTCTTATTCACGAGGATGAGGGCCTTCACTTTGTTCTTCGGAAGCGTGTGGGTCTTGGGGAGGTGATGGCTCCACTTGAGTGGAGCATTGTCCTTCTCCTTCGGCCACAAGGGGTTCCTCAATGGGTAGAATTTGACCAATACCCATTCTTCTTATGGCTTGGGGAGGAATTTCATCACCTACATCACAAGTACCACTTTGCTCCACTTGGGAGTCGTTATTTTCGTCAAACTCCACGTTACATGTCTCCTCAATGAGTCCGGTGGACTTGTTGAGAACACGGTAAGCATGAGAGTTTGTAGCATAACCAACAAATATGCCCTCATGAGCTCTAGCCTCAAGTTTAGACAAACGATCACCTTTCTTGAGAATGAAACACTTACAACCGAACACCCGGAAGTACTTGAGGTTGGGCTTGTTGCCGGTGAGTATCTCATAAGGAGTCTTGTTCAAGCCTTTGCGGAGATAGAGCCGATTGGATGCATGACATGCGGTGTTGATGGCTTCGGCCCAAAAGTTGTATGGAGACTTGAACTCCGCCATCATGGTCCTAGCCGCATCCATCAACGACCGGTTCTTCCTCTCCGCAACACCATTTTGTTGAGGGTGTATGGAGCGACATATTGGTGCTTGATCCCTCATCACTAAGAAACTCATCCAAGGTGTAGTTCGTGAACTCGGTGCGTTGTCACTTCGATTGTCAAGATCTTTGTATTATGTTGACGTTGAGCTTCATTTGCAAAGTCGATGACGGTTTGTTGAGTCTCACTCTTCCTCTTGAAGAAGTATACCCAGGTGTATCTTGAATAATCATCCACAATTACCAAGCAATACTTTGTACCTCCAAGACTATCAAAAGATGGAGGCCCAAAAAGATCCATGTGAAGGAGCTCCAAGGGTCTCTTCGAGTAGATGATGGTTGAGGGAGGGTGAGCCTTCTCATGAAGCTTTTCTTCAATACACGCACTGCAAGCACGATCTTTGGCAAAACTAACATTTGTTAGTCCACGGACATGGTCCCCCTTGAGAAGACTTTGCAAAGATCTCATATTGACATGGGCTAAACGGCGATGCCAAAGCCATCCCACATCAACTTTAGCCATTAGGCATGTCGCGGTCTTAGTGGGTCGCTCTGAAAAGTTAATCACATAGAGACCGTTCTCGACATGCCCAACAAAGGCCACTTTAAGAGTCTTGCTCCATAAGAGGGCCACGGTATCAATGTCAAAGAAAGTAGCAAAACCCATGAGTGCAAGTTGACGAACGGAAAGCATTTGTATGCAAGGGACTCAACAAGCATGACTTTCTCGATCGTTAGATCATGAGAAATGACAACCTTGCCAAGACCCAATACCTTAGAATGTGATGCATCACCCCACTCGACATTGGTGGGCATAGATGGAATCTTTTGCACGTCCACCACCAAGTCCTTGCTCCCGGTCATATGATTTGTTGCTCCACTATCGAGCAACCATGATCCCCCACCGGAAGCAAACACCTACAAGAGATAAATGCTTGGTTTTAGGTACCCATTTAGTAATGGGTCCTTTGATGTTAGTAACAAGGGTCTTGGGAACCCAAATAGACCATTCAATGTACTCATAAGGAGAACCAACAAATTTAGCATAAACATGTCCATCACTGCACGGCAAGACAACACATATGACGGGTTAAAGTAAATCGGCTTTGTTTGAGGAAATGCTTTTGCCCTTTTGGACATCAACTCCCTTCACGTTTTCCTTCTTCTCCTTAGGAGCACCCTCTCCCTCTTTCACAAACGTTTGCTTGAGAGGAGGAGGACGTTTGGTCTTGTTGTTCTTCTTCTTCTTACTCTTGGACTTGGGTGCAAACCCAATTCCTTCCTTGGTTACAACTTCCTTTTGATTGCTCAAAAGGTCGTTGAGGTTCTTCTCACCTTGAATGCATGTCACAAGGCCTTTCTCAAGTTGATCCTTCAACTTGGCATTCTCCTCCACAAGATGCACATGCTCACAACACGGGTTAGTAGCACATGCATTATCAATTAATACCATATGAGGAAAGGTGGCCTTTTCCTTGATTAGCTTAACTTGGAGTTGAGCATGAGACTCCTTGAGGTTAGCGTGAGCACCCTTCAAGATCTTGTGGGCCTTGTCAAGTATCTCAAACTCCTCTTTGAGTCTAGCATGATCAACCCCAAGTTTAGCCTTCTCGGAAGTTAGCACACGAGACACGGCAAGAGCATGATCAAGATCTTTCTTTAACTTAGCATGGTCATCATTGTGTGACTCCTCAAAAGTCAAACGATGCACACGCTCTTCCTCAAGAGCATTAGAGAGATCCGATATCTCATCGGCATAGTCATGACTATGACCTTCCATCTTAGAGATGGTTTCTTCGTGAGCCTCGATCATGTCATTGGCCTCACCAAGTTGTTCCAAGAGAGCAACAAAATGCTTCTTGGACTTGCCCTTGAGCTTACTCATAAAAGACTCAAATTCATTCACTTCTTCATTAGACCCGTCATGATCATCAATGCAATCCTCCATGGAGGGATTAGTAATGATGGTGGTTATAATGTTGGGGGTTACCTTGTTTGAAGCTTTAGCCATGAGGCACTTGGCGGTGATGTTCTCGTTGGGTGAATCAAAGAGAGACACCCGGGGAGTAGTAGCAATGGCAACGGATGCCATGGCCATCGCTTCTTCATTTTCATCATCATCATCCTCTTGGTATTCTTCTTGAACCACCAACCCACAAGTGGGAGTCTTCTTGGCGAAGTTGTTCTTGTTGGGGAAGGACTTGGCTTTGTCTTTTCGGATGAACTTGCCACCATTGTCTTCCCGCTTCTCGTAAGGACAATCCGCAACAAAATGGCTCACATTGCCACAGTTGAAGCAAGTTCTAACTCGTTGCTTGCCCTTGACACCACTTGAGTTGTTCTTGTTGAAGTTGAGTCTTGTATTCTTCTTGCTCCAAAATTGTCTTGAAGCAAGGGCCATGTGCTCATGATAATCATAGTTGGTGTCTTCGGGGTTGCTCTCCTCATCTTCCACTTCTTCCTCTTCTTCCATAATAACCTTGGACTTCAAAGCAAGGTTGGGCTTCTTTGCCCTTTGAGAATGAAGCACCACATTGTCGGCGGTCTTGTCCAAGATGCTCATTGCAACGAACTCATCCAACACTTCACTTGAGGTCATGGAGTGGAAGTCCGGTCTTTGACGAATGACGGAGGACATGGCCTTGTTGTAGGGCATCATGGCCTTGAGGAACTTGCGCTTGATCCAATTGTCATCCGTGTCCTTGCTTCCATGATCTCGGAGTGAGACCGCGAGTTTGGTCACTCTTCGAAAGAGCTCACGAGGTTCTTCATCTTCTTTCATTGCAAACTCATCGGCTTCATCTTGCACCACTTCATAGTTGGAGTGTTGAATGCTAGCACTCCCTCGATAGAGAGACTCAACACATTTCCATGCTTCTTTAGCCATGGCATGAGGTCGAAGATGAGGGAGATCTTTGGGAAGGATTGCATCTTGGATGATGAAGAGAGCACTCTCATTGAATTGATTGTCCACGGCTTCTCGAGGGGTGAAGTTGCTTGGGTCACGAGGATAGAAACCTTCTTCAATGATTCTCCAAAGGTTAGTGTTCACATGTTTTAAATGACGCCAGCGATAAACCCAAGAATCAAAATCTTCATGTTTCTCATATTTAGGAGGAGGACCGGCATGATTCAAATGAGTGGAGGGGATCGGCCCTCCATAAATTGGGGGTTCCACATGGGCAAAGATGTCGGTGCCATTTCTACCACTAGTAGAAGGACTCTTTTCACTGTTAACTTCCCCCTTGTCGGAGGTAGCATCCGTCACCTTGTTAGTGGGATCACCCACTTTCATCGGCGAGGTAGATTGTTTAAGTCCTTCTAGGAATTCAGTAAACATGCTTTTAACGTCGGCCGTCATGGAGGTTTTCAATGTGTCTAAAGCCACGTTGAATTCCTCACGTGAGACCGAGATTCCCCCTTCGGCCGAAGACGAGATGGGATTCACACCGGAGTGCTCCTCCGCACCGTCGTTGGTGTCAACCATACTCTTCGGACGGCAAAGTCCTTAATAAAGAGACGAGGCTCTAATACCAATTGAAAGGATCGATATGGTTGATTAGAGGGGGGGTGAATAGGCAACTAACAATTTTTAAGCTTTTCTTTACCAAATTAAACTTTGCAACAAAATAGGTTGTCTAGATGTGCAACTAAGTGAGCAACCTATATGATGCAATAACAACTAGCACATAAGCAAGCAAGGGATACAACACAAGTAGGCTTGCAAAAGTAAAGGCACGAGATAACCAAGAGTGGAGCCAGTGGAGACGAGGATGTGTTACTGAAGTTCCTTCCTTTTAAGGGGAAGTACATCTCCGTTAGAGCGGTGTGGAGGCACAATGCTCCCCAAGAAGCCACTAGGGCCACCGTATTCTCCTCACGCAATCTCCACAACAATTGGAGGCTCCCAACAACACCACGAAGCTTCACCACAATGAAGTATGGCTTCGAGGTGACCTCAACCGTCTAGGGTGCTCAATCACCCAAGAGTAACAAGATCCGCTAGGGATAAGTGGGGGGAATCAAATCTCTCTCGGTGGAAGTGTAGATCAGAGCCTTGTCACCCAATCCCGAGCAAATCAACAAGTTTGATTGGCTACGGAGAGAGATCGGGCGAAAATGGAGCTTGGAGCAACAATGGAGCTTAGAGATGGTAGAGGTGGTCAACTAGAGGTAGGAGACGCTCCTTATATAGTCATGGGAAAGATCCAACCGTTATCCACATGTTCAGCCTGCGACAAGCGGTACTACCGCTCCAGGGGCGCGGTACTACCGTGGCAGACCACGGTATTTCCGCGGCAGCAGCAGAGGCCGGGACTAGCCTGACTTGGGTGCAGTAATACCGCTTGTGCGGTACTATCGCTCCCCCTTGCGGTACTACCGCAAGGTAGGAGAGTCATTGACTACGAAGAGCGCGGATGAAATAAATTACATCTGCGCCCCCACGGTAGTACCGCTCGTCCAACGCGGTAGTACCGTGGGAGCCCATGGTAGTACCGCTCCCCAGGAGTCGTAGTACTGTGGCCCTCCTACCTAGTACAAGTTGAAAGTGCAACTAATCCCCGGGTGGTTTTGGTAATTAATAACAACATATATATCATTGAACTAATAGTTACTTGAGAATTATTTCAGAGAGTTCAGTGATATGGGTATGGCAAGGACTCAAGAAGTGGACCCTCAAAATGCTAAGGCAAGCATTGGCAAAAGCTCAAGACTCCATTTTGGTTTAGTGATCCAAGATCACATTGAGTCCATAGGAAAAGCCAATACTATTAAAAGGGATGAGGTTATGATGATGATCCGTTGCTCAAGTGCTTAGTGATACATCTCCTAAACTATCAAGCAACTTTCACTACCATATACACTCATAAGTAGTCTCGGTCCCACCGATTTTCCAAACTCACCACACCGAGATGAACCACCTCACCAAAAGCCAAACCCTAGAAAACTCAGATTTTCCGATTCGAACTCGGTCTCACGAAACATGAGTTGCCAAGCTTCAGAACCTTCATCATCAAATCGGTGTCACCGAGATGATGAAGTCGGTCCCACCAAACCGGCTTGCTCTTATCATTGCACGAATCGGACTAACCGAGATTGTATTTTCGGTCCCACGAAAATCCCAACGCTCACATTATTTGAACTATCGGTCTCACCGAGTTGTCAACTTCGGTCCCACCGAGATTGGTCAAATGTGTGTAACGGTTGGATTTTGTGTGGAGGCTATAAATACCCTCCACCCCCTCTTCATTCGTGGAGAGAGCCATCGAAAGAACTACCACTCCTACCTTACATTTACGAGAAGAGAACTACCTACCCTTGTGTTGAGATCAAGTTGCTCCACTCCCACCATATGAAGCTTGATCTCTAGCCTTCCCAAGTTGCTTTTCACTCAATCCTTTCTTCCACCACAGCCAAATCGGTGAGGAGAGTTGAGTGTTGGGGAGATTATCATTTGAAGCACAAGAGCAAGGAGTTCATCATCATCAACAACATCTATTACCTTTTGGAGGTGGTGCCTCCTAGATTGGTTAGGTGTCGCTTGGGAGCCTCCGTTGAGACGTGGAGTTGAACCAAGAAGTTTGTAAGGGCAAGGAGATCGCCTACTTCGTGAAGATCTACCCGAGTAAGGCTAGCCCTCCGTGGGCGAGGCCATGATGGAATAGACAAGGTTGCTTCTTCGTGGACCCTTCGTGGGTGGAGCCTCCGTGGACTCTCGCACTGTTACCCTCCGTGGGTTGAAGTCTCCATCAACGTGGAAATACGATAGCACCACCTATCGGAACCACGAGAAAAATCACCGCGTCTCCAAAATTGCGTTTGCTCTTCTCCACCTCTCTTTACTACATGTGCAATTTACTTTCCGCTGCCTATACTCTAGAATTGCATGTGTAGGGTGATGCTTGACTTGATCATAATTGTGAATCTGCCAAAAACTGTTCCTTGTCAAAAGGAAGAATTTTATATTGTCAAGTAGTCTAATCACCCCCTCTAGACATACTTTCGATCCTACAAGTGGTATCGAGCTTTGGTCTCCATTGTATTGGTTTCCATTGCATTGGACTCCATAAGCTTGGTTTCACAACCTAGGAGAGTATGGCGTCTAGTGAGGGAATTGGAAGATGCTTCATGGCTAAAGGCCCCAAGGTATCACACCCAGAATTCATTGACTTTGATAGTGATGAGGATGACTTGCTTGGTGAAGATGAGCTCTTACATGATAAATCCAATGAACCTAGTAATGATGAACATGCTAGTAGTCTTTATAGTCGAGAAGAGTCGAATGACAATGCTATGAAGGAGATTGAGCGCCTAACTAAAGAACTAAACACTCTTAAGTTAGCTCATGAAACAACTCAAGAAGATCATAGAGAGCTCCTAAGATCTCATGAGAAGCTACGCTCGAGAAGCTCACTCTAGAGCAAGAACATGAGTTTCTAAAAGCAATCAATGACGATCTTGAAAGAAGAGTTCTTCATATCTTGCCAAACGACTTCTCTTGTCTAATTTCTTGCCACCCATTAAGACTAAGCATGACAAGCATAAGAAAAATTCTTTCTCTAGTAGTAACAATAACCATGCTAAATCCAATGTTGTTGCTTCTAGTAGTTCTCTTGATTTCACTAACAATGTTTCAAGCCAAGTTACACTTGAGCAAGAAAATAGTTTATTGAAAGGTATCATAGAGAAAGGTGTCTACAAGAGCCTTGCGGAAGCAAGAACTTTGAGGAAATTGTTCGCAAGCAAGGAAGGCACGGAAGAATCAAGGAATTGGTTTTGAGCGAAAGTTCAACGCCGAGGGTGTTGAATGGGAAGAAGGTCAATATCCTACTCCACAGTTTGTTCTTCAAAAGGAGAAGTATGATCCTACTTCTTCCAATGTGGAACAAGCACAAGATGACCTTCCACCACAAGACCACAAGCTAAAAGGCAAGGACAAGCTTCAAGAGGAGATTGATGCATTTGTTGAAGCACCTCAAGCCATGGTCAAGTGGGTTCCCAAGGAAACGTCAAGTTCTACTTCGTCAAGCTCAACTACAACCCCAAGGATTCCCATCAAGATGATGTGGATCCCGAAGAAGAAGAACTAGAAAGTTCTTGAGGGTGACTCCGCCAACATACTTCACTCACATTCATTTTGGCAAAAACTTGTGCAATCAACTTCCACATTGTGCACTAGTTCATGGAGTCACAAACCCTCTTGTTGGTAAGTCAAGGACAAGGTAATCATTGCTTTCATGGACATCATCTATTGTGAACTTCAATCTATGTCCATGGGTATCCTTGTTTGTTCCTTGTGGGACTAACCCATGTAGGTATTGAAAGTGCCCGAATCCAAAGGATTGCTCCCAACTCTTGATGATCTCCATCAACATTGAGCATCCACATCTTCAACATCTACATGAAGTCTTCTACGACAACCCAAGGTTAGTTTGACCCTTTAAAAGGGCTCTCACATCTAGGGGAGCTTTGCTCTAAAAATTGAGCTAAAGCATCTTCAAATGATGTGAACACATCAATGCTTTATGTAAAAGTGGTAACCCCACTTGTGCTTAAACGATGAGTATGACCTATGATCAAATGTTCTCATTTGGCTCCTAAGTCAATATACTCATATAAAGATGACCTAGTCATCGACAAATTGTGTGATAGTAGCTAGAGTTTTGATTGTGCATGTTTGATACATATTTCATTTGCTATCTTATTGTGTGAGCATGTTGGATGCATGATTTTATCCATTCAAGGACATCCATTTGTTGTTTTGGTCGTTTTGATTTTTCTCGACCAAATGGATGGACAAGAATGCCTAAGTACCTCCCTAGCTATCTATGCTTTCTTGTCTCAAATTCTATTCATGCTTACATCACAAATTTTGAACAAGTCATTTTCGGACCCTCGAGTGAGGAGCACTTTGAGCCACCGATCCGTCAAAGGCTAATTTCCAAAACCTTCTAATTGATTTCGGTCGGACCAACTCACTCAAACTCGGTCGAACCGAAAGCATTTAGATCGATCTAGGTTTTCACCTCGGTGAAACCGAGTTGTGATTTTCGGCGTGATCAAGTGCATAATCGCCTAGCAGTTATCCATCTCGGTGCCACCGAAGTTTTAACTTCGGTCCCACCGACAGCGAAGGGGTATATATACTCAGGGCGTAGCGTTGATTCCTTCTTCAAACGTTTAGCCCCTCACCTTTGCTTGCCGCCGCCTTGGTCTCCGGATCGTCGCCGTAAATGCTTCAGGCGCCCTCGCCTCAGTCTCGTCGCCGTCAACGGACATCTCCTCCGCGCCGTTGCCGCCGAGAAAAACTCCACCAAGTTAGGGTGAGTTTTGATCCCACTCGTGCTCTCATCTCCGATTCAATGCACGTTTGGATTGCCTAGAATCTTGCCACGATTGAAATCCTCCTGTACACAGATTAGTTCGTTTGGACTAGATTCGAGTAAAAGTTTTAGGTTAGGTTTCATGAACACATCTCGGTGAGACCGATTTTATAGTTTCGGTATGACCGATTTGGCCTATGGCCATTGCATCGCACCTTCGGTCCAACCGAAGTTGTGCAAATCGGTGTGACGAAAAGAAAATTTGTGAAACCCTAGTGTTTTCGGCAGATCGAAACCCACTTCGGTCAAACCGAAAGTGGTGTGAAAGCTCTGTTTAAACACTTCGGATTCACCGAATCTTAAACTCGGTCGACCAAATGTCTTCTCGTGAAAACCTAATACTAGAATTTGAACTCATTTTTTGCAAAACTTCGATTTTGTGATGACTCTTCTTCTCTGCCTACACCTTATCTATTCACGGGTTGTCACCATGTCGATGCAGTGACAATGTAGCAGTCGAGACACCCATTGCAGATATTCCAGAGGCGGGCACTAGTCCCGATCCTAGCAGCTCATCGATGATGGTGAGAGGAGTACACCAAGTGGCTTGCCTCCTGCAGCCACCAGGGCTAGAAAGAAGAGGAATTCAGATGATGAGGATTCAGATTTTGTCGTTGAGGAAGAGGTGACCTCAAAGCCCAAAAGGAAGGTTGTTGCCAAAGAGCAACAAGGACAACAAACTAAGAAGGGCACCAACAAAGTCAAGCAGTCAACTGTTGCTAAGAAGCTGAATTTGGGAGAGGCATTTGCAAGCAAAGTGAAGAAAACCTCCAAGAGAAAGAGGATAGTGCATGATGATGCAGTGAGAGAGGATGAGGATGAGGAAGCACCCCAGCCTACTCCTCGAAGCGTAAGCTCATGGGTGATGCCATTAAGGCTGGAGCCACATCAAAGCCCAAGAAATCTGCTCCAGCTAAGGCAGCTCCAAAGAAAGCCTCTTTGCCAAGCCCAAGAAGACCGTCAGAACATTCCAGCGTCTCAAAAGAACAAGGATGATGTGCCACCGGTGAGTCGGATGGTGAAGGACCGATTTCTTTGAAACTTCGTCAAAAACTGCCACTACATAATGATGCTCATCCTCAAGCCGAGGATATGAAGGCAAGGAAAGATAGAGGTCTCGGGCTATGGAGACAAATGACCCATATGCCGTGAGGAGAAGAACTGCCTGTAGATCCCAGATTTCACACCAGAGAACAACAAGACTTCTATGAAACCGTCTTTGATGGACAAGAAGCCCATATTCGCAGACACAAGATATGTTGATTGGAAGTACATTGACAAATAAGAGCACAGAGATTTCTTTCCACATGTGCATGAAAGCTTCACCGCATGTGGTGTTGCAGATTTTGTAGGTCGAAATTGACCGGTTGGAACGATGAGATGATAATGCAATTCTATGCCACGACTCACTTCTACCCCGATGGAAAGATTGTGTGGATGGTGAAGGTCAAAGGTATTCTTCTTGAGTTGAAGAATGGGCAGAAATTCGAATGCTCCAAAGGCAACGAGAAGATGATATTGATGTATATGGGATTCCAAAGAAGAATCATGAATCCATGAAGAACATGTACAAAGAGGTTCCAAAGAAAGAATTTGGGAATCTGGAAGCTCGGCTCGATCTACTATCTCCGAGCAGGCCTACCTACCACTAATACCATTTTGAGGCATACCTTGATGCCCAAATCTGGAGATCATCGCATGATCGAGGATACTCTATCAACATGCTGCACATACTTGATGAGAAAGCACCTTTCAAGGTGATGGACTTGATGGTAGAGACCATTAAGAGGACTGCAGCTGACCAGAAAAGGTCGTGTGGATTTGCCCCGCAAATTCAGATGCTTATCAATGCCAAGTTTGGCACGGGCACATTCTTGTTGGATAGAGAACATTTACCGCTGCAGCCAGAGCATGAAGACAATGTTGTTGTGATGGATGAGAAGGATCCGACATCTGTTGAAGGTCAAGCCAAGATCGAAGCTGCCAAGAAAGCCAAAGTCGACAAGGAAGCAAAGAAGCAGCAGCAGCTAAACCAAAGAGTTTCGAGAGCGATTCTTGAAGCTACTCAAAGGATTGAACAACGCTGCCGGCATTATGCAGTCTCGGAGAGCTTAGAGAGGATTGTTGAGGATAAGATCCACGCTCTGGATGTGAAGTCGATGAAGTGCAAGTATTTGTCAACAAGCTCGAGGCGACATTGAGGAATCAAGCGGGAGAAGGAAGAGCTTATCGTGAGATGCAGGATGACTTAGTCCAGATTATCGACAACAGATCGCTCCGGTTCCCACAGACCCGATCATTTGCTATTCCGATGGATCGACACGGGACTACACCAAAGACCTCCCACGTTCCAAAGAATTACTCCTACTCAGCTCCAGCTCCGGTGACCACTCCTCCAAAGACAGACATCGGTGAAGTCTTCGCCGATCTTGTCATATCCACTCCGACATCAACCCAGACGGAGCCGCCAAAGAGTCCCCGGTGGACGCTTAGCTCTATGCTTTTTGAACTTTTGGTAACTTGTTGCCAAAGGGGAGAAATTGTATAGATCATAGGACTTCGAGAGAGAGAGTGCTGTTGTCTTTGCGCTTTTGCTCTTTCGTTCTTTTGCGGTTTCTTTGAGATACTTTTGGTTTTCGAGACATTCAGCGTGTTTGATACTCCGTTTCATTCTACCTTAATGAGTGCTTGGTCGTACTATGCTTTAATGTGTGCTTAATGCTTATCATATGCCATTCCCATCTTGTATGACCATTTACTCATGTCTTGGTGATTGGGTGCATGCTGTTCATTCTTATCATTTTGTGCGCTCCACCAAGATGTATGTGACATGGAAGAGTGACCCATGATCCTAATAGATTGTGCATTTGCATTCAAACGCAAATCTTAAATAATGCACAAATTTAGGGGGAGCTCTTGCTTATCACATACTTCTCAAAGCGACGATATTATTCATTGATTATATCCTTTGTCGAAGCTTTGATCTATATGTTGTCATCAATTACCAAAAAGGGGGAGATTGAAAGTGCAACTAATCCCCGGGTGGTTTTGGTAATTAATAACAACATATATATCATTGAACTAATAGTTACTTGAGAATTATTTCAGAGAGTTCGTTGATATGGGTATGGCAAGGACTGAAGAAGTGGACCCTCAAAATGCTAAGGCAAGCATTGGCAAAAGCTCAAGACTCCATTTTTGGTTTAGTGATCCAAGATCACATTGAGTCCATAGGAAAAGCCAATACTATTAAAGGGATGAGGTTATGATGATGATCTGGTTGCTCAAGTGCTTAGTGATACATCTCCTAAACTATCAGCAACTTTCACTACCATATACACTCATAAGTAGTCTCGGTCCCACCGATTTTCCAAACTCACCACACCGAGATGAACCACCTCACCAAAAGCCAAACCCTAGAAAACTCAGATTTTCCGATTCGAACTCGGTCTCACGAAACATGAGTTGCCAAGCTTCAGAATCTTCATCATCAAATCGGTGTCACCGAGATGATGAAGTCGGTCCCACCAAACCGGCTTGCTCTTATCATTGCACGAATCGGACTAACCGAGATTGTATTTTCGGTCCCACGAAAATCCCAACGTTCACATTATTTGAACTATCGGTCTCACCGAGTTGTCAACTTCGTCCCACCGAGATTGGTCAAATGTGTGTACGGTTGGATTTTGTGTGGAGGCTATAAATACCCTCCACCCCTCTTCATTCGTGGAGAGAGCCATCGAAAGAACTACCACTCCTACCTTACATTTACGAGAAGAGAACTACCTACCCTTGTGTTGAGATCAAGTTGCTCCACTCCCACCATATGAAGCTTGATCTCTAGCCTTCCCAAGTTGCTTTCCACTCAATCCTTTCTTCCACCACAGCCAAATCGGTGAGGAGAGT
Organism: Aegilops speltoides; assembly: GCA_021437245.1. NCBI lineage: Eukaryota > Viridiplantae > Streptophyta > Magnoliopsida > Poales > Poaceae > Aegilops > Aegilops speltoides. The sequence goes on along the minus strand of CM038147.1, from coordinate 360,676,187 downwards.
TGAGTGTTGGGGAGATTATCATTTGAAGCACAAGAGCAAGGAGTTCATCATCATCAACAACATCTATTACCTTTTGGAGGGTGGTGCCTCCTAGATTGGTTAGGTGTCGCTTGGGAGCCTCCGTCGAGATGTGGAGTTGAACCAAGAAGTTTGTAAGGGCAATGAGATCGCCTACTCGTGAAGATCTACCCGAGTAAGGCTAGCCCTCCGTGGGCGTGAGGCCATGATGGGATAGACAAGGTTGCTTCTTCGTGGACCCTTCATGGGTGGAGCCTCCGTGGACTCTCGCACTGTTACCCTCCGTGGGTTGAAGTCTCCATCAACGTGGAAGTACGATAGCACCACCTATCGGAACCACGAGAAAAATCACCGCGTCTCCAAAATTGCGTTTGCTCTTCTCCACCTCTCTTTACTACATGTGCAATTTACTTTCCGCTGCCTATACTCTAGAATTGCATGTGTAGGGTGATGCTTGACTTGATCATAATTGTGAATCTGCCAAAAACTGTTCCTTGTCAAAAGGAAGAATTTTTATATTGTCAAGTAGTCTAATCACCCCCCCTCTAGACATACTTTCGATCCTACACAAGTGTTTTTTACATCCGCCCCCACTACCATACCGGAGCGGCACTAGGCCTGGGAGCCACAGTACTAAGGCTCCAGAGGAGCGGTACTACCGTGACCCACAGCGGTACTACCACTGGTGCTTACGGTACTACCGCAAGTACAACAGTAGCCGTCAGATTTAGGCACAACTAGGATAACGAAGAGATGCTCCAAAGTGCAAGAAAAGGTAGGAAAAGTGTACGTGTTGATTCCACCCAAACCTTTCTGACGCGGACCCCCTCTTAATAGTATGGCTCTCCTACGACTCAAATCCACCAAAGAGAAACGTAGAACAACGCCGACTTCAATAGTCTCCGAGGGGCACCGAATCGTCTCGTGCCTAGTGATGAAGCATCTGAGAAACTCAAGGCATACGATTAGTCCGCAAAAGCATTGTCATCAATCACCAAAACACTTAAGGGATACAAATGCCCTTACACTCGTTACTTGTTCTAAGGCTCGTGCTCTGCGACTCGCCTTGAGAGAATCGTGGAATATTCCTGATGAAGAGTGGTTCAAATTCTCGGGGCCGATTGGCTATTGATTACATTGGATCATTTGAGCTGCAATGTGAGAGCAAGTTTTGTTTCTAATCGACAAGCATGGCACCGAGAAATGATTTAATTTTTGGAAAAGGGCAGAATCCATTCTCGCTACGCAATTTTGTGGTAAACTATTGGTCTTCTTTTACGTCCTGTCATGAGACTGTCGAGGTTGTTCCTAGTAACAAAGGTAAAGAAAAAAAATGGAAGGTGCTACACCAGTTTTCGCAACATCACAACAATAGGTGGGATGGAAACCTCCACCAGAAGATATCAAGATCAATGTCGATGCCAGCTATGTGGAGAGTATTAATGCGGCCAGTGTGGGAGTGGTTGTGAGAAACTCATCTGGCGAAGTTATTACATCTTCGTGGGACTTTCTGGGTCAGTGCTACAACGTGAATGAAGCTGAGCTGCGTGCTTGCCTGGCAGGCCTTTATATAGGTATTATTCTTCACCAGTCCATTATTTTGGAGACTGATTGTGCTTTTGTCCGTTCTTTCCTTGCAAATGAGAATCTTGACAGGTCCTTGCTCGTTGACCTGAAGAAAGAAGCCTTGAGTATATTGAAGATGCTTAGGAATTTTAAAATTGCGAAAATTAATCGGAACGCCAATAAGGTGGCTCATGAAATTGCGAAGTTTAGGTTTATAAGTAAATCTGATGGGATTCTTCTTAATAGCGTCCCACCTTGTGTGGCGAATTTTGTAATGAACGATTATAATAACATTATTAATTAATTAATGTATGGGGTTTTTTCAAAAAATAATAATAAAGCTCTTGATTCTAAAAAAAAGTATATTTCTGAAAAAATGTTCGGACCCTTTAATTCCAAATCTATCCTCCGGGTCGGTCAAAAGGTCCAAAACCCAAAAGAAGAGGCAAACAAGCCCAAACCCTTTCAACGAGCCCCCAACCCCAAGCAGCCGCTGCCGCGCCGCAATCGTCCATGGCGGCTCAGCCGCCGTCTTCCGGTGCGCCGGCGGCAGCCGGAGACACCAAGCGCACCCCGAAGCGGAAGCCCAAGACAAAACCAGCTGCCCCCTCCACCCTAAACCCTAACTGGGCCCAGCTCCAGTCCAAGCTCCCTGCATCCACGTTCCTCGGCAAGCGCAAGCACCGCCCCGCCCCTTCTCCGCCCCCTGAGCCGTCTCCTACCCCGGAGGCGGCGGAGCTGAGTTTCAAGCTTGAGCCGACCTCTGACGACACCAGGTGAGCAGGCCCTGTCAGTTAGCTTCCCTTGTATGCCGCTTTGAGACGTTTGGGTTTTGATTTGGCGGTGGTGGTCAGCTTGACGAAGGCGTTGGCGCTGGATTGCGAGATGGTCGGGGTTGGGGCCGGTGGCAGCAAGAGCGCCCTCGCCAGGGCCACCTTGGTAAGCACCAATCACCACTTTCTTTTGTTTGGTTTCTTGTGTATTTACTTGGTACAGTGACATGCTTCATTGCTAACTAGTGCCAATGGTAAACGCTTGGGATGTACGGGATTTCTTGTTGAATTGAATGGGAAGAATGAGGTTCGAGGAGCTGCGCAATCTTGAGAGTTGAGATAACTGCATGTGTAATGTTTTGCATTTTGTGCGGAATGACATTTTCTTCGAACGGCTTATCAAGTTGTGTCTGGCCTAGGATCTAAACAAGCAAGAGCACTGCAGTTAGTTGGTTATTAGAAGCATCCCAAAAGCGTCTGGGTCAAATATGACTTCCGAATTAAGTTCCAAATTATTGATGCCGCCAAAGGTAGTGGGGTTGCCATATGCAAAAAGGAACCCATAACCAGAGCTTTGTAGCTATGCGATGTCTGGAACTTTCGGGCTAGAAGGTGCTTTTGGCAACTTCATAAATCAGATTGATGCCACATTAGTATGTTTAGAAGTTGGTTGCTTTATTTGGCTTCAAGAAGATGTTGTAAGCTTGAATTTCGAAGGAGTAACCAGTACTACAATATTTAGGTATTATTAATTTAAATAACTCTTAATTAGCTTACGTTTCTTCTAGTAATAATGTATCGTGATTGTTACATCATGTGTTAGGGTAGGTATATAGTGGTCATCCATGTCAACTAAAGATGACAATAAGAAAACATATTATACAATGGTATACTCTTGCGCTGCGTTTGGATGTCTGTATTGGAGGCCTCCGTATTGAATTGGTTCAATACCAATTCAGCAAAGAAACTGTAATGGCATGAATACGAATTCGATTGTTTGGATGCTCATGGATTTGGCTCATGGAATCTCAATGAGGTTTCAATACCAAGTCTTGTTTGGATGTCAAACTATTGAATTGCATATTGCTTTGTTCTTTATGCATCAAATCAAAATTTGTACAATGTGTGGCTATAATTTAAATGATCATATAGCAATAAAATTAACAAATGTCATCAATTCAGCCAGGAAAAAAAAAATACAAGTTTCTATTGTACGTGGTGTACTATAGTTGCGAGTACTACAACACGACCACCGGATAAGTTAATGACGGAACAATAGTACATACATAACATAACAGTATTGAAGTACTGCTGTGTGACAACGTGAGATCATAATTAAGTTTCGTGTACACTGAATCTGACTGAACGTACCAGATGCCAATCTCTGAACCTGACAAAACTTGTGTGTAGTACTGCTCACGTGAGTTCAACCATCCTTTCTCCGAATCAAGGCAAGATCAACCGTCGCTACCCCTGGAACTGCCCCCGCCGCATCCTGGTCGTCGCCTCCGCCAGCCGCCGGAGAATCCACTGACTCGCCGCCGCATCTTGGACCTGCCCCCGCCACCAGCTGCTGGATCCCGCTGACCCATGACTGCGGTGGCTGGTGGGGATGAGGAGGGCCACCTAAGGGAGGAGGAGGAGGGCCGGCGGGGGAGGTTACCTGGGCGCCGCCGTCGTGTGCTTCATGGACGGTGAGGGGATCTGGTTGTTTGTGGTCGAGCGAGGGGAAATAGACGGGATCGAAAACGTTTTCTTTTGCGGGATCGGTCAATTCAGAGCAAATCGGAGGGGCTGGGCTCGGTAACGTGGGAGGGCTCCGCGCGTGGGAAGGATTCGGTGGCTGTATTGGATTGATTTCGGGCTGCTGTTTCGTTTGCATGCCAAACAGCCGAATTGAAAGTTTGGGAATACGAAATCCAATTCGGGACTGCAATACATACATCCAAACGCAGAGTTGGTGTTATGTCTAGCAATTAGTGTTTAATGCCCCTAAAATTTTGTGGTGATTGCTTCCTCAAATCCAAAATGCAAGTCTGTTACGACATGACAGTCTTCAAGACAGTGCTTTGACCATCAGTTTCTAGTGTCTGAAATAAAACCATTATTACATTATAGAACTGCATTTCATCATGATAAATCTAGTAAGTGCCTCTTTGCTTCCATCGAAGTTCATAGGAATTCTAGAGGATCCCATTCCGTAGGAGTTTTTCTCATTGGGCTTGTTTGCTTTGTCGAATTGGAATCCGTATGGGGTCCAACCTAATGGAAACATCTCTTTATTTTAGTGACAACCACGTCATGTGATTAACCATTCGGGGAAAAAAAATCCTATGTTGTTTCCTGTGGCGTAACCAAACAACATCAGTTACACATTCCTGTGTCTTCAGTTCCTATATGATTCAACATGTCATGATCCAATTCCTATGTTTTTCCTGTTTCTGTTCTTTTAAAATCCTGCGACCGAAAGGCCCTAATATCAGTTTGATATTTGTGATGTTACTAATTCTTTCTTTATAGATGGTCAAACTTATAAATGAATTCATAACATTTTAGGAATGTTTGTACACTACTTTTTCCTACAGACTCAGAAGCATATGCAGTTAGCAGTAGCAATCCTAATATTCCAATACATATATTTAAAACACCTGCAGTTAGTTACTGCTAAGAGTAATTCGTTAAGTTCGTTTTTCTCCGGCGAAGCTCAAACCCTGGTTACGTGGAACTAACCACTGATACATACTCTTCCTTTCTTCTGTTATGACCCTGTCGTCCATCATTACCCTTCCTTCCAATGTCTGTGGAGGGTTAACACTCTAGAACAGTAACAACCCCTGCCAAGCAGTTCCATCGGAGCAAATCCAGGCAAAGCTCGTCTGAATCCCACATATACCCCCGCCTTATCCGAATACATCATGAAATTAAGAAGGGAGAGGGGCGAGCGTGGCCTATGCAGCCATCATGAACATGAAAAGAAGCAGCCCTGAACCAAGAGAAATCTAGAACTCTGGCAACATTTTGTATCATGAACAAAATATCATTTCATTTTCTAGGAAGGAGAGAGAACAGATACATGAAGAAAAGATTGTAGTACTCAACATTTTGTATCCACCACCACAAACATGATCCATTACCATCTGGATAAAAACATTCATATTGAGAAAAAAAATATCTTGACCCAAACGATCACCTAGGGTGTAGAATACCTATTTTTACACCACCACACCATATTTTTACGTTCCATAAATATTGTCTTACATCGAAGTAAATAAGAACATACGAAAATATATATCGGCCGTAATTTTTTACATGATGTAAACTTACGAACGTAAAAGCACAGCATAAAATATACATATAAATGTGATTTTGTGCTTTTATGATTCATATCTTATTTTTCTTATGCCAATTTTTGTGTAGTGAACCAATATGAAGGTAATATTTGTATACCAAACGCAAGTTCGAAATATAACGACGTAGCAAAACCGTAGGTGCAAAGTAACTTAGTAGCATTGTACATATAGGCTATAGCTGCAGTTTGCTGCTGGCGTTGTTGGAGCATTCTCCCGTCTGGTGAGACCCACGTGTTTGGGATGTGTTTGTGTGTGGGTGGGGGTGGGGGGGGGGGGGGGTAGAAACTGCGTGGAGGATTTCCCTGATAAAGGCCACGTGAGGAGCCCTCCTCGATGGCGGTGCCGGGTAGAAACTGCGTGGAGGATTTCCCTGATAAAGGCCACGTGAGGAGCCCTCCTCGATGGCGGTGCCATGTGGGAGTCTAGCCGCGGTTCAACGGTGTCGTTGTTGGGGCCCGGCTCCAGACGAGCGAGATCCACGTGTCATGGAGAGAAGGGAGCAATGAGGTCCCTCCCTGACAGCGGTGGCACGTGTGAGCCTAGGGATGGTTCGGTTGTGGCGTCATTGGAGCCTGGCTCCAGCCTGGCGAGATCCACGTGTCGTAGAGAAAGGGGAGCAGTGAGGATCCCTCCCTGACAGCGGTGGCACGTGTGAGCCTAGCCATGGTTTGGTAGTGGCGTCATTGGAGTCTGGCTCCAGCCCGGCGAGATCCACGTGTCGTGGAGAGAGGGAAGCAGTGAGGTACCCAGCTGGGTTACACGAGAGTGGAGAAAGGTGGGTCGTGTGAGTGGGAAAAGAGAGGTGGGTCATGTGTGTGGTACATGTTGATGCAGTTGCACTCGTCATTATCAGCGGGGACCAAATGACGGTGGTGGGGAGCACCTGGTGTAGGGTTCCGGTGACATGTGCCGGCGGTGGTGGACAAAGTAGATGTAGAATACAGTGTGTATTGGAGGGACGATGAAGAGAGGGAGGTCTATGTATTGGAGTTCATATGCTGAAATACTTTTCTTAGTATATTCGTACCCTATAATGTTATTCTGCTTTCTGTTAGGTTAATTCCTTTGGCAACGTTGTATATGATGAATATGTGCGACCAATGGAGCGAATTGTGGACTACCGTACCCATATTAGTGGGATTAGACCTAAGCACATGAATAAAGGTAATGTCATTAGTATATTAGCACTATATGTTATTATATTTTTCTGTTGAGGTTTGCTATTTGTATGGGTCATGCAACACCATTTTATGATACTACAGCCAAAGATTTCTCGATCGTTCAGAAGGATATAGCTGAGCTTATCACAGGAAGGGTTCTTGTTGGACATGCCTTACACCATGATCTTAAGGTTGTCACGGATCTTAACCCCATTCGTGAAGCACTTTGTTATCTTGTCTAATGTGGTACAATCTTTGCCAGGTCCTGCTACTAGGTCACCCGAAAAAGGACATAAGAGACACCTCAGAATATGAGGTTTTCCGACGGTTAGATGGTCTTCTAAATATCTACTCTTACTAAGATTGCTTAGCACTGTAGTGACATGTGTTTCAATTTAGGGAGGGCAAGCGGAGATCGTTGAAAGATCTTGCTGCTCAAGAACTTTCTGTTAAGATACAACAGCAAGAGCACTGCCCGGTATGTGTGATACTCCATTCATAATGTATTTTTATATGGTGTTTAAGCCTCGAGTTCAGTTTTGAGCCCCTCAACAGTATATTTTGGTTTATTTTAGCCCATTCCAATCCTTTTTTGCTTCAATGACTAATAAATCAGTGTCGCGCCAACAAATTGTGTTAAGTTGAACTAGAATGATTCAGGAGCTCACTAAACAACATTTAATGTTGAGTGCTTGATTATACAAACGCAAATAGACCAGGGGCTTATTATGAAATTTGTCTTGTTTATCAACTATGTGATTTGTTCTTGAGTTGATGATCCATAGCTTACCACTCATTGACATGGCCATTTGCTAGTAGACTGAAAATTAATTATCCTAGTCTAACACTTTCATGCTCATGTTGTGTCCATAACTAGTTTGCATGGTGATTTTGGTAACTGTATAGATTGAGGATGCTCGCGCAGCAATGTTCATTTACAAGAAGCACAAGAAAAGTTGGGAGAAGAACAAGAAAGAGCAATTCAGGTTCAAGAACAAGCAGAAGAAGCGAGGCAGTAAGAAATCTGCTGAAGCCAATGAGAAGGACCCCAATGTCCCAATAGTTCTACTGTAGGAAACATAGATGTAAGGGGGGCCAGGGCCAAGCAGTGTCGTGCTTAACATGGATTTCACGACGCCGAAGGGTATGCCGTGTGGGAATTTCAGATGGAACCTGTCAAGAACTCAAGATCAGCACGCCAACCTGGGAATTTCTCCAGATGAACCATGAACTTCGGTACCATGCTGGACGGGTAGATGGCGATGCCGTGATTATATCTGTTGATTCTGATTTCTCTAGGCCGCATATGTTTCAGGGATTGATTGCAAATTGCGTGGCTGATTATTCCTCACATCACATGTGACGAAACTTCACACATGCGTGCAGGTTCTGTAACGAGATATTTACATGACCAGCTGAAAAATGGCGCAGCCGATAATATTTGGTTGTTGGTAATTGCATTTTTGAGTATTTTTTTTTTGACAAGCTAGAGTAGATGGCACATTTCCTCGAGCCATTTCTTTACTGTGAACTTGTGCTGGTGCAGTGGCAGGGAGTTGCGGTCCAGCATGTTTAGGATGAGCACTGAGCAGCTCAACATTGGTAGGAGTCTGTCATGTTCCTGTGGGTATTCTTCTGTGGTTCACAAGGTCCGGCGGTTCATCTTTCCACATCTTTGTCCGTGACATGGCTCTTGCCGATTTCTGATGCAGACTCTCCAATCCGTCCTGATGATCGTCGTGGTCGATTTGGATGCTTTTCCCTCTGCGCAATGGGTGATGTAGTACTTAGGTTTGTCTAGGGCACATCATTTTTTTTGAAACAAGGCAAAAAATTTGCCATTTTCATTGAATAAGGAAGAAGGTTTAGAGGTTGTGGCCAGCAGCCGAATTACAAAACACCACTGTCGCGGCATTAGATACGCAGATGCTTTGCCCCAGCGAGACCCCATAAAATACATTCCTCTTTAATCTTAGCTACGACTAATCGAGACCCCATAAAATACATTCCTCTTTAATCTTAGCTACGATTATTCCGACCGGCACCGCAACGTTGCAGAAGACCCTTGCATTGTGTTCCTTCCATATTTCCCATGAGATGAGAAGCATTACAGAGATGAGTGGTCGCCGGAACTGCGTCCTGTTGGTTGCATTAAGGCTCCACCACTCTTTAACAGACTCCATTTGACCCCAACGTAGAAGGTTCACATCGTGCATGCCCAGCCATCCCTTGACCATAGCCCAAACTCTTGTTGTGTATCTGCAATGAAAGAGAAGATGAGCCGCCGTTTCTTGGACTTGCTTACAGAGGGGGCATAGATTGCAATTAGGCCATCCTCTTCTTTGTAGTCGATCCGCCGTCCAAATCCTGTTATTGATGACGAGCCAAGCAAAAAACTTGCATTTGGGAGGGGGGGCGCAGATCTTCCAAAGAGTTTGAACAAGGTCAGTATCAATCAATCCTCTGAACTGGACCTCGTAGGCAGATTTGGCGGAGTAGTGTCCGTCGCTCGTTAGCTTCCAGTAGATGGTGTCCGCCCTCGGATTAAGATGGATGGAAGATAGCTTTTCCCAAAGATTAGCAAACTCCGTTAGGTGGTCAACAGAGATGCCCGCGCTGATGTTGATTTGGGTAACCCAGAAGTTGTTGTGCATGGCCTTTTGGACACAACAATTCTTCCTTTCGGATAGCAGGAAGATGCGGGGGGCGATATCTTTGGGTCGTAACCCCTCGAGCCAGGCAGACTCCCAGAAAGAAGCACGAAGGCCATCCCCTATTTCCACCTTTGTAGCAGCCCCGAAAATGGCACGGTCGGTCTTGTCACATGGGTTCCCGAGACCCACCCAAGGTTTGATCGGGTCCATCCATTCAAACCACAACCACCGAATACGCAATGCAGCGGCAAACTTTTTAAGATTTAGAATACCCAGGCCTCCTTGAGTTTTTTATTTGCAAACTTGCTCCCAGCTAATTTTGCACTTGCCTCCGGTAACTTTATCACATCCTGCCCAAAAATAAGCCCGCCGCAGAGCATCAATCTTGTTTAGTAGTTCAACCGGAAGATTCAAGGCCGTCATTAAGTAAATGGCAATGGCCGTGAGAACAGACTTTACCAAACAGCCCTCCCAGGAGCGGCCACATGTTTTCCCAACCAGGGCGCAAGTTGGGTCGCGATCTTATCCTCAAGCGGTTGAAAGTGTCCGCTTCAACCTCTTCACCGACAGAGGGAGACCAAGGTATTTCATTGGGAACGAAGAACGGTTGGCCGGGAAAGGTTGTAGGATGTCCGTGAGGTCGAGATTTTCACAACGGATTGGGGCGACAAGGCTTTTGTTGCAGTTCGTGATCAGCCCAGTGACCTCTCCAAAATTCTTCAAAGTTTCAGCAAAAAACTTGACGTCATCCTTGTTGGGGGCCAGAAAAACGGCGGCGGCGTTTGCGTAGAGGGAGGCCCTAATAGGCATTGCTTGAGCACCAACAGGGTGCAGTTTTCCATGTTCCGTTGCCTTTCGAAGGATGTGGTGGAGCGGGTCGATGGCAAGCACAAATAGGAGGGGTGATAGTGGGCCCCCTGTCTCAATCCTTGTCTAAGCTTTATTGGGTTATCGGGAACTCCATTAAGAACAACACGAGAGGAAGCCGAACATAAAAGTGTTGAAACCCAGCCTCGGAATCTAGGAGGGAAGCCGAGGTGTTGGAGCAAATCAAGCAGGAAGTCCCATCTCACGGAGTCAAAAGCTTTTTTGATGTCAAGTTTGAATAGAAGAGCCGGTGTTTTCTTGCGATGTAGCCTCCGCGCAATGTTGCGCACATACATGAAATTGTCATGAATGCATCTTCTCTTAATGAACGCGCTTTGGGCTTGCGAGACAAGGTCATTCATGTGGGGTGCTAGCCTGTTGGACATTAACTTGGCAATGGTCTTAGCAACAACATGAATAAGACTAATGGGGCGAAAGTCGGTGATGTCCTCAGCACCGTCCTTCTTCGGAATGAGGACGACATTCGCAGAGTTCAACCAGTGGAAGTGAGAAGCGTGAAGATTCGCGAAGTGGTTGATGGCCATCATGATGTCATCTTTGACAATGTTCCAGCAAGCCTTGAAGAAAGCACCAGTAAACCCATCTGGGCCTGGCGCTTTGTCGCTCGGCATATCAGACACGGTCGCCTTCACTTCTTCCTCTGAGAAGGGCTCATCAAGGTCCCGTAGGTCACAACCGGGGGAAGGGAGGATCTCCCAATTGATATCAATGCTGCGCCGGGGTCCTTTCTTAGCAATGTTGGTGAAGTGTTGATGGACAATATTTTCTTTCTGCCCGTGCTCAGTAACCCATCCATTGTTGTGCTTTAGGCGGTGGATAAAAGTTCTTTCTTCTCCGATGGTTGAACCGAAGATGGAAGTAGCGAGTGTTGGCATCCCCTTCTTTTAAATTCGTAATTCTTGAATTTTGACGCTTACGAGCCTTTTCCAACACCGCCAAGCCGATGGCATTTCTCTTAAGTCTTTGCCGCAGGTCCCTCTCATCCGGGGATAGCAACCTTTGTTCCTGGGCCAAGTCCAAGTGCAATATAACCTCCAAGGCCATGTGTAGCTGAATCTTGGACTGTGCAAAAAGGGTATTACTCCATAGCGAAGCTTCTGGCTAATTCTCTTTAATTTGTGGAAGAGTCTTTGGAAAGGCTCCACATGACCAGAGTGCTCGTTCCAAGCTGCCGTAACCACATTCTGAAACCCGGGCATTTTGGTCCAGTGGTTCTCGAAGCGGAAAGACTTGGGCCTCTTTGGTCCCGAGTTGTTGGCCAGCAAAAGAGGACAATGGTCTGATAGTGACGAGGAGAGGGCATGGAGAATGTGGGTCGTGAAGTCGATGTCCCAATCAGCATTACAAAAGAATCTATCGAGTTTGCACTGTGTTGGATTGTTTTGTTCATTGCTCCAAGTAAAACGTCTATTTTGAAGGTGGATACCCTTGAGCTCGCAAGCATTGAGGGTGTTTTGGTATCGGACGAGGTGGCTGCGGTCCACATTAGCACGGTTTTTGTCTCGAGCACGGTATATTTGATTGAAGTCCTCATTAACCAGCCATCTTGTGCCTGATGGAGGTTTTTGTGATGTTAGCTCAAGGAAGAAAGCATCCTTGTTGCTGCAAGTGGGTCCATAGACCGTAGTTAGCTTGAATGTTTTCTGGACCGAGGTATTCTTGAGGGTGACTGATGCAGAGAGGAAATAGACGCCCATTTGAACATTTGTGACCGAAACAGTAGATTCGTCCCAGAGGAGCAAGATTTCTCCTTTTGTGTCGTCGGCAGGCCGTTGAGCAAAATTCTTCAGGCGCTGTCCACCTAAGTAGGCAGCGACAAACGGGTCAACATTCTGAAGCTTAGACTCTTGGATGCAAACCAAATCACATGAGGATGCAACGATGGTCTCATGGACAGTAGCTCTTCGATTTGGGCAGTTCAGCCCTCGCACATTCCAGCACAGGATTGATAAGTTGTTTTCTAACATTTGGGAACCAGAGCTACCTGATACGCTAGAGTGAAGTCTGAAATAAACCCTGAGTTTGTAGAGGCCGGCCCAAACAAACCCCCACCTTCAAATCCCTGAAGTTGATACCCTGACCTCTCTGATCCCGGTCTGTTCTAACCCTAGGCACGTTTGGCGCACTGGGAAAAGGAATGATCCTAGTTAGGTTCATCTACTACTCTCAATGACAGTATGGGTCCAGAAGTCATATTCATCTCTCTTCTCTGATCTTCTTCTTCCTCTATCCTCTCCTCTCATGATCCCTTTTCCCTCACCACTACCAACCCCTCTTTCCTCCCCTACGAGGCTGGCCAAGCCACGCACTGGTTGGCGTTGACAGGCTCCGTCCGGCGGCCGCCGACACGAGGCAGTGGCTGTTGGAGACCTTCGGACGGTGGGGCCGGACAGAGTGGTGTTGCCGGGCCGCGTAGTCTCGGCGGAGCGCGACGTGGCCAGCTGCCAGCAGGGCCCGCGCGCGATGCGGCTGAGGATGGGGGATCGCGGCGGTGTGCACACGGCTCGACCATGGCAAGCACGACCACGCGTGGGTAGCCGGCCGTGAGGTGCACGACCAGTGGGTCCGAGCCGCCGAGGCACGCGGTGGGCAGCGGTAGCTTGGCCAGCCTATCACGCGGCACCCACGGGTCATGGCATAGTTCAGGCTGGGCGTGGCAGCGACGACGGACATAGCTCAGCCATGCGAGCTTGCCAGTTGCCATCCACCATGGGGTCGTGCTTGTGCGTCCAATCGATGACTGCTTAGAGCGGCGGTGCGCATGCAAGCTAAGCCTTGCGGACTGCCTGGCTGCGGCCGGCAGCGCGTAGCTGGGAGAAACTACATGAAGCAAGTGGGGTCGGGCACGAAACCGAAGCACGGCGCCGTGGCAGCCATCGAGCCTAGGCAAATGGCGGTGTGGTTAGTGAGCAACGCGGCGGCCAACGGCTGGATGGATGCATGGATGCGTACATGCATGTGTGTGCACAAACAGACGTGAGTGCAGTCTGGAGGACGTCGTCTTGGCATGGCAAGGCTTGATGGCGTCGACGGCCGCCGCCTCCAGGTCATCCAGATGGCATCGATGGCCGAGCCGACCGCGTCCGGCACAATCATCAGGCCAGGTTTGCCCAGGTGCAGCACGCTGTTGAGGAGCTCGTCGGCACCGCTGGCGGTCACCGCTGCACTGCACTTGGTCGGCTTGGCGTGAACTCGTGAGGGACTGAGGGTATGCATATGATAGTGGGCCCATTTAGTAAGTCACTATAGAAATCAATCCCGGCTGGGATCGCACCTTTTCAATTACACCAAATAAGATTTTAGTCATGCAAGGTCGGGATTGACCGGGATATATAAATGCAGGGTACCAACTTCAGGGATTTAAAAATGAGGGTTCGTTTGTGTCGGCATCTACAATCTCAGGGTTTATTTCAGACTTCACTCTACAGCCATATTTGGTCTCGCCAGGACCCAGATCATTGGTGCACAGGCGCAGCCACAAACAGGCACGGTAGTTACAGCGACGACCAGTCTCGCCAGGCCCAAGTTCAGTGGCGCACAAGCGCAACCACAAACAGGCGTACAGAACCACACTAAGGACCGGCTATTAGGGTGCACTAACATGAGAAACTTGGCTACATCATCAGCGGCAGACGGAGGTTCAAGCATCCCTAGCAGCCTGCTCGCTCACATCCGGTCCCACCTTCCCCTCCATGAAGCACCAGGGCGTCCACGACCGCGGTGGGGAGGTCACAATCAAGCTGAAACAGCTCACGCAGCGCCACAATCGCAATGTCAGGAAGGCGACCATGGAACAGATCAGCAAACTTGATGATTGCCGTCTTCGTGACCTGTTCGCCTTCAGCAACGATGCCCATCCGGTGGCATAGAAGTTGCTCCGCAAGCTTGGCAATGGGCACACCCCTTTTCTTGGCCCGAAGCCGTGGGCTTTGTCTCTGCAACTGGAACCCAGTGACACCTGCCAAAGTTTTGCGTCTCGCCTTGGGCGGTCTTGGGGGAGTTGTGCATGGCGAGGGTGACGGCGGCAGGGCCGACATGCGAGGAATGAAGATTGGAGTAGCTGCATCTTCAGTCAAGCATCCCGGGAAGGAGTAGTGGATGGGTGTAGATCTTGCCTCACTGCTGTGGTCCAGGCCCGGGCTGGTATCCTGTTGCATATCCGGAGGGGTTGGCGTCGAGAGTACCGCACCAGAGGAGTCAGCAGATGCAGCTGCTGGGTACAGAGCTGGGGTGATCTCCCCATTAGGTGTTGCCAGCACAAGCTCGGGTGTTGCCTCCATCGAAGAATCTCGCGTCTCACAATCATCCAGCGAGAAGGACGGCTGGATCCTGGCATCTAGACTGGCGGTGGTTCCGCAGAGCCAGCCCATGGCAGAGCTGGTAGTCTAGATCTCAATAATGTCCTGAGCGGTGGTGCGCGGCGATGGCGGAGGCGAGACCATGGCAGAGCTGGTAGTCTTGATCTCGACGATGTCTCGAGAGGTGGTGTGCGGCGATGGCGGAGGTGAGCGTCCGCAAGAATCTAGGTGGCAGCGGCAACAGAGTCTCGACACGACGCGTCAGGCGAGCGGTCGTGCGCTCTGTTCCTTGCCCTTCGGCCCGAAGCAGGGATAACCGCACCACACTCATTATCGACGCCGTCATCGTGGCGACCCGGCGCCGGCACATGTCTTTCTCGATGGCGGGGCTCTCCGTCGACAGGCTGCGAGCGGGTGATTGGTCCAGCAGGGTGCAGGCGTGCTGCAGAAGAACTAGGCGGCCGTTGCACGGTGGCCGCAGGCGATGCTGTCTGAGGAGGAGGCGGTGGTGGCGTCTTTCAGGGGGTTGGTGCAGTTCCAAGCGCGATGGCCAATCTGCCGACATCTGAGGCAGGTGAATGGATTTCGACATTCAATCTTCAGGTGTCCTTTGAGGAGGCAATGATGGCATACATGTCTCTGAACTTGACGAATGCTCTCCGCCCAGGGGCAGAAAATGAAGACGCGGGTCGGCGGCTCGGAAGCTGGAGGTCGGAGCGCCGCTGACGCCACCAATATGCTGGCCGAACGAGATGCCATTCCTCCGACCGGCTGCAGTCCGCATCGGGGCACCACCTTGAGTCCGTAGAAGGAGGTGCATGGCTCAAGGATGTGCCCCGCCTTGAACCTGCAACAGGAGACGCCGGGCTCGAGGAGGCGTCCCGCGCCGCACGCCGACCAGCCGACATGGAGGCAGCCGGCGCCGCTTCCAGACATGGCCGGAGGACGCCATGGACGGGGAGCTTGGGGGTGGGATCCAGCAGGGAATCCTGAGTGTTGAACACATATACATGTACGTAGGTCCGGGTTTTGTATGCAATACCTGTAGTATCTCTCTCCCTCTGTATGTACGTATATCTTGGGAGACAAGATACCGGTCGCACCCCTTGTACCTATATATATGTGCCTAGTGCACGATCAATCAATTATCGATGCACAAAATCATTCTCTACATGGTATCTATCGCAAGTCGATCTCGCTTCCGCTAACCTAGCCGCCGCCGCGGCCGCCGCCGCCATCGCGATCTCCGCCGCCGCAGCCGCCGCCCCACGCCGCCGCCACCACCTCTCCTCCTCGCCACTTCTCCCCCCGCGCGCCACGCCCCGCCGCTCCTCCGCCGCCGCCTCCTCCCGCCGCGCCGCCGACCGCCGCCGCCGCGCCCGCGCGCCGCGCCACTTCCCTCGCCGCGCCGCCACCATGTCCTCCCACGGTTCCTCCTACTCCAACCCCTTCGCCGTCGACCCTGCCGAGATCCGCGACATCAACGTCCACGCCCGCGTCCCCGTGACCCTCGATGCCTCCACCTCCACGTACTTCGCGTGGAAGACGTACTTCACGCTGCTCTTTCGCGAGAACAATCTCGTGGAACACGTGGACGGCACCGTGGACTCCCGCACCATGGCGGATGACGCCGAGTGGACCGCGATCGACGCCACGATCATCCGGTGGTTCTTCACCACCATCTCCAAGGACTTGTTCCACACGGTCGTCGGCCGCCGGCGACGCGCCGCGCTCGTGGGTCAAGCTGAACAGCCTCTTCACCGACAACAAACTTCAGCGCCGCGTTTTTGCAGCAGGAATTTTTGACTGTCACCAAGATGATCGTCCATTGATGACTCTGCCGCCGCTGAAGACGTTGGCGGACGAGCTCGCGACATTGGAGCCAACGTGGGCGACGA
This sequence comes from Aegilops speltoides, assembly GCA_021437245.1. Taxonomy (NCBI): domain Eukaryota; kingdom Viridiplantae; phylum Streptophyta; class Magnoliopsida; order Poales; family Poaceae; genus Aegilops; species Aegilops speltoides. The sequence continues at coordinate 360,659,582 of CM038147.1, read as the reverse complement.
CCTCCTCCTCGGCACCCTCACGCCCGGCCTCAGCGAGGACTTGACAACGCCGCCTCAACCTCACCTTGATGCCGGAGCCCTCCTTTCCCAAGTTTGTGGCGTGCTTGAGGTTGGAGGAGCGCGGATGAAGGGGTGAAGAAGCGTGTGCAGCACCACGCCTCGCCGCGGCGCCTCTCGCGGCGCCCTCCATCGCCCGCTCCACTGCGCGCGCAAGCGGCCGCCGCCACCCGCGCCTCGGGTACTTTCCCTCCGCCCGCACCTCCGCCCCTCCGCTGCCCCAGCAGCGGGTGGCGGCGCCATGGCAACCGCCATGGTGGCGGCGCAAGCAAGCAACAGCGTCCGGGGGCCATCGTCGGCAGCAGCAGTGAATCCCCTTGGACCTACGGCACCAACCCGTGGACCGCGTCGTTCACGATACTCCATGCGGTCCCTCGGGCTCGCCCGGGCATCCTCGGGCCCCGCCGCGTGGTCACTGAGCTCTCTTCGCCTTGAACGCCGCTCCATACAGCGGCTATGGTGCCGCACCTCCGCCGTCGCTTTGCCCTCTGGTCGCGCCGACCCTCTGGCGCGCCGCCAAGGCGCCTATGGGGCCGCGCCGGCCTATGGGGCCGCACTTTGTGCCGCCTATGGGGCCGCACTGCTGCGGCCGTCACGGAGGTCCTACCCTCCCCAGGTGCCGCCGCCGTGGGACCCGGCCCTGCTCGCTGCGCTACACTCCGCCCCGTCACCGAGCTCTTACGGTGGCGGTGGTGACTGGTACATGGACTCGGGAGCCACTGCTCACATGACTGCTCATCCCGGTAACCTTACATCCGCCACTCCCGTTCATACTCCCACCCGTATCACCGTTGGTAACGGTTCCTCCCTCCCCATTACACATATCGGTCATATGTCTTTTCCTTCTACTTCTACTCCTGTGCATATGTCTAATATTCTTGTGTCTCCTGACTTAGTCACTAATCTTGTTTCCGTTCGTCGCCTTGCTCGTGAGAATCCTATAACTGTCGAATTTGACGATATCGGTTTTTCTGTGAAGGACGCCCGTACACGGATGGTGCTCCACCGATGTGATAGCCCGGACGACCTCTATCAAGTGCACTCCTCCGGCGCCACCACCACCCGTCGCCCCGCCGCCTTCGCCGCCAGTGTCGATCTTTGGCATGCCCGTCTCGGTCATCCCAACTCCACCGTCATGCGTCAGATTCTCCAAAGTTTTTCTTTTTCATGTAATAAGGTCGATGATCATACTTGTGAGGCTTGCCGCCTCGGCAAACACGTCCGTCTTCCCTTTAGTGAGTCTACACACATTTCCACCTTTCCATTTCAGCTATTGCATAGTGATGTTTGGACGTCCCCGGTTGCTAGCAACACGGGCTATTTATACTACTTGGTGATATTGGATGATTTTACTCATTATGTGTGGACGTTCCCTCTTCGTCGCAAGTCCGACGCCCTTGCCACACTCACCGCTTTTTACTCCTATGTCGCCACACAGTTCGGTCGTCCTATTCTCGCCTTGCAAACAGACAACGGCAAGGAGTTTGACAACGTCGCCGTCCGCAATCTACTTGCGTCCCACGGCACCATCTTTCGTCTCACCTGTCCCTACGTCTCCTCGCAGAATGGTCGCGCCGGCCCGTCGTGACGCTCAATGATGCGTCCGACGTTGCTCTTCCACTCCTACATGCTCGCTCGGTTACGGCGGACGCGCTTCGCGACCTTGACCTCCTCCTAACATTCGCGCTCGCTGCTCGTTCCCGCTGGAACTACACCCTCACCAGCTCCTCTTGGTGCGGTTCCATCCTATGATGGTCTTCGCATTTTAGGTGTCTCTGTTATCCTAGCACCGCGCCCACCGCTCCTCACAAACTCGCACCACGGTCCCTTCCTTGCATCTTCCTTGGCTATCCTCCTAACACCAAAGGTTACGGTGCTATGATCCGATCTCCCGCGTTTTCACTTGGCGGCATGTGTACTGATGAGCTCGTGTTCCCGTTTCAGCAGTACCGTCACCATCGGAGTCTCTGCGGCGCGGTCCGCCCTCGCATCGCCTCTGGCGGACCGCCCGTCCGCACTTCCGGTCCGCTCATTGCTCGCGCTACTGCGCCGGCGGTCCTGGCGTTCGTCCTGCGCGCCGCCGCCGCCATGGCGGCCTCCTCGGCCCCGCCGCGGACCCGACGTCGCGCCCTCCGCCCGCCGCGGGCCCCGACACCGTGGCCCCTCGCCAGGTTGTGGCCCGTCGCCGTGGCACCTCGCCGGCCCATCTGCGGGCCCGTTCTGCGCCCCCCCCGCTGACCCCGTTCTTGCTGCCCCGCCCGCGACCCGTTCTGCGGCCCCGCCGCCCCCGTTGCCGCCGACCCTCGCGGTCCCGTCGCGCGGCCCCAGCGGCTCCCACCACCCCGACCGCACCTCTTACCGGTGTGGTTACTCGGGCTCGGACTGGGACCTTGCGTCCCAGCATGCGCTACTCGACGGACGAGTATGCCTGTTCGGCTTCTACCTCGACGCCGTCCCGCTCCCGCCTCCGCTCGCGCAGCCGCCGGGATCCGAATCGCTAGCTGCGATGCGTGAGGAGTTTGACGCTTGCGGCGCAACCGTGCGTGGCAGCTTGTCGCGGCCACCCGTGCCAATGTCATCACCGGCAAGTGGGTTTTCCGCCATAAGACTCGCTCCGACGGTTCTCTCGGCGCCATAAGGCGCGGTGGGGTCTGCGGCTTTCGCCGGTAGCGGCGTGGACTTCACCGACACCTTCGCTCGGTTGTTAAACCGGGCACGATCGTCTTTGTTCTCCGGCTCGCCGCTTCTCGCTTGGCCTGTTCACCACTCGATGTGTCTAATGCTTTCTTGCATGGTCATCTCGATGAGCGGTGTTCGTCAAGCAACCGACCGGTTTCGTCGACACCGACTATCCGGACCACGTGTGCTTGCTCTCCCGTTCTCTCTACGGGTTGAAGCAGCACCTCGGGCTGGTACCCGCCGGATCGCGGCCTTCCTCCGGCAACAGGGTTCCGGACCACACGGTCCGATGCCTCCTGTTTGTCTACCACCGAGGCCACGACACGCGTACCTTCTCCTGACGTCGGCGACATCATCTTGATGCGTCCTCGACGGCGCTTCTCTGACAGATCACGGCTCGCCTCGGCACCGAAGTTCGCTCTCAAGGACTTGGGGCTCTCCACTACTTCCTCGGCATCGAGGTGGTGCGCCCGACTCTGGCTTCTTCCTGCATCGGCCAGGCACGCCTATGAGCTTCGAGCGGCGGGCATGCTTAATTGCAAGCCTGCTTCCACGCCGCTGTCGTCTGAAGGCTAAGGTGTCCGCCGTCGAGGCTCTCCGGCGTCCGACGCTCCTTCTACCGCTCCATTGTCGGTGCGCTTGATTTTACACCGACGCGTCCGGACATTCAATCGCTGTCCGATGGGTGTGCCTTCATATGCGCTCCTCGTGACACCCATTGGGCTCTCGTGAAACGTATACTTGGTACATACGTGGCACCACAGCCATGGGTCTCACTCTGACGGCCTCGCCCGACACCAGCCTTGTCGCCTACTCCGACGCCGGTGGCTGGGTGTCCCGACACTCGACGCTCCACCTCCGGCTACTGCGTCTACCTCGGGCCCTCTCGATTTCGTGGTCGTCTAAACGACAACCCACGGTCTCACGATCGAGCGCCGAGGCCGAGTATCGGGCCGTGGCAACGCCGTCGTGAGTGTTCACAGCTCGACGGCTACTCCGGAGTTGCTATGTGAGGTCACCAAGGCGACACTTGTCTCTGCGACAACGTCTCCGCGGTGTACCTCATCGCCAACCCCATCCATCACCGACGGACGAAGCACATTGAGCTCGACATCCACTTCGTCCGGGAGCACGTCGCCCTTAGTCGCGTGTCCGTGTTCTACATGTACCCACCGATCGGCGATTCGCCGATGTGATGACGAAGGGTCTACCTACCTCGACTTTCGAGGATTTGGTCGATCTTTGCGTCACCGCGACGCTCGATCATGGGTGTTGAACACATATACATGTACGTAGGTCCGGGTTTTGTATGCGCATTACTGTAGTATCTCTCTCCCCTGTATGTACGTATATCTTGGGAGACAAGATACCGGTCGCACCCCTTGTACCTATATATATGTGCCTAGTGCACGATCAATCAATTATCGATGCACAAAATCATTCTCTACACTGAGAAGCGAACCACACCTTGCGGGACGCCTCGTTGCACCTGAGGCGGCCGCGCAGCACTCCGGCAGAGCAGCGCCGGTCTGGATACGCAGATCTGAGGAGCCCCCCTCAAGCTGCGGGAAGAGGGCCGCCAGCAGATCTGGCCGCAAGAACCGCGGCACAGGGAATCCCGGAGGGAACCGCGGCGAGACCGGGGAGTAGCCTTGTTGGGATGGAGGGAGTTGGGCGGCGGCAATGGTGGCTGCGGGCACCGGAGTGGTGCGTCGCAGGAGCGTGGGAGCTAGCATTATCTAGTGGCTTTTCAACCATCAAAACAGGGCACATCATCTACTCCCTCCTTCCATATATATAAGGCCTAATATATTTTTTGAGGTTGTATTTGATTATTGATAAGATTAATAACATATGATATGTATAATGTGAAAATTATATCGTTATAAGCTCCTTCCACATATGAATTTGATGGTGTGCTTTGTGTAACTTGCATGTCATATTTTATTGCTTTAATATGTGGTCAAAGTTAGTCTCGAAAAATGCATTAGGCCCTATATACATGGAAGGAGGGAGTATTGCACATCTAAACGACTCAATCAAATTAGAAAAGAAAAAAGATTAAAAAAAATATTTGCACGAATCTCTGCATAAAATCAATGACATAGGACTTAGATGTACAATATTTAGGGCATATCTAGATGTGCTTTAGCAAAGTTATACTTATTATTCTATCAAATCCATAAAATTCTTTGGAACGAACCTCGGCGACAGTGTCTCTTGTCTCCTAGCTTTTTTATTGAAAAAAGGGTTTCTTCCGCCCCAACTTGTTTCCTAGCTCTTCATAGCATATGAAAAACGACAAAGCCTTCATTGATTGTTGAGCTCTCCAGTCTGTCCTTGGGGATCTGATTGCATTTTTCTTGGGTCCTAACAATGATACTATATCTAGCACGTGCAATTTGTTGTCGAATGGACGTCACACCAGGGACATAGTTTTGACAAACAAACATGAAACATAAATTCAAATTTAAACTATACTAGACTACTCATCGGCCATAGTGTAGGTCGAGCCAATCTTTCCTCAACAGCTCACCGCCGGTGAGACATGGGTTCAGGCCGGTGTGGTCGTCGTCACAGCCGTGGAAGATGCGCTGCCACTCCTCGAGGTCGAACTCCTGCCCCCTCACCGCCTTGCACATCGTCGTCAGAGATGACGATGACCTTCCCGCCATTGTCGGCAAATATCGCCCTCTCCGCTTCCACGAGCTCGGAGTGCTAGCGGCGGAGGTCCGTCATGTACGCCTCGGCGGCGGCCTCCGCCTCGAGGCGCTCTCTCGCCTCTTGGTCCTCCCGAGCCATCACCGCGCTCACCACATCCGACGCCAGTGGGACGAGGTGGGCCAGCACCGTCCCAAATGGGAAGTTGAGCCTCGCGGCGGCGCCATGGAACCAGGCTTGCCACCGGTCGTATTTCATCGCTGCGAGCTCCGCCGTGTGGAACGACCCGACCCACTTCCTTGTGTGGGCCTTCCGGTCAGTGATCTCCGCTACCCATGTCCACCACGCGCGCTGCCGGACGCCGATGTATGTCCTCTGCGGCGCTCGCGGCGGAAGGAGGTCTGGAAAGTCGGTGAACCAGACGGGGGCCGGCGGATCGGGCGTGGCGGCATGGATCCGTGCTACGGCGGAGCGGTGGAGTAGATACAGGAAGAATCGCGGTGACCGAGGATAATTTATCCTCCTCTAAGGCCGATTGAGGACCGGCTAGGTGCCGGTTAGAGGAGTAAAATCAGATTTTTACTCCTTCAACCGGCTATCGGGATCGGTTAGAAATGCCCTTTGGTGTTGGCCTGTTTGTGTTGGCGTCGGTGTTGGTTCATGTTGATTTTCGGCCTTGCTTTTTCTTATAAACCGGTAGCTCTGTATTCACATTTCTCTCTTAATGAAATCCACTGAGCTCTTGCCTTGCTCGTAAAATAAAAGTGGGCAAATATCCCGATCACATCTAGCGAGGACTGCCTACCTGGGTACCCACACCTAGGACTGCTCCCGCTAGTCATTTCAGCAATCCTAGAGACACATTATACAAGATTGACTAGCAATCCTAGAGACACATGATACAAGATGTTACCGGTGCCACCATAGCCATGCGCGTGTAATATACAGGGTGTCTGTCAAAAACTTAGAATGAGGTCTCAACAACTCATTTTCTTCTTCCAGTTCTTCGTTCACAGGTGGTGGTGGTATGTAAAAAGCATCTAACATGTTCACCAGCAAAACAGCAACTCAAGAGTACAGAGTAACACAAACGATGGAGCCGCTAGGCCTCTATGGACAGGTTCTTCTTGTGTCTGCTCAGCTTCAGCCGGGGCGTGGCATCAGCTTTCACCACGGCCAGCTTGTCGTCGTCGCTCGCCATTATCGCCTTTGCGGGGGTAGCATCCTTGGCGGTGCTGCAGATCTGTGGCTTCGCGCCGAGGGAGAACAGCCTGCTCTTGCCGGTGCTCCTGCTGCGGCCCAACCTCGCGATCTCCTCCCGCATGGTGGAGCACTCCTTCTCCAGCTCGGCCACCCGCTGCTTCATGCCGTCCATGCCCTCGCGCAGGGCCTGGTTCTCCCTGGCGGCCAGGGGCCAGCCCACGCCGCCGCGGTGTTGCTCACTAGAGGTTGGCATGCCGAGCTGCCTCGAGCCGCCCTCGAGGTTCTCGGAGATCATCAGGCACTCGGCGATGGAGCTCCGGAGCTGGAGCTGCTCGAAAAAGAGGACCTGCACGATGACCCGCAGGGGGAGACGCTCGTTCTGCGCCGCGTGGGTGCAAGCCTCCAGGGAGAGCTTCTGGCAGTCCATCACCCGGCAAAGCTCTTCCTTCTCCGATTCTGACAGATGGGGATGAGCCTATGCACAGGAGCAGAAACAAAACATAAACAGACATCAGCAAGGCGAACTTATGATTGATGCCATATCAAACATTGTTTACGGAAGATAAAAGGAACAGTAGTATAAGTAGTAAGTACCATCTTCGTGCAACCTAAATAATGTTTCTGAACCTATTCTGCTATTTCTTCAACAACCTCTTTATCCTGCGGCGCAAGCTGAATGATCACAAACCTATACTGTACTATCTAGTTTTACCGAGAAAAGGTTTTGGAACTGAAAACAGAACAGCTATCCACCAATCATTTCAAATATAACTCTGACAAGAAGTTACAAGGATAGGAACAACTGAGTTATGGATGCTAATAATGTTTTGCCTTACTGAGGATATGCAGAAGAATTCACCTACCGGTGTGTTACTGTGTCATTGGAACAGGGAGCAGAAATAAAAAAGTGTTACCTTCAGATAGATGTCAACGGCGCGATAAAGTCCATCATCTATTGGCCGAGCATAGTCTGGTATGGCAGCAGCCAACGACCGAAACTTTGGCAACTTTAGGTTGGCATCTGGTGCAACTTCAGCTAGGTAGCCGTCGATCAACTTAGCAACCATAGTAATCGGCAATAGAGATGGAGAAGCCAATAGGTGCCCATCCTCGCCAATGCCAGGAGAGGCTCCACCAGTTTCTTGATCCATTGCCAAGAAGTGGTCAAGAATCCTATGTATGCAATCCACATCATAGAGCATTTCAATAGATTCAGACATGTTTGTTATCAGAAGATCTTCCAGAGTGGCCTTGTCAAGCTGCAAACCTATCCGACGCTCCAAGTTGGACATGCAGGATGAGCTGGCTTTAAGGAAGATCGCTGTGCGCAGAAGGCCAAATAACAGCTTGCAAGATGTAACACCCCTTTGGAAAGGTAACAGCCTATCAATCTCCTCAAGAAGATATCTTTGCTCCTCTTCAGAAGGCATGGCGGTTAAAGTTGACACTGAAAGGCAGTTACTGACATCGCTAATGCTTTTGCGCCGATTCAGACCAGGTAAACGCCTTTTGGCATAATGGTTAAGGGATCCAACAATAATGTCCTGATTGACGCCTCGGTATTCCATAGCTGAGATTACCTTCTTGTATAATGGAAGGCTTAAGCATGACACATCATCATACCACCAATCTGAACTGCAATTTCTTGGCCTTGCTCCAGTGCTAATACCATTCCACAAGAAGCTCCCTCCAGGACTCTGTGTGGGACCACCATACTGGGCGACAGGCCAGCCAAATACATCGGGATCAGTGCTTGATTTAGTTGCAACTGAGTCTATGCACTTCTTCACAACTTGCAATTTTTCAGCAAGATCAATGACATCATCGCAAGTATGAAGTGCCTTGATTGAATCTTTCCAGCTTTTGAGAACTGTCTGGGTAAGGAAGTTCTCTGTCTGCGCAATCAAATTTCCCTCGGCAATCTCTTCAGTCATCTCAAGATACTCAGAAGCGCAGCGAAGGTGCACAACATTGGAGGAAGTCAATTCAAACTTCACACCATAGCAGAACCTAGCAGCTAGTTCAAAAGCCTTTGCTCCCCCAGGAATATCAGATAGATCAATGGCACAGCTATCTTCTCCCTTCTCAATTTTCTCTCTGATGAGACGTTCCAGAAGGCCACTCTTCGATAATAGAGGAAACTGTAAAACAGATATCAATTGTTACAAGGTAATTTACTTCATCCTCCGCAGATATGTACATCTATTTTTTTGTCTCTAAACAAAGTTGTACTAAAGCAAAGACACTTATTTTGGGATGGACGGAGTAGAACGCACATATTGGTACTAGAAGTTTCCCAGAATCAAAGTAAAAAATCGCACAATGCTAACAAAATTGTGTGAAAACAAATGAAAGCCTTAGTGAACTTATTAGTGAAATTTTTACCTTGTGGAGATGAAAAGATTGTTCCCCAACCACCACAGTTATATCACTGGGAAGGCCAGTAGTGCAATACCTACATAACAAACATATTTCCATTAGTAATTTTCTGTTCAAACAATTTAGTTTATATAAAATAGTGTGTTTACACAGCTATAACTGTAGAGCTTGCGGAAGTACATGAATATAAGTGGGAAATTATTCCAGCCAAAACACATGAGATAATATTATAGATAATTTTAGTTTGTTGTACACAATCATGCAGAGCTTGAATGAGCTGTATTTAGTTCGGCCATCTATTTTAAAGTGAACATGAGCTCAATGTAGCTATCGAGCCTCGCTTGGGTGGGGGTAGATGTACAAACTCACTACCCTCCATGTCTACCCTATTTCTTTTCTACTATTTCGACATGTAATTGTTCCTACATGTTCCAGCATTTTTGCTTCTTGGAAAAACATGGTATACATTGGTGCTCTTTGAGCTCATCAACGGAGTGAACTAAACTTAATGCACTGCATAATCCAGCTGAATATCAACATCTTACATCAGCCCTAGCTCGTCTCATTAAGATGGAAAATTTTAGGGATAAAAAGGCCATGTGTTATCATGAATATTGTTCCAAATATTGGCTAGTTAATCCAGCATCTCGGTCAGTTAATCGCTACTCGGTGGGTCACCGAATAGCCGATTAACTGATTTATCGGCCAATTAACTGGAAAATTTGCCTATTTGTCCCTACTCAGCACCCGACTGATATGGTACTAGTTACCGATATCTTGAACATTGATCACGACCAGCTCCAGGCACATTAACGTGCTTGACTTCCTAACTTCTAGACTGTATGCACACAGAACATGCACTTAAATATCCATGGTCAGAATTGAAAATAATAATCAAAGTTCATACGTCACAATTGTTTCTCTCTCTTCTAAATACAGTTTAGATGTATTTAGAAGTGTTGATCAAGTGATGTGCCTAATAAAGATGGTTCTAAAAAAAGATTGCACTTAAATAGGATACAAGAGATCACATAAGAGATATTAGCTATAAGCCTTCTAACCGTAACCAAAAAAAAATCTCAAGTTTCAGATTTGTAGCAGTTTATTACATATTCCAGGACCGGTATTTAACGGAGTAATGCTCGGTGTGATTGTGACGAGAGAACAGAATTTGGAGGAATCAATATGGCACATTTAGTGCCCAACATGTGCAGCTCCAGCAAGTACTGAACATAAGAACGACCGGGCCCAAAAGTCAGGCGATAGCGAGACAATATTTCTCATGGAAGGGGGGAATAAATGCTAATCCAGGACAGGCATTTTGCACTGTGACCACTCCATTTACCCACCACTGCCTTGATCTCAATAACTCCCAAAAAGGGTACTATAAAAGGTAGGTTCCATTTTTCTAACTCCCAAAAATGGTACTATAAAAGGTAGGTGCCATTTTCCAGGAACAGATGAAGTCCTCCAAACAGTATGAGCATCGAATGCATCGAAATGACAGTCTTAGCATAATGATATTGATTAACAGGCTGTCTTGGGATAACTGGTAGGGAGTCCTCCCAGAAAGTTGCGTCAGCTTAAAAACAAAAAACGATTGTAGTTTTCCTAGCTGGCCTGGGCTCGATGTTTTGATTAGAGCCTTCCATCCAGAAGGAGTTGGTTAGCATATTATAATCAGTACCCCAGATGAAGCCAACAGGAAGAGGTTGGGCCATGGATGATGCATGGGAGCTTCTAGTACACACATATGGCACCTATTCAATTATTTTTGCAATTCCTGAAAGAAGTAATGGCAGGTACATTTCCTATCGTGCCCAACATCACACAGACAAACACTCCAATGTCTACGGTGGTAATTATGGCAGCAAATAGGGCAAGTAATGAAAACATTGCACGGATTAAAAGGTGAAGCAACTTTAATAAGATGTTAAAATTGTGATTTGCAACCATGAGGAAATGTGCAGGTTAGACATGGCAGAGGATCATGTTGGGGGAAATGAAGAAAGGGAGAGAAGCTGTTCATACCAGTCTTGGCCCTGCTTCCTGAACACATCAGCCCTTGATCCCAGCTTGAGGCAGGCCATGTTAGGAGTCCCAGGTTCCAGTGGATGCCGCACTACATGAACGAGGCGGCCGGTTGCTTGGGATCAAAGGCAGAGAGAGATTCCGGCCCCCCGCACACACCAGAATCAAATCCTCGCGGAACCAAGGGGGAAAAAGAGAGAGAAAAGGAAAGCACTTTCCCCACACAGGCACACGCACGCAAAACCTCAATCTAGCCCAAAATCCCGCGAGACGTTGCTGCGATGTGGAAGGCGAAGAGCGTCCAGATTACGCGGAGAGACGACACGAGATTGCACATCCACTGGTGAGTAGAAGAGGAGAGATTCCGGCGACCTCTGGAGACGTGGAAAAGAAGGGCCGGCGGACCTTTGGCTTATTGTGGTACCTAACTAAACCCACCCGCCGAATTACTCCTGGATTCTCCCTCCCAAGATCCCGACTCAACGAAGGAATAGACCGTCCCGGAAGAAGAAGACGGGGAAGAGAGGTCGATGACCAGTGGTGCCGCCGGAGGAGGAGGAAGAGGAGGAGGAAGGTTTGTTGGTTTGTTTGTTTGTTTATGAGGACTGGAAGGGTGGGGGAGTAGGAATGTTGTGGCAGGCAGGGAAGGGGATCCAAGAACATTCTCTTCTTTGGCTCGGTGTACTAGTAGTAGTACTGCTGTGGTGTGGATTTGGGTGGGCTTCACAGCTTCCTATGGAGAAAAGGACACCAAACGGAAGAGGAGGAAGGCAGCCAGGCTGTGGGCCCAGGCCCGGCAGGCCCAGAATCCACTTTGGCTGCATTGTACTCCCCTTTGTTTATTATTATTTTCTTTTTTTACTAAACCTTCCAATCTATTCATCTAAAGTCATGCGAGTGCAACGTTCCATCCAGATACATAGACCACTTACCGACGACTACAAGCACTGAAGCAAACGGAAGGCGTGTCGTTGTCATCACCCCTTCCTCGTCGAAACCGAGCAAAACTTATTGTTACGAGCGGATCCACCAAAGATCACCACCAACTGAATCCTGTGAGACACACCTCCACAGGCATCCGACGATGCTAGAAGCATCACCGTGATGGGGCTAGACATGGTAAACCTTATTCCATCTTCAAAAAACCGTCGCGGTCTCGCCTTTCTGGCAGAACACAAATCCTAACAAAATCCAAAGAAACATCTAACAACTGAGCCCTTCGGATGACAATGGCCGGGATCCACTGCATGCCCATGACCCTTAGGCCACAAGAGATGAGTTAGACTGGCGGTCCCATCGACGCCCTAATCTCTTGTCCGCTTGGGATAAGAGAAGGAAGGGGTAGGCTAGCGACCGATAGGCAACTATTTTTCCATTTCTTTTGATTGATAGGCTCTTGAGTTTGATTCTCTCCGTACCTCTCCTCCAAACTAATTGACAACTGAGGTGATGACGACCACACACTTTCTGCTTGCTTTAGCGTTTGTAGTCGTCGCTAGATGGTCTACGAATCTGTATGTAACTTTTATTATTTCTGATGGTCATTGTACTGTTATGATTGGAGATGAATGGATCAGAAGTTTTCCCGCAAAACAAAGATAAGAGGAGAAGATCTTTGGACAGAGAAAGTGAGGGGACGGTAAATGGTAATCGGCAATGGTCGGGATCCACTGCACGCCCATGACCTTAGGCCACATGAGACGAGTTAGATCGGCGGCGCCGCGGACAGAAGGCATGAACCCTAATCTCTTATTCGCTTGGGAGGAGAGAAGGAAGGGGTGGGCTAGCGACCGACAGGCAACTATTTTTTTCATTTCTGTTGATTGATAGGCTCTTGATTTTGATTCTCCCTGTCCCTCTCCTCCAAACTAATTGAAAACTGGGTGATGATGACGGCACACTTTCGGCTTGCTTCAGTGCTTGTAGTTGTCGTTAGATAGTCTACGGATCTGGTTGTAATTTTTATTATTTCTGGTGTTTGTTGTACCGCTATAATTGAAGATGAATAGTTTAGAAGTTTTTCAGAAAAAAAGATAAGAGAGAAGATCTTTGGACAAAGAAACTGAGGGGACGGTAAATGGTAATCGACGTGTTTCTTGTTATACGTAGTGTATAATATCAACCACCGTTGGCTACTGTGTTTTTGGCCTTTTCTTGCGGGTCTTGTTCCCTCCCCGTGGTCCACGACCCACACAGCAGCAAATGGCCACTCGTAAGTCCTAAACCCACACCCGCAAGAATCCGTATGTTTCAATGTCCGTCGACAAGTTCTTGCATGTTCGAGACCGAAAGGTCTGTCGTCCCTGGTGGAGGAGATGATGGAGATCACCAACGTGCAAGTCGGGACAGCCGAGAGATTTGGGAGAGATTGGCACTTCCATCCAGAAACAACTGGAATCACGTGGCAGGGGCAGGGCCGGGCCTAAACATTCCATCTTCCATCTTTGTTTTTCATGTTCGATGAAGCAACCATGGAATTTCAGAAACAGAAACTATTTAAACCGTGAGGTAGCCCTAGATACTAGGCGCACTGTTGATCACTTTTGTTTGTCGTGTGGCAACGCAAAAGGTCGTGGATTCTGCGAGGCCATGATTAGCACCATGCCATGCTCCCTCCAATCGATGCATCCCTTTTTCCTTGTGTCTCACGGCAGCAAAGATTCCCGGTCACACGACAAGCCAGGCACTAATCCAGTTCCATATTCTTCTCCACTTATCCGTTTTTTTATACTAAATTGCCAAACCCAATAAGGCACAGTTAAAGAGCGGCCAGCCAGCTATGCTACGTTGCGCATGCTCGTTGGCCACGGTGATATATTTTTTGATTTTCTGAAGATTATTTTTTAAACAGGGAAGCGAGCCATTTTTCTTTTTTCTTTTTGATAAGAACTTTTCTAGGCTTTTTTTATTTGAGATGGATGTGTTGTCTATGTTATCCGAGATTTCCTAAAAAAATCGAGGTGAAGGTAGTTTTTTTTATCGTTTTTTTTAAGATGGAAAACATGCACACAACTTCCTCTTAAGCGGCACACAATAGCGCCCCCAATAACTAGTACCACAACTCCATCGAGTAATGCAGAAAGGCACAAAAATGTTGTTAGTTTGTGACGGTGTTTGATAACCCACAAACATAGGGGATCGCAACAGTTTTCAAGGATAGAGTATTCAACCCAAATTTATTGATTCGACACAAGGGGAGCCAAAGAATATTCTCAAGTATTAGCAGTTGAGTGGTAAATTTAACCAACCTGGATAACTTAGTATCTGCAGCAAAGTATTTAGTGGCAAAGTAGTATGGAAGTAACGGTAACAGTGGCAAAAGTAACAGTAGCAGTTTTGTAGTAATTGTAACAGCAGCAACGGAAGCTCATAGGCATTGGATCAGTGATGGATAATTATGTCGGATATGATTCCTCATGTAATAGTTATAACATAGGGTGACACAGAACTAGCTTCAGTTCATCAATGTAATGTAGACATGTATTCTGAATATAGTCATACATGCTTATGAAAAAGAACTTGCATGACATCTTTTGTCCTACCCTCCCGTGGCAGGGGGGTCCTATTGGAAACTAAGGGATATTAAGGCCTCCTTTTAATAGAGTACCGGACCAAAGCATTAACACTTAGTGAATACATGAACTCCTCAAACTACGGTCATCACCGGGAGTGGTCCCGATTATTGTCACTTCGGGGTTGCCGGATCATAACACATAGTAGGTGACTATTGACTTGCAAGATAGGATCAAGAACTCACATATATTCATGAAAACATAATAGGTTCAGATCTGAAATCATGGCGCTCGGCCCCTAGTGACAAGCATTAAGCATAGCAAAGTCATAGCAACATCAATCTTAGAACATAATGGATACTAGGGATCAAACCCTAACAAAACTAACTCGATTACATGGTAAATCTCATCCAACCCGTCACCGTCCAGCAAGCCTACGATGGAATTACTCACGCACGACGGTTAGCATTATAAAATTGGTGATGGAGGATGGTTGATGATGACGACGGCGACGGATTCCCCTCTCCGGAGCCCTGAACGGACTCCAGATCAGTCCTCCCGAGAGAGTTTAGGGCTTGGCGGCGGCTTCGTACCAAACACGATGAATCCGTCTCTCTGGTTTTTTTTCTCCCCGAACGTGAATATATTGAGTTGGAGTTGAGGTCGGTGGAGCTCCAGGGGGTCCACGAGGGTGGGGGACGCCCCCCTAAGGCGCGCCCCCTGCCTCGTGGACAGGGTGTGGGCCCCTGGTGCTGATTCTTTCGCCAGTATTTTTTATTAATTCCAAAAGGTGGCTCCGTGGATTTTCAGGTCATTCCAAGAACTTTTATTTCTGCACAAAAATAACACGATGGCAGTTCTGCTGAAAACAGTGGCAGTCCGGATTAGTTCCATTCAAATCATGCAAGTTAGAGTCCAAAAGAAGGGCAAAAGTGTTTGGAAAAGTAGATACGGTGGAGACGTATCAACTCCCCCAAGTTTAAACATTTGCTTGTCCTCAAGCAATTCACTTGAGAAACTGAAAGTGATAAAGAAAAACTTTTACAAACTCTGTTTGCTCTTGTTGTTGCAAATATGTAAAGCCAGCATTCAAGTTTTCAGCAAAGATTATGAACTAACCATATTCACAATAAAACTTATGAAAGATCGTGGATGTTGCCTAGAGGAGGGGGGTGAATAGGCGTTTTAAAATAATTACGGTAGAGGCTTGAACAAATGCGGAATAAACCTAACGGTTAATTTGTCAAGCAGAAAACCTACAACAACTAGGCTCACCTATGTGCACCAACAACTTATGCTAAGCAAGATAAGCAACTATGTGATAGCAAGATATATGACAAAGAACAATATGGCTATCACAAAGTAAAGTGCATAAGTAAAGGACTCAGGTAAGAGATAACCGAGGCACTCAGAGACGACGATGTATCCCGAAGTTCACACCCTTGCGGATGCTAATCTCCGTTTGGAGCGGTGTGGAGGCACGATGCTCCCCAAGAAGCCACTAGGGCCACCGTAATCTCCTCACGCCCTCGCACAATGCAAGATGCCGTGATTCCACTAAGGGACCCTTGAGGGCGATCTCCGAACCCATACAAATGGCAACCCTTGGGGGCGGTCACCTAACCCGTACACTTTGGCAACCCTTGGGGGCGGTCACCGGTACCGGTCAAATTGCTCGGGGCGATCTCCACAACCTAATTGGAGACCCCGACGCTTGCCCGGAGCTTTACACCACAATGATTGAGCTCCGAACAACACCAATCGTCTAGGGCGCCAAGGCACCCAAGAGGAACAAGCTCTAGGGTGTCCAAACACCCAAGAGTAACAAGCTCAAGGGTACCAAGCACCCAAGAGTAATAAGCTTCTCAACTTGTAACTTCCACGTATCACGTGGAGAACTCAAACCGATGCACCAAATGCAATGGCAAGGGAACACAGATTGCCCAAGTCCTTCTCTCCCAAATCCCACCAAAGCAACTAATGCTAGGGAGGAAAATGAGAGGAAGAATGAAAGAAGAACACGAAGAAGTCCAAGATCTAGATCCAAGGGGTTCCCCTCACTTAGAGGAGAAAGTGATTGGTGGAAACATGGATCTAGATCTCCTCTCTCTTTTCCCTCAAGAACTGGCAAGAATCATTGGAGGGATTGAGAATTAGCAAGCTCTAAGAAGGTCAACAATGGGGGAAGAACACGAGCTTAAGAGATGAGGTTCAAAGGGGAAGAAGACCCCCTTTTATAGGTGGGGGAAAATTCAACCGTTATGCTCACTGACAAGACAGAGCGGTACTACCGCTCAAGGAGCGGTACTACTGCTAGGCGGTAGTACCCTTTGAAAATTAACAGCGAGGAGGCAAAGGCCAGTGAGAACATTTGGGCGGTAATACCGCTCGTCCTCACGTACTACCGCTCAACCTCACGGTACTACCGCAAATGGTAGCGGTACTACCGCTATGAAGCGGTACTAAAAAATACTTCGTGCCTACCTCATTGAGCAAAACATGAGACTTTGGTCCGGAGCGGTACTACCGCTTAGGAGCCGCGGTAGTACAACTCTGGAGCGGTACTACCACTCAGGAGCCGTGGTAGTACCGCTCTGGAGCGGTAGTAAAACTTTACATCCACTCTAGTCGCGGTAGTACCACTGCAGCCTTTACCAAAACAGCCATAACTTTTGCAAACCGACTCCAGATTCAACGAAACCAAGTTTGTTGGAAAGCTAACGACATGGGCTAACACAATATTGATAGAAATATCAATAAGAAGAAAATGAGAAAAGACCCATAAGAAAATGGTGAGAACCCTTCCTCATATAAGACCGGTAAAACCTCCAACACCAAAAACATTATAGAAGATGCGTGCGAACTCCGTTTTCGATGAACTCGAGTTTGTCATCAAGATGACCATAAGCTCCAAATCTCACAAAGAGAACCAAACAAGAACCAAGAAAGATGATGCAAGGATGCAGTGGTTTGAGCTCTCTATGAACAATACGATCAAGCTACTCATCGAGAGCCCCCCTTGATAGTACGACAATCGATCCTATAACCCGGTCTCCCACTACCACCATGAGACCGGTAAAATAGAAAACCTATCAAGGGCAAACCTTTGCCTTGCACATGGTACACTTGAGCTAGATGATGACAATCTTGACTTCCTCAAGTTGGACCACCTTTCTTGATTGCGTTGGCTCGATGAAGACTAGATGATTGCTCCCCCATAGTCCACTATGGGTGAGCTACTCTTCGGCTCATCTTCACAAGTCCACTGTCACCACAATGGACGACAAGCTTCAAGCACTTGATCTCTTAGTGATGCATCACTTGAACTTGCACACCGCATCCTAACCCCACAATGAACTCTCACGAAGACCATAGGTTAGTACACAAAGCGTAATTGACAATGCTTACCATACCACGGGATCACTTGATCCCTCTCGGTACATCTTCTACGCTTTGTGTGTTGGTCAACTTGATTTACTTTTTGACTTAGTCTTGATCAACCTCTCATAAGACCAATCTTTTAGGTAATTCCGTGAATAGCACCTTGGTCGACACAAACTCTTTTTGAAACCAACACATGTACTCCAAGAAAAGCTTATGGACAAAACCTTCAAATATAACTCAAGGCAACCATTAGTCCATAGAGATTGTCATCAATTACCAAAACCAAACATGGGGGCACCACATGTTCTTTCAACTTAGGTCTCATGTTTACTCATATCAATGGCATAATCAACTAGCGAGCAATGATAATAAATCTCGGATGACAACACTTTCTCAAAATAGTCATAATATGATATAACAAGATGGTATCTCACTAGCCTTTCTGAGATCACAAAACATAAATGAGCACCTCTGAATATCAAGGACTAACTAAACATTGTAATTCATGGTAGAAGAGATCCAGTCATAGTCAGACTCAATATAAATTAATAGTAATGCATGCAAATGACAGTGGTGCTCTCCAGCGGGTGCTTTTTAATAACAGGATGATGACTCAACATAAAAGTAAATAGATAGGCCATTTGCAGAGGGAAGCAGGGATTTGTATAAGTGCCAGAGCTCGATTTTGAAACAGAGATAAATAATATTTTGAGCGGTATACTTTCATTGTCAACATAACAACTGAGAGATCTCGATATCTTCCATGCTACACACATTATAGGCGGTTCCCCAACAGAATGGGAAAGTTTATACTCCCCCATCACAAGCAAGCATCAATCCATGGCTTGCCCGAAACAACGGGTGCCTCCAGCTAACAACAATCCTTGGGGATTTTTGTTTGCAATTATTTTGATTTGATTTGAGCATGGGACTGGGCATCCCGGTTACCAGCCATTTTCTCGTGAGTGAGGAGCGGAGTCCACTCCTCTTGAGAATAACCCGCCTAACATGGAAGATACAGACAACCCTAGTTGATACATGAGCTATTCGAGCATACAAAACAGAATTTCATTTGAAGGTTTGGAGTTTGGCACATACAAATTTACTTGGAACGGCAGGTAGATACCGCATATAGGAAGGTATGGTGGACTCATATGGAATAACTTTGGGGTTTATGGAAGTGGATGCACAAGCAGTATTCCTGCTTAGTACAAGTGAAGGCTAGAAAGAGACTGGGAAGCGACCAACTAGAGAGCGACAACAGGCATGAACATACATTAAAATTAATCAACACTGAGTGCAAGCATGAGTAGGATATAGTCCACCATGAACATAAATATTGTGAAGGCTATGTTGATTTTGTTTCAACTACATGCGTGAACATGTGCCAAGTCAAGTCACTCGAATCATTCAAAGAAGGATACCACCCTATCATACCACATCACAACCATGTTGGCACGCAAGGTAAACCATTATAAACTCCTAGCCAACTAAGCATGGCATAAGCAACTGTAATCTTTAATTGTCATTGCAAACATGTTTACTCATAATAGGCTTAATCAGGAACGATGAACTAATCATACTTACAAAAATAAGATAGGTCGAGTTCATACCAGCTTCTCTCTCAATCAGTCCATCATATATTGTCATTATTGCCTTTCACTTGCACGACCAAACGGTGTGAATAACAATAATAGTGCACGTGCATTGGACTAAGCTGGAATTTGCAAGCATTCAATTCAAGGGAGAAGACAAGGTAATATGAGCTCTTGATTAAATCAACAATAATGCATATGAGAGCCACTCAACATTTTCATCAAGGTCTTCTCCTCTCGACCCCCCCCCCCTCCCCCAAAAAAAGAAATAAAACTATTTACACGGGAAAGCTCCCAACAAGCAGAAGAAGAACGAGAAGTCTTTTCGGATTTTCTTTTAGTTACTACTACTACAGGCATGGAAAGTAAAGTAGCTAAAAGCTACAACTAATTTTTTTGGTTTTTCTTAAGGTTATTCAAACACACAAGAAGAAAGCTAGAAAAAGAAAATAAACTAGCATGGATAGTACAATGAAAAAGTATGAGCACCGACAACTAGAATGAGTGTGTGAACATGAATGTAATGCCGGTGGGAAATACGTACTCCCCCAAGCTTAGGCTTTTGGCCTAAGTTGGTCTATGCCCATGGATCAAAGTGGTAGCTGGGGTCGTACTGAGATGCAACAGCTACTGCCTCACGAGCTGCAGCTTGGAGGCGAGCTGCCTCCGTCCTCCTCTCGTACTCGTTCGCCTCCTCCCTGGTTATAATATATCTCCTTTTTGCCTGAAAGTTAAATAAACCAGGAGCAGGGAGAGCAACATGGATAGTGCGACGTCTGTCAAATATTAGTCGGTATTGGAGGAACTGTTCATTCCTCTCTAGAAACTGATGGTTAACCATGGCATTATAATCTAGATAAGCAGGAGGCAACTCCCTATCACTTCCATGTACGGGTACTCCAAGATAATTAGCTATATGGGTTGCATAAATCCCTAAAAAACAAGTCTCCAACTAAACCATTATTATGCAACCTACGTGCAACAATTTCCCCCAAGTTATATTGTTTATCACCTAAGACAACACTCTTGAGGACACTAAGATCTGGAATGCACATGTGACAAGCCTCATCCTTGCCATTTATGCATCTACCTATAAAGAGAGAAAAATAATGTATAGTAGGAAAATGAATGCTCCCTATGGTAGCTTGTGATATTTCTCTGGATTCTCCCACAGTGATACTAGCAAGAAAGTCTTTATATTCAGATTTACGAGGTTCATTGAGATTGCCCCACTGCGGGAGTTTACAAGCAGTAGTAAAATCTTCTAGGTCTGTGGTACAAGATTTAGCATAAAGATCAAATAAAACAGTGTGAGAATTGCGCGTAGATGTGAATTTAAACCTTCTCACAAAGGAGTCAGTAAGGTAGTAGTGTTGGGAGCACTTATCTGACATGAAGTCCTCAAGATCGGCATTACGCACATATGCATCAAATTCATCCTTGATGCCCGCTTGGACCATAAAATCTTCTGACGGCCATTCACAAGGCCGCACTTGAGCTTCCCTTGGTGGTTCATCGTCTGGCTCACGTATTGCGAGCCTGGGTCCTTGCTTCCTTGAAGAACCGTCTTGATACATTTTCCTAGACATAATTCTTCCTCTGAAAAATTTCTGAAATTTTTAGTAACTCAAAATAAAAGTGAACCAAACTCAACAAAATTGATGGCAACTACTCCCACAAGTTCCTAGAGACTATATCATGCATTAGAATTACTTGGGACCATATAAATTTGGCATGAAAGCCCAAGAATAGGGTCACTTAGGCAGTAAAAATTTGCAATGAATAAAGCACTAGAACAAAAACTAATTGGACCATTGGAGGAGTCACATACCAAAGAACAATCTCCCAAAGCAGTTTTGTGAATGGAGCTTTGAGCAAGGAGATCGAAGATGGCAGCAAAATGAGCTAGAACTTGTGCTTGAGCTGGATGATGATTTTTTTTGGAGGAAGAAGAAGTGTGTGGGTGCAGGAATAAGTGGAGGGGGCCACCGTGGGCTCACGAGGCAGGGGGGCGCGCCCTGGACCCTCGTGGCCAGATGCTTGCTCCCCTGCTGTGTTCTCAGTGCCAGATATTCTCAAATATTCTAGAAAAAAAATCATATTTCATTTTTCATGGCATTTGGAGAACTTTTATTTTTGGAGTATTTTTTATTGCAAGGATAAATCAGAAAACAGACAGAAAAATACTATTTTTTCTTTATTTAATCTAAATAACAGAAAGTAAAAGGAGGGTACAGAAGGTTGTTCTTTCTAACTTTATCCATCTCATGCTCATCAAAAGGAATCCACTAACAAGGTTGATCAAGTCTTGTTATCAAACTCATTCCGAATCGCATGAAACAGGAGAAATTTTGAATAACACTAAGTTATCTCAACGGGGATATGTACATCCCCAACAATAAGAATATCATATTTCTTCTTGACAGTAGGAAGAGGAAACTCAAAGCCTCCAATAATAATCGATGGAAATTTTCCAATAGAATTGATACTATGAACTTGAGGTTGTTTCCTCGAAAAGTGTACCGTATGCTCATTACCATTAACATGAAAAGTGACATTGCCTTTGTTGCAATCAATAACAGCCCCTGCAGCATTCAAAAAGGGTCTACCAAGGATAATCGACATACTATAGTCCTCGGGAATATCAAGAATAACAAAGTCCGTTAAGATAGTAACGTTTGCAACCACAACAGGCACATCCTCACAAATACCGACAGGTATAGCAGTTGATTTATTAGCCATTTGCAAAGATATTTCAGTAGGTGTCAACTTATTCAAATCAAGTCTACGATATAAAGAGAGAGGCATAACACTAACACCGGCTCCAAGATCACATAAAGCAGTTTTAACATAGTTTCTTTTAATGGAGCATGGTATAGTTGGTACTCCTGGATCTCCTAGTTTCTTTGGTATTCCACCCTTAAAAGTATAATTAGGAAGCATGGTGGAAATTTCAGCTTTCGGTATCTTTCTTTTATTTGTAACAATATCTTTCATGTACTTGGCATAAGGATTCATTTTAAGCATATCAGTCAAATGCATACGCAAAAAGATAGGTCTAATCATTTCAGCAAAGCGCTCAAAATCCTCATCATCCTTTTTCTTGGATGGTTTGGGAGGAAAAGGCATGGGTTTTTGAACCCATGGTTGTCTTTCCTTACCGTGCTTCCTAGCAACAAACTCTCTCTTATCATAACGTTGATTCTTTGATTGTGGGTTATCAAGATCAACAGCAGGTTCAACCTCTACATCATCATTATTGCTAGGTTGAGCATCAACTGGAACAT
The DNA here is from genome assembly GCA_021437245.1 of Aegilops speltoides. NCBI lineage: Eukaryota > Viridiplantae > Streptophyta > Magnoliopsida > Poales > Poaceae > Aegilops > Aegilops speltoides. The sequence goes on along the minus strand of CM038147.1, from coordinate 360,636,794 downwards.
AATCATTAACATTATCACTAGGTTCATGTTCATCACCAGATTGTGTTTTAGCATCAGAAATAGAAATATCATTGGGATTCTCAGGTTTGCCTACAACAGGTTCACTAGAAGTATGCAAAGTCCTATCATTTTTCTTCTTCTTCTTAGAAGGACTAGGTGCATCAACATTATTCCTCTGAGAATCTTGCTCAATCCTCTTAGGGGTGACCCTCAGGATACAAAGGTTCCTGAGTCATTTTACCCATTCTAGTCATAACTCTAATAGCATTATCATTTCTCTTATCATTTAATTCATTGAGCAAATCATTTTGAGCTTTAAGCACTTGTTCTACTTGAGTGGTAACCATAGAAGCATGTTTACTAATAAGCTTAAGTTCATTCTTAGCTCTAGACATATAATCACTCAAGTGTCCAATCATATAAGCATTACTTTTCAATTGTCTACCAACATAAGCATTAAAGTTCTCTTGTCTAGCCATAAAGTCATCAAACTCATCCAAGCATTGGCTAGCAAACTTAGTAGACATGATTTCAACTTTATCATATCTATAGAGAGAATTTACCTTTACTACCTGTGTCGGGTTATCAAGACCATGTATTTCTTCAATAGGTGGTATATTAAGGCCAGGTATTTCTTCAACATGAGGTAAATTATTAACATCTTCAGCTTTAATACCTTTTTCTTTCATAGATTTCTTTGCCTCTTGCATATCTTCTGGACTGAGAAATAGAACACCTCTTTTCTTCGGAGTTGGCTTAGGAGTTGGTTCAGGAAGTGTCCAATTATTTTCATTAGTCAACATATTATTCAATAACAATTCAACTTGATCGGTAGTTCTTTCCCTGAAAACACAACCAACACAACTATCTAGGTGGTCTTTGGAAGCATCGGTTAGTCCATTATAAAAGATATCAAGTATTTCATTTTTCTTGAGAGGATGATCAGGCAAAGCATTAAGTAGTTGGAGAAGCCTCCCCCAAGCTTGTGGGAGACTCTCTTCTTCAATTTGCAAAAAATTATATATTTCCCTTAAAGCAGCTTGTTTCTTATGAGCAGGGAAATATTTAGCAGGGAAGTAATAAATCATATCCCGGGGACTACACACACAACCAGGATCAAGAGAATTAAACCAAGTTTTAGCATCACCCTTTAATGAGAACGGGAATATCTTAAGGATATAGAAGTAGCGAGTTTTCTCATCATTAGTGAATAGGGTGGCTATATCATTCAATTTAGTAAGATGTGCCACAATAGTCTCAGAGTCATAGCCATAAAAAGGATCAGATTCAACCAAAGTAATTATTTCAGGATCGACAGAGAAATCATAGTCCTTATCAGTAACACAGATAGGTGAAGTAGCAAAAGCAGGGTCATATTTCATTCTAGCATTGAAAGACTTTTCATTAACTAAGTAATAACTTCTTTAGATCAGATCTATCATTGCAAGCAAGAAAATCTCTAGTAGTTTCTTCATCCATAACATAACCCTCAGGCACAACAGGCAGTTCATATTTATGGGGAGAATCTTCATCATCAATACTATCAATTTCAAGAATTTCATTCTCTCTAACCCTAGCAAGTTGTTCATCAATAAATGCACCTAATGGCACAGTAGTATCAAGCATAAAAGCAGTTTCATCATAAGTATCATGCATAGCAGAAGTGGCATCATCAATAACATGCGACATATCAGAAGTAATAGCAGAAGCAGGTTTAGGTGTCACAAGCTTACTCATAATAGAAGGAGAATCAAGTGCAGAGCTAGATGGCAGTTCCTTACCTCCCCTCGTAGTTGAGGGATAAATCTTGGATCTTTCGTATTTCAAGTTCCTCATAGTGATCAGTAGATATAAATCCCAAGTGACTCAAAGAATAGAGCTATGCTCCCCGGCAACGGCGCTAGAAAATAGTCTTGATAACCCACAAGTATAGGGGATCGCAACGGTTTTTGAGGGTAGAGTATTCAACCCAAATTTATTGATTCGACCCAAGGGGAGCCAAAGAATATTCTCAAGTATTAGCAGTTGAGTTTTCAATTCAACCACACCTGGATAACTTAGTATCTGCAACAAAGTATTTAGTGGCAAAGTAGTATGGAAATAACTTGATATGATGGCAAAAGTAATGAGAGCAGTTTTGTAGTAATTGTAACAGCAGCAACGGTAAAGTAACTAAGCAAAGAGCAATATGTGAAAAGCTCGTAGGCATTGGATCAGTGATGGATAATTATGTCGGATGCGATTCCTCATGTAATAGTTATAACATAGGGCGACACAGAACTAGCTCCAGTTCATCAATGTAATGTAGGCATGTATTCCGAATATAGTCATACGTGCTTATGGAAAAGAACTTGCATGACATCTTTTGTCCTACCCTCCCATGGCAGCGGGGTCCTATTGGAAACTAAGGGATATTAAGGCCTCCTTTTAATAGAGTACCGGACCAAAGCATTAATACTTAGTGAATACATGAACTCCTCAAACTACGGTCATCACCTGGAGTGGTCCCGATTATTGTTACTTCGGGGTTGCCAGATCATAACACATAGTAGGTGACTATTGAATTGCAAGATAGGATCAAGAACTCACATATATTTACGAAAACATAATAGGTTCAGATCTAAAATCATGGCACTCGGGCCCTAGTGACAAGCATTAAGCATAGGAAAGTCATAGCAACATCAATCTTAGAACATAATGGATACTCGGGATCAAACCCTAACAAAACTAACTCAATTACATGGTAAATCTCATCCAACCCATCACCGTCCAGCAAGCCTACGATGGAATTACTCATGCACGGCGGTGAGCATCATGAAATTGGTGATGGAGAATGGTTGATGATGACGACGGCGATGGATGCCCCTCTCCGGATCCCCGAACCAACTCCAGATCAGCCCTCCCGAGAGAGTTTAGGGCTTCGCGGCGGCTCCGTATCGTAAAACGCGATGAATCCTTCTCTCTGATTTTTTTTCTCCCCGAACATGAATATATGGAGTTGGATTTGTGGTCGGTGGAGCTCCATGGGGCCCACAAGGCAGGGGGGCCGCGCCCTAAGGGGCGCTCTCCACCCTCGTGGACAGGGTGTGGGCCCCCTGGTGCTGATTCTTTCGCCAGTATTTTTTATTAATTCCAAAAAGTTGCTCCGTGGATTTTCAGGTCATTCTGAGAACTTTTATTTCTGCACAAAAATAACACCATGGTAGTTCTACTGAAAACAACGTCAGTCCGGGTTAGTTCCATTCAAATCATGCAAGTTAGAGGCCAAAACAAGGGCAAAAGTGTTTGGAAAAGTAGATACGACGGAGACGTATCGGTGTTACACCTCAGGGATGCCACATCTTATCAGTTGCCGGCCCAAGTAGGCCGTCCCGAGGCCCCCTAGGCCAGCTTCGCCCTGGACCATCAGTCCAGCCCATGGGCCTCACAAGGGAAGACTCTGGAAGTCTTGTACAAGACAAGGAAGCTAGAACCACGAAGGACCCTCCCCCTCCACTGACGTAGTCGACTAGGTTGGTAACCCTAGGGGCTCCTGTATCTTATATTAGTAGGGGTTGAGCTAGTCGTTACATCGTCATGCAATTCTTTGGTTTATACATGTATTTTATACACTCCGATCGCAATATAAAAGAGTAGGAGTAGGGTAAATCAGATGGCCTTAACCTGGGTAAAATCGTCTCTTGTTTCCCCTCCAACCTAATCACCACATCGTGATACTCTACCGAAGGTCTGCGTAATCTACGCGACGGGTCAGATGTTAGTCTTAGGCGTTGTCACTCTCATCGCTGACTTGAGCGGCTAGATCGTCCAGGTCAAGGACTACACTCCAGGTCGGATTGTCAGATTCCGCAATCTGAAGTAGTCATGGATTCCCACGGTGAGCTGGTTCTCCAGGGATTGGCGTCATGCCAGACACAATAGGTCAATTTTTTGACCCACCCACTTGATCGCCAGCATTAAAGATCTCGCTGACATCCTCAAAGGTGGCACAGATGAGCTTGAACACTAGGATGAGGAGATGGGCGAGTCTGCGGACATCCAACGGCCAGCCATGGTGCCTTTATGCCAGTGGCAGGCAACCTAGGTCTAGGATGTTGCATGGTCGACATGCCATATTATAGCTTCATGGGAAGTGAGGAAAGTGCCAGGGTGGAACTCAATGATGGGGAGATCGAGGCTCTTTACCAACAGTTAGTGTAGGATCAAAAGTATGTCTAGAGGGGGGGGGGGTGACCAGACTACTTTACCAAATAAAAATCTATCATTTTACCAATTTTAGTTGGACAGATTTTAGCAATTAGCACAAATCAAGCAATCAACCTACACATGAAATTCTAAGAGTATAGCAGCGGAAAGTAAAACATTGCATATGAAGGTAAAGGGAAGGGTTTGGAGAAGGCAAACGCAACGGAGACACAGAGATTTTCGGCATGGTTCCGATAGGTGGTGCTATTGTACGTCCACGTTGATGGAGAATTCAACCCACGAAGGATAACGGTTGCGCGAGTCCGCGGAGGGCTCCACCCTTGAAGGGTCCACGAAGAAGCAACCTTGTCTATCCCACCATGGTCATCGCCCACGAAGGACTTGCCTCACTCAGGTAGATCTTCACGAAGTAGGCGATCTCCTTGCCCTTACAAACTTCTTGGTTCAACTCCACATCTTGACGGAGGCTCCCAAGCGACACCTAACCAATCTAGGAGACAACACTCTCAAAAAAGCAATAGATGGTATGTTGATGATGAACTCCTTGCTCTTGTGCTTCAAATGATAGTCTCCCCAACACTCAACTCTCTCTCTCTCTCTCAGATTTGGCTATGGTGGAAAGATGATTTGAGTGGAAAGCAACTTGGGGAAGTCTAGAAATCAAGATTCTTATGGTAGGATTGGAATATCTTGATCTCAACACATGAGTAGGTGGTTCTCTCTCAGAAAATGTATGATGGAAGTGTAGGCACGTTCTGATGGATCTCTCACAAATGGAAAAGGGGGTGGAGAGGTACATATAGCCCACACACAAAATCCAACTGTTACACACATTTGACTCATCTCGGTAGGACCGAATGGTTAAACTCGATGGCACTGATCTGTTCAAAAATGTGAATGTTAGGAATCTCGGTGGGACCGACTGGAACAACTCGGTGGGACCGATGTGCTAGGGCTTAGGGCAAACCTCATCTCGGCGACACCGATTCCATCAACTCGGTGAGACCGAAGTGAAGCAATAGGGCAACAGAGAGTTGGTCAAGCCAACTCGGTGAGACCGATTGCATAACTCAGTGAGACAAAAATAAGTGCAACAAGTCACAGAGTGTTGGCAAGGCCATCTCGGTGAGACCGAGATCCGTATCGATGAGACCGAACTGTTAGGGTTTCTGGCTATGACTATGTCATATGAACTCTGTGGCGCCCGATAGAAAGAATCGGTGGGGCCGAGTTGGAGTATATATAGGATTTTGACATATTTGGATGGAGAAAGTGGTTGAGGGTTTTGGAGCAATATCACTAAGCATTTGAGCAAGCAAGTTGTTAAGCAACACCTCATCCCCTTTTAATAGTATTGGTTTTCCTATGGACTCAATGTGATCTTGGATCACTAAAATAAAGATGAAGTGTCTTGAGCTTTTGCCAATATTTGTCCTTAGCATTTTGAGGGGTCCACATCTCTTGTCCATGCCATGCCATTCATTGAACTTCCTGAAATATTTACCTTGAATGGATATTAGTTTAATGAGCTATATGTTGTTATGAATTACCAAAACCACCCGGGGATTAGTTGCACTTTCAATCTCCCCCTTTTTGGTAATTGATGACAACATATAGATCAAAGCTTCGATAAATGATAAAAATGAATGAAATGTATCATCGCTTTGAGAAGTACGTGATAAGCAAGAGCTCCCCCTAAATTTGTGCATTATTTAAAATTTGCGTTTGAATGCAAATGCACAATCGATTAGGATGATGAGTCACTCTTCCATGTCACATACATCTTGGTGGACCGCACAAAATGATAAGTATGAAATAACATGCACGCATTGCCAAAGTGAATGATCATACACAAGTAAACATAGAGATAGACATATATCACACATTAAGCAAAGTATGATCAAACACATGACCACACAGAGTATCTCACGAGCATAAGACAATAAGTAGCACAAACCAAATGGACGAAGTAGCAGCTAGGCAAATGAAAACCAACAAGCAAAAGAATGAGACTCTCTCTCTATCTTGAAGCCTATAGTCTATATATTTTATCCCCCTTTGGCAACAAGTTACCAAAAAGCTCGAAAAAGTATAGTGCTATACGACACTCTAGGCACGATTTCTGGGAGCTCCTGAAGGGGTCTTCTGGCTTGTTGCTCCGGTGTGCATAGACGATGTTGAGAGAACTGCTTCTGCAAATGCCTCGGCTGATGTGTGTTGAGCTGGTGGTGTTGACACTGGGGGTGGCACTGTAGCAGTGGCGGCAGGTGCAGAGTGTGTATGCCTCGTGTCTGCTACTGGCACATCTGAAGATCTGGGTGCCCTTGGCACAACCCTATATCTCCAAGTGGTAGTGTCCTCATTGCCATCTTCAGCGTCATCTCTCAACTTCTCCATAATAGATTGTATCCCTGTGTCCTTGACATCAAGATATACATTTTGTCCTCAACTATCCGCTCTAGGCTCTCCTGATTCTTGGTTAAGTTGGTCAGACTTTGCTCAATCCTCAGAGTTGCTTCTAGCAGATATGTCAGTTGGCCTTGCTTTGACTTGAGATTCACTACTGAAGCATTGGATGCACTAGCTGCCTTTGCTACTTTGGCTGCTTTTGCCTTCTCAACCTCCTCTTGGGCCTCAACTAAAGTTGGATGTGAAGCATCCATCACCACTTCATTATCTTTAAACTCTAGCCAAAGAGGATGGTGCTACCTATCAAGAAGATATGTGTCTGTACTAACCTTGGAGTTGATAAGCGTGGAGGTGGAGATGGTCTGATAAGCTCCAACGTGCCACCGATGAGGAGCTCCGGTGGGCGCCCAACGAAATGGCAAGATTGTTCGTGCTCATCCTCCAGCAAGAGGCAGATTGGTACGTCAAACGCTGTGAGGCGAAGGAGGCGGAGTACTGCCTCTGCGCTGGGAAGACACCGCACACCAGGGAGCTGCTGGCGAGGGGTTGCCGGAATACTGCCCCCAGGAGGGATTATTAGTTTTAGTATGGTTCTTTTTCAATTTTATGCATTGTACCTAGTAGTTAAGTATCATCACGCATATGTGATGATATTATATATATTCCATGATGAACTAATGAAAAATTAATATATATTATGAATTCCATTTTCTATCTGTTTTTGTATACTAATTTGTGTCTAAATGTTATCATCCACATATACATAATGGAAAGCATATATACACACATTGAAACAAAGCATACAAGAACAGAAAATAGAGTACACACATTGAAACAGAGCAATGTTATGATTGATGCGAATACATAGCAACCCATGCCAAAATGACTCAACAAAATAAAACGCGTCCATGAGACCATGACCAGCAGCCCTTGCCTATGGTAGCTCTTGGCTCTGCCTGAACTCGTGCAGGCGTTCGTCCAAGTGGTCGACATGCTCACGGTACATCTGGAGCACGATCTCGAGCTCCAAGTTGTCTATTTCATCAGAGATCACCAGCTCGAGGATGGGACGGCCATGCTCCTCTACTGGGCCCAGGTGGACACCTGGGCCAAGGAGACGGTCGAGCCTAGCAACCAGCGCGTTGGCATCAGTGGGTGGACAAGGCAAATGGCGTGACCCATGTAATACGTCTTCATCGTATCTATAATTTTTGATTGTTCCATGCCAATATTATACAACTTTTGTATACTTTTGGCAACTTTTTATACTATTTTTGGGACTAACATATTGATCCAGTGCCCAGTGCTAGTTCATGTTTGTTGCATGTTTTATGTTGCGCAGAAACCCCATATCAAACGGAGTCCAAACGGGATAAAACCAGACGGAGAATATTTTTGGAATATTTATGATTTTTGGGAGGAAAAATCAACGCGATACGGTGCCGAGGGGGCCACGAGGCAGGGGGCGCGCCCCAGGGGGGCAGGTGTGCCCCTGACCCTCGTGGGCACCCCGTAAGGCGGTTGACGCTCTTCTTTCGCCGCAAGAAAGCTAATTTTCGGAGAAAAATCTAGGCGAAGGTTTCAACCCAATCGGAGTTACGGATCTCCGGATATAAAAGAAACGATGAAAGGGCAGAATCTATAAAAACGTAGAAACAGAAAGAGACAGAGAGACAGATCCAATCTTGGAGGGGCTCTCGCCCCTCCCATGCCATGGAGACCATGGACCAGAGGGGAAACCCTTCTCCCATCTAGGGAGGAGGTCAAGGAACAAGAATAAGAAGGGGGGCTCTCTCCCCCTTGCTTCCGGTGGCGTCGGAACGCCGCCGGGGGCCATCATCATCACCGTGATCTACACCAACACCTCCGCCATCTTCACCAACATCTCCATCACCTTCTCCCATCTATATTCAGCGATCCACTCTCCCGCAACCCGTTGTACCCTCTACTTGAACATGGTGCTTTATGCTTCATATTATTATCCAATGATGTGTTGCGATCGTATGATGTCTGAGTAGATTTTCGTTGTCCTATCAGTGATTGATGAATTGCTATGATTGGTTTAATTTGCTTGTGGTTATGTTGCTGTCCTTTTGTGCCTTCCGTGTCGCGCAAGCGTGAGGGATTCCCGCTGTAGGGTGTTGCAATACGTTCATGATTCGCTTATAGTGGGTTGCTTGAGTGACGCAAGCATAAACCCGAGTAAGGGGGTTGTGGCGTATGGGATAAAGGGGACTTGATGATTTAATGCTATGGTTGGGTTTTACCTTAATGATCTTTAGTAGTTGCAGATGCTTGCTAGAGTTCCAGTCATAAGTGCATATGATCCAAGAAGAGAAAGTATGTTAGCTTATGCCTCTCCCACATAAAACTTGCTATCGGTCTAGTAAAGTAGTCAATTGCTTAGGGACAATTTCACAACTCCTACCACCACTTTTCCACACTCGCTATATTTACTTTATTGCTTCTTTATCTAAAAAGCCCCTACTTTTTATTTACGTGCTCTTTATTATCTTGCAAACCTATCCAACAACACCTACAAAGTACTTCTAGTTTCATACTTGTTCTAGGTAAAGCGAACGTTAAGCGTGCGTAGAGTTGTATCGTTGGTCGATAGAACTTGAGGGAATATTTGTTCTACCTTTAGCTCCTCGTTGGGTTCAACACTCTTTCTTATCGAAAGAGGCTACAATTGATCCCCTACACTTGTGGGTTATCAAGACCTTTTTCTAGCGCCGTTGCCGGGGAGTCATAGCGTGGGGTGGATATTCTCGTGTGTGCTTGGTTGCTTTATCACTAAGTAATTTTGATTTGCAGTTCTTAGTTGTTTTCTATCTTTAGTTATGGGTAGGAAACACAAAATACCAAAAAAATTAGTTGTACCTACTGAACCAATGGTTGAAGAACCACTCAAAATCTATCACACTCCTAAAGCTTTTTACTTGGATCATCTTCGATCCCTTTGTGCTCGTGCTGAAACCCCCACTAGCTTAGTTGAGGGCAAATCTTTAGATGAGCATGCTTGTTATGTGCAACACCGTATATCTGAAAAAGGGAAACTTTTACTGGATCAAATTCATCGTTTGCAATGCTATGCTTGGAATTTATGTGAAATATATGATTTTACTTGTTGTTCTGAAAACCCTAAGAAACACCTTCCCTACCAATGTGAGTTTAGTGATAATGGAATCGTATCTTCATATGCTAAGGGTGTTTATAATTATTATGATGTTCAACAAATTGAAGAATTTGTTGCTTTTAAGGGTGCTTATGAAATTGCTTCTTTGATTGAAAAGTATGATGCTACTCTCTACAAATCTGAAAATTTTGCCATATTTAAATATTGTTATGATAATTATGCTTCTAATGCCTATTTTAAACCATATATTGAGAACTCCTTCGCTGTCCAAGAAGAGACAAATATTTTGCAGGAGTCTATGGAAGAAGAAATTGATGAAACTGTGAGCTCATTGGATGAAAAAGATGATGAGGAGAGCGAAGAACAAAGGGAGGAAGTGCGGATTAGCTACCCGTGCCCACCTTCTAATGAGAGTAACTCTTCAACTCATACATTGTTTAATTCCCCTTCGTGCTTACCGAAGGATGATTGCTATGATGATTGCTATGATCCGTTGATTCTCTTGAAATATCCCTTTTTGATGATGCTTGCTATGCTTGTGGCCAAGATGCCAATATGAATTATGCTTATGGATGAACTTGCTATAGTTCCTTATGTTAAACATGAAATTGTTGCTATTGCACCCACGCATGATAGTCCTATTATCTTTTTGAATTCTCCAAACTACACTATATCGGAGAAGTTTGTGCTTATTAAGGATTATATTGATGGGTTGCCTTTTACCGTTGCACATGATAATTTTGATGAATATAATATGCATGTGCTTGCTGCTCCAACTTGCAATTATTATGAGAGAGGAACTATATCTCCACCTCTCTATGTTTCCAATATGATAAAATTGCAAGAAACTGCTTATACTATGCATTGGCCTTTACTATCTGTGCATGAATTGTTCTTTTATGACATGCCGATGCATAGGAAGAGAGTTAGACTTCGTCATTGCTTGATATATGTTACTTTGTGCTTACTACTAAATCAAAAATCATTGTTAATTAAAATTGGCTTTGATATACCTTGGGATCCAGGTGGATCCATTACTTGAGCACTATATGCCTAGCTTAATGGCTTTAAAGAAAGCGCTGCCAGGGAGGCAACCCGGAAGTTTTAGAGAGTCATTTATTTCTGTTGAGTGCTTTTATAAAGTTTAAAAACAAAAAAAATAAAGAGGGGAACCCAAAACTTTTCAAAAAGGAAAGTGAAAGTGAGAGAGACAAGCATTGTTGAAGTGGGAGAGATCCTTGAACTTTGTTCATGCTCACGGAAACTTTGTGAATCTTAATTACAGAAACTTTTCAACAAAAATAATTATCCCCTTGTACAATTCCATTGTATTATAAAAATAATGTGCCAAGGTCTGCCTTTAGGATGTTTACAATGCTTGTTGGTTTGTACGGTGCAGGACAGAAAGTTTGGCTGTAGTGCGCAGTTTTACATTTTTTGACTGGAACGTCAAACGGTTCTGATTCTTTTTGAAATGTCTTGCTATACAAATTGTTTATTTTTTCCTAATTTTGGTATAATTTTGGGGGTACCAGAAGTATGGTGAATGTTCAGATTGCTACACACTGTTCTGTTTTTGACAGATTCTGTTTTTGATGTGTAGTTTGCTTGTTTTGATGAAACTATCAATTTCTATCAGTGGATTATTCCATGAAAAAGTTATATTATAGTAGACACAATGCGAAAACAAAATATGAATTGGTTTGCAACAGTACCTAGAGTAGTGATTTGCTTTATTATACTAATGGATCTTACCGAGTTTTCTGTTGAAGTTTTGTGTGGATGAAGTGTTTGATCGAGGAGGTCTCGATATGAGGAAAAGGAGGAGAGGCAAGAGATCAAGCTTGGGGATGCCCAAGGCACCCCAAGTAAATATTCAAGGAGACTCAAGCGTCTAAGCTTGGGGATGCCCCGGAAGGCATCCCCTCTTTCTTCAACAAGTATCGGTATGTTTTCCGATTCGTTTCGTTCATACGATATGTGCAAGTCTTGGAGCATCTTTTGCATTTAGTTTTCTCTTTTCTTTTATGCACCATGCTGGTATGAGATAGTCCATGGTTGATTTATAGAATGCTCATTGCAATTCACTTATATCTTTTGAGTATGGCTTTATAGAATGCTTCATGTGCTTCACTTATATCATTTGAAGTTTGGATTGCCTGTTTCTCTTCACATAGAAAACCGCCATTTGAAGAATGCTCTTTTGCTTCACTTATATTTGTTAGAGCATGGGCATATCTTTTGTAGAAATAATTAAACTCTCTTGCTTCACTTATATCTATTTAGAGAGATGACAGAAATTGGTCATTCACATGGTTAGTCATAAAATCCTACATAAACTTGTAGATCGCTGAATATGATATGTTTGATTCCTTGCAATAGTTTTGCGATATAAAGATGGTGATATTAGAGTCATGCTAGTGGGTAGTTGTGGATTGTAGAAATACTTGTGTTGAGGTTTGTGATTCCTGTAGCATGCACGTATGGTGAACCGTTGTGTAACAAAGTTGGAGCATGAGTTATTTATTGATTGTCTTCCTTATGAGTGGCGGTCGGGGGGCGCGATGGTTAACTCCTACCAACCTCCACTCTAGGAGCATGCGCATAGTACTTTGTTTTGATGACTAATATATTTTTGCAATATATATGTGAGTTCTTTATGACTAATGTTGAGTCCATGGATTATACGCACTCTCACCCTTCCATCATTGCTAGCCTCTTCAGTACCATGCATTGCCCTTTCTCACCTCGAGAGTTGGTGCAAACTTCTCTGGTGCATCCAAACCCCATGATACGATACGCTCTATCACACATAAGCCTCCTTATATCTTCCTTAAAACAGCCACCATACCTACCTATCATGGCATTTCCATAGCCATTCCGAGATATATTGCCATGCAACTTCCATCATCATCATATACATGACTTGAGCATTCATTGTCATTTTGCCTTGCATGATCGTAGATAGCTAGCATGATGTTTTCATGGCTTGTCCGTTTTTTGATATCTTCGCTATGCTAGATCATTGCACATCCCGATACACCGTTGTAGGCAATCATATAGAGTCATATCTTTGTTCTAGTATCGAGTTGTAATATCGAGTTGTAAGTAAATAAAAGTGTGATGATCATCATTATAGAGCATTTCCCCATGAAAAGGAAAAAAGAGATAGGCCAAAGAAGCCTAAATAAAAGGGGGGGGGCAAAGAATCCCATCAAAAAAACAAAAAAGAAAAAAAGGGGGCAATGTTACTATCCTTTTACCACACTTGTGTTTCATCTTAGCACCATGATTCTTCATATAGAGAGTATCCTATATTGTCACTTTCATATACTAGTGGGGATTTTCATTATAGAACTTGGTTTGTATATTCCAATGATGGGCTTCCTCAAATGCCGTAGGTCTTTATGAGCAAGCAAGTTGGATGCACACCCACTTGTTTCAGTTTGAGCTTTCATACACTTATAGCTCTAGTGCATCCGTCGCATGCAATCCCTACTCCTCGCATTGACATCAATTGATGGGCATCTCCATAGCCCGTTGATTAGCCGCGTCGATGTGAGACTTTCTCCTTTTTTGTCTTCTCCACATAACCTCCACCATCATATTCTATTCCACCCATAGTGCTATATCCATGGCTCACGCTCATGTATTGCATGAGAGTTGAAAAAGTTTGAGAATACTAAAGTATGAAACAATTGCTTGGCTAAAACCGGGGTTGTGCATGATTTGAATATTTTGTCTGATGAAGATGGAGCATAGACAGACTATATGATTTTGTAGGGATAACTTTCTTTGGCCATGTTGTTTTGAAAAGACATGATTGCTTTATTAGTATGCTCGAAGTATTATTGTTTTTATGTCAAATGATAGACTATTGCTTTGAATCACTCGTGTCTTAATATTCATGCCATGATTAAACATATGATCAAGATTATGCTAGGTAGCATTCCACATCAAAAATTATCTTTTTTATCATTTACCTACTCGAGCACGAGCAGCAATTAAGCTTGGGGATGCTGATACGTCTCTGTCGTATCTATAATTTTTGATTATTCCATGCCAATATTATACAACTTTCATATACTTTTGGCAACATTTTATACTATTTTTGGGACTAACATATTGATCCAGTGCCCAGTGCCAGTTCCTGTTTGTTGCATGTTTTATGTTGCGCAGAAACCCCATATCAAACAGAGTCCAAACGGGATAAAAACGAACGGAGAATATTTTTGGAACATTTATGATTTTTGGGAGGAAAAATCAACGCGAGACGGTGCCCGAGGGGGCCACGAGGCAGGGGGCGCGCCCCTGACACTCGTGGGCACCCCGTAAGGCGGCTGACGCTCTTCTTTTGCCGCAAGAAAGCTAATTTTCGAAGAAACATCAGGGCAAAGGTTTCAACCCAATCGGAGTTACGGATCTCCAGATATAAAAGAAACGGTGAAAGGGCAGAATCTAAAAAAACGTAGAAACAGAAAGAGACAGATCCAATCTCGGAGGGGCTCTCGCCCCTCCATGCCATGGAGACCATGGAACAGAGGGGAAACCCTTCTCCCATCCAGGGAGGAGGTCAAGGAAGAAGAATAAGAAGGGGGCTCTCTCCCCCTTGCTCCCGGTGGCGCCGGAACGCCGCCGGGGGCCATCATCATCACCGCGATCTACACCAACACCTCCGCCATCTTCACCAACATCTTCATCACCTTCCCCCATCTATATTCAGTGGTCCACTCTCCCGCAACCCTCTGTACCCTCTACTTGAACATGGTGCTTTATGCTTCATATTATTATCCAATGATGTGTTGCCATCCTATGATGTCTGAGTAGATTTTCGTTGCCCTATCGGTGATTGATGAATTGCTATGATTGGTTTAATTTGCTTGTGGTTATGTTGCTGTCCTATTGTGTCCTCCGTGTCGCGCAAGCGTGAGGGATTCCCGCTGTAGGGTGTTGCAATATGTTCATGATTCGCTTATAGTGGGTTACTTGAGTGATAGAAGTATAAACCCGAGTAAGGGGGTTGTGGCGTATGGGATAAAGGGGACTTGATGCTTTAATGCTATGGTTGGGTTTTACCTTAATGATCCTTAGTAGTTGCGGATGCTTGCTAGAGTTCCAATCATAAGTGCATATGATCCAAGAAGAGAAAGCATGTTAGCTTATGCCTCTCCCACATAAAACTTGATATCGGTCTAGTAAAGTAGTCAATTGCTTAGGGACAATTTCACAACTCCTACCACCACTTCTCCACACTCGCTATATTTACTTTATTGCTTCTTTATCTAAACAGCCCCTGCTTTTTATTTATGTGCTCTTTATTATCTTGCAAACCTATCCAACAACACCTACAAAGTACTTCTAGTTTCATACTTGTTCTAGGTAAAGCGAACGTTAAGCGTGCGTAGAGTTGTATCTGTGGTCGATAGAACTTGAGGGAATATTTGTTCTACCTTTAGCTCCTCGTTGGGTTTGACACTCTTACTTATCGAAAGAGGCTACAATTGATCCCCAACACTTGTGGGTTATCACCATGCGAACGGCGTGGCGGGTGTCCGGTGCAAGTACGGCGCGACCAACCTTTGGTGCAAGTACATCATAGACGGCATCTGCCCACTCCTGGCAAGGAATGGGGGTACTGACGGGACGTGTACCCAGCTGTGACGCCCTGTCGATAGCAGGCAAGCGCCGATGGCTCCGCTCTTGATGTGCGGCGCGCCGCGCCTCTCACTCTGCGGCACTCCAACAGTCTCGCTGTGCGGCGAACCACAACCTATCGGCGCAGACGTTCCTAGCTTGCTCTGCGGCGCACCATCGATCATGTTGTTGGGCGAGCTGCAGCTTCTCGACACTGACATGACTATCTTGATCCGCGGTGCTGAAGCGCCATGCGCCAAGGGTCTGCTCAACCCTGGTGATGACGCGCATCACGGTGTCGTCCATCGCGTCGCCGGGGAGCGCCTCGGCCTCGACGGGTTGTGGTGCTTTCTCGTTTTCCTCGTCGTGGAGGTTGATGGCAGAGGCGGCGCTTTGGTGGGTTGGCATGCTTGGAAAAGGTGGATGTGCTACAGGCTGCGCTTGTTGCCTCTGTGCGTCGCGCGCCGCTTAGGTTTATGCACAATATCACTGGGTAGCGGCAGGAAACCGGTGAGAAAATGGCGGGTAATGGTGGCATGTTCATAAAATGCCATCAATTAATAGAAACTTAGTAATAAGGACATTGAGCTAGCACGACGCGTGCAGGCACATTGCTCGCCCAAGGCTATGATCCATATACTTGTGTGACCAGCAGAGCACACTATTTGCAGTAAAGAATATTGTTCCATTTATCCTAGTAGAGCGGTGGCGGCAAGTGTCATAAGTAGACGATGATCAGATGATCGTTTATTCTTATTAATTATGCATGTAATTGTTTACTTTGATGTGTGGAAATGTCATGTGTGTACTAGCCACATATGTAATTGGATGTTTGTCGCGTATCACACACATCTTGTTTACACGAAATGATTATGTTCTCTTGGCTCAACGCAAACAGTTTATTAGAATGAACTGTATGCCCTCTATTGCACACACCTTGATCTAGTTGAACCATTTCTGTTGTGTTGCCTAATCGAAAAGAGTTCATCCGAGTGAACCCTATGCCATATATCGCACACATCTTGATCTGGCTGACCGTTTCTTGTGTTGCCTAATCACAAATAGTTCATCCGAGTGAACTGTATGCCATATATCGCACACACCTTCATCTGGCTGCCCGTTTCTATTGTTCTGCCTCATCACAAACAATTTATCCGAGTGAACTGTATGTCGTATATTGCACACACCTTCATCTGGCTACTCGTTTCTGTTGTTCTGCCTCATCAAAAACAATTCATTGACCATATGCCCTGCATTGCACACACAACTAAAATCAGAACCGTATTTGATGTATCCGTCATCGCAAATGTTTTGCATCTTTTTGACATTTTTATACATCACCGTTTGCGATTAATGCATCGCACACAGTTTTGTTGAAGGGTCTCTGATTATAGTGTCGCGTTAGCAGTCCTGTAGTAGTGTTAGAGGAAACACATAGATGATTTCTCTTACATTGGCAAAGTGCACAGGTCCTTCAGGAATTGGAAGAATTGTTGCAATCATCAGGGTTCCATTTCTCAGATGGATGTGGCAGCAGACGACGTAGACCCTAGCAGGTCTTCCATCAACTTCCACTGCATGATGATTTTGAGGGAGGAACGGCACAAGATCGATGGGAAAGTTGGCCATGGAGAGGTCACTCCAGCGATGATCCTCGGGGATTGAGGCTTGGAGCGGTGGAGTAGGGGGGCGGGGTGGCAGAGGGGCAGGGTGGTGCTGGACTAGGAAGCAGAGGAAGTACGAGCATCGCTGGGCGGCTGATCGGTGGGGTATCCCTTTGTTTGTCCGGCTAACGATTCGGATGAATCGTCGCAACAGAAATCCTGTTATCACGGGCTACTGTCAAATTAGGAGCGCGATCGACCAATTGATTATTTTTTTTGGCCGCGAAGCAGGTCGCCCCAATGTGCCCTCATCCTTTGCAGGCCCAACATTTGATACGGTTTGTGCATTTGGGATCTCACATGGGCCTCTAAAAGACATCTTGAGCAAGAGCCGCTAGCTACAGAGTAGCAAGCAGGCCAGGCCCAATAACACCTCTTTCAAAAAAAATCTTCTCCAAAGATCCCGCCTTTGACTGAAATTAACTTGCTGACCAGAAACTGCTCCCTGCTGATTGCTAGGGAATTGAAGATGCTGAAATACCTATTGACGAACTGCTGGAGATGAACTTGGATAAAAAAATCTTGGCGTTTGTCTTAAAATATGAACAAGTTACTACGGGATTTAATCCGAATAAGCACAAAATAAATCATGACGGCTATAACAAAGATTAAACTAATCATGTGGACTAGCATAGTAGATGAAGAGATCAAATCTAGGGCACAGACTAGAACTAAGAATTCTAGCACAATCTCGAACAAGGAGGACAAGATCACATACAGTGCAGTGGGAGCAGGACCGCCAGCATTGATGTTGTTGTTGGGGAACGTAGTAATTTCAAAAAAAAATTCCTACGCACACGCAAGATCATGGTGATGCATAGCAACGAGAGGGGAGAGTGCTGTCTACGTACCCTCGTAGACCGAAGCGGAAGCGATCACAACGTAGAGGAAGTAGTCGACGTTCTCCTCGCGATCCGACCGATCCGGCGCCGTTACTCGGCGCCCGAGTTCTTGACACACGTACAGCTCGATGGCGCTCCTCGGGCTCCAATCGATGAGAGCTTCGGGGAGGAGAGTTTCGTCGGCCGACGGCGTGGTGGCGATCTTGATGTTCTATCGGCGCGAGGCTTCGCCTAAGCTTTGCGACGATATGACCGAGGTGGAATATGGTGGAGGGGGCACGCACACGGCTAAGGCGATCCGTAGATCAACTTGTGTGTTCTAGGGTGCCCCCTGCCCCGTATATAAAGGAGCAAAGGGGAGGTGCGGCCGGCTTGGAGGAGGCGGCGGAGGAGTCCTACTCCCACCGGGAGTAGGACTCCCCCCCCTTTCCTAGTTGGAGTAGGATTGGGGGAGGAAGAGGGAAGGGGGGCGCCCCCCCTCTCCTTGTCCTATTCGGACTAGGGGAGGGGGCGCGGCCTGCCCTGGCCGGCCCTTCCTCTTCTCCCTCATGGCCCACTAAGGCCCAATAACCCCGGGAGGTTCGGTAACCCCGGTGTTCGGTAAAATCGATTTCACGGAACCATTCCGAACTCAAATATAGGCTTCCAATATATCAATCTTTATGTCTCGACCATTTGAGACTCCTCGTCATGTCGTGATCACATCCGGGACTCGAACTCCTTGGTACATCAAAATACACAAACTCATAATATAACCGTCATCGAAACCTTAAGCGTGCGGACCCTACGGTTCGAGAACAATGTAGACATGACCGAGACCGTCTCCGGTCAATAACCAATAAGCGGGACCTGGATGCCCATATTGGCTCCTACATATTCTCTGAAGATCTTTATCGGTCGGACCGCATAACATCATCGTTGTTCCTTTGTCATCGGTATGTTACTTGCCGAGATTCGATCGTCGGTATCAATACCTAGTTCAATCTCGTTACTGGCAAGTCTCTTTACTCGTTCTGTAATACATCATCTCACAGCTAACTCATTAGTTGTAATGCTTTACCTAATCTCGAAATACGCCAACCCAACATCTACCTTTGGAGACACCTGTAGTACTCCTTTATAATCACCCACTTACGTTGTGACGTTTGGTAGCACCCAAAGTGTTCCTCCGTAAGCGGAGTTGCATAATCTCATAGTTACGAGGAACATGTATATGTCATGGATAAAAGCAGTAGCAACATACTAAGCGATCGTGTGCTAAGCTAATGGAATGGGTCATGTCAATCAGATCATTCTACTAATGATGTGACCTTGTTAATCAAATAACAACTCTTTGTTTATGGTTAGGAAACATAACCATCTTTGATTAACAAGCTAGTCTAGTAGAGGCATCTAGTGACATATTGTTTGTCTATGCATTCACACATGTATCATGTTTCCGGTTAATACAATTCTAGCATGAATGATAAACATTTATCATGAAATAAGGAAATAAATAATAACTTTATTATTGCCTCTAAGGCATATTTCCTTGATCTCCCACTTGCACTAGAGTCAATAATTTAGATTACATAGTAATGATTCTAACACCCATGGAGTCTTGGTGTTGATCATGTTTTGCTCGTGGAAGAGGCTTAGTCAGCAGTTCTGCTACATTCAGATCCGTATGTATCTTGCAAATCTCTATGTCTCCCACGGACTAAATCCGGATGGAATTGAGGCGTCTTTTGATGTGCTTGGTCCTCTTGTGAAATCTGGATTCCTTCGCTAAGGCAATTGCTCGATATTGTCACGAAGATTTTCATTGGACCCGATGCACTAGGTATGACACCTAGATCGGATATGAACTCCTTCATCCAGACTCCTTCATTAGCTGCTTCGAAGCTGCTATGTACTCTACTTCACATGTAGATCCCTTCTGACGCTTTGTTTAGAAGCGCACCAACCGACAGCTCCTCCATTTAGTGTAAATCGTATCCGGTCTGCGATTTAGAATCGTCCGGATCGGTGTCAAAGCTTGCATCAGCGTAACTGTTTACGATGAGCTCTTTGTCACCTCCATATCGAGAAACATATCCTTAGTCCTTTTCGGTATTTGGGATGTTCTTGACCGCTGTCGATGATCCACTCTGGATTACTTTGGTACCTTCTGCTAAGCTTATAGCAAGACACACATCAGTGCGGTACACAGCATTGCATACATGATAGAGCCTATGGCTGAAGCATAGGGAACATCTTTCATTTCTCTCTATCTTCTGCGGTGGTGGGGCATTGAGTCTTACTCAACTTCACACCTTGTAACACAGGCAAGAACCCTTTCTTTGCTTGATCCATTTTGAACTTCTTCAAAATTTTGTCAAGGTATGTGCTTTGTGAAAGTCCAATTAAGCGTCTTGATCTATCTCTATAAATCTTAATGCCAAATATGTAAGCAGCTTCACCGAGGTCTTTCATTGAAAAACTCTTATTCAAGTATCCCTTTATGCTATCCAGAAATTCTATATCATTTCCGATCGGTAATATGTCATCTACATATAATATCGAAATGCTCTGAGCTCCACTCACTTTCTTGTAAATCTGAGCTTCTCCAAAAGTCTCAGTATGAACCCAAATGCTTTGATCACACTATCAAAGCGTTTATTCCAACTCAAGATGCTTGCACCAGTCCATAGATGGATCATTGGAGCTTGCATACTTTGTTAGCTCCTTTGGATCGATAAAACCTTCGGTTGCATCATATACAACTCTTCTTCGAAATCCATTCAGGAATGCGTCTTTACATCCATTTGCCAAATTTCATAATCATAAAATCGGCAATTGCTAACATGATTCGGACAGACTTAAGCATCGCTACGGGTGAGAAAGTCTCATCGTAGTCAACCCCTTGAACTTGTCGAAAACCCTTTGCGACAAGTCGAGCTTTAAGAACGATAATATTACCGTCGGCGTCGGTCTTCTTCTTGAAGATCCACTTGTTTTCTATTGCTTGCCTACCTTGGGCAAGTCAACCAAAGTCCATACTTTGTTTTCATACATGGATCCCATCTCGATTTCATGGCCTCAAGCCATTTTGGAATCTGGGCTCACCATCGCTTCTTCATAGTTCGTAGGTTCATCATGATCTAGTAGCATGATTTCGAACAGGATTACCGTACCACTCAGTGCGGATCTTACTCTGGTTGATCTACGAGGTTACGTAGTAACTTGATCTGAAGTTTCATGATCAATATCATCAACTTCCTCACTACTTGGTGTAGATGTCTCGAAACCGGTTTCTGCGACAAACTACTTTCAAGTAAGGGAGAAGGTACAATTACCTCATCAAGTTCTACTTTCCTCCCACTCACTTCTTTGAGATAAACTCCTTCTCTAGAAAGGATCCATTCTTAGCAACAAATGTCTTGCCTTGGATCTGTGATAGAAGGTGTACCCAACTGTCTCCTTTGGGTATCCTATGAAGACACATTTCTCCGATTTGGGTTCGAGCTTATCGGGTTGAAGCTTTTCACATAAGCATCGCATCCCCAAACTTTAAGAAAGCGACAACTTTGGTTTCTTGCTAAACCATAGTTCATAAGGTGTCGTCTCAGCGGATTTTGCGGTGTTCTATTAGGTGTGAATCGGCCGTCTCTAGAGCATAACCCCAAAAGCGATAGCGGTAAATCTGTAAGAGACATCATAGATCGCACCATATCTAGTAAAGTGCGATTCTGACGTTCGGACACACCATTACTGTTGTGGTGTTCGGGTGGCGTGAGTTGCGAAACTATTCCACTTTGTTTCAAATGTAGACCAAACTCGTAACTCAAATATTCACCTCCACGATCGGATCGTAGAAATTTAATTTTCTTATTACGATGATTTTCAACTTCACTCTGAAATTCTTTGAACTTTTCAAATGTTTCAGACTTATGTTTCATTAAGTAGATATACCCATATCCGCTTAAATCATCTGTGAAGGTGAGAAAATAACGATATCCGCCACGAGCCTCAACATTCATCGGACCACATACATACGTATGTATGATTTCCAATAAATCTGTTGCTCTCTCCATAGTCTGGGAGAAGCGGTGTTTTAGTCATCTTGCCCATGAGGCACGGTTACTTAAGTGCCAAGTGATTCATAATCAAGTGACTCCAAAAGTCCATCGGTATGGAGTTTCTTCATGCGCTTTACACCGATATGACCTAAGCGGCGGTGCCACAAATAAGTTGCACTATCATTATCAACTCTGCATCTTTTGGCTTCAACATTATGAATATGTGTATCACTACTATCGAGATTCATCAAAATAGACCACTCTTTAAGGGTGCATGACCATAAAAGATATTACTCATATAAATAGAACAACCATTATTCTCGATTTAAATGAATAACCGTCTCGCATCAAACAAGATCCAGATATAATGTTCATGCTCAACGCAGCACCAAATAACATTTATTTAGGTCTAAAACTAATCCGAAGGTAGATGTAGAGGTAGCGTGCCGATTGCGATCACATCGACTTTGGAACCATTTCCCACGCGCATCGTCACCTCGTCCTTTGCGGTGTTAAGCAATCCGTAGTCCTGTTTGAGTTGCAAATATTAGCAGAACCAGTATCAAATACCAGTGCTCTGCGAGCTCTAGTAAGGTACACATCAATAACATGTATATCACATATACCTTTGTTCACCTTGCCATCCTTCTTATCCGCCAAATACTTGGGGCAGTTCCGCTTCGATGACCGATGCGCTTGCGGAGAAGCACTCGATTTCAGGTTTAGGGCCAGACTTGGGTTTCTTCTCTGAGCGACAACTTGCTTGTTGTTCTTCTTGAAGTTCCCTTCTTCTTCCCTTTGCCTTTCTTCTTGAAACTAGTGGTCTTATTGACCATCAACACTTGATGCTCCTTCTTGATTTCTACCTCCGCAGCCTTTAGCATTGCGAAGAGCTCGGTATAGTCTTTACTAACCCTTGCATATTATAGTTCATCACGAAGCCCTTGTAGCTTGGTGGCGGTGATTGAAGAATTTCATCAATGACACAATCATCCGGAAGATTAACTCCCGGTTGAGTCAAGTGATTGTAATACCGGACATTTTGAGTATGTGCTCTTGCGACGAACTATTCTCCTCCATCTTGCAGCTATAGAACTTATTGGAGACTTCATATCTCTCAATCCGGGCATTACATTTGGAATATCAACTTCAACTCTGGAACATCTCATATGCTCCATGAGCGTTCAAAACGTCGTTGAAGTCCGGTTCTAAGCCGTAAAGCATGGCACACTGAACTATAGAGTAGTCATCAGCTTTGCTCGCAGACGTTCATAACATCTGGTGTTGCTCTGCAAGAAGAGCTGGCACCTAGCGGTGCATCCGGGGCGTAACTCTTACATGCAGCAATGAGGATAATCCTCGAGTTCGGACCCGATCCGTGTAATTGCTACCATCATCTTTCAACTTTGCTTTCTCAAGGAATGCATTAAAATTCAACGGAACAACAACACGAGCCATCTATCCATAATCAAACATAGACAAGCAAGATACTATCAGGTACTAAGTTCATGATAAATTTAAGTTCAATTAATCATATTACTTAAGAACTCCCACTTAGACAGACATCCCTCTAGTCATCTAAGTGATCACGTGATCCAAATCAACTAAACCATAACCGATCATCACGTGAAATGGAGTAGTTTTCAATGGTGAACATCTTATGTTGATCATAGCTACTATATGATTCACGCTCGACCTTTCGGTCTCCGTGTTCGAGGCCATATCTGCATATGCTAGGCTCGTCAAGTATAACTGAGTATTCTGCGTGTGCAAAACTGGCTTGCACCCGTTGTAGATGGACGTGAGAGCTTATCACACCCGATCATCACGTGGTGTGCAGGCACGACGAACTTTGGCAGCGGTGCATACTCGGGAGAACACTTCTTGATAATTTAGTGAGAGATCATCTTATAATGCTACCGTCAATCAAAGCAAGATAAGATGCATAAAAGATAAACATCACATGCAAATCAATATAAGTGATATGATATGGTCATCATCGTCTTGTGCTTCGTGATCTCCTTCTCCGCAGCACCATCATGATCACCATCGTCACCGGCGCGACACCTTGATCTCCATCGTAGCATCGTTGTCGTCTCACCAAACTTATGCTTCTATGACTATCGCTACCGCTTAGTGATAAAGTAAAGCATTACATGGCGATTGCATTTCATACAATAAAGCGACAACCATATGGCTCCTGCCAGTTGCCGATAACTTCGGTTACAAAACATGATCATCTCATACAATAAAATATAGCATCATGTCTTGACCATATCACATCACAACATGCCTGCAAAAACAAGTTAGGCGTCCTCTACTTTGTTGTTGCAAATTTTACGTGGCTGCTACGGGCTTAAGCAAGAACCAATCTCACCTACGCATCAAAACCACAGCGATACTTCGTCAAATAGACTCGTTTAACCTTCTCAAGGACCGGGCGTAGCCACACTCAGTTCAACTAAAGTGAGAGAGCAGACACCCACGGTCACCTTTAAGCAGCGAGTGCTCGTGGCGGTGAAACCAGTCTCGCGTAAGCGTCTGGCGTAATGTCGATGCAGGCGCTTCATCTCACAATACCGCTGAACCAAAATATGACATCTTTGGTAGGTAGTATGACTTGTATCGCCCACAACTCGCTTGTGTTCTACTCGTGCAAAACATCAAACCATAAAACCTAGGCTCGGATGCCTTTGTTGGGGAGCGTAGTAATTTCAAAAAAATTCCTACGCACACGCAAGATCATGGTGATGCATAGCAGCGAGAGGGAGAGTGCTGTCTCGTACCCTCGTGAACCAAGCGAAGCGATCTGGCGTAGAGGAAGTAGTCGACGTTCTCCTCGCGATCCGACCGATCCGGCGCCGTTACTCCGGCACCCCGAGTTCTTGACACACGTACAGCTCGATGACGCTCCTTGGGCTCCAATCCAGTAGAGCTTCGGGGAGGGAGAGTTTCGTCAGCACGACGGCGTGGTGACGATCTTGATGTTCTACCGGCGCAGGGCTTTGCCTAAGCTTTGCGACGATATGACCGAGGTGGAATATGGTGGAGGGGGGCACCGCACACGGCTAAGGAACGATCCGTAGATCAACTTGTGTGTTCTAGGGTGCCCCCTGCCCCCGTATATAAAGGAGCAAAGGGGAGGTGCGGCCGGCTTGGAGGAGGCGCGCCGGAGGAGTCCTACTCCCACCGGGAGTAGGACTCCCCCCCTTTCCTAGTTGGAGTAGGATTGGGGGAGGGAAGAGGGAAGGGGCGCCCCCTCTCCTTGTCCTATTCGGACTAGGGGGGAGGGGGCGCGCGGCCTGCCCTGGCCGGCCCTTCCTCTTCTCCCTCATGGCCCACTAAGGCCCAATAACCCCGGGAGGTTCAGTAACCCCGGTGTTCAGTAAAATCCGATTTCACGGAACCATTCGAACTCAAATATAGGCTTCAATATATCAATCTTTATGTATCGACCATTTGAGACTCCTCGTCATGTCTGTGATCACATCCGGGACTCGAACTCCTTGGTACATCAAAATACACAAACTCATAATATAACCGTCATCGAAACCTTAAGCGTGCGGACCCTACGGTTCGAGAACAATGTAGACATGACCGAGACCGTCTCGGTCAATAACCAATAGCGGGACCTGGATGCCCATATTGGCTCCTACATATTCTCGAAGATCTTTATCGGTCGAGACCGCATAACATCATCGTTGTTCCTTTGTCATCGATATGTTACTTGCCGAGATTCGATCGTCGGTATCAATACCTAGTTCAATCTCGTTCTTGGCAAGTCTCTTTACTCGTTCGTAATACATCATCTCACAGCTAACTCATTAGTTGTAATGCTTGCAAGGCTTGATGATGTGTATTACCGAGAGGGCCGAGATACCTCTCCGACAATCGAGTGACAAAACCTAATCTCAAATCGCCAACCCAACATCTACCTTTGGAGACACTGTAGTACTCCTTTATAATCACCCGATTCACGTTGTGACGTTTGGTAGCACCAAAGTGTTCCTCCGTAAGCAGGAGTTGCATAATCTCATAGTTACAGGAACATGTATATGTCTTGGATAAAAGCAGTAGCAACATACTAAATGATCGTGTGCTAAGCTAATGGAATGGGTCATGTCAATCAGATCATTCTACTAATGATGTGACCTTGTTAATCAAATAACAACTCTTTGTTTATGGTTAGGAAACATAACCATCTTTGATTAACAAGCTAGTCTAGTAGAGGCATACTAGTGACATACTGTTTGTCTATGCATTCACACATGTATCATGTTTCCGGTTAATACAATTCTAGCATGAATGATAAACATTTATCATGAAATAAGGAAATAAATAATAACTTTATTATTGCCTCTAGGGCATATTTCCTTCAGTTGTCGCCCATGTCGTTGAGGAAGAGGTTGCCGAGGTCGGGGAAGAAGTCATTGCCGGCGAAGTCGTCACTTCCAGCAGTTGCGCGAGTGCGCTCCCTGATACGTCTCCGTCGTATCTACTTTTACAAACACTTTTGCCCTTGTTTTGTACTCTAACTTGTATGATTTGAATGGAACTAACCCGGACTGACGCTGTTTTCGTGAAGCGCCATGGTGTTGTTTTTGTGCAGAAAATAAAAATTTGGAATGTCACGAAACTCCACGGAACACCTTAGAAAAATAAAAAATCCTGCAAAGATGAAGACCGGGGGCCACACCTGCTCACGAGGGTGGGCGCCCCCCAGGCGCGCCCTACCTCGTGGGACCCCTGGTGGCCCTCCGACGCCAACTCCAACTCCATATATTCGCTTTCGGGGAGAAAAAAAATCAGAGAGAAGAAATAATCGCGTTTTACGATACGGAGCCGCCGCCAAGCCCTAATCTCTCTCAGGAGGGATGATCTGGAGTCCGTTCGGGGCTCCGGAGAGGGGGATTCGTTGCCGTCGTCATCATCAACCATCCTCCATCACCAATTTCATGATGCTCACCGTCGTGCGTGAGTAATTGCATCGTAGGCTTGCTGAACGGTGATGGGTTGGATGAGATTTATCATGTAATCGAGTTAGTTTTGTTAGGGTTTGATCCCTAGTATCCATTATGTTCTAATATTGATGTTGCTATGACTTTGCTATGCTTAATGCTTGTCACTAGGGCCCGAGCGCCATGATTTCAGATCTGAACCTATTATGTTTTCATGAATATATGTGTGTTCTTGATCCTATCTTGCAAGTCTATAGTCACCTACTATGTGTAATGATCCGGCAACCCCGAAGTGACAATAATCGGGACCACTCCCGGTGATGACCATAGTTTGAGGAGTTCATGTATTGACTATGTGCTAATGCTTTGTTCCGGTTCTCTATTAAAAGGAGGCCTTAATATCCCTTAGTTTCCAATAGGACCCCGCTGCCACGGGAGGGTAGGACAAAAGATGTCATGCAAGTTCTTTTCCATAAGCACGTATGACTATATCTGAATACATGCCTACATTACATTGATGAACTGGAGCTAGTTACGTGTCTCCCTATGTTATGATTGCTACATGATGAACCGCATCGGCATAATTATCCATCGCTAATTCGGTGCCTCTGAGTTTTCCATATCTTGGTTTACACTTATTTACTTTTCCGTTACTCTTGTTACAATCTCTACAAAATACCAAAAACATTACTTTTCTTGTCTTTACTTTTGTTACCGTTACCACCACTATCATATTACTTTGCTACTAAACACCTTGCTGCAGATACTAAGTTTCCAGGTGTGGTTGAATTGACAACTCAGCTGCTAATACTTGAGAATATTCTTTGGCTCCCCTTGTGTCGAATCAATAAATTTGGGTTGAATACTCTACCCTCGAAAACTATTGCGATCCCCTATACTTGTGGGCCATCAAGACTATTTTTACGGCGCGTTGCTTGGGAGCATAGCTCTATTCTTTGAGTCACTTGGGATTTATATCTGCTGGACACTATGAAGAACTTGAAAGATGATCGAACTACTATTTTACCCTCAACTACGAGGGAGGTAAGGGATTGCCATCTAGCCTTGCACTAGATTCTCCTTACATTATGAGTAAGTTTGCGACACCTAAACCTACTATCGCTATTGATTTTGATATATGCATGTTATTGATGATGCCATACGCTATGCATGATACTTATGATGAAACTACTTCTATGCTTGATACTACTGTGCCACTTGGCGAATATCTTGATGAGCAAATTGCTAGGTCTAGAGAAAGAAAAATTATTGAACCTGAACACGATGATGTTAGTGATGATGAACCTATGCCTGCTATTCCTGAGGGTTATCTTTTTGATGTTGAATCTTCTGAAGCTATTCTTGCTTGCCAGCATAAACTTGAACGTAAGAGGTTGCTAACTAATTGGAGTAAAGAATCTTTTAGAGGTAGAATGAAACCCGACCCTGCTTTTGCTACTTCGCCCATCTGTGTGCCTTATCAGGATTATTATGATTTTTTTGTTGATCCAGATATATTTACATTGGTTGAATCTGATCCTTTTTATGGCTATGAATCTGAAACTGTTGTGGCACATCTTACTAAGTTAAATGATATAGCTGCCCTGTTTACTAATAATGAGAGATCGCGCTACCTTTATTTACTTAAGATATTTTCGTTCTCATTAAAGGGTGATGCTAAGATATGGTATAATTCTCTTGATCCTGGTTGTGTGCAAAGTCCCCAGGATATGATTTATTACTTCTCGCTAAATATTTCCCGCTCATAAGAAACAAGCTGCTTTGAGGAAATATACAATTTTGTGCAAATTGAAGAAGAGAGTCTCCCACAAGCTTGGGGAGGCTTCTCAAGTTACTTAATCCTTTGCCCGATCATCCTCTTAAGAAACCCGAAATATTTGATATCTTTTATAATGGACTAACTGATGCTTCCAGAGATTTCCTGGATAGTTGTGTTGGTTCTCTTTTCAGGGAAAGAACACCGGATGACGCTGAACTTCTATTGAATAATATGTTGGCTAATGAAAATAATTGGGCACCTCCCGAGCTAGTTCCTGAGCCAATTACTGAGCCTATTCCTAAACCAACTCCAAGGAAGAGCGGTGTTCTATTTCTCAGTCCCGAAGATATGCAAGAGGCAAAGAAATCTATGAAAGAAAAAGGTATTAAAGCTGAAGATGTTAAGAATTTACCTCCTATTGAAGAAATACATGGTCTTAATTTACCTCTATTGAAGAAGTATATGATCTCAATTACTTATTTAATGAAGAACCTCCCGATATCCCGACATAGGTAGTAAAGGTAAATTCTCTCTATAGATATGATAAAGTTGAAGTCCCTCCTACTAAAATTACTAGTCAGTGCTTGGATGAGTTTGATGACTTTATGTTTAAGCAAGATGATTTTAATGCTTATTTTGGTAGACAATTAAAACAGAATGCCTTTAAGATTAAACGCTTGGGTGATTATATGGCTGATATTAGAGGTGAACTTAAACTTGTTAGCAAGCATGCTTCTATGGTTACCACTCAAGTAGAACAAGTACTTAAAGCTCAGAAAGAAGTGCTTGCTGAAATGAATAGTAAGAAAAATGATTATGCTGTTAGAGTGGCTACTAGAACTGGTAGAATGACTCAGGAACCTTTGTATCCTGAAGGCCACCCTAAGAGAATCGAGCAAGATTCTCAGAGAAACAATATTGATATACCTAGTTCTTCAAGAGGAAGAAAAAGAAAAATGATAGGACTTTGCAAACTTCTAGTGAACCTATTGCTGAACCACTTGAGAATCCAAATGATACCTCTGGTTCTGATGCTGAAACACAATCAGGTGATGAACATGAACCTAGCGATAATGTTAATGATAATGTTCATGTTGATGCTCAATCTAGTAATGATAATGATGTAGAAGTTGAACCTGTTGTTGATCTTGATAACCCACAATCAAAGAATCAACGTTATGATAAAAGAGACTTCGTTGCTAGGAAACATGGTAAAGAAAGGGAACCATGGGTTCAGAAACCCATGCCTTTTCCTCCGAAACCATCCAAGAAAAAGGATGATGAGGATTTTGAGCACTTTGCTGAAATGATTAGACCCATCTTTTTGCGTATGCAATTAACTGATGTGCTCAAAACAAATCCTTATGCTAAGTATATGAAGGATATTATTACTAATAAAAGAAAGATACCTGAAGCTGAAATTTCCACCATGCTTGCTAATTATACTTTTAAGGGTGGAATATCAAAGAAACTTGAGCAATTTGATTATATGACACACCTTTCTTGGAAGTTTGATCTAGTGACACACTTTTCTTTTGGTTTGATTATATGACCCACCTTTGATTAATAGCTAGATTAAATGGCACAAATTGAGTTTTTCTCTCCTTTTTCAGGTATTGGCCCGGACATAATTTGTTTGAGGACGGTTTTGCCCTCGCCGATTCGGTTTGATCGAGCCTTCGTGGTCGAACGGAAACACGCACAGGAGGCCGGCCTCGATCAGTACATGCATGTAGAGGCTCCATGCATGCACGTGTACATATGGGAGCTCTACGTATGGAACGAGGTGACCCTGATGCATGCCTCCTTCCCGGCGCCTGCACCTCACCGTGGCTCTTCCTGGGGGCTCCCGCCACCTCGCTGTGTCTCCTTCCCGCCGCCGTCACGGCCGCGCCGTCGCCAGAGTGTGCCATCGTTGCTAGCTTTGTAACAGTTTGTTACTCCCTCCGTTCCGAATTACTTATCGCACGTATGAATATATTTAGATGTATTTTAGTTCTAGATACATCTATTTCAGCGACGAGTAATTTGGAACGGAGGGAGTAACTCTAGAGGTCTTCATTTGCTAGCGTTTTCTTTGTTAGCTGAAGCCTTACAGTAGTACGCATTTGTTGTTTATGCAAGTAGCATCTGGCCGCAACAAACTACTATAACTGTAACCCTTGCTTGATGGTTGTAGCACGAATTGATGTACAGTTTTGTTCAGAAAATTGACATTTCACCTTGACATGATCTCTCCTTAGTTTGTACCATTTTCATATGTCACAAGAATATATCTGTGAATCCACAAAATCAGCTGAATAAGGTGCATATGTATCGACAGACTTGACAATCCATAATTGACAAATCACAACATGACATGCTAGTTTGAATGTATGATACACTGTTTTTCTCTTCCTAGGTGTGATCTTCTTTGTGGACTTCACAACAACTTTTGGTGGGGAAGTGGGGAGTCCTTGTTTCCATAGAAAGTTTCCTACATAATGCATCGATTTGTCGAATTAAAAAACCGACAAATGTTATACACAATTGAAGAAAAACTTCAGTTTTTTTTCACCATGAGAGAGAGAGAGAGGAGGGATGGGATGCCACCTGTGAGATCGTTGATGAGCGAGGCGGCGGCGGCAGAACCCATGGATCATCACGGGAGGAGAGGAAGCAGGACATGAGGCCGAGGGGAATTAGCAGCACGTTGGGCAAGATGCACGGCGAGGTAGGCGCTGGGGAGAGGAGGCGCGCGGTGGGACCAAGCCAGGAGCCGGCGAGGCGGCGGTACAGTGCTTCATCTTCCTGTATGTCGCCTCGTCTGACCTCTCTGTGTGGTTTCGTAGGCTCGATCGAACCAGGCAAGTGAATCGATGCATGAGAGGGCAGAACCGTCCTAAAATAATCTTATGCGGGCCAATACCTGGAAAAGGAGAGAAAAAACTTAATTTGTGTCATTTAATCTAGCTATCAATCAAAGGTGTGCCATATAATCAAATCGAACGAAAAGTGTGTCACTGGATCAAACTCCCAAGAAAGGTGTGTCATATAATCAAATTGCTCAAGAAACTTGGAGATCCCAGAGTACCTACTATACCATGCTCCATTAAAAGAAGTTATGTTAAAACTGCTTTATGTGATCTTGGAGCCGGTGTTAGTGTTATGCCTCTCTCTTTATATCGTAGACTTGACTTGAATAAGTTGACACCTACTGAAATATCTTTGCAAATGGCTGATAAATCAACTGCTATACCTGTCGGAATTTGTGAGGATGTGCCTATTGTAGTTGCGAACGTTACTATTTTAACGAACTTTGTTATTCTTGATATTCCCGAGGATGATAGTATGTCTATTATTCTTGGAAGACCTTTCCTTAACACTGCAGGGACCGTTATTGATTGCACCAAAGGCAATGTCACTTTTCATGTTAATGGCAATGAGCACACGGTACATTTTCCGAGGAAACAACCTCAAGTTTATAGTATCAACTCTATTGGAAAAGTTCCATCGATTATATTTGGAGGTTTTGAATTTCCTCTCCCTACTGTCAAGAAAAAGAATGATATTCTCATTGTTGGGGATTTTCATATCCCCGTTGAGGTAACTTAGTGTCATTCGAAATTTCTCCGGCTCCGGGATTATTCGGAATGAGTTGGTTAACAAGACTTGATCAACCTTGTTAGTGGGTTCATTTTGATGATCACGATATGGATGAAACTAGAAGCACAACTTTCTGTACCCTCTTTATATTTTCTGTTATTTAGTAGAAATAAAGTAAAATAGTATTTTTCTGTCTGTTTCCTAACTTATCTGTGCAATATAAAAATATCCCAAAAATAAAAGTCCTTAGAATGCCATGCCAATTTAATATGATTTTTTCGGGGTTATTTAAGAATTTACTGTGCAAAAATTACCGCGGGGGGAGCTGCCACCTGGCCACAAGGGTGGAGGGCGCGCCCTACCCCCCTAGGCGCGCCCCCTGCCTCGTGGGCCCATGGTGGCCCTCCTCCACTTGTTCCTGCACCCATCTTCTTCCTCTGTCTCACACAAACACGAAAAACCAACTCAAGCACGAGTTCCATCCCCCGTTGCTGTGATTTTCGATCTCCTTGCTCAAAGCACCTCTTGCAAAACTGCTTGGGGAGATTGTTCCTTGGTATGTGACTCCTCCATTGGCCCAATTAGTTTTTGTTCTAGTGCTTTATTCATTGCAAATTTGTGCTACATAGGTGACCATGTTCTTGAGCTTGCATGTCAAATTTATATGGTTCCAAGTAGTTCCAATGCTTTATATAGGCTCTAGGCACTTGTGGGAGTTGTTACTATCAATTTTATTGAAGTTGGTTCACTTTTATTTGAAGATACTAAAAATTTCAGAAATTTTTCAGAGGAAACAATATGCTTAGGAGGATGTTCCAAGGTGGTCCCTCAAGGAAGCAAGGTCCCAGGCTTGCAATATGTGATGCTGACGAGGAAACACCAAGAGACGCTCCTGTGAGGCCTTGTGAATGGCCATCGAAATTTTTTATGAATCAAGTGGGAATCAAAGAAGAATTTAGCACATATTTGAGTAACGCTGGTCTTGAGGACTTTGAAGCTGACAAATGCCCCCAGTATCATGATCTCACAAGTTCATTTGTGAGGAGGTTTGAGTTTTCATCTTGGCGTAATTCTCCTTGGTCATGTTTGACCTTTATGACAAATCTTATACCATGGACTTAGAGGATTTCACTTACGCATGCAAACTTCCATCTTGGGGAATATCGAGGATCCCCTAAATCTGAATATAGAGACTTTCTTGCTAGAATAACGTGGGGAATCTAGAGATATAACACAAGCCACTATAGGGAGCGTTCACTTTCCTGCTATACATTATTTTGCTCTCTTCATAGGTAGATATATTAATGCTAACGATGAAGCATGTCACATGTGTGTCCCTGATCTCAGCATTCTCAGGAGTGTTGTGTTAGGAGACCAATCTTATCATATGGGAGCCATTATAGCCCGCAGGTTGCATCAGAATAGACATAGCGGAGATTTCTTTGGAGGAATTTATGCAACCCGCTTAGCCAATTTTCTTGAGATAGACATTCGTGAGGGTGATATGGAATTATCCCCTTCTTATTTAGATTTTGATTCTATGGTTTCCCACCAGTTTGTTGAGAGGACTGAACCACCTCTCCAGTATCGACTAATCTTTGACAGACGTTGTGTAGTCCATATTGCTCTTCCTGCTCCTGCTTTCTTTGATTCACAGGCAAAAAGAAGATATATTATTACTAGAGAGGAGGCAGATGAGTAAAAAAGGAGAGTGGAGGCTGCTCGACTCACGCTCATACTCGGCGGCGATAGCCGCTAACGTCCTGATCGACCCGGCTTCATCTACGGATATCCGCCAGGCCATCCCTGGCAATGGACCAACTTAGGCCAAAAGCCTAAGCTTGGGGGAGTACGTATTTCCCACCGACATTACATTCATGTTCACACACACACTCATTGCTAGATGTCGGTGCTCATACTTTTTCACTGTAATATCCATGTTAGTTTAAATTTCTTTTTCTAGCTTTCTTCCTGTGTGTTTGATAAACCTTGAGAAAAACCAAAAAAAATATTAGTGAGTTTAATTTTCATGCTTGTACTAGAATTAAAAAGAAAACCCAAAAATATTTCCCGTTCTTCTTTTACTTGTTGGGAGCTTTCTCGTGTAAATAGTTTTTATTTCTTTTTCTTTCTTTGGGGGTCGAGAAGACTATATTGAAAATGCTTAGTGGCTCTTATATGCATGATTGATTATTTAAACCTAGAGCCCATATTACTTGTCTTCTCTCTTGAGTCGAATGCTTGCAGATTCCAGCTTAGTCCAATGCACGTGCACTCTTATTATTATACACACCGTTCGGTCGTGCAAGTGAAAGGCAATGATGATGATATATGATGGACTTATTGGGAAGAGAAAAGCTGGTATGAACTCGACCTCTCTTGTTTTTGTAAATATGATGATTCATCGTTCCTGATTCAGCTATTATGAAGTAAACATATTTGCAATGACATTTGGAGATTATAGTTGCTTGTGCCATGCTTGATTAGCTATGAGTTATAATGGTTTACCTTGCGTGCCAACATGCTATTGGAATGATTATGATGTGGTATGATGGGATGGTATCCTCCTTTAAATGCATTGAGTGACTCGACTTGGCACATGTTCACGCATGTAGTTGAATCCAATCAACATAGCCTTCATGATATTTATGTCATGGTGGATTATATCCTACTCATGCTTGTGCTCGGTGTGAATTAATTTTAATGCATGTTTATGACTGTTGTCGCTCTCTCAGTTGGTTGCTTCCCAGTCTTTTGCTGGCCTTCACCTGTACTAAGCGGGAATATTGCTTGTGCATCCAAACTCCTTAAACCCCAAAGTTATTCCATTTGAGTCCACTATACCTTCCTATATGCGGTATTTACCTGCCGTTCCAAGTAAATTTGTATGTGCCAAACTCTAAACCTTCAAATAAACATTCTGTTTTGCATGCTCGAATAGCTCATATGTCAACTAGAGCTGCCCTTATCTTCCGTGTTAGGCGGGTTATTCTCAAGAGGAGTGGACTCCGCTCCTCATTCACGAGAAAATGGCTGGTATCCGGGATGCCCAGTCCCATGCCTTGTGCAAACTAAATCAAAATAACTGCAAATAAAACTCCCCTTGGGATCCGTTGAATGTTGGAGGCACTCGTTGTTTCGAGCAAGCCATGGATGGATGCTTGTGGAGGAAGGGGAGTATAAACTTTACCATTCTATTTGGGAACCGCCTATAATCTGTTTAGCATGGAAGATATAAATGCGTCTTTTAGTTGTTATGTTGACAATGAAAGTATGCGCTCAAAATATAATTTATCTCTATTTCAAAACCGAGCTCGCACCTCTACAAATCCCTGCTTCCCTCTGCGAAGGGCCTATCTATTTACTTTTATGTTGAGTCATCACCCTTCTTATTAAAAAGCACCCATTGGAGAGCACACTGCTTGTCGTTTGCATTCATTATTATTGGTTTATATTGGGTATGACTTGAGTGGATCTCTTTTACCATGAATTACAATGTTCAGTCAGTCCTTGATCATTAAAGGTGCTCTGCATTTATGTTTTGCGGTCTCAGAAAGGGCTAGCGAGATACCATTTTGTTATATCATGTTATGATTGTTTTGAGAAAGTGTTGTCATCCAAGTTTTATTATTATGGCTCGCTAGATGATTATGCTATTGATATGAGTAATTGTGAGGCCTACGTGTCATTGTGAGTACGGTTAGTTCATAATAATTGCTGAAACTTGAATGCTGGCTTTTCATGTTTACAACAACAAGAGCAAACAGAGTTTGTAAAAGTTTTTCTTTTTCTCTTCGGTTTGTCAACTGAATTGCTTGAGGACAAGCAAGGGTTTAAGCTTGGGGAGTTGATACGCCTCTGTCAGTATCTACTTTTCCAAACACTTTTGCCCTTGTTTTGGACTCTAACTTGTATGATTTGAATGGAACTAACCGGACCGACCTTTGTTTTGAGAGAACTGCCATGGTGTTGTTTTTTGTGCAGAAAATAAAAATTCTCGGAATGTCCTGAAACTCCACGGAACACCTTAGAAAAAATAAAAAAAATCCTCGCAAAACATGAACACCAGGGGCCCACACCCTACTCACGAGGGTGGGGGGCGCCCCCACCCTGGGCGCACCCCCTACCTCATGGGCCCCCTGGTGGCCCTCCGACGCCAACTCCAACTCCATATATTGGCTTTCGGGGAGAAAAAAATCAGAGAGAAGAAATAATCGCGTTTTACGACACGGAGCCGCCAAGCCCTAATCTCTCGGGAGGGCTGATCTCGAGCCCGTTCGGGGCTCCGGAGAGGGGATTCGTCGCCGTCGTCATCATCAACCATCCTCCATCACCAATTTCATGATGCTCACCGCCGTGTGAGTAATTGCATCGTAGGCTTGCTGGACGGTGATGGGTTGGATGAGATTTATCATGTAATCGAGTTAGTTTTGTTAGGGTTTGATCCCTAGTATCCATTATGTTTCGAGATTGATGTTGCTATGACTTTGCTATGCTTAATGCTTGTCACTAGGGCCCGAGTGCCATGATTTCAGATCTGAACCTATTATGTTTTCATGAATATATGTGTGTTCTAGATCCTATCTTGCAAGTCTATAGTCACCTACTATGTGTTATGATCCGCAACCTCAAGTGACAATAATCAGGACCACTCCGTGATGACCATAATTTGAGGAGTTCATGTATTCACTATGTGCTAATGCTTTGTTCCGGTTCTCTATTAAAAGGAGGCCTTAATATCCCTTAGTTTCCAATAGGACCCCGCTGCCACGGGAGGGTAGGACAAAAGATTTCATGCAAGTTCTTTTCCATAAGCACGTATGACTATATGCGGAATACATGCCTACATTACATTGATGAACTGGAGCTTGTTCTGTGTCACCCTATGTTATGACTGCTACATGATGAACCGCATCCGGCATAATTATCCATCACTAGTCCGGTGCCTACGAGTTGTCCATATACTGGTTTACACTTATTTACTTTTCCATTGCTACTGTTACAATCTCTACAAAATACCAAAAACATTACTTTTACTGTCTTTACTTTTGTTACCGTTACCAACACTATCATATTACTTTGCTACTAAACACCTTGCTGCAGATACTAAGTTTCCAGGTGTGGTTGAATTGACAACTCAGCTGCTAATACTTGAGAATATTCTTTGGCTCCCCTTGTGTCGAATCAATAAATTTGGGTTGAATACTCTACCCTCGAAAACTGTTGCGAACCCCTATACTTGTGGGTCATCACTCCCCAAAAACCTGATCGCCCCTCTCCCGTGTAGGATCATGAGAGGCAGGGTTTTGGAGGTCTGCTATCCCTTCTCGCGGTTCACGCTGAAAGGAGGGATGGAGAAGACTTGTATGGCGGAGCAATGATCTGGAATGGTGATGCGAAACCATGCGATACGGCGGTGGCTAGGGTAGACGTCTGTCTGACTAAATAGAGTGGGTCGGGTAGGTCGTGGGAGTAAGCCCAGGTCTGAGTCATCGTGATCCAAAAGAATCGGAAATGGTTCAGTAATTAATGCATCCGTTAATTATTAATTAATGACTCATTAATTTTTCCCGAGCAACAAAAATATAGACAATGTGCATAGCTCTGTCCTCGACTCAGCTCATTCCTGCAACATGCGGTGTGTCATGACGAGGCATGGTGTGGCGAGGCGAGCGAGGAGCGCGCGTGTAGGTCTCCTATTCTCATGCTCATACAAGTGGTAGAAGATCTCACCTTATAAATAGGTGCAAGTCTCTCTCAACTTCCGGGGTGGGAGTAAACTTTAGTCTCACTCACACCACTCAGATGTGTGCATGAATGGGCCAAGAGAATTTCAGAATTTTAGTTGGGCTTTGGGCCAAAGGCCCACTAGACAATTCCAACAACCCCCCACAAAGTCTCATTGGCACATCTCATCAGTTAGTTCCAAAACATTGTTTATATACCGGTGCTTAGTGGAGACTATAAAGTCGAACTTCCACTTAGAGGTTTATGCTAGACTAGATCACAACTTGAATAGTGGACTATGCCTTGAACTACAAGTTTGCTGCGATACTAGTTTCACACAAATTCTTGACCGATACTGGGCTGCCGCAAGGCCTCCCCACGGGTGGAGAGTATACGTCATACCCCAGGGCCTTTCATGAATTTATTAGAGAACACCCAATTCTCACAGATTGCAATGTTAATAGTCAAATTCATATAGGTGTGTTCCTCAGGAGATGCTCTGCAGGACAACATCTCTGCTTACTCAAATAAGCCACTTGGAACACATTAAGATAACTATCAACCTACCATGAGATCAGGAGAGTATTGCATCTTCACGGAGTGGGATAATTGAAATAGGGATACTCTCCTCTCAGCTCACCAATAGCTTGTCTCCCACTTCTACTTCACGGGATCTCCGGTCACATAGAGTGGGTTACCACCATGGACAACTCATGCGGTGGGTCTCAACCCCATCTCCATCGATGTATTATCTATCACATTACGTGATAAACCCTTTGTGAAGGGATCTGCCAAGTTTTTCGACGTTTGGATATAATCCAACGTAATAACTCCGGAGTTCCTCAATTTTCTGACAGATTTTAGTCTCCTCTTCACATGCCTTCAGGACTTCATATTATCCTTAGAACTGTTTATCTTGATGATCATAGTTTGATTATCATAGTTCATTAGGATAGGGGGTATTGGTTTTTCAACCATAGGTAAGTCCATCAAGAGCTCATGAAGCCACTCTGCTTCAAAAGGGCAGTGTCTAATGTTGTGAGTTCTGCTTCCATAGTTGACCTCATTAGGATAGTCTGCTTGCAAGACTTCCAGGAAACAGCGCCGCCACTAAGTGTAAAAACATAACCATGTGTGGCCTTAATCTCATCAACATCAGATATCCCAGTTTGAGTCACTATAACCCTCCAGTACCCCTGGATACCCGGTGTAGTGAATCCCATAGCTCGTACCGCCTTTCAAGTAGCGCATAACTCTCTCAAGCGCACGCCAATGATCATCTCCCGGTTTTAACACAAACCGACCCAGCTTGCTCACAGCAAAAGAGATGTCAAGCCTCGTGGCACTGGCCAATAATCTGAGAATACCTTAGTTGATCTCTAGCAATCCGTCGATTCTTTCAAAGCAACACACTAGCATCATATGGAGTTGGAGAAGGCATGCAGTCGCTATACCCAAAATGACTCAAGATCTTTTCCACATAGTGAGACTGAAGCAGTGTGATCCCACCATTCTCATCTCTCAACAACTTGATGTTTAAGATAACATCAGCTACTCCTAGATCCTTCTTCTCAAAACAGCGAGATAAGAAATCCTTAACCCCCTTGATTAGATCAAGTTTGGTTCCAAAGATCAGTATGTCATCAACATACAGACAAAGAATAACTCCTTCGCCCCTACCACGGCGATAGTACACACACTTTTCACCATCGTTTATTACAAAGCCAACAGTAGTAATGTTCTTTCAACCTTCTCATGCCACTAATTAGGAGCTTGTTTAAGGCCATATAAAAACTTTAATAACTTGCACACCTTTCCTTCCTAACCAGGTACTACAAAACCATCTGGCTAATCCATGTAGATTTCCTCCTTCAGCTCTTCATTGAGGAAAGCCGTCTTAACATCCATTTGATGAACGAGAAGACCATGTGAGGCAGCCAATGATAGTAGCACCCGAATAGTGGTCAGTCTAGCCATAGGTGATTAAGTATCAAAGAAGTCTTCACCTTCTTTTTGGGTATAACCCTTAGCCACAACCCGTGCCTTGTACTTTTCAACCGTACCATTAGGTCTAAGCTTCTTCTTGAACACCCACTTACGTCCTATAGGTTTGCACCCATAAGAACGGTCAGTGACCTCCCAGGTTCCGTTAGCTAAGATGGAATCTATCTCGCTACGAACAGCTGAAGGAAATATGCCCAAGAGGCAATAATAAAGTTTTTATTTCATATTTCCTTATTTCATGCTAAATGTTTATTATTCATGCTAGAATCATATTAACCGGAAACTTGATACATGTGTGAATACATACACAAAATACTGTGTCCCTAGTAACCTCTACTAGACTAGCTCATTGATCAAAGATGGTTAAGTTTCCTAAACATAGACATGTGTTGTCATTTGATAAATGGGATCACATCATTAGGAGAATGATGTGATGGACAAGACCCATTTGTTAGCTTAGCATTATGATCGTTCAGTTTTATTGCTATTGCTTCCTTCATGTCAAATACATGTTCTTTCGACTATGAGATTATGCAACTCCCAGATACCGGAGGAATGCCTTGTGTGCTATCAAACATCACAACGTAACTAGGTCATTATAAATATGCTCTACAGGTATCTCCAAAGGTGTTTGTTGGGTTGGCATAGATCGAGATTAGGATTTGTCACTCCGAGTATCGGAGAGGTATCTCTGGGCCCTCTCGGTAATGCACATCATAAGAAGCCTTGCAAGCAAAGTGACTAATGAGTTAGTTGCAGGATGATGCATTACGGAATGAGTAAAGAGACTTGCCGGTAATGAGATTGAACTAGGTATGAAGATATCGACGATCGAATCTCGGGCAAGTAACATACCGATGACAAAGGGAATAACGCATGTTGTCATAACAGTTCGATCGATAAAGATCTTCGTAGAATATGTGGGAGCCAATATGAGCATCCAGGTTCCTCTACTGGTTATTGGCCGGAGAGTTGTCTCGGTCATTTCTACATAGTTCTCGAACTCATAGGATCCGCACACTTAATATTTGATGACAATTTTGTATTATATGAGTTATGTGATTTGGTGATCGAATGTTGTTCGGAGTCGTGGATGAAATCACAGACATGACGAGGATTCTCATAATGGTTGTGAGGTAAAGATTTATATATAGGATGATAGTATTCAGACACCAAAAGTGTTCCAAAATGTATCGGGTACATATCGGAGTATCGGGGGTTACCGGAACCTCCCGGGGGAAGATATGGGCCATATGGGCCATAGGAGGGGAGCACACTAGCCAACAAGGGGTGGCGCACACCCCTTATGGTAGGAGGCCGAATAGGAGAAGGAGGACGGGTTTTGCCCCCCCTTTCCTTCCTTCTTCCCCCTTCCCTCTTCCCCCCCTTCCGGTAAAAGGAAAAGGGGGAGGCCGAATTGGACTAGGGGCCCAAGTAGGATTCCTCCTACTTGGGCGCGCCCTAGGCCACCTTTCTCCCCCTCCTACCTTTATATACATGGGGAGGGGGCGCCTAGAACACACACCAACGATTGTTAGCCGTGTGCGGCGCCCCCCTCCATAGTTTATGGCTTCGGTCATATTCATGTAGTGCTTAGGCGAAGCCATGCGCGGATAACTTCACCATCACCGTCACCATGCCATTGTGCTTCTACTTCCTCGACACTCTGCTAGATCAAGAGTTCGAGGGACTTCATCTAGCTGAACGTGTGCAGAACTCGGAGGTGTCGTACGTTTAGTACTTGATCGGTCAGAACGAGAAGAAGTTCGACTACATCAACCGCGTTGGCAAACACCGCTTTCGGTCTACGAGGGTACGTGGACACACTCTTCCCCTCTTGTTGCTATGCATCTCCTAGTTAGATCTTGCGTGAGCATAGGAATTTTTTTGAAATTGCATGCTATGTTTCCCAATAGTGGCATACGAGCCAGGTCTATGCGTAGATGATATGCACGAGTAGAACACACAGAGTTGTGGGCGGTGATCGTCATACTGCTTACCACCAATGTCTTATTTTGATTCGGCGGTATTGTTGGATGAAGCGGCCCGGACCAGCCTTACATGACCACGTTCATGAGACCTGTTCCACCGACAGACATGCAACTAGTTTTGCATAAAGGTGGCTGGCGGGTGTCTGTTTCTCCAACTTTAGTTGAATCTAATTTTACTGCGGCCGGTCCTTGTTGAAGGTTAAAACAGCAAACTTGATAAATCATCATTGTGGTTTTGTACTGTAGGTAAGAATGGTTCTTGCTAGAAGCCCGTAGCAGCCACGTAAAACTTGCAACAACAAAGTAGAGGATGTCGAACTTGTTTTTGCAGGGCATGCTTGTGACGTGATATGGTCAAGACATGATGTGATATACGTTATTGTATGAGATGATCATGTTTTGTAAAAGTTATCGGCAACCGACAGGAGCCTTATGGTTGTCTCTTTATTGTATGAAATGCAAAAGCCATGTAATTGCTTTACTTTATCACTATGCGTTAGCGATAGTTGTAGAAGCAATAGTTGGCAAGACGACCACGACGCAATGATGGAGATCAAGGTGTCGAGCCGGTGACAATGGAGATCATGACGATGCTTTGGAGATGGAGATCAAAAGCACAAGATAATGACGGCCATATCATGTCACATATTTTGATTGCATGTGATGTTTATCTTTATGCATCTTATTTTTCTTAGTACAATGGTAGCATTATAAGATGATCCCTTAACTAAATTTCAAGGTATAAGTGCTCTCCCTGAGTATGCACCGTTACGACAGTTCTTCGTGTTGAGACACCACATGATGATCGGGTGTGATAGGCTCTACGTTCACATACAATAGGTGCAAGACAGTTTTGCACATGCAGAATACTCTGGTTAAACTTGACGAGCCTAGCATGTACAGACATGGCCTCGAAACACTAGAGACCAAAAGGTCGAACATGAATCACATAGTAGATATGATCAACATAGAGATGTTCACCATTGATGACTACTCCATCTCACGTGATGATCGGACATAGTTTAGTTGATTTGGATCACGTATCATTTAGATGACTTGTGGGATATCTATCTAAGTGGGAGTTCTTAAGTAATTTGATTAATTGAACTTAATTTATCATGAACTTAGTCCTGATAGTATTTGCAAATTATGTTGTAGATCAATAGCTCGCGTTGTAGCTCCCCTATTTTTATTGATATGTTCCTAGAGAAAACTAAGTTGAAAGATGATTGTAGCAATGATGCGGACTGGGTCAGTGATCTGAGGATTATCCTCATTGCTACACAGAAGAATTATGTCCTTGATGAACCGCTAGATGACAAACCTATTGCAGGAGCATATGCAGACGTTATGAATGTTTGGCAAACTCGATATGATGACTACTTGATAGTTTAGTGTGCCATGCTTTACGGCTTAGAATCGTGGCTTCAAAGACGTTTTGAACGCCACGGGGCATATGGGATGTTCCAAGAGCTGAAATTGGTATTTCATACTCATTCCCATGTCAAGAGGTATGAGACTTCTGGCAAGTACTTTGCCTACAAGATGGAGGAGAATAGCTTAGTAGTGAGCATGTGCTCAGAATGTCTGGGCACTACAATCGCTTGAATCAAGTGGGAGTTAATCTTCCAGAAAAGATAGTGATTGACAGAGTTGTCTAGTCACTATCACCAAGCTACTAGAACTCCGTGATGAACTATAATATGCAAGGGATGACGAAAATGATTCTCAAGCTTCTCGCGATGCTGAAATCGGCGAAGGTAGA
This sequence comes from Aegilops speltoides, assembly GCA_021437245.1. Classification (NCBI taxonomy): domain Eukaryota; kingdom Viridiplantae; phylum Streptophyta; class Magnoliopsida; order Poales; family Poaceae; genus Aegilops; species Aegilops speltoides. The sequence goes on along the minus strand of CM038147.1, from coordinate 360,593,050 downwards.
AATCAATAAAGAGCATCAAGTGTTGATGGTTAACAAGACTACTAGTTTCAAGAAAAAGGGCAAGGGAAAGAAAGGGAACTTCAAGAAGAATGGCAAGTAAGTTGTCACTCCCGTGAAGAAGCCCAAAGCTGGACCTAAGCCCGAAACTGAGTGCTTCTACTGCAAAGGAAATGGTCACTGGAAGCGGAACTACCCCAAATATTTGGCGGATAAGAAGGATGGCAAAGTGAACAAAGGTATATTTGATATACATGTTATTGATGTGTACCTTACTAGTGCTCATAGTAGCCCTTGGGTATCTGATACTTGTTCGGTTGGTAAGATTAGTAACTCGAAACAGGAGTTGCAGAATAAATGGAGACTAGTTGAGGGTGAAGTGACGATGTGTGTTGGAAGTGGTTCCAAGATTGATATGATCATCATCGCACACTCCCTATACTTTCGGGATTAGTGTTGAACCTAAATAAATGTTATTTGGTGTTTGCGTTGAGCATGAACAAGATAGGATCGTGTTTACTGCAATACAGTTATTCATTTAAGATGGAGAATGATTGTTATTCCGTTTACATGAATAAAGCCTTCTATGGTCATACACTCAATGTTAATGGTTTATTGAATCTTGATCGCAGTGATACACATATTCATCATATTGATGCCAAAAGATGCAAAGTTGATAATGATAGTGCAACATACTTGTGGCACTGCCGTTTAGTTCATATTGGTGTAAAGCGCATGAAAAAACTCCATGCTGATGGGCTTTTGGAATCACTTGATTATGAATCATTTGATACTTGCAAACCATGCCTCATGGGCAAGATGACTAAAACTCCGTTCTCCGCAACAATGGAGCGAGCCAATGAATTATTGGAAATAATACATACCGATGTATGTGGTCCGATGAGTGTTGTGGCATGCAACAGGTATCATTATTTCCTGACCTTCACAGATGATTTGAGCAGATATTGGTATATCTACTTAATGAAACACAAGTCTGAAACATTTGAAAGTTCAAAGAATTTCATAGTGAAGTGGAGAATCATCATAACAAGAAAATAAAAGTTTCTATGATCTGATCACGGAGGTGAATATTTGAGTTACGAGTTTGGCCTTCATTTAAAACAATGTGGAATAGTTTCAGAACTCACGCCACCTGGAACACCACAGCGTAATGGTGTGTCTGAATGTCATAACCGTACTTTATTAGTGGTGCGATCTATGATGTCTCTTACCGATTTACCACTATTGTTTAGGGGTTGTGCATTAGAGACAGCTGCATTCACGTTAAACAGGGCACCATCAAAATCCGTTGAGATGACACCGTATGAACTGTGGTTTGGAAATATACCTAAACTATCGTTTCTTAAGGTTTGGAGATGCGATGCTTATGTCAAAAGGCTTCAGCCTGATAAGCTGGAACCCAAATCGGAGAAGTGTGTCTTCATAGGATACCCTAAGTAAACAATTGGGTACACCTTCTACCACATATCCAAAGGCAAGATCTTTGTTGCCAGGAATGGAACCTTTCTAGAGAAGGAGTTTCTCTCTAAAGAAGTGAGTGGGAGGAAAGTAGAACTTGATGAGGTAATTGTACCTTCTCTCAATTTGGAAAGTAGCTCATATGAGAAATCCGTTCCCGTGATGCCTACGCCAACTAGAGAGGAAGCTAATGATGATGATCATGAACCTTCAGTCAAGTTACTTCTGAACCTCGTAGGTCAACCAGAGCACGATCCGCACCAGAGTGGTACGACAATCCTATTCTGGAAGTCATGTTACTTGATCATGACGAACCTACAAACTATGAAGAAGCTATGATGAGCCCAGATTCTGATAAATGGCTTGAGGCCATGAAATCTGAGATAGGATCCATGTATGAGAACAAAGTGTGGACTTTGGTGGGTTTGCCCGATGATCGGCGACCCATAGAGAATAAATGGATCTTCAAGAGAAGACTGACGCTGATGGTAATGTTACTCTAAAAAACTCAACTTGTCGCAAAAGGTTTTTGACAAATTCAAGGAGTTGACTACGATGAGACTTTCTCACCTGTAGTGATGCTTAAGTCTGTCTGAATCATGTTAGCAATTGCTGCATTTTATTATTATGAAATTTGGCAAATGGACGTCAAAACTACATTCCTTAATGGATTTCTTAAAGAAGAGTTGTATATGATGCAACCAGAAGGTTTTGTCGATCCTAAAGGTGCTAACAAAGTGTGCAAGCTCCAGGGATCCATTTATGGACTGGTGCAAGCATCTCGGAGTTGGAATATATGCTTTGATGAGGTGATCAAAGCATATGGTTTTATATAGACTTTCGGAGAAACCTGTATTTACAAGAAAGTGAGTGGGAGCTCTGTAGCATTTCTAATATTATATGTGGATGACATATTGTTGATTGGAAATGATATAGAATTTCTGGATAGCATAAAATGATACTTGAATAAAAGTTTTTTAATGAAAGACCTCGGTAAAGCTGCTTATATATTGGCCATCAAGATCTATAGAGATAGATCAAGACGCTTAATAGGACTTTCACAAAGCACATACCTTGACAAGATTTTGAAGGAGTTCAAAATGGACCAGTCAAAGAAGGAGTTCTTGCATATATTGTAAGGTGTGAAGTTGAGTAAAGACTCAAAACCCGACCACGACAGAAGATAAAGAGAGAATGAAAGTCATTCCCTATGCCTCAGCCATAGGTTCTATAAAGTATGCCATGTTGTGTACCAAACCTGTTGTGTACCTTGCCATGAGTTTGGCAAGGGGGTACAATAGTGATCTAGAAGTAGATCACTGGACAACAGTAAAAATTATCCTTAGTTGCCTTAAAGAGGACTAAGGAAATGTTTCTCGGTTATGGAAGTGATAAAGAGTTCGTCATAAAGAGTTACGTAGATGCAAGCTTTGACACCGATCTAGATGACTCTAAGTCTAAATCTAGATATATATTGAAGATGGGATCAATTAGCTAGAGTAGCTCCATGTAGAGCGTTGTATACTTAGAAATTTGCAAAATACATACGGATCTAAATGTGGCAGACCCGTTGACTAAACTTCTCTCACAAGCAAAACATGATCACACCTTAGTACTCTTTGGGTGTTAATCACATAGCGATGTGAGCTAGATTATTGACACTAGTAAACCCTTTGGGTGTTAGTCACATGGCGATGTAAACTATGGGTGTTAATCACGTAAAGATGTGAACTATTGGTGTTAAATCACATGGCGATTTGAACTAGATTATTGACTCTAGTGCAAGTGGGAGACTGAAGGAAATATGCCCAAGAGGCGATAATAAAGTTTTTATTTCATATTTCCTTATTTCATGGTAAATGTTTATTATTCATGCTAGAATCATATTAACCGGAAACTTGATACATGTGTGAATACATACACAAAATACTGTGTCCCTAGTAACCTCTACTAGACTAGCTCGTTAATCAAAGATGGTTAAGTTTCCTAACCATAGATATGTGTTGTCATTTGATAAATGGGATCACATCATTAGGAGAATGATGTGATGGACAAGACACATTTGTTAGCTTAGCATTATGATCGTTCAGTTTTATTGCTATTGCTTCCTTCATGTCAAATACATGTTCTTTCGACTATGAGATTATGCAACTCCTGGATACCGGAGGAATGCCTTGTGTGCTATCAAATGTCACAACGTAACTGGGTGATTATAAAGATGCTCTACAGGTATCTCCGAAGGTGTTTGTTGGGTTGGCATAGATCAAGATTAGGATTTGTCACTCCGAGTATCGGAGAGGTATCTCTAGGCCCTCTCGGTAATGCACATCACAAGAAGCCTTACAAGCAAAGTGTTTGATGAGTTAGTTGCAGGATGATGCATTAGGGAACGAGTAAAGAGACTTGCCGGTAACGAGATTGAACTAGGTATGAAGATACCAACGACCGAATCTCGGGCAAGTAACATACCGATGACAAAGGTAATAACGTATGTTGTCATAACGGTTCGACCGATAAAGATCTTCGTGGAATATGTGGGAGCCAATATGAGCACCCAGGTTCCGCTATTGGTTATTGACCGGAGAGTTGTCTCGGTCATTTCTACATAGTTCTTGAACTCGTAGGATCCGCACGCTTAATGTTCGATGATGATTTTGTATTATATGAGTTATGTGATTTGGTGATCGAATGTTGTTCGGAGTCCGGATGAGATAACGCACATGACGAGGAGTCTCAAAATGGTCGAGAAGTGAAGATTGATATATAGGATGATAGTATTCGGACACCGGAAGTGTTCCGGAATGTATCAGATACATATCGGAGTACCGGGAGGGTTAATGGACCCTCCCGGGGGAAGATATGGGCCATAGGAGGGGAGCACACCAGCCCACAGTGCCCCCTCTTATGGTAGGAGGCTGAATAGGAGAAGGAGGAGGGGGTTCGGCCCCCCTTTCCTTCCTCCTTCCCTCTTCCCTCTTTTTCCCCTTTCGGTAAAAGGAAAGGGGGGAGGCCAAACTGGACTAGGGGCCCAAGTAGGATTCCTCCTACTTGGTCGTGCCCTAGGCTGCCTCTCTCCTCTCCCACCTTATTATACGTGGGGAGGGGAGCCCCTAGAACATACACCAACGATTGTTAGCCGTGTGCGGCACCCCCTTCATAGTTTACACCTCCGGTCATATTCACGTAGTGCTTAGGCGAAGCCCTGCACGGATAACTTCACCATCACCATCACCACGCCGTTGTGCTGACGGAACTCTTCTACTTCCTTGACACTCTGCTGGATCAAGAGTTCGAGGGACGTCGTCAAGCTGAACGTGTGCAGAACTCGGAGGTGTTGTACATTCGGTACTTGATCGGTCGGAACAAGAAGAAGTTCGACTACATCAATCGCGTTGGCAAACGCTTATGCTTTCGGTCTACGAGGGTACGTGGACACACTCTTCCCCTCTTGTTCCTATGCATCTCCTAGATAGATCTTGCGTGAGCATAGGATTTTTTTGAAACTGCATGCTACGTTTCCCAACAATAGCTTCCTTCCAGTAGTGAACATCAGGAGATGCATAGGCTTCTGAAATAGTCCTGGGTGTGTCATCCACGAGGTACACAATGAAATCATCACTAAAGGACTTTGCAGTCCTCTGTCTCTTATTCCTTACAGGAGTTTCATTGTCACCCTCAACAGGATTCTCAACGTGTTACATCGCAATAGTGGGTTCAGGAATTACAGCGAATTCCTCACTAGATGGAGTAGGTATCTCCTGATTTGATGAACTCGACATATTCTTCATAGGAAATATGTCCTCAAAGAAAGTTGCATCATTAGACTCCATAATCGTACCAACATGCATGTCAGATACCTCAGATTTTATTATCAAAAATCTGTAGCCAATGCTATGAAAAGCATAGCCCAGAAGAACACAATCCACGGTTTTTGGTCCAAGCTTGCGCTTCTTGGGAATTGGTATATTGACTTTCGCCAAACAACCCCAAGTACATAGGTAAGAGAGTTTCAACCTTTTCCTTTTCCATTCCTCAAATGGAGTCATGGTCTTATGCTTTGTGGGAACTCGGTTTAGGACATGACATGCAGTCATTAGCGCCTCCCCCACCATTCCTTGGAAAGACCCGACATGTCTAACATGTCGTTAACCAAATCAGTTAGAGTTCAGTTCTTTCTTTTGGCCACCCCATTCGACTGAGGTGAGTAGGGAGGCGTCCTCTCATGGATTATACCATGTTCCGCGCAAAACAAATCAAATTCATAAGAAAAATACTCTCCACCACGATCAGACCTTAGTCGTTTAATTTTCCGATCAAGTTGGTTCTCCGCTTCAACTTTATAGTTTTTGAAGAAAGTTAAAGCCTCATCTTTTGATTTCAGAGGATACATATAACAATATCTAGTGGAGTCATCAATCAACGTTATGATGTATCTCTTTCCACCTTTTGTCAACACGCCATTCATCTCACAAAGATCAGAATGTATAAGCTCTAGTGGTGCCAAGTCTCTTGCCTCTGCAGCCTTATGGGACCTGCGAGGTTGCTTAGCTTGCACACATACTTGGCACTTGGAGCCTTTGATAGTAGGGATTAAATTCATATCGTCATGCAACCAAAGTTAATATGACAAAGTTGTGAATGCCAAATATCAGACTCATTATTGTGGCAAACATTATTAATAACTGTAGTGCAAATATCTGACAAAGATAGGCAGAACAAGCCTCCGCACTCATAGCCTTTTCCAACAAATTGTCCACACTTGGAAATTTCAACTTTATTGGACTCAAAAACCAACTTAAAACCATCTCGATATAAACGGGAACCGTTGACAAGATTCTTATTGATGGACGACACATGATGAACGTTCTTCAGACGCACGGTCTTCCCCGAAGTAAACTTCAGATCAACCGTACCGACACCTCGAACAATGGCATGTGACCCATCCCCATCAGCACGGGAGAAGTCTCTGTGGTCTGGTAACTAGAAAACATGAAGGCGTCAGCACAAACATGTACATTTGCACCGGTGTCAGTTAACCAATCAGGGGATTGAAATACTGAAAGGATGATAGGAAAAATACCGTATCCAGATTCCTTCATATCAGTATCACCGATAATAACATTAGTGGACTTGCCGCTCTTCTCATGTTCGCACTCCTCAAAGCCGTGGCATCTCCTAGAGATCACCAGAGAATGAGAGGTGTGCAGGGAGTATGGTGGCCACCGTGACCGGAGTAGTCCATGGCGCTAGGTTTTGGCCGCTGCGGCCGGATTGATCAACGACGCAAGGCGTTGGCCGCCGCAGTCCTATGTTGTTGTAGTCGTGGTGTGGTTGCCATCATGCATCATATACCGTATGACATTGTATGGTCCATCTTAACTCTTTATTTTTTATGAATCTAATATATATAACTCTATGGTGTATCCTAAAAAAAGGCATTAACCATTGTAGATTAGAACTCATCGTTGGAGCTCCAAACATACATACATGATTCCTACAAAAGTACTACAAACAAATGAGGGATGAGACTGATGCATGCTTCGTTAATTCCAAGGTACTCCCTTCGTTTTTTTATAAGACGTTTTGGACAGCTGACATTGTATAGTTTTGTGCATCGTCTAAATAGTCTAAACGTCTTGTAAAAATGAACAGAGGAAGTAACAACATTATGCGCTTTGGCTTTGTGACAAAGAAAAATACATGTAGTCCACACTCAAGAGTAGGATCTACTGGGGTAATTCACGCAGAAATACTACCATCTCATTGTTGACGCTCGAAAATGGCATGATCGCAAAGAGTGACTTGAGTCTATAATGGAATGAGGTTAAAATTATGAGTTTATGTCACCATTTGATGGCCCTCGTCAAGATGATCGAAATAAATATGAAGATGGACCAAAAAGGAGCTCAAGTGCAAAAGATATGACAATTTCGGAGATACCCGTGTTGACACCTGATTAAAGAATGGCATAAAAAATAATTAAGACAACCTTGGATGGAAAAAGTTACAACTGCAAAGTTCTTTGCCTCGTCGAAACGGACGATTTTGATATAAAGATCGTCTCCATCCGAGGTTGTATGCAAAAGTTATAGCCAAAACCGTGCACTGTAGCAATGTTTGGCCAGATCATCCGGGCCGAGGTCCGGATCATCCGGGTAATTGAAGCACCAAGACTACAGAAGGTTGGAGATGAAGCCGGATGATCTAGTCTAGTCCAGGATGATCCGGATGGAGGCCGGACAGTCCGGGTAGAGGTCTGGACGTCTCGACAAGTTTTTCTACTACAGACTTTATAAAACGGCCCGAAACACCATCAAGATGGCCTCAAATCGAAAAGTGTTCAACACGAAAGATATGCACCTCGTTGAGGCGGTTGATTTTGATATAAAAACGTCCAAATCCGTGTTCGTATGCAAAAATTATTAGTGGACTGCTGTCAGAAATCTGGGCTTGGCCGGATCATCCGGACCTAGAGCCGGACATCCGGGCCGGAGGTCGTGAGAAGTCCGAATTTGGTTAAATTTGATGATTTGGACGGCAAGGCAAGTCCTTTTCTTGTACGGGAAGTCCATCCGCCTCTTATATAGACAAGAGGTGACGGCCGATTGAAAAACAACACACAATCGAACAAATCATCTACACTTTTTACCCTAGTTTTACATCTCTCCCTTGTTCTTCTTCTTCCTCGTTCTTCGTCTGTTCTTCTTGTTGCAGGGCGGCGAACCTCAAGGCCCTAGCGGCGATCAGGTCGACCTAGGGCAGTCCATAGCCGCCGCGTGCCCAGACGGGGTCCCTCCCGGGCGTGTGGGGTTTCGGGTCCTCAAAAGCACCCGCCGGATTGTCCTGCGTACCGCGATTCCGGCGGGTCTCCTTCGACGTGAGCTGCGGTGCATCACCCCCGGTGTCGAGGGTACACGGTGACGTGTTCGTGTGCGAACACACTTTTTGGCGACTCCGCTGGGGACGAAGCTTCGAACGGCCTCCGGCCCGTTCTTGCTACGAAGAGATCGTCATCTAGGGTTTGCAGTCTACAAAGGTAATATGAATACCCAATCCCTTTATGTAGATGCAAATAATTCATATGGTGTTACTAGATCGTTCAATGAGTATACTCTATCGGCCAACCCTAGTTTTTTCAATCATGCAACTAACTACATGCAAAGACCGATTCAAAGTAATTTATATACTTCAACTTCTTATGATATTAGTAACATGCACCATATGTATCCCAACTCACATGCATCGGCCACCTAGCAAATTCATATGCTGATGAGCAACATGATGAGTTCCATTAATCAATTTGAAACACCCCAAGTTAAAATTTTCAATGCCATACAAGAAAGTGTTTCACCCTTTTATTCATCGGCAGCTAATGTGCAATATAGTAATCCAACCATGGCGATGAATGAGAGAATTGGCCATGCTACTAGTGGCTATTCGGCCAGTTACTCTCAACCGTCATATGCTACACCTCATGTTACTAATTTTTCGGCACCATACACAAGTGTAGATGCTCATAATTCGGCTTCACACCTTCCTGGTTATAGCCGAATGAATGTAAATTTTACAGGAGCGGTTGTGCCCAACATTGTAGAAGATGAGGTAGTGGTGGCTGCATTGAAGAGTTTAGCCCAAAATAAGAGAATTAGTGCTCTTTGCCTTGAACAACATGAAAAGGGGCTATTTCCTGGTTATGCCGCAATAAAAGCTAGAGTTTTGCAAGAAGATGAATCTTTGCCAATTGATAAAATTGGCGAGCAAAAGTATGGTCTTACAACAATGCATATGCCTTCACCTAGTACTACATCATATTATACACCCCCTACACAATTGCAAAATTTCGGCAACACCTGTGTGTCATTGCCGAAAGAATCTAAAAGCATTGGGGGGCAATCATATCCGGAGTGGGCTGAAATTGAGAAAAAGCTTAAAGCTAATTTTGCCGCTCGCCGTCAGAAACAAATAGAAAAAGAATTGGCTCAGATAAAAGAAGCATTGCCAATTGGTAGTATCAATGAAAAGAAGGATGATTTGGAACATGAAAGTGCTTCGATTGAAAAAGCCGAATCAAGTAGTATATATTCTGAATCCATCAAATTCAACGAGGCAAGCATTATTGAGAAAGGGCATGGCAAGCATAGGAAAACAACGGTGCTTGATTTTTCTGAAGTTAATGGAACCTACTTCCTGCCCTGTGAGTTCCGTGCCGTAGAAATTGACAAGCTTCAAGGACAAGAACAAGTAGCCGAACAAAGTTCGACTGACAAAAATCTTCAAAGCAATGATACACGGATTCAAGAAAAAGATGATGACAAGGTGTTGGGGAGCCATCCAAAGACAGAGCAAGATGTTCTTCAAATGGCACCACTATCATGCTCTCCCAACATATTTGAAGAGGTATGCATAGCGAGTAATTTACCTATTTTCAGATTTGGTCGCAACTTCATTATTGATGCATCTATAAGAAATATTCTCATAAGTAATTTTGAAAGACCAATGAAGAAGGGTAATTTACTTGTTAGCAATAAATTTGTTATGGAACATATCGGTCAACCCATTGCGCCATTTATAAAGACCGATAATGACTTATTGTTACAGCCAAAGCTTTTCCCGCTGCTTTCTAAAGTTCATATCTAGTTGGGTAGCTTTGCTTATTTCTTACTTGGCTTACACTTGGTCTCAACTGAGACATGTATATTCTAAATATCTTCGTTTCAGAAATTTAAAGCCAAGGTTAAATTCTATTGAGAAAACCGATGCTAATATAATATCTTATCCAAAGACATCGGAGATAGAGTGGAAAACACAATGCATAGCAGAATGGGGAGATTCCAAATCTGAACCATTCGTTTGCTTATCTCCAAAGCCGTTCAAACGGCAAGATCGGCTAGGAAACAAGAAGTATACCTTCAATTCAAGCATGTGTGATAAAATATTTGATTTGTTGCTGAAAAATAATTACATTACAATTCTTGACCACCATGTTAAGCCATCAATCCAAGGACGAATGTATTGTAAGTTGCATGATTCGTCCAAGCATAATTTTGAGGATTGCAACATGTTTCGTCAAATAGTTAAATCGGCCATTGAAAAAGGACGATTGAAGTTTGTTGAAACACCAAGAGATGACCCGTCTATTACGATTGGTCCCGATGGAAAAAAGTTTTTGCATCGGCTGCTTCAAGCTGATCCATTTAAAGAGAATGTAAAAGCTGCAGGTGATGGGATCAAGATTTCAAGTAAAGAAGTTGTTGAAGAGCGTAACGAGCATAATCTTGAGGGCGGGAGTTCCATCGAAGCTACAATGGAGACGCCAAGGACTGGGGGGCACCAAGCAAATCTAACGATCGATGAAAGCAAACCAAAAGAAAACAAATGCCGGAATAAGTGCAAGTGTAAGAGATCAAAAATCACCTTTGCTGAACTATTGGATAAATATCAAAAGAAGAGTGAAGAGAAGAATGCTTATCGGCCAAATCATGCAAAGAAACCAAGATCACCCCCAAGGCGCAAATATGAGGATTGGTATTGGCATAGTGATAATTTTAATGCAACATATTCATATCCTTATTTTGGGCCGCCAATGCCAATGCCGTGGATGCCTCCCTATGCTCATATAGATACATATTCATCATGGGACATGTATGATACAAGGGCACATTCTCCATCTTATTCTAGACCATTTCACCAATACTATGCAGCTCCAAGGAGATCAACATTTGAACAATCACGCGTCAAAGACCGTTTCAATCATAAGGAATCGGTCCAGAGCTCAAGGAAGAAGAAAGAGGTGGTAAAGCAAGTTTACCGCGTGAAAAGAGATGGTCGTAAGTGTGCTGTTTCAGATTTGATCTCAAATGAAAAAGAGCCAATGAAAGTGTTGACATTGGCTACTATAGACAATGAGATGAAGCAATCAATTGTTAAGACTCAAAGTGCCAAATCTGAAGAAAAGAAGTTGAGAGTGCACAAAGCCAAAAAAGAATTGTCATTGGTCAAAACAGAATCACAGCCGAGATGCCCACTCGGCTTATCATATTGGCAAAAGAAGAAATTACAAAATCTTAGTGCACAAGAGCTGAAAAAGAAGAACATGGCATGTGTTCCCAAGAAGATCAATCAAGAGAAAAATGATGTGCATGCTTCTGTTGCAACAAGTACAATAAAAGTGAAGAAGGAAAACAATGAAAGCCACAAACAATTAAGCCGAAGGTGCGCATCACAACATCAAAATCTTCGGTTAGCACATCATCCATTTTCTTCAACCATGCCATTGATGCCTTTGCCATGGAATTCATCCCTAGGTATGATCAATTACCCTCCATGGATTTATTTTGATCCATGGATGCAACATAATTTTCTATATCATGAGAGGGTATTACCAAATTACCATACATTTGGTTACTTACATTGTTGCTAATAAAAAGGGGTCGAAATATTTTATTCCTATTTTATTTGTTTATTTCGGCTATACATACTTTAGTGGGTGAATTCTACATGGACCTCATGTTAATGGTCGATATTTATCTATCGCCCTAAGAATATGTCAAAGCATGGCCGATGTATTATCCTAACATCGTCCTTAGTTCAATTGGAGACCAAAACAAGCCTCATGTCGCTTAAAATATTTTTTCACAATGATCAAAGCCGAATATAAAATTTTATTCGGTTTGGAGCTTTTGGGTGCCATATGTGCTATACATATTGAGGCTTTGGGGTGATTCGTTATGAGTAGTACAACAAATATCCAAGAGTTATCAATATTTTGACGAATCACTTATAGTTTATCTTGAGGTATGTCCAGATGCAAAATTTACCTTGGGTTCCTTTAACATTGTTCATATTTCTAGACATGACAATTCAAGAGAGTTGGCACAGCAAGCATCTGGCTACTATGTTAATCATGGTGTATTGCATTTATGTTAATAGTCGATGCTTAGTCTCGTCAATTAAGGTAAGGCCGAACCGAAGTCCACCGCTTCAGCCACTAATGAATTTTTTTATGCAGGCGAAAGTAAGGATTGGAGAAATTTTATTGTTGATTATCTGCAAAATCCTAGCAAAAGGGTGAACAATATGATTCAGAGGATGACCTTGAAATACATATCTATGGAGCTTTATCATCGGATTGTTAAGGAAGTTGAGAAGGTTTCACCCAATTTTGCATCAAGGATTCGAAGAAATAATGGCCGATATATGTTTATCGCCCAAGCACATGCAAAGTGGCCGATGGAGTGTTGACATCGTCCTTAGAACCAACATGATACAAGTTAATTTTCGGCATACTACCTTTGCCGAAAAACAGGGGGGCATGTGTTGACGCTCGAAAATGGCATGATCGCAAAGAGTGACTTGAGTCTATAATGAAATAAGGTTAAAATTATGAGTTTATGTCACCATTTGATGGCCCTCGTCAAGATGATCGAAATAAATATGAAGATGGACCAAAAAGGAGCTCAGGTGCAAAAGATATGACAATTTCGGAGATACCCGTGTTGACACCTGATGAAAGAATGTCATGAAAACTAATTAAGACGACCTCGGATGGAAAAAGTTACAACTGCAAAGTTCTTTGCCTCGTCGAAATGGACGATTTTGATATAAAGATCGTCCCCATCCGAGTTCGTATGCAAAAGTTATAGCCAAAACCGTGCGCTGCAGCAATTTTTGGCCGGATCATTCGGGCCGGGGTCCGGATCATCCGGGTAATTGAAGCACCAAGACTACAGAAGGTTGGCGATGAAGCCGGATAATCTGGGTCCAGTCCTGGATGATCCGGATGGAGGCCGAATAGTCCGGGTAGAGGTCCGGACGTCCGGACAAGTTTTTCTACTACATACTTTAGAAAGCGGCCCGAAACACCATCAAGATGGCCTCAAATTGAAAAGTGTTCAACATGAAAGTTGTGCGTCTTGTCGAGACGGTTGATTTTGATATAAAAGACGTCCAAATCCGAGTTTGTGTGCAAAAGTTACAGCCTGATTAGTGGACTGTTGTCAGAAATCTGGGCTTGGCCGGATCATCCGGGTCTAGAGCCGGACATCCGGGCCGGAGGTCGTGAGAAGTCCGAATTTGGTTAGATTTTGATGATTTGGACGGCAAGGCAAGTCTTTTTCTTGTACGGGAAGTCCATCCGCCTCTTATATAGATAAGAGGTGACGGGCGATTGGAAAACAACACACAATCGAACAAATCATCTACACTTTTTACCCTAGTTTTACATCTCTCCCTTTTTCTTCTTCCTCGTTCTTCGTCTTTTCTTTTTGTTGCAGGGCGGCGAACCTCGAGGCCCTAGGGGCGATCAGGTCGACCTAGGGCAGCCCATAGCGCCGCGCACCCAGACGGGGTCCCTCCCGGGCGTGTGGGGTTTCGGGTCCTCAAAAGCACCCGCCGGATTGTCCTGCGTACCGCGATTTTGGCGGGTCTCCTTCGACGTGAGCTGCGGTGCATCACCCCCGGCGTCGAGGGTACAGGGTGACGTGTTCGTGTGCGAACACTCATTCCAAAAATAAATAAATAGCTGAACCATGTATATATTCAACGTACATACAGTAGCATGTTGTCTCACAAAATAAATGTAGGCATATAAACTCTATCCCACTGTTTATGAGATGTATATGGAGGCACTTTCTTGTTTGCTTATTACTAGTAGTCTTGTCAGTAAATATTGTTGTATGTAGTGTCATTCTGAGACCCACTCTAGTAGGAGTATGAAGTGGCCCGACTGTACTGTCGTTTCACTTCAACCCCTCTCCGGAGACGCAGCAGGGAGTAGACGGCGCCGGCGATGAAGAAACTGACGAACCAGGCGTTGTCATAGGCCACGACGAGTGCCTTCGACATTGTCGGCAGCACCCCGACCTTGTGCAAGAACCCCGGCATGACGGCGGCGAATCCTGCCGCCATCGCCACCATCGCGGCAACGTTGAAGCCGCCCTGGAAGTAGTACGCGCTGTCGGCTTCCTCCGAGTAGAGCGCGTCGACGTCCAACGCGGTACGCCGCACTATATAGTGATCGGCGAGCACGACGCCTCCGATGGGCCCCATGAGCGCCGCATTTCCCAGCAGCCAGGTGAAGACGAAGCTCTCGCTGGAGCCGAGCAGCCGCCACGGCTGCAAGGCGATGCCGAGCAGCGCCGTGGCGAGCGCGCCCTTGGCGAATGTAAATGTCTGCGGCGCGAGCGCGACGAGGGTGTTCGCCGGCGCGACGACATTGGCGGCGATGTTGGTGGTGATGATGGCGAGGGTGATGCCGAAGATGGCGAGGACCCTGGTGGCGGGCCCGCCGATGCGGCTGAGAAGCTCGATGGGGTCGGAGATGACCTGGCCGAAGATGGCCTCGGTGGAGGAGGTTATGGCGAGGCCGGCGAAGGTGAACATGCCCATGAACAGCGGCAGCCCGATCTGTCCGAGCACCTGGTCCGTCTGGCTCCGGGCGTACCGTGCGAAATCCGGGATGTTGATGGACACCGTCGACCAGAAACTGATGTTGGCGGTGAGCGCTGGGAAGAAGAGCTGCCAGAAGTCGCCGCCGACCAGCCGCGGCGGAAGCGAGAGGATGGGCCCGAAGCCGCCGGCAGAGACGTAGGCCCAGGCCAGCAACGCGGAGGTGAGCGCCACGAGCACCGGTGCTGCGTATTTCTCAAGCTTGCGGATGCCGTCCATGCCGCGCATGATGACGGCGAGCTGCGCGGCCGAGAAGACGAGGAGGCACGCGATCTCGAGCGGCGAGGCCCCGAGGCCGGGCACCGGCTTCAGCAGCGGCGCGTGGGTCTTGAGCCACGCCGGCAGGAGGAGGAAGATGGCTCGGCCGCCGATCCACGACTCGATCCCGAACCACCCGCAGCCGATGACCGCACGGACGACGGCCGGGACGTGAGCACCGTGAACCCCGAAGGCGGCGCGCGCGAGCACCGGGAACGGCAGCCCGTGCGTGACGGCCGGCGCGGCCGTGAGCACGAGCGTGGCGAGCACGATGAGGTTGGCGAGCGTGACTGTGGCTACGCCCTGAATCGCCGACATGCCGAGGTCGACGAGGCTGCCAGCGAGGTAGTAGGCCGGCACGCCGACGACGAGGCCAACCCAGAGGCTGGCCAGGTCGAAGCCCGTCATGGTGCGTTTCGACTTGGGCGTCGGGGCCAGGTCGTCCGATCCGCCCGACCCAAGCCTGGGGCACACGGGCATGATCCTCCTGGCCGTGCCGCCGCCGCGAGGGAGGTGCAGAGGCGCGATCCCGGCTGGCGGCCCACGCGGGAGCAGAGGCAGCCGCGGCGGCGAGGTGGAGACGGCGAGGAGGTGGTGCAGCTGCAGGTGGTGAGCGGAATGCCGTGCGGCGAGCGGTCGGGAGAGGGCCATGGACACGGCGGCCATCGTGTCGTGTCGTGGTGGTAGTGGCCGCACCGCGCGAGCAGAGAAAAATGGAGCAGGGGAAGGAACGAGAGGAGGGTGTGGCGCGAAATGTTGCTGGACTCGAGTGTTTGCAAACGGGGGGAGGTGATAAGGGGAGGGGCACGTGTTACGTGCAGCGGGGCCTGCGTCCGAGGAGCCGAAACCTGGTTGGTTGCACTGCTGGTTACAGTACCGACGGACCATTGCCTCCGGCAAAAGATCAAATTCGTTTTTTGTTAGGCAAAGTCAAGGTGGCCATGCCTCACCACGCAACAAAAAAAGAGAGACTGTGGCCATCTTCCC
This sequence comes from Aegilops speltoides, assembly GCA_021437245.1. NCBI lineage: Eukaryota > Viridiplantae > Streptophyta > Magnoliopsida > Poales > Poaceae > Aegilops > Aegilops speltoides. Next base: position 360,576,883 of record CM038147.1, on the reverse strand, counting down.
ACAGTTTCATTGTAAAAGATAATCCTTCTAAAAATATACCAAAATGTATCACCACAGATACAGTGAAAGGAGATTTTTTTTTTCTAATGAGATACAGTGAAAGGAGATGAAGAGTGACCTCGTCACTGCGGCACATACGCCCGCTGGCCCGAGTGCAACATCTCTCATGAGTGATTAAACGCTTCGGTGGTGCGCTCTGTTCCATCCAACAAGATACGCTCGGAATCATCGATAACATCAGAGTCATCAACCGCTCGGATCACGTTGAAATTTGCCCCGTGAAACAATTTCGGTTTTCTAATTTGACCTTATTTAATTTTCGAGGCAATGCTGAGTATACTCACGGATATATACTCGCAAATCGTCAAATGCATTTTCTTTAACAAAAAAAAAGGCTCAGATCCAATATAAAAAGTTCATCAAAACTACAAGGTACCCCAAGTATAATGAAAATTACATCAAGGTCCCTGAACCACTGAACAACCACTGTCGCCGCCAGAACGAGCCAACGATGCGCTGTTGTCGCCGCTCCCGTACCGGAGCCGACCTGAACTTGTCAATGACAGTCGAAAGTCTTCGTGCACATGTCCCTAAGAACCAGTGCATCTGGACCCACGATCTTCATCGCCGAACCCTTTAATAATTGATCTAAAAAACCTGACACTAAATCTCGTTGTCATATATGCGCAACGAGAAAACCTAACCTTGCCGCCCCGAGGAGCTGGCAGGAATTTACGCCAGAACTCATATAATCAGTGTCGACGGATGAACTTGAGAAGAACGAAGCCGAAGACTAGCTCAAAGAAGCGTCGCCATCCGTCAGAGTGCCACCCATGCGAGGACTAAATCCCTAACATATCTACTAGCCGGAGCACAGGCAGAGGCGTGGCGGATCCTTGGGCTCGGCGACGAAGATCGAGGGGAGGAGGACTTTGCCCTAGTTTTTTTTGAAAGATCCAGCTCGGCTGGCGTTCATTTCATTAAGCAGAGAGAGGGCGGAAAACAATTGTTGATCAAGTGATCATGGGGTGAAAAGAGAGTACAGGCCTGCAGCGCGGGCAGTTTTGCTTGCTAGTGCGATCTCTCATGGCACGTCCCCGAACGGGTGCTCCATGCATTTTGCTCCGGCAATCCTCCGTTGTTCCATGTCCCGTCGGCAAGCTTCAGTGATGCTCCTCATGCTTGCAGTCTTTCCTCTGAATGTGCATGCATTGCGCTCGATCCAAATCTGCCAGCAAACAAGGGCCAACAACGATTTGGTCCCTCGGCGGTTGCTTGGGGAGGCGCTGGCGATGATCTTCTGGACGTGATCAGCAGTGTTCGTTCCCAGGCTCCAGCAGGAGTGTGCTAGGGCGTTGCAGCCGCGCCAAGAGGCCACATTGTCCCATCCCTGAATGGCGACCGGACACTCCCAGAAGAGGTGGCAGGAGGTCTCGAGGTTTCGGAAGCAAAGCTGACAGAAGTAGCTATTAGTCCAGCCGCGGCGCTGCAGCCGATCGCAATGAAGGAAATATGCCCTAGAGGCAATAATAAAGTTATTATTTATTTCCTTATTTCATGATAAATGTTTATCATTCATGCTAGAGTTGTATTAACCGGAAACATGATACATGTGTGAATGCATAGACAAACAATATGTCACTAGTATGCCTCTACTAGACTAGCTTGTTAATCAAAGATGGTTATGTTTCCTAACCATGAACAAAGAGTTGTTATTTGATTAACAAGGTCACATCATTAGTAGAATGATCGATTGACATGACCCATTCCATTAGCTTAGCACACGATCGCTTAGTATGTTGCTACCGCTTTTATCCATGACTTATACATGTTCTCGTAACTATGAGATTATGCAACTCCTGTTTACGGAGGAACACTTTGGTGCTACCAAACGTCACAACGAATCGGGTGATTATAAAGGAGTACTACTGGTGTCTCCAAAGGCGATGTTGGGTTGGCGATTTCGAGATTAGGTTTTGTCACTCCGATTGTCGGAGAGGTATCTCTGGGCCTCTCGGTAATACACATCACTAAAGCCTTGCAAGCATTACAACTAATGAGTTAGCTGTGAGATGATGTATACTGAACGAGTAAAGAGACTTGCCGTAACGAGATTGAACTAGGTATTGATACCGACGATCGAATCTCGGGCAAGTAACATACCGATGACAAAGGAACAACGATGTTGTTATGCGGTCCGACCGATAAAGATCTTCGAGAATATGTAGGAGCCAATATGGGCATCCAGGTCCCGCTATTGGTTATTGACCGAGACGGTCTCGGTCATGTCTCGCATTGTTCTCGAACCGTAGGGTCCGCACGCTTAAGGTTTCGATGACGGTTATATTATGAGTTTATGTATTTTGATGTACCAAGGAGTTCGAGTCCGGATGTGATCACAGACATGACGAGGAGTCTCAAATGGTCGAGACATAAAGATTGATATATTGGAAGCCTATATTTGAGTTCGAATGGTTCCGTGAAATCGGGATTTTACCGAACACCGGGGTTACGGAACCTCCCGGGGTTATTGGGCCTTAATGGGCCATAAGGGAGAAGAGGAAGGGCGGCCAGGCAGGCCGCCGCGCCTCCCCTAGTCCGAATAGGACAAGGAGAGGGGCGCGCCCTTCCTCTTCTCCTCCCCCAATCCTACTCCAACTAGGGGGGGAGTCCTACTCGGTGGGAGTAGGACTCCTCCGCGCCTCCCTTGGGCCGGCCGCACCTCCCCTTGCTCCTTTATATACGGGGGGGGGGCACCCTAGGACACACAAGTTGATCTACGGATCGTTCCTTAGCCGTGCAGCGGTGCCCCTCCACCATATTCCACCTCGGTCATATCGTCGCAAAGCTTAGGCGAAGCCCGCACGATAGAACATCAAGATCGCCACCACGCCGTCAGGTCGACGAAACTCTCCTCCCCGAAGCTCTCACCGGATTGGAGCCCGAGGAGCGCCATCGAGCTGTACGTGTGTCAAGAACTCGGGGCGCCGGAGTAACGGCGCCGGATCGGTCGGTTCGCGAGGAGAACGACGACTACTTCCTCTACGCCAGATCGCTTCCGCTTTGGTCTACGAGGGTATGTAGACAGCACTCTCCCTCTCGTTGCTATACATCACCATGATCTTGCGTGTGCGTAGGAATTTTTTGAAATTACTACGCTCCCCAACAAATGGCATCCGAGCCTAGGTTTTATGGTTTGATGTTTTGCACGAGTAGAACACAAGCGAGTTGTGGGCGATACAAGTCATACTACCTACCAAAGATGTCATACTTTGGTTCAGCGGTATTGTGAGATGAAGCGGCCTGACCGACATTACGCCAGACGCTTACGCGAGACTGGTTTCACCGCCACGAGCACTCGTTGCTTAAAGGTGACTGGTGGGTGTCTCTCTCTCACTTTAGTTGAACTGAAAGGCTACGCCCGGTCCTTGAGAAGGTTAAACGGAGTCTATTTGACGAAGTATCGTTGTGGTTTTGATCGTGAGGTGAGATTGTTTCTTGCTTAAGCCCGTAGCAGCCACGTAAAATTTGCAACAACAAAGTAGAGGACGCCTAACTTGTTTTTGCAGGGCATGTTGTGATGTGATATGGTCAAGACATGATGCTATATTTTATTGTATGAGATGGTCATGTTTTGTAACCGGTTATCGGCAATCGGCAGGAGCCATATGGTTGTCGCTTATTGTATGAAATGCATCGCCATGTAATGCTTTACTTTATCACTAAGCGGTAGCGATAGTCGAGAAGCATAAGATTGGCGAGACGACAACGATGCTACGATGGAGATCAAGGTGTCGCTACCGGTGACGATGGTGATCATGATGGTGCTGCGGAGATGGAGATCACGAAGCACAAGACGATGATGACCATATCATATCACTTATATTGATTTGCATGTGATGTTTATCTTTATGCATCTTATCTTGCTTTGATCGACGGTAGCATTATAAGATGATCTCTCACTAAATTATCAAGAAGTGTTCTCCCGAGTATGCACCGCTGCCAAAGTTCGTCGTGCCTGCACACCACGTGATGATCGGGTGTGATAAGCTCTCACGTCCATCTACAACGGGTGCAAGCCAGTTTTGCACATACGTAATACTCAGTTAAACTTGACGAGCCTAGCATATGCAGATATGGCCTCGGAACACGGAGACCGAAAGGTCGAGCGTGAATCATATAGTAGATATGATCAACATAAGATGTTCACCATTGAAAACTACTCCATTTCACGTGATGATCGGTTATGGTTTAGTTGATTTGGATCACGTGATCACTTAGATGACTAGAGGATGTCTGTCTAAGTGGGAGTTCTTAAGTAATATGATTAATTGAACTTAAATTTATCATGAACTTAGTACCGATAGTATCTTGCTTGTCTATGTTTGATTGTAGATAGATGGCTCGTCTTTGTTGTTCCGTTGAATTTTAATGCGTTCCTTGAGAAAGCAAAGTTGAAAGATGATGGTAGCAATTACACGGATCGGGTCCAGAACTCGAGGATTATCCTCATTGCTGCACGTAAGAGTTACGCCCTGGATGCACCGCTAGGTGCCAGTGCCCGCCGCAGAGCAACACCGATGTTATGAACGTCCGCGAGCAAAGCGATGACTACTCTATAGTTCGATGTGCCATGCTTTACGGCTTAGAACCGGACTTCAACGACGTTTTGAACGTCATGGAGCATATGAGATGTTCCAGAGTTGAAGTTAATATTCCAATGTAATGCCCGGATTGAGAGATATGAAGTCTCCAATAAGTTCTATAGCTGCAAGATGGAGGAGAATAGTTTCATCGGTGAGCACATACTCAAAATGTCCGGGTATTACAATCACTTGACTCAACCGGGAGTTAATCTTCCGGATGATTGTGTCATTGATGAATTCTTCAATCACCGCCACCAAGCTACAAAGGCTTCGTGATGAACTATAATATGCAAGGGTTAGTAAAGACTATACCGAGCTCTTCGCAATGCTAAAGGTTGGAGGTAGAAATCAAGAAGGAGCATCAAGTGTTGATGGTCAATAAGACCACTAGTTTCAAGAAGAAAGGCAAAGGGAAGAAGAAGGAACTTCAAGAAGAACAGCAAGCAAGTTGTCGCTCAGAGAAGAAACCCAAGTCTGGCCCTAAACCTGAAATCGAGTGCTTCTACCGCAAGCGATCGGTCCTCGAAGCGAACTGCCCCAAGTATTTGGCGGATAAGAAGGATGGCAAGGTGAACAAAGGTATATGTGATATACATGTTATTGATGTGTACCTTACTAGAGCTCGCAGAGCACCGGTATTTGATAGTTCTGTTCTGCTAATATTTGCAACTCAAACAGGGACTACGGATTGCTTAACACCGGCAAAGGACGAGGTGACGCGCGTGGGAAATGGTTCCAAAGTCGATGTGATCGCGGTCGGCACGCTACCTCTACATCTACCTTGGGATTAGTTTTAGACCTAAATAATTGTTATTTGGTGCTGCGTTGAGCATGAACATTATATCTGGATCTTGTTTGATGCGAGACGGTTATTCATTTAAATCGAGAATAATGGTTGTTCTATTTATATGAGTAATATCTTTTATGGTCATGCACCCTTAAAGAGTGGTCTATTTTGATGAATCTCGATAGTAGTGATACACATATTCATAATTTTGAAGCCAAAAGATGCAGAGTTGATAATGATAGTGCAACTTATTTGTGGTAATCGCCGCTTAGGTCATATCGGTGTAAAGCGCATGAAGAAACTCCATACCGATGGACTTTTGGAGTCACTTGATTATGAATCACTTGGCACTTGTAACCGTGCCTCATGGGCAAGATGACTAAAACACCGTTCTCCGGTACTATGGAGAGAGCAACAGATTTATTGGAAATCATACATACAGATGTATGTGGTCCGATGAATGTTGAGGCTCGTGGCGGATATCGTTATTTTCTCACCTTCACAGATGATTTAAGCAGATATGGGTATATCTACTTAATGAAACATAAGTCTGAAACATTTGAAAAGTTCAAAGAATTTCAGAGTGAAGTTGAAAATCATCGTAATAAGAAAATTAAATTTCTACGATCTTATCGTGGAGGTGAATATTTGAGTTACGAGTTTGGTCTACATTTGAAACAATGCGAATAGTTTAGCAACTCACGCCACCCGAACACCACAGCGTAATGGTGTGTCCGAACGTCAGAATCGTACTTTACTAGATATGGTGCGATCTATGATGTCTCTTACAGATTTACCGCTATCGCTTTGGGGTTATGCTCTAGAGACGGCCGCATTCACACTGAATAGAACACCGTCAAAATCCGTTGAGACGACACCTTATGAACTATGGTTTAGCAAGAAACCAAAGTTGTCGTTTCTTAAAGTTTGGGGATGCAATGCTTATGTGAAAAAGCTTCAACCTGATAAGCTCGAAACCAAATCGGAGAAATGTGTCTTCATAGGATACCCAAAGGAGACAGTTGGGTACACCTTCTATCACAGATCCGAAGGCAAGAATGGATCCTTTCTAGAGAAGGAGTTTCTCTCGAAAGAAGTGAGTGGGAGGAAAGTAGAACTTGATGAGGTAATTGTACCTTCTCCCTTACTTGAAAGTAGTTTATCGCAGAAACCGGTTTCTGAGACATCTACACCAAGTAGTGAGGAAGTTGATGACATTGATCATGAAACTTCAGATCCAGTTACTACGTAACCTCGAGATCAACCAGAGTAAGATCCGCACTGAGTGGTACGGTAATCCTGTTCGGAAATCATGCTACTAGATCATGATGAACCTACGAACTATGAAGAAGCGATGGTGAGCCCAGATTCGCAAAATGGCTTGAGGCCATGAAATTTGAGATGGGATCCATGTATGAAAACAAAGTATGGACTTTGGTTGACTTGCCCGAGGGTAGGCAAGCAATAAAAACAAGTGGATCTTCAAGAAGAAGACCGACGGCGACGGTAATGTTATCGTCTACAAAGCTCGACTTGTCGCAAAGGGTTTTCGACAAGTTCAAGGGATTGACTACGATGAGACCTTCTCACCCGAAGCGATGCTTAAGTCCGTCCGAATCATGTTTGCAATTGCCGCATTTTATGATTATGAAATTTGGCAAATGGATGTAAAGACGCATTCTGAATGGATTTACGGAAGAAGAGTTGTATATGATGCAACCGAAGGTTTTATCGATCCAAAGGAGCTAACAAAGTGTGCAAGCTCCAGCGATCCATCTATGGACTGGTGCAAGCATCTCGAGTTGGAATAAACGCTTTGATAGTGTGATCAAAGCATTTGGGTTCATATGAGACTTTTGGAGAAGCTCAGATTTACAAGAAAGTGAGTGGGAGCTCAGTAGCATTTCTGATATTATATGTAGATGACATATTGCTGATCGGAAATGATATAGAATTTCTGGATAGCATAAAGGGATACTTGAATAAGAGTTTTTCAATGAAAGACCTCGGTGAAGCTGCTTACATATTGGGCATTAAGATTTATAGAGATAGATCAAGACGCTTGATTGGACTTTCACAAAGCACATACCTTGACAAAATTTTGAAGAAGTTCAAAATGGATCAAGCAAAGAAAGGGTTCTTGCTCGTGTTACAAGGTGTGAAGTTGAGTAAGACTCAATGCCCGACCACCGCAGAAGATAGAGAAAATGAAAGATGTTCCTATGCTTCACCATAGGCTCTATCATGTATGCAATGTTGTGTACCGCACTGATGTGTGTCTTGCTATAAGCTTAGCAGAAGGTACCAAAGTAATCCAGAGTGGATCATCGACAGCGGTCAAGAACATCCTGAAATACCGAAAAGGACTAAGGATATGTTTCTCGATATGGAGGTGACAAAGAGCTCATCGTAAACGGTTACGTTGATGCAAGCTTTGACACCGATCCGGACGATTCTAAATCGCAGACCGGATACGATTTACACTAAACGGAGGAGCCGTCGGTTGGTGCAGTTCTAAACAAAGCGTCGTGGCGGGATCTACATGTGAAGCGGAGTACATAGCAGCTTCGAAGCAGCTAATGAAGGAGTGCGGATGAAGGACTTCATATCCGATCTAGGTGTCATACCTAGTGCATCGGGTCCAATGAAAATCTTTCGTGACAATATCGAGCAATTGCCTTAGCGGGAATCCAGATTTCACAAGAGGACCAAGCACATCAAAAGACGCTTCAATTCCATCCGGATTTAGTCCGGTGGGAGACGAGAGATTTGCAAGATACATACGGATCTGAATGTAGCAGCACCGTTGACTAAGCCTCTTCCACGAGCAAAACATGATCAACACCAAGACTCCATGGGTGTTAGAATCATTACTATGTAATCTAGATTATTGACTCTAGTGCAAGTGGGAGACTCAAGGAAATATGCCCTAGAGGCAATAATAAAGTTATTATTTATTTCCTTATTTCATGATAAATGTTTATCATTCATGCTAGAATTGTATTAACCGGAAACATGATACATGTGTGAATGCATAGACAAACAAAATGTCACTAGTATGCCTCTACTAGACTAGCTTGTTAATCAAAGATGGTTATGTTTCCTAACCATGAACAAAGAGTTGTTATTTGATTAACAAGGTCACATCATTAGTAGAATGATCGATTGACATGACCCATTCCATTAGCTTAGCACACGATCGCTTAGTATGTTGCTACCGCTTTTATCCATGACTTATACATGTTCCCGTAACTATGAGATTATGCAACTCCGTTTACGGAGGAACACTTTGGTGCTACCAAACGTCACAACGTAATCGGGTGATTATAAAGGAGTACTACAGGTGTCTCCAAAGGCGATGTTGGGTTGGCGATTTCGAGATTAGGTTTTGTCACTCCGATTGTCGGAGAGGTATCTCTGGGCCCTCTCGGTAATACACATCATCAAGCCTTGCAAGCATTACAACTAATGAGTTAGCTGTGAGATGATGTATTACGAGCGAGTAAAGAGACTTGCCGTAACGAGATTGAACTAGGTATTGGATACCGACGATCGAATCTCGGGCAAGTAACATACCGATGACAAAGGGAACAACGATGATGTTATGCGATCCGACCGATAAAGATCTTCGTAGAATATGTAGGAGCCAATATGGGCATCCAGGTCCCGCTTATTGGTTATTGACCGAGACGTGTCTCGGTCATGTCTGCATTGTTCTCGAACCGTAGGGTCCGTGCACGCTTAAGGTTTCGATGGACGGTTATATTATGAGTTTATGTATTTTGATGTACCAAGGAGTTCGAGTCCGGATGTGATCACAGACATGACGAGGAGTCTCAAATGGTCGAGACATAAAGATTGATATATTGAAGCCTATATTTGAGTTCGAATGGTTCCGTGAAATCGATTTTACCGAACACCGGGGTTACTAGGAACCTCCCGGGGTTATTGGGCCTTAATGGGCCATAAGGGAGAAGAGGAAGGGCCGACCAGGGCAGGCCGCGCGCCCCCTCCCCCCTAGTCCGAATAGGACAAGGAGAGGGGGGCGGCACCCCCCCTTCCCTCTTCTCCTCCCCCCCAATCCTACTCCAACTAGGAAAAGGAGGGGAGTCCTACTCCTGGTGGGAGTAGGAATCCTCCGGCGCGCCTCCCTTGGGCCGGCCGCACCTCCCCCCCTTGCTCCTTTATAGACGGGGGCAGGGGGGCACCCTAGGACACACAAGTTGATCTACGGATCATTCCTTAGCCGTGTGCGGTGCCCCCCTCCACCATATTCCACCTCGGTCATATCGTCGCAAAGCTTAGGCGAAGCCTCGCGCCGTAGAACATCAAGATCGCCACCACGCCGTCAGGTCTTGTGAAACTCTCCTCCCAAGCTCTACCGATTGGAGCCCGAGGGCGCCATCGAGCTGTACGTGTGTCAAGAACTGGGCGCCGGAGTAACGGCGCCGGATCGGTCGGATCGCGAGGAGAACGACGACTACTTCCTCTACGCCAGATCGCTTCCGCCGGGTTCACGAGGGTACGAGATAGCACTCTCCCTCGTTGCTATACATCACCATGATCTTGCGTGTGCGTAGGAAATTTTTTGAAATTACTATGTTCCCCAACACGCAACACCATAGCCTGTCCAAGTGAAGAAGCCATAGAAAGATTTTGATCTGCGTAGCGCCCAAATTTTCCAGATCAATCCTCTGAAGTTTGTTGTCTCTATTTCAGTTGGGAATTGGACGTCGTAGGCCGATCGCGCCGAGTACTGACCAGAGCTGCTGGCAGTCCATCCAATTGTGTCTTCCACTCCGTCTTCCATTGAGATATTGGCTGCACGGATCTTCCTGGCCAGCTGCAGCACCGTGTGCACGATGCTCGCGTGATCGCCATGGCGCAGATCCAGAATCCACCTGTCACCGTGCAGCGCCTCCCGAACCATTCGGTTCTTCCTAATGGAGCGTGCGAAGATCTCCGGGAAGGCCTGGCAGAGCGGCCTGCCTCCTAACCAAGTGGAGAGCCAGAAGGAGGCCGTGGCGCCGTTGCCGATGGTGACCGCAGTGCAGGCCACTAAGAGCGCCTGGTCAGAGGCGTCGCAAGGAGTGCCCGAGCGGATCCAGGGATGGTCCGGCCGCGTCCACGAGAACCAGAGCCAACGCAAGCGCAGTGCCCTTGCAAATTTGTCGAGGTCCTAGATGCCCAGCCCGCCAGCGCGCTCCGTCTTGGTGACCGCAGACCATCGCACCTTGCATTTTCCTCCGGAGACCTGCTCATCCTGCACCCAAAGAAATCACCGTCTTGCCTTGTTCACATCCTTGAAGAATCGCTTCGACGCCCTTAGCACCGTGATGGCAAACGTGGGCATGGCAGAGAGGACGCACCGGACTACACTCTCCGGCTCGCTATGTGCATGAGTCGTCCTTTCCATCCCGCCAGGCGTGCTCGTATCCTGTCTAGTATGAACTGAAGATGGACTAGCCTAATTTTGCCGACCGTGATCGGTAGCACTAGATATTTGGTAGGAAGCGCTGCGATGATCCCTCTAAAGTTAAGCAAAACCGTGGCGATGTCTATTCCTTCTCAGGAGATGGGGATGGTTGAAGATTTTTTCCAGGTTAACTGCAGGCCTGTAGCCTCACCAAAGTGGCGCAAGATGGTTAGGAGCTCATCTAGATCTTGCCTGATAGGGTTGATGAAGATCACAGCGTCGTCGGCGTAGAGGCTGGTGCGCATGCGCGCGCCCATCCCAGGCACCACAGACAAGAGCCCCGCAGTGGTTGCAGCCTGAAGAAGTCGGTGCAGGGGGTCGATGCAGAGAATGAACAACAGCGGCGAGAGGGGGTCGCCCTGCCTCAGCCCGCGCAGGTGCATGAACGCAGGGCCCAGGATGCCATTGAGGAGGCACGAAGATGAGGAGGTGGAGAGGAGCAGGGTTACCCAGTCTCGCCAGCGCGCCGGGAAGCCCATCCTATCGAGGAGCTAGAGGAGGAACTCCCAGGAGATGCTATCAAACGCCTTTGCAATGTCGAGCTTCAGTAACAGAGACGGGGTCTTGCGGCAATGCAGAGCGTGTACGGTGTTCTGAACGAAAAGGAAACTATCATGGATGCACTTTGCCCTCTGGAAAGCTGATTGCGCTAGTGAGATGATCGTCCCGATGATCGCTGCTAATCTCATTGACAGAACTTTGGCGATCAGCTTGGCGGTCGAATGGATGAGGCTGATTGGTCTGAAGTCGCCCATGTAGTTAGCCATGTCCTTCTTCGGAAGGAGAGCAATCATGGCAGAATTCAGGGCGGAGAAATTGCCCCCCGCTAGGCTGTAGAAGTGATCAAAAACCGCCATAACATCGTGCTTGATGGTGCTCTAGCAGGAGCGGAAGAAGCTGCCCGAGAATCCATCTGGGCCAGGTGCCTTTTCAGTAGGCGAGGCGATGACGGCAGCCCAAACCTCCCGTTCAGAGAAAGGATTGTCCAGACCTGCATTGCTGACAGTAGGCAAGTCGATCGCGTCCCAGTTTATGGCGCAACCACGGTCCCGCTTGGTGCCCAGCAGCTTGATGAAGTGATCATGAGCGGCTGCGACTATGTCTGCGTGTGAGGTTGTAGTGTGCGAGTCGGTTTGTAGAGAGTGGATGAAGTTCTTCCTGCTCCTCACGTTGATCTTGGCCTGGAAGAATGCAGTTTTGGCATCTCCAGCCCTGAGCCAAGTGATTCTGGCAGCTTGCTATTTGTGCGCCCGCTCGATCGCAGCCAAACCCATGATCCGCTGCTTGAGCTGTTTGCGCAGGCTAAACTCTGTCGTACTCAGCCGGCGTTTCTCTTGTGTAATGTCAATCCTGAGGATGATCTCAGCTGCCAGGTGAAACTGCATCTTGGCGTCACTGAAAAGGGACTTGGACCAGATCTTCAGGTCGCGGGCCGTGCGCTGCATCATGATCTTCAATCTGGCCATGGGACAGGTGCAATCTACTGGTCGTAGCCAGGCCCGCTCGACAGTTTCGCTGAAATGAGGGAACCGCAGCCAGAACGACTCGAACCTTAAAGCAACTTTCCGGCGAGGTGTGGCCGCATCTGCCGAGAGCAGGGGGAAGTGGTCAGAGCAGGCAGTCGATGCATCCATGAGCATGTGCGAGGGGAAGAGGTCGTCCCATTCTGCATTGCGAAACACCTTGTCGATGCTCACTATGGTTGGGTTTTCTCTCTTGTTTGTCCAAGTGAAACGCCTGTTCTTGCACTTTATTTCCTTCAGACCTGCAGAGTCGATCGCCCTCCTGAACTGCCCCATGATCCTTCTATTCAGGTTGAGGTTCCTCTTGTCCCTGGCTTCATATATGATGTTGAAGTCTCCATTGATCAACCAAGGTTGTCCTGGCGGTGGAGCAGCATGTACCAGTTCAGCAAGGAAGGAGTCTTTGAGGGCGTCGTCGACCAGGCCATATACCGTCGTCGGCCAGAATGAGCAGTTGCTTTGAATGACAAAAACTTTGGCCGTGATCGAGAAGATGCCAACGGCGTGCGTGGCTAGGTCCATCAGCTGCTTGTTCCACAAGATCGCCGCGCCACCGCGGGTGCCAATGGCCGGCAGGACTGCGCAGCCGTCCAGTGTGCAACCACCCAGCTCACGCACAGTTTCAGCAGACCATGTATCGAGCTTGGTCTCTTGGAGGCAGAGGATGCAGGTTCTGTGAGATTCGGCGAGCTCTTTGACAACAGATCTCCTTGCCGGTGAGTTTAAACCTCTAACATTCCAGCTCATGATAGTAATGGGCGTGCTAATCATTGGGAACAAGTAAAACCTCCAGCAGCATTTGAATTTCATTGATGCAAAGCAAAAACAGATACACCTCCAGCTTAGCACATGAGCGCCCGAGACCACCAACAGACCCCAAGAAACTTAGGCGCGGATCGAGCCAACAGATCCTAACACGGAGAGTACATAGAGCTAACATTGATCCTAACATTAGACGGCTTAAGGCCAATCGCTGCTGACTAAGCCTATAGCTTTGACGACCTAACATATCTAATCAGCTGCGGAAGAAGCCTCTCCGTCTGGGCCGGCCATGCCGCCAGTGATGCGCAGCGCCTCCGGGTCGAGGCGGGTGAGCTTGGCGATGATGGAGATGTCATTGTCAGTGAGGGGTTCGTCGAAATGCCTGATCAGGGCCTCGTCCACCTGAGCCGTCATGGCCTCCTTTGGCCTTAGCAGGCCTAGCTTCTTCACGAGCAGAAGTGAAGCATGTTGCGCCACCGGCACCTTGGAGTTGGCCGCGGCCTGACGTGCACTCTGCCTGGTTGGGGTGGCACAGACCCGAGCCTTGGGTGGAGTGGAGGAGCGCCTGGCCGGGGCGGTGGAGAGGATCGGGGCCAAGGAGTTGCTGAAGAGAGCGTTGCTCGGCCTTGCTGCCTCGACGCTGCCATCCAACTGGAGTTGAAGCACCTGCTGGGTGACCGCGCCGACCTGGAGCCTTGTGGAGATGGCCGTTCGGGGAGCTTGACAGGAAGCGGTGGTGGAGCCGAACTGGAACTCAAGGGGGCAGTAAGCATGTCGGCGATGGCCTGATCGATGTCCCAAATGTTGTTGCTGCTGTTTCCTGCACGGAGGGGCGATGGAGGGGCGAGGTCGGTCGAGTCAAAGAAGGACGCGACAGGGTCCATGGGCCCTGCCGGCCCACCACCACCGGCAGGCGCCATTGCGGTGGTGGGGGAAGCCTGGGCTGCGAGGAGAGGCAGAGGAGGCGTGGCCTTGAGGACGCTGCCGCTACCATGGGAGCTGCGACGGTCCCCCTTGCCCTGGCGCTGGCTGATCGGCGTGCGACTGCGGTGTCGGGGAGGGGGGCGTAGCTTTCGCCGAAGCCTGCTCCTTGCCACCCTGCCCACGGCCAAGGAGGGCACTCTTCCAAGACCTGCACCCCTAGTCACCGTCTTGGTCGTCTCGATTGCGACGCGGGCCAAGCTGCAAGCCGCCGCAGCTGACAGAGGAGACGACCGCTGGGTGGCACCTGCTCTGGCCTTGCCCGTCCTTGATGTGCATGGACCACATCCCAGGCCAGACCATCGAGAAAGGGCGCTCGTTGTCGGAGCCGGAGGACGGCAGGCCGCTCTGGGCGGAGTGGGAGGAGCGCGGCGAGGGTGGCGACTAGTCCTTGACGCGGTCGACGTGGATGAGCATCTCGTGCAGCTTGACACGAGGAGGGAGGGCAACCTTGCGGCTCGGGGGGAGTAGCCCAGCATAGCCTCGACGCGGCCGGCGCCGCGCGCCGCCCGCCAGATGGAGTGCTTGGTGGGGATGAAAGCAACATCCCACACCCACACCCAGCAGGCGAACGTGCGCGTGTGGCCGCGCTCGTGCGTACGGCTATCGAGGCGGTCGATGATGCACTTGGAGCCGAGCACCTTCTTCGCCTCCTTGACCACATCTGCATGGGCATATTCTCGATGACGACACACACATGTAGGAGGAAGTATTGGTGCACGGCATGCTCGTCCTCGTGCCGCTGCTTGATGTTGAAGGCGATGCCGTCACGTTGATGGAGCCGAGGCGGACGGCGTTGTCGCGGTGCGCCGGCAGCTCGAACAGCACCATGAAGTCCTCCGGGTCATTGCTCGTCACCCGCAGCAGATGGGCTAGAGTGCGCTGCGTGGCGTCAAGGGCACGACCCACCGACATGGGGCTCGCCGCGTTCCGCTCAACCATGGAGGTGAGCAGGACGGTGTTGAATACTTTACCCTAGTTGTCTTGCTGGAGGGAAAAGAAAGACATGCACATTGTTGCCCGTTGAATACTAGAGTTGTGGAGCCTTGAAATTGACTATATATTTACGTGCATCCCATTATCGATGAGACATTGCGTGGCATTAGAAAGAATGATATGTGCATCTGGACTGGACTTGGAGCCTGGACTTGTTGTCCCACCGATGCTTCTTTGCACCGACTAGACTTGGCGCCCTGATTTCTGTTGGGGAACGTAGTAATTTCAAAAAAAATTCCTACGCACACACAAGATCATGGTGATGACATAGCAACAAGGGGAGAGTGTTGTCTACGTACCCTCGTAGACCGAAGCGGAAGCGTTGACACAGCGTAGTGGAAGTAGTCGACGCCTTCCGGTTCAACCGATCCAGCACCGTTACTCGGCACCTCCGAAGTTCTTGACACACGACAGCTCGATGATGCACCTCGCTCTCCAATCCAGAGAGGTTCCGAGGGGAGTTCCACAAGACGACGGCGTGGCGACGATCTTGATGTTCTCTGTCGCAGGCTTCGCCAGGCACCGCTACAATATGACCGAGGTGTAATATCGTGGAGGGGGCACCACACACGGCTAAGGAACGATCTCAATGATCAACTTGTGTGTCCTAGGGTGCCCCTACCCCGTGATATAAAGGAGGGAGGGAGGAGGAGGCCGCCCAAGGGGCGCGCCATAGAGGAGGGGGAAACCTACTCCAAGTAGGTTCCCCCTTTCCTTATCTTATTTGAAGGGGGAAGGAAAGAGTACTAGTATTAGGAATAAGTACTAGTAGTAGTAATAGGAAGAGGGGGAAGGAGAAAGGAAGGGGGCGGCCCCCTCCCCAATTTGATTGGGCTGGGGCGCGCCTCCCTTGTTCCTTCTCCTTCTTCCTATATGGGCCCAATAAGGCCCATATACCTCCCGGGGTTCAGAACCTCCGGTAGCTCCAAACTTCTCCGGAACCTTTCCGGTGTCCAAATATATCCGTCCAATATATTAATCTTTATGTCTCGACCATTTCGAGACTCCTCGTCATGTCCGTGATCACATCCGGACTCAACAAACTTTGGTACATCAAAATACATAAACTCATAATATAACCGCCATCGAAACCTTAAGCGTGCAGACCCTACGGTTCGAGAACAATGTAGACATGACCGAGACACGCCTCGGTCAATAACCAATAGCGGACCTGGATGCCCATATTGGTTCCTACATATTCTACGAAGATCTTTATCGGTCAAACCGCATAACAACATACGTTATTCCCTTTGTCATCGGTATGTTACTTGCCCAAGATTTGATCGTCGGTATCCAATACCTAGTTCAATCTCGTTACCGCAAGTCTCTTTACTCGCTCAGAATACATCATCTCATAACTAACTCATTAGTTACATGCTTGCAAGGCTTGGGTGATGAGTATTACCGAGAGGCCCAGAGATACCTCTCCGACAATCGGAGTGACAAAACCTAATCTCGAATTATGCTAACTCAACATGTACTTTCGGAAACACCTGTAGTACTCCTTTATAATCACCTAGTTACGTTGTGACGTTTGGTAGTACCCAAAGTGTTCTTCCGGTAAACGGGAGTTACACAATCCTCATAGTTATAGGAACATGTATAAGTCATGAAGGAAGCAATAGCAGAATACTAAACAATCAAGTGCTAAGCTAATGGAATGGGTCTTGTCAATCACATCATTCTCCTAATGATGTGATCTCGTTAATCAAATGACAACTCTTTTGTCCATGGCTTGGAAACATAACCATCTCTGATAAACGAGCTAGTCAAGTAGAGGCATACTAGTGACACTATGTTTGTCTATGTATTCACACATGTATTATGTTTCCGGTTAATACAATTCTAGCATGAATAATAAACATTTATCATGAAATAAGGAAATAAATAATAACTTTATTATTGCCTCTAGGGCATATTTCCTTCAGTCTCCCACTTGCACTAGAGTCAATAATCTAGTTCACATCGTCATGTGATTTAACACCAATATTCATATCTCAGATATGATTAACACCCATAGTTCACATCATCATGTGACCAACACCCAAAGGGTTTACTAGAGTCAATAATCTAGTTCACATCGCTATGTGATTAACACCCAAAGAGTACTAAGGTGTGATCATGTTTTGCTTGTGAGAGAAGCTTAGTCAACGGGTCTGTCACATTCAGAGCCGTATGTATTTTGCAAATATTCTATGTCTACAATGCTCTGCACGGAGCTACTCTAGCTAATCGCTCCCACTTTCAATATGTATCCAGATTGAGACTTAGAGTCATCTGGATCAGTGTAAAAGTTTGCACTGATGTAAATTTTACAACAAACTCTTTTATCACCTCCATAATCGAGAAACATCTCCTTAGTCCTTACTAAGGATATTCTTGACCAATGTCCAGTGATCTACTCCTAGATCACTATTGTACTCTCTTGCCAAATTCAGAGCAAGGTATATAATAGGTCTGGTACATTGCATAGCATACTTTATAGAACCTATGACTGAGGCATAGGGAATGACTTTCATTCTCTTTTCTATTTTCTGACGTGGTCGGGATTTGAGTCTTACTCAATTTCACACCTTTGCAACACAGGTAAGAACTCTTTCTTTGACTGTTCCATCTTGAACTATTTCAAAATCTTGCCAAGGTATGTACTCATTGAAAATCTTATCAAGCGTCTTGATCTATCTCAATAGATCTTGATGCTCAATATGTAAGTAGCTTTATCGAGGTCTTTCTTTGAAAAACTCCTTTCAAATACTCCTTTATGCTTTGCGAATAATTCTACATTACTTCCGATCAACAATATGTCATTCACATATACTTATCGAAATGTTGTAGTGCTCCCACTCACTTTCTTGTAAATACAGCTTCACCGTAAGTCTCAGATAAAACTATATGCTTTGATCAACTTATCAAAGCGTATATTCCAACTCCGAGATGCTTGCACTAGTCCATAGATGCACATTTTGTTAACACCTTTAGGATCGACAAAACCTCTTGGTTGCATCACATACAACTCTTCTTTAATAACTCCATTAAGGAATGCAGTTTTGTTTATCCATTTGCCAGATTTCATAAAATCCGGCAATTGCTAACATGATTCGCACAGACTTAGCATCGCTACAGTAGAGAAAATCTCATCGTAGTCAACACCTTGAACTTGTCGAAAACCTTTTTGCGACAAGTCGAGCTTTGTAGATAGTAACACTACTACCAACGTCCGTCTTCCTCTTGAAGATCCATTTATTTTCTATGGCTTGCCGATCATCGGGCAAGTCAACCAAAGTCCATACTTTGTTTTCATACATGGATCCTATCTCAGATTTCATGGCCTCTAGCCATTTTGCAGAATCTGGGCTCATCATCGCTTCCTCATAGTTCGTAGGTTCATCATGGTCTAGTAACATGATTTCCAGAACATTATTACTACACCACTCTGGTGCGGATCTTACTCTGGAACTCCTACGAGGTTCTGTAATAACTTGATCTGAAGTTTCATGATCAATATCATTAGCTTCCTCACTAATTGGTGTATTTGTCACAGGAACTGATTTCTGTGATGAACTACTTTCCAACAAGGGAACAGGTACAGTTACCTCATCAAGTTCTACTTTCCTCCCACTCACTTCTTTCGAGAGAAACTCCTTCTCTAGAAAGGATCTATTATCAGCAACAAATTTGCCTTCGGATCTGTGATAGAAGGTGTACCCAATAATTTCCTTTGGGTATTCTATGAAGACGCACTTCTCCGATTTGGGTTCGAGCTTATCAAGTTGAAAAACCCTTTTTCATATAAGCATTGCAACTCCAAACTTTAAGAAACAACAGCTTAGGTTTATCGCTAAACCATAGTTCATACGGTGTCGCCTCAACGGATTTAGATGGTGCCCTATTTTAAACATGAATGCAGCTGTCTCTAATGCATAACCCCAAAATGATAGTGGTAAACTGATAAGAGGCATCATAGATCGCACCATATCAAATAAAGTGCGGTTACGACCTTCGGACACACCATAACGATGTGGTGTTCCAGGTGGCGTGAGGTGTGAAACTATTCCACATTGTTTTATATGAAGGCCAAACTCAGAACTCAAATATCCGTCTCATGATCAGATCGCGAAACTTTTATTTTCTTGTTACGATGATTTTTCCACTTCACTCTGAAATTCTTTGAACCTTTCAACTATTTCAGACTTATGTTTCATCAAGTAGATATACCCATATCTGCTCAAATCATCTTGTGAAGGTCAGAAAATAACGATACTTGCCACGAGCCTTCATACTCATTGGTCTGCATACATCAGTATGTATTATTTCCAATAAGTCGGTAGCTCGTTCCATTGTTCCGAAGAACGGAGTTTTAGTCATCTCGCCCAAAGGCACGGTTCGCAAGCATCAAGTGATTCATAACCAAGTGATTCCGAAAATCCATCTTTATGGAGTTTCTTCATGCGCTTTACACCGATATGACCCAAACGGCAGTGCCACAAATAAGTTGCACTATCATTATTAACTTTGCATCTTTTGGCTTCAATATTATGAATGTGTGTATCACACGATCGAGATCCAACAAACCATTTTCATTGGGTGTATGACCATAAAAAGTTTTATTCATGAAAACAGAACAACAATTATTCTCTAACTTACATGAATAACCGTATTGCAATAAACATGATCAAATCATATTCATGCTCAACGCAAACACCAAATAATACTTATTTAGGTTTAACACTAATCCCAAAAGTATAGGGAGTGTGCGATGATGATCATATCAATCTTGGAACTACTTCCAACACTCATCGTCACTTTACCCTCAACTAGTCTCTCTTTATTCTGTAACTCCTGTTTCGAGTTACTAATCTTAGCAACCGAACAAGTATCAAATACTCAGGGGCTACTATAAACACTAGCAAGGCACACATTAATAACATGTATATCAAATATACCCTTGTTCACTTTGCCATCCTTCTTATCTACCAAATATTCAGGGCATTTCCGCTTCCAGTGACTATTTCCTTTGTAGTGTAAGCACTTAGTTTCAGGCTATGGTCCAGCTTTGGGCTTCTTCGCAGGAGTGACAACTTGCTTGTCTTTCCACTTGAAGTTCCCTTTCTTTCCCTTTGCCCTTCTCTTGAAACTAGTGATCTTGTCAACCATCAACACTTGATGCTCTTTCTTGATTTCTACCTTCGTCGATTTCAACATCACGAAGAGCTTGGGAATCGTTAACGTCATCCCTTGCATACTATAGTTCATCATGAAGTTCTAGTAACTTAGTGATGGTGACTAGAGAATTTTGTCAATCACTATCTTATCTGGAAGATTAACTCCCACTTGATTCAAGCGATTGAAGTACCCAGACAATCTAAGTACATGCTCACTAGTTGAGCGATTCTCCTCCATCTTTTAGCTATAGAACTTGTTGGAGATTTCATATCTCTCAACTCGGTATTTGCTTGAAATATTAACTTCAATTCTGGAACATCTCATATGGTCCATGACGCTCAAAACGCCTTTGAAGTCCCGATTCTAAGCCATAAAACATGGTGCACAAAACTATCAAGTAGTCATCATATTGAGCTAGCCAAACGCTCATAACGCCTCAGATCCGCTCCTGCAATAGGTCCTGCTCACCTAGCGTGCATTAAGGACATAATTTTTTCAGGCAGCAATGAGGATAAACCTCGATCACGGATCCAATCCGCATCATTGCTACTAACATTTTTCAACACAATTTTCTCTAGGAACATATCAAAATAAACATATGAAAGCAACAACGCGAGCTATTGATCTACAACATAATTTGCAAAATACTACCAGGACTACGTTCATGATAAATTTAAGTTCAATTAATCATATTACTAAAGAACTCCCACTTAGACAGACATCTCTCTAGTCATCTAAGTGATTACGTGATCCAAATCAACTAAACCAGGTCCGATCATCACATGAGATGGAGTAGTTTCAATGGTGAACATCTCTATGTTGATCATATCTACTATATGATTCACGCTCGACCTTTCGGTCTCCGTGTTCCGAGGCCATATCTGTATATGCTAGGGTCGTCAAGTATAACCTGAGTATTCCGCGTGTGCAACTGTTTTGCACCCGTTGTATTTGAACGTAGAGCCTATCACCCGATCATCACGTGGTGTCTCAAAGACGAAGAACTTTCGCAACGGTGCATACTCGGGAGAACACTTCTTGATAATTAGTGAGAGATCATCTTCAAATGCTACCGCCAATCAAAGCAAGATAAGATGCATAAAGGATAAACATCACATGCAATCAATATAAGTGATATGATATGTCCATCATCATCTTGTGCTTGTGATTCCATCTTCAAGCACCGTCGTGATCACCATCGCCATCGGCGCGACACCTTGATCTCCATCGTAGCATCGTTGTCGTTTACGCCATCTATTGCTTCTACGACTATCGCTACCGCTTAGTGATAAAGTAAAGCAATTACAGTAGCGCTTGCATTTCATACAATAAAGCGACAACCATATGGCTCCTGCCATTGCCGATAACCGGTTACAAAACATGATCATCTCATACAATAAAATATAGCATCACGTCTTGACCATATCACATCACAACATGCCCTGCAAAAACAAGTTAGACGCCCTCTACTTTGTTGTTGCAAATTTTACGTGGCTGCTACGGGCTTAGCAAGAACCGTTCTTACCTACGCATCAAAACCACAACGATAGTTTGTCAAATAGACTCGTTTTAACCTTCACAAGGACCGGCGTAGCCACACTCAGTTCAACTAAAGTGAGAGAGACAGACACCCGCCAGCCACCTTTAGAGCGAATGCTCGTAGCGGTGAAACCAGTCTCGCGTAAGCGCACGCGTAATGTCGGTCCGGGCCGCTTCATCTCACAATACCGCTGAACCAAAGTATGACATGCTTTGGTAGGCAGTATGACTTATATCGTCCACAACTCACTTGTGTTCTACTCATGCATATAACATCAAACCATAAAACCTAGGCTCGGATGCCTTTGTTGGGGAACGAGTAATTTCAAAAAATTCCTACGCACACACAAGATCATGGTGATGACATAGCAACGAGGGGAGAGTGTTGTCTACGCCCTCGTGAGACCAAGCGAAGCGTTGACACGGCGTAGTGGAAGTAGTCGACGTCTTCCGGTTCAACCGATCCAGCACCGTTACTTCGGCACCTCCGAGTTCTTGACACACGACAGCTCGATGACGCACCTCGTTCTCCAATCCAGAGAGGTTCCGAGGGGAGTTCCGTCAAGACGACGGTGTGGCGACGATCTTGATGTTCTCCTGTCGCAGGGCTTCGCCTAAGCACCGCTACAATATGACCGAGGTGTAATATCGTGGAGGGGGCACCGCACATGGCTAAGGAACGATCTCAATGATCAACTTGTGTGTCCTAGGGTGCCCCCACCCCGTATATAAAGGAGGAGGGAGGAGGAGGCCGCCCAAGGGGCGCGCCATAGAGGAGGGGAAACCTACTCCAAGTAGGTTTCCCCCTTTCCTTATCTTATTTTAAGGGGAAGGAAAGAGTACTAGTATTAGGAATAAGTACTAGTAGTAGTAATAGGAAGAGGGGGAAGGAGAAAGGAGGGGGGCCACCCCTCCCCATTCGGATTGGGCTGGGCGCGCCTCCCTTGTTCCTTCTCCTTCTTCCTATATGGGCCCAATAAGGCCCATATACCTCCCGGGGGGTTCCGGTAACCTCCCGGTAGCTCCAAACTTCTCCGGAGCCTTTCCGGTGTCCAAATATATCCGTCCAATATATTAATATTTATGTCTCGACCATTTCGAGACTCCTCGTCATGTCCGTGATCACATCCGAGACTCCGAACAAACTTCGGTACATCAAAATACATAAACTCATAATATAACTGTCATCGAAACCTTAAGCATGCGGACCCTACGGTTCGAGAACAATGTAGACATGACCGAGACACGTCTCGGTCAATAACCAATAGCGGACCTGGATGCCCATATTGGTTCCTACATATTCTACTGAAGATATTTATCGGTCAAACCGCATAACAACATACGTTATTCCCTTTGTCATCGGTATGTTACTTGCCCGAGATTTGATCGTCGGTATCCAATACCTAGTTCAATCTCGTTACCGCAAGTCTCTTTACTCGCTCAGAATACGTCATCTCATAACTAACTCATTAGTTACATGCTTGCAAGGCTTGGGTGATGAGTATTACCGAGAGTGCCCAGAGATACCTCTCCGACAATCGGAGTGACAAAACCTAATCTCGAATTATGCTAACTCAACATGTACTTTCGGAAACACCTATAGTACTCCTTTATAATCACCTAGTTACGTTGTGACGTTTGGTAGTACCCAAAGTGTTCTTCCGGTAAACGGGAGTTACACAATCCTCATAGTTACAGGAACATGTATAAGTCATGAAGGAAGCAATAGCAGAATACTAAACGATCAAGTGCTAAGCTAACGGAATGGGTCTTGTCAATCACATCATTCTCCTAATGATGTGATCCCGTTAATCAAATGACAACTCTTTTGTCCATGGCTAGGAAACATAACCATCTCTGATAAACGAGCTAGTCAAGTAGAGGCATACTAGTGACACTATGTTTGTCTATGTATTCACACATGTATTATGTTTCCGGTTAATACAATTCTAGCATGAATAATAAACATTTATCATGAAATAAGGAAATAAATAATAACTTTATTATTGCCTCTAGGGCATATTTCCTTCAATTTCCTCATAGGTGTGCCTTGGGCGTTTGGACTTGTCCCATCGTTGTTTCTTTGCACCGCCTTGGCCGACCTTGTTCATAACGTGACAAGGTTGGATTCATGTTCGTCCTCCCTCTTGCGGTCTCAATTGTGGTTGTGGTTTATGCTTCTGGTGCCCTCGCCGTCTGCGGGCTCAGGAGTTCCTGGAGCTATGGTGTGGCTGCGGCCTATGCGAGCTGTTTCGTCACCAGTTGCATAGTCGTTGGCAATCTTCATTGGTTGTGCCATTGTGCTTAGCTTCTCTTCAACCCGCTTTTTGCCCAGCCGGAAAGAGAGTCCTGAGCACAGGTGATGAAAGCATCTAAAGCGCGAGATGAAGTCTTGTGCAAGCCGTTGGCGTTGTGTATGCAGTTGTGGAGGTCGTATCTGTCGCCAGGGCGGTATGTGCCCTCAAATTTATTGATGACATCGGTTTCGAAATCTATCCAGGTGTAGATGGAGCTGGGTGGGAGCTACTACTCCTGTAGTAGTTGTTGGATTCCCCGAAGAGGAAAGGTGTTGTAGCACGACATGTTATAGTATTTCCCCAGTTAAGAATCAAGGTTTATCGAACCAGCAGGAGGCGTCAAGGTAGCAACATTGGCAGTACCTGCACACAAAACAAATAAAAATTATTGCACCCAACAATAGCAAGGAGGTTGTCAATCCCCATGTTCTTGCTAGTTACAAGATTAAAAGCAAATATATGTGATAGGGAAAACAACAATAAAGTAAAGGAGTAAACTGTAGTTTTTTTTGTATTGATGGAAAATAGAACTTGGGGCCATAGGTTCACTAGTGGCATATCTCTCGAAAGCATGTATTGGCATGGTAGACAAATTATTGTTGGATAATTGACATAATAGCGCAAATTATAACTATGATCATTCATGGCATAATCTGACATAGGCATTACATCTGTGACAAGTAGACCGTAATCCAACTGCATCTACTACTATTACTCCACCCAAGACCGCTATCCAACATGCATCTCAAAGTATTAAGTGTTGCGGAACGTTGCATGGGAAACAAAAAAATTCCTACACTCACCAAGATCAATCTAGGAGATGAACATCTACAAGAGGAGAGATTGGATCTACATACCATTGTGGATCGCTAAGCAGAAGCATTAAAAAACACGGTTGATGTAGTCGTACTCTTCATGATCCAATCGCGATCCAATCCGATCTAGCGCCGAACGGACGACACCTCCATGTTCAGCACACGTGCGGCTCGATGGCGTCTCCTCCTTCTTGATCAAGCAATAGAGGGAGGATAAGTAGATGGGATATCAACTAGCACGACGGCATGGTGGAGATGGTGGTGGAGCAATCGCAGCAGGGCTTCGCCAAGCGCCTCTGGAACTACAAACGAGGAAGAACGGGAGAGAGGGGAGGCCACATGGCGTGGGAATTGTTGTCTCTAGCCCTTGCGCCTCCTCCCTACTATATATAGGGGTGTTGGAGGGCTGGGGGCTCAGCCTTAGCCCCTCCTCCAAGGAGGGGAGGTGGCCAAAGGGGGAGGAGTGCCCTCCAAGCCAAGTGGAGGGCACTTTCCCTTAGGTTTTTCCTTCCCCTAGGCGGATGGGCCTTAGGGGGCATGTGCGCCTGTCCCAATAAGGCTATGACGCCCCCTATAGCCCATGCATGCCCTAGGTGATGGAGGGATCCTTCCGGACTCCTATGGAACCTTCTAGAACCTTCCGGAAGCTACCCGGTACAATATCGGTAAAACCCGAAACTTTTCCGATAGCCAAAATATGACTTCCCATATATAAATCTTTACCTCCGAACCATTCCGAAGCTCCTTATGACATCCGGGGTCTCATCCGGGACTCCAAACAACATTCGGTCACCAATGTGAATATCCCAATACTACTCTAGCGTCACTGAACGTTAAGCGTGTGGACCCTACGGGTTCGAGAATCATGTGGACATGACCGAGACTCCTCTCCGGTCAATAAACAATAGCGCGACCTGAATGCCCATACTCGTTCCCACATATTCCACGAAGATCTTTATCGGTCGAACCACGATGCCAAGGATTCAGTCAGTCCCGTATGCAGTTCCCTTTCTCTAGCAATATGTTACTTGCCCGAGATTCGATCGTCAGTATCTCCATACCTAGTTCAATCTCATTACCGGGAAGTCTCTTTATTCATTCCGTAATACAAGATCCTACGACTAACTCCTTAGTCACATTGCTTGCAAGCTTCTTGTGATGTTGTATAACCGAGAGGGCCCAGAGATACCTCTTTGTCATACGGAGTGACAAAACTCAGTCTCGATCCATGCCAACGCAACAGACACCCTAGGAGATACATGTATACACTGGTACAGCGAGGTGCTATACAAACGGTTTTTAAACCCTTTCCGTGACGATGTTTTGAACCGTCACCAAGTGAGTAACTGCGATAGGGGGGGGGGGGGCTTCCCACACAACCCAAAACCCGTCGAGGATAGGCCCTCTTGGCACACACGCTCGGCAAAATGAGATCGTGTGCGACGGGCGAGCGACCAAATACGGTTATACGTACAATTGTGCTAAAAAATACAATTATACAGGCCAAATCGTTTCCGGTCGTAAGTACATCCCACACAGTCAGTCCCGGCTAAACGTTTCTATTCGTATGTACATTCCACACAATAAATCCAAGGAATACGTTTTCGTTAGTATGTACATCCCTCACAGTTAATCCAAGAAGTACGTTTCTATTCATATATACATCCCACACAGTCACTCCAAGGAAAACGTCCGTTCGCAGGTACATCACACACAATTTTCCACATTAAATTGTTTGTGATAGCATTGCCATTGCACACGATATTAACAATATTATCTTTTGCGTTATTGAATACATCACACATGGTGTGTAGAAAAACTGTGTGGCAAAGGTTGTCCATCACACACATTTTTAGGTGGTAAACATTTGCGCAAGGTGACCTAACGCAAACAGTTTTCAAGAGGATGTCGTGTATGATTGTTCACTGATCCAATGCGGTTTATTCCTAGAAACTGTGTGTGTTGCATGAGGTCATCGCCCACGGTATTTTCTGAATAACCGTTTGCAATAGGAAAACCCAGTTAGCAGGCTAATTGTCCTATTATTAATAATCCATTTATTAATATAATTGACATTTCATATTAAGCACACAATATATTTCATTTCCATATTAAGGAAGTAGGATTTCATAATTGAAATACATCAGAGTACAACATCATATAGCTTCAGCACTCAGCTACCCCATTACACAACAGCACTAGCACCAAGTTTCACATGCAACATCTATAACCTTTCGAAATTAACATCATAAATGGTACATAGAGAGATGAATCTCACCTGAAAAACTGCTGAAGTAGAAGGCAAATTTTGAGCCTTCATTGATGTTGAAGGTCTTTGCAACTTTAGGCCAGTGCCTGTGGATGATTGACCGTCCATCCTTCGTCCTCTTCAGGAACACTTCAATATTGAACCATGGTTGTTGTATGAATACCTTCTTGCCTCATGACCATATAGGTGGTTTGTGAGGTAATCATCAATGAACTGCTTTGGAAAGACCTAAAAACAAGGATGTGCATAAATATCTTCTCTAAATTGGAAATGAGGCAAAGGAATAAAAAAAATGCAAGGTATAATAGTTAGTACCATCCTGTAGTGAACTGATGTCTTCTTCATTGTGCAGACAAAGATCTTGTTGTTTTTTGTCGCTAATTTATGTATCCTAACAATCTTTCTGAGTTTCTTGACTTGACTGATATTCATGGACAACTTATTTCCCCATATGCAAAAAGGGCAAACAGTGGGTCAAAACCTCTGACAGCAGGACTACATGTACAAGACCAAATTGTTAAAAACCTAAATATTAGAATGGTTCCTGCAATTGCACAATAATGTGCTATTAGAAAAAGGACCATGCATGTGCAAACCTTGATTGTAAACCTTAGTGCCTCCCATTGTTTCCCTGCAACACATATAAGGTAGTTAGGATCAGGTTAAGTGAGGGTTCACATGATATCAGTAAAATATGTTGATGAAAAATAAGAAAATTACAGATTCATCAGATTAATTCAAGCCACATGGAAACCCCATTTACTCAAACCAAGCATGATTAAGAACTAGGAAATATAGAAATTGTATATGTTTCTCATGTATTAAGTGCAGCCAACTTTGATTTATTCCTCACATGCACAACAATACAAAATTCTACCCACAACAAGTAGACATCACATTGCAGAATTGAACCAAGCAGTTAACTAAACACCACAACAAATGAACCAAACATTAACTGAGAACCACATTGCACAATATAACATACTCGTAATAGAAGATCAGACAGTTAACCAAACCAAGCATGCTTAACAACTTGAAAATATAGCAATTGTATTTGTTTCTCATGTATTTAGTACATCCAAATTCGATTTATTTCTCGCATGCCATACAATAACAGAATGCACTCACAACAATTGAACATCACATTGCAGAATTGAACCAAACAATTAACTAAACACCACAACAAATGAACCAAACGTTAACTAAGCACCGCATTGCAGAATGTATAACATACTAGAAGATTAGACAGTTAACCAAACCAGGCATGCTTAATAACTAGGAAATATAGCAATTGTATTTGTTTCCCATGTATTTTATAAAGGTAAATTCGATACACATTTGCAGAACTAAACCAAATAGTTAACTGAAGACGACAACTAATTAACTAAACAGTTAATAAGTGAGCACCACATTGCACGACATATAGAACATATAGACTACAACAACAGATTGCATGGCAAAAGTAGATAGGAAAATTCACTAGAATTTGTTAAGGAAAGGCAGGATCAGCACATGCAACGGGTAAATTGAGCATGCTTAACCGGCGTAGCTAGCAAACTGAACATAGGTACTTATAGTGAGCTAATAAGACAAGCTACTCCTCATCGTCAGAGATATCGATGATCATTGGCTCCTTGGACATGGAAGAGGGCGAGGCCTCCATAACGTGGGTGCCCTCATCGTAGTGGTGAGTTGTCTGAGCCGCTTCAGGCACAAACTTGCTGGCTCTTGAGTTGAGGTAAGCACGGGCACACTAAGAAAACACCTTGTAGTCTTCGTATAAGGCACCGATGATGGCCTCGAGAAAACACCGCAAACTACCGTTTAAAGTAGCCAACTGCGTTGCGGCATCAGCACGCGAGGCATCGGTGGTGGCCTCGACTGTGAGGTGCTCCTCCAAGATCTGGGGGTCGGCACGAATGGCAGCCATCGCGACCTCATCCGGGCGTGCAACCGTGATTTGCTTCTCCGCTGCCAAATGCTCCTTGAGCTCCTAGCTATATTGCGTGCACCATGACTTAGGGCAGCGCTTATTTGGGGGAGGGGTCGGTGATTTGGGTGGAAGGTGTCGCACTGGCGGTCAGGGCATGTGGGATGTGGAAGGAGGAGGAGGATGGGGGTCGGGTGTGGATTACCTGCCTGGATTGACGAGGCCGAGCAGCATGAAGGATGGTTGCC
The DNA here is from genome assembly GCA_021437245.1 of Aegilops speltoides. Taxonomy (NCBI): domain Eukaryota; kingdom Viridiplantae; phylum Streptophyta; class Magnoliopsida; order Poales; family Poaceae; genus Aegilops; species Aegilops speltoides. Next base: position 360,547,451 of record CM038147.1, on the reverse strand, counting down.
AGCGAGGAGGTGGCGCTACAAGCAAGGAGTGAAGGATTCAACTTGGAAAGGAAGGCGGAAACAGGGGAAATGTGTCTTTTGGTAAGGGGGGAGGTAGATATTTCTGTGGAAGCCGAAATTTTTGAATCGGTGCAGTGAAAAAATTGGCGCGCAAAGTGTCATCGGACACGATCCCTTATTCAGCACTATGTATGATATGTGAACATCACAAATGATTCATATAGCTTAATCCATGTGTGATGAGTTTGAACGTCAAAAATTTTGGTTCGAATTTCCCTGGTTACAGTGGTCATCCACGTCATTGCATAATTTGGGTACACAAAGGAGACTACAGCACACCCACACTTCTTAATCGAGCAAGTTCAGCAATTAAACAGAGCTAGCTGGCCTAAACATTACTCTAACAAATTAAAGACCGGCACTCTTAATTATACAAAACAAAGAGTACTACTATGGCTGGTGCACGTCGATCTCCGCCGCCTCCTCCATGTCCAGCTCGTGCCCGACGATCTCCTCGGGAAGGGGCTCATGGCATCACTCGCACCATACTCGGCAAGCATCTCGTCATCAGCATCCGCCATATCTTTGGAATAGGCCGCAACAAGCTGGGCATGGGCGGCCGGGATCTGGGCTTGGGCGGGCTCCGTCGTGCAAGGTATGCCGTGCAGGAACAGAAGGCTGCTCGAACGCTCTCTGCGATTGCCAAATCTTCGGCCGTGGGTTGCCGACCATTGTCGGAGAAGCTTCGTTCGATTTGTGCGGAGACTGAGGGAGTCCGGGATTAAGGAATCCTCGGACAGCCGGACTATATACTTTGGCCGGACTGTTGGACTATGAAGATACAAGATGGAAGACTTTGTCCCGTGTCCGGATGGGACTCTCCTTTGCGTGGAAGGCAAGCTTGGCAATTCGGATATGTAGATCTCCTTCTCTGTAACCAACTCTTTGTAACCCTAGCCCCCTCCGGTGTCTATATAAACCGGAGGGTTTAGTCCATAGGATAACAACAATCATAATCATAGGCTAGCTTCTAGGGTTTAGCCTCTACGATCTCATGGTAGATCAACTCTTGTAATACTCATATCATCAAGATCAATCAAGCAGGAAGTAGGGTACTACCTCCATCAAGAGGGCCCGAACCTGGGTAAACATCGTGTCCCCTGTCTCCTGTTACCATTAGCCCTAGACGCACAATTCGGGACCCCCTACCTGAGATCCGCCGGTTTTGACACCGACATTGGTGCTTTCATTGAGAGTTCCACTATGCCGTCGTGATAGGGTTTGATGGCTCCTTCAATCATCTTCAACGACGCGGTCCAGCGGGAGGTTTTCCTCCCCGAACAGATCTTCATATTCAGTGGCTTCATACTGCGGGCCAACTCACTTGGCCATCTGGAGCAGATCGATAGCTATGCCCCTGACCATCAGGTCAGGTTTGGAAGCTTGAACTATACTGCCGACATCCGCAGAGACTTGATCTTCAATGGATTCAAGGCCGAGTCAGGTGCGCCAAACAGTCTCGGCGAGCATGACTTAGATCTGCCATCGGACAGTGTTCGGGAGATCGCGCCTGCGGCGGCCCCGGGAATCAATCTAGAGCAGATTGTGACATCCGAGGAGGGGTGGATGGACCCCGCCACGGAGGCCGCACACTCATCGGCCTTGGAGCCGAACACCGACCCCACCTCCTATGAGGTCGGTACCGTCGAACCCCCGGACTCGTCTTTAGCTACAGGATTCGAACCGCGTACGTCCGTGCCTATCAAATCTGACTGGGCACCAGTCATGGAGTTCACCTCCGCGGATATTTTTCAGCACTTGCCCTTGGGTGATGTGCTAGATTCATTAAGGTCTCTTTCCTCGTCAGGAGATTCTTGGCCGAACTATGTCTGGCTCGAGTGGGAAGCGTACGATAAAGAAATTTGTTCCCCACCCACCACCCACCTAATAGCCACTATCGATCACTTAACTGACGTGCTTGACTTCAACTACGAAGACATCGACGGTATGGACGACGATGCAGGAGAAGAACAGGAACCACCACCTATAGGGCGCTGGACAGCCACCTCATCATATATATATGGTGGACACCCCCAAAGAAAGCAATGGCGATGAGGCAACAGAAGATAATCCCCTGGAGAAGCAATCTAGGCACCGGCGTCATAGGCACCGCTCCAAGCCCCGCCATAGCAAAAATAGTAATACCGGCACAAGAGATGATAACAATCCGGATGGTGCCGAAGACGAAAACAATCCGGCCCAGCCAGGCTTCGAGCAGGCCGAGCAAGAAGATAGGCAAGCTAGCCCCAAGGAACAGGTAACAGACGGAGAATCAGAGGATGATAATTAGATGCCTCTCTCCAAAGATGAAGTGATCCTTGGCGACGCAGAATTCATCGTGCCTGAGGATCCCGTTGAGCAGGAGCGCTTCAAGCGCCGGCTTATAGCCATTGCAAAAAGCCTGAAGAAAAAGCAGCAACGGCTTCAAGCTGATCAAGATCTGCTAACCGATAGATGGACCGAGGTCCTGGCTGCCGAGGAATACGGACTCCAGCGCCCTACAAACAGTTACCCAAAGCGCAGGTTGCTACCTCAACTCGGGGAGGAGGCATTAAAACCCACACTACCAGCGCATGATGTGGCTGACCGGCCACCCCGTGGGTGAGACAGAGCGGCGTACCAACCCGAAGTCCAGACCGCACCCCGTCGCCAATCAAACAATAACACTAAGGCCCGGGGCTACACAAAGGACCTGCGAGATGTATTGGAAAACAAAGTAGGACAGTCAAGATCAATCTACGGATCACGGGGGCGTGCCACAACGCGTGACGATAACCGTCACGCCGGATATACTAACAAATCTAGCTGGACCGAATACAATGTAGCCCGTCACAGAGGCGCCGCACACCCCTAATGCTTCGCAGATGAAGTAATGGATCATGAATTCCCAGAAGGGTTTAAACCCATGAATATTGAATCATATGATGGCACTACAGACCTCAAGGTATGGATGGAAGATTTCTTCCTCCATATCCACATGGCCGGTGGAGATGATCTGCATGCCATCAAGTACCTCCCACTAAAACTCAAGGGACCGGACCGGCATTGGCTGAATAGCTTGGCGGCAAACTCCATAGGGAGTTAGGAGAACCTGGCAGACGCATTCCTTGACAACTTCCAGGGCACTTATGTGCGACCACCGGATGCTGATGATATAAGTCACATAACCCAACAGCCCGGAGAGTCAGCCAGGAAATTTTGGACTCGGTTCCTAACTAAAAAGAACCAAATTGTCGACTGTCCGGATGCCGAAGCCCTAGCGGCCTTTAAGCATAACATCCGCGACGAGTGGCTTGCCCGACATCTCGGCCAAGAAAATCCAAAGTCCATGGCAGCCCTCACGACACTCATGACCCGCTTTTGTGCGGGCGAGGATAGTTGGTTGGCTCGTAGCAACAATAGAGCAAGCAATCCTGGCACACCAAAAGCCAAAGATAGGAACGATAAACAACGATGCAACAAACATAAGCGTCACAAAAATGGTGATAGCACCGAAGACACGTCAGCCAATGTCGGATTCAGTGGCTCCAAGCCCGATCAGCGAAAAAAGCCATTCAGAAATAACAATTCGGGCCCGTCTAGTTTGGACCACATACTCGACCGTCCATGCCAAATCCATGGCACCCCAGGAACACCAGCCAATCATATCAACAGAGAATGCTGGGTCTTCAGACAAGCCGGCAAGTCAGGTGCCGAAAACAAGGGGAAGGGGTCTCAAAGCGACGATGACGACAAGGAGCCTCGATTACCGAATATAGGAGGGCAAAAGAAATTTCCCTCGCAAATCAAAATGGTGAACATGATAAACGCCACCCACATTCCCAAGCTGGAACGAACATGCACTCTTAGGGATGTCGACCCAACGGAGCCAGTCGCCCCACAATACAACCTATGGCCGATCACCTTCGATCATAAGGATCGTCCGACCAATAACAATCAGGAAATCCAGCCACACTTGTCCTTGACCCAATAATTGATGGATTCCATCTCATATGAGTCCTTATGGACGGAGGCAACAGTCTAAACCTGCTGTATCAGGACACAGTGCGCAAGATGGGTATCGATCACTCGATGATCAGGCCCACTAAAACCACCTTTAAAGGTGTCATACCAGGTGTGGAGGCCAATTGCACACGCTCCATTACTATGGAGGTAGTCTTTGGATCACCAAATAATTACCGTACCGAAGAGTTAGTCTTCGACATCGTCCCCTTTCCCAGTGACTATCAGGCACTGCTTGGACGAACCGCGTTCGCTCGATTCAATGCGGTGCCACATTATGCCTACCATAAACTCAAGATGCCCGGTCCACGCGGCGTCATCACGGTTAATGGCAGGGCGAACTTCCCCTCACTACCGAAGAGTCTACCGCCGCTTTAACAATAGAAGCAACGAATGGCACCTTTCAATCGAACCTCGAGTCGACGGCCAAGCTCTTGGACACCGCCAAAGGAGTCCGAACTACTGCGCGGCAAGATAGCCCAGCTCGTCCGGAGCTTAATTAAAACACTCTGGCAAAAGTTAATATAGGCCACATACTACGGCTCGACCGCTCCATGGCACAAAACCATTTTTTGCATTTTCTTTGCAGGTTCACCTTTGCGTAGGCCAGGACGGATGGCGTGGAAAAAGTTCGAACGCGTAAGGTAATCTCTAGACATTCCCCTCGATGATCATCCGACTACACTCCGGATCCACATACAACTTCCTCCCGCCTGGTCTCAGCAGGTTCCGCAGTCATATTTCTTTTTATCACATTACCCGTACTCATACGCATCAACGTATTATTCAAATACAACATGTGGATTTATATGATGCTCGTTTGCTGCTATTTCTTATTGAAACTCTTTTGTCAAAAGGCAGCCGCACATCGCGATATGCCTTAATATGCCAGGGGATTCATTATACCCATAATACGGCAATAAAGTCCGAACACCTTCACGGCAGTTCGGCACCCCGAACTTATAGCATTATATGCATCAGCTCCGAATCATGTCTTGGGTCAATAGTTGGGTTTGCCCGGCTCCTATGTTTTGGTACCTTACGTTCCGCTATATCGGCTAAGGTAGCACAGGGAGAACTAGTGCGATTGTGTCCCGGTTCTTCCAGACGAGCACCTCAGTAGAGAAAGCCGAAAACTGACTATCATGATACAGCGAGAGCTGGCCAGCTGTTCGAGAGGTTGTAAAATCTTTAAGGATTTCTTCCGCATAATGCCATAACCAATGAAGCATGCGATGGATCGGCTTTCCGATCAGGTGCTTATAGAGCCCCTCGTGCAGTGTTCCGAACACCAGGGGCTGCGCCTACCTTCCTTTTAAACTCCTATGGCTAAGTGAGAGTGATAAAGCCCTATAGTCTGATTGCCTGGTTCGCTGTGCTGAACACCTCCTTCAAGGACCCAAAACTAGGATAAAGAGTGCTCAGGTTTATCCAGAACACCCCCGTACTTACTACGTGGGGGCAGAAGCCGACGACTAGCCAACTCTCAGGATTAATATATAAAACAGCCGCACAGGAGGAAAAACTTTCAAATGACAAGCAATAAATAATAGAAAAGCCCTTGATCAACATTACAAAGGACAACATGACTGTATTCATGGAAATATAATGTCCTTGGTGCATTGCTCCGCTGCAAGGCGGGCTCCTTTCAAGACACCTTCATAATAGAGTTCGGGCTTGCGGTGCTCCTTCCCCTCCGGCGGTCCCTCGGTCATCAGCTTCTCCGCATCCATCTTCCCCCAGTGCACCTTTGCACGGGCGAAGGCCATTCGCGCACCCTCTATATAGACCGACCGCTTGATGACTTCAAGTCGAGGGCAAGCACTCACAAGCCGCTTCATGAGCCCGAAGTAACTGCTTGGAATCGGCTCGGCGGGCCATAGCCGGATAATTAAATCCTTCATGGCTAGCTCGGCCGCCTTATGCAGTTCGATCAATTGCTTCAGTTGATCAGCAAAAGGCACCGGATAATTCGGTGCCAGATACTGCATCCAAAAGAGCTTATCCGCAATGTTCCTTTCTTCGGCTCAGTAGAATTGGGTGGCATCAGATATGCTACGTGGCAGCTCCGCAAATACCCCTGGAGAAATCAGAATTTAAACTCCCAACTTGATTTTGTCCTTTCAAATACCCGCTTTGTATAGAAAAAGCCTTACCAGCCACAATCTTCCTCGCCTCCTGGATTTCTTTCCGGGCACCTTGGGCTTCCCCCCGGGCATCAGTTGCCGCTTGGCGAGCCTGGGAGAGTTTGGATTCTTTCACTGATAAACTCTGCTCCAAGGTCTCGCATTTCTTCATGGCCTCTTGAAGCTCTCGCTCAGCCTCAATAACTCTGGCCTCGTGCTTCTCACGGAGAGCCTGCTCTGCGGCTGCCTTCTCGGCTTCGGCCACAACCTGTTCAAGAGCCTCAATTTCGCCCATCGCCCCTAGAGCACATTATAAAAATATTTTCATCATGCACACTTATTCATTTGTGCTAAATAAACAAGGTTATTGTATACCTTGGTTATCCTCTAGTTGTTTCTGCACTCGGCCAAGTTCTCCTTCGGCCTGCTCCAGACTATGCCTCAGTCCGGACACTTCAACAACATGAGAGGCGGCAGACGCTACAGACGCCTACTTATTAAAAAGAGATAGATGTCATCAAGTAAGTCTTCTGCGAACATACAATTGATCCTCTGTCCGGTCCTTTCTTTCACCAAACAGTGTATCAGGGGCTACTATCTATACCATGACACTCTTCCAAACCTCATAAAACATTCCTCAAAGCCTTTCATGAGGCTAATACAGGATTCATTCAGTCCACTGTCGGCGGACTGAATCTTCTCAATCACTGCACCCATATGGGCACGATGTTCATCAATGATGGAGGCGCTCTACAGCGCCGCTAACAAAGCATCCGACACCTCTGGTTGGATAGAGGTTGCCGGTGGAACAGACACGCCCCCTTCAGTCGACGGAGGCCGCCTATTTGATTCTGGGCCTTTATTGGTCTCCAGTATCATGTCCGGCTGGGGGCCAGATTCAAAACGACCCCAGCCGTCGACATCCACTGGAGCCTTCTCTCCCGTGTGTCCGGACCCCGAAGTTTGGCCTCCTGGCGCCGCCTTTGCGATCTCCCCTCCCCCTCCATGGCCTGGGTCCTTCTAGGACGAAGCCTCGGTGTCGTTCACATGTTTGGGGGAGGGGGCCTTCGGGGGTGTCCCGCTCTCCATAGCATCCGAACCTAGCAAATCCTCCGACGAGGATTGTTCGGTGCGGGACCCCGCTGGACTGAAAAAAGTATGGCTCAGATTAAAATGTTATGCCATGACAAGTCTGGACGCATAAGCATGTTCTGATTTTATACTCACGAGTTCACCAGGGGCAGGGCCCTGGGATCCCACCCCGGGCTGCTATCAGCGGCGGCGGTGGACTCCTCTGGAAGAGGAGTTTTCCCCCTCTTAGGTGACTCAACCTCCAAGGATGTGGAGGCCATCCTTTTCTTTCTTCCCCCCGCTGGGGATTCATCTTCCTCCTCCTTGTCGTCCTCTTCGGAGGAAGAGCGGGCATTGGAGTCTTCGGATTTTGTGTCCGAAGTGCCACAGTGACGGAGGCCGCCCCTGGTCTTCTTGGCCTCCTTCTCGGCCTCCTTCTCGGCCTTCTTCTTCAGCGCCTTGTAAGGCACCGGGACCAGCATCTTCTCAGAAGTGGGCCATCCAGTTCTTCTGGCAGCGGGGCCGCACAGTAGACCCACCCCGCCTTCTTCACCCAGCCCTAGGAGAGTTGTGGAAAACACATAAAGCATTTTCCTAAGGATATGCGAATAAAACATACGAATTGTCAACGTACAATCACTTACCGAACTAGCAAGGCGGGACAGTTGGTACCCGCGGTCCTCGGCGGAGTCCGGCCACAATTTGCCGGACTTGAAAAGCACCTTCCAGATGTCCTTATGCGAGGAGCCAAAGAGCTCTAGCAAGGTCTGGTGCTTGGCCGGGTCGAACTCCCATAAATTGCAAGCCCGGTGTTGACAAGCTGGAATCCGGCAAACTAACATCACCTGGACTACATTGACGAGCTTGAAGTTCTTGTCTTCCATGTCTTGGATGCACATCTGGAGCTCCGATAGCTCGTCAGACGAAGCCCAGTTTAGGCCCTTCTTGGGCCAGGACGTAAGTCGCAGGGGGGCGCCGGATCTGAACTTTGGAGCGGCGGCCCATTCCTTGCCGCGCGGCTCGGTGATGTAAAACCACTGCTGCTGCCACCCCTTGACGGAATCATTGAAAGTACCTGCTGGCCATGTAACGTTGGGCATCTTGCTCACCGTGGTGCCTCCGCATTCGGCATGCTCGCCCTCACTACCTTGGGCTTCACATTGAAAACCTTCAGCCATAAGCCGAAGTGCGGCGGGACACGGAGAAAGGCCTCGCACACGACGATGAATGTGGAGATGTTGAGGAAGGAATTGGGGGATAGATCATAGAAATCAATCCCATAATAATACATGATGCCGCGAACAAATGGGTGGAGGGGAAGCCCTAGCCCGCGGACAAAATGAGGGAGGAATACCATCCTCTCATAGGGTTCCGGAGTGGGGACGATCTGTCTCGTCGTCGGAAGACGGTGGCCGATTCTCTTGGCCAAATACCTGGGCCCCAAAGCTTTTTGATATCCTTCTCCCGGACGGTAGATGCCATCCACTTGCCTCCTGCTCCGGATCCGGACATTTTCAGGAAACCTTTTTGGGTAGAGAAAACAAACGCTTGGGTGCTAGGGCTCGAGCGAGAAGGAATGGATGAGCGAAGGAATAAGAAGGCGTGGGTGAAAAAGGGAGTTCTTATCCCCTTATAAAGGCAGCAGAGATCCTGCGCCTCCCCACTTGCCCGTTCAAATCGCTTATTCCCCAAGCGCCACGATTGATGGCACGGTTGGGTTACCCACACTCGTATTGGTGAGAATCCCGTGATAAGGGGACACGATCTCTGCTTCGACAAGACGTGTCGATAAAACTGTCTCGCGATATGTGTGGTGGCAGGTTGTGGAAAACAGTTCGAACAATGACCGGGCTGTGATGTGATGTCACGTTATGAAAAATTGCCGGCAGATTAGATTTGTGGAATATTGTGCTCTCTACGTTGGTGTGTGGATTTTGTTTTGCAGAGCCGGACACGATTCTTGTATTCAAAATCTTCTATGGAGTATCCGGAGAAGGAACCCGCCTTGCAATGCCGAAGACAATCTGCGCGCCGGACTCATCGTCATTGAAGCTTGGTTCAAGGGCTACTGAGGGAGTCTGGAATTAAGGGGTCCTCGGACAGCCGGACTGTATACTTTGGCCAGACTGTTGGACTATGAAGATACAAGATGGAAAACTTCGTCCCGTGTCCGGATGGGACTCTCCTTTGCGTGGAAGGCAAGCTTGGCAATTCGGATATGTAGATCTCCTTCTCTGTAACCGACTCTGTGTAACCCTAGCCCCCTCCGGTGTCTATATAAACCGTAGGGTTTAGTCCGTAGGACAACAATAATCATAATCATAGGCTAGCTTCTAGGGTTTAGCCTCTACGATCTCAGGGTAGATCAACTCTTGTAATACTCATATCATCAAGATCAATCAAGCAGGAAGTAGGATATTACCTCCATCGAGAGGGCCCGAACCTGGGTAAACATCGTGTCCCCTGTCTCCTGTTACCATTAGCCCTAGACGCACAGTTCGGGACCCCCTACCTGAGATCTGCCAGTTTTGACACCGACAGTGACCGCCATGAGTTGGGCGTGGTGGCCTCAATATGGTCGTGGGCGGCCTCCATTAGGGCTAAGGCCGCCGCTATGGAATGGACAACTATTGTCCCGCTCTCGCCAGTTGCTATCCCCGAGGCAGATGTTGTTGCCGCCAATGAGAAGCAACAACGGCCGTTTGGGCGGCCCTGGCCGCCCGGTCGCAGATTGCAGCCGCGCGCACGAAGCTTGTTAGCAGGCGCCTGTCGGCTATGGCCGCGCTCTCGTCGGAGTGGGCTGCCGAAGTTGCCCTCACAAAGCGGGTCCACGTCCCCATCTTTCACCGGTGACGATTGAACAGTGAAATGATATTTCGGGAGCGAGCTAGTGTGCTTGACACGCCGGTTGTGGACTCTAGTCGACGCACCTTCTTGTGTAAGCCGTATGCGTACTATATGTCGACGGTGCTGCAAGATGTTTTGTGCTGCATCTCACACGGTTGGTGATAATAAACTGTGTGCGCTCTACTTGATTTTTCATCTTGATTTGAATGGCATAATGGGGTCACAGCTGCAAAGGATGGCGTTTGAATTGCTAGAACTTTTATCTGCAGTGAACATGCAACTATAGGTGTCGTCAAAAAAATTGGAATTATTCAGGGTACATTTGGACATTTTTATACATTAACTTGGTTTACTAGGCATTTCAGGTGCACAATTCAAAATTAAACTAGATGCACATACTCCGGTGCACCAAAATGGTTGTAAAATGATATATGTGTCCATGTATTGATGCTTATGTCTCATACAAGAAATGGGGATGAATTTTAAAAACCACGACACCGTGGTTCTCTGGCAAACGTTGAGGTGCTTGCTTTTGTAATTCTAGTATATCCAAAACTCGTCTGAAATTCATGAACCTTGGCTGCTATCATGGGATGGCATCACCATGTTGGGGTAAAAAATATTGTCCCATTTGGGGTAGGATATGGTATAAGCTTCTCATAAACTAGAGCTTCTCACAAGAAGCCTCATGGTTCCGATAGGGAAACGTGTCACCTTTGTGGACAAAACGATATTTGTTGCCTCTTATTAATTTCAGAAATTTTCTAGTGTCAACGTAGAACAACAGGAGTGTTGTGTCATTTTTTGGGATTTTTCGTCGTTCGCTAGGACATTTCTGTACATTAACTCAGTTTTCTAAGCATTATGTGCATAATTTAAATTTGAACTACATGCACATGCTCCAGTGCATATAAACGGTTTGAAAAATCAAATGTGTGTCCTTGGTTGCAAGCGTAGGTCCCATGCAAGAAATGGGAATGAATGTCAAACACCTTTGCCACCATCACTCGGCTGCTAACATTGAGATACATGATTTTAATATTCTAGTAAATCGAAAACTCGTCTGAAATTCATTAAGCTTGACATGATATCATGGAATGGCATCAACATGCCATGGTAAAAATATTGTCCCATTTGGGGCAGGTTTGGGTATAAGCTTCTCACAAACGAGAGCTTCTCACAACAAGCCCCATGGTTACGTTAGTGAATGTTTCACCTTTCTGGACAAAACAATATCCGTTAGTTCTTCTTGATTTCAAAAAAATCTACTGTCAACATAGAACAACAGGAGTGTTGTGTTAAATTTTGGAACTTTTCGGGGTTCGTTTGGATATTTTTATACATTAACTGAGTTTTCTATGCATTTATGTGCATAATTCAAATTTGAACTATAGGCACATGCTCCAGTGCATATAAATTGGCTGAAAAATAAAATTTGTGTCCTTGGTTGCATGCTTAGGTCCCATGCAAGAAATGGGAATGAATGTCAAACACCTTGCCACTGACGCTCGGCCGCAAACATTGAGATACATGGTTTTCAAATTCTAGTAAATCCAAAACTCATCTGAAATTCATGAAACTTGGCATGCTATCATAGAGCGACACCAACATGTCATGGTAAAATTTTTGTCCCATTTGGGGGCAGGTTTAGGTATAAGCTTCTCACAAACCAGAGCTTCTCACAACAAGCCTCATGGTTACGTACGGGAACGTTTCACCTTTCTGGACAAAATGATATCCGTTGGCTCTTCTTGATTTCAAAAAAAAAAATTCTACTGTGAACATAGAACAACATGAGTGTTGTGGTAAATTTTGAAACTTTTTGGGGTTTGTTTGGACATTTTTATACATTAACTGAGTTTTCTATGCATTTATGTGCATAATTCAAATTTGAACTATAGACACATGCTCCAGTGGATATAAATTGGCTGAAAAATCAAATGTGTGTCCTTGGTTGCATGCTTAGGTCCCATGCAAGAAATGGGAATGAATATCAAACACCTTGCCACTATCGCTCGGCCGCAAACATTGAGATACATGGTTTTCAAATTCTAGTAAATCCAAAACTCGTCTGAAATTCATGAAACTTGGCATGCTATCATGGAGCAACACCAACATGTCATGGTAAAAAAATTGTCCCATTTGGGACAGGTTTGGGTATAAGCTTCTCACAAATCAGAGAGCTTCTCACAACAAAGCCTGGTGGTTTCGGTAGGGAACGTGCCACCTTTGGGGACGAAACGATATCCATTGCCTCTTCTTGCTTTGAAAGTTTTTAGCGTCAACATAGAACAACAGGACTGCTGTGCTAAATTTTGGAGTTTTGGGGGGTTTGTTTAGACATTTTTAAACATTAACTGGGTTTTCCAGGCATTTTCTGTGCATAATTCAAATTTGAACTACATGCACATGCTCCAGTGCATATAAATTGGTTGAAAAAACAAATCGGTGTCCTTGGGTGCATGCTTAGGTCCCATGCAAGAAATGGGAATGAATGTCAAGCACCTTGCCACCGTCGCTCGGCCGCAAACGTTGAGATACTTCATTTTTAAATTTTAGTAAATCCAAAACTCATCGGAAATTCATGAAACTTGGCATGCTATCATGTAGCGGCATCAACATGTTGTGGTAAATTTTTTGTCCAATTTAGGACAGGTTTGGGTATAAGCTTCTCGCAAACCAGAGCTTCTCACAACAATCCTGATGGTTTCGGTAGGGAATGTGCCACCTTTGGGGATGAAACGATATCCGTTGGCTCTTCTTACTTTCAAAATTTTGCTAGTGTCAACGTAAAACAACAGGAGTGTTGTGTCAATTTTTGGGATTTTTGGGGGTTTGCTGCGACATTTTTATACATTAACTGGGTTTTCTAGGCATTTTTATGTGCATAATTTAAATTTGAACCACATGCACATGCTCCAGTGCAGAAAAATGGGTTGAAAAATCAAATGTCTGTCCTTGGGTGCATGCTTAGGTCCCGTGCTAGAAATGGGAATGAAATTCAAACACCAGGGCACCGTTGATTGCCAGCAAAACTTTGAGATACTTTGTTTTTAAATTCTAGTAAATCCAAAACTCATCTGAAATTCATGAAACATGGCACGCTATAATGGAATGGCACCCGACATGCTGTGGTATTTTTCATGTCCATTTTGAGATAAGGAGCACTTGAATAACAGCCAACAAAGGCATTTTGAAACAAATAGCTACCAGTTTAACATCTCAACTGTCTTGTATAATTTAAATCATGTGCGTTGTGTTAACCATTCACATGACGCCACACCTCACTCTTTTAATGGCTAGGAGGTGCCGTGCGGACATGTGCTTGACTGAACGGGAGGCATGCGAGCTATACTCCAATGCGCAGGCTCACGGGGAAGCGTGCGAGCTGTAGTGTTGTACGCCACGCAGGCTCAAGGGGAAGTGAGCCCTTTGACTTCCATGGCTGTCCGCCTTGCTCACATCCTCTTAATTAATGGCTCCCAAGCCGCGGTTTAATATGGGCCATTACCCACCCGCATACCTCCACCAACACCATGGCGCAGAAGGATCATCTGCCACTAGTCTTCCAGTTGGGTTTAATATTGTATCTCGATCATATGAATATAAATTCGCAGTGTGACTGAATAAAAGATATGGTTTGAATGAACTTGTGTCTTTCTCTCTGAATGTACAGACTTATCAAACAATTTTCTTTAAAAAAACGTCAATGGATTTTAAATATAAATCACTCATCGCAAACGGTTTAGTTAGAACACCCGTATGCAGACAGCTTCCCCAGGAAGCCAAGGGAAAATGTGCCGAGCAGGATTTGTGCACCTCTTGATTGCAAACGTTTTAGATAGAACACTCGTATGTAAACTGACAGCTTCCCCAGTAAACCAAGGTAAAATGTGCCGAGCAGGATTTGTGCAGCTCTTGTTCACAGACGTTTTAGATAGAACACCCATATGCAAAGTGAGAGCTATGGTCTTCCCCAGTAAGCCAAGTGAAAATTTGCCGTACAGGATTTGTGCATCTCTTCAACACAAATGGTTCACATTGAACACGGTATGCAAAGCGAGACTTCAGCTCTAAGCCAAGAGAAAATCTGGCAAGCAGGATTTGTACCTCCCTTCAATGCAAACGGTTTTTCCGGATGACCCGTGTGCACCCGCACGTACACATAATTTGGTAAGATTTGCATCTCTCATATTGGGTATATTCTATATTGCCATTTGTCAAATGGAAAGATTGATATTTCTTGATCTAGTAACATTGCCATTTGTCAACCTTGTAACACTGCCATTTGTCAAAATACGTAGCTAAAAAATCACTAGCACTATCTAATTTTTGCAACTAAAATTCAAAAATTGAGCATACATTTCGTTCATAGATTAAGCAGACGTTCTTTTATACAAACAGTTCAACTCGACAGCTGAACCGACCAAACTTTTCCCCAATTGTTGCCAACCATGTACTGAAATAGCTACTTCAACTATATATACTAGCCAATTTTAAGTACATTGTACAGTTCCACCACATCTATAGTCAGATGAACTGAACAAAATAGCCCCTAAATACTACTACTACCAAGGGGCTTTGTACTACCTCCGGCAGCCTCTCCTCTGCCGAGCATGCTCAGTAAGAGGCAGAGGAGGATGAGTCTACTGATGGCTGGACAACTGAAATATGGTGCCTGCTGCTGCTGCTGCACCTTCTGCGTCGCTCACCTTGAATGCTTTCTGCCGCTCTAGACGAACCCTCTCGAAGCGGCGGGTCTCCTCATAGATCTCCTGATTCCTTGCTTCTGTGTCGGCGTGTGATGCGGCCATGGCGGCAGTAAGGATCTCTGCATGCTCTACGAGGCGCTCCTCCTCCTCCCGCAGGAACTTAATGTAGCGCTCAAGGTCGCTGATGCACGTGCGGGCCTCCACCTCCGCCTCTCCTTCGGGCGGTGGTGGAAAAGCGGGTGATGTCCCCGGCGGTCGATGTTGGGCTGGCAGCCATGGCGGCCGACGATGGGGTGGCGTCCACAACCACCACCTCCCGCCTTCGGGCCGCGATGGTGGAGCGGGTGATGGCCACGGTGGCCGGCAGTGGGGTGGCGGCCACGACGGCCACCTCCCCCCTTCAGGCCGCGGCGGTGGAGCGGGCGACGACCCTGGCTTTCGACGGTGGTGTGGCGGACATGGCGGTAGATGGTGGGGTGGCAGCAACGGCGGCCGACAACAGCTGCCGACAGCCATGGCGACAGACCGTGTGGTGGCTGTTTCGCGCATAGACAATAGGAGGGACGCCACGTACACTACACTACATCCAGGACTGAGCCGCCGCCGTTGTGTAGCCTCCCAGCTGGAGCTGTCCTCTGATGACAGCGGAGTGGCTGAGCGACGAAGACAGACCAGTGCCATTGGCGATTGTGGGAGAAGCAGGCGAGATAAGCTACAGGGAGGGAGGGGAAAATGCGATGCGGGACTTGCCGGCCGTGTGGGTTTATATAGCAAGCTGGTAAGCATTGGGACTTTGGGGATTTCACCGAGTCAGGCGGGAAGCTTGCGCAGGAACCTGCGCGGTTGCGCGGGAACAGGCTCACGACCGTTTGGCCAAAAGAATGCCTCTCCGTGCTGCTCAAGCTTCCGCTCAAAGCCGTCTGCGGCAGCGGGGCGACAAGACGTGCGAGAGGAGGACGAAAAGACACGTACCCGTCCTGCTTTATAAGTAGGATTTAACTAATAAAATACGAATGCATGTCGCCAAAGATTATATGGTTGGGTTCGTATTTGAACATAGTTTCCAATTATATAATTTTAATAACATGCATTAACATTTTGTTGGTTAAATTTAAGGTCAAAATATGGCACGGAACATAAAGGGGACTAATAGACCAAGACGGAGGTAGTAGCACATGGCCGCTCTCTACGCAGCGACACAACTGTCGGCCGACTTGTAGACGATCATTCCCTACGTGTTCAACTGGTCCGTGTGTGGTTGCTCGCGGTTGAGGCGGCCGCGGCGCACTCTGCTCGCATCCTGCATGACTTGGTGTTAGCAGCAATTGTAGACAGAGCGAATCACATGGCTCATTAGCAACAATCGTATGTGTTATTATTGGTCTTCGCACATATTTCTGATTACGAACCTGTTTGCCGCGTATAACACACATATTGTTTAGTTTAATTGTTTCTGTTGTCTTGGCTCATCGCAAACAATTCATCCGAGTGAACTGTATGCCCTCCATCGCACACACCTTGATATGGCTGACCATTTCTATTGTGTTTCCTAATCGCACACAGTTTATCCTAGTGAAATGTATACCGTATATCGCACACACCCTCATCTGGATGCCCGTTTCTATTGTTCTGACTCATCGCAAACAACTATGCTGGATGAACCGTTTGCCACACATCACACATGTAACTCTAATCTAAACCGTGTTTGATGTCACTGCCATCGCAAACATTTCACATCTTTTTGGCCGGTTTTATTACATCACCGTTTGTGATTGATCCCACACAGTTTCGTCGAAGGGTCTCTGATGGGACTGTCACATTTGGACCATCCTGTAGTAGTGATAGTACCTTTATGATCACCCAGTTATGAAGTGATGTTTGATACACACAAGGCATTCCTCCGGTGTCAGGGAGTTGCATGATCTCATGGTCTTAGGAACAGATACTTGACATGAAGAAAGCAGTAGCGATAAACTAATGCGATCAAATGCTATGCTTATGGTTGGGTCTTGTCCATCACATCATTCTCCTAATGATGTGATCCCGTTATCAAATGACAACTCATGTCTATGGTCAGGAAACCTTAACCATCTTTGATCAACGAGCTAGTCTAGTAGAGGCTCACTAGGGACACGTTGTTGTCTGTGTATCCACACATGTATCTGAGTTTCCAATCAATAAAATTCTAGCATGGATAATAAACGATTATCATGAACAGGGAAATCTCATAATAACCTATTTATTATTGTCTCTAGGACATATTTCCAACAATCCCCCACTTGCACTAGAGTCAAAAATCTAGTTCACATTGGCATGTGATTAACACCCAATGAGTTTTGGGATTTGATCATGTTTTGCTTGTGAGAGAGGTTTTAGTCAACGGGTCTGCAAAATTCAGATCCGCGTGTGCTTCGTAAATCTCTGTGTCATATTGTAGATGCTGCTACCATGCTCTGTTGGGAAACGTTGCATGGAAAACAAAAAAAATCTACGCACACGCAATGATCTATCCATGGAGATGCACGGCAACGAGGGGGAGAGTGTGTCTACATACCCTCAGACCGTAAGCAGAAGCATTTCACAATGCGGTTGATGTAGTCAAACTTTCTTCATGATCCAACCGATCGAGTACTGAACGTATGGCACCTCCACGTTCAGCACATGTTCAGCTCGGTGACGTCCACCGCCTTCTTGATCCAGCAAGACGGCAAGGTAGTGGATGAGTTGCGGCAGCACAACGGCATGGTGACAGCGATGGTGAAGTGATCTCCGCAGGGCTTCGCCTATGCACTACGAAAATATGACCGGGGGTGTAAACGGTGGAGGGGGCGCCACACACGACTAGGCAATTGTATGTCCTGTGCTAGGCACCCCCCCTCCCACACATATATATATAGGTGGTTGGGAGGGAGGAGCAGCCAAAGGGGGCACCCGAGTAGGTGGAATCCTACTTGGGGTCTCTCCCAAGCCGCGCCCTCCCCCTGCCTTGTATAAGTGCGAGGGAAAGGCAGAGGAGGGTGGATCCCACTTGAGGAGGGAAAGGAAGGAGGGGCCTCCCGTCCCCTTTCCTTCGCCTAGGGCCTGCTATCCAAGGAAGGGGTGTACCAGGGGCTGATTTGTCCCCACCCCCTTTGGCCCATTAGGCCCATACACTTACTGGGGGTGTCCAGAACCCCTTCTGGTGACCCGATGACTACCCGGTGCACTCCAGATCTCTTCCGGTGTCCAAATTGTTGGAAATATGCAATAGAGGCAATAATAAAATGGTTATTATTATATTTCCTCGTTCATGATAATTGTCTTTTATTCGTGCTATAATTGTGTTATCCGGAAATCGTAATACATGTGTGAATACATAGACCACAACATGTCCCTAGTGAGCCTCTAGTTGACTAGCTCGTTTATCAATAAATGGTTACGGTTTCCTGACCATGGACATTGGATGTCATTGATAACGGGATCACATCATTGGGAGAATGATGTGATGGACAAGACCCAATCCTAAGCATAGCACAAGATCGTGTAGTTCGTTTGCTAGAGCTTTTCCAATGTCAAGTATCATTTCTTTAGACCATGAGATCGTGTAACTCCCAGATGCCGTAGGAGTGCTTTGGGTGTACAAAACGTCACAACGTAACTATAAAGGTATACTACAGGTATCTCCGGAAGTGTCTGTTGGGTTGACACGGATCGAGACTGGGATTTGTCACTCCGTATGACGGAGAGGTATCACTGGGCCCACTCGGTAATGCATCATCATAATGAGCTCAAAGTGACTAAGTGGTTGGTTGTGGGATCATGCATTACGGTACGAGTAAAGTGACTTGCCGGTAACGAGATTGAACGAGGTATTAGGATACCGACGATCGAATCTCGGGCAAATAACGTATCGATTGACAAAGGGAATTGTATACGGGATTACTTGAATCCTCGACATCGTGGTTCATTCGATGAGATCATCGTGGAACATGTGGGAGCCAACATGGGTATCCATATCCCGCTGTTGGTTAATGACCGGAGAGTCATCTCGGTCATGTCTGCATGTCTCCCGAACCCGTAGGGTCTACACACTTAAGGTTCGGTGATGCTAGGGTTGTAGAGATACAAGTATGCGATAACCCAAAAGTTGTTCGGAGTCCCGGATGAGATCCTGGATGTCACGAGGAGTTCCGGAATGGTCCGTAGGTGAAGAATTATATATAGGAAGTCTAGTTTCGGCCATCGGGAAAGTTTCGGGGGTCAGCGGTATTGTACCGGGACCACCGGAAGGGTCCCGGGGGTCCACCGGGTGGGGCCACCTATCACGGAGGGCCCCATGGGCTGAAGTGGGAGGGAAACCAGCCCCTGGTGGGCTGGTGCGCCCCCCTTGGGCCCCCCCTGCGCCAAGGGTTGGAAACCCTAGGGGTGGGGGCGCCCCACTTGGCTTGGGGGGCAAGCCACCCCCTTGGCCGCCGCCCCCCCTTGAGATGGGATCTCCAAGGGGGCCGGCACCCCCTGGCCCCTATATAAAGAGGGGGGAGGGAGGGCAGCCACACCCAAGTCCTTGGCGCCTCCCTCTCCCTCTGCAACACCTCTCCATCTCGTAGAGCTTGGCGAAGCCCTGCCGAGATCGCCGCTGCTTCCACCACCACACCGTCGTGCTGCTGGATCTCCATCAACCTCTCCCTCCCCCTTGCGGGATCAAGAAGGAGGAGACGTCTTCCCCAACCGTACGTGTGTTGAACGCGGAGGTGCCGTCCGTTCGGCACTAGGATCATCGGTGATTTGGATCACGACGAGTACGACTCCCTCAACCCCGTTCTCTTGAACGCTTCCGCACGATCTACAAGGGTATGTAGATGCACTCCTCTATCTCGTTGCTAGATGACTCCATAGATTGATCTTGGTGAAGTGTAGAAAAAATTTATTTTCTGCAACGTTCCCCAACAGTGGTATCAGAGCTAGGTCTATGCGTAGTTTCTATGCACGAGTAGAACACAAACTTGTTGTGGGCGTAGATGTTGTCAATTTTCTTGCCACTACTAGTCTTATCTTGCTTCGGCGGCATCGTGGGATGAAGCGGCCCTGTCGTATTTCGGGTTCCGGTGGACCCTTGAGGTTCGAACACTGGGGTGCGCGCGGAGATTCAACCCTGTACCGGCTCGCTCCTCGCCGAATCGCTAGGACCTAAACTACCAAACTGAACAGGACAAGAGACACAAGATTTATACTGGTTCAGGCCACCATTGTTGTGTAATACCCTACTCCAGTGTGTGGTGTGGTGGATTGCCTCTTGGGCTTGAGGATGAATAATACAAGGCAGAACAGCCTCGCGAGGGTCTGTTCTTGGTGGTGACAGCTTAACTTTGGGAGGAGTTCAATCGCTCTATCTACTGGTTTCTTGGTGAGGATCCCGATTGCTAGGTCAGGTCCAGATTCAGATTCAGATTTTGATTCAGATCTCCTCTACCCTGGGGGTGGCTAGTCCTATTTATAGGCAAAGGCCCTGGGCCTCTTCCCAAATATTTGAGCGGGAAGGGCGCCAACAATTGGCCATTTTGAAGGGGAACAGCGGTACAGCAGTTATCGACTAAAGTTGGGCCTCGCTTTGTCAAAAGCTCTGGTGGTGATGCCGGCTTGGGCTCCACAATGACTTCCTTCCGGCTGTTGGGCTGGTCTTGGTCTTGTTACACGAAATGGATGCCTTTGCTTGATGCTCTACTTTGGGCTTGCTCCTTTGCACCAAAGAGGAAAGGAGGACATCTGGCTGGCGCCCGACCGGGCGCCTGGTGCGTCATGGCTTGCGTCATGGGCACCTCGCGAGGTACCCGCCTTGAACTCTCCGCCTCCTCATGAGCCCGACGAGGCAGGCCGTGCTCAAGAAGCTCCTTGTCATCCGCCTCATGATCTGGCCCCTCGCGAGGGTCTTGAGCTTGTGTTGATGAAGATGGGCTGTGTTGGGCCTCCTTTGAGCCTCGCCGCAGGCCGCAGGCAGGCAAGTCTAGGGACCCCCATTCCCAGAATGCCGACAGTAGCCCCCGAGCCCACGGCGCGCCCGAACTTGGCCGAGCAGAGAGGCGAAAGGGCAAGTGCGAAGCGTCACGGGCCCTAACAGCCTGCGCCTTGGGCGCCGTGTGGCGGTTGATTAGACGTGGGCGCCTCTGCAACCGCGTGAGTTGATAAAGGAGCGGCATCTCCCTTGCCTCCTTTACTTCCTCCAGTTGCCGCTCAGATCCCCTTTCTTGCGCCTCTCCTCCCTGCTTCCGAAGTCTTCAGATCTACTCCATCTACGCGCCCTAGCCTGCCATGGCGCCTCGCCAAGCCCCAGCCGGAGCTTGGTACTCGCCTGCCTTGGACTCGCCAAATGTGTCAGAGGCGAGCCTTGCACGGGTGCGCCAGATGGCGGCGGCGCAGGGCATCGACAGGACGGAGGCATTCAAGGCCGGCTCTACCGTCCCTGAAGGCCAAGGGAGCACCTTCTATCCGCTCTTCGTGAGCGCCATCGTCGCCGGTCTGGTTCCTCCCTTTTCTGAGTTCTTCTTCTCTGTCCTCCGCCACTACAATATTCAAGCTCTGCACCTCCATCCCAACTCCGTCCTTCTTCTGGCGATCTTCGCCTACTATTGTGAGGCTCACGTAGGGGTGAAACCCTCGGTGGCCTTGCTACGCCACTACTTCTCCCTCCGGACCTCCCGTGGTTCCGCCTCCGTGTGCGCGAGCTTCATCGTGTACGACGGCATTTCGAACCCTGGGAAGAGGATTGAGGGCTTCAGGAGCAAGTGGGTCTTGGTGGATGCTGGGTGCATCCATCCTCGGCAGATCCTGCCCACGGAGCACCCATGAGCTCCGACGACCGGGTCCCAGTGGAGCTTATGGATCCCTGCCAAGCTGGTGTTGGAGAAGATGGGCCTTGAATCTGAGGCCGGCCAGCGTGGCGGGCGCGGCTGACCGTGCGTCGGCTTCTGAGTGAGTTCTGGAGCATCGGCTAGCTCCGCTCGTCAATACTCGCTTCGATGTGGAGGCCTCACCCGAGCCCGTGGTCTTGGCCGACGAGGATCTCGCTGCAGTCCTCCAGGTCCTTGGTTGGGGTGACGTGGCGAGGCCGAGGTCGCCTCACGCCTGTTCCTTCGCCAGATTGGGCGGTAGTGGGGTCCATGCCCGTCTTCAACGGGGACGGGCCCATGCCCGCGGAGGCTCCAGAGGACCTGGTGGACGTGTCCTCCGATGACTCCAGCGAAGAGAAGGAAGAAGGGGAGCGGGAAGAGGGGTTTGACTCAGAGGCGGAGTCAAGGACTCCTCCCCTTCGGCGCAGGTCCCGTACTCTCCGCCTCCCCCAGAGTGACGACGACGAACATGAGGATGAGCAGGGCGGCGGGAGCCTGCCTCCGATCCCGAAGAAGGACCGGACTGGGCTGATCCCCCGCGGGTCTGCCCCGGCCCCGAGGCGATCCACAATCGCGCCTCCTGCTCCCGAGCCCCTTGAAGCTGACCCTTGCAGCCGGCTCTCGGGCTTTAAGTACGGCCGGAGGCTGCTTGAGCCCACCTGTGACGACCTGTAAGTGCTCGATTCCTGTCTTGATTATTGTTATGTTGCCGAGACTTGATGCTCGTATCTTCCGGCCAGGCTGGCGCCCGCGGCAAAGAAGCCGAAGGGAGCTCCTGAGGGCCCATCCGTGGCAGTGCCTCTGCCTGAGAAAGAAGGTGACTGTGACGCGCAGGCCTCTCCTGCCCGGGTATCCTCGCAAGGCCAGGCTAAGCCTGCTGGGGCGAGCTCAGCCCCCTTGACCCAGGCGACTCCCGAGGTGCCCTTGCTTGACGCTGCCTCCACTGCCGTCGTGGCGCAGCTAGTTCCGCCTCAGGGTACTGTGGTCACGCTGCCGTCTTCTCCTCCTACTCCATCGACTGCTGCTTCCCCGAATACCGTTCTGGATCGCACCATTGCCGGACTGGACCATCTACGGCAGGATCTTCTGGGCGCCGACCCTCGTCTAGTGGTCGGGCGCTTGGAGCTGGCTTCTGGCTGGATTCGCTCCGATGCTTCGATACGGGCGGCGCTGGTCCAGGCCTCGAAGGCTTGCGACGAGGAGAAGCAGGCCGTCCTTGAGGCGAAGGTTGCCCGCGATGCTGCCCTGGGGGAGGCAGCTAGCGTCCAAGGTCACTGTGAGACGCTGGAGAGCGAGCTAAAGGGCCTGCAAAACCAGCTTGCCGAGGAGGCCCGCCTTCGCCAAGAGCAGGAGGAAAGCATGAAGGCTCGCGAGGCGGCCGTCAAGGACCTGGAGGCCAAGCTCAAGAGGCACCGTGGCCGCCTAGGCGCGCTGGAGCAAGAGCTGGAGGCGAGGAAGGTTGAGCTGGACGGCAAGGCCCGGGTTCTCGCCGAGGATCGCGTGGCTTTTGCGGATATGGAAGAGAAGGCACGCGCCGGCGAAGACACTTTATGACAGCTGCCTTGAGAGCCCGGCGGCGGCGAGGAGGATGGCCCGCCAAGCTGCTTCCCTTCTGGTTCGCGCCCTTCAAGACTTCACCCTTGGCCTTGGCCCTACGGTGAGGCCGAGGCACGCGTCTTGTCTTCGGAGGCGGACGCTGGTCTTCACCCACATCTATCTTCGTGACCCCAACATCGACCTTGACAGCTGGCTGGAGCCGGTGGCGGCGGCGTGCCAACGCCCTTCTTGAGGCCATGAAGGGTCGTCACGGAGGCTCATTTGGGAAGTTCAGGGCCTTGATTACAAAGTCAAGCGGGCGCTGCTAGCGCTGCTTTGCTCCACAAGGCGAACCTGCTCACGCAGCTCCCCGCCGACAAGTGACTCCGTCGTGGCTCCGCCCCGCTTTTAATTCTGCGCATGTACCATGCCTCGGGAGGCGTTAAAACTTATGTTTGATGCTGTGATAACAGCATGGTGTAATATTTGCTTTTGAATTCCTGAAATTTGCATTATTCCTTCCTACTTGTTTATGTTCTCTGGCAGAGTCCGGCACAAGATACTCAGCCGCCATTGGCCCCGACCGAAACCAGGGACGGGACCAAGGAGTGAGGGGCTACGTGACAAGTTAGGCTCTGAGTCGCGATGCTCGAGAGTCCCCTTGGCGCCAAAAGCAAGTAGGGAGGTGAGACGTGGGGGTGACTCCTTAGGGAGGTGAGATGCGGGTGGATCTGCCGTTCTACGTCTGCAGAGCCCGGCCCCGCGCATACCTCAACCGCCGTTAGCCTTTCGAAACTAAGGAGTGAGGGGCTACGTGACCAATTAGGCTCCTGAGTCGCGATGCTCAGGAGTCCCCCTTGACGCTCAAACAGCCTTCGTACCTTGGCTCCGCTCGGGGAGGGACATGCGACGAACCAGGCCCGGGGGGCCTGGCCAGGTGCCGTGCGTCTGGGAGAGACCCAGGCGCAGCCCCCGTGCCCAGCCCCTTCGCGCGGCACTCCCGAGGGGAGGCGTTGCGACAAGGCCAGACACTGAGCTCTGGGCTCCCTGAGGTTGATGCGGCCCGGAGGCCACCCTCAGTTGTTTATCACCAGCGCGGAGCATAGCGCTTCCGTATGCGTACGGGCATAGCCGCTCCTCGGCAGTGTCGTCAGCCAGCGCGGAGCATGGTGCTTCCATCAGATGCGTGGGAGGGGCTCCCCTCGGGAGGAGCCCCCGGGGCATATACAGCCCCACCCTGACACGTGGCTGGAACGGTAGGGCTTGACGAGGTGTATCTGGGCACCCGTGAGCCAGCGCGGGACTCATGGGGCGCAGACTCACGGGGCCCTACCTCAAGGCGGGTTGCGCCTGGCTCTGGGCCTTATCTTGAGTGTGTTCACGCAAATTTGGCGGATGCGGTGCTCTACATCTTGGTCCGGCTCTCGGGCTGGTCTCGGCCGTCTGGCATGCGGTCGCGGTGCCATGGACAAGACCAGAGGGTGAGGGCGGAGAGCGGTAGGAGCCACGAGTCGCGATGCTCGGGCACCCCTTTAGCGCATAAGTCGGGTTAGATGTGAAACTCTCGTCCTCGGGTCCGGCTCTCGGGCTGGTCTCGGCCGTCGCTGGCATGCGGTCGCGATGCCATGGACAAGACCAGAGGGTGAGGGCCGGAGAGCCGGTAGGAGCCCTGAGTCGCGATGCTCAGGCACCCCCCTTTAACGCGCAAGCTGGGTTAGATGACGAAGCTCTACGTCCTCGGGTCCCGGCTCTCGGGCTAGTCTCAGCCGTCGCTGGCATGCCAGGTCGCGATGCCATGGACAAGACCAGAGGGTGAGGGCTGGAGAGCCGATAGGAGCCCTGAGTCGCGATGCTCAGGCACCCCCCCTTTAACGCCCAAGATTCGGACAACCAGGGGAAAAAGGCACCAAATAACATGCATGGTGGATCGAAAGCATAGCCCTAAGATAAATGCAAGAAGGGTACATGCCGCTGGGTCAGGCCCGAGCGGCTTGGGGATGATACAGCCCGAGGGGCGCCCCCAATAAGGTAAGATAAGGACATGAAATAAAAAGGATACATGCCGCAGGGACGGACCCACGCGGCCTGGGAATAATGCGGCCCTGAGGGCGCTCCCAGCCAGAAATTGAACTTAAAAGATGTCACCTGATGATGTTGGGGACGAAGGGGTGTTGGTGTAGCAGACCCGGTGGGCTGCGGGAGCCGATCCTCACGAGCCCCCAGGCCCAGGGGCCTCAGGAGGCTCCGGAGGCACTAGCGGCTCCTCGCGGGCCATCTCCATCTCCGCCGGGGCTGCGGCACGCCTGACCTCTTGAGCCTCCAAGATGGCCCTCATGAGACGCTGGTGCGCAGCAGCCGCGTTCGGCAAGCCGTAAGGCATGCACACGTAGCTGTGGGGCGGACCCTCGCAACGTCCCACTCGCGAGGGCCAGAGGGGCTCTTGAGACGCGGCTCGGTTGAGCCCCGGTATGTCGATGCAGACGCGCAGCCCACCATCCTCGCCTGGATGGGGGGCCAGGCGGGTAGGCGGCGGCTGCCTCTCATGACCCTTGACTCCTGTAACTCCCGAATGGCCTTGCTGATGAACTCCTGAGGGTTCGGCCCTCCTTGCCTTGCTCCTTCTTGAGGGAAACGTGCTTCGAAGCACGCCTCCACGTGGTGCCCAAGCGCCTCCCTCGTGACCTTGGCGAGGTCGGCGGCCCTCGGGAGAGCCCCGAGCCCCGCTGAGGAGGCGCGGCGCTTCCCTATGCGATGGAAGGAGGCTCCCGAGGCGGCGCTGGGCCCGAGGGGCCTGCCTCTGAGGGCGGGCAGACGATGTCTTCTTCTTCTTGGGGCGGCCTCGGGAGGCCTCCTGCTGCCGTGATCTGGTCTTCCAGTGATGCGGCTGAAGGCTCGCTCCAGGAGCACTGCTGCGTCTCTCTCTTCGCAGGGCACCGTGATGACCCCGCCGCTTCCTGGCATCTTGAGGACGTTGTAGCCGTGGTGGGTTACAGCCATGAACTTGGCCAGCGCCGGGTACCCGAGGATGCCGTTGTACGGTAGGCGAATGTGGGCGACATCGAAGTCGATGAGCTCGGTGCGGTAGTTGTCGCGTGCCCCGAAGGTGACAGGAAGGCGGACCTGCCCTATCGAGACCGTGGAGCCGTCGGTGACTCCGGAGAAAGGCTTGGTTGGCTGAAGCTGACTATAGGGCACTTGAAGATTGTTGAACATTTCCACGGACAGGACGTTGAGCCCTGCCCCGCCGTCGATGAGGGTCTTGGTGACTTGCACGTTGCTCATGATTGGGGAACAAAGCATTGGGAGGACTCCGGCTGTGGCCGCGCACTTGAGCTGATCCGCTGAGCTAAACGTGATGGCGCATGCCGATCACCTGAGAGGGCGCGTGGCCTCGAACTTGGGATCTGCATTCACCGGCGGGTAACTCGCTTGAAGATCGTTGAGAGGTGGGGCTTGAGCTCCGCCTAGGATGCTGAGCGATCGCGGGGTTCTGAAGCCCCGGCCCCGCCCGTCGATGGCGATCTTCATTTCTCCTTGGCTGCGGCAGAGGAGGGAGGCTGCGTTCCCTTGCAGGCGATCTCGCGAGGCTGATCCCTCCGGCCTCCCTCGAGGCGGGTCCTGCCAGCGATCCTCGCGAGGTTGGTCGCGCCACCCTTGGCGCGGTCCGCGGTCTTACCAACGCCCTGCATTCCTTCCTCCTCCTCGGCCGTAGCCCCGGTCGCTGCGGTCGGGACGTCTGCCGACCCTTCCTTCACGCACGACCCGGAGCTCTTGGCATTCATTGGTGTTGTGGGTGTGGAGGTCGTGGTACACGTGAGCCGGCGCCCTTGGAGGATTCGGGCTGATCTCGCCCGGCAGTGTATGGCTCGGCGCGAGTACGGCAGCTCCCTTGCGCTTCACGTCCTTGGCCTTGGGCTTCTTCTCTTCGGGGTCCGCGGCAGGCAACTCGAGGAGGGAGAGGCGCCCCTCCTTAGCCCTGGCGCACTTGGTCGCCAAGTTGAATAGCTCCAAGGAGGTGCACAAGTCCTCATGCATCGCCATCTCCTCCTTCATCTTGACGTCGCGCCGCGCCCGTCGGGCGAGTTGAGATGATGGCCTCCTCCGTCACCACAGGGATCTTGAGGCGCGCGTTGTTGAAGCGCTGGATGTACTTCTGCAGGTTTCCCTGGTTGTTGCTTGATCGGCGCATGTCGCTCACGGGCGGTGGCGGTCGCGAGTACCACGGAAGTTGACGATGAAGCGGGTGCGCATCTCGCCCCAGAGGAGATCGTGCTCGGGCCGATTCAGGAGCCAAGTGCGGGCTCCGTCCTTGAGCGCCATGGGAAAGCAGTTCGCCATGACCTTTTTGTCTCCGTTGGCAGCCTCGATGCCCAACTCGTAGAGTTGGAGGAACTCTGCAGGGTCAGCCGTGTCGTCGTAGCGAGGAGGCAGGTCTGGCTTAAACTTGCCGGGCCACGCGACGCTGCGCAGCTCGGAGGTGAAGGCACGGCAGCCTGCCGTGGCCACACGGTGCCTTTGGCGACGGAGAGCTTGGTCCTGCGGGTCCCCATGCGCGGCGGCTGGGGGTAGCGCAGGTCTTGACGTCTTTGGAGCGAGGGCGCTCGGGCAGCTTCTCGAGGGCGAGGACTTCTTGGCAGCTCTGCTCTTGCAGCTGGCGCTGATGGGCGGGTTCCGCCCGAGGGCAGGCGCTTTGGGGCGGCGCCTTCTTGATGAGGAGGCGGCTGGGCTGCCCCAGGAGCTTCATTGCCCGCGCAGGGCGGGGTGCGGTGCTGCGAGAAGGACGGCGCAAGGGCGCCTCCAGCGGCGCGAAGGAGCTCGGCGACTCGTTCGAGCCATTCTTCGTAGACATCATCGATGGGGCGGTAGCGCAG
Organism: Aegilops speltoides; assembly: GCA_021437245.1. Taxonomy (NCBI): domain Eukaryota; kingdom Viridiplantae; phylum Streptophyta; class Magnoliopsida; order Poales; family Poaceae; genus Aegilops; species Aegilops speltoides. Next base: position 360,519,363 of record CM038147.1, on the reverse strand, counting down.
GAGCTCGTTTGCCGCGATGAGCGCAGCTCGGGCCTCCATGGCCGCACGGGGGGCGCGTGACGAAGAACCAGCGGGGATGGCGAGGCGTGGCGGCGCGGCGTCCGCCTCATGGATGGATGCTAGGATGATGCTTGCTATTCGTTCCCCGCCGGGCCGATGGCGGCATTGACGGCATGTGACGGGGAACGACGAGGGCGCCCGCCGACGGGAGCCGTTTGGGCGACATGGGAAGCGAGGGCGGCTCGGGCTTCAGCGCGAGCCCGACGAGCGTCAGACATGGATGGGGTGGTCGGAGAAGAACGAGACGACGGAAGGCAAATTCCAGCGCACCCCTACCTGGCGCGCCAAAAGTCGGATTTTGGGTTCCAGCAGACCCTTGAGGTTCGAACACTGGGGTGCACGCGGAGATTCAACCCTCTACCGGCTCGCTCCTCGCCGAATCGCTAGGACCTAAACTACCAAACTGAACAGCACAAGAGACACAAGATTTATACTGGTTCAGGCCACCATTATGGTGTAATACCCTACTCCAGTGTGTGGTGTGGTGGATTGCCTCTTGGGCTTGATGATGAACAATACAAGGCAGAATAGCCTCGCGAGGGTCTGTTCTTGGCTGGCGCGATGAAGTGCTGGGAGGAGTTCAATCGCTCTATCTACTGGTTTCTTGGTGAGGATCTCGATTGCTAGGTCAGGTCCAGATTCAGATTCGGATTTTGATTCAGATCTCCTCTACCCTGGGGGTGGCTAGTCCTATTTATAGGCAAAGGCCCTGGGCCTCTTCCCAAATATTTGAGCTGGAAGGGCGCCAACAATTGGCCAGTTTGAAGGGGAACAGTGGGTACAGTTATCCTGACTAAAGTTGGTCCTCGCCTGTCAAAAGCTCTAGTGGTGACGCCGGCTTGGGCTCCACAATGACTTCCTTCCGGCCGTTGGGCTGGTCTTCGTCTTGTTGCACCTAAATGGACGCCTTTGCTTGATGCTCTCGCCTGCGCTTGCTCCCTTTGCACCAAAGAGGAAAGGAGGACACTGCGCGGGCTGGCGCCCGACTGGCGCCCCTGGTCGTCATGGCTTGCGTCATGGGCACCTCGCGAGGTACCCCGCCTTGAACTCTCCGCCTCCTCATGAGCCAGCCTGACGAGGCCGTGCCTGAAGAAGCTCCTTGTCGTCCGCCCCACGAGGCTTGGCCCCTCGCGAGGGTCTTGAGCTTGTGTTGATGAAGATGGGCAGTGCTGGGCCTCCTTTGAGCCTCGCCGCAGGCCGCAGTGTAACGCCCTGGATTCGTTGCGCCAGGTGTCCGCCAGTTATTCGCCGTCGTTGCCATGTCATTTGCTTGCGTGTTGCACTTTGCCATGTCATCATCTGCATTTCATATCATGTCATCATGTGCATTTCATTTTGCATGCGTGTTCGTCTCATGCATCCGAGCATTTTCCCCGTTGTCCGTTTTGCAATCCGATGCTCCTATGTCATCCGGCGTCCCCTTCTTCTCTCCTGTTGTGAGCAGATGTTAAACTTTCTCGGAATGGCCCGAGGTTTGCCAAGCAGCCTTGGTATAGCACCGGTAGACCGCCTGTCAAGTTTCGTGCCATTTGGAGGTCGTTTGATACTCCAACGGTTAACCGGGGAACCGTAAAGCCCTCTTTTGTTTCAGCCCAACACCCCTTCCAAAGTGGCACAAAACCCACCAAACTCCCTTCCATGCTCTCGGTCATTCGATCACGATCGTGTGACCGAAAACCGCTCCTCATTTGGACTCTCCTAGCTCCCTCTACCTATATAAACACCCCTCCCCCGAAATTCGCGGATCAATCCCGCAGTCCTAACCCTAGCAACTTCCCTCTCCGCCGCCGGACGTGTCCGCCCGCGCCGGACACGTCCGCCCGGCCGCGTCGCCCGGACCAATCCCGGGGCGACACCTCAGCGCCGCCGCCTCCCTCCTCCTCTAGCGCGCCCCGCGCTCCTCCATGACCGCGCCGCGCGCCGCCGCCTGCCACCCATGACCCAGCGCCGCCGCTCCCAGTGCGTCCCGCCGGCTGCCGCCGTGCCGTCGCCCGCCCGCCTTCCCCGGCGCCCGCCGCCGCCGTCGTCGGTCGCCACCGGTAGCGCCTCTCGCACCCTGCCGGATCCGCCGCCCCTCCGCCGGATCCGCCCCCTCCGGCCACTTCCCCGACCTTCGGCTGCCTCTCCCTCTCTTCTCCGGCGAGATCCAAGCAAACCCCGGCGAACTTCGTAAAGCGTGCAGACCCGAGGTTGCCTCGATTTTCTTCTAAGTCCCAGAATTCTATCATTTTCATGCCATGTTCATGCCATCACATTTCTGCATCCGTAGCTCCGTTTTGCACGTGTAATATGTCAAATTGTTAGTCTCGACGAGTACTTCATTTCATTCCATTGCATCATTTTCTTTTGAGCTCATCTTGATGCCCGAAATGCTGTTGGAAGAGTGCATGTTGCGGTTAATCTGCTGAAACTGTTATAACTTGCTGTTTTAACATTTTTGCCATGATTTATGTGTGCATCCTATGAGGTTGATGTCTACATGAATGTTGAACTATGCCATGCCATCTTTCCAGGGGTGTTAACCATGTATTTTTGTGAGTTGTGTGCTGAGTGTATCAAGCTTGTTAAGTAGGGTAGTTGCTGTTGCTGTTTTCCTGGCAGATTCTGTAGTAGTTTGTTGCTATGTTAACATGCTTCTACTAATCATTCTATGCATAATCTGGAGATGCTCTATAAACATGTTTTGAACTTCATGTCATGCTCTATACACTCATGCCCTTGGTTGCAATTATAGCCTGCTGGAACATGTTGTAATCTTGCTCTAAAGTTGCTTGAAAATGTTGTTTGTCAGCCTGTTAACATTAAGTTCACTTGTTCCCATGTGTTTTCCTAGTGATCCATGTCCCCTATGACCTTGCTCTTGCCATGCTTAGCTTCATAAACATGCCTTCTTGCTGTTGGTTGCCTTGCCATGCCATGTATTGCTCTGTAGTGAGTGGTTTGAGCTCACGAACATGCCTACTTATTGTTGTTCCTGCCATGTATGAATCTGTTATATAACTTGCCATGTTTACATGGGTGCCATCATATTTTCTATGCCTTTTTGGCTCATGGTCAGTAAGGGTCTTTTGATCTATGCTATTAGTAGATTCATGCCATGTCTTTATTTGCCATGATAAGTTCCTGTAACATGTTGTTTGATAGCTCTAAACATTGCTACCTGATGTTATTTCTGCTAAAGTCTGAAACTGTTATTATTTGCAATATCTCCATGTGTTTTTGAGCATGTTCTAGTTGTTTCTGGAGATAGCTCAGTGTTCATGTTTTGTTATGCTTTACCAGTACTTCATGCCCATGCCTTCTGTTATTATGTTGGGGTGCTGTAGCATGTTGTTTTGATGCTTGCAATATGCCTAGTTGCTGTTATGGACAGATTGTTGCTATGACTTGTATAGTGTGTGGGTGTTGAACCGTTGCTCCGTTTTGAGTGTGATCTATATGAAACTTGCTTGTTTTTGCATGTAGCTTCATATTATCATGTTGCATCCTTGTTTTGGTGTGTTTGCTTGATGTTTGTATGTATTTTGCATCGATGCCATGCTTAACTTGTTTTGCTCATATCTTCTAGGCCGTAGCTCCGAATCTAATGAACTTTATATGTAACTTGACTAGAATTTTGTGTAGATCATCTTGGTGCTCTTTAACTTGCTGTTTAACAACTTGAACATAAGGTTTATTCAGTTCTGGACCAATTTCGAAATATGCATATGAGGACTTACCGGATTTGTTATATGTTGTTCCAGGCCTCATTTAAACTTGCCTTGATGTGTTGTTCTTGTGTGCATCATCCCTTGCCATGAGTAGCTTCATGTAGCTTGGTCATGCATCATGCTTGTTGTGCATCATGCCTTGTTCATGTGTGGTGTGTTTACCTATGTTGTGTGCTTCTTCTTGTTAGTTCCTGTTTCGTTGCGATCGTGAGGATTCGTTCGTCTATGTATGATTCGTCTTCATGGCTTCATCTTCTTCATGGACTCGTTCTTCTTCCTTGCGGGTTTTCAGGCAAGATGACCGCTACCCTAGATCTCACTACTATCATTGCTATGCTAGTTGCTCCGTTCTGTCGCTATGCTGCGCTGCCTATCACCTGTTTATCGAGCCATCCCATATTGCCATGAACCTCTAACCTTTGACACCTTTCCTATGCAAACCATTGCTTGGCTATGTTACCGCTTTGCTCAGCCCCTCTTATAGCGTTGCTAGTTGCAGGTGAAGTTGAAGATTTCTCCATGGTGGACAGGATTTTGGTTGGGATATCACAATATCTCTTATATTATTAATGCATCTATATATTTGGTAAAGGGTGGAAGGCTCGGCCTTATGCAGTGTTTTGTTCCACTCTTGCCGCCCTAGTTTCTATCATACCGGTGTTATGTTCCCGGATTTTGCGTTCCTACGCGGTCGGGTGATTTATGGGACCCCCTGACAGTTCGCTTTGAATAAAACTTGTCCAAAGAAGGCCCAACATTGACTTTTACCATTTGCCTCACCACCACCTACCTTTTCCTTGGGAGTCGCTCTCTCGAGGTCATCTTTATTTTAGCCCCGGGCGTTGCTTGTCTAAGTGCTGGTCCAAACCGAAGCGATGTCCGGCGCCCCCTGGGCAACTAGGGTCTATGCCAACCCGACGTCTTGCTCATCCGGTGTGCCCTGAGAACGAGATATGTGCAGCTCCTATCGGGATTTGTCGGCACAGCGGGAGGCTTTGCTGGTCTTGTTTTACCATTGTCGAAATGTCTTGATGTACCGGGATTCCGAGACTGATCGGGTCTTCCTGGGTGAAGGTCTATTCCTTCGATGATCGCGAGAGCTTGTCATGGGCTAAGTTGGGACACCCCTGCAGGGTTTAAACTTTCGAGAGCCGTGCCCGCGGTTATGTGGCAGATGGGAATTTGTTAATGTCCGGTTGTAGATAACTTGACACTTGATCCGAATTAAAACGCATCAACCGAGTGTGTAGCCGTGATGGTCTCTTCTCGGAGTCCGGAAGTGAACACGGTTTACGTGTTATGTTTGACATAAGTAGGTGTTCGGATCACCTCTTGATCATTGCTAGCTTCACGACCGTTCCGCTTGTTCTCTTCTCGCTCTTATTTGCGTTGGTTAGCCACCATACTTGCTTAGTCGCTGCTGCAACCTCACCACTTTACCTTCCTTTCCCATTAAGCTTTGCTAGTCTTGATACCCATGGTAATGGGATTCTTTGAGTCCTCGTGGCTCACGGATACTTCAAAACCAGCTTGCGGTGCCTACGTTACCGGCGGTGGCGCAACCAAGCTCAAGGAGGAGCTCGATGAAGATCTTGTCCTTTGTATTGTTTCGTTCTAGTTGATCAGTAGTGGAGCCCAGTTGGGGTCGATCGGGGACCTTTGTCGCATTTGGGGTTCTTCTTTTATTTTGGTTTTGTAGTCGGACCTTGATTGTATCTGGATGATGTAATGCTTTATTCATGTATTGTGTGAAGTGGCGATTGTAAGCCAACTATGTATCTTTTTCCCTTAGGTATTACATGGGTTGTGTGAAGATTACCTCACTTGCGACATTGCTTTCAATGCGGTTATGCCTCTAAGTCGTGCTCCGACACGTGGGAGATATAGCCGCATCGAGGGCGTTACAAGTTGGTAATCAGAGCCTTCCCCGACCTTAGGAGCCCCACTGCTTGATCGTTTTTAGCGGCCGAGTTGTGTCTAGAAAAATGTTTTGAGTCATTGAGGATTATATATATCGGAGAGTTAGGAATTCTTTTTACTCCCCAGTCTCTTCATCGCTCTGGTAAGGCATCCTGACGTAGAGTTTTGACTTTCCTCTCCTCAAATTTCACAAAAAAAAATTTAGGATCACGCGGGTATCTTAGAATCGTTCCGATGGTTTTATGATGACAACATTGTCTTGGTGCCTCCCGTCAGCAGGGGTTTTTTTAGTGGAGGTGTCCCGGGGAGTTGAGCTCTGAGGTGTTGTCGTCATAATTTTATCGTTGCAGTTCGGAATACCCGAGTTTAATCGCCGACATCGAAAATCTCTTTTATGCGGTTGTTAGTGAGATAAACCCGCTAACCCGATCTTGAGGTGAGTACGGAGTATTGCCATGACTCGTATAACGGATGCTTTTGAAGGTTGAGGTAGACGATTTCGAAGGTTTCTTGGTTATGTGTTGACGGATGGATACAGCTGGATGTAGGGATTGTTAGTTTGTGTGAGATATATGGCTTCCCCTGTATCCCCAACACCAGATTGCATAACCAGAAAGTTTCGGGAGTTTTATAGGTGGGAATTCAAGTAGCTCCTAGAATATCTTTTCGACAGATGCATGATATGGGATTGGGTAATCTCTATCATATGTATTTGTTTCGGCTTATTCTGCAAGCCAAATCCTTTGTTTTGTTTTATTTGTGGTATTCGAGTTGCTTCGAAGTCAAATGTTGAATCCATACCTTTCCTAAACGGTGTTCTCATATTGCTATGTGAATACTAATCCTTTTGATCATTGAGGTTGTCATGTTAATTCTTTTCCAACCGGTGCGCTTCTCTTCGAGATGATCCCATCATTTTCCCCATCCGCAAGATCAATTCTCAGTTTTCTCAACGATGTTTGTTTCATTCGTCCCAAGTTGCCTTTGTTTTCCCGCCCTCCCACCCTTTTTCTTCAAGATCACAGATTTCTTTATCAAGTATCCATTTATTCATCTGAAGTCTCTTCATTCTTTTCAATCAATGTTCTAATAGTTCGTCATTCCTCATTCCTTTCTCTTCTCCGGTGGATTCATGTCAAGTTTTGTTGATCACAACTTTTTTTTCCTCATTTCAATGCTTTCTCATGATGGTGCACCTCTCAATCACTCACCTCTTTCTATTCATTTGATCCGGAGTGTTGAAGATATCTGGGAAGTTCCGTGTTTCCATTCTCTATCCGTTCAAGCCATTTGGAGATTGTTATCTCATTCAAGCCATTTAATTCAACCGGTGCAACATCTCTTTTAAATCATTTCCAACGGTGTTTTCTTTTGAGTGGGCCCTAACCCACAGGTCTTTTCCCAGGAGCTTACCTGACTCGTCTATTTTCCCAGAGCTATCCTAAATTCTTCTCCAAGTTTGACGTAAGAATGAGTTATCATTAGTCAAATGCTTTTCTCCAAGATCTTTCAAATTCCTTCATAGTTGGCTCAACCTCTTCGCTTTTGATTCTTCCGGTGTGCCTCAATATTTCTTGGTGGTGTTTCTCGTTGTCATCATTTGAAGACCGAAGAAGGATTTCTCTTTAATCTTGCTCTATTCTCTTCAAGATTCATGGTGCTAGCTTGTTGCCATCCTCTCATAATTGTTTTCGATTGTGGGAATCTTTTTCACCCATCCGGAGCATTTCATGAGTTGTTTCCATTTCTTTCCTCCGAAGGCCATCATGACATAATTCTTCATTCTCAGCGTGTAGCTATCGTTCTCCAAATCTTACCGGTGCATCGTTCAAATATCCTCTAATCAGTTCATATTCTCTTCGTTCTCAGGTATCTAAATCCCCTCAAATATATTCATTCGTTCTTTCCAATTCTACCGGTGGTTCGTTGAATACCTTCTGAAGTTTGCGCTATATCTCTCTTAATCCTTTCTACGAGAATAAGTAGTATGCCAAATCCGTTGATTGTCATCAATTTAATTGGTGAAGGATAAGCATAACATAATTCTTATTCTTGTTCATCCAAGTGATTAATTCTTTATTCCGGAGGCCCTTAAAATTCTCGGTTTCATTTGTTTCATCTTCTCTTTTTCCCGGAGTTCCAAGCTCTAATTATCACGGAGATCCATCTAAATCATTGCAAGGATTCACCCTGTGTTTCCAATTTCTCTTTCTTTTCAGTCCTTTTGTTTATCGGAGTTCTTCATGGAGGCTCTACATGGTGGTTCGTCAAGGATTCTTTTCATTCTTCAATTGTTCTTCAAGTTTCCTCTCGAAGTTAAGATCCGCCAAGCTATACTCTAAAATAAACATGATGCTCAACACATGTTTTGTTTTGAGAAGCTCAAGTATTCTTCATCTTGCATTCCAAAGTGCAATTCTTCTACCTTAGCTTTTGAGGTGGTATTATATCATTCTTGACAATTTCCATTCATGTTTCGTGATTCACATGTTGTCAAGAATGAGGTATTTTAAATCCATCAATCTCTTCGTTGGAGTTATCTTGGTAAAGATTTCACCTAAAGCCTTCCCTAAGGAATGTTGCTATTGTGGTGCTTATCAATGATCCAATTTTCTCCTTCTCATCTCGATGAAGAAGTTTTTCATCTCTTTGGTACTCTCAATCTAATCAATGTTTTCCATTAGTGGCCGGTTGTCACCTCATAGTCTCGAGATGTTTTCCATAAGCCCACTACAAGCTTATTCATTTTGTTGTTGATTTTTCCCAACAACCCCGTTGTAACCTTCTTGGAAGGGTGCTTTCCAAGCTCATTTGTGGCAGAAGTTGGCATTTTCTTCTCCATTCTTTTATTCCAATGATTTATCTTCTATTCTTTCGTTACAGAGGCGTTGTGGTGTTGTGCTCTTCACCCATCACCTCGTATTGTGAGGATCGTGTCCTTTTCTTGCTTATCCATTTAACCGGAGTGTTGTTTCACCTCTTCAATATCTTTTCATCTCATCAAGTTTTCTTTCTTTTCTACCGGAGTGCTGTCCAAATTCTGCCATTCTTGTTCTGTGGCTATCTCATTATTCCAATGTGGTCATATTCTTTTCGTTCGTGAAGCTCTTATTTCCATGTCTTTCAACCTTCAAATTCTCGTAATACTCCTTGTTCCTCTTTTCTACCGGATTGTTTGCAATCTCGTTCATCTCTGTTGTACTCTTTCTTTTAAATTGCTCAGCCTCTCAAGGTTCATGGTTTCACTCGTTCGTCAAAGAAGCAACTTAGTTTTACCTCTTCTCTTCCTCTTCCGTTTTCCCTCCGGTGCCATCCTCGATCTCGGGACGAGATCCTCTTGTAGTGGCGGAGTGTTGTAACGCCCTGGATTCGTTGCGCCAGGTGTCCGCCAGTTATTCGCCGTCGTTGCCATGTCATTTGCTTGCGTGTTGCACTTTGCCATGTCATCATCTGCATTTCATATCATGTCATCATGTGCATTTCATTTTGCATGCGTGTTCGTCTCATGCATCCGAGCATTTTCCCCGTTATCCGTTTTGCAATCCGGTGCTCCTATGTCATCCGGCGTCCCCTTCTTCTCTCCTGTTGTGAGCGGATGTTAAACTTTCTCGGAATGGCCCGAGGTTTGCCAAGCGGCCTTGGTATAGCACCGGTAGACCGCCTGTCAAGTTTCGTGCCATTTGGAGGTCGTTTGATACTCCAACGGTTAACCGGGGAACCGTAAAGCCCTCTTTTGTTTCAGCCCAACACCCCTTCCAAAGTGGCCCAAAACCCACCAAACTCCCCTCCATGCTCTCGGTCATTCGATCACGATCGCGTGGCCGAAAACCGCTCCTCATTTGGACTCTCCTAGCTCCCTCTACCTATATAAACACCCCTCCCCCGAAATTCGCGGATCAATCCCGCAGTCCTAACCCTAGCAACTTCCCTCTCCGCCGCCGGACGTGTTCACCCGCGCCGGACACGTCCGCCGGCCGCGTCGCCCGGACCAATCCCGGGGCGACACCTCAGCGCCGCCGCCTCCCTCCTCCTCTACGCGCGCCCCGCGCTCCTCCGCGCCGCCTTGGCGCCGCGCCGCCGCTTGCCACCATGACCCGTGCCGCCGCTCAGCAGCGTCCCGCCGGCTGCCGGCCGTGCCCGTCGCCCCTCCGCCTTCCCGGCGCCAGCGCCCAGCCGCCGCCGTCGTCGATCGCCGCCGGGCGCCTCTGCACCGGCGGATCCGCCGCCCCTCCGCCGGATCCGCCCCCTCCGGCCACTTCCCCGACCTCCGGCTGCCTCTCCCTCTCTTCTCCGGCGAGATCCAAGCAAACCCCGGCGAACTTCGTAAAGCGTGCAGACCCGAGGTTGCCCCGATTTTCTTCCAAGTCCCAGAATTCTATCATTTTCATGCCATGTTCATGCCATCACATCTCTGCATCCGTAGCTTCGTTTTGCACGTGTAATATGTCAAATTGTTCGTCTCGACGAGTACTTCATTTCATTCCATTGCGTCATTTTCTTTTGAGCTAATCTTGATGCCCGAAATGCTGTTGGAAGAGTGCATGTTGCTGTTAATCTGCTGAAACTGTTATAACTTGCTGTTTTAACATTTGTGCCATTTATTTATGTGTGCATCCTATGAGGTTGATGTCTACATGAATGTTGAACTATGCCAAGCCATCTTTCCAGGGGTGTTAACCATGTATTTTTGTGAGTTGTGTGCTGAGTGTATCAAGCTTGTTAAGCAGGGTAGTTGCTGTTGCTGTTTTCCTGGCAGATTCTGTAGTAGTTTGTTGCTATGTTAACATGCTTCTACTAATCATTCTATGCATAATCTGGAGATGCTCTATGAACATGTTTTGAACTTCATGTCATGCTCTATCCATTCATGCCCTTGGTTGCAATTATAGCCTGCTGGAACATGTTGTAATATTGCTCTAAAGTTGCTTGAAAATGTTGTTTGTCAGCCTGTTAACATTAAGTTCACTTGTTCCCATGTGTTTTCCTAGTGATCCATGTCCCCTATGACCTTGCTCTTGCCATGCTTAGCTTCATAAACATGCCTTCTTGCTGTTGGTTGCCTTGCCATGCCATGTATTGCTCTGTAGTGAGTGGTTCGAGCTCACGAACATGCCTACTTATTGTTGTTCCTGCCATGTATGAATCTGTTATATAACTTGCCATGTTTACATGGGTGCCATCATATTTTCTATGCCTTTTTGGCTCATGGTCAGTAAGGGTCTTTTGATCTATGCTATTAGTAGATTCATGCCATGTCTTTGTTTGCCATGATAAGTTCCTGTAACATGTTGTTTGATAGCTCTAAACATTGCAACTTTGATGTTATTTACGCTAAAGTCTAAAGCTGTTATTATTTGCAATATCTCCATGTGTTTTTGAGCATGTTCTAGTTGTTTCTGGAGATAGCTCAGTGTTCATGTTTTGTTATGCTTTACCAGTACTTCATGCCCATGCCTTTTGTTATTATGTTGGGGTGCTGTAGCATGTTGTTTTGATGCTTGCAATATGCCTAGTTGCTGTTATGGACAGATTGTTGCTATGACTTGTATAGTGTGTGGGTGTTGAACCGTTGCTCCGTTTTGAGTGTGATCTATATGAAACTTGCTTGTTTTTGCATGTAGCTTCATATTATCATGTTGCATCCTTGTTTTGGTGTGTTTTCTTGATGTTTGTATGTATTTTGCATCGATGCCATGCTTAACTTGTTTTGCTCATATCTTCTAGGCCGTAGCTCCGAATCTAATGAACTTTATATGTAACTTGACTAGAATTTCGTGTAGATCATCTTGGTGCTCTTTAACTTGCTGTTTAACAACTTGAACATAAGGTTTATTCAGTTCTGGACCAATTTCAAAATATGCATATGAGGACTTACCGGATTTGTTATATGTTGTTCCCGGCCTCATTTAAACTTGCCTTGATGTGTTGTTCTTGTGTGCATCAGCCCTTGCCATGAGTAGCTTCATGTAGCTTGGTCATGCATCATGCTTGTTGTGCATCATGCCTTGTTCATGTGTGGTGTGTTTACCTATGTTGTGTGCTTCTTCTTGTTAGTTCCTGTTTCGTTGCGATCGTGAGGGTTCGTTCGTCTACGTATGGTTCGTCTTCAAGGCTTCATCTTCTTCATGGACTCGTTCTTCTTCCTTGCGGGTTTTCAGGCAAGATGACCGCTACCCTGGATCTCACTACTATCATTGCTATGCTAGTTGCTCCGTTCTATCGCTATGTTGCGCTGCCTATCACCTGTTTATCAAGCCATCCCATATTGCCATGAACCTCTAACCTTTGACACCTTTCCTATGCAAACCATTGCTTGGCTATGTTACCGCTTTGCTCAGCCCCTCTTATAGCGTTGCTAGTTGCAGGTGAAGTTGAAGATTTCTCCATGGTGGACAGGATTTTGGTTGGGATATCACAATATCTCTTATATTATTAATGCATCTATATATTTGGTAAAGGGTGGAAGGCTCGGCCTTATGCCTGGTGTTTTGTTCCACTCTTGCCGCCCTAGTTTCCGTCATACCGGTGTTATGTTCCCGGATTTTGCGTTCCTAGCGCGGTCGGGTGATTTATGGACCCCCGACGGTTCGCTTTGAATAAAACTTGTCCAAGAAGGCCCAACATTGACTTTTACCATTTGCCTCACCACCACCTACCTTTTCCCTTGGGAGTCGCTCTCTCGAGGGTCATCTTTATTTAGCCCCCAGGCGGTGCTTGTCTAAGTGCTGGTCCAAACCGAGCGATGTCCGGTGCCCCCTGGGCAACCAGGGTCTATGCCAACCCGACGTCTTGCTCATCCGGTGTGCCCTGAGAATGAGATATGTGCAGCTGCTATCGGGATTTGTCGGCACAGCGGGAGGCTTTGCTGGTCTTGTTTTACCATTGTCGAAATGTCTTGATGTATCGGGATTCCGAGACTGATCGGGTCTTCCTGGGTGAAGGTCTATTCCTTCGATGATCGCGAGAGCTTGTCATGGGCTAAGTTGGGACACTCCTGCAGGGTTTAAACTTTCGAGAGCCGTGCCCGCGGTTATGTGGCAGATGGGAATTTGTTAATGTCCGGTTGTAGATAACTTGACACTTGATCCGAATTAAAACGCATCAATCGAGTGTGTAGCGTGATGGTCTCTTCTCGGTGAGTCCGGAAGTGAACACGGTTTCGTGTTATGTTTGGCGTAAGTAGGTGTTCAGGATCACCTCTTGATCATTGCTAGCTTCACGACCGTTCCGCTTGTTCTCTTCTCGCTCTTATTTGCGTTGGTTAGCCACCATACTTGCTTAGTCGCTGCTGCAACCTCACCGCTTTACCCCTTCCTTTCCCATTAAGCTTTGCTAGTCTTGATACCCATGGTAATGGGATTTTTGAGTCCTCGTGGCTCACGGATACTTCAAAACCAGCTTGCGGTGCCTACGTTACCGGCGGTGGCGCAACCAAGCTCAAGGAGGAGCTCGATGAAGATCTTGTCCTTTGTATTGTTTCGTTCTAGTTGATCAGTAGTGGAGCCCAGTTGGGGTCGATCGGGGACCTTTGTCGCATTTGGGGTTCTTCTTTTATTTTGGTTCCGTAGTCGGACCTTGATTGTATCTAGATGATGTAATGCTTTATTCATGTATTGTGTGAAGTGGCGATTGTAAGCCAACTATGTATCTTTTTCCCTTATGTATTACATGGGTTGTGTGAAGATTACCTCACTTGCGACATTGCTTTCAATGCGGTTATGCCTCTAAGTCGTGCCCGACACGTGGGAGATATAGCCGCATCGAGGGCGTTACACGCAGGCAGGCAAGTCTGGGGACCCCCGTTCCCAGAACGCCGACAGGCCCGGACCGACCTTACACGTACGCTTACGTGAGACAGGTTCCACCGACTGACATGCACTAGTTGCATAAGGTGTCTAGCGGGTGTCTGTCTCTCCCACTTTAGTTGGAGCGGATTCGATGAAAAGGGTCCTTATGAAGGGTAAATAGAAATTGGCATATCACGTTGTGGTTTTACGTAGGTAAGAAATGTTCTTGCTAGAAACCTATAGAAGCCACGTAAAAACATGCAACAACAATTAGAGGACGTCTAACTTGTTTTGCAGCATATGCCGTGTGACGTGATATGGCCAAAAGGATGTGATGAATGAAATATATGTGATGTATGAGATTGATCATGTTCTTGTAATAGGAATCACGACTTGCATGTCGATGAGTATGACAACCGGCAGGAGCCATAGGAGTTGTCTTTATTTTTTGTATGACCTGTGTGTCATTGAATAACGCCATGTAAATTACTTTACTTTATTGCTAAACACATTAGCCATAGAAGTAGAAGTAATCGTTGGCGTGACAACTTCATGAAGACACGATGATGGAGATCATGATGATGGAGATCATGGTGTCATGCCGGTGACGAAGATGATCATGGTGCCCCGAAGATGGAGATCAAAGGAGCAATATGATATTGGCCATATCATGTCACTATTTGATTGCATGTGATGTTTATCATGTTTTGCTTCTTATTTGCTTAGTACGACGGTAGTAAATAAGATGATCCCTTATAATAATTTCAAGAAAGTGTTCCCCCTAACTGTGCGCCGTTGCGAAAGTTCGTTGTTTCGAAGCACCACGTGATGATCGGGTGTGATAGATTCTAACGTTCACATACAACGGGTGTAAGACAGATTTACACATGCAAAACACTTAGGTTGACTTGACAAGCCTAGCATGTACAGACATGGCCTCGGAACAGAAGAGACCGAAAGGTCGAACATGAGTCGTATGGAAGATACGATCAACATGGAGATGTTCACCGATGATGACTAGCCCGTCTCACGTGATGATCGGACACGGTTTACTCGAGTCGAATCATGTATCACTTAGATGACTAGAGGGATGTCTAATCTGAGTGGGAGTTCATTAAATAATTTGATTAGATGAACTTAATTATCATAAACTTAGTCAAAAAACCTTTGCAAAATGTCTTGTATATCAAATGGCCAATGCTCATGTCAACCTCAACTTCAACACGTTCCTAGAGAAAACCAAGCTGAAAGATGATGGCAGCAACTATTCAGACTGGGTCCGGAACCTGAGGATCAGCCTCATAGCTGCCAAGAAAGCATATGTCCTAGAAGGACCGCTAGGTGAAGCCATCCCAAAGAACCAAGACGTTATGAATGCTTGGCAGTCACGTGCTGATGATTACTCCCTCGTTCAGTGCGGCATGCTTTACAGCTTAGAACCGGGGCTCCAAAAGCGTTTTGAGCAACACGGAGCATATGAGATGTTCGAAGAGCTGAAAATGGTTTTCCAAGCTCTTGCCCGGGTTGAGAGATATGAAGTCTCCGACAAGTTCTACAGTTGTAAGATGGAGGAAAACAGTTCTATCAGTGAGCACATACTCAAAATGTCTGGGTTGCACAACCGCTTGTCCCAGCTGGAGATTAACCTCCCGGACGAGGCGGTCATTGACAGAATCCTTGATCACTCCCACCTAGCTACAAGAGCTTTGTGATGAACTACAATATGCGGGGATGGTGAAAACTATTCACGAAGTATTTTCGATCTGAAATCAGCAGAGGTAGAAATCAAAAAGGAACATCAAGTGTTGATGGTCAATAAAACCACTAGTTTCAAGAAAGGCAAGGGTAAGAAGAACTTCAAGAAGGACGGCAAGGGAGTTGCTGCGCCCGGTAAGCTAGCTGCCGGGAAGAAGCCAAAGAATGGACCCAAGCCTGAGACTGAGTGCTTTTATTGCAAGGAAAGGGACACTGGAAGCGGAACTTCCCAAATACTTAGCGGACAAGAAGGCGGCAACACCAAACATATATGTGATATACATGTAATTGATGTGTACCTAACAATTACTCGTAGTAGCTCACGGGTATTTGATACCGCACGGTTGCTCATATTTGTAACTCAAAGCGGGAGCTGCGGAATAAGCGGAGGCTGGCGAAGGGCGAGGTGACGATCTTGGCGTTGGGAATGGTTCCAAGGTCGATGTGATCGCCGTCGGCACGCTACCTCTACATTTACCTACGGGATTAGTTTTAAACCTCAATAATTACTATTTAGTGCCAGCTTTGAGCATGAACATTGTATCTGGATCTCGTTTAAAGCGAGATGGCTACTCGTTTAAATCCGAGAATAATGGTTGTTCTATTTATATGAGAGATATGTTTTATGGTCATGCCCCACTAGTCAATGGTTTATTCTTAATGATTCTCGAACGTGATGTTACACATATTCATATTGTGAATACCAAAAGATGTAAAGTTGATTATGGTAGTCCCACATACTTGTGGCACTGCCGCCTGGGTCACATTGGTGTCAAACGCATGAAGAAGCTCCATGCTGATGGCCTTTTAGAGTCTCTTGATTACGAATCATTTGACACGTGCGAACCATGCCTTATGGGCAAAATGACCAAGACACCGTTCTCCGGAACAATGGAGCGAGCAACCAACTTATTGGAAATCATACATATTGATGTGTGCGGTCCAATGAGCGTTGAGGCTCGCGGAGGATATCGTTATGTTCTCACTCTCACTGACGACTTGAGTAGATATGGGTATGTCTACTTGATGAAACACAAGTCTGAGACCTTTGAAAAGTTCAAGGAATTTCAGAATGAGGTAGAGAATCAACGTGACCGAAAGATAAAGTTCTTACGATCAGATCGTGGGGGAGAATATTTAAGTCACGAATTTGGTACGCACTTAAGGAAATGTGGAATCGTTTCACAACTCACGCCGCCTAGAACACCTCAGCGTAATGGTGTGTCCGAACGTCGTAATCGCACTCTATTGGATATGGTGTGATCTATGATGTCACTCACCAATTCACCGCTATCATTTTGGGGATACGCTCTAGAGACAGCTACATTCACTTTAAATAGGGCACCGTCTAAATCCATTGAGACGACACCGTATGAATTATGGTTTGGGAAGAAACCTAAGCTGTCGTTTCTAAAAGTTTGGGGATGCGATGCTTATGTGAAGAAACTTCAACCTGAAAAGCTCGAACCCAAGTCGGAAAAATGCGTCTTCATAGGATACCCTAAGGAAACCATTGGGTATACCTTCTACCTAAGATCCGAAGGCAAGATCTTTGTTGCCAAGAATGGGTCCTTTCTGGAGAAAGAGTTTCTCTCGAAAGAAGTAAGTGGGAGGAAAGTAGAACTTGATGAATTACTACCTTTGAAAGTAGCGCAGCTCAGGAAGATGTTCCTGTGGTGCCTGCACTGACTAGAGAGGAGACTAATGATGATGATCAAGGTACTTCAGTTCAAGTTACTACTGAACTTCGTAGGTCCACGAGGACACGTTCCACACCAGAGTGGTATGGCAACCCTATCCTGGAAATCATGTTGTTAGACAACGGTGAACCTTCAAACTATGAAGAAGCAATGGCGGGCCCAGATTCCAACAAATGGCTTGAAGCCATGCAATCCGAGATAGGATCCATGTATGAAAACAAAGTATGGACTTTGACAGACTTGCCCGATGATCGGCGAGCAATAGAAAACAAATGGATCTTTAAGAAGAAGACGGGCGCGGATGGTAATGTTACCATCTATAAAGCTCGACTTGTCGCTAAGGGTTATCAACAAGTTCAAGGGGTTGACTAGGATGAGACTTTCTCTCCCGTAGCGAAGCTGAAGTCCGTCCGAATCATGTTAGCAATTGTCGCATACTATGATTATGAGATATGGCAAATGGACGTCAAAACGGCATTCCTTAACGGCCATCTTAAGGAAGAACTGTATATGATGCAACCAGAGGGTTTTGTTGATCCTAAGAATGCTAACAAGGTATGCAAGCTCCAGCACTCCATCTATGGGCTGGTGCAAGCATCTCGGAGTTGGAACATTCGCTTTAATGAAATGATCAAAGCGTTTGGGTTTATGCAGACTTATGGAGAAGCCTGCGTTTACAAGAAAGTGAGTGGGAGCTGTGTAGCATTTCTCATATTATATGTGGATGACATACTTTTGATGGGAAATGACATAGAACTTTTGGACAGCATTAAGGCCTACTTGAATAAGTGTTTTTCAATGAAGGACCTTGGAGAAGCTGCTTACATATTAGGCATCAAGATCTATAGAGATAGATCGAGACGCCTCATAGGTCTTTCACAAAGCACATACCTTGATAAGATATTGAAGAAGTTAAATATGGATCAGTCCAAGAAGGGGTTCTTGCCTGTGTTGCAAGGTGTGAAACTGAGCTCGGCGCAATGTCCGACCACGGCAGAAGATAGAGAAAAGATGAGTGTCGTCCCCTATGCCTCAGCCATAGGGTCTATCATGTATGCCATGATGTGTACCAGACCTGATGTAAACCTTGCCGTGAGTTTGGTAGGAAGGTACCAAAGTAATCCCGGCATGGAACACTGGACAGCGGTCAAGAACATCCTGAAGTACCTGAAAAGGACTAAGGATATGTTTCTCGTATATGGAGGTGACGAAGAGCTCGTCGTAAAGGGTTACGTCGGCGCTAGCCGACACGATCTGATGACTCTAAGTCACAAACCGGATATGTGTATATTTTGAATGGTGGGGCAGTAAGCTGGTGCAGTTGCAAGCAAAGCGTCGTGGCGGGATCTAAATGTGAAGCGGAATACATGGCAGCCTCGGAGATAGTGCATGAAGCAATCTGGGTGAAGGAGTTCATCACCGACCTAGGAGTCATACCCGATGCGTCGGGGCCGATCACACTCTTCTGTGACAACACTGGAGCTATTGCCCTTGCCAAGGAGCCCAGGTTTCACAAGAAGACTAGGCACATCAAGCGTCGCTTCAACTCCATTCGTGAAAATGTTCAAGATGGAGATATAGATATTTGCAAAGTGCACACGGATCTGAATGTCGCAGATCCGTTGACTAAACCTCTTCCACGAGCAAAACATGATCAACACCAGAACTCTATGGGTGTTCGATTCATCACAATGTAACTAGATTATTGACTCTAGTGCAAGTGGGAGACTATTAAAAATATGCCCTAGAGGCAACAATAAAATGGTTATTATTATATTTCCTCGTTCATGATAATTATCTTTTATTCATGCTATAATTGTGTTATCCGGAAATCGTAATATGTGTGTGAATACATAGACCACAACATGTCCCTAGTGAGCCTCTAGTTGACTAGCTCGTTTATCAATAGATGGTCACAGTTTCCTGACCATGGACATTGGATGTCATTGATAACGGGATCACATCATTGGGAGAATGATGTGATGGACAAGACCCAATCCTAAGCATAGCACAAGATCGTGTAGTTCGTTTGCTAGAGCTTTTCCAATGTCAAGTATCATTTCCTTAGACCATAAGATCGTGTAACTCCCGGATGCCGTAGGAGTGCTTTGGGTGTACCAAACGTCATAACGTAACTATAAAGGTATACTACAGGTATCTCCAAAAGTGTCTGTTGGGTTGACACGGATCGAGACTGGGATTTGTCACTCCGTATGACAGAGAGGTATCGCTGGGCCCACTCGGTAATGCATCATCATAATGAGCTCAAAGTGACTAAGTGCTTGATCACGGGATCATGCATTACCGTACGAGTAAAGTGACTTGCCGGTAACGAGATTGAACGAGGTATTAGGATACCGACGATCGAATCTCGGGCAAGTAACGTATCGATTGACAAAGGGAATTGTATACGGGATTACTTGAATCCTCGACATCGTGGTTCATTCGATGAGATCATCATGGAACATGTGGGAGCCAACATGGGTATCCAGATCCCGCTGTTGGTTATTGGCCGGAGAGTCGTCTCGGTCATGTCTGCATGTCTCCCGAACCCGTAGAGTCTACACACTTAAGGTTCGGTGACGCTAGGGTTGTAGAGATACTAGTATGCGGTAACCCGAAAGTTGTTCGGAGTCCCGGATGAGATCCCGGACGTCACTAGGAGTTTTGGAATGGTCCGGAGGTGAAGAATTATATATAAGAAGTCCAGTTTCAGCCATCGGGAAAGTTTCGGGGGTCACCGGTATTGTACCGGGACCACCGGAAGGGTCCCGGGGGTCCACCGGGTGGGGCGACCTATCCCGAAGGGCCCCATGGGCTGAAGTGGGAGGGGAACCAGCCCCTGGTGGGCTGGTGCGCCCCCCCCCTTGGGCCCCCCTGTGCCTAGGGTTGGAAACCCTAGGGGTGGGGGCACCCCACTTGGCTTGGGGGCAAGCCACCCCCTTGGACGCCGCCCCCCGTTGAGATGGGATCTCCAAGGGGGCCGGCGCCCCCCTGGCCCCTATATAAAGAGGGGGAGGGAGGGCAGCCGCACCCAAGTCCTTGGCGCCTCCCTCTCCCTATGCAACACCTCTCCCTCTCGTAGAGCTTGGCGAAGCCCTGCCGTGATCGCCGCTGCTTCCACCACCACCCGTCGTGCTGCTGGATCTCCACCAACCTCTCCCTCCCCCTTACTGGATCAAGAAGGAGGAGACGTCTTCCCCAACCGTATGTGTGTTGAACGCGGAGGTGTCGTCCGTTCGGTACTAGGATCATCGGTGATTTGGATCACGACGAGTACGACTCCCTCAACCCCATTCTCTTGAACGCTTCCGCGCGATCTACAAGGGTATGCAGATGCACTTCTCTATCTCGTTGCTAGATGAGTCCATAGATTGATCTTGGTGAAGCATAGAAATTTTTTATTTTCTGCAACGTTCCCCAACACGAATACCATCATCCTATATATCAATCTTTACATCTCGACCATTTCGAGACTCCTCGTCATGTCAATGATCTCATCTGGGACTCTGAACAACATTTGGTCACCAAATCATATAAATCATATAACACTATGTCGTTAACAAACGTTAAGCGTGCGGACCCTATGGGTTTGAGAACTATGTAGACATGATCGAGACACCTTTCCAGTCAATAACTAATAGCGGAAACTAGATGCTCATATTGGCTCCTACATATTCTACGAAGATCTTTATCGGTCGAACTGTTATGACAAAATACGTAATTCCCTTTGTCCATCGGTATGTTACTTGCCCGAGATTCGATCATCGGTATCTTCATACCTAGTTCAATCTCGTTACCGGCAAGTCTCTTTACTCGTTTCGTAATACATCACCTCGTGACTAAACTCCTTAGTCATTTGCTTGCAAGCTTATGATGTGTATTACCGAGAGGGACCAGAGATACCTCTCCAATACTCGGAGTGGCAAATCCTAATCTCAATCTATGCCAACTCAACAAACACCTTCGGAGATACCTGTAGAGCATCTTTATGATCACCCAGTTATGTTGTGACATTTGATAGCACACAAGGTATTCCTCTGGTATCTGGGAGCTGCATAATATCATAGTCGAAGGAATATATATTTGACATGAAGAAAGAAATAGCAATAAACTGAGCGATCAATATGCTAAGCTAATGGATGGGTCTTTTCCATCACATCATTCTCCTAATGATGTGACCCCATTATCAAATGACAACACATGTCTATGGTTAGGAAACCTTAACCATCTTTGATCAACGAGCTAATCTAGTAGAGGCTTACTAGGGATACGGTATCTATTTGTGTATTCACACATGTATTTATGTTTCCAATCAATAAAATTCTAGCATGAATAATAAACCTTTATCATGATTTAGGAAATATAATAATAACCATTTTTATTATTCCCTCTAGGGCATATTTCCATCAGTCTCCCACTTGCACTAGAGTCAATAATCTAGTTCACATCACCATGTGATTTAACACCCATAGTTCACATCGCCATGTGACCAACACCCAAAGAATTTACTAGAGTCAATAATCTTGTTCACATCGCCATGTGATTAGCACCCAAAGAGTACTAAGGTGTGATCATGTTTTGCTTGTGAGAGAGGTTTAGTCAATGGGCCTGTCATATTTAGATCAGGGAGTATTTTGTAAATTTCTATGTCTACAATGCTCTACATGGAGCTACTCTAGCTAATTGCTCCCACTTTCAATATGTATCCAAATCGAGACTCAGAGTCATCCGGATCGGTGTCAAAGCTTGCATCGACGTAACTCTTTACAACGAACTCTTTATCACCTCCATAACCAAGAAACATTTCCTTATTCCTTTAAGGATAATTTTGACCGCTGTCTAGTGATCCACTCCTGGGTCACTCTTGTACTCCCTTGCCAGTCATGTAGCAAGGCACACAGTAGGTCTGGTACACAAGATGGCATGCTTTATAGAACCTATGGCTGAGGCATAGGGAATGACTTTCATTCTCTCTCTATTTTTCTGCGTGGTCGGGCTTTGAGTCTTACTCAACTTTATACCTTACAACTCAAGTAAGAACTCCTTCTTTGACTGATCCATTTTAAACTTCTTCAAACTTTATCAATGTATGTATTTTGTGAAATTCCTATTAAGCGTCTTGATCTATCTCTATAAATCTTTATGCCCAGTATGTAAGCACCTTCACCGAGGTCTTTCTTTGAAAATCTCCTTTCAAACAACCCTTTATGCTTTCCAGAAAATTCTACATCATTTCCGATCAACAATATGTCATCCACATATACTTATCAGAAATGTTGTAGTGCTCCCACTCACTTTCTCGTAAATACATGATTCACCATAAGTCTGTATAAAACCATATGCTTTGATCACCTTATCAAAGCATATATTCCTACTCCGAGATGCTTGCACCAAACCATAGATGGATCGTTGGAGTTTGCACACTTTGTTAGCACCTTTAGGATCGACAAAACCTTCTGGTTGCATAATATACAACTCTTCTTTTAGATATCCATTTAAGGAATGTAGTTTTGACATCCATTTGCCAGATTTCATAAAATGCGGCAATTGCTAACATGTTTGGACAGACTTCAGCATCACTACATGTCGGTGTTCTGGGAACGGGGGTCCCTAGACTTGCCTGCCTGCGGCCTGCGGCGTGGCTCCACCAGTGGCCCAATACGACCCGTCTTCACCAACCAACACTCAAGACCCTCGCGAGGGGCCAAGCCTCGCAGGGCGGACGACACAAGGCCTCCTCAGGAGCGGCCTCGCCAGGCAGGCTCGCAAGGAGGCGGAGAGATCAAGGCAAGGGGTACCTCACGAGGTTCCCGTGACGCAAGCCATGACGACCAAGGCCAGGCGGGCGCCAGCGCGCGCAGTGTCCTTGTTTCCCCTTTGGTGCTAAGGGGGCAAGCGCAGGCGCGGAGTACCGAGGCATCAGGCAAAGGTTTCCATATCGGTGCAATGAGACCAAGACCAGCAGGACGAAGGTCATCGTGGAGCCGAAGACAGCGTCATCACCAGTGCCTTTGACAGGCGAAAACCACTTTTAGTCAGGATAGCTTGTACTAGTTGTCCCCTTTCAAAATGGCCGTCGTTGGATCCCTTCATGCTCAATATTTGGGGAGAGGACTAGGGCCTCTATAAATAGGGCTAGGCACCACAGTAGGAAGCGGGACTCAGTTCATCTTCACACCACACCAGCTCAAGAACATCTCTCCTCACGAGGCTGTTCTTCCCTTGTACTGTTCATCATCAGCCCAAGAGGCAATCCACCACACCACACACAGGAGTAGGGTATTACACTACAATGGTGGCCCGAACCTGTATAAATCTTGTGTCTCTTGTGTTGTGAGTTCGTTGAGCTAGTTTAGGGATCGCGGCGAGGCTGAGAGCAAGATTCGGTAGGGGGAAATCTTCATGCGCACTCCAGTGTTCGAACCTCAAGGGTTTTGCTGGAACCCGATATCCAACATTTGGCACGCCAGGTAGGGGTGCGCCGGAGCTCTTCCTTCCATCTACCCGCACTCCGCCAACACCATGCTTCGCCCTCATGGCGGACATCGCGCTTCCGGCTCCAGCGACTGGCGCCAGCGCTGGGGCCAGGGGGCTACGAGCCTTGGCCCCCGCCTTGCAGCAGGTGCACTAGCCGCACAAGTTCAAGCTAGAGATGCCGCCATGCTATGACGGCGCGGCAGACCCGGCGGTTTTCCTGCTGGCATACGAGGAGGCCATCCTCAAGGCCGGAGGCGACGACGAGGTCATGGCCAACTGGCTTCCCATGGCCCTTACTGGCATCCCGCGCGCGTGGCTACTCAACCTGTCGGCTTCTTTCGTGGCCTCCTGGGAGGAGCTGCGCGACCTCTTCCTCGCCCGCTATGCGGCGCCGGCGCCCCCAGTCGTCGTAGCTCTCCTGGGCGGCTCGCAGGCGCCACCCTCAGGCCGCCACACCAAGTCGTTCTTTCACCAGATCAGTGCCGTCCTCGCGTGGCAAGGAGCTCCTGCTGGTTGGGTGGCGCCCAAGGCCGACCTGACCTTCAACTTGGAAGATCACCCCGTCAACACCGCCTGCTCCGGTGCGCTCTTGATGCTCTGCATGCCCACCATCTGCCAAGTGACTGTCACCAAAACCCTCATCGACGGTGGTGCCAGCCTCAATGTGCTCTCGGTGGAGGCCTTTAGCCTCCTCCATGTACCGCTGGAGCGGCTCCGACCCAGCAAGCCCTTCTCAGGCGTCGGAGGCGGTTCCTCCAGTTCCCTAGGGCAGATCCACCTTCCCGTGACCTTCGGCACCCACGATGACTACCACATGGAGCTGGTCGACTTCGACGTTGCTCACATCGGCCTCCCGTACAATGCCATCCTTGGATACCCTGCTCTGGCTCAGTTCATGGCAGCAACCCATCCGGCCTACAACCTCATGAAGATGCCCGGGAGCGATGGCGTCCTCACCATAGCTAGAGATACCAAGGAGGCTCTTATGGCGCTCAAGCTGGTCCTCAAGGCTGTCGCGGCGGCGCAGCCCGCCGACGCGGACGCCTCCGAGGCCAGGGAAGCTGCACCAACCAAAAAGAAGTAGTTGTTCACTCAGGATAAGGCGAAGACCAAGCAGGTGCCAGTTGAGGAAGACGGGTCCTTGGGAGCCACCTTCACCATAGGTGCCGACCTCGACCCCGACCAAGAGAAGGTGCTGGTGAAATTCTTGCGTGCGAATAAGGAGGTGTTCGCGTGTGAGCCAAAGCAGCTAGTGGGGGTCCCACGGGAGGTGATTGAGCATCACCTGAATGTGTGCCCCAATGTACGCCCTGTGAAGCAGAAGGCAAGGCAGCAGTCCACGGAGAAGCAGGCCTTCATCGTCCAAGAAACCCGCAAGCTAGAAGCAGTAGGTGTTATTCCCGAGGTTCGCTACCCCGAATGGCTGGCAAACCCCATTGTCGTGCCGAAAAAGGGGGGAAGGAGCGCATGTGCGTCGACTTCACCAACCTCAACAAGACCTGCCCCCAAGATCCTTTCCCGCTTCCCCGCATCGACCAGATTGTCGACTCCACCACTGAGTGCGACCTACTGTGGTTCCTGGATGCATTTTTAGGTTATCACCAGATCAAGATGTCTGTGGAAGACGTAGAGAAGACAACCTTCCTGACCCCATGTAGGGTATACTGCTACACTTGCATGTCATTCGGGTTGGGCAACGCGGGTGCGACCTTCCAGCGGCTGATGCACATTGCCTTGGGCCGGCAGCTCGGGAAGAACGCTGAGGCTTACGTCGACGACATTGTGGTGAAGTCTCGGGAGGCAAGGACTTGATCCAGGACTTGGAGGAGACCTCACGAGCCTTCGCCGGGTAGACCTGCGACTCAACCTGGAGAAGTGTGTGTTTGGCGTCCCTTCAGGCAAGCTGCTGGGCTTCCTCGTGTTCCACAGGGGGGTCGAGGCCAACTCGGAGAAGGTCAAGGCAATCGAAGACATGAGTCCGCCGCAAACCCTTAGAGAAATGCAGAAGCCCACCGGTCGCATGACCGCGTTAGGGCGCTTCATCTCCAAGCTGGGGGAGCGCACCCTACTGTTCTTCAAGCTGATGAAGAAGAAGGGTCTGTTTGAGTGGACATAGGAGGCCGACCAAGCGTTTCAAGACCTCAAGAAATATCTGACCAGCCCTCCCGTGATGGTGGCGCCGCGCCCCTCGAGCCCCTGGTTCTCTACCTTGCCGCCACTCCCTACTCCGCCAGCGCGGCCCTAGTGGCGGTTCGGGAGGAGCGCCAGGCTAAGGCTGCGCCCCACCCAGCCGCGGCCTTAGCCGAGGCGACACAAGACCAGGAAAGCCTCGCGAAGACCACGACAACGGCAGCAGGGGACCAAGCTCAACAGGAAGACGCCTCTAGGGCTGAAGAGGCCGCACCAAGCAACCAGGCGCTGGGGGCTCCATCGTCTCAGGAATCGACTCAACCTCCGGAAGATGCAGGCCTCGTCAGCACACCCACCCTCGTCGAGCAGCCGGTGTACTTAGTTAGCACGGTGTTGCGGGATGCAAGGTCACGATACCCCATGCCTCAGAAGCTCTTACTCGCGCTCTTGGTGGCCGCAAGCTGCGGCACTACTTTCAAGGTCACCCCATCAAGGTCGTCTTGGCCTACCCATTGGAAAGGGTACTCAGGAGCCCCAACTCCGCTGGGAGAGTTGCCAAATGGAACATCGAGCTGTAGGTGTTTCAGTTGGAGTTCAGCACAACAAGGGTCGTCAAGGGAGCCGCGCTTGCTGATTTCATGGCCGAGTGGACGGATGCACCGGAGCTCAAGATGGGCGAGGATCGGTCTCTATCCCTAGGAAGTGAGGCACCAGATGGCTGGGTCATGTATTTTGATGGTGCCTTCTGACGGCAGGGTGCAGGGGCTGGTGTAGTGCTTATATCCCCCACTCAGGACAAGCTCTACTACGCCGTACAACTCTGATTCCAGCAGGGCGAGAAGGTCTCCAACCACATAGCAGAATATGAGGGCCTCATAGCAGGCCTGAAAGCTGCAATAGCACTAGGAGTGAAGCGCCTCGTCATCAAGGGCGATTCACAACTCCTCGTCAACTTCTCCAGCAAGGTGTATGAGCCGAAGGACGAGCACATGGAAGCATATCTTGCGGAAGTACGCAAGATGGAGAAGCAGTCCTAGGGGCTGGAGTTACAGCATGTGCCCCGCGGCACCAACCAAGAGGGTGATGACATCGCCAAGAGGGCGTCCAACCGGCTGCCTCGGGAGTCTGGCATATTCAAGGAGCGACTCTTCAAGACATCGGCGGCACCATCACTTTCAAGAACAGCACAGCCTTAAGAAGAACTCCCTCAGCCACCTGCCACAGGTGCCCCGGCCTGTGGCCCGACCTCGGGAGCGCACCTACTCTTGGCGCTGGAGCCCCACGAGGGATGCTGGACCAAGGAATTCAAGGAATACCTGACGCAAGGGACGCTGCCAACAAAAGAGGAGGACACGGAACGCAGGGTGGCCCGTGCCACGACCGACCTCGTGCATCCAAGGCGGTGAGTTATCGAGGCGGCGAATAGCGTTTCCTGCGTTGCATCTCCAGGGAACTGCGGAAGGAGCTGCTGGCCGAAATACACGGTGGAGATTGCGGACACCACTCGTCATCACGGACCCTCGTCGGGAAGGCGTTTCGCAGTGGGTTCTACTGGCCTACGGCACTCAACGACGTGACCGAGCTGGTGAAGTCCTGCGAAGCCTGCCAATTCCACACCAAGCAGATCCATGAGCCAGCATAGGTGAAAGCACAAGTGCTCCCTAGGTGGTTTTGGTAATTAATGTCAACATATCTCTTGTTGGACTAACACTTTTATCTAGTATGTTTCAGATAACTTCAACAATGGAGTGGCATGGACAAAAGGATGTGGGAACTCCTTCAAGATGCTAAGGACAAAGGATTGGCTCAAGCTTCAAGCTCAAGACTCTTCATTTCACATTTTAGTGATCCAAGATCACATTGAGTCTATAGGAAAAGCCAATACTATCAAGGAGGGATGAGGTGTTGCTTAATGAGCCTCTTGCTTCATGTGCTTAGTGATATGCTCCAAAACCCTCAGCTACTTTCCCACTTCCACACATATGACCTAAAACCCAAAGTCAAAATTGGCCTCACCGATTCTTTCTATCCGGCGCCACCGAGTTCAGATGTCATAGCCACTGCCGCAAACCCTAGGCAAATCGGTCTCACCGATAGGGATCTCGGTCTCACTGAGATGGGATTGTAATCTCTCTGTGTATGTCCATTACCAAAATCGGTCTCACCGAGTTTGAGCAATCGGTACTACCGACATTACAATGCAAACTTCCTAGTTGACTCATTACCAAAATCGATCCAGCCGAGTTTGTGTAATCGGTCCAACCGAGTTTGCCAGACCAACTCTCTGGAAAGCTTATTACCAAAATCGGTCTCACCGAGTTTGAGTGGTCGGTCTTACCGAGATTACGTTATGCCCTAACCCTAACCAAATCGGTCTTACCGAGTTCCATTTCGGTCCCACCGAAAATCCTAACGGTCACTAGGTTTACTAAATCGGTCCGACCGAGTTTGTTGATTTGGTCCCACCGAGTTTGGTCAATTGTGTGTAACGGTTAGATTTTGTGTGGAGGCTATATATACCCCTCCACCTCCTCTTCATTCGTGGAGAGAGCCATCAGACTGAACCTACACTTCCAGCATACACTTTCTGAGAGAGAACTACCTACTCATGTGTTGAGGCCAAGATATTTCATTCCTACCATATGAATCTTTATCTCTAGCCTTCCCCAAGTTGCTTTCCACTCAAATCTTATTTCCACCAGATCCATAACCTATGAGAGAGAGTTGAGTGTTGGGGAGACTAGCATTTGAAGCACAAGAGCAAGGAGTTCATCATCAACGCACCATTTGTTACTTCTTGGACAGTGGTGTCTCCTAGATTGGCTAGGTGTCACTTGGGAGCCTCCAACAAGATTGTGGAGTTGAACCATGGAGTTTGTAAGGGCAAGGAGATCGCCTACTTCGTGATGATCTAACGCTAGTGAGGCAAGTCCTTCGTGGGCGACGGCCGTGGTGGGATAGACAAGGTTGCTTCTTCGTGGACCCTTCGTGGGTGGAGCCCTCCGTGGACTCGCGCAACCGTTACCCTTTGTGGGTTGAAGTCCCCATCAACGTGGATGTACGATAGCACCACCTATCGAAACCATGCCAAAAACGTCTGTGTCTCCAATTGCGTTTGAATCCTCCAAAACCCTTCCCTTTACATTATTGCAAGTTGCATGCTTTACTTTCCACTGCCCATATACTCTTTGCATGCTCGCTTGATATGTATTGTGAATGTTAAACTTGTGCCTAAACTCCACTTAAACTTAAAGAAACTTAAAAACTGCAACTTTGGTACTTAGTGTCTAATCACCCCTCCCCCTCTAGACAACTCTTCTCAAGGTCCTACAAGTGGTATAAGAGCTTTGGTCTCCATTGCCTTGTTTTAATCACCATTGGAGGAAGATGGATGAGTCTACTTTGGGGAGTCTTAGACATAGAGTGCCTATTCTTGATGGAGAGTACTTCCATGAGTGGAAAAATGAGATGCTTGTAATTTTCAATCAATATCATTTGAACAAGTACATTGCTAGCCCTTATGCACCTCATGTTGACCCTATGCATCCTACCCATGATGAGTCAATTGACATGATTAGGAATCTTAGAACTGCCAAACTTATCATTAGAGGATTGCCTAGAAACTTGATTGGATGCTTGCCTACTCTTAAGTGTGCCTACACTATATGGAAATTTCTTGAGGAACGCTTTCCAAATTATTCCTTGAAAAATCTTGATGAAATTCTCCATAAGTCTATTGCTTTGAGTAGGATGAATACTAGTGATCCTATGTTTGGTGATTGTTTATTTGAGCTTACAAACCTTATGCGTGCCAAAGGAGATGTTGGAATTATTAGTGATATTATTTTCGAAGCTATAAAAATTCATAAGCAAGATCATTGTCAAACTCACTCTAACAAATCACCCTCTCTAGGATTTGATCCACCACATGACTATGTTGAACATGGATACTATGATGAGGATGATGATAGTGACTTTGATCTTGATGATGCAATGAGACACTTTGGTCTTATGGCAAATCTTTGGGGGTATATGTCAGGAGGAAAGGAATGGGTTGTTGATAGTGGATGTACCGATCACATGACCGGAGATAAAGACATGTTTTGTGAGCTTGCTGAAAATGATAGTCCTCGAAAGTATGTCACTTTCGGTGACAACTCAAAGGGTAAGGTGGTTGGCCTCGGTAAGGTGGCCATATCACATGATAGCTCCATACAAAATGTCATGCTCGTTGAATCTCTTGGATACAACTTACTTTCAGTATCTAGACTTGTTGATTTCGGTTTCAATGTTCTATTACTGAAGTAGATTGCCAAGTGTTTCATCGAGACAATCATAAAATGGTCTTTACCGGTGTGCGTAGAGGTGATCTATACATTGTTGATTTCACTAAAAAGGCCCAACCTAAAACTTGCTTCATTGCTAAATCCTCAAAAGGTTGGTTATGGCATAGACGACTAGGTCATGTTGGTATGCGAAACCTTGACAATCTTATTAAAGGAAATCATATCCTTGGTGTTAACGATGTCATATTTGATAAGGATAGACTTTGCAGCGCTTGTCAGGCAGGTAAACAGGTTGGAGGAAGGCATCCCGTGAAGAACATCATGACCACAAGGAGGCCACTCGAGCTACTTCACATGGATCTCTTTGGTCCCAACTCTTACAACAGTCTCGGTGGAAATTCTTTTGGTCTAGTTATAGTTGATGATTTTTCAAGATTTACGTGGGTGTTATTTCTCGATGATAAATCACAGGTCCAAAAGATCTTCAAAAACTTCGCTAGGAAGGCCCAAAATCAATTTGAAGTGAAGATCAAGAAGGCTCGCAGTGACAATGGAACGGAGTTCAAGAACGCGAATGTGGACACCTTTCTTGACGAAGAAGGGATTTCACACGAATTCTCGACTACGTACACACCTCAACAAAATGGAGTTATTGAGAGGAAGAACTGGACGCTCATCGAAATGGCGAGAACGATGCTTGATGAGTACAAGACACCGAAGCATTTTTGGGCAGAAGCGGTTGAGATAGCTTGTCATGCAACAAATCGCTTGTATCTTCACAAGCTACTTGGCAAGACGGCATACGAGCTCCTCACCGGTAACAAACCCCAAGTTGGATACTTTCGAGTATTCGGCTCAAAGTGCTACATTCTTGATAAGCATCGTCGTTCTAAATTTGCTCCTAAGTCTCATGAAGGTTTCCTACTAGGTTATGGCTCAAACTCTCACACTTACCGTATCTACAACAATTTCACCCGAAAGGTTGAAGAGACGGTAGATGTGAAGTTTGATGAATCTAACGGCTCGCAAGTAGAGCAATTGCCAATTGATGTAGGAGACAAAGATCCTTCGGAAGCAATCCAAGACTTGTCTATTGGCAAGATCCATCCAACGGAGGTGAAGGAGAGTACCTCGTCCGTCCAAGTGGAAGCTTCTACTTCACGACAAGGTGAACCAAGAGTTTATACGGAAGCATCCACAAGTGGGACACACCAAGATGAAGAAAATGAGGAAGTACATCAAGATGAACGTCAACAACCTCCTTCTCCACCACGACAAGAGAACGACAACGCCAACAATGAAGAAGGCCAAGACGAAGAACAAGATGAAGAAGATGTTCAACGAAGACCCAAGCAAAAGCTTTCACGAGTTCGAGCAAGAATTGCTAAAGATCATCCCGTCGAGCAAATCTACAATGATATTCAAACCGGGAGAATCACTCGCTCTAAAACTCGTTTAGCTAACTTTTGTGAAAACTATTGTTTCATCTCTAGCATTGAACCTATGAAGGTTGAAGAAGCATTGGAAGATCCGGATTGGATAAATGCTATGCATGAAGAGCTACATAACTTTGAGAGGAACCAAGTTTGGACATTGGTTGAGAAGCCCGACAACAACCACAACGTCATCGGTACCAAGTGGGTGTTTCGCAACAAGCAAGATGAAGATGGACAAGTAGTTTGCAACAAAGCATGTCTCGTCGCCCAAGGCTACACACAAGTCGAAGGTATGGACTATGGTGAGACTTATGCTCCCGTTGCTAGACTTGAGTCCATTTGCATCTTACTTGCCTATGCTAATCATCATGATATCACCTTGTACCAAATGGACATTAAAAGTGCTTTTCTAAATGGTGAAATAGAGGAGGAAGTTTATGTTAAGCAACCTCCCGGCTTTGTTAATCCTAAGAAACCCAATCATGTTTACAAACTTCACAAAGCTCTTTATGGTCTTAAACAAGCTCTTAGAGCATGGTATAAATGCTTGACCAAGTTTCTTATTGAAAAAGGCTTTGAAATTGGAAAAATTGATTCTACTCTTTTTACTAAAAGGGTTAATGGAGAACTATTTGTGTGCCAAATCTATGTTGATGATATTATATTTGGTTCAACTAACCCTCATTTTAGTGAAAAGTTTGGGAAGCTAATGTCGGAGAAGTTTGAGATGTCTATGATGAGTGAACTCAAATTCTTCTTTGGGTTGCAAATCAAGCAAACTAAGGAAGGTACCTTTGTTTCTCAAACAAAGTACACCAAGGACTTATTCAAGAAGTTCAATATGCAAGAATGCAAAGGTATGTTGAAAGCACATTTGCTCCCTGGGTGGTTTTGGTAATTAATGACAACATACTTTGTGGTTGGACTAATACTTTTATCAAGTATCTTTCAGGAAGGTCAATCACATTGGCATGGCAATAACTGGAGAGGTGGACCCCTCAAGATGCTAAGGCAAGCATTAGCAAAAGCTCAAGACTCCATTTTTGGTTTAGTGATCCAAGATCACATTGAGTCTATAGGAAAGCCAATACTATTAAAAGGGGATGAGGTTATGTTAATGATCTGGTTGCTCAAGTGCTTAGTGATACATCTCCTAAACTATCAGCAACTCTCACTTCAAATATACACTCATAAGTAATCTTGGTCCCACCGATTTCCTAAACTCACCACACCGAGATGAACCACCTCACCACAAAGCCAAACCCTAGAAATTTCGGATTTTCCGATTCGAACTCGGTCTCACGAAACTAGTGTTGCCAAGCTTCAGAACCTTCGTCATCAAATCGGTGTCACCGAGATGATGAAGTCGGTCCCACCGAGATTGGCAAACCCTAGTCTTTGGAAGAATCGGACTCACCGAGATTGTATTTTCGGTCCCACCGAAAATCCCAACGTTCACAAGATTTGAACTTTCGGTCTCACCGAGTTGTCAACTTCGGTCTGACCGAGATTGGTCAAATGTGTGTAACGGTTGGATTTTGTGTGGAGGCTATAAATACCCCTCCACCCCCTCTTCATTCATGGAGAGAGCCATCAGAAAGAACTACCACTCCTACCTTACATTTCTGAGAAGAAAACTACCTACCCTTGTGTTGAGATCAAGTTGCTCCACTCCCACCATATGAAGCTTGATCTCTAGCCTTCCCAAGTTGCTTTCCACTCAATCCTTTCTTCCACCACAGCCAAATCAGTGAGGAGAGTTGAGTGTTGGGGAGATTATCATTTGAAGCACAAGAGCAAGGAGTTCATCATCATCAACACCATCTATTACCTTTTGGAGGGTGGTGCCTCCTAGATTGGTTAGGTGTCGCTTGGGAGCCTCCGTCGAGATGTGGAGTTGAACCAAGAAGTTTGTAAGGGCAAGGAGATCGCCTACTTCGTGAAGATCTACCCGAGTAAGGCTAGTCCTC
Organism: Aegilops speltoides; assembly: GCA_021437245.1. Lineage (NCBI taxonomy): Eukaryota > Viridiplantae > Streptophyta > Magnoliopsida > Poales > Poaceae > Aegilops > Aegilops speltoides. The sequence goes on along the minus strand of CM038147.1, from coordinate 360,486,129 downwards.
CGTGGGCGTTTGCCATGATGGCATAGACAAGGTTGCTTCTTCGTGGACCCTTCGTGGGTGGAGCCCTCCGTGGACTCTCATGGCCGTTACCCTCCGTGGGTTGAAGTCTCCATCAACGTGGATTGACGATAGCACCACCTATCGGAACCACGAGAAAAATCTCCGTGTCTCCAGTTGCGTTTGATCTTCTCCACTTCTCTTTACTACTTGTGCAATTTACTTTCCGCTGCCCATACTCTAGAATTGCATGTGTAGTATGCTACTTGACTTGTGTGTGATGCAAAATCTGCCAAGAACTTGTCTTTGTCAAAAGGCATAATTTTTATCTTGTCGAGTAGTCTAATCACCCCCCTCTAGACACTCTCACCTTCTTCGATCCTACATATGTCTACACCCGTGCCTACTAGTGGACATATTGATTTGAAGTGCGCCTATGCTATATGGAAGTTCTTGGAAGAACTTTATCCGGACTACTCTTTGAGAGGTCTTGATGAAATTCTATTCAAGACTATTGAATTTGATATGATGCGCCCCAATGATCCCAACTTTGATAAATTCTTCTTTGAGCTTCGTGATCTTATGAAAAAGAAGGGTGATCCTTGTCTTATCAATGATCTAATTAGAAATGCTCTTGTATTGCATTCCGATGATTATTGTCACATTGACAAAACTAATGCAAGTTGTTGTCAAATTGACCTAGGAGTTGATGATGAACAATCTATGGGTCAATATGATGATGAGCATGAGCACGATGATGATTACTCGATTAGGACATCGAGCTAGACAAGATCATGAAGAGTCTCAATCTTATGGCAAATCTGAGAGACTACATATCCGGTGGAAAAGAGTGGATTCTTGATAGTGGATGCACCGATCACATGACCGGAGATGAAGACATGTTTCGAGAGCTTGCAAAGAACGATGGTCCACGCAAGTATGTGACTTTTGGAGACAACTCCAAGGGTAAGGTACTTGGCCTTGGTAAGGTGGCCATATCTCATGATAGCTCTATTCAAAATGTCATGCTTGTTGAATCACTTGGATACAATTTACTTTCCGTGTCTAGATTAGCTGACTTTGGATTCAATGTGCTATTCACCAAAGTAGATTGCCAAGTCTTTCGTCGTGACAATCATAACATGGTATTTACCGGTATCCGTAGAGGTGATCTATATATTGTTGATTTCACTAAGAAAGCTCAACCTAGAACTTGCTTCATTGCTAAATCTGCTAAAGGTTGGCTATGGCATAGAAGGCTTGGACATGTTGGTATGCGTAATCTAGACAAGCTAATCAAAGGTGATCATATTCTTGGTGTTAAAGATGTTCTCTTTGACAAAGATCGACTTTGTAGTGCTTGTCAGGCAGGAAAACAAGTAGGTGGAAGTCATCCCGTGAAGAACATCATGACCACGAGGAGACCACTTGAGCTTCTTCATATGGATCTCTTCGGTCCCAATGCTTACAAAAGCCTTGGTGGTAACTCCTTTGGTCTAGTTATAGTTGATGATTATTCCAGATTTACGTGGGTATTTTTCCTTGATGACAAATCGCAGGTTCAGAGAATCTTCAAAACCTTTGCCAGAAAGGCCCAAAATCAATTTGAGGTGAAGATCAAGAAAGTTCGGAGTGACAATGGAACGGAGTTCAAGAATGCCCATGTGGACTCTTTTCTCGATGAGGAAGGGATTCTACATGAGTTCTCGGCTACGTACACACCTCAACAAAATGGAGTTGTTGAGAGGAAGAACCGAACGCTCATAGAGATGGCGAGAACGATGCTTGACGAATACAAGGCAATCAAGCACTTTTGGGGAGAAGCCGTCGAGACAGCTTGTCATGCTATCAACAGGCTTTATCTTCATAAGCTTCTCGGCAAGACTTCATCTGAGCTCCTCACGGTAACAAACCCCAAGTGGGATACTTTCGTGTCTTTGGTTGAAATGTTATATCCTTGATAAGCATCGTCGGTCTAAATTTGCTCCTAAAACTCATGAAGGCTTTTTACTTGGTTATGGATCAAACTCCCACACCTACCGTGTCTACAATAATTTCACCCGAAAGGTTGAAGAGACGGTAGATGTGAAGTTTGATGAATCTAATGGCTCGCAAGTAGAGCAAATGCCTATTGATGTAGGAGACAAGGACCCATCGGAAGCCATTCAAGATTTATCTATTGGAAAGATCCGTCCCATGGAAGTGAAGGAGAGTACCTCATCTACATATGTGGAGCCCCCTACCTCACGACAAGATGAACCTCAAGGCAACATGGAGGCTTCCACAAGTGGAACTCACCAAGATGAGGAAGTGCAACAAGAATATCCACCACAACCTCCTTCTCCACCACCTCAAGACAACACCAACAACAATGAAGAAGAAGAGGAAGATGAGGATGATGAGGAAGCTCAGCCACAACCACAACAAAAGCTATCCCGAGTCCGAGCAAGAGTCAAGAAGAATCATCCCGTGGAACAAATGATGAACGACATCGATTCCGGGAGAATTACTCGCTCTAAAACTCGCTTAGCTAACTTTTGTGAGCATTACTCATTTATCTCTAGTCTTGAACCTATGAAGGTAGAAGAAGCACTTGAAGACCCGGATTGGGTGAACGCTATGCACGAAGAGCTACACAATTTCGAGAGGAACAATGTATGGACTTTGGTAGAGAAGCCCAATGATGATCAAAACGTCATTGGAACCAAATGGGTGTTTCGGAACAAGCAAGATGAAGATGGACAAGTCATCCGCAACAAGGCTCGTCTCGTAGCTCAAGGTTACACACAAGTCGAAGGTATGGACTATGGTGAGACCTATGCCCCCGTTGCTAGACTTGAGTCCATTCGCATTCTTCTTGCTTATGCCAACCACCATGATATTACTCTCTATCAAATGGACATTAAAAGTGCTTTCCTAAATGGTGAAATTGAGGAGGAAGTATTTGTGAAACAACCTCCGGATTTGTGAATCCTAAAAGCCTAATCATGTTTACAAGTTGCACAAAGCTCTTTATGGTCTTAAACAAGCTCCTAGAGCTTGGTACAAATCTTGACTAGCTTTCTTCTTGAAAAAGGATTTGAGATTGGAAAAATAGACTCAACGCTATTCACTTAAAAGGGTTGATGGTGAACTATTTGTGTGCCAAATATATGTTGATGATATTATCTTTGGTTCAACTAACCCTCATTTTAGCGAGAAGTTTGGAAAGCTCATGTCGGAGAAGTATGAGATGTCCATGATGAGTGAACTCAAATTCTTCCTTGGGTTGCAAATCAAGCAATCTAAGGAGGGTACCTTTGTCTCACAAACAAAGTACACCAAGGATCTCTTCAAGAAGTTCAACATGCAAGAAAGCAAAGGTATGAGAACCCCATGCCTACTAGTGGACATAATGACTTGACAAAAGATGGAGAACCTGTTGATCAAAAGGTTTACCGATCCATGATTGGTTCTCTACTATATCTCCGTGCTTCTCGTCCCGACATAATGTTGAGTGTATGCATGTGTGCTCGATATCAAGCAGCCCCTAAAGAATGTCATCTTAAAGCTGTTAAAAGAATTGTGAGATATTTGATACACACACCTAACTTTGGCATTTGGTATCCTAAGAGGGCCTCTTTCGATCTTGTTGGCTATTCCGACTCGGACTATGCGGAGAGACAGGTTGATAGAAAGTCAACTTTGGAGTGCGTGTCAATTCCTTGGTCGATCCCTTGTATCTTGGTCCTCCAAGAAACAAAATTGTATCTTTATCCTTTGCGAAGCAGAATATATTGCTGCTGGTTCATGTTGTGCTCAGTTGCTATGGATGACACAAACACTTAAGGATTATGGGATACATGCGAGACATGTTCCCTTGCTTTGTGACAATGAGAGTGCGATTAAGATTGGACACAATCCCGTGCAACACTCTCGCATTTAAACATATTGAAGTTCGTCACCATTTTATTCGTGATCACATTGCCAAGGGAGACATCAATCTTAAGCATGTTCGATCTTGACAAACAACTTGTCGATATCTTTACAAAACCCTTGATGAGAAAGTGTTTTGTCGCTAAGGAGTGAGTTGAACATCATTGATGCTTCAAACTTGGAGTGAAAACTCCATTGATGCATGCAAGGCATGAGCCTACTTGACTAATCCTTGATATTTCTCTTATGATGATGATCATATGTCTTGGACACATTTGCCTCCTTGTATTGCATCTAACTCCTTGCAGGTACTTGGATGATCTACATTCCACAAGATTATCACACACTCAAATCTTGAGTAATCTTGTCATTGACCAAGTATCTAGCTCTTTGGGATGTTGAGTTCAAGGAACAAAATTCCACATATCCTTTTTGACACCTTATACATCTAGTATTTCACTCTTGTCATCTTGGATATTCTTGAGTATTTCCTTGCTTGCCTAACCCATGTAGGAAGATGAACTACACAATTGGAAATGGTGCTCCAGCCTCACATTCAATGAGCACCTACATCAAGTTCACCTACATGAGCAAAGAAACAACAAGCCCAAGGTATGTTCTTCACATCTTCAAGAAGCTTTGCTCAAAGTCATGAGTACAAGCAGCTTCATAAGATGTGATCACATCAAATGCTTAATCGAAAAATGGCAACCCCATTTTGAGCTTAAACGATGAGTATGACGTATGATCAAATGTTCTCATTTGACTCCTAAGTCAAAATACTCAAACATAGGTGACCTAGTCGCCGACCCCTATCTAGATGAAGTACATATGTTATTGCAGTCCTTCTAGTTGCTCTTATGTTTTCTCATTATGTTTTCATTTAAAAAAAACCCTTTATCTAGCGATCTTTTTCATTTCTATTCTTCTGTCTTTGTGAATATCATTTTGGCTCTGATCAATTCCTTGAAAATCATTTACAAATTCATTGCAAATCTTTTGAAACATTCCTTGCAAAGTGAGCTGAATTATTTCGTATTTCCTTGAATTAAACTCGGCCACCGACTTAACAATTTGGTCCGACGAAAAGGATCTGCCCTAAGTCCCAGACTTTCAGACCCACCGATCCATCCAATTCGGTGTCACCGATTTTCTTTCAGGATATCATCTTCTGCAGCTCCACTCAATGATTCTCTATGTATATTTCTTTTTGCCCTGTTGTGATTCTTAAGGATCCCACTTCTTTCCTTCCATCTTTCCTGACCTTCCTAGTTTGCTGTCCTTTTCGGCACTTGATGTCAAAGGGGGAGAAGATTTAGGGGGAAGGGGAGATAAGGGGAGAAGAGAAGATTTAAGGGGAGAAGAAGAGTAATCTTATCTTAAGGGGGGGAGAATCACATCAAAGCTTTGCCGTGTTCCACATTGGATATTACATTTGGCATCATTCCTTTGATTTTGCTTTCATTGCTTTCACAATTGATATCTTATGGAAAGCAAAATCTCTCAGAGTTCATTGAAAATCTTTTTAGTTTTGGGAGACATGTTTGCTGATTCAAGCTTGTGCTCAATATGAGACACTCTTTATACATGTCATCCCTGGCTTGGTACTCTTGATGTTCTTGCAGTTGGTTGAAGAAATACTCTTGTGTTATCTAACCTTGTTTTCCAAGTTTTATTTCTTCAGGTACAATGCCAAGGAACCTCAAGGTAAGTATATGCATCTTACAGAATGTGCATGATGGTGACTTGCTTGTGAATACTTGTTTGCAAGAAATCACCATGCACATATGCATTATCACTCACCTATTTTTCATCTGCTCTGATGCATATAGCCAAGCTGCATGTAGCACATCTTGTTTTTCTCTCTTGTGTGCTTGTGGTAGTCCAAAACCATAATCTATGAAAATCTTGCACACTTGTAGGGGGAGCCTGTGTACTACATGTTTGTCAAAGCTTTAGTGATAATTCTGTCCTTCTTTCAGTAAGCTTTGATGTCTTGTTTTGTGTGTTGCCATCAATTACCAAAAAGGGGGAGATTGAAAGCACATTTGCTCCCTGGGTGGTTTTGGTAATTAATGACAACATACTTTGTGGTTGGACTAATACTTTTATCAAGTATCTTTCAGGAAGGTCAATCACATTGGCATGGCAATAACTGGAGAGGTGGACCCCTCAAGATGCTAAGGCAAGCATTGGCAAAAGCTCAAGACTCCATTTTTGGTTTAGTGATCCAAGATCACATTGAGTCTATAGGAAAGCCAATACTATTAAAAGGGGATGAGGTTATGTTAATGATCTGGTTGCTCAAGTGCTTAGTGATACATCTCCTAAACTATCAGCAACTCTCACTTCAAATATACACTCATAAGTAATCTCGGTCCCACCGATTTCCTAAACTCACCACACCGAGATGAACCACCTCACCACAAAGCCAAACCCTAGAAATTTCGGATTTTCCGATTCGAACTCGGTCTCACCGAAACTAGTGTTGCCAAGCTTCAGAACCTTCGTCATCAAATCGGTGTCACCGAGATGATGAAGTCGGTCCCACCGAGATTGGCAAACCCTAGTCTTTGGAAGAATCGGACTCACCGAGATTGTATTTTCGGTCCCACTGAAAATCCCAACGCTCACAAGATTTGAACTTTCGGTCTCACCGAGTTGTCAACTTCGGTCCGACCGAGATTGGTCAAATGTGTGTAACGGTTGGATTTTGTGTGGAGGCTATAAATACCCTCCACCCCCTCTTCATTCGTGGAGAGAGCCATCGAAAGAACTACCACTCCTACCTTACATTTCGAGAAGAAAACTACCTACCCTTGTGTTGAGATCAAGTTGCTCCACTCCCACCATATGAAGCTTGATCTCTAGCCTTCCCAAGTTGCTTTCCACTCAATCCTTTCTTCCACCACAGCCAAATCGGTGAGGAGAGTTGAGTGTTGGGGAGATTATCATTTGAAGCACAAGAGCAAGGAGTTCATCATCATCAACACCATCTATTACCTTTTGGAGGGTGGTGCCTCCTAGATTGGTTAGGTGTCGCTTGGGAGCCTCCGTCGAGATGTGGAGTTGAACCAAGAAGTTTGTAAGGGCAAGGAGATCGCCTACTTCGTGAAGATCTACCCCGAGTAAGGCTAGTCCTCCGTGGGCGTATGCCATGATGGCATAGACAAGGTTGCTTCTTCGTGGACCCTTCGTGGGTGGAGCCCTCCGTGGACTCTCGCAGCCGTTACCCTCCGTGGGTTGAAGTCTCCATCAACGTGGATTGACGATAGCACCACCTATCGGAACCACGAGAAAAATCTCCGTGTCTCCAGATTGCGTTTGATCTTCTCCACTTCTCTTTACTACTTGTGCAATTTACTTTCCGCTGCCCATACTCTAGAATTGCATGTGTAGTATGCTACTTGACTTGTGTGTGATGCAAAATCTGCCAAGAACTTGTCTTTGTCAAAAGGCATAATTTTTATCTTGTCGAGTAGTCTAATCACCCCCCCTCTAGACACTCTCACCTTCTTCGATCCTACATATGTCTACACCCGTGCCTACTAGTGGACATATTGATTTGACCAAAGATAGTGAACCGGTTGATCAAAAGGTTTATGGCTCTATGATTGGTTCATTGTTATATCTATGTGCTTCACGTCCCGATATCATGCTAAGTGCGTGCATGTGTGCACGATATCAAGCTGCTCCTAAGGAATGTCATCTTAAGGCCGTGAAAAGGATAGTGAGATACTTAATCCATACACCAAACTTTGGCATTTGGTATCCTAAGAGGGCCTCTTTCGATCTTGTTGGCTATTTCGACTCGAACTATGCCGGAGACAAGGTTGATAGAAAGTCCACTTCGGGCACTTGTCAATTTCTTGGTAGATCTCTTGTGTCTTGGTCCTCCAAGAAACAAAACTCGGTATCCTTGTCCACCGCCGAAGGTGAATATATTGCCGCTGGTTCATGTTGTGCTCAATTACTTTGGATGACCCAAACTCTTAAAGATTATGGGATATATGTGAGACATGTTCCATTGCTTTCTGACAATGAAAGTGCTATCAAAATTGGTCATAATCCTGTGCAACATTCTTGAACTAAGCATATTGAAGTTCGTCATCATTTCATTCGAGATCATGTTGCTAAGATTGACATTGATCTTAAGCATGTTCGCACCGAAAAGCAATTAGCGGATATATTCACTAAACCTCTTGATGAGAAAGTGTTTTGCAGGTTAAGAGGAGAATTGAACATCATTTATGCTTCAAACTTGGAGTAGAAACTCCATTGGATACATGCAAGACATGAGCTTATGACTAATCCTTGATATTTCTCTTATGATGAAAATCTTATGTCTTGGATATATTTGTATCTTGCATGTTATCTAACCCATGTAGGTACTTGGTGGAATCAAACTCCATGAGATTGTAATCTACTCACATCTTAAGCAATCTGTACATCACCAAGTCTCTACACTATGGTGGTTGAAGACAAGGAAGCACAGAACCATTTAAACATATCCTTTGAAAAATTCTATGTTGAACTTCTTGATCGTCATTTTTGGATACACAAGTGCTCTTCCTTGCAAGAACTAACCCATGTAGGTAGATGGACTAACATTCCAAGTGGTGCTCCAAATTCTTGATGAGTTACATCAACCTTGAGCAACCCACACAAGTTCAACTACATGGACTACACCACCAACCAAGGTATGCCATTCCATCTTAGAGAAGCTTTACTCCAAGTCATGAGCTAAAGCGACTCGACAAGAAGTGAATACATCAAGATGCTTAAATGAAAAATGGCAACCCCATTTTGAGCTTAAACGATGAGTATGACCTATGATCAAGTGATCTCACTTGACTCCTAAGTCAATATACTCTAACATAGGTGACTTTGTCGCCGACCATCTCTAGATGAAGTTCTCTTATGTTCTTATTTGTGTTTTTGCATTTGCCTCATGCATATTTGTTTCCCCTTTCAAACAAAAAAACTTCATCTAGATTTCCTTCTGTTTGCTATGCATTTTTCTGCATCAAATTCATTGCACATCTTTCAGTAAATTCCTTGCAAATCTTTGTGAGATCTTACTAGTCTAGTGAGCTGAGGTGACAAGTGTTTTTCCTGAGATGAACTCAGTTTCACTGATTTGTTATCTTCGGTCCAACCGAATCTGTACAACCGAAGCATACCACTCGGTGCCACCGATTTCACAACAAAAAAACAGTTTGCCACATATTCTATGTTTCTTCTGATCCAGCTCCACTCAATGAATCTTGTCCTCTACAAGAATCAAATTTTTATCATTGCTTTGTGCTGTGTCTCAAGGACCAAACCCATTCGACGGATTCCAGAAAACCCTTCTTGGAAATTGATGTCAAAGGGGGAGAGAGAGAACATCAAAGCTTATCATTTAGAGAGAGATCACATCATAGAAAGAGTTTATCATCTCCTAAAGGGGGAGAGAGACCCTCAAGGGGAGAGAGAGATCTCCAGGGGGAGAGGATACTTAAGTAGAAAGTATTTCTCAAGGATCCCAGATGCTTGGTATTCAAGAGGAGAGATGCCCACATGTCTTCTTGAGGGGAGAGACATGTTCATATGATCTTTTGTGCTTATTTGCATTAGCATACATTAGCTCTGATCATCATTTATATCTTCCAGCTCTGATTTTTTCAGCTCTGATTTTCTGTTCCCTATCTTCTCCAAGTATCCCATGCTAGATTCAGGGGGAGCAAGACATTTAAGGGAAAGAAATCATTTAAATTCATTGCATATCTTTACTCTTGGGGACATGTCTAAACCAATGTGGTACTTAGTACTCACTCTCTACATGTCATCCCAGTCTTGGTATTCTTGTGGTTTCTTCTGTTTGCTCGCTAGTAGATGTACTGTGTTGTCTAACCTTGTTTTGCAGGTTCATTCCATCCTAAGCCAACTCAAGACTACAAGGTAAGTATATGCATCACAATCATGTGTATGAGGAATTCTTGCTGATGTACACACTGTTTGCAAGAAGGACTCATGAACATGAAGGTATTGTCTTTAATATTCTTTGCTCTGATGCATATGACCAAGATACATGTAACACATTGCCTGCTCTATCATGTTTATGCTCTCACATGCTTCTATATTCCATATTCACATGATTGCATACATGTAGGGGGAGCCTATGTTTGTTACATGTCTTTCCAAAGCTTTACTTACTACTCTTTATATCTTTATCTAAAGCTTTTATGCATGTTGCCATCAATTACAAAAAAGGGGGAGATTGAAAGCACAAGTTCTCCCTAGGTGGTTTTGGTAATTAATGTCAACATATCTCTTGTTGGACTAACACTTTTATCTAGTATGTTTCAGATAAGTTCAACAATGGAGTGTCATGGACTAAAGGTCGTGGGAACTCCTTCAAGATGCTAAGGACAAAGGATTGGCTCAAGCTTCAAGCTCAAGACTCTTCATTTCACATTTTAGTGATCCAAGATCACATTGAGTCTATAGGAAAAGCCAATACTATCAAGGAGGGATGAGGTGTTGCTTAATGAGCCTCTTGCTTCAAGTACTTAGTGATATGCTCCAAAACCCTCAACTACTTTCCCACTTCCACACATATGACTTAAAACCCAAAGTCAAACTCGGCCCCACCGATTCTTTCTATCCGGCGCCACCGAGTTCAGATGTCATAGCCACTGCCACAAACCCTAGGCAAATTGGTCTCACCGATAGGGATCTCGGTCTCACCGAGATGGGATTGTAATCTCTCTGTGTATGTCCATTACCAAAATCGGTCTCACCGAGTTTGAGCAATCGGTAATACCGACATTACAATGCAAACTTCCTGGTTGACTCATTACCAAAATCGGTCCTACCGAGTTTGTGTAATCGGTCTAACCGAGTTTGCCTGACCAACTCTCTGGAAAGCTTATTACCAAAATCGGTCTCACCGAGTTTGAGTAATCGGTCTTACCGAGATTACGTTATGCCCTAACCCTAACCAACTCGGTCTTACCGAGTTGCATTTCGGTCCCACCAAAAATCCTAACGGTCACTAGGTTTATTAAATCGGTCCGACCGAGTTTGTTGATTCGGTCCCACCGAGTTTGGTAAATTGTGTGTAACGGTTAGATTTTGTGTGGAGGCTATATATACCCCTCCACCTCCTCTTCATTCGTGGAGAGAGCCATCAGGCTGAACCTACACTTCTAGCATACATTTTCTGAGAGAGAACTACCTACTCATGTGTTGAGGCCAAGATATTCCATTCCTACCATATGAATCTTGATCTCTATCCTTCCCCAAGTTTCTTTCCACTCAAATCTTCTTTCCACCAGATCCATAACCTATGCGAGAGAGTTGAGTGTTGGGGAGACTATCATTTGAAGCACAAGAGCAAGGAGTTCATCATCAACGCTCCATTTGTTACTTCTTGGAGAGTGGTGTCTCCTAGGTTGGCTAGGTGTCACTTGGGAGCCTCCAAAAAGATTGTGGAGTTGAACCAAGGAGTTTGTAAGGGCAAGGAGATCGCCTACTTCGTGAAGATCTACCGCTAGTGAGGCAAGTCCTTTGTGGGCGACGACCATGGTGGGATAGACAAGGTTGCTTCTTCGTGGACCCTTCGTGGGTGGAGCCCTCCGTGGACTCGCACAACCGTTACCCTTCGTGGGTTGAAGTCTCCATCAACGTGGATGTACGATAGCACCACCTATCGAAACCATGCCAAAAACACCTGTGTCTCCAATTGCGTTTGAATCCTCCAAAACCCTTCCCTTTACATTCTTGCAAGTTGCATGCTTTACTTTCCGCTGCCCATATACTCTTTGCATGCTTGCTTGATATGTGTTGTGAATGTTAAACTTGTGCCTAAACTCCACTTAAACTTAAAGAAACTTAAAAATTGCAACTGTGGTACTTAGTGTCTAATCACCCCCTCGAGACACCTCTTCTCAAGGTCCTACAAGAGGGCCTGCAGACCATCCCGCTCTCATGGTCGCTCGCGGTCTGGGGGCTGGATATCTTGGGCCCATTCCCTTGAGCGCCCGGGGGCTACCGCTACCTCTACGTCGCCATAGACAAGTTCACCAAGTGGGCGGAGGTGGAAGCCGTCCGCACCATCCCAGCCGGTTCCGTGGTCAAGTTCATCAAGGGCCTCGTGAGCCGGTTTGGGGTCCCTAAACGCATCATCACCGACAATGGTTCGCAGTTCACCAGCAATCTCTTCAAAACGTGTTGTGCTAACCTTGGGACGCAGATCTGCTATGCTTCGGTGGCACACCCCTGGAGTAACAGCCAGGCCGAACATGCCAACGCGGAGGTCCTGAGGGGCCTCAAGACCAGGACCTTCAAGAAGAAGCTGGAGGCCTGCGGCAGGGGCTGGCACGACGAGCTCCAGTCCGTGTTGTGGTCCATCCGTACTACCGCCACCAAGCCAACGGGCGAGACCCCGTTCTTCCTCGTCTACGAAGCAGAAGCGGTTCTCCCTCATGAGGTCAGGCGTCACTCCACGCGGGTCCTAGCATTTGATGAGGCGCAACAGGACGCCATGCGGGGGATGGACCTCGTGCTGGGGGAGGAACGCCGCCGTGAAGCCACGCTACGGGCGGCAAGATACCAGCAGGAACTACTGTCGCAGCATCCGCCCCAGGACACTCGATGTGGGTGACCTTGTACTAAGGCGGGTGCTCTCCAGGGAAGGGCTGCATAAGCTTTCACCCATGTGGGAGAGCCCGTTCAAGGTCGTCCACGTCTCCAGGCCTGGCGCCGCGCGCCTGGAGACTCAGGATGGGGTACCCATCCCGAACGCCTGGAACATCCAGCACCTCTGGAAGTTCTACCCCTGAAGAAAGGCCCGTGCCTGTAAAGAAGGCCCAGAGCCTGTGAAGCTCGCCGCCTGAAGAAAGGCCCGGTGCCTGTGAAGAAGGGCCAGTGCCCCGGAGTCTCAGGCGTGCCGCCCTTGGGCCTCGGGGGCTCCCTCCCATGCCCAGTGGCAGCACTTAGCTCCGTGCTGGTGAGAAGATGTCAAAGACTAGACTAGGTGCCGGGCGTGGCTTTTCATTTGCTTTCTGCAGTTGGCTCGCTCTTCTTTGTATGAATCTTGATTAAAGTTGCTTCTCGTGTTCTCCACCGGTTCCGTTCCATTGCCTTCTGCCTTCATTTTCTGTGTTCAGCTCTTTGTCTGACTTGCTCTCTCTCGTAAGCCTCACGAGGGGGCTGCGCGGGTGCCCTCATGAGCCCTTTCTGTCCTAACTTTCGCGAGGCTCTCTCATTCGAATTCATAGTGGGAGCATCCCTCCCAGTCCGTGCCCCTTGGGTACCACGACACGAAGCGCCGGGCCGCGGTCGGCAGCCCTTGCGACCAGGGTTCAAAAAATGACAGTCTTTCAACGAGTTTTTTGCAGTTCCTAAGGCGCCCGACAAGTCCTGGTGCGGGCACCTTGCACGACGGAAACTACTTCAAACATGCCAAGCTAAGTTGTCCTACTCGCCAACGTACCACAACGACGCCATGACATAGCACAGGAACAATAAGTGCAAAAAGTTAACTAGGAAATCATAGTTTGTTGCACGCCCCCACGGGGCACCATACTTGTCTCTCTCAATGCAGGAAGGAAGGAAAACAAAACAAAAGCAGCACGTGCCTTGCAGCAGTTCGCGAGGAGGGATCTACGGCGACCTCCTGAACTCAGCCAGACCCTACCTCGCGCTTCACCAAAGCATGGCGATGGGACGCCCCGCTGTCGTCCTCGAGGCGGACACGGCGGCGTGGCGGTTGATCATAGCCGCCGCTGGAGGAGTTGTCGCCGGAGGAGAAGCCGTCATAGCTTGACGAGCCGCGGTCGCCGCCAGGAGCGGGTTTCCCTTCACCCTCGTCACGACCATCGCCAAGCCCGAGCACCTCGTCGCCATCGCTGTCTTCGGGGCAGCACCGAATGTGACGGCCATCCCCTCCAAACACCCTCACGTAGAGGGTTGCGTTGTCGTCATACCTGAAGTGGAGGGTGCACAGCCTGCCCAGGCCGTGCGCGCGGGCAAATGTTTGCTAGCCTCGGGCCAAGGCTGCGTTGCCGGCGACGGAGACCTCCACCGCGACCCAGGAGGCCTTGCTGCAGTAGCCATCCGCCTGCAACCAGAGCCCACCTGGGCTAGCGGCCAGCAGCTCACCGACGAAGAAGCGCAGGAGTTGAAGCCAGTTGCCGACCGGGTTTTTCGACCACACGACAAACTCTGGCAGCACCTCCGCCGAGTGGAAGCGCGGCCGGGGAGGCCACGCAGCCACAACACGCCTTCCCCCACCAACCGGGCTGCCTCGACATGGGCGGCCACAACCGCGTGAAGGGCCACCGCCGCGACTGCGGGAAGCCATGGCAGGGGTCGCGGAATGCTTGCGAGGGTGACCACGTTCGCGCTTGAGCGGAGGAGAGCCATGCCCTTCCTGGCGAGCCTTCACCTTCTCCGCGGCCAAAAACCTCTTCGTGGGCGCCATGGGGGACGCTACAAGCAATGGAGCAGGGGAGGAGAAGCGAGCGGAATGGGAAGAGATGGACGATGGGGGCTCTCGCCCCTCCTCATTTATAGCCAAAGGGAGGCCAACCGACGACCTCCACGATTGCAGGTAATAATGACCCTTTTTGCATGCAGTAGGGACTTGTCAAGTCGGGCAGTTGTCGAGGCAGCGTGGTGAAGCGGAGACACCCAAGTCCAATCAGTCTCCACACGTCGACCAAGGCCGCATGCTGTTGGGGCCCGCGGCGCTCCACCCTTGCCCTTTTGCTTCGCCGCTAAGCCAAGTCCGAGCGTGCCTTGGGCCCAGGGGCTACTGTCGGTGTTCTGGGAACGGTGGTCCCCAGTCTTGCCTGCCTGCGGCCTGCGGCATGGCTCCACCAGTGGCCCAGTACGGCCCGTCTTCACCAACCAACACTCAAGACCCTCGCGAGGGGCCAAGCCTCACGGGGCGGACGACACAAGGCCTCCTCAGGAGCGGCCTCGCCAGGCAGGCTCGCGAGGAGGCGGAGAGATCAAGGCAAGGGGTACCTCGCCAGGTTCCCATGACGCAAGCCATGACGACCAAGGCCAGGCCGGCGCCAAGCGGGCGCCAGCGCATAGTGTACTCATTTCCCCTTTGGTGCTAAGGGGGCAAGCGCAGGTGCGGAGTACCGAGGCATCAGGCAAAGGTTTCCATATCAGTGCAACGAGACCAAGACCAGCAGGACGATAGGACGGAGGTCATCGTGGAGCCCAAGACGACATAATCACCAGCGCCTTTGACAGGCGTAGACCACCTTTAGTCAGGATAGCTTGTACTAGTTGTCCCCTTTCAAAATGGTCGTTGTTGGATCCCTTCCCGCTCAATATTTGGGGAGAGGACCAGGGCCTCTATAAATAGGGCTAGCCACCACAGTAGGAAGCGGGACTCAGTTCATCTTCACACCACACCAGCTCAGAACACTTCTCCTCGCGAGGCTGTTCTTCCCTTGTACTGTTCATCATCAGCCCAAGAGGCAATCCACCACACCACATACAGGAGTAGGGTATTATGCCACAATGGTGGCCCAAACCTGTTTAAATCTTGTGTCTCTTGTGCTGTGAGTTCGTTGAGCTAGCTTAGGGATCGCGGCGAGGCTGAGAGCGAGATTTGGTAGGGGGAATCTTCGTGCGCAGCCCAGTGTTCGAACCTCAAGGGTTTTGCCGGAACCCGATATCCGACACTACGGGTGAGAAAGTCTCATCGTAGTCAACCCCTTGAACTTGTCAAAAACCTTTTTGTGAGAAGTTGAGCTTTGTAGATAGTAACATTACCATCAGCTTTAATCTTTTTCTTAAAGATCCATTTATTCTCTTACATGTTTTTTTGACAAAAAGTACATGGTGGTTGTGCGGTCATTTTCCATATGCTCCTATTACTGCTGCTAATCTAATACTATCACAGGTTAAATGAAGCAATGCCCATGTTAAAGTGACATCCCTTTTAAGTCATGTTGATGTCGATCTAGAGGCGTCGATAAATGCTTCTGTCCTGCTTTTTTTCTCAGGTATCCTGGTTTAGTTCCCATCAAGATAATCATGATGCTTCTCTTTGTTGGTGTACTTTTCATTAATTCCTATTGACAATTGAGAGTAATCTTGGACCACTGCCAAAACAAAGTAACAACACTATATCCCTTTTTTATATTTTTGCAAACAGAGATGCGTATCTCCATACCCAGGCATGTCTTCCTCAATTTTAGTGGAACTGCACAAAATTGGATGGCCATTGTTGTTCCACCTCACTGTTTTCTGCCACGTGGTTTTTCCTTCCTGGAGCTTGATTACCGAGGAGAAACAGACCACGGTGAGGATTTGTCGAACTTCATTGGTGCTTCACCCAAACTTGATGCCAAATAGATGATGCATCACCATGATGACCTATCGATGCTCATGGTTGCGTCTCATGGTTGCTTCGGCTGGTGAAGATGATCGATTTTCGACGAAAAATAGGCTGTCTTCCGTCAGTGCTCTTTGCTTGTTACCCACAAAGATGATATCCTTCATCAGTTCACCTTGGTTGCGTTGGAGACACACTCTTCTTTCACATTGGTGCAATTTTATCACACAATTGGCTATGAACCAAATGTTCCCTCGAGGCTCAGCGTTCCTTTGCTAGGGTTTGCTATATTCAGTCTGTCACCCTCTTCACAAGATCTAAACAAGACTGTGTTGGCCTCTGTCTCTCTCTCCCCCCTCACAGCCGGTGAAGGAGCCGTCCGGATCCCGTCGCACCGGGAAGGGGAGGAGGTGCAGCGTTCACTCTGTCACCTTCGGCGAGGGAGGCAATCCACTACTGGCTGTGTTGTTCTCTTTCACCCAGCGCCTGTGCAGGAGGGCCACTGGCCCCTTCTTCCTTGCTGTCGTATGTAGTGTGGGCAGATCCGGCCTCCCGCCGCACGCCTAGCCACATCGTGACGACCCTAAGGTATAACTTTCTTTGAAACCGTCATTGCTATAGCTGCATGCGGATATTTTTTGATTTTGTAGTCGAAACTAGGTCTCTGTTCAAAGAGGAAAGAAGGGTGGGGTGGGGTGGAGCATGAATCTAGGACGTGGTTCAATGAGGAAAAGAGGGAGGGAGAGTAGTATAGACTGGCTATCTAGCTGCTTTGTTGGTCGAAAAGGGAAAAAGGGGGTAACCCAGTTCACACATCTACAAGGAACCGATCTCTTTGTTGAAAAAGGAAAGAAACTGGGGGTTCGGGTAGTTTGTGCAGGACTAGATTTGCTGCCCTCACATAGGAAAAAGGTTCAAAGAGAACAAGTATGGGACCAACGCAGATATGCTGCTTGGCAACATACTCTGCATCACCCATTTATATGTGTGGACGCACATGGTGCTGGCATGTCCCATACAACTATTTTGCTGTTGTTAATCTAAGAATGCCGCTGGAAAATTGAAGCAATGCCACTGTTAAAAGTAAATTACTGTAGGACCTTGAGAAGAGGTGTCTAGAGGGGGGGGGGGTGATTAGACACTAAGTACCAAAGTTGCAATTTTTCAAGATCTTTAAGTTTAAGTGGAGTTTAGGCACAAGTTCAAGATTCACAATACGTATCAAGCAAGCATGCAAAGAGTATATGGGCAGCGGAAAGTAAAGCATGCAACTTGCAAGAATGTAAAGGGAAGGGTTTTGGAGGATTCAATAGCAATTGGAGACACGGATGTTTTTGGCGTGGTTCCGATAGGTGGTGCTATCGTACATCCACGTTGATGGATACTTCAACCCACGAAGGGTAACGGTTGCGCGAATCCACGGAGGGCGCCACCCATGAAGGGTCCACGAAGAAGCAACCTTGTCTATCCCACCATGGCCGTTGCCCACGAAGGACTTGCCTCACTAGCGATAGATCTTCATGAAGTAGGCAATCTCCTTTCCCTTACAAACTCCTTGGTTCAACTCCACAATCTTGTCGGAGGCTCCCAAGTGACACCTAGCCAATCTAGGAGACACCACTCTCCAAGAAGTAACAAATGGTGCGTTGATGATGAACTCCTTGCTCTTGTGCTTCAAATGATAGTCTCCCCAACACTCAACTCTCTCTCATAGGATTTGGATCTGGTGGAAAGAAGATTTGAGTGGAAAGCAACTTGGGGAAGGATAGAGATCAAGATTCATATGGTAGGAATGGAATATCTTGGCCTCAACACATGAGTAGGTAGTTCTTTCTCAGAAAATGTATGCTGGAAGTGTAGGTTCAGTCTGATGGCTCTCTCCACGAATGAAGAGGAGGTGGAGGGGTATATATAGCCTCCACACAAAATCTAACCGTTACACACAATTTACCAAACTCGGTGGGACCGATTCAACAGACTCGGTCGGACCGATTTAGTAAACCTAGTGACCGTTAGAATTTTCGGTGGGACCGACATGCAACTCGGTAGGACCAATATGGTTAGGGTTAGGGCATAACGTAATCTCGGTAAGACCGATCACACAAACTCGGTTGGACCGATTTTGGTAATTAGCTAACCAGAGAGTTGGTGAGGCAAAATCGGTTGGACCGATTACACAAACTCGGTGGGACCGATTTTCATAATAAGTTAACCAGGAAGTTTGCATTGTAATCTTGGTAGTACCGATTGCTCAAACTCGGTGAGACCGATTTTGGTAATGGACATACAAAGAGAGATTACAATCCCATCTCGGTGAGACCGAGATCCCTATTGGTGAGACCGATTTGCCTAGGGTTTGTGGCAGTGGCTATGACATCTGAACTCGGTGGCGCCGGATAGAAAGAATCGGTGGGGCCGAGTTTGACTTTGGGTTTTAGGTCATATGTGTGGAAGTAGGAAAGTAGTTGAGGGTTTTGGAGCATATCAATAAGCACTGTGGAGCAAGAAACTCATTAAGCAACACCTCATCCCTTCTTGATAGTATTGGCTTTTCCTATAGACTCAATGTGATGTTGGATCACTAAAATGTAAAATGAAGAGTCTTGAGCTTGAAGCTTGAGCCAATCCTTTGTCCTTAGCATCCTGAAGGAGTTCTCACATCCTTTAGTCCATGCCACTCCATTGTTGAACTTATCTGAAACATACTAGAGAAAGGTGTTAGTCCAACAAGAGATATGTTGGCATTAATTACCAAAACCACCTAGGGAGCACTTGCGCTTTCAATTACATTTTTAACGAATGTTGTTTTAAGAGAATGTCTCTGTTAATATGAATCAATGCAACCATTTTAGAAATGCTACTGTCCTACTTTGTTTTCCATCAAGATTAGTTAGATGCTTCTTTTTGTCGTCGTATTTTTCATCCTCCTTTATTGGCCAGTAATTGTTTCCTTTTTGTCCTCTGTTAAAATAGGGGTATCTATTCAACTTGTTGCTATAGCAAACTTAAATGTCACACTGGCGACTTTTCTTGATTTAGTTGAACTACACAAAATGAGATTGGGTTTCCTATTCATGTTGGCATATTCATAGGTGATCTTCACCACGTCATGAAAGGTCAGTACCTGCCTTCATCCACATGATTGTGCAGTGTGCTTTGAGATGTTGTGCTACTTGTGTTGGTACTGTTTTAAATAAATGTTGAATTGAAGCTATTGAATTGCTATCTTTTCCCATTAAGTGAACAAAAATGGGACCAACCCAGACATGATGATTTTTTGCTTTGTTACAACAAACTCTGCATCACCCCTTTATAAGTAGATGGAAGCACATGGTGTTATTGCGCCCACTCTCCCCGGAACTATTTATGCTTTTTGTTAATCTAATGCCACTGGTAAATTTAAGCAATGCCACTCTTAGAATTAACTATTGAATCTTAGTTCAAAACTGCAACACTTGTTAGGGATCGGCGGGAGTACCATTTCTGTTAGGGATCGGCCGGAGTGCATGTTTAAGAAATGTATTGTTGAGATAATGTCTCTGTTATTATACATCAGTTGTAGTGTTTTACAAATGGTGCTATCCTGCTTTGTAGTTCTTTCTACATGTTTAACCAAGGTATTGTTAAGATAATGTCTCTGTTAATATGAATCAGTCGCATTGTTTTAGGAATGGTACTTTTCTGCTTTGTCGTTCCTTATACATGTTGAAACAAGGCATTGTTAAGATAATGTCCCAGTTAATATGAATGAATCACATTGTTTGAGTATTGCTACTCTCCTGCTTTGTTTCCCATTAAGATAAGGTAGATGTTTTTTCTTCTGGAAGTATAAGTCATCAACCATTATTTCTCAGTAATTGTTTCCCTTATACCTATTGTTGGATGCAGGGATATCAAAACTTCTGCTCGGTTCTATTTCGATTTTGATTTTAGTTGAACTGCACAAAAAGAGCCAATGTGTTTAAGGCAAATTACTGCATCCTAGTTGGTCTTTCCACTTTGCAGAAAGAAGCAGTCACTGTTTGCGCTACATTACACAAGGAATGATCGAGAAGCTTTACAAAGTATTAGTAGACGCTGGTGACATGACTAGTCTGCAGAGAGCATCGGCAACTCAACAACACGTGGAGTGCAAGTTCACTCCACAAGGAAAGGTATGACCAAGTCAGTTGCCGACGCTGATGGATTCATGTACCTAGGGTAGGGTCATAGGCATGACCTAAACGTACTACCCAAGGGCACTCTTAGAAGAGATCATCTTCCAGTCGACCAACGAGGAACCCACTCGACTGACTGGAAGGACTCGACCATGGAAGACTCACTCGACCATGAAGATACACTCGACCACCAGAAGGTCAGAAGGCACTCTGCAACGCAACGGCTTGTAATTGAATACACTTAATGATAGTTAAGGCGCTTTATGAGGGGCGTTACCAGTAACGCCCTAAGCTTAATGTACTTTAACCTCTCCATTATGTGGGCTGGCCGGGTCTGGCGCGACTCTATATAAGCCACCCTCCACAGCAGAGGGCTTCGACTCTTGTAATACCTACACCGATAATCCACTGACCGCCTCGGGGCTCCGAGGCGAGGGCTTTTACTTCCTCCGAGAAGGGCTGAACTCGTACATCGCTTGTGTTCACAACCTCTCCATAGCTAGGACCTTGCCTCTCCATACCTACCCCTCACTCTCCGTCGGACTTAGAACCACGACGGTTGGCGCCCACCGTGGGGCAGGTGTTCTAGCGATTTGTGGAGAAGTTGCGGTACTTCGAGTACTTTCATCATGATGACCGCTGGAGTTTTGGTTGAGGCGCGAGATCCGCCTCGGTGCTCTCACCTTTGTTGCCGAGCGACCGCGTGGCTTCGGAGGCTCCACTCGACATCGGCGCCCCGTCCCCGGCAACGACTACAAGCATGTGTCCACGGCGTTCTTCTGCGGCAACCGTCGACCCGTGTCGGTCGACTCCTTTATCGATCGCTCACTGTGTCTCCGGCCAGCAGAAGCGCTCTGGTCGATCGAGACTCCAGCGGTGGGTGAACAGCGGTGGCTCGCCAGACAGCCACCGCCAGTCGCGGCAATTGAGCCCGACGAGTCCTCTACTGCCTGCTCGATCCGTCGACCGGCCGTCAGAGATCGTGATCCGTATGCGATAGCGATGATCCGGCGGAAATCCTCATGGTCGACGGCCCTCGCGATCCTCCCGACTACCACGGCGGCGGCGAGCGGCGGTGGAGGTGACCAGCGAAGAACACGAAGAGTACCAGCCCGAGACACTCGACTCTGCAGAGAGAAGAGCCGCCGCAGAACATGGATGCCCGCATACTCCCATCGCGGGAGAAACTCCCGAGGCTCGCGCTTTGGAGGAGGCACGTTTGGCCAATGTGGTGAACGCGCCGCTTGAGAATCTTCAACGAAGGCCTCGGCAATGCTGCAACGAATTCACAAGCCGGCCGACGTCGACTCTTCCCGCCGACTCGTATACCGCACGCCGATTCAGAATTTAGGTACGCAACCCGATAGCAGAGTCCATCCAGCCTTCTCCGGAAGCGGGAGAGGCTTGATGCAGATCGAGATTTACTCCGAGCAGCAGGAGACCGAACTCAGCCGTGTCGCGATCGCGCAGCAAGAATTAATTCATCGATCCATCGCTGCGAATATCATCGATCCGCTCACACCCGATCGCCTCCATGGCGGGAGGAAGGGCGCGACAACCGCGAGATCGAGATGGAGACCGACATGACCGGGATGACAGCGCCGAGTGCCCTTTCCCTTCGAGGGAAGGGTCTTACGCTCCTACCGCAAGATGATAGACGTCGATTCGAAGACGGGCGAAGAGTTCGGTCGACCCTGTGGAACCGAGCTTCGACGCGATCCATTATCGTGCAAGGCTTGGTCGACCGAACAGGCTCCATCGAGGCGACCGAGAGGGATGCACCCCAAGCGATCGAGTGCATGTTTCGGCCGGAGTGTTTTAGCGGGCTATCGAGCTGCGATGATCCCCAATTTCAGATTGGCAACGAGTCGACAAGTTCACTAGGAGTCCAAGCACCAAACTTGGCTTGAAGATTACCGAGTGGCTGTTCAGATTGGTGGTGGGAATGACGAGGTGGCCATGAAGCATTTGCCCTCATGTTGGAAGGTTACGCCAGAGCATGGCTGAATCTGTTACCTCCTAGCAAGATATATACTTGGGAAGATTTGTCCCGAGTGTTAAATCGTGGCTTTTGAAGGACCACGCAAGCGACCAGCTGGTTTGACGAGCTGCAAGTTTGTGTGCGTAAGACCAATGAAACTCTCCGAGAGTACATTCAGAGGTGGATTACTCGCACCATATCGTGGAAAATGTGTCCGATCATCAGGCCGTTTGCGCCTTCAAAGATGGCGTCAAGAACAGAGAATTGAGTTTAAAGTTTGGTTGAACCGGCGACATGACCCTGAGTCGAATGATGGAGATTGCTACCAAGTATGCCAACGGCGAGGAAGAGGACCGACTCCGAAGCGGCAAGTACAAGCCAAGTCAGTCGGAGAAGGGAAATTCCAGTCGGAAGCAGAAGCAGAAAGCCGAGCCGGCAGCTCCTGGTGAGGCCCCGCCGTGACTCGAGGGAAGTTCAAGGGAAGCCAAAGGGTCCCGAATCCTAAGAAAGTAAAGGATAAAGAGGGCAATGATGTGATGGATATGCCATGCCATATTCACACGAAGAAAGATGAAGAGGGCAACATCATTTACCCAAAGCACACCACTGCCCGATGTCGACTCTCGATCCGGCGGTTTCAAGGAAAACAGTCTAAGGACAAGGAGAAGGAGCCGACAAGGCCGGAGACAAAGAGGACAAGTGAGGAAGAATATCCGCATGTCAACTCTACTCGATGATCTTCGCAGATGTGGAAAGCAAAAGTCGATCGAAAGTCATTAACCGTGAGGTGAACATGGTTGCCCCAAGAATCCAAGTTATGTGAAGTGGTCCCAAACACCCATCACATTCGACCAATCGATCATCGACTCACATTGCCACCCCTAGGCGGCAAGCATTGGTGGTCGATCCAATTGTCGAAGGCACTCGGTCGACGAAAGTCTTGATGGATGGTGGTAGTGGGCTGAACTTGTTATATGCGATACATTGAAAGGGATGGGCATTCCGATGTCCCGGACCGAGCACCAAGAACATGAGTTTCCACGGAGTCATACCAGGGAAGAAGGCCAACTCACTCGGCCAAATAGCCCTGGACGTGGTTTTTGGTGATTCCAAGCACTTTCGCAAGGAAAAGTTGACCTTTGAGGTTGTGGATTTTCAGAGTGCCTACCATGCCATTTTGGGGAGGCCAGCCTATGCACGATTCATGGCTCGACCATGTTACGTGTACCTCAAACTGAAAATGCCGGGCCCCAAGGGAGTGATCACTGTCACCGGCGATCGGAAAAAGGCAGAAGAGTGCTTTCAGAAGGGCTCAAAGATTGCCGACTCCCAAGTGACAGCGGTAGAATTCGAAGAATACAAGCAAAATGCAGATCCGAGTGATTTGATGCGATCCAAGAAGCCGCCACAGACCAGATTTGATCGTCTGCCGTGAGACAAGCTAGTTCATATTCACCCGATCGACCCCAATGCAGCCCGACCCACATCTCCACGACACTCGACCGAAATAGGAAGAAGTGCTCATCCAGTTCCTCCGTGAGCTGGGACATTTCGCATGGAAGCCACCGACATGCCGTGTTCTGGGACTGGCTGAGCATCGCCTCCGAGTCGACAAGTCAGCAAAACCAGTCAAAGAGCATCTTCGGCGGTCCGCCGTCCAGAAGAGAAAAGCTATTGGTGAAGAAGTGGCTCAACTGTTGGCGGCAGGATTTATCCGAGAGATATACCACTCCGAGTGGCTTGCTAATGTCGTCATGGTTCCCAAGAAGGACAACTCGCTCCGCATGTGCATTGATTTTAAGCACATCAATCGGGCCTGCCCGAAGGATCATTTTCCTCTCCCCCGCATAGATCAAATTGTTGACTCGACCGTGGGATGTGAGAGATTGTCTTTTCTAGATGCATATTCGTGGTATCATCGATCCGTCAGATGGGCCCGATGAAATAAAAACAGCTTTCATCACTCCATTCGGTGCTTCGCTATATCACCATGCCATTCGCCTCAAGAATGCCGGAGCCACATTTATGCTAATGATTGAAGTGTCTTCACTCAAATCGGTCGGAATGTGGAAGCGTATATGGATGATATAAATCGTTAAGTCGTGAAAGGGTTCCGACCTACTTGTCGACCTCGCCAAAACATTTGCCAACCTCGGAAGGTGCGATATCAAGCTCAATCCACAAAGTGCACGCTCGAGTTCCCGTGGAAAATTACTCGGTTTTCGTTTCGAATGAGGGATCGATGCTAATCCTGAGAAGATAGGCACTATTCTCCGAATGACACGCCCTGTGCGAGTGCACGACGTCCAGAAGCTTACTGGATGCTTGGCCGCATTAAGTCGATTCATCTCACGACTCGGTGAAAAGGCATTGCCTCTTTACCGACTGATGAAGAAGGCCGACAAGTTCGAGTGGACTCCAGAAGCTGATGCAGCGTTTGCCGAGCTAAAAGCTCTACTCTCCACCCAGCCGGTGCTTGCTGCTCCAATCAGCAAAGAGCCTCTATTGCTTTATATTGCAGCCACTGGACAGGTCGTCAGTACAGTGCTCACGGTCGAGCGGGAAGAGGAAGGAAAAGCCTTCAAAGTTCAGCGCCCGGTGTATTATTTGTCTGAAGTCTTGACTCCATCCAAGCAGAGATATCCTCATTATCAGAAGCTTGTGTATGGCATATACATGACCACGAAGAAGGTTGCTCATTATTTCTCTGATCATTCTATCACGATTCGTCCGACGCTCCTTTATCGAGATTACGCACAACAGAGGCGAATCGGTCGAGTGGCGAAATGGGCAATTGAACTTCTTCCCCTTGATATCAAATTTGAGGCAAAGAAAGCCATTAAGTCCCAGGCTATAGCGGATTTCCTTGCCGAGTGGATTGAACAACAGCAACCGATTGAAGTTCACTCGGAGCATTGGACCATGTTCTTTGACGGCTCTAAAATCTTTGAATGGTTCCGGTCTTTGGGTTGTTCTGGTTTCCCCTGAGGAGATAAGCTTAGGTATGTGCTCCAGATTCACTTTGATTCCTCCAACAATGAGGCGAGTCGAGGCCCTCTTATATGGATTGCATGGCCATCTCACTCGGCGTCCGTCGCTTTGATGGTCTATGGCGACTCAGATTTAGTGGTCAACCGGTGATGAAGGAGTGGGACGTGAGAAGCCCGGCTATGATGGATCTTGCAATGCAGTGAGGAATTTGGAAAAGAAGTTCGAGGGTTGGAGCTCCATCACATCCCCGATTGAAAAATCAAGCGGCAGATGATCTGGCGAAGATAGGTTCCAAAAGAGAAGCCATTCAGTGGTGTGTTTTGGAGCATATACACACTCCGTCGATTAAAGAAGATCCTTTCACGAGGAAGCTCCACAGCCCAAGAGTGCCACAGACCCGACCGAGGTTGAGGTCCCAGCCGGTGGTCGACTTGGTCATGGAAGTTTTAGTGATCACTCCCATTGGACAATTCCATACATCGCATATATTCTGAGAAAAGAGCTCCCAGAAGATGAGGAAGAGGCTTGACAGATCGTCCGTCAATCCAAAGCCTTTACCGTTATCAAAGGACAATTTGTATAGAGAAAGCCGACCGAGTTGGTCGAAATGCATAACGCCGGAAGAAGGTCGAGTCATACTCAATGACATCCACTGGGACTGTGGTCACCATGCGTCCTCTCGGACCATTGTAGCCAAAGCATACCGAGCCGGATTTTCTCGCCAAGGGCGAATGAGATGGCGAAAGAAATAGTGGACAAGTCACGAAGGATGTCGGTTTTATTCCAATATGTCACACAAGCTGCGTCACTACCAAGACCATTCCACTCGTCGGCCTTTCGCGGTGTGGGGGTTGGACATGGTCGGTCCCTTGTGAACAGGTCGGAGCGGTTTCACGACATGTCTTTGGTAGCGATCGACAAGTTCACCAAGTGGATTGAGGCTAAACCAATCAATAATCTCGGCGCTTGATCTGCTGTTTCCTTCATCGGGAGCCGACGTTCGATATGGAGTCCCGCACAGCATCATCACGGATAATGGGTCGAATTTTGACTCGGAAGAATTCAAGGATTTACGCAGCGCCAAGGCACGCGAGTCGACTACGCTTGATCGCCCATCCACGGTCGAATGGACCGAGGCGAGCGGGCCAACGGACTAATCCTCAAGGGTTTGAAGCCCCGTCGATGCAAGATCTCAAGCATGCGGTGGAGCATGGGTCGCGAACTCCTTGATGCTTTGGGGTTTGCGGACCACGCCTAATCGGTCATTCGAAGAACGCCATTCTTCTTGGTCTATGGAGCTGAAGCAGTCCTACCGAGTGATCTTCTTCACAACGCTCCCCGAATTGAACTTTACAACGAAGCAGAAGCTGAGCAAGCACGTCAGGATGCAGTCGACCTCCTAGAGGAGGAAAGGGAGATGGCTCTGATCCGCTCGACCATCTACCAGCAAGACTTGCGTCGCCTTTACGCCAGAAATGTGAGAGGTCGAGCCTTCCAGGAAGGAGATCTGGTTCTCCGAGTGGATCGTGAGGCCACATAAGCTCGCTCCCTCTGGGAAGGACCCTTCATCGTCACAAAGGTTCTCCAGCACGGGCATATCGTCTCTACGACGTCGAACACAATATCGAAGAGCCCCGAGCTTGGAATGCGGATCTGCCCGCCTGCTTTACACTTAAAGTTTTTCCTCGGATGAGTTGTAATAAAATGCTACATAGTTTATGGATTTCGAAATAATAGTGTCATAATTCCTTCATAATTTTTGTCACTTTTTATTTTTGTCCAGTCAAATTTTTCCCCCACTGGGTGGCTTAGCCGCGAATCCGTTTCGCCTAAGTTTATACAAATCCTACCGAGTGGTAAGCCAGACTTCCACTCGGAGGCTTAGCCGCGAATCTGCTTCGCCTAAGTTATAAAAATCCTACCGAGTGGTAAGCCAGACTTCCACTTGGGGGCTTAGCTGCAGCCCAGTGCTCGCCTAAGTAACTAAAAAATCCTACCGAGTGGTAAGCCAGACTTCCACTCGGGGGCTTAGCTGCAGCCCAGTGCTCGCCTAAGTAACTAAAAATCCTACCAAGTGGCAAGCCAGACTTCCACTCGGAGGCTTAGCTGCAGTCCAAGTACTCGCCTAAGGACAACGTATGCTCGCAAGGAGGACGAGGCGCAGGTCGACTGCGATCCTCTCCTCCGAGAACTCGCCATAAGTACAACGTATGCTCAAGAAGGAGGACGAGGCGCAGTCGGCTGCATGCCCTCTCCTCCGAGCTACACCATAAGTATAATGTGCGCTCGCAAGGAAGACGAGGTGCAGGTCGACTGCGACCCTCTCCTCCGAGCTTCGCCACAAATACAACGGAAATCCTACCGAGTGAAGAGCAAACCTCTCACTCGGAGGCTTAGCTGCAGCCGATTGCTCGCCTAAGGTATAAAAATCCTACCGAGTGAAGAGCAAACCTCTCACTCGGAGGCTTAGCTGCAGCCAGTGCTCGCCTAAGGTATAAAAAATCCTACCGAGTGAAGAGCAAACCTCTCACTCGGAGGCTTAGCTGCAGCCCAGTGCTCGCCTAAGGTATAAAAAATCCTATCGAGTGAAGAGCAAACCTCTCACTCGGAGGCTTAGCTGCAGCCCAGTGCTCGCCTAAGGTATAAAAAATCCTACCGAGTGAAGAGCAAACCTCTCACTCGGAGGCTTAGCTGCAGCCCAGTGCTCGCCTAAGGTATAAAAAATCCTACCGAGTGAAGAGCAAACCTCTCACTCGGGGGCTTAGCTACAGCCCAGCGCTCGCCTAAGGTAAAACAAATCCTACCGAGTGAAGAGCAAACCTCTCACTCGGGGGCTTAGCTGCAGCCCGGTGCTCGCCTAAGGAATAAGTCGACTGCAAGTAGACATCTTGCTGTGAACTTGCAAAGGGCAATTCGAGCCAAAAGCAATCATATCCAAATATCCAATCCAAAGTTTAGGTCGATACCTAAAGGAACCGAGAGTGCTCAGGCACTAAGCCTGTTAAGGTTTTATCGGTTACAATTCCACTCGGCATACCGAGGCAAATTTAAAGTGTCAGACTTAAAGGAAGTTTTTACCCCTCCGTGGAGGGCTGAAGGAGCAACGAACTCATCAAGGTCGATCCCATCTCGCGATCCGTGTAGCAAAGAGCGATGAAAGTTTCCATAAAGGACTGAAGTCATGTTTCTTGGTGTTGGCCACTGGAGAGCCGCTTGACTTATCTTCTCCTGCATCTTTGCGGTGGACTCGCCAGCATGCAGGCGACATCTGCGCCACACCGAGTGAGGACTTCTTCCACTCCGCACTCGGTCGGGGCGACGTTCAATCGAGCCATCACGACTCGAGGTCATTTTGGAGTGTCGCCCGGGCCGAAGCGCCGAGTCGATGCGGACGTAGCAACCTTCAACCTTGCGAGGTAGTCCACTACAGCTGCAACGCGGGACTCCAGTCGGAAAACATTCATGGCAACTTCGTCGTTCACCGGGGAATTGACAGGGTCGAGGTTCAGCTCCAACTGGTTGGTTTCATCTTCAAAGTTGCGACAGAATTCTACAAAGACAAAACCCCGAGTCAAGACAATAGTCGAATGGGAACATCACAGTTGGAAGAATTGGTCGAGTGTAAAAGACTACCTTGAGCATAAGGAACAATTTTTAGCAAGACCACCCGTAAAGCCTTCGGGTCATTCTTCTTCCCATCAACTGGTTGATCTTCTCGATCGAGTGGTCTTGTCGACTTTCATCGGTCGACATCCTTGGTGGCAATGGCGAGCACCCTTGATTGGTGTTGTCTGTTCGAGCTTGTTGACCGAGGCTAACTTCTGTCGGCAAGCTTGATCTTCTCGATGACAGCTCAAGATCCTTCTTTCTCTGGGCCTCCTTAACCTTGCTGTAAATTACAGCCAAATCAGATTTGAAGCAGATGAGAGGAGAAAGGAGTGGTCAAGTCTCACGAACATACCTTTGGTCTCCTCCTTCGCCTTCGTCGATTCTTTGCACTAACTTCAAGTCCAACTCGAGCTGAATATGCTTCGCTCCGATTCGATATAGGCCGCAAGATCACAGGATTTCTACGAAGAATCAATCGACAAAATGTCAAAGATGATTTACTTCCGAGTGAATAGAGAAAAATCATAGGTTTCTAAGACTACAGTCGAATGCAAGCATTCAACCACAGTCTTGGGGACTACACCCAGTGGGTGCACTCAGCGTGCCCCCACTGGTCCTATTCAAGATAGAGTCGACCAGTCGACCAAAAAAAAAGAGAAAGAGAAAAAGAGTCGACCGATCGACCAAAGCTTCTTGATCAGTAATCAATCGCCAGCGATCGACTACGATCTCGGGGACTACACCGGTGGGTGCACTCAGTGATGCCCCCCGGTTTCGTAAAACCCATTCATTTTAGTCGAATGATGATCAATCTTTACTTATAAAGCCTAAAGCCATCGCCGTGCAATGACCTTTGCCTTGGGGACTACACCGGCGGGTGCACTCAGCGTGCCCCGCTAACACGGAGTTTTTATCAACACACCTAGTGGGTGACTGCTATGGATTTAAGAAAGAAGTTTTGATAGCATATCCTAACAGAAGGCGGTGGTCGATCGACTGAACATTGCTTTGAAGAGCGGAGTCTGGCGTCATAAGCTGCTTGGCTTGCATCCGGATGATCTTCACCGCTCCATCATGATCCTCGCCATGACGCCTCCTTAGCGGCCTTAGCTTGGTCCTCCGGGGCGTGGTGCGTGGTGAAGAGCAAAGGCTGCCCAAAGACTCGACGAAGGGGACAAGCACTTGTCGTGCACCATGAAAGACACGGTGGGTCGAGTGGTGTTCTCCCCCTCCGCGACAACAGTCTCGGGCGCCGTCACATCTTGGGCTGCTTTGCCAGTGGTCGCCTTCCTGCTCCTCCTATATCTCAGTGGTTCTTCATCCTCATCGTCGTCATCAGGAAGGGTGATAATGTCATTGGTTGGAGCTTCAGAAAAGAATCAAAGTTAGAGACTATAAGTCAGTCGACTAAGAACAGAACCAAGGATACAATACCGGGATTTGAGGTTGCCGCGTCCTCCATCTCATGGTCCTCGGCCTTGCCTGAGGTTTCGGAAGTCGCAGCACTGAGGCTCCAAAGAATCAGTCGGTCAATTCAAGTACCAACCAGAGACAAAGCTTGTACAGAACAGGAAGACTTAAGTAAAAGTTTACCCTGATATAGTGGGGATGAACACCTTCATTTTTGGTTAGCTTCGACGGAGCTATCTTCAACTGCTTCGGCGCCTTCTCGGTCGGCACCGGAGAAGCGGTCCGAGGGCGTTTGGTCGACTGCGAGGCGACAGAACCCCTTGCCGCGTTGATCGCGTAGGTCATGAGCGAAGTTTCGACCGCCTTTCCGAAGCGGTGGTGCTTCCTCCTCCTCCTCTTCTCGCTTCGTCCTCATCATCGCTGCCGCCATCATCGCCGTCACCTTCAAGAAGCGTCGAGTCCCACTCATCTTGGCTCTACGCCTCCGCTGGCTTCTCCTCCTCGGCCGGACTGAGCTCCATTGGGCATCGAGTACAGCTCGGTAAGGGCACGGAAAAATATCAAGACAGAGTTCAATCGACCAAATTGCGGAAGTACGTAAACACATTCAATGACATACAATGGAAGCGAGCAAGTGTACCTTATCGGAACGTTATTGTGGTCAAGTGGAGAAATCCCGGGATCCGCGAGGGTTGTCCTTGTTCCCGATGATCGAGGCCATCCATCTTTCCACTATGGCGTCGCCGACCGCCTCCCGGGTGGACACGAAGTCTCGTCTTGGTTCCTTGATACAGCCACATGCAATGACTCGAACCGAAGAGGCCGGATTCGCCCCAAGGAAAACCTCCAAGAGGTCCATGCCGACCACACCGTCCCGAACCAGCTGTACCACGCGATCCATCAACATCTTCACATCAGCTCTCTCCTGGAACCACCTTGAGGAGGAGGGTTTGTTCACTCGACTCATGGTGAATGGAGGAAGTCCACTCCGTCCGGTGTCGTCTCATTCAGCAAGAGAACCGGTCGATTGCCAACCCCTCACCGACTCGGGAAAAGACATAGTTGGGAAGGTGCTCTTATTCCTCACTTGGATTCCTAGGCCCCGCACATCTGAACCACTTGGGTCTTCTCATCACGGGCTCGCTTTCTTCACCGAGAGCGGCATGTGAAGATGTACTTGAACAAACCCAGTCGGATCGACAGCCCGGAAGTTTTAGCACATGGATACAAAAGCGGCAAGATCTGCGATGGAGTTTGGAGTAAAATGGTGGAGCTGGGCTCCAAAGAAATTCAGAAGCCACGAAAAGAAAACACTCGGTGGCGGGGAAAATCCTCGATCGACATGGGTGGCCAGGAGCACACACTCACCCTCCTCCGGCTGAGGCTACCACTCTTTGCCAGGAAGCCTTGCGGCGCCGTGGGGGATCAGTCCGTTGTCGGCCATATCAAGGAGATCCTTCTCCCTGATGGTCGACTGGATCCAATCTCCCTGGACCTAGCCCTTCGGCAAGCGGGATCTTGACGAAGAACCGCTGCAGCTGGTGGATCTCCCCCTCGCCTTCTCAGCCGCCGGCGCCTTCTCCGCCGCCGACGCCTTCTTCGCGCGCTCCAACACCGCCGTCTTCTCCTTGCCCATGGCGCGCCAAGGGTGCGCGAGAAAGGGAGTAGCAAGAGCGACAGTAGATTCGGCGGGGCGGAGACGAAGAGAGCAGAGGAGGAAGAAGCGAACAATCGCTTGAAACCCTCACAAGTCGCATTTATAACATCCCTTCCGAGTGGATGACATGTGGACCCGAGCAATCCAATCATATCCCGAAACAGTTGCATTGCACGATACGTGGTGGAAAAAGCGGTGTGGAGATCGAGGCGTCCATGTCTGTCCGTCCGGGCCAGCGGTCCGTTTTGGCCAAGGCTTCCCCAAATTTCATATCCCGCAGAATCCGCGAGCGGCAGATCGATCTATCAAGTGCGAGATTTCCTGCGATCCGTCGTTCGGAAACATCGAAATATAAAAGATCACTCGACGAGAGAGCAAGAATGGATCGAGTCGACTGAAGAAAAGTTGCTTGTTATCAACAAAGAAGATCTTGATCCAAGACAACGCATAGCCAGTATGCCAAAGACAATCGGAAACAGCATCAACTCCTTCCTCACTCAAGCCTCAATCCATTCGGGGGCTAATGATGGATTCATGTACCTAGGGTAGGGTCATAGGCATGACCTAAACGTACTACCCAAGGGCACTCTTAGAAGAGATCATCTTCCAGTCGACCAACGAGGAACCCACTCGACTAACTGGAAGGACTCGACCATGGAAGACTCACTCGACCATGAAGATACACTCGACCACCAGAAGGTCAGAAGGCACTCTGCAACGCAACGGCTTGTAATTGAATAGACTTAATGATAGTTAAGGCGCTTTATGAGGGGCGTTACCAGTAACGCCCTAAGCTTAATGTACTTTAACCTCTCCATTATGTGGGCTGGCCGGGGTCCTGGCGCACTCTATATAAGCCACCCCCCTCCACAGCAAGAGGGCTTCGCACTCTTGTAATACCTACACCGATAATCCACTCGACCGCCTCGGGGCTCCGAGACGAGGGCTTTACTTCCTCGAGAAGGGCACGAACTCGTTACATCGCTTGTGTTCACAACCTCTCCATAGCTAGGACCTTGCCTCTCCATACCTACCCCCACTCTACTGTCAGACTTAGAACCACGACAGACGCAGCTGTAACAAACGAGGTCAGTATAGGCCTTCATCCACATGATGGTGCTACTTATATTGTTGAATTGTTTTGAATAAATGTTTAATCCAAGCTATTGTATTGCTATCTTTTCCTGTTAAGATAATGAGATGATTATACTTGTAAGCGTATGTTTAATCAACTAGTACCACTATTATATTCATCATGCTTTTCCTGTATTTATGCAGATAGGGATGCTCAGCTTGATTTTAGTGGAACTGCACAAAATGTTCAGATGGTTCTTGTCCTCCATAATACTTCATCATGCACAATACATGGAATGGTTATCTAATCATTCATCATCACCTTGAGCCACCGAACTATCTACTTGAATGGAGCTGCCAACATGTTCAATGCCTTGCAACATATAAATACGAAATCCACCATGCTACGCAAGACATTGTTTGATTTCAGTGGAACTGCACAAAAAGATGCACTGGTTAATCCGGCTCCATGTGCCATTTCAATGTGCAAACTGATGACAAACCATGCCCATCTGAATGGAGCTACCAATGTCCTCAAGGCAGAAGAATTCCCACAAGTTCAAGGGAAAGAACTCCGTCCAGCAGAATACTACCTTTAAGAAGGGTAAGAACAAAGACAAAAAGAGAGATGGCTGCCTTACTTGTGGTTCAGAGGAACACTGGGCAAACAAGTGCCCAAACAAGTACAAGAAGCCAGGAAGGACTCCAAGTCTGTCAATGTTACTCTAAGCAACAATGATGGGGCATCTGGGTATGGTAATCTCTTTACCGTACTTTCAGTTTGTCAGTCCACCGATTGGTGGGTTGACGCTGGGGGCCAATATTCATGTGTGTGCTGATGCGTGTTTGTTTTCTTGCAGCAATAAATACGAAATCCACTGTGCTACACAAGACATTGTTTGGTTTCAGTTAAACTGCACAAAAAGATACGCTGGTTAATCTGTCTCCATGTGCCATTTGAATGTGCAAACTAATGACAAACCCTGCCCATTCCACAATCATAGGAATTACATATTTTGAATGGGAAAAGCTTGTCAAAGTTTAATCGTTAATGTTAGCAAGAAGACATTAGTTTAATATATTGGAATTGGAAAACCTTGTCAAATTTTGCTCATTGATGTTAGCCAGAAGACATGCATTTGATATTTTTGAGTGGGACGCCTTTTGCTGTGAGCAGCATCGATCATTTTTTCCTATTCCTATGTTCAGTTCAGAAGTAAATATTTACTCTGCTGAGATGCAGAGTCACATGAATGTTGACTTATGTAAGGTATTTTAAGAGTTTGTTCTGAATGTCGTCTATGTAATGCCAGGCCTTGTGAATTTGATTAAAAAGTTGAGCTTGGAATGTTGTGGCATGCGGCATCATGAGTTGTTCTCCATGCCTCTTGAGAATAATGCTTCATATTGTTTTGCATGTTGATCTAATGCCATTGATTTGCATGTTAAGAAGTTCATCCTCTTCTGTTGTTTCTATGCTTAAGAAGTTTATCGTCTTATGTTTCATTCATAGCCTATACGACAACTCGGGTAGGTTAGAGGTGAAACCATATGATCTTCCGACCAACTCATCACCTTAGGACGTGATTGGATCGTTGTTTTCCAAAAAGAACCGCTTGTAAAACTGACGCTTGTAAATAAAAGCAGATGGTCTTGGGCGAAGCACTTGGTTGGTCAATTTTGACTAGTAAAATATACACTGGTCTCTCAAATTACACGCGTGACTCGTCGGTTTTCATTACATACCTCGGGCTGTCGGTTTCATTACGCCTGTATTTTACGCATTGTTTCCAGTGACGAGTAAATTACACTTGTATCTTAATACATGTGTGAAACAATCTAGAGCTCCCAAGCGCGACCCTA
The DNA here is from genome assembly GCA_021437245.1 of Aegilops speltoides. Lineage (NCBI taxonomy): Eukaryota > Viridiplantae > Streptophyta > Magnoliopsida > Poales > Poaceae > Aegilops > Aegilops speltoides. The sequence continues at coordinate 360,451,126 of CM038147.1, read as the reverse complement.
CCGTTTCATGCCGGCTCAGCCTCTCAAAGGTGCTCATAGGTGTCCGATGATCATGGCTTTCTGAATGAGCAGCGGGCGCTGTATCAGACCATCCGTAGGGCCCGCGAGGCCCTCTCCGTCGTCCTTCGAGTTGTTGCGCTCGTTGTGGCACCGAGCATTGTCAACATGGTCAACGAACATGAGGAATCAGGAGATGACTTTACTTGGAGAGGATGACAGTAGGGACCCACTAGGTCCATAGCCGTATGTACGCAAGTTCCTCATTATTATATACAACTATATTTTTTTACTTCCTTCTGTTTTCCTGACATCATGGTCCCACACCATCGTCAACCTATATAGTCAATAAACGAGAGAATTGCACAAGGAGCGACCGACGGTTGGGACCCAGCAGCTAGAGCAGTATTTGTTTTTTTAGGTGTAAGCGGAGTTTTACTTGAGCGATGTTTTTGTTGTTGTTCGGAGGAGCAGGGTATAAACTGGGCGGGCTGTGGCCCGTCTAGCCCAGGCTATTATTTTATGTTGACCAAATATCCAGCCCAGATATTATTTTTTCAAGGTGAAAATGGCTATCCCAGCTATACTTTTTTTTGCAGAATACCCAACCTAGGTCAACTTGTTATTCTCCGCCCCGCTTGGCTATAAATCTTTCCTAGGAGGGATGCATTAGGCCTAACAAGAAAATGAGCTTTAAGAAATAATAAATGGGATGTAATTATAAAAACTGGGCTGTAAATATACAAAAACGCACCAAACAGTTAATTAGTTTCAAAAATATTATTTTTTGAATTTGGAAATTTAATTTCATTACTTATTGCACGCACAATATTTTGTTAGATTTTTACCTAATACAAATTCATTTTGAAATTATATTTAGTCAGACTCGAAATTTCGGGATAAAAATATTTCGGATCCCATCAAAATGTGGGATTTTTGGTTAAATTCTGTTTAGAGAGGTTGGTTGAAATTATTAATCATTGTCCTAGCTAGAAAATGGGCTTAATTTTAACAGACTGTAAATGAGTTGTAGTAAATTCCATTAGAATTCATAAAAGGGTTGTACATTATTACAAATTGCAAATGAGCTATATGTTCTCTGCCATTGTGATGCTCACTTGTGGGCCTACTATTTTTTTTTTTGAGAATTATAGTCAGTGACGCGTACGGAAGGCTTGTGGGCCTACTAAGGCGTATGGAAGGCTTTGTCAACTTATAGTCAAGACACAATTCTAGCAGCAGTGGCCGTTGGATGTCCATCCAGTGGCTGTAGTGCTTCTTCAATCTCGGATATTCTTGCTTCAAATACCAAACCACATGGTGGTACCGCCTCCGTGGTGTTGTCTTCACAGATAGGCTTCCCCGCCCACCTACTCCCAAACGCCGTCCAGGCGATTCCTCTACTCACCAACACTTCTTATTCTTCTTCGACGACGGCAGCCTCACACCGCAGCTGAACCAGTGAACCCTCGTACTCCCCTTCACGTGGGCATCCATTGTTGTGTCTCGCCGGCTCCGGATCGTTCCCTTCATAGGACTCGCCATCGTTCACTGAGTTGGTTCTCTTGGCGTGGCGTGGTCAACTTTGTCAATAAACGGCAACCATCGGATGAGGCATGTATGTGGAGTGGCTGACAGTAGGGACCCACATGTCACATGGCCGCACGCAGCAACTGCCCTGTATTATGCGAAAACAAATAATTTCTCACCCTGACAGGTTTGACCCATCAGCTACATATTCGCATGCAAGGAAGTGCTTCCTTTATTACGCGAAAATAAAAAGTTTCCTCTCCCTGACAACTAGGCCCCACCAGCTTTATTATGATCCTTTTCGTGAAAATATAGATTATACCAAAGATGCTAAATTGTTTTCTTTTTATTCTAACTCGAAAAAGAAGAAATTAAAAAACCCCGAAAACATCTTCGCACGCAAGGAAGTGCCACCTTATTATGCGAAAAAATTGATTACCCCTGCTAGCTAGGACCCACCATATTTGGAGGCTGACTTGTGGGCCTACTAAGTTAACGCGTACGTAGGGCTTTGTCAACTAGGTCAATAAACGATTCTAGCTGCACTGACCGTTGGATGTTAATCCAACAGCCAAGTTGCATCAAACTCTGGTCTTCTTGCTCCAGCCGCCCAAACTCTGCGTCAGATCACCGCCTTTGCTCCGGCATGGCATGGCGGTTGTCCAAGACAGCCTCACCGCCCGACCATACTACTACTGGACAGGCCTTCCCTCCACTCACCCACACCCCCTGTTATTTTCCGGTGACGGCAGCCTTACACCACATCAAACCGAGTGAACCCTCGCACTCCCCTCCGCGTGGGCATCCACCTGCCTCGTCTTCCCTGACTCGGCGTCGTTCCCTTCCTAGGCCTTGCCGTCGTCCATCGCCTGGGTGCTGTCTGCACGGCGTGGTCAACATGGTTAACAAATGACAGCCATCGGAAGAGTAGTGTATGCGGTGAGGCTGATAGATGGACCCACCAGCTACATCTTCGCACGCAAGAAAGTGCCTCCATATTAGGTGCGAAAAAATGAATCCTCCCCCTGACTGCTCGGACCCACCATCAATAACTTCGCACACAAGGAAGTGCCTCGTTATCCCCCCTGACAGCCGGGACTCACCTGGTCGAACCATACGTAGCGTTGTCATGAACGTGTACATACATACTGGTCGATCGGTCTCTGCAATGATGAACCGTGGTCGAGCAAGCAGCGGCAGGTGTATTAGTAGAGCCCCCGACATAGCAGTTCAGGCAGTCCCTTCTAAATCGTGTGCACGTATGTACAGCCACATGCCAAAAAATATGGCCACGTACATACATACGGGCGGGGTCTCGAACGCCTACTCGCACATATGTACGGCCAGGTCTCATGTACATGGAGAGGCAACGAACGGCAGCAACAGCGTCCTGTTCATCGGGCAGCCAACTTGCTGGGTCGGAACAGAGAAACAACGTCATGTTCATCGAGAGGCAACAGACTGAGCTAGAATGCGTCCTGTTCAACGGGAGCCAACCGTCTTGGACGGAACAACCAAAACGGGGTCTGCTGTACCGCAGTACAGAGGAAACGACCTTCTGTTCAACCGGCTACGGTCGAAACAGGGGTCCTATTCATCGGGAGGGGTGTGGTGTACCGCAAAACGGAGGAAACAGACTTGTGTTGGAGTGCTACGGTCGAAACAGGGGGTCTTGTTCATCGTGAGGGGTGTGGCGTACCGCAAAACATAGGAAACGGACTTGTGTTGCAGCGCTATAGTCGAAACAGGGGTCATGTTCATCGAAGGGGTGTGGCATACCGCAAAATGGGACTTCACGGGCTACTGATCACCCACTGTCAACTTCCTTCAGCCTCCACCTGCACTATTCATCCACCGCGTCTTCCTCCTACCTCCACCAGCTACTGTTCAACCACAGGCTACTATTCATCCAGCCCTCCATCGGCTACTATTCTACCAGCCCTCCATGGGGTCTTGTTCATCCACCCCCAGCCAGCTCAGCTGTGGTGGCCCTCCTCGTGGGGTCCTATTCATCTAGCGGCAATGGCGTACTACTACTACCACGGGGTCCTGTTCATCCAACCCCCACCGGGACTGTTCATCCAACCCCAACCACATACGTCTCGACTCGTTCAACCAACCCCCACATTCATTGTTTATCAAGAGGCAGCAGGTTCGATCGGCTTCTGTTGGCAGTAGTAGCGAAGGAATCCCTCGATCGGGTTCAGTTAATAGCCAGGGGTCGATGGATGGCTCGGGTACAATAACGCGTAGCCAGTGCAATCACTTGAGTTCAGTAGGTGGATGCCTCGCTCAGGTTTAGTTAGAGCCCAATGCCTCGCACCCACGCGCATACGTGTACGACAGAAACGTGCAATCCCTCCGTGCATCGCTTGGCCCCGACCACCCACCGTAACCGGGAACTCCATGAAATTTTCCTTGCCCTCGCTTCTACCACGATTTTTTCCATCATGGACGGCCCAAAGAATGTCATGCGGGTACATCTCCGGCCCGCCCAGGACGAAAAGCCCATTTTTTGTCATGATTTTTGTCATAGAAGTAGGAGCCCACCACATCTATGATGATACCAGGTTTTGTCACAATTATCATCATAGAAGTGTCATAAGCATGACAGAAAAAATATTCGTTCGGCCCAAAATGTCATGGATGTGTCTTTTTTGTAGTGTACCTCGCTTCAAGGGTCACAAGGGCATTGGTGGTCGACAATGGTTGGCGGCTTCTTTTGTTTGCCATCGTTTCTTGCCAGCGCGCCTGCTGTGGGGCGGCCTCTTACGTGCTCTTCTGGAGTCATTGCTGAATGGCCATGGTGGTCCGTTAGAAGGCCTCCATGGTTTGCATGGTGCGGTCGGTCCCGAGTAGGGGTTTGCTAACCGCAATGCCTCCTCAACGATGATTGGCTATGTCATTGTTCTCATGGCAAGGCTGTTGGTGGCAGCCCCAGGGGTCATGAATCATGAGGGGCCATTGCTGAGGACAACGAAACCATTGGGATGCTGCCCAACCGGGGTGGGAATTAGAGGTGCGAAAGTACGACGGTTACCGACTCCGATATTGGAGGCGTTGTGTCCGGTGGGACAACCTAGGTTGCCGCGGCTCCACTAGCGTTGATGTTAGTCGGAGCTGCACCTGGTGCTTCAGAGTTGTTTCTCATGGGGCCATCATTAGGACTTTCTCTAGAGCGACAGCTTGTGGGACTTTGTCGCCCTTTGATGTTGTCTCTCGTCCTAGGGTTGCCTCACTGTTCTCGGTCTCTGAGATGGAGATGACAATGGCCTCATCGCCTTCTATCTCTGAGATGGAGACGATACTAGCCTCGTCATCCTCCATTTGTGGGAGCAAGACAAGGCTAGCATAGCTGATGCCGCAGCCCGAGACGTATCTATCCCAGACGCAATCTTATGTGACGTGGTCATTGAAGCAATTGTTGCACACCATGGTGATTAGATGTGACGTCAGGAGGGTGGACGGTTATCGTGAGGTCGATGCGGCGACCCGATCCTGAGGCTAGTATTCGGGCCCTCAACGTCAGATACGTTGGTGCGAGATCTTTGTCCTCTGAGTCAGAGGTTGGTGGCATAGACAACATGGACCCGGATGGGATCTCTCGGGTGGTTTGTTGAGGCGGTGGCTGGTGCGCATAGGTGGAGGTCACCGTAGCGGTTGATGACGAACACTAATGTTCCAAAGATGATGCAGCAGATCGGGGAGGTTGGTGGGTTTACATCAAATCGACCGAACTCATTCGTGAAGGTGAGGGATCCAAAGGTGGGACTCTCTCCTAGCACGGGGCCTCAAGGAGTGATGGGAGATCCGATATGGATTCGGTTTCCAACCGACGCAACCCTGAGTGGCACGACAACTGTCGTGGAATTGTCACGGCAGATGCCCTAGCATGAGGACTTAGGTGTGGAGCCATCGCAAAGTAGTTAGCTTGAAGGGGTTAAATGGGACAAGGGACATAGAGAGTTTATACTGGTTCAGCCCCTCGCGATGGAGGTAAAGGCCTACTCTAGTTTAGGGTTGTATTGCTTGGGCTTTGATTACCAGGGAGCAAATATGCTTGACCTAGTTCATCTCTTCTTTCTTGCCCTAAACCGCCGGCGAGTCACCCTTTATATACACAGGCTGATGCCCGACGGCTTATAGAGTCCCGTCCGGCTCATACACAACGTGTCCAGCTCAGTGACAAAACTATACTTTCCTTAACATACAAGTTAACATATGGCGGTTTACGCCCGTGGGCCTCAAGTCTCCTCCGGGTCTTGGGCCTTCAGTAAGCTTGCTTCGTGAACCACCATCTCCAACATCTTCATGGGCCTCCTTGTTACAAACCGCCAGCAGTATGACCCGGGCCCTCCTGGGCGAGTCATACCCAATAGTTATATCCCCAACATTAGGCCCCAGGTTGATGTGAACTTGTTCATATCAATCTTCAACACTTAGAAAAAATCCTTCCTCATCTGTCCTTGCGGGATCTTGTAACCCGCCATGACGTCATCTCCTAGAATTGTCGCAACCCGCCATGACGTCACCTCACATTAATATCACACGAGGCCCAAATCTTAATATGCCTTCACTTTTAATGAATCACCAAAAATCGAGGCGTCTGTGTTGTCACATATCCATTTTTCAGCCTCATCGATTCCCGCGCATGCCGCTTATCCTTCAGCCTTATAAATTGGGCCAGGGGTCCCTTTCAGTTTCCCCCCTTGCCTCCTCATATTCATCTTCTTCCTCATAGCGCCTCCAATGCCTGAGCTCCGCCACCGCCGTCGTTCTTTGCCACTGCCTCGACCGCGGCCGCTGCATCAACCTGAATGGGCCAGAACTCGTTCGCGTGCCTCCGCTGTTTCAACATCCCCGGTACGCTTTTCTTCTTCCCTCACCATAGATCCCATTAGGGTTTGTGCGAGATCGTCGGAGTTCATCTCCACTCTTCTCTATTCTTCCTGTTTCCTATAAGTTTAATGCGCAACTCGCGTGGCATTAGCCTTAGAACTAATTTTTAATATTTGAACACTTCTTCTCTATGAGAGATCCCATTTGGGCACATGAACTGCTCTATCGCTGCAACTTAGGTTTAGAAATTTCTTCATTATTTGAACTGTCGTAGATCCAAAATCATAGCATCAATCTGTGAAAGCTGTTTGTCCAACACTTAGCAGTTTTTCCACTCACAGATCTGAAAATCTATAACTGTGTGGGCGGCTTAACTCATAAACCGTAACCCACCACGTACCATTAGTCCCCTCTTAAGCCTCCAATAGTTTACCTTTATAACTCCAATGCTATCCTCCAGCTTAACACACTTGCATGTTTCATCACTCGACACCTTTGAACCAACAGCCGGCTTAACAACATAACCTTAAACCGGCAAAAAATTTCCTTTCGGATCATCATCAATGACTAAGACATTCAATGCATGCAACTAGGTACCATCCCGGGTCATCGAGGAAGACCTGAACAATTTCGTTGTAACTGGCACCCTAGCCAAGAAAGAGGACATCCACTGGAGGGTCCCAGGCCTTGAAAATCCTCATGAGCCCAAGGATGGAGAAGTGATTGTTTTCCCTGACCACATGATCCGGGGGTTTAGCCCGCCCGGCTCAAAGTTCTTCTGAGATGTACTTCACTTTTTCCAACTTCATCCTCAAGACATTGGGCCCAACTCCGTGTCCAATATTTGCAACTTCCAAGTATTTTGTGAAGCTTATCTTCAAGAGGATCCCACGGTTGAACTATTTAGGGAGTTTTATTATTTAAACCGTCAAACCGAGTTTACTGACGGGCCTAGCTTAGAACTCGGTGGAGTTTCAATTCAGAAGAGGAAAGAAGCCAGTTTCCCCAATGCCAAGCCGCCCGGTCATTCCAAGGACTAGAACCAAACTTGGTTCTATTGCCAAAACATGTCTCCAGCAGACGAGAAACCTCTGTCGGGTTACCGTGACCACCAGCTTACCAACGCACATCCACTTCCACCGCAAATCAGCACAAAGGAACGGGCCAAGCATGCGCCCATGTTTTCTAAGCTCATAGCCTTCATGGCTAACGGCTTAACCGACATTGACCTTGTTCGGTGCTGGGTCTCCTGGAGGATCTTGCCATTAAGTCATCGCCCTGGCTTAATGTGTGAATATATCGGCGACTTGAAAGATCCCCAGTGCCACTGTGAGATTCAACTATCTGACGCTGAAATCACTGAAGCCACCAAGGCGTTGCTGAACAAAACTTGGGCGGAATGAAGTAAAACCGAACTTAGTCCTTGCTGCACCTTCAACAAGCCGCCAGTTGTAAGTGTTGCACACCTTGCATTCAATCTAAATCATATTTGCGTTAATACTGTACACTTATGATCATTTGACCTCAAGAAGCTGATTCTCCATTTTGGAAGAAGAAGCCGCAAGATAAGCCGACCAAACCGACCCGTACCAAGACCAAGGCCACCAAAAGGCCTGCTAAGAAGAAGATCACCGATCCCTCCCAGTTAAACTTGGATCATGACCGTGATGATGATGATTCGGAGGTAGAACTTGACTCTCTTGGCTCATTTTTTATACATCTCATTGACAATGATTGTTATCAGGAGGAAGCCGAAGCCAGCCGTGCGGGTGACGAAGAGGTAATTGTTCTTTCCTCCGGCATAGAATCTATGCCAAAACAAAAAAGCTCACAAAGCAAGCCTAAAAGTAAGGTTTTCTCATCCTTTGGCTTATTTGGATCCCAACTTTATTTTGAAGAAGCAGCAACATGAAGCTTGCCGCACAACCCGGAATAGCGGAAGCGGGATCCTTTCCTCCGGCTTACCAAACACCCCAGGTTCTTGCAAGTGTCGTCCAGAGGTCTCAACAAACTCCGACTTAACCTATCCCAGGGCCAGTCTTTTTTGACAACCTCTTAATCCTTCCGATTCAAATTATCAGGGAACGTCTCATTCTTCCTCTGGCGAATCAACGGTAACTCATGTCCCGACCTTCAAACCGGTGCCTGGGTAAGACTGTCAAGTCTTTGCTTTCAATTATATACTCAATTGTTGTACTAACCTTATCTTGTGTTTCATTCACAGGGCTAGGGCAAAGCCCAGCAAGAAGATGAAGGTGACATAAACTCCTGAGAACCCTTCTGAGTTGGAGCAGCAGTCAGCAGAGACCTCCCATCAAGCTCATGAAGCCACAGTTGATGAACCGCCACTGTTTGATCACAATATTGACATGGACCAGATGGATGTTTATCCAGCCACCACCAATCCTCCAAGCCCCATTAAGCCGCCAAGCCCCATCAGGCCCACTGAAGAAAAGGCTGATGATGTTGTCATTACTGGGCATGGTTATACAGAGCCAGGCAACCCCACTATCCTATCAAAGCACAACGCTAAGGAAGAAATTTCCGTTACTGACAAAGGCAAGTGGTCAGCCAATCTAGACAGTTATGCCCACTTCAGTGCCTCAGAGATTCACTCTGGGTACTTGAACCGCATGCACACAAGCCATGACTTTGAAGCCGGCTTAGTAAACTTGATGAAGGAGCGCTTTGAGGTAACCACTACAACTCTCTTCATATGAATACACTTCCATTAGCCGCCAAGTTTATTGGACATGATAGAATAGAATGTGTTATAAACTTTAATAACTTTATAGATCCATTCAAGTAGCCCCCAAGGGATGGTTTATCCTTTCAAGGTAAACCGGGACTTCCAATAGTAATACTTCAACTTTGCATGTGTAGCCCCCAAGGGCCGGCTTAATCTGTCAAGATGAGCCAGGACTTTGAAATAGTAATGATTTAATTTTCACCTGTAGCCCCTAAGGGTCGGCTTAATCTTTCAAGATGAGCCGTGTCTCATTACCATACTTGTCCATCAAATCCAAATATATAGCCCCCATGAATCAACTATAGTCATCATAAAGCAGCTGGGTCATTATAAACTTATCTTGAAAAGGAGCAACGTGAATTAGCCCCCAAGTGCCAAGTAAAATACTTGTATTGTGCTTGGGACTTCTTAAATAAACTCATTGTAATCCCACCCATTGTTTATATCTTGCAGGCTGAGCTTAATGGCAAAGAATCCCAAGTCGCCAACCTTCAAGAAAACATTAAGTCTCAGCAATCAGAAAGCTCCAAGGCCAAAGCTGAGTTAACCACTGCTTTAGTAGATATGGAGAAGCTGAAAAAAGACTTCAAAGCTGATCAGGCAGGCTGGGAAAAGAGAAGCCAGCCCTGTTGAAAAGAGCAGAAGACGCCGAAGCAGCTCTTGAACCGGTGGCTGAAGAGCTCGCTGGTTTAAAACATCAAGTCAAGGCCATGACTGCTGCCATCTTCGGTAAGTAACTTCATCTCAATTTTTAATGCATTGTAATCACTATGCGCCCGACTTATAAATTTTTCTTGATGATGCAGGCTCCAGAATTGCCCACCTTGGCTCAGATATGCGCAAGAAATTGAAAGCCGCCTACACCCTCATAGAGCAATTATATACTGGCGCGCAACGAGCCATCTGCACAGCTGCTCATAAGAAACATCCGCCAACCCTTATCAAGGATACATTAAGCTATCTGTGCTGCCCCTGCAGATTGATAAACTTAAGAAATCAGCTGCCAGAGCCGGTGCTCTCACTGCGCTAACCCGGGCTAAGGCATGGTAAGCAGATCTTAGATTCGGCAGACTTGGCGAACTACTGCCCTAGCGTGAAAGAGGACGGGTCTGTCGGTGTCAAAACCGGTGGATCTCGGGTAGGGGGTCCCGATCTGTGCGTCAAGGGTGATGGTAACAAGAAGTAAGGGACACAGGTGTTTACCCAGATTCGGGCCGTCTCGATGGAGGTAAAACCCTACTTCCTACTTGATTAATATTGATGATTGGGTAGTACAAGAGTAGATCTACCACGAGATCATAGAGGCTAAACCCTAGGAGCTAGCCTATGATGGTATGAACGTAATTGTGATCAGCCTTCTAAGGACCAACCTCTCTGGTTTATATAGACATCGGAGAGGGCTAGGGTTTACATGGAGTCGGTTACAAGGAAGGAAATACAATATCCGGATCGCCAAGCTTGCCTTCCACACCAAGGAAAGTCCCATCCGGACACGAGCCGAAGTCTTGAGTCTTGTATCTTCACGCTTCAATAGTCCGGACGTTGTACACAGTCCGGCTGTCCGGATACCCCCTAATCCAGGACTCCCTCAGTAGCCCCTGAACCAGGGTTCAATGACGATGAGTCCGGCGCGCATTATTGTCTTCGGCATTACAAGGCGGGTTCCTCCTCTGAATTCTCCAAAGTGGTTATCGAACACGTAGACCGTGTCTGGATCCGCAAGATGATCTTCACATACCATCGTAGAGAGAATAATATTTCACAAATGCAATCTGCTGACAACTTTTTCTAACGACGTGACATGTTATTACGGTCGGATCATTATTCGAACCGTTTCCCCACAACCAGCTACAACGCATATCACGGGCGGTTTACGTGACATGTCTTGTCAAAGCGAGATCGTGTCCCTTATTACAGGATTCTCATCAATACGGGTATGGGTAGTCTCCTGCGCCATTAATCGTGGCGTTTGGGAAACTCGCGATTCCCAGCGACAAGTGGGGCGCGCTTCCGGCGCCTCTATAAAGGGATTGGATTTCCCATTTTCACCACGCCTTCTTCCTCCTTTGCCCTCTTGCCCCCTTGAGCTCAGCGCCCAAGCCCATCTTCCCCAGCACAGTGAACATGTTGGGCTGGAGGCAAGTGGGTGGCTTCCACCGTCAAGGAGAAGCACATCTCAATCTTAGGGCGGCGGATACTTGGCAGCGGACATAGCGCACCGTCTACAGGGCGCGGGCAGGTCATTGACCCGAGAGCCACGAGAGGTCGTATTCGCCGCCCACTTCGTCAGGTGGTGGGATTTCCACTCCATCCCTTCGTCAGCGGGCTTATGTTCTACTCTGATTTGGATTTTCACGATCGGCCCCAAATTTCGTCCTCAACATCTCGGCGTTCGTAAATGCGTGTAATGCGAAGCTTTCCTCCGCATCCGGCCTAACTTCAGCCTATGGTGCAAACCTTCTGTGTGAAGCGAAGGTGGTAAGAGCCAACAAGCGAGTCTTGGAAGGGCCATGGTGGGCGAGAATGCCCAGCGTCACATATTTCAGCGGCTCCTTCTTGGAGACCATAAAAGGATGTGTCGGGGTGGTTCTACATCACGAGCAGGCTTGGCTCGCCCAGGCCACGGCCCCGAGTTTATATCCGGAGCCCCCATGCGGCTTACCTCACAGGAGAGGAAGGGCCTGTCTGGGCGATTCTGCGGGCTGGCTGGACTCAAACATGCATCAAAAGCATGAAGGACAAGAACATCAAGCTTGTCAACGTGATCCAGGTCATGCTCGTTCACCGAATCTTGCCCTGCCAGAGGCGGGCAGTCAATCTGTGGGAGTTTGTCCCCACCGAGCATCGGACGCTCCAGAGGCTCTACGACATGACGCACAAAGGCACATGGAAGGAGCTGTTCAAGGCCTCCAAAGTGCCTCCTCCAACATCCGAGGACCACGGGCTTCAAACCGCGCGGGCTCCTAGGCCGGTGAGTTCTTAGACCGACACCGGACACAGTTCTTCCCAATATGTTCACGGGAGTGCGTTTCAGGATTACGTGGAGAAAGTGGAGCAGGTTTCTTGCCGGCTCCATTGCCGAAGACCAGCAGATGTTCTCTGATGGAATCTGGTCTGGCACCGTACAAGGTGCCGGAGAAGAAGGCCGAGAAGAACGCCCCGGGGATCCGAAAGGGTCTCCAGCGTAAGGTTGTGCCGGAAGCCTCATCCGAAGACGACAAGGTGGACTCCTCCCACGAAGGGGAGGAGGAAGAAGAAGAAGACGCCCCATCCGGAAAAGATGAGGGATCCGAGGAGTTGGACCCGGGGGCCGAAAAGGTCCTTGGTGCAGGGCCGTCATTCCCTTGTCGTCCGATGACGACGAGTCGAATTCCTCCCGCGGAGGTGGGGGGGAATCAGGAAGAGATCCTACCTTCCCCCACCGGGGGGAGAAGAAGAGAAAAGCCGCCCTAGGAGGGAGGTGGGGCATCAGAAGGGAAGAGGCCCTTAGGACTACTCCGCCACGGCGCTCTCGGCGAGGGTGGCTGCCTAGGGGAAGCCCTAGAGCAATCGTAAGTGTTTGCATTCTATCATGACTTCACTTCAGTTTTGTATTTATAGTGCGAACATATATGCAGTCCAGCCAGGATCACCCGAGGTATCCTCCTCCGGGTCCTTGAGCAATCGGAGATGAATTAAGCTTCGGCGGCCACCTCCCCAACCCGCGGACGACACGGAGGTGTTGTCCCAAAGGCTCCCAGAGCAGGGGGAGGTGACTCTGGAGATGCCCCGAGGTGGGGTCCGAGTCGTTGGACACACGGGGTCCAAGATCTTCGCGGATCATGTCGACGAGAGCCACGGCCAGCCGGGCTCTCAGTCGACCTGGTCCGGAACCTTCGATGGTTCGGACTCGAGCAGCGACCCTCGCTAAGGAGGGCGAAATGCGTGCGTGTCACGGCCTTCCGTTGCGCATGAGGTGCGGGACGGTCTGCTGGAAGCTCTTCTGCGGCGCTTCTGCGGGCCGAAGGGCGCGTACTCTTATGAGTACGGTGATTGAATATTTAAATCCGCCAGAGCAGACTAACAAGCTTGCACAGCCTCCTAACGAGCTTCGAGGTAAGTAATATGTGCAAAATTACCACCCGATAGGTAGTAGCCCTGATACTCTGTTTGGCATTCGGAAAGAAAAGCCGAGCGGAGGTCGATTAAAATCCGCAGGAGTCAATCATAAGTATTATTTTGAATAAGCTGTGATGCTTCTTGCTGCTGCCCGTCTGCCCGAGGTTGCCGATCTGAAGCGGGACTCGGGCGGTAGCAGGGAGAGCTCGACCTCACGAAGAGGCAGCTCGAAGAGAACAAGGGTAAGTAATTCCCGTTCTTATGTATTTAAGGATAGGCAGAATTGGTGGGTCTAACAACTAAGTGTTGTGACCGCGTAACAGGGGGCCCCGCTGAAGTGGCGGCCCTGAAGAAGGCGCTGTCCGAGGCCGAAGACAAGGCAGCCTCGGAATGTAAGGAGCGCGAAAAGCAAAGTGCTAGGGTAGGTGAGGTACAAGAGGAGCTCCAGGACCTCGGAAAGAAGTGCGAGTCTGTGGAGCATGATCTGAAGGCCAAAGAGGCCGAGCATGCGAAGGCCCTTATGAGCTTGAAAGACGCCAAGGCCGAAGCCGAGAAAGCACAGCAGGAGATCCAGGAGGCCAAGAAGATAGCGGCGGGTAAGAAGTTCTTTATGCAAAGCAAACATGTGGAGGCGTTTCTATTACTTACTTGAATTGGAGCTCTCGGGGGCATTCGCGGATCGCCACTTGACGTGTCGAGCGTTGCGGAGTTCTACCGTCGTATGAGAGGAACTCAGCAGAGAAGCTGTTACGGTCCCTATCTTTGGGGCGAACACCCGATGCCTCTGGTGACCAAGCGAAGCGGTTGGTCGAACTCCTGGTGGCGAACCGACTATGAAAGGGTTCATAGTCCGGATGTGGCCTGGTGAGCCCGTGCCTAGTAGCTACTTCGGCCTGATCAAGCGGATGGTGGATGCCTGCCCGCGGCTTGAGGTTATCGAGCGATCCATGTGCATCGAGGGTGCCCGTCGGGCCCTTGCCCACGTCAAAGTGCATTGGGGCAAGATGGATGCGGAGAAGCTGGTCAAGGACGGACCGCCGGAGGGCAAGGCGCATCGCCATCCCGAGCTGTACTATGATGGCGTTATGAAGGGTGCTCATCTCGTGGCTGAAGAATGTACCAGGGACACCATTTTTGAATGAATTAAACTACATCATGTTTGTATTTTAAGGGCGAAGTTACTTGCGCTATGTAGCGCTTTTGCTATTAAAATATTACCTTACGTGCGGCTGTTTATAAAATCACGAAAGTAGGCGGTCGTCGGCTTCCGCCCCAGCGTGAAACCTGGGGTGTGTTCGTGGAAAACCGGACACTCTTTATCCAAATGTTTGGTCCCTTAAGGAGGTGTCGGTCACGACAAACAAGGCAATCGGACTATGCGGCTTTATAACTTTCACTTAGCCATAGAAGTCTACAATTTTAAATTTCGTGAAGCCCTAGAATCGGAAGGCGAATTGGGGCGCTATATCGCCTTGAGTCGGACAAAGCCGATTTATCTCTAAATCGGAAAATCTTTAAGATTTTAGTACCTCTCGAACAGCGACCAGCTCTCGCCACATCATGCCGGTCGGTTTCGGCTTTCTCTCTTGAGTGCTCGTCCAGGAACCGGACACAATCGTGATAGTTCTCCTGTGCTACCTTAGCCGATATGATGAGAATGTAAGGCACCAAAACAAGGGAGCAGGGCTATCCCAATCTGTAGACCCAAGACATGATTCGAGTGATGCATATAGTGCTATAAGTTTGGGGTGCCGCACTATTGAAAGTGTTCGGACTTTTAGTTGCCATATTACGGGGCGTCATAGGAGGCCCCTGGCAAACTGGCCGTACCAAGGTGTACGGGTGCAATACCAAATAAACATTTATAAGAGAAAATACTCAGATAAGGATAATAAGCTTACCCTATATATAATCTCCGTTTTGACGAAAACTACGTTTAAGCGTATGTTTACAATGGATGCGTTAGGCAGAGATTAAAATAGGACTATTTGACATGTCCTATCCAGGGGCAAGCCGTGTGTAGATAGATGAAGCAGGTATAATGATCGTAAATAGATTCCACCTGGGTATTTCCTTCTCCGCACAACGTCTGTTGCCTCCTTGGGTTTCTCTTCCATATGAGTCCGGCAATTCGGCTCTTCTGAGGATGCTGCACTAGCGTTGTCTGAAAGGTAAAGGGAAAGAGTATGAAGGTATTTAGCGGTTACCCGCATTATCGGTAGTCGTTGATGTATCGCCTATGCCCAAGGTATCTTGAGTGCGTAATTGTGTACGCGTGGCACGAAAATGCTACTTTGGAGGGGCTTGAGCGGAGGCCGGACTACTAATCACGATCTTGACAGACGTGTTGATTCTGTTGCGGGGTGCTCCGGACTCGTTTGACAGTGCTCGAAGTTGTCGCCGGATTGGTTTGTCGGAGGAGGCCGCATTGTACTTCCTTAAGCAAGGCTGCCGTATGCTCTTCTTTTGAAGGAGCAGTCCATATTTTGTTGTGATGATGACCCCTTGGTCCGGCATCTTGAGCTTGAGGTATTTATAGTGTGGCACCGCATTGAATCATGCGAATGCGGTCTGCCCAAGCAGTGCATGGTAGCCACTACGGAAAGGGACGATGTCGAAGATCAGCTCTTCGCTCCTGAAGTTGTCTGGGGATCCGAAGACCACTTCCAATGTTATAGAACCCGTGCAGCGGGCCTCTACTCCAGGAATAACACCTTTAAAGGTGGTTTTGGTGGGCTTGATCCTTGAAGGATCGATGCCCATCTTGCGCACTATGTCCTGATAAAGCAGGTTCAGGCTGCTGCAGCCATCCATAAGGACACGCGTGAGGTGGAATCCGTCGATGATTGGGACTAAGACCAATGCGGCTAAGCCGCCATGACGGATGCTGGTAGGGTGATCCCTACGGTCAAAGGTAATCGGACAAGCTGACCATGGGTTGAACTTGGGGCAACTGGCTCCATCGCATAGATGTCCCGTAGTGCCCGCTTCCGTTCCCGCTTGGGGATGTGGGTGGCGTAGATCATATTGACCGTTTTCACCTAGGGGGGAATTTCTTCTGCCCCCCGTATTCGGACGCCGGGGCTCATCGTCATCGTCGCTGTGCAGCCCCTTGTCCTTGTTTTCGGTGTTTATCTTGCTGGCCTGTTTGAACACCTAGCAGTCTCTGTTGGTGTGGTTGGCTGGTTTGTCTGGTGTGCCATGAATATGGCATGAGCGCTCTAGTATGCGGTCCAGACTGGACGGTCCCTTATTATTTCTTTTGAACGGCTTTTCCCGCTGTCCGGATTTAGGTCCGCTGAATCCGGCGTTGACTGTCGTGTCTTCCGTGTTGTCGCCGTTGTTCCGTCTCTTATGTATGTTGCGCCGTGGCGTGCCGTTAGCATCGCGGCCATCCGAAGTGCCGGAATGTGGCGTGGTGCCGCTACGGGCCAACCAGCTATCCTCACCCGCACAAAAACGGGTCATTAGGGTTGTGAGAGCTGCCATAGACTTGGGTTTTTCCTGGACGAGGTGTCGAGCGAGCCATTCGTCACGGATATTATGCTTAAAAGCCGCCAGGGCTTCGG
This sequence comes from Aegilops speltoides, assembly GCA_021437245.1. Classification (NCBI taxonomy): domain Eukaryota; kingdom Viridiplantae; phylum Streptophyta; class Magnoliopsida; order Poales; family Poaceae; genus Aegilops; species Aegilops speltoides. The sequence continues at coordinate 360,434,344 of CM038147.1, read as the reverse complement.
CATCCGGACGATCGACTATTTGGTTCTTTTTAGTGAGGAACGGGTCCGAATTTCGGGCTGACTCTCCGGGCTGTTGAGTAATGTGGCTCGAGTCATCGGACATCGGTGGTCGCACATATATGTGCCTGGAAGTTGTCAAGAATGCATCTTCGAGTTTTCCCAACCGCCAATGGAATTTCTTTGGCGGGCTGTTTAACCGATCGAGCTGGTCCTTTGAGCTTAAGGGGATACTTGATGGCGTGTAGATCATCTCCATGGGCCATGTGAATGTGGAGAAGGAAATTTTGATCCATCTTTGGAGTGCATTGTGCCATCATATGATTCGATGTTCTGGGTTTGAACCCATACGGAATTCATGATCCATTACTTCGTCCGTGAAGCGAGAGGGGTGTCTTGGCGCCTCTATGCCGGGCTATGTGGCTACGCAGGTCGGATTGATCTGGGTTGCTATGTTCGGCCCGGCCGGATTTGTTGATGGTGTATCTGGCGTGACGGTCGTCGTCGCGCGCTGGGGTGCGCCCCCTCGATTCGTAGATCGATCTTGGCCGTCCTACTTTATTGTCCAGAATATCTTGCAGGTTGTGCCTGTTGCCCTGAGCCGTAGTGTATCGACGTGGGGGTGCGGGCTGGTATCTAGGTTGGTATCCCGTTTTGTCCCGGCCACGGGGTGGCCGGTCATACGTTTGGCACTCGAGTCCATATTCCTCGACTGCCAAGACTTCAGTCCATCTATCTGTGAGCAGGTCTTGATCAGCCTGTAGTTGCTGCTGCTTCTTCTTCAGGCTCCTTGCAGTGGCTATAAGCCTATGCTTGAAGTGCTCCTGCTCCACGGGATCCTCAGGTACGCCGAACTCGTCGTCGTCGAGGCTGATCTCGTCTTCGGAGGGGGGCATGTAGTTGTACTCCTCCGGGTATGCGTCTGTTGCCTGTTCTTCTGGGATGACCTGCTCGTCTTCCTGTTCGGCCTGCTCAAAGGCGGGCTGATCAGGGTCATATTCTTCTTCGGTGCCATCCGGATTATTTTCGCCTCCGTGGCCGTGTTGCTATGGTGGGGCTTGGAGCGGCGCCGACGACGCCCATTCATTGATTTTCTTCCCGAGGGGTTGTCCTCCGTTGCCTCGTCGCCATTAGTTTCCTTCGGAGTGTCCACCATATATATATCATATGAGGAGGTGGCCGTCCACGCCCGGTGGCGGTGGCTCTGTGATTCTCCTACATCGCCGTCCATGTAAATCGATGTCTTTGGAGTCAAAGTCAAGCACGTCGGTTAGATCATCGATCGTGGCAATGAAGTGGGTGGTGGGTGGGCAACGAATTCCGTCGTTGTCTGCTTCCCACTCGAGCCGGACATAGTTTGGCCTGGAGTCTCCTTAGAAGGAGAGAGACTTCAATAAGTCTAGCATGTCGCCAAAGGGCGAGTGCTGAAAAACGTCCGCCGTGGTGAACTCCATCACCGGAGCCCAACCAAGATCGGCGGGCTCGGGGGCGCGTGAACTGGAACCTGCGTCCGGGTATGAATCCGGGGGTCCGGAGTGACAGGTTCCCTCATAGGTGAAACCGATGTTCGGCTCCATCGCCGATGAAGGTACGGCCTGCGGGGCGGGGTCCAGCCCTCCGTCCTTAGGCGAAGCAATCTGTCCCGGATTTATATCCGAGGCTTCTGCCGGGACGATATCCCGAGCAACGTTTGACAGCAGGTCTAAGCCGTGCTCATCGCGACTATTCGGCGCTTTTGGCGCTAGCCCGAATCCATCGAAGATCAAGTCTCCTCAGATATCCGCCGTGTAGTTCAGGTTTCCGAACCTTATTTGATGGCCGGGGGCATAGCTATCGATCTGCTCCAAGTGGCCAAGCAAATTGGCCCGCAGCGCGAAGCCGCCGAACACGAAGATCTGTCCAGGAGGGAAAGTCTCACCTTGGACAGCGTCATTAATGATGATTGAAGGAGCCATCGAACCTGACGGTGACGTCATAGAGGAACTCTCAATGAAAGCACCAATGTCGGTGTCAAAACCGGCGGATCTCGGGTAGGGGTCCCGATCTGTGCGTCAAGGCTGATGGTAACAAGAAGTAAGGGACACAGGTGTTTACCCAGGTTTGGGCCCTCTCGATGGAGGTAAAACCCTACTTCCTGCTTGATTAATATTGATGATATGGGTAGTACAAGAGTAGATCTACCACGAGATCGTAGAGGCTAAACCCTAGGAGCTAGCCTATGATGGTATGAATGTAATTGTGATCAGCCTTCTAAGGACCAACCTCTCCGATTTATATAGACTCCGGAGAGGGCTAGGGTTTACATGGAGTCGGTTACAAGGAAGGAAATATAATATCCGGATCGCCAAGCTTGCCTTCCACACCAAGGAAAGTCCCATCCAGACACGAGCCGAAGTCTTGAGTCTTGTATCTTCATGCTTCAATAGTCCGGACATTGTACACAGTCCGGCTGTCCGGATACCCCCTAATCCAGGACTCCCTCAGGGTCTCCCTTTAGTGCAGAAGACTTTGCTTCCATAACAAGGGAAATGCATCCTCTAGCCAGTAAGCTGGCTGAAGATACCAATCTTTCACATTATCAGCCGGTTTACGATGTTTACAACAAGAAGGTCAAGGCGCCAATCCATGATTCACAGGACCTTACTCCTCCCATCCATAAGGACACTTTTGCTCCTGACATTGACTCGTCAACACTTATTAGTGATGAAGCTACATTCAGAGCTTTGACTAGGATCAACTAGGCAACTTCTGACTTCCAGCCAATGGGTGAAGAGGAGGAGGATGAACCGGCGCTGGATGACCCACAACCTTCAACTCACCAAGGCCAAGACCAGTGATTCGTAGGCCGGCTTAGCATCTGCTAGCTGAGATACTTTGCAAAAAACTATATTCTTTTTGGGCCGTCAGCTACCTTGTAATAGGCTAGCCTTAAACAATTCTCTGTCATGCCATCGCGCATGTTAATCTGCATAACAATGTTGAGCTGGTTTGATCTTCTTTGATGATCCAATGTTTGTGCTCATACTCATTATCAATTTTGCCTAAGCCCATTGTTATAAACCCTGCATATAAACAGAGCACAAGTGCCTTGGTGGTTTACCCCAAGGCGGGTCAAAATCCCCATATAATAAGCCACTGGTGACTGTAATATCCGTAACTAGGGCCGGTTTATCAAAAACCTCATATAATGATAACAAAATAAATATCATACCTATGATACTTATGTGTATTGCCGTCTTACCAGGCCACATGCAATAAGGGCAACAGTCCCAATACAGAGTGCATCACTATGTAATTTATTCACGCTATCGGCCTACAACGCCTTTAGACAGCAAAGGGTAACATCCCCCAAGATTTGAGAGTACAGGACCCCATAGATATGACCATCATCCACTAGTGACTAAACGTCCAAAGCCACGCCGTGTTAACAAAACACCAGACATTATCAAATAAAAATCCAAGCATCATTGCCTGAATCAAATTTCAACCATATATCAATATGGCACAAACATAAATAAAAAACAGTCAAAGTCAAAAGAAAACAAAGTATCAAGGCATTCAAAGGCTGCCAAGCCTCAACATCAAGTGCTATTCAAGGGTTGCACAACCACTGAGTTACTCCTTAATTCAAACCTGTAAGCCGGGCCTCACATGACCAAATTGTTGTTTTAACTTTGACAAGTTCAGGGTATTTAAAAGATTAACTGACAAAAGTACAGCGAGTCATTCCAGGATTACCTGGTCGGAGTGGCAGGCATACAAAGGCAGGGTAACCCGGATTTTTGGTGAATACACCTAGCGTCCAAGCCTATTACGAGGGACAACAAAGCTTTCATTCATTTAACAAAAAGCCCCCAAGTAATATTGTGATCCAGGCCTACAAGCCGGATCAGAAGGGTAATCATAGCTATGCTCAATGAGCAGGAAGCCGCCAAGTGACCTTATGAAGTAAATAAAGACTCATATTCTCAGAAATGAAACGACAGAGGCCCTGAATCATCAGGGATGCCGACTTTATTATACTAATCATAATATATACAATGACAAAACTGTGTACATCACAAGAGCCGGTGGCTCAGGTGTAATAAGGCCGAAGATGAGCAATATTCCATGGCTGGTGGGTCTCCTCCTTCGGCGTGCGTGAGTCCTTGTGGTCTCGAACATCGATAAGGTAGTATGACCCGTTGTTTAGATTTTTGCTGACCACGAAAGGCCCTTCCCAAGGTGGGGATAACTTGTGCATGTCAGTTTGATCTTGGATGAGCCGAAGCACCAAATCTCCTTCTTGAAAGGTCCTAGTGTTAACCCGTATTTGTGATAACGATTTATATCTTGCTAGTAAATCGCCGAACGAGCTGCCGCAAGGTCATGCTCTTCATCCAACGGGTCAATAGCATCCTGACATGCTTTCTCATTATCAGCTTCAACATAAGCTGCCACGCGGGGTGAGTCGTGACGTATGTCACTAGGGAGAACCGCCTTTTCTCCATAAACCATGAAGAAAGGCGTGTAACCCATAGATATGTTGGGGGTGGTATTGATACTCCAAAGCACTAAGGGAAACTCTTCCACCCAACAACCCGGTGTCCTCTACAAAGGGACCATAAGCCGGCGGTTGATACCTCTCAAGATTTCTTGATTAGCTCGTTCAACTTGACCATTAGACTGGGGGTGAGCCACTGATGATACATCAAGCCGGATATGCTCAGAATTCTTTCATTGCCCCCTTAGACAGATTAATACCATTATCAGTAATGATACTATGAGGATATCCAAAATGAAAGATCACCTTTTTGATGAATTGAACCACCGTGGCTGCATCGCATTTGCTGACCGGCTCATCCTCAACCCACTTTGTAAACTTGTCAATAGCTACCAGGAGATGAGTCAAATCCTTGGCTCTTTTAAAAGGTCCAACCATATCCAGCCCCCGGACTCCAAACGGCCAAGTAATTGGAATCATCCTCAATTCTTGAGCCAGCACGTGAGCTCGTCTTGAATTTTTTTTGACAACCATCACACTTACTGACCAGATCTTCTGCATCAGCATGAGTCGTATGCCAATAAAACCCATGATGAAAAGCCTTAGCAACGAGAGACTTAGAGTCGGCATGATGACCGCAATCTCCTTCATGAATCTCCCTTAGAATTTCACGGCCCTCCTCAGGAGAAACGCATCATTGAAACACTCATGTAACACTGTATCAGTGTAGCTCACCATTGGTAATAGTCATCAACTTAGACCATTGGGTTATTTGCCTGGCCAAGGTTTCATCCTCAGGTAACTCACCCCGGGTCATATAAGACAAATATGGAACAGTCCAATCAGGAATAACATCGAGAGCTGCCACCAACTGTGCCTCCGGGTCAGGAACTGCCAAGTCCTCCTCTGTAGGCAACTTTACTGATGGGTTATGCAAAACATCAAGGAAAACATTAGGGGGCACCCGCTTACGCTGAGACCCTAGCCAGCTTAACGCATCAGATGCTTCATTTTTCCTTTGATCAACATGCTCCACTTGATATCCTTTAATATGACCAGCAATAGCATCAACCTCTCGGCGATAAGCCGCCATGAGTGGATCCTTTGAATCCCAAGTTCCTGACACTTGCTGAGCCACCAAATCTGAGTCGCCAAAGCATCTTACCCGGCTTAAATTCATCTATTTAGCCATCCGAAGACCATGGAGTAAGGCTTCATACTCAGTTGCATTGTTAGTACAAGGGAACATCAACCTTAAAACATGACAAAATTTATCACCTCATGGGAAGTCAATATAACTCCAGCCCCCGAGCCTTCCAATTGCCTGGATCCATAAAAATGAATAGTCCAATATGTATTGTCCGGCTTATCCTCACGCATCTGCAGCTCTCTCCAATCATTGTTAAAGTCCACAAGCGCCTGAGATTTTATAGCCGTCCGAGGCACATACTTCAAGACATGGGGTCTGTCGTGGAATTATCACGTCTGATGTCCTAGTGTGAGGACTTAGTCGTGGAGCCATCGCAATGAGATTAGCTTAAAGGGGTTAAATCGGACAAAGGACACGAGGAGTTTATATTGGTTCGGCCCTTGCGGTGAAGGTAAAAGCCTACGATCCAGTTGTGGTGGAATTGATGGGGTCTCGATGAGCAGGGAGCGAATCTGCTTTACCTATCTCTCGAGTTGTTGTCTCTGGTCGTCCCTTTATATACATAGGTTGACGCCCGACGGTTTATAGAATCCCAACACCGGCTCATACAAGTGTCCAGCTCGATTTCTACCTTCTCCTATCTTACAATACAAGTTACATTATATGGCAGTTTATATCTATGGGCCCTAATCCGCCTTTGGGCCCTGGGCCTTTAACTCTCTGTAGTAAAGCGCCATATCCCTTATCTTCATTGGCTATAGTCCCACCGTTTTCCCCTCTAGCTAGGGTTTCTCTCCTCTCCGGCGACGGCGCCGCCATCCCCCGTAGAGACCGATCTTCCCTGCCGCGCCTCACTGACGGTGGCCTGCTGCGTCGCAAGACGTAGCGGCCGTGCAGAGGGGCGGTTTCTTGGGTCAATACCGCCCGCGGATCCAAAAACCCCCGAGTGAGAGGATCATGGTTGCTAATGCATCGGCATCGGGGAAGGCTACGTCCGATCTCGAAGCGCTGATGGAGGAATTGGGACTCAAGGAAGACGATTTGCAGGACATGGTGGTGGAAGATGGCGAACTGCCGCAGGAGGCAACCCGTTGGATGGCAATCGCCAGGGTTCACACCGACAAAACTTACAGCCAATACTGGTTCTACAGAGGCATGAGGGTGTAATGGGATCTGGCGCAGGAAGTCAAGATCAGACCTCTGGAGGAAAACCTCTACACCCTCCAATTCTCTTGTCTTGGTGATTGGGAGAAGGTAATGGAGGAAGGGCCTTGGAACTTCAAGGGGAAGGCGGTGGTTCTTGCGCCGTATGATGGTTTCACGAAGCCATCAACCATTGAACTTAACAAGATTGATATCTGTCTACAGATTCATGATCTCCCAGATGGTTACTTCTCCAAGATAAAGGCCCTGTCATCTATGATGGGGAGTTCATATTTGCTGAGCCAAACTCGCAAGATTTTGAGGGCAATTTTGCTAGAGTCCGGGTGCGAATCGATGTCACGAAACCACTGAAAAACGCTGTCTCGCTGCTAGTCAAGAAGAAGGATACTGTGGAACGAGTGATTTTCATAATCAAGTACGAAAGACTGCCTAATTGGTGTGCTATTTGTGGATATCTTGGGCATCTATACAAAGAGTGTGGAGACGGTGTTCACCCCCAAAAAGCACTTGTTTTCAAAGACATAAAAGCAAGCTGGTTCCAGAACCCGAGCAGAGGTCCGGGAGAGAGTGAGAGCCCTAGAGGCGGGCGAGGCCGAGGCCGTTCAGGCCAAGGGGGTGGGAGAGCAGCAATGAACCGTGACGCCTCAGGCAGCCAGCCTTTGGAAGATCCTGATAGGATGCTAGATGATGTCACCATGGAAGAACTTGAGAAAAACAGAAAGAGAAGTGCTCATGAACATAAAGTCTCACATCAGTAGGTTTAGTCGAACAAAAACGCTCTCATGCTTCCACCAGCGACCCCCCCCCCCCAAGTCCCTCCTCGAAGCAGGAGATGAAGAGGAACAAACCGAGCCCTTCAATGGCAGAGACAAACACAACGAAGAATGCAAACACCAGCAAGATCACTGATGCGCGTTTGGCGAGCCCCCAGGGAGGGGTTCGCCTAGCGCAATGAGCCTACTTTGCTGGAGCTGCCGAGGAATTGGCAAAGCCGCGACAGTTCGGGAGCTTCGCGTTATGGCAAGGCAGTTTGCCCCCACTATCCTTTGCATTCTAGAAACACATATAGAGGGTACGAGAGTAGAGAATTTGGCAGAAGGTTTAGGTTTCAATAAAAGCTATGCAGTGAGTAGTTCTGGAAGGAGTGTTGGTCTTTGTATCTTTTGGAATGATGAAATAAAAGTGCAAGTTATTGGTTATTCGAGGTACCATATTGATGCTTTAGTAGATAATATGGTGGATGTGCAGGTTAGAGTAACTTTTGTCTACGAAGAGGCTCAGGTTCCGGACAGGAAAAACACCTGGAATACTCTGAAGAACATAGCCGAGTCACAGAATAGGCCTTGGGCGGTCATTGGCGACTTCAACGAGGTGCTGAATCTCAGCGAACATGATGGAGTTGGATGTCGAAGCCAAGCTCAGATTGATGGTTTTCAAGAGGCTGTTGATACATCCGGTTTGTCAGACATAGGATATACGGGAACAAGCTGGACTTTTGAAAAAAGGGTTGCTTGCGGTATCTTCACTCGAGTGGTTGGTCGCGCTCCCAGAATCAACTTTACACCACAAGATGGCAGCTAGCTCCGATCACGTACCGATCCTCCTCACTGTGCATGATTTGCATGCATGCAGGGCGGGCCCCAGGGCTTTTAAATACGAGACCATGTGGGAGAGAGAGGAATCTCTCTTCGTGGCTGTGGCGAACCGGTGGAGCATGCAGGAGGGTGGGACAATGCAATCATTGCACGCAAAGTTAGGGGATTTGGCTGGAGATTTGTCGGCCTGGGATCGTAACACCTTCGGATCAGTGCGGAAAGAGATAAATCAATTAAAAATCTGGCCACGGGAGTTGCGCACCAGCCCAGGAAGATCCGGTGTAACGCCCGGATAATCAGTCTACAGTAATCCCATGTTAACGATGCCACGTCACCCCGGTTTATGTTGCTAATCTCGCGTTGGATCAAAACTATACAAATTCAAATAACAAGTCAAATTATAGTTTCATAAAACAGTGAATTAAAGATGTTCAAAAGGTTACAGATATTCACTAACTATTTAACAAACAATATTCAACATTTAATAAAATATTTAATTGCCTAAAGCAATTAAAAGCAATGACAAACCAGCCCCATTAATCCATTTTTCATTTATGCAAAATCCAAATGAATTCAAATGCTCACCAAACCTTTTGTGGCCATTACGAATAATGCCTAGTATTTGATCTGTCAAGTTCTTCTTTTACAAAATTCATTGGTGGCTCTACTTATTGCAAAGTAGTGTAGAAAAACTAAACAGGAAATAAAATAAATAAAAGAGAAGTAAATTCAAAGCCTAACACCGCTCACCTAAAAGCTGTCTTCTGAGAAGCCCAGCCCACCAGGTGGGCTTTTCTTCTACCTTGAGCGAGCAGGAAGGCCATGGCGTGGCGGTCTTTCGCCGCCGTACATGCTATGGATGTCGCGCTGTCGGCCATCCCACGGCTCCTCTGGCTGGATAAGATCGACCCGAGCCCCCTGATCAAACCCTAGCCCCGAAATTCCCCTCTCCCACTCACGCTTCTCCTCCAACCTCGTGTCCGAACTGTCGTTAACGCGCCGTCGCCGTCCCCGTGGCCACTGGCCTCCCTCGCGACCGAGAGGTCGTCCAGGGACCTCCTCGTCGTCGACTCCGTCATCCCCGTGCATCCGTTCAACCAGAGCTGCACCGTACGCATGGATCGAGCCGTCTTCCCCGCCACGGCCACCGCCGTTCGTCGTCAGATTTGTCGCCTCCCGAGCTCCCCCGACCTCCTAACCTCGTCCACGAGCATCGCGGTGAGGCCCTCATCCGATTCCCCTAGTTTTTCCCCTCGACCCGCCGCCATAGCCATCACCTTGAGTTCGCCTTGGTCCGTACCGAAGCCATGGCCGCGCTGATGACGAGCTCCCATCCCCCTGACCGTGCCTCGCCACTGGACTTGGCCAAGCCGCGCCCGTCCACGCCCTGCCATGCGCGCCGCTCCCTAGCGGCGCCTGGGTGCGCCGTCGCAGCCGCCCGCAGCCCTGCAGTTGCTCTGCTGCTCCTTGTACTGTTGCTGCTGTCGTGTACGTGCTGCTCCTGCCGCCTGCTCTTGCCCATGGCCACGCCCGCTTGCTCCTCGCGCGCGGACGTCTGCCCGGGTCGTGTCCCCTGCCCTGCTAGCTACTGCGCTGCTCTTCGTGCTGCTGTCGCCGCCTACTGCGGCCTTGCTTCCTGCCGCGCTGCTGCTGCCTCCTCCTACTACTACGCTGTTGCTTGCTACTACTGCTAATGGTCATGGCCGCCGTGATTTTGCGCCCATGCGTGTTGGCCATGGCAACACACCCGTGGCTGGATGTGTGGCCAGCCCTCTGTAGATAGTTTAGGAACTAATTAGTGCTAGTTAATTTAGTTGCTACCCTATGACACATGGGTCCCACTTAATTAGATTAGTTTTATTTATTTATTTAGGTACAGCATATGACATGTGGGCCTTACCCTCTCCCTTTTGACCAGTCAAATTGACTTAGTCAACTCAATTATTATTAAATCTAGAAATTCCAAAAATATAATTAAAACTTTGAAAATTAATATAAAATAAACAAGAACTTCGGATGAAAAAACTTTGTACATGAAAGTTGCTCGTAAGCAGCGAGGCGAATCCGGATCTGTGACTGTTCACCCGCCACACATCCAGTAGCATAGCGAACATGCAACTTTCCCGCCGGTTCACAATAGAACACACGAAACACCGGGATACTTTCAGGATGTTTCCCCTTTCGCCGAGTATCACCTACTACTGACGTTAGGGCACACCTAGCACCACGTATTGCCATGTTACATTTTGTGATGCTTTGATTGCTCATTATTTATTGTGTTACTTAGTTACTTCTTTCGGTGAACCCGAGGCTGCCGCGACCCCCGATTCGACTACGGTGTTGATGACCCTCCTTGCCGAGCAACCGAGCAAGCCCACTGATCACCAGATATCGCTTATTCTTCTCTATCTTGCTTGCATTAGAGTAGTGTAGCATATTCTTGCTTTTCGTTGATCCTATTACGATGCATAGCGACATTGTTGCTACATCTGTTGATACCTTACCGCAATCCTAAATGCTTAGTATAGGATGCTAGTTTACCATCATTGGCCCTACATTCTTGTCGATCGCCTTGCTATACTATTGGTAGTGATCACTCGGGAGGTGATCATGGGTATATACTATACATACATACATACTATCTGAGATGGTGACTAAAGTCGAATTGACTCATTGAGTACCCATAAGTGGTTCCGATGTGAAATTTGAAGGACAGTGGCTCCATCCGGTGAGAGTGGGCACAGGTTCCGACGGCCCCGATTGTTACTTTTGTGGCGGAGGCGGCAGGCGAGTTGAGACCACCTAGGAGGCAGTGGGCTGGCCTGATCGGCGTTCGCGGATATGCTAACACGCTTAACGAGATCTTGGTATTTGATCCGAGTGCGGCCATTTGGTCTATCGCACTAACCATCTACGTGGGAGTAGTTATGGGTATCCGACGTCGTGGTATCGGTGAAAGCCTTCTTGGCGTCACGGACGGCGGTAGGCGGGTTGGGCTGCGTTAACGCAACTTCCTTTGTAATGGAGGTTGCTAGGTGCGCTCACCGGCCAGCGTCGCAAGCGTGCTTGAGTGTGCTTTCGAGGCGATGGGCCCGGACCCTGGCGCTTAGGTTTAAACCGGCGTGTTTGACCTCTCGGTTGTGCCTAGGCGGGTGCGGCGTGTTGATCTTGGTAGGGCATGACCCGGAAAGTGTGTCGGCCAAATGGGATCAAGCGTGTTGGGTTATGTGGTGCACCCTGCAGGAAGTTAATCTATTGAATAGCCGTGTCCCTCGGTAAAAGGGCGACCGGAGTTGTACCTCGACCTTATAATGACTAGAATGGATACTTAATAAAACACACCCTTCCAAGTTCCACGAACAACCCGGTGATCGCTTTTCCACAGGCGACGAGGAGGATCGTGGGTAGGATTATACTATGCGATGCTCTTGGAGATGCTACTTGGAGATGCTTCTTGGAGATGCTACTTGGTGATGCTACTTGGCGATGCTACTTGGAGGACTTGATCTACTCTCTTCTACCTGCGCAAGGCGGAGGTCGCGAGCGTAGTCTTCGATAGGATTAGCTATCCCTCTTATTACGGCATTCTGATTCGGTCCACTCATATGGCCTCCTTACACATATACCCATGCATATGTAGTATAGTTCCTTGCTTGCGAGTACTTTGGATGAGTACTCACGGTTGCTTTCTCCCCTTTTCCCCTTTCCCTTCTTTACGGTTGTCGCAACCAGATGTTGGAACCAGAGCGAGGCGCCACCGTCGGCGGCGACTACTACTGGAGGTGCCTACTACTACGCGGTGTCGCTAACGACGACGGGGAGTAGTTTAGGAGGATCCTGGGGAGGCTGCGCCTCTTCGTCTGTATCGGTTTGTGCTAGCCTTCTTAAGGCAAGCTTGTTAACTTATGTCGTACTCGGATATTGTTGCTTCACGACTTCGTCTATGATCGAGCACTTGTATTCGAGCCCTCGAGGCCCCGGCTTGTATTATGATGCTTGTATGACTTATTTATGTTTTTAGAGTTGTGTTGTGATATCTTCCGTGAGTCCTCGATCTTGATCGTATACGTTTGCGTGCATGATTAGTGTCTGATTGAATCGAAGCGTCCAAGTTGATATCGAGCCATTGCTGTAGGAATCCCCCTTCCACACTCCTTGGCCGAAGTTGAGTCTAGACATTGCAAAACCTTTTACTAACATGGCTGTGCGGCCCATGGGCCCACGTCGCCATTGGGTGGTATTAAGATCTTTTACTCCTCGATCTTTACTCCGGGACTCTGAGCTCTCTTCTATTCGGGTTAAATGATTTTTGCTAAATCTAACATTAGGATCTCGTTATCGCTTTCACCCGGAGAGCCCCTTATTAATGATGGTCGTCTGCGGCACGTGAAGACCTTGAAGATACTCTCCGCTGTTAACCTGAGAACTTATGTTCATCGCATTTGCAATTCCCCTTCCACCGTCAACCCTTATGGATAACTACTTGCAGTTGTCATTATTACATTCATCCCCAGTTGGTCTTGTTATTACCAGATACCTCGAAACACTCGTCGTTGTTTCGATAATCATTGAGCTTATCGCCTTGCTGTTCTTTGTCACCTGAATACCCCTAAGAATAAATTTCTTGCACCTTTCGAGTATCCGCTCATCCCAGTTGTTCAGGTGTTTCACAAAAGTCTTTGAAATACTATTCAATCCTGCGAAAATCCTTAGCAGCTTTATTGCTCTGCAAATACTTGTCTACTAGCATTATGGATGCTTCCCATATATCTGGCAATATTCACTAGTATCTTTTGACACCGTCATTTTGATCCTATTGATTCAATATGTGTGCGAATGCACACAATCATCTATCAACCCTTCTAAATTATCTTTCAGGCTCGAGACATCATTTTTGAACATGAGTGGTTCTCGACCAAACTATTTGTCGCCAATTGTACCTCTGAGTGCATCCAACTTATCCATCCTTGATCGTGAGCGGTATACGATCGTTTGTTTTGGAAATGGTAATTCCTTTGTTATCTAAGCATCGAATTATTCGATGTTCTATAGTATGATGCTCATGCATTTTTCTTTCTCGATGGAGTACCAATACTCACATCGGCTCGTTATGGATTACCCGATCCATTGTTGGATTGTTATCAAGCAGTGTCCTTCATATTCAATCACTGGTGTGTTCTTCCCCGATACATAGTGCCTTTGGTAAATTGTATCATCTGCTTGTGACCATGCTCGCTTTCGGTGGTGGTACTTACTAATGAAGCTTGTGGTATATGTTTCCACGATACTGCGACGGTGGAACCTATGCCTTCCTTTATATGTGTGAACTCGAAAGTTTTCACGAGTCATACTCATCGGTATTTCACGGTAAAACTTTCAACACTAATGCCTTTATCAAAGCGAGAAGTGAATGGAAGGTTATACATTGAAGAAGTGGGAGTCGACCTTGAACTTTGTGTTCATGCCCATGGACACGATGTAGATCCTATCATGGAAGCTTCTTGTAATAATAACTATTTCCTTGTTATAATATCATTTGGAATCTGTGAATTGATCCTTTGCAATCATGGATCCGACCATATTTTCTACTTGATTCCATTTCTCGGACAAGTTAAATCACTTGTCCTCTACAGATCAATACACCCATCCAACCTCTATTTTGATCTACCTTTGAGTACTAACCCCCTAGTATCTCGAGGATATCAACCGATTGCACTACATCTTATGCATTTCTGATGAAGTAGTGCCTTTCCCCGTCGTAGTCACTCCACGGGTTCTGGGTTGTCGTCAGCCGAGAACACTGATTAGCGAATCGAATCGCCCCTGTGATTCAGTACTCCTAGTACATTGTGGATGAGAAGTTTAATACTCCATCACGTCATTCCTAGCCTGATCGGCTATATCATTTTGTACTAAATTTTAACTTTGCTACCTGGTTCTTTCTTCCTGGAGCACAATTTTCGACGATGAGCTAAGCTTATGTTGATTTTCCTCGTCATATCATTTCACCTTGAACAACAAGCTTGACTTCAAGTTTGTGTCGTACCCATGGGTCCAATAACCTTTTGCTTCATAATTCCTTTAACTTGATGTCATCACCGATGGATTACATCTTCGTGGAGCCTCTCGACAAAATTTGTCGTGATCATCATCAACATCTTGACTCCTTCCTGGATATCAATTGAATTCATGATGAGAAATACCATCCTTGCCCTCGATGATTTGTGTTGTCATCGACCACTTTTAATGCCTTCCCTCCAACACAAACTTGTTCGTGTTTTGTGTTATACCTTGAGTTCCTTGCTATCCAGCATTTGTTTTTATTTACCTTGGAGTATTACCATCTTTTATTTCAAGGATGTTGTGAGGATCTGCTCCACCTCTTAAGGAATTCTTGGTATTGTGATACTTCTCACCCTCACCATTCTTTCTTGGTCCTGTGTTGATTCTAACAGGGATACCAACACGTGAACCATGCTACTTGGATTACGTACTTCTATGCAACCCTATTGCTTTGAAGTTAATGGTCGACATTTCATTCTTAGACCATTGGTTATCGAATCACCATTCTAACATTGATCTTGCTACCTAAGCCCATATTTGGTGCACTTTCAACCGATGATTAATTGTGTATGTTTCCCTCGAGCATACATCATTATATCATTGATCTGTTAAATGTTATCTCCTTGTTCACATAATTGTGGAGATCCATCTTTTGGAAATCTTGATGGATTGTATTTGAGACCATCGACCACCGCCTCATCCTCTCTTTGATTTATTGATGAACTCTTGTTTCGGAACTCGCTTCCATAGTTCAATTCCCGAGAATCTTATAATGTCATCCCGACAATTTGTGTTGCACCTTTTCTTCTTAGGTATCCTAAGTTTGATGTATCATGACACCAATCGGATCTGAATCTCGGTCAGATATGATGGTTGGGACAACTTTCCAGGAGTTATGATGTTGGTCCTTTGATGACTCGGTAATATGATGCCATGCCTAGCACACCTGGTCGGAGGCCCTATTGTTATAGATTCCTTTTTAGCAAGGCTATCCATTCTTCCATGAGGAAATTGTAAAACTTATTCTACAAGTTGTTCCTGATGGATCCTTCGTATATCAAAGTCGACCTTTGCTTGAAGACAATGTCGATGCTATCTTGAAGCGTGTCTGTGGTACTCCGATTTTCAATACGAGCATTTGAAGCCCAATGCTAAATGTTTCTTGCTCAATTATCCAAACACCGTTGTATGGGTAAGGTCTTGAAATTCCTCTCCCCTTACCTACTTTCTATCCCGTCGTGGATATCTTGCACTACTTGTCCTTGGGAGGGATATACCCCTGAAACATGTATTTAAACACATTTTCCTGTCCATTGTTCTGACTATTCTGGTAATCCGACTTAACTAAGTAGTGATAATTCCCTGCTTAGGTAAGAACCTTGTGGTACCACTCTGTCAGTAAGACCCTCTTACTTTTGTTGATGACATTCCGTTAACCACCGATGGACGAGAACTTTGCCTATTGGTCCGCCTCGTTCGGCGGCGGAAAATAGTTCTCTTAGTCCTCGCCCTTGAAATGCAAGCGTTGTTCTTGACATAATCGACAGACTATCCTCCGGCATGCCTTGCTTACATGATCATGCAAGACGTC
Organism: Aegilops speltoides; assembly: GCA_021437245.1. Lineage (NCBI taxonomy): Eukaryota > Viridiplantae > Streptophyta > Magnoliopsida > Poales > Poaceae > Aegilops > Aegilops speltoides. The sequence continues at coordinate 360,418,301 of CM038147.1, read as the reverse complement.
ATCGCCCTTCCTGCTTTTAACTCACATGGTGGGCCCATAACCCACAGTTCCACAAGATCGAAACCTGACTCTCATGTACATGCCTGTCTCGAAAGTTATTCCTCACGCTTGGTTTCGTACGTAACCCATGGGCCACCTTCCTAGAGATGGTCTATTCTGGTATCGGATACAATACTTATTCTCGTTACTTTGGACCCCTTTCACAATTTTTCTCAGGCAACGAAGGATTGCCTACCCGCTTGAAACTTCCCATGATACCTTCTTGCTTTGCTCTCGACATTTTCTTAAGATTCGATTCAAGAGTTACTTTCCGCCACCTTTCCTGATGTTATCTACCAGATACGCATCATTGTAGGACGGTCCGTTCTTCCAAAGTTACCCCTTGTCCTTCGTACGTACGATGGAGTTCTCGAAGAAAGGAGGACGACTTCATCATGATGACCTGGAGTAGAGGAATGAAAGCATCAACGTATCGGGTTGACCTCTTCGAGAAGAGCAACCAAACACAAACAAGACCGTTAAATTTCATAACCAAATCCCTTCCCCTTGCTCCCTCCTAAATCTCGGGACGAGATTTCTTGTAATGGAGGAGATTTGTGGCCTTGGGATAATCGATCTACGGTAATCCCATATTAACGATGCCACGTCACCCGGTTTATGTTGCTAATCTCGCGTTGGATCAAAACTATACAAATTCAAATAACAAGTCAAATTATAGTTTCATAAAACAGTGAATTAAAGATGTTCAAAAGGTTACAGATATTCACTAACTATTTAACAAACAATATTCAACATTTAATAAAATATTTAATTGCCCTAAAGCAATTAAAACAGTGACCAAACCAGCCCCATTAATCCATTTTTCATTTATGCAAAATCCAAATGAATTCAAATGCTCACCAAACCTTTTTGTGGCCATTCTGAATAATGCCTAGTATTTGATCTGTCAAGTTCTTCTTTTACAAAATTCATTGGTGGCTCTACTTATTGCAAAGTAGTGTAGAAAAACTAAACAGGAAAATAAAATAAATAAAAGAGAAGTAAATTCAAAGCCTAACACTGCTCACCTAAAAACCTAATACTACAGAAGGCCCAGCCCACCAGTGGGCTTTTCTCCTACCACTTGAACAGAACAGGAAGGCCATGGCGCTGGCGGTGCTTTCGACGCCGTCCATGCTATGGATGTCATGTTGTCGGCCATCCCACGGCTCCTCTGGCTGGACCCGAGCCCCCTGGATCAAACCCTAGCCCCGAAATTCCCCTCTCCCACTCACGCTTCTCCTCCAACCTCGTGTCCGAGCTGTCGTTAACGCGCCGTCGCCGTCCCCGTGGCCACTGGCCTCCCTCGCGACCGAGAGGTCGTCCAGGGACCTCCTCGTCGTCGACTCCGTCATCCCCGTGCATCCGTTCAACCAGAGCTGCACCGTACGCATGGATCGAGCCGTCTTCCCCGCCACGGCCACCGCCGTTCGTCGTCAGATTTGTCGCCTCCCGAGCTCCCCCGACCTCCTAACCTCGTCCACGAGCATCGCGGTGAGGCCCTCATCCGATTCCCCTAGTTTTTCCCCTCGACCCGCCGCCATAGCCATCACCTTGAGTTCGCCTCGGTCCGTACCGAAGCCATGGCCGCGCTGATGACGAGCTCCCATCCCCCTGAACGTGCCTCGCCACTGGACTTGGCCAAGCCGCGCCCGTCCGCGCCCCGCCATGCGCGCCGCTCCCTAGCGGCGCCTAGGTGCGCCGTCGCAGCCGCCCGCAGCCCTGCAGTTGCTCTGCTGCTCCTTGTACTGTTGCTGCTGTCGTGTACGTGCTGCTCCTGCCGCCTGCTCTTGCCCATGGCCACGCCCGCTTGCTCCTCGCGCGCGGACGTCTGCCCGGGTCGTGTCCCCTGCCCTGCTAGCTACTGCGCTGCTCTTCGTGCTGCCGTCGCCGCCTACTGCGGCCTTGCTTCCTGCCGCGCTGCTGCTGCCTCCTACTACTACTACGCTGTTGCTTGCTACTACTGCTAATGGTCATGGCCGCCGTGATTTTGCGCCCATGCGTGTTGGCCATGGCAACACACCCGTGGCTGGATGTGTGGCCAGCCCTCTGTAGATTAGTTTAGGAACTAATTAGTGCTAGTTAATTTAGTTGCTACCCTATGACACATGGGTCCCACTTAATTAGATTAGTTTTATTTATTTATTTAGGTACAGCATATGACATGTGGGCCTTACCCTCTCCCTTTTGACCAGTCAAATTGACTTAGTCAACTCGAATTATTATTAAATCTAGAAATTCCAAAAATATAATTAAAACTTTGAAAATTAATATAAAATAAACAGTAACTCGGATGAAAAAACTTTGTACATGAAAGTTGCTCGAGCAGCGAGGCGAATCCGGATCGCACTGTTCACCGCCACACATCAAGTAGCATAGCGAACATGCAACTTTCGCCGGTTCACTTGTTCAACACACGAAACAAGGGATACTTTCCGGATGTTTCCCCTTTCACGGTATCACCTACTACGACGTTAGGGCACACCTAGCACCACGTATTGCCATGTTACATTTTGTGATGCTTTGATTGCTCTGTTATTTATTGTGTTCCCTAGTTACTTCTTTCGGTGAACCCAGACCGGCCTGGCGACCCCCTGATTCGACTACGGTGTTGATGACCCTCCTTGCGAGCAACCAGCAAGCCCCATGATCACGAGATATCGCCTATTCTTCTCTATCTGCTTGCATTAGAGTAGTGTAGCATATTCTTGCTTTTCGTTGATCCTATTACGATGCATAGCACGACATTGTTGCTACATCTGTTGATACCTTACCGCAATCCTAAATGCTTAGTATAGGATGCTAGTTTACCATCATTGGCCCTACATTCTTGTCGATCGCCTTGCTATACTATTGGGCCGTGATCACTCGGGAGATGATCACGGGTATATACTATACATACATACATACTATCTGAGATGGTGACTAAAGTCGAATTGACTCATTGAGTACCCATAAGTGATTAGATGTGAAATTTGAAAGGACAGTGGCTCCATCCGGTAGAGGTCGGCTGGGTTCCGACGGCCCCATTGTTACTTTGTGGCGGAGGCGGCAGGCGGAGTTGAGACCACCTAGGAGGCAGTGGGCTGGCCTGCTCGGCGTTCGCGGATACTTAACACGCTTAACGAGATCTTGGTATTTGATCGAGTCGGCCATTTGGTCTATCGCACTAACCATCTACGTGGGAGTAGTTATGGGTATCCGGCGTCGTGGTATCGGTAAAGCCTTCTTGGCGTCGGACGAGGCGGCCGGCACGGGTTGGGCTGCGTTAACACAACTTCCTTTGTAATGGAGGTTGCTAGGTGCGCTCACCCACAGCGTCACATAGCGTGCAGTGTGCTTTCGAGGCGATGGGCCCGGACCCTGCGGCGCTTAGGTTTAGCCGGCGTGTTTGACCTCTCGGTTGTGCCTAGGTGGGGCTGCGGCGTGTTGATCTTCCGAGGCGGGCATGACCGAGAAAGTGTGTCGGCCAAATGGGATCAAGCGTGTTGGGTTATGTGGTGCACCCTGCAGGAAGTTAATCTATTGAATAGCCGTGTCCCTCGGTAAAGGGCGACCGGAGTTGTACCTCGACCTTATGATGACTAGGCGGATACTTAATAAAACACACCCTTCCAAGTTCCACGAACTGACCCGGTGATCGCTTTTCCGCAGGCGACGAGGAGGATCACGGGTAGGATTATACTATGCGATGCTCTTGGAGATGCTACTTGGAGATGCTTCTTGGAGATGCTACTTGGTGATGCTACTTGGCGATGCTACTTGGAGGACTTGACCTACTCTCTTCTACTGCTTTGCAAGGCGGAGGTGCGCGAAGCGTAGTCTTCGATAGGATTAGCTATCCCCTCTTATTACGGCATTCTGCGATTCGGTCCACTCATATGGCCTCCTTACACATATACCCATGCATATGTAGTATAGTTCCTTGCTTGCAGTACTTTGGATGAGTACTCACGGTTGCTTTCTCCCCTTTTCCCCCTTTCCCTTCTTTACGGTTGTCGCAACCAGATCTTTGGAGCCCAGAGGCGAGCGCCACCGTCGGCGGCGACTACTACTGGAGGTGCCTACTACTACGTGCGGTACGCTAACGCGACCGGGAGTAGTTTAGGAGGATCGAGGCGGGAGGCTGCGCCTCTTCGATCTGTATCGGTTTGTGCTATCCTTCTTAAGGCAAGCTTGTTAACTTATGTACGTACTCGGATATTGTTGCTTCCGTGACTCGTCTATGATCGAGCACTTGTATTCGAGCCCTCGAGGCCCCGGCTTGTATTATGATGCTTGTATGACTTATTTATGTTTTTAGAGTTGTGTTGTGATATCTTCCGTGAGTCCACGATCTTGATCGTACACGTTTGCGTGCATGATTAGTGTACGATTGAATCGGGGGCGTCACATCCGGCCCCACTCATGAAGAGACGAAGGTCACTGATCGATTAGTTGAACTGTTCCATCGTGAGGAAATGCTCTTGCGCCAGAGGGCGCGCCTGGATTGGCTAGTTCATGGAGACAAAAACACCTATTTTTTCCATCTAAGGACAGGCAAAAGGCGCCGAAAAATCAAATAAAATCATTGCAAGATGAGCAGGGCCAGGTTATAGAGGACCCAAGTGGGATGGAAGAGATGACAACGGCATACTACAAACACTTGTACACGTCAGAAGGGGTGCATGATATGGAAGAAGTGCTCAGACACGTGCCAACAAAGGTAAAACCTGATATGAACAACCTTCTGAATGTGCCATATTCCCAAGAGGAGGTAAAGTGTGCCTTGTTTCAAATGTTTTCAATCAAAGAGCCTGGCCCGGCTGGTTTTCCTGCTCACTTTTTTCAGCGTCACTAGGAGTTGTGTGGAGACAAGGTCACATCTGTGGTTCTCAAAATTGTTGAGGGGACAGAGTCTGCAGCTTGCATCAACAACACGATACTGGTCCTCATCCCCAAGGTAAAAAAAACCACACTTCTCAAACAGTTCTGGGCAATTAGCTTATGCAACGTGCTCTACAAAATTGCGTCCAAGGTAATATCCAACAGGCTAAAGCAAATACTTCCAAATATCATCTCACAAGAGCGGTTTGCGTTTGTTCCTGGCAGATTAATCATAGATAATATTATAATAGCTTATGAGTGTCTGCATTTCATGAAGAGGAACAAGACTAAAAACATCAGTCATGTGCCCTCAAGTTAGACATGATAAAGGCCTGTGACAGAGCTGAATGGACCTATCTTCGAGCTATAATGCTCAAGTTGGGTTTCTCCACTCGGTGGGTTGATATTGTTATGAGCATGGTATCAACAGTGAAATTTTCAGTTATGTTCAATGGAAAGAAACTTGATGAGTTATGTCCTTCACGTGGGATCCGGCAAGTGGACCCGATATCTCCGTACTTGTTCTTGTTAGCAGCAGAGGGCCTGTCGTGCCTGTTAAAATCACAAAGAGAGTCATCCAATTTGGATGGGATTCAAGTGGCTCCCTCGGTGCCACTGGTTAACCATCTACTATTCGCTGATGACAGCCTGCTGTTCTTCAAGGCAAACAGTGTTGGGGCTACTGAGGTGAATCAAGTGTTGGATATTTATTGCAATGCAACAGGTCAGCATATAAACTTGGAGAAATCTTCCATTTTTTTCAGCAAAGGCGTCCCTGAGCCTGACCGCAATGATATAAAGCTATCCTGAATGTACCGAATGAAACTTTGAATGAGAAATATTTAGGTATGCCCACTGATGTGGGGGCCTCAAAAAATGGATCGTTCAAATATTTGAAGCACAGATTATGGAATAAGATCTAGGGGTGGATTTAAAGGACGATGTCATCTGCGGGGAAGGAGGTGTTGGTTAAGGCCGTGGCACAAGCAATTCCAGTGTTCTCGATGTCTTATTTCAAACTGCCAAGGGGGCTATGTGAGCACTTGAACATGTTGATTAGAAAGTTTTGGTGGGGAAGTAAGAACGGGCAGCACAAACCACATTGGGTATCGTGGAAGGCAATGACTCATCCCAAGAGCATGGGAGGACTTGGCTTCAAAGACTTTGATCTCTTCAACCTAGCGATGCTAGCTAGACAGGTATGGCGCATGCTTCACACTAGTAGAAAAGGGGGCAAAGGTCCGGGCGGGTCGACCCATTAGTCCGGTTCGATCGTAGCCGGGACCCATGGGGCACGTGGACCCGGTTCAGTGAGCCCGGGGCGGCAGGGCCACGTGGGCCATTGGTCCTGTTCATCTGGACCTTTTGGTCCCGGTTGGTTGGACGACTGGGACCAATGGGCCTCGCTCTGCCCGCCACCATTGGTCGGTTGGTGGCTTGCAGGACCAAAGGCTGCCTTTAGTCGGTTCATGCCACCAACCGGGACCAATGAGGTTCCTATATATACCCCCTTGCGTAAGACCAGAGCACACCGCTCTGTTTTTTCTAGCCGCCGAGGGGGAGAGGGCTTGGTGGTGCTCTAGCTCACCTCCTATGCACACAAGGTGTTCGATGGAACGCCCGAGCCACACTACTTAAGCTTTCTCCTCTCCAAGCTCGACTTCCAAGCTCCATTTTCCTCAATATTTGTCTAGGTTTAGCGGTCTGTCACGCCCCGTCCCCGTCTTCACCGCCGTCGATCACCCGCGCCGATCTCATCGCCGACACCACCGTGGTGAGCCTCTTGTTCTTATCTTCTTTCTGAAAGGAAAAATATTCTTACTTGTATGTTTAGATAGATACTTGTATTATTTTCTTACTTTTATTATTGCATCTTATATAGTGCGATGATTTTGGTATCCGCCCGTCGGCCCTAAATCACATCTATGATTCGGATGTGGTATATATTATCTTTTCATAACTATTGGTTCATTTATTATTTATGAAAATTATGCCGACCAACATGACATAGATTTTATTTATCTAGGAGGTTGTTGAACCGGAAATTCCAACTGACCCTATTGTCGAGAGGTTAAATTTAGTTGAAGAAGAAAATAATTTCTTGAAGGAAAAAATAAGAAAAATTGAGGAGGAGAAGATGATATTGGAGTTGCATGTTGCGGATGTCGTCGATGATCACAAGATCAAGATGGATGAAACGCGCTTGAAGATTAGAAAGATTAGAAAATATGCCATTCATACCAAGGCTTGGTATCATTATGCAGTTGGATCAGTTGTTACCTTGATTGCGATTATGATCGCATTTGTTTTCGCATTGAAATGTTTTACATAGTTTCAATGTATGGTTTAATTAATTAGATGCTCGGAGAGCTATATGTTGTTAGATGAGAACTATGTATGTACTTTGGTTTTAATGTGATGATGAACTTCTATTAATTTGGTCACTTATTTATCTATTCATGATGTTTTGTAATGGTTTTGACACACTTAATTATATATAATGCACGCAGATGAAGGGAATGGATGTACGGTGACGTACACACCTCAAAGTACATTAAGGGCGTGCATGATTTTCTCAAATGGCGAGGCAAACAAGTAGAATGGTTTTATGTGTTGTCCATGCCCTATATGTAGAATCTGAAGTCTTACTCGACCGGAAAATCCTTCACACCCACCCTTTACAAGGGTTTCATGCCACACTATAATGTTTGGACGAGGCACGGAGAAATAGGGGTTGTGATGGAAGATGGCGAAGTAGAAGAGTACGATGACAACTATGTGCCACCTAAATACGGTGATGCTCTTGAACATCAAGAGGAACCAGACGATGTGCGATGATCTTTAGCGGGCGAAGCTGCTGAAGATCAAGAGGAACCAGACGATGTGCCCAATGATGATGATCTCCGCCGGGTCATTATCGATGCAAGGGCGCAATCACGAAAGTCAAAAGGAGAAGTGAAGTTCGATCGCGTGTTAGAGGATCACAAAAAGGGTTGTACCCCAATTGCGAAGATGGTGACACAAAGCTCGGTACCGTCTTTGGAATTGCTGCGGTGGAAGGCAGAGAATGATCGCTGACAAAGGATTTGAGAAGCTCTGAAAATATTGAAGAAGAAGCTTCCAAAGGATAACGAAGTGCCGACGGTACATATGCAGCAAAGAAGGTCGTATGCCCTCTAGGATTGGAGGTGCGGAAGATGCATGCATACCCTAATGATTGCATCCTCTACCACGGTGCGTACAAGGATCGACGCATGCCGGTATGCGGTGCATTACGGTATAAGATCGACGAGATGACCTCGTGATGTTGTGGCGAGCCCCGGGAAGAGGGTTCTGCGAAGGTGATGTGGTATGCTCCTATAATACCACGGTTGAAATGTCTGTTGAAGCGGAGAGCATGCCAAGTTGATGCAATGGCACAAAGTGAGGACCATAAGAAAGACGGAAGTTGAGAGCACCCACGACGAGTCATGATGGAGAAAAATCGAGAGAAATCTTGGGATGAGTTTGCAAGTGACCCAAGGAATGTATGGTTTGCTTTAAGCGTGGATGGCATTAATCCTTTCGGGGCAGAGCAAAGCAACCACGACACGGCTCGTGACTCTATGTATGTATAACCTTCCTCCTTGGATGTGCATGAAGCGGAAGTTCATTATGATCCAGTTCTCATCAAGGCCCTAAGCAACCCGGCGGCGACATTGATGTGTACCTAAGGCCATTAGTTGAAGAACTTTTACGGTGTGGAATGGAAGCGGTGTACGACGTGGGATGAGCACAAACAGGATGAATTTGACCTAAAGGCGTTCTTGTTCATGACCATCAACGATTGGCCGCTCTCGGTAACCTTTCGAGACGGACAAACAAGGGATACCACGCGATGCACGCCTTTGTTTACTTGACACCGATAGTATATACCTAGGAACCCTGTTCAAGAATTCATCCGATTAACCAGTTAACTTGCCGATTAATCCCTGCTCGTAAGGTCGTCGAGTAGACGATAAACCCATAAATCGACGGATTAATTGATTAAATGGCCGATTAACTTGCCGATTAGCCTATTAATCCCCTACTCGCTAGCCAACCGAGCAGCTGCTAGTTAACGATTTCCTCAACAATGCCTGGGAAGCTGCAGGAAGAATGTGTACCTGGGCCATCGTCGATTTCTTCCAACCAACCATCAATGTCGAAAGAAAGACAAGCATTTCAAAGCCGAGGCAGATCACCGGTAGAAGCCCGCCATGCGTACCAGTGATCACGTACTTGCTATGGTCAATGATTTACACGTAATCTTTGGAAAGGGTCGGCGCACTAGCTGTTCGAATGACGCCGAGGACACGCACCCATGTGGAAGAAGAAATCTATATTTTGGGACCTACCCTACTGGGAAGACCTAGAGGTCCGCTCTTCAATCGACGTGATGCACGTCACAAAGAACCTTTGCGTGAACCTGCTAGGCTTCTTGGGCGTGTATGGAAAGACAAAAGATACACGAGGCACGGAGGACACGCAGCGTTTGCACGAAAAAGGCGGTAGGCCTCCAAGCGATATGAAGGTCCCGCCACCACGCTCTTCTGAAAGAAGAGAAAGAAATCTTCTTTGAATGCACCTTTCGATATGAAGGTCGGCGGCTTCTCATCGAATATAAAGGGAATAATAAATATGCGGAGAAAAGTTCCGAACCTAAAGTCTCATGAGCGCCACGTGATTATGACGCAAGCGCTTCCGGTTGCATTGAGGGGCTTCTAGGAAAGCGTCCGATTAGCCATTGTGAAGCTATGTGCATTCCTCAATGCAATCTCTCGGAAGGTGATCGATCCGAAATCGTACCAAGGCTAAGGAGTGATGTGGCGCAATGTCTTGTTAGTTTCGAGCTGGTGTTCCCACCATCCTTCTTCAATATCATGGCCTTGCGTCCTAGTTCATCTAGTCGGCGAGATTGTCGTTCGGGGCCCGTATTTCTACACAATATGTTCCCCTTTGAGAGGTTCATGGGAGTCCTAAAGAAATATGTTTGTAACGCGCTAGGCCGAAGGAAGCATCTCCACGGGCCATCAAGCGAGAGGATGTCATCGGGTTTTGTGTTGACTTCATTCTGGCCTTAAGAAGATAGGTCTCCCTAAATCGCGGTATGAGTATTTGGAAAAACACGCTTGGAAGGACTCAATAATATGCAGGACGGATATTCTTGGTCTCAAGCACACTACAGCTTCTCTGAGAACTCTACCTTGGTGACCCGTATGTTGATGAACACAAGAACGATCTGCGCTCCAAACACGGGCAGCGGTCGACGATTGGATTACATGTGAACACATCGGGACTTTCAGTTAGCTTGGTTGGAAACATGTCTCAGAGGTGACAACACTATTTGTGATGAGCTATACTTGTTGTCCAGGGGACCATCTTTGACTGTATTGATTTACAAAGGATACGACATAAATTGGAATACATTTTACATGATTGACCAAGATCAAAAGAGCACCAACCAAAACAGCGGTGCCCACTTTGATGCAACAACCGAGAGGGGAAAGGACACATATTATGGTTACATAGTGGACATATGGGAACTTGACTACGGACATGATTTTAAGGTCCCTTTGTTTAAGTGCAAATGGGTCAATCTGTCAGAGGCGGGAATGCAGTAGACCCACGATGACGGAATGACAACAGTGGATCTGAAAAATCTTGGGTACACTGACGAACCGTTCATCCTAGCTAATGATGTGTCACAGGTTATGTATGTGAAGGACATGTCTACCAGACCGAGAAAAAGAAAAGATAAGGAAGCGAATACATCATATGATGAGCCAAAGCGCCACATAGTTCTTTAAGGAAAAAGGGACATCGTGGGAGTGGAGGGCAAGACAGACATGTCTGAAGATTATGAAAAGTTTCATGAAATTCCTCCCTTCAAAGTCAAGGCTGACCCAAGCATCCTGATAAACGATGAAGATTATCCATGGTAAGGCGCAATAAGCAAATGACACAAGCGAAGAAAAAGTGAAGACTTTATCCCGCAACTATTATGATGATACCATGCCAACTTTCAACTTTTTCAGAGTTCATTTGAAATACTTTAATGTCTTATGGTTCGGCCCTCGTAATACCATTAATCCCGGTTCGCTCCTTGTCAACTATGTTCTCACCAAGAACACTCAAGAGGGCAGCCACGTGGGCCATTGGTCCCGGTTTGTCTGGACCTTTTGGTCTCGGTTCCACGCACGAACCGGGACCAATGCGCCTCGCCCCTGGCCCATGACCTTTAGTCCCGGTTTGTGCCACAAACAGGGACTAAAGGGTTGGTCCTCGTTGCAGTCAGAGTTTAGTCCCACCTCGCCAACCGAAGGGCGCTCACACCGGTTTATAAGCCCCTCCCTCTCTGCCTTGTTGAGCTCCTCTCAAAGTGAAAATAGATGCCCTTATCTGAGAATTTGACCTAAATTCATCTTGAATTTCTCTGAAATTCATAGAAATTTATTATGAATTTAGGTTGAATTTTCTCTATAGGTGCATCTATGCTCATTCTTTAGTAAAGTTAATCACAAACTTGTGATTCACACAAATTCAAAGAATTCAAATTTTAACTATTCAAATTTGAAAACTAATGGCACTAACGAAAGTTTATAATTTTTCTAAAACTCTCGGCACTAACAGAAAGTTAATAATTTTGTTGACCTAAAAGCAAAAGAATTAAAAAATAAAGAAAAAAACAAAAGAAAATAAATAATGCAAAAAACAAAACAAAAAACTGGAAAAAATATTTTTATAGTAAAGTTAATCACAAACTTGTGATTCACACAAAATTCAAAGAATTCAAATTTGAAAACTAATGTCAATAATGAAAGTTTATAACTTTTCTAAAACTAATGGCACTAACAGAAAGTTTATAATTTTTCGACCAAAAAGCAAAAGGAATTAAAAATAAAGCAAAAAACAAAAGAAAATAAATAATGCAAAAAACAAAACAAAAAATAAAAAAACTATTTTTATAGTAAAGTTAATCACAAACTTGTGATTCACACAAATTTCAAAGAATTCAAATTTTAACTATTCAAATTTGAAAACTAATGGCACTAACAGAAAGTTTATAATTTTTCTGACCTAAAAGCAAAAATAATTAAAAAATAAAGCAAAAAACAAAAGAAAATAAATAATGCAAAAAACAAAACAAAAAAACTGGAAAAAAAATAAAAAAACCGCCACATATTGGGCCACCACGGCCTGAATACGACTAGAAACCCAACCTCGGCCAGGATTCAGGCCCGCAGAAGGCCCAATAGGCCCACAGACAGCATAGTGTGACATTTGGCCCGTAAGCCTACATTAGAGAGGAGCTCGAGAGGGCAGCCGCAGTGGGGCTTATAAACCACTCCGAGCCCCTCTCAACTAGCGAGGTGGGACTAAACTTTTGGCCGCGAGCAGCGCAAGGCCTTTGGTCCCGGTTGGTGGCACAAACCGGGACTAAAGGGGGGCATTGCTCCCGGTTCGTGGCACCAACCGGTACCAATGCCCTCCTTTAGTCCCGGTTGGTGCCACCAACACGGACCAAAGGACCAAAGGTCGAAAAGCGCCTTTGGTCGGTTGGTGGCACCAACGGGACTAAAGAACCTTGGTCGGTTGGTGCCTGAGCGGGACCAATGACTTTGCTATATAAGCAAACACTTAGCATTTTTCGATCGTCTCTGCGGTTGCAGACCGACGCCGTTGTTACCCCCATCGCCGCTGCGCGCTTCGCCGCCGCCAGTAGCCCCAACGCCGTCGCTGCCCTGCCGTCGCCGTCGCCGTGCCTTACCGCCGCCGTCGCCGGCGTCGTCCCCGAGCCCAGCGCCCGCCTTCCCCTGAAGGCGCCTTCACCGTCCGCCGCCCCGAGCCTTCCTCGTCGCCGACGCCACCTTCTTTGCCGCCCGTTCCTACTCTTCCCCTGTACTTGCCACCGTTTGCCTCTGCCGCACTGCTGCCGCCTTGCCGCCCACTGCCGCATTGCCGCCGCCGCCCTGCAGCCTGTGCGCCGTGCCGCCGCGCCATTGGCGCATAGCCGCCGCCATACCGCGCCGCCATGCATATCGCCCTGCAATTTTTTCATAGCATTTTTTCGTAAATGTATTTTTTTGTATATGTGTGCGTATATGTGTATATATGTGTGTACATGTTCATATCATTTTTTTCATAAATGTATTTTTGTCAATTTATGTATATGTTCATATATATGTGCATATTTGTAAAACAATTGTATATGTATAGGAAAATTTATGTATATGTTTTGTGCATATTTTTTGTCAATTTATGTATATGTTCATATTTAGAAGAAAAAAAGGAGTGGAAAAAGAAGGTTAGTGCATTTTAGGTTAGTGTAGAGGGAAATGTAAAATAAGGAAAAGGAAGAAAAGTTTTATATATCAGAAAGGAAGAAGAATAAAAAGGAGAGGAAAACGAAAATAAGAAGAGGAAGAAAGGAGAAGAAGAGGAAAAAGAAGAAAGAAGAGAGGAGAAGAATAAAGGAATAGGAGAAGAAGAAAAAATGAAAAATATTCTTTTTCTTTTTTTCTTCGATCTTTCCTCTATTCCTTTCTTCTTCTCCTCTTTTATTTCTTCTTCATTTTATTATGTTTTATCGAATGCATCATCGTCGATATACCCTCCCGATAACTTGACACGAGGGGGGTCAATATACTCCCTCCCCGATAATATTATTTTCCCATGTACGGATGTAAATGCGTTGTCGATATAACCCCTCCCGATAACTTCAACACATGGGGGTCGATATATACCCTCCCGATAACATTATTTTCCGTGTATGTATGTAAATCGTTGTCGATATTACCCTCCGGATAACCGACATGAGGCGATCGATATATATACCCCCTCTCGACTGTGATAACTTATACCGCGGGAGCACCCCCCGACCCTCTCACTGGACCAAAACTCTCGAGGACACCCAAACCCTAGAAAAAAATGATGTCGGTCTCATACCCCGTCCTTGGCGCCCTACTAAACAAACTCTCTCGAGGCCACCCCAAACCCTTGAAGCGTTGTCGAGGCCATTAAACCATAGAGAAGTAGCATCGAGGCTATAGATGGATATATATGAGAAATGATGATCCATGGATGATGCATTTTTTCCAATGATGATCCATAGATGGATGTATGTATGTATAGATGTATGTATGTGGATACATGAGGTGGGTCGATATACCCCCTCTCCGATAGCATTTCCTTCTTCATATGTTGAGTTAGTTGATTTAGGTTAGTGCATTTTAGGTTAGTTGATTTATAGTGCATTTTAGGTTAGTTGTTGTTAGTGCATTTTAGGTTAGTAAATTTTAGGTTAGTCTATTTCTTCTTTTTCGAGCATTTTTGTGCATTTTAGGAATTCAACAAGAGGGGGGGTCGATACCTCCCCGATAACTTCAACATGAGGGGGTCGATATACCCCTCCCGATAACATTTTTTCCATGTATAAGCAACACTTGGGAAATATGTCAAAATGTTTTTTGTTCATAGAAAGTTTTTGTTCATATATAGAAAGTTTTTATATATGACAATGGATATATGTACGTATGTAGGGGTCGGTATAAACTCCGATAACTTCAACATGTGGAAATTCGATATACCCCCTCCCGATAACTTCAACACGAGGGGGGTCGATATACCCCCTCCCGATAATTTCAACACGTGGGGGGTCGATATACCCCCTCCCCGTTACTATTATTTTCCCATATGCGTATGTCGTTGTTATCGATATAAACCCTCCCGATAACTTCAACACGTGAAATAATATACCCTCCCGATAACTTCAACACGTGGGGAAATTCGATATACCCCTCCCGATAACATTCTTTTCCCGTGTATGTATCTCGTCGTTGTCGATATTACCCCCTTGAAGCATTGTCGAGGCCACCCCAAACCCTAGAGAAGTAGCGTCGAGGCCACTAATTAATATGATTCCTTATTGTGATTAGCTAGCTAGTTCTATGTTTGCCACTAATATATCCATCTGTCATGTTTGAATAATAATTGCCATGTTGTAAATATTTGTAGAAACTATGGACACCCCCCGAGACGAAGCAACAGAAGCGGTGTTGGGGGACATAATCGCACAAGGAAGTGATGTCGTCTTCTCGTTTCGAACGACACCGATGGTGCGGAAGGACGAGGGTGAAGAAGCGAGCTATGATTATGATGGCTCCTTTGACCCAATGCGGTGCAAGAAGAAGACCGTGAGGACGGCTCCGGTGACCCAATGACGGTGCACGAAGGAGATCGTGATGACGGCTCCGGTGACCGAACCGAGTCGCCGATATATATATCGATTAAGCTGTCTTGACTAGCTAATTGATGCATTCATTGTTTTGGTATATGTACACATATTAATTAACTCTCGTCTTTCTTCTTTTTTCTAGCCCTCCGGATCGAGCACAACTTCGGTAAGGAGATGAGGCCCGAAGAAAAAGTTGAGCTCGGATGAAAGGTTTGAGATCACAGCAATCGCCCGTGACGGCGAACCGATTGAACCCATCCGGACAAAGAACACATTTGCAGCTCAGTGCAGGGTTCTTGTTAGGGATAGGATCCCGATCAGCATCCACCAATGGTATAAGCCTAAGAACGAAGACCCAGAGGTGTCTTATGTCAATGATATGCAGAAAGATGATCTTTGGACTGAGCTGAAGGCAAATTTCACCCTACCGCCAGAGGAGGATCCGGAGAAGCCAGTTATAGAGCAATTAATCAAGTCTTTTGCTCTTAAGAAGATGGTAGGCCTATTTAGGAGGTGGAGGAAAGAGCTGAAAAAGTTTGTCGACAAAGAAGAGACAACAGAATTCATCGGCAAATATGAGAAGATCATAGATCACTGGCCCGCATTTGTGGCCCACAAGACATCGGAAAAGAGTAAAAAGATGTCGGCGACGAATAAGCAAAATGCTGCGAAGAAGAAGTTTCACCATCGCACGGGTTCAGGTGGCTACCTCAAAGCCCGGCCTAAGTGGGCCAAGGCTGAGAATGATATGCTTGATAAAGGGATCAAACCGAGACAATGAAGCGGCAGACCGTTGCGGACTTGGTTCTTGGGCTGGCGGAACCTTGGACCCTATGTCGTGGAAGTATCGTTAGACGGACGAGCAAGCGAAAATACCGATCAAGAGGCTTCAAACACTATATCAATGCAACGCAGCAAGGGCGTTCGTTCGAGCGGTGTGCGCCCTCGATTCAATCGTACACTAATCATGCGCGCAAATGTGTACGTTCAAGATCAGAGACTCACGGGAAGATATCACAACACAACTCTAGACACAAATTAAAATAATACAAGCTTTATATTACAAGCCGGGGCCTCGAGGGCTCGAATACATAAGCTCGAATACACAAGAGTCAAGCAAAAGCAACAATATCGAGTCGAGACATCGGTTTAGACAAGTTTGCCTTAAGAAGGCTAGCACAAAAGCATCTCGATCGAAAAGGCAAGGCCTCTGCACAGGAGCCTCCTAACTACTCACGGTCGTCGGTGGCTGCGCACGTAGTAGTAGGCACCCTCGGGGTAGTAGTAGTCGTCGGTGGTGTCGTCTCGGATCCTGGGCTCCACCATCTGGTTGCGACAACCGAGAAAAGAAGAAGGAAGGGGGAAAAGGGAAGCAAAGCAACCGTGAGTACTCATCAAAGTACTGTAAGCAAGGATCTACACTACATATGCAACATTATCAAAGGAAGGTGTATATGTGGATGGCTGCGAAATGCGGAAACAGAGAGAAGGCCTAGTCCTATCGAAGACTAGCATCTTCTGGAAACCACCATCTTGCAGAAACCGGAGGGAGTAGATTAGCATAAAGTAAAGTAGTAGAAGTGTTATCAACCTTGGCCAGAGATCCTTTCTCGACTCCCTGCGAGAAAGGCATCCCAGAGCCATACTATCCAGTTATCATCACAAATCCATTTCTCATCACCATCCAGTTCTCATCACAAGTATCCAGTTCTAGTTGTATCGATCGGGATACAACTCCGAGTGTCCGTTACCGTAGGACAGGCTATCGATAGATGTTTTCTTCCCTGCAGGGGTGCACCAACTTACCCACCACGCTCGATTAACTCCGGCCGGACACACTTTCCTGGGTCATGCCCGGCCTCGGCCAAACAATACGCCGCAACCCGACCTAGGCTTAATAGAGAGGTCAAGCACGCCGGACTAAACCTATGCCCCCAGGGGTCATGGGCCATCACCCCGGGAACTCCTGCACGTTGCGTGGGCGGCCGATGAGCAGACCTAGCTACCTCCCTAAAAAGGCAGGAGCTTACCAGTCCAACCCGGCACGCGCCGCTCCGTCGCTGACGTCTATTAAGCTTCGGCTGATGTACACGACGCAGAATGCCCATACTATGCCCACGTGATGGTTAGTGCTATCAGGCCAGAGGCCCCTCGGATCAAATAACCAAACCATAGTGGATTAGGAACGCGGTAACAAGCAGAGACTCACGAAATATGTGACCCCGTTGCCCCGTCTCGAGGACTTGCAGCAAGGGCTAGGAATGCCCGGCCACGCCTCGTAATTATCTCGCGGGCACCTTCCAGGTCAACCCGACTCCACATCACTCATGGTACCCTCGTGGTCGACCGCCTTTCCAAATAACATTGTAAAGTCCAAGTATCGTGTGTCCAAAACATTAAGGGAAAACCGAGGAATCACCCCGGTGAATTCCACTCGATGTAATCATCAAGGTGAGCGTAAGAGGAATCACCCCGAGGTTCACACTTGAGGGTTGCCTGACAGTCGTATCGAAGTGGTTAGAGAGGAAATCACCCTCGATGACCACGACCGAATCTACACTCTGAGGTTAACATCGAAGTCTTTGTAGAGGTGTCACCCTCGGCACTTTCGATAGTAACCTAGTAGTGTCGAGCAACAAGGGAAAGTGATGTGCGGTGCGGGTGCTGGTCTTGATCCGTTGATCGGGTCTTCTATGATGAAGCGAGAAATGACAAGGACAAGGTGGGGGTCAGCGATGGGTCACTAACCAACCTATACTAAGCGGTTTAGGATAAGCGGTAGGTAACAATAGCGAGGTTACAATAAGCAGGCTATCTGCGAGAATAGGAGCAAACAATAATGATAACAAAATCTAATGCAAGCATGAGAGAATGGAATGGGCGATATCGGGATGATCAAAGGGGGCTTGCACGGTTTCTATGGCAAGGAGAATTCGTCGTCGGCGTAGTCGATCACGAAGCGACATCGTCTCGGGGTCTACCGGAGAGAAGAGGGGGAAGAAACAGTAAATATAAAGCAAACAAGTGCATAACAGGACCATAGGCAGAGCTAGACGTGTTCTACCGCGGTGCTACACGATACCGGCGAGGAGGGAAGTCAACCGAGAAAGTTTTCCCGGTTCCGGACCTGTGTCAGACAGATGACCGGAGGGGGAAAGTTCCATGTTCAGCATGCTAGGGGCATGTGACAGATGAACGAACCGCGTATTCGGATTCGTTGGATTTTTCTGAGCAACTTTCATGTAGAAAACATTTTCATCCGAGTTACGGATTTTCGAAGTTTAAACCAATTTCTGAATTATTTTAAACGCAGAAAAGGTTTATTGCGTCGGCGATGGCGTCAACAACTGCGTCGGCTTTCGCTTACCGATCAAGCGGCGAGTGGGACCCACTGTCGACCTCTCTCATCTAACAAAGGCTTAACTAAACTAACAGGGTTAGTTAGGGCGCGTGGGCCCCAGCAGTCAGTGACTAGTTAGTACTGACTAACTACCTAATTTAACTAACGTATTAATTAATTGTTTTTATTTAGAAAAAAGTTTATTTAACAAAATATGCGATGGGGCCCGCGTGTCAGAGACACTGTGTGCCCGATCGTGATTGACCACGGTCAACGTGGTCAACTGGGGCTAGGGGGCCCACGGGCGGTGACCCAGAGGCGGGCCCCATGTGTGCCACGTCGGTGGCGTCGGGGTTTTGCCGCGGCGACCAAAAGCGATGGCGGGGCTCGCCGGACTTCGCCGGAATCGCGCCTGAGGTCATTGGCCGGGACTTGGCGCGTTCGAGCGAGTAAACAATCGCGCCGCATGGTGTGGTCGGTTGGACGCGGGGTGACCGGAACTGCGTCGGCAACGAGTGGAGGCGGCGGTGGGGTTCGGGACCTCGTCGGGATCGGCGTTGCAGTGCGTGTTTTGGCGAACGAAGGAGCTGGGCGAGGTCTACGACGCTCCAGGAGCTCGTCGGAGCTACTAGCTCGAGCGGAGGAGCTCGGTGGCGAGCCCTACGATGGCAATGGCGGACGGCGGAGCTCGGCTTGCGGGCGAGCTAGCTACGATGGAGGCGGAGACGAGTGAGGAGAGGGAAAAGGGGGCCGGAGCTCACCTTGGGGGCACACGGTGGCCCGTTGGGTGACTAGGAGCGATAGAGGCAGGAGGCGGGAGCGAAGAAGCGGCGGCGACGACCGGAGGCGTGGGCGAAAGGATCCGGCGCGGTGCTCCCCAACTCCGGTGAGGCCACCGGTCGATGGAAGGACGACAGCGGAGCTCACCGTCAAGGTCGTGGTAGCTGGGCCGTCGGTGGCAGCGACAACGACGGAGGGCATGGGCGATCGCGTCGGTCTCCTCTCGTAAGCGAAGGAGAGGGGAGGAGAGCGCTGGATCTGGGGAGAGGGGCAAGTTGGTGAGTGGGGAGGAGCCCGAGGCGTCGAGGGGGCTCGACCTTATCCACCGAGGCGCCCGGCGAGGTGGGTTCGGAGGGACGCGACTCGGGCGCGCGGAGGTCGGGTGAGCAGAGAAGGCGACCGAGGAGGAAGATGGGCTGGGCTGGTGGAGTGGGTTAGGTGGGCGGCCAGGTGGGTTCAGTCGAGGAGGAGGTTGCTCTTTCTCTCCTTTTCTATTTCTCCTTTTTAAGCTTTGCTTTTCTTTTAGCCAATAAAGACTTTGCAAAAATTATGCCATTGGCCAAAATAATTTCAAAGAAGTATATTGCCTTTGCCACGAAAATATTGTGAGACTTTAGAAAAAGAATGCCAATTTTATAAATTAAAAAGGCATTTAATTTATTGCTTAGGCCATTGTTTTAAGTAGCTTAGGCCACTTAAACCTTTTGCAAAAATGTTGGTTCACCAACAATATTAGTTGTGGATTATTTGGCACATGATGAACATTTTTGTGTTCATGTCTGAGCATTTTGAATTTCACACAGAATTTGAATTTGAATTCAACTGGAACTTGAAAGAACATGAGATAACAATGATCAGGCACATGTTTAGCAAAAAAGATTAACTTAACCCCAGGGTTTACTGTTGCATCATTTCACCGGGGTGTTACAACTCTCCTTCTCTAAAAGAAATTCTCGTCCCGAGAATTAAGAGGTAGTAGGGAACAGGTCAGGGTATTCAGCCCGGAGGTTATCTTCGCGTTCCCAAGTGGCTTCATCTTTAGAATGATTTGACCATTGCACCTTGAGGAACTTGGTAACCTTCTAGCGCGTTCGACGTTCAGCTTCTTCAAGAATGCAGATCGGATGCTCCTTGTATGTGAGATCATCTTGAATTTCAATCAATTCGGATCCACTTCACGTTACGGATCCTTGAAGCATCGACAAGTTGCAACACATGGAAGGCGTCATGGGCGTGAGAGAAGCGAGGTGGCAACTCCGGTTGATAAGCCATCGATCCTGACGGGCCAAAATGCGGAAGGACCAATATAGCGCGGAGCTAGCTTGCCCTTGACTCGAACCGATGAGTGCCTCTCAAAGGGTGACACGCAGATAAGCTTGTTCACCGGGTTGATAAGTTAAACCCAGTGTTTCGGTCATAGTTTCTCTTCTGGCGGGGCGGGGCGCCTTGAGATTATCCGGACAATGCGAACCTGCTCTTGACTTGTTGAATAATGTCGGACCAATGAGTGCTCGTTCCCGGTTTCGACCAATTCGAGGAATTCCGCACTTACGTCCATAAAGCACTTCAAAGGGTGCCATCTTCAAGCTGGCTTGATAGCTGTTGTTATAAGAGAACTCCGCATAAGGAGAGATTCTTCCCTTCTCGCCGAAAGAAATAACATAAGCCGAAGCATGTCTTCAAGAATTTGATTGACTCGCTCGACTTGGCCGTGGGATTGGGGATGATAAGCAGTGCTCCAGGTAATATGAGTTCCCATTGCCTCTTGGAAACTATCCTAGAACTTAGAAGTGAAAATCTGCATGATGCAGGCGATCTCCTTTGGAATGCCGTGGGTGACACAATGCGGAGATATACAAGTTTGCTAATTGACTAGCGATGATAGTCTCCTTGGTAGCGAAAGTGAGCAACTGCGAGAATCGGTCGATGACGACAAAGATAGCATTGTTACCTTTACGAGACTTGGGAAGGCCGGTGGCGAAGTCCATTTGGATCTTATCCACTTCCATTCGAGGAATCGGAAGCGGTTGTAGAAGACCAGCCGGTTTCGATGTTACTCGCTTTTGACGCGACAACAAAGCGTCACATTCTTCAATATATCGAGCAATGTCTTGCTTCATATTAGACCACCATGCCGACGGATGTCTAGATACATCTTAGTACTTCCGGATGAATAGAGAGGGTGTCATGCGCTTCTTTCATCACCTTCTCTCATCATAAGCTCGAACCGGGGTACTACAATACGATCTCTGAAGTATAAGGTTCCATCTTCACCAAGTGAGAAATCTCGGATTTCTCTAAGGCAAAATCCTTTTATCAAATCAACGTGAGCATCTTTGGCTTGAGCAGACTTAATTGCTTTCAGCAGAGTTGGTTCCAGGACAAGGTTATTCAGAGAACCCTGTGGAACTAGTTGGAGGTTCAGCTTGCATAGCTCTTCATAAAGGCGGGGTTGAGCTTTGAAAACCATGTGATTGTTGCAATAAGACTTACGGCTCAAGGCATCGGCCATTACATTAGCCTTACGGGGTATAGGATATACCGCAGATTGTAGTCGACAATAGCTTCCATCCATCGCTGGCTTGTGAGGTTCGAGATCTGGTGGGCAAACAGGTACTCCAGACTCGATGATCGGTGAAGATCTACATAGCGATTACCGAGAAGGTCTTGTCGCCATAACCCGATGCAAAGATAACCGCAGCAAGCTCGAGGTCGTGAACTGGGTAGTTCTCTTCGTGAGGACGCACTTGACGAGAGGCATAAGCAATCACCCTGCACTCTTGCATTAGGACACAGCCTAATCCTTGTCGTGAAGCATCGCAATAGATGACAAAGTCCTTGCGAGAATCAGGGGGAGCAATCACTGGGGCAGACGTCAGCTTGTCCTTGAGTGCCTGGAAGCTTTCCTGACATTTGTCTGTCCAATCAAACTTAACGCCTTTGTGTAGCAGATTGGTTAGTGGCTTGGCGATCTTGGAGAAGTTCTCGACAAAGCGGCGACAATAGCTGGCTAGTCCGAGAAAGCTTCGACTTGCTTGGCAGGTCTTGGGGTCGATCAAGAATAGCTGAGCAGCGCTCGGGGTTGACGGCAATACCATCCTTGGAGATGACATGACCAAGGTAGGTGACTTCGGGTAACCAGAATTTGCACTTGGAATACTTGGCATAAAGTTGATGCTCTCGAAGCTTCTCTAGAACAAGTCGAAGATGTTCAGCATGTTCTTCTTTGTTCTTCAAATATACCAGGATATCATCCAGATAGACTACGACGAACTTGTCGAGGTAATCCATGAATATGTAGTTCATCAGACGAGAGAATGTGGCTGGAGCTAAGCCGAAAGACATAACGGTGTACTCGTAAGAACCATAACGAGTCACGAATGCGGTCTTTGGAATATCCTCTTCACGAACACGTATCTGGTGGTAACCCAACCTCAAGTCGAGTTTAGAGAATATCGATGAACACGCAAGTTGGTCATCTGGATCATTGATCAGGAAGGGATATTTGTTACGAATTGTAGCTTGGTTGATAGGACGGTAGTCTTGGACCAAGCAGTTCGTTCGTCCTTCTTCTTAACGAAGAGAGAAGGTGCTCCCCAAGCGAGAGGAACTTGGGCCGAATGAAACCCTTGCAAAGAGATTTGCCGATTTCCTCCTTAAGTTCAAGGAGCTCATGGTGGCATCTTGTAGGGTCGTTTGGCGATAGGAGCGGTGCACGGTTTCAAGTCGATGCCGAACTTCGACAGCCGGGCGGGGGTATTCTGGAAGTTCTTCTAGAAATACGTCTTGGAAATCATGAACAATGGAATCTTTTCAATTCCCTCAAGAGGTGTTCGTTCAAGCGCATTCAAAGCATAAAGTCGTGCTTCAGCGTTTTGAACAAAATTTGAGCATGGTAGGTTACAATCTCATCGGAAGGATGTAGGAGGTGAACGACCTTGGTGGCGCAAACGATAGAGGCAGTATGCGCTTTCAACCATTCCATTCCCAGAATGAGGTCAATGTTGGAAGACCCCAGAATAATGGGAGAAACAAGAAATTCCAACCCTTCAATTTCAATGGGGACGTCGCGACCAATCATGGTAGTTCGACACTGACCCGCAGGGGTGCGTACCACTATTGGAGTGTTCATGGACTCGCATCGAATGTCATGTGCGTAAGCCAAATTTTCTGACATGAATGAATGTGATGCTCCTGAATCGAATAAAACAGAAGCCGGTACTGAATTAACAAGAAGAGTACCCATCACAGTGGCAGGCTGGTCTTGAGCTTCATTCAGATCAACATGATTAGCCTGACCATGACCATAAGGTCCGGCATTATTGTTATGAGGCTGATTGTTATGGCCAGTTGAAGGTAGAGCCAGGTGGCTCTTTTTCTGAGTGCACTCTTTAGCAAGGTGGCCGGGGCGGCCACATCTGAAGCACAGACCATCATTGGGATTGGGAGCATGAGCTTGGGATGGTACATCTCGAAGAGGCTGCCTCTCCGGTGGAGGAGGCAGACGAGGTGCAACATAGGACTGTCTTGGTGCAGGTGCAGTTGGACGATACATGCTGTGGGGAATCCATATCCGACGCTTCTGCGCTGACGGGCCCGAAGATGGTCCAGCATCACGGCTACGCCTGAGGGATCCCTGGTGTTCCTGAAGACCAGTCTCAACCTGAATAGCCTTGTTCACCAAGGTGGCGAAGTCGACAAAGTCATGAACGAGCAGTGCTAGCTTGATATCAGGGTGAAGTCCGTCATAGAACTTTTCTTGCCTACGAGCTTCAGTAGCAATGTCTTCTTCAGCATAACGGGACAATTCCAAGAATTCCCGCTGATAAGCATCTACAGACTTGTTGCCTTGGGTGAGGTTACGGAACTCACGCTTCTTCCTATCCATGAATCCCTGAGGAATGAAGCGGGCACGAAACGTGGCTTGGAAATCCAGCCAAGTGATGACCGTTCCAGCAGGTAGGGTACGCCTGTGGCTGTCCCACCATTGAGCAGCGGGACCCTTGAGGAAGAAGGATGCGACGGTGACATAGCTGGCAGGGGCAACACTAGCAGACTCCATTTCATACGTGATGTCTCGGAGCCAGTCATCAGCATCAAGGGGCTGAGTTGAGCTGCGGTAGATTGTCGGATTGAGGCCCATGAAGTCCTGCAGAAATGCTGGGGCTGGCTCTTTGGTTCATATTGAGGCGAGGAAACCGAGTCATCATTCCTTCCATGGTGGCGGTTCAGCTCAAGCTGTTGCATCATTCCAAAGAAAGAATTGAGGCGGTGGTGGATCGTTGCCACCACGGCCACGACCAGCAGGTCTAACCATCCTATTAACATGTAACAGGGGGTAGTTCAGCATTGAGCATTTGCAAAGACAAGGATCATTCATGATGAAACAAGCATAATGAAAGAGGTACGATGGATACCACTTAGTGGTCAACACGACAGGGTGTGCACTACTCAAAAAAATTCTATTCTAAGGAATAACTATGGCTTTATCCAACTTCGGGGTGAATGTGGTTACAGGATCCTAATGTTAGTAAATTCGTTTAACCCGAATGGAAGAGAGATCAGAGTCCCAGAGTATAGACGAGGAATAAAATATCCTAATACCACCCAATTGGCGACGTGGGCCCGTAAGCCACACAGCCAAGTTAGTAAAAGCGGTTTTCGGTTTCTAGACTCAACTTCGCCAAGGAGTTGGAAAGGGGCTACCTACGATCGATCGGCTCGATACCAACTTGTGGCGCCCTCGATTCAATCGTACACTAATCATGCACGCAAATGTATACGATCAAGATCAAGACTCACGGAAGATATCACAACACAACTCTAGACACAAATTAAAATAATACTAGCTTTATATTACAAGCCGAGGGGCCTCGAGGGCTCGAATACATAAGCTCGAATACACAAGAGTCGTGAAAGCAACAATATCTGAGTACGACATCGGTTTAGACAAGTTTGCCTTAAGAAGGCTAGCACAAAAGCATCTACGATCGAAAAGGCAAGGCCTCTGCTGAGGAGCCTCCTAACTACTCACGGTGGTCGTGACACCTTGCGTAGTAGTAGGCACCCTCGGGGTAGTAGTAGTCGTCGGTGGTGTAAATGCGGATCCTGGCTCCACCATCATTTGCGACAACCGTAAAGAAGAAGGAAGGGGAAAAGGGAAGCAAAGCAACCGTGAGTACTCATCAAAGTACTGCAAGCAAGGATCTACACTACATATGCAACATTATCAAAGGAAGGCTGTATATGTGGTGGGCTGCGAAATGCGGAAACAGAGAGAAGGCCTAGTCCTATCGAAGACTAGCATCTTGGATACCACCATCTTGCAGACACCGGAGGAGTAGAGTAGCATAAAGTAAAGTAGTAGAAGTGTTATCAACCTCGGCGAGATCCTTTCTCGACTCCCTGCGAAAAGGCATCCCGAGCCATACTATCCGATTATCATCACAATCCATTTCTCATCACCATCCGATTCTCATCACAAGTATCCGATTCTAGTTGTATCGATCGGGATACAACTCCGAGTGTCCGTTCGTAGGACAGGCTATCGATAGATGTTTTCTTCCTGCAGGGTGCACCAACTTACCCACCACTCGATTAACTCGGCGGACACACTTTCTGGGTCATGCCGGCCTCGGCCAAACAATACGCCGCAACCCGACCTAGGCTTAATAGAGGTCAAGCACGCGGACTAAACCTATGCCCCGGGGTCATGGGCCATCACCAGGAACTCTCAGACGCGTTGCGTGGCGGCGATGAGCAGAACCTAGCTACCTCCTAAAAAGCGAGGAGCTTACCGGTCCAACCGGGAGCGCCGCTCCATCGCCGACGTCTATTAAGCGGCTGATGTACCGACGTAACGCCCATACTATGCCCACGTGATGGTTAGTGCTATCGGGCGAGGCCCCTCGGATCAAATATCCAAATCGTAGTGGATTAGGAACGCGGTAACAAGCAGAGACTCACGAAAGATGTGACCCCGTTGCCCCGTCTCGAGGACTTGCGGCAAGGGCTAGGAATGCCTGGCCATGCCTCGTAATTATCTCGCGGGCACCTTCTAGGTCAACCCGACTCCACATCACTCGCGGGTACCCCTCAGGGTCGACCTGCCTTTCCAAGTAACAGCTGTAAAGTCCAAGTATCCGTGTGTCCAAAACATTAAGGGGAAAACCCGAGGAATCACCCCCGGTGAATTCCACTCGATGTAATCATCAAGGTGAACGTAAGAAGAATCACCCCCGAGGTTCACACTTGAGGGGTTGCACGACACAGTCGTATCGGAAGTGGTTAGGGAGGAAATCACCCTCGTTGACCACGACCGAATAACTACACTACATGGTTAACATCAGAAGTGCTGTAGAGGTGTCACCCTCGGCACTCAATAGTAACCTAGTAGTGTCGAGCAACTAAGGGGAAAGTGATGTGCGGTGCTTGGGAGTGCAGTCTTGATCCGTTGATCGGGTCTTCTATGATGAAGCGAGGCAACAAGGACAAGGTGGGGGTCAGCGATGGGTCACTAACCAACCTATACTAAGCAGTTTAGGATAAGCGGTAGGTAACAATAGCGAGGTTACAATAAGCAGGCTATGTAGCGAGAATAGGAGCAAACAATAACAATAACAAAATCTAATGCAAGCATGAGAGAATGGAATGGGCGATATCGGGATGATCAAGGGGGCTTGCACGGTTGCTCACAGCAAGGAGGGTCGTCGTCGACGTAGTCGATCATAGGGGCAGCATCGTCTCGGGGTCTACCGGAGAGAAGAGGGGGAAGAAACAGTAAATATAAAGCAAACAAGTGCATAACAGGACCATAGGCAGAGCTAGACGTGTTCTACCGCGGTGCTACACGATACCGGCGAGGAGGGAAGTCAACCGGGAAAGTTTTCCCGGTTCCGGACCTGTGTCAAACATATGACCGGAGGGGGAAAGTTCCATGTTCAGCATGCTAGGGGCTTGTGACAGATGAACGAACCGCGTATTCAGATTCGTTGGATTTTTCTGAGCAACTTTCATGTAGAAAACATTTTCATCCGAAGTTACGGATTTTGAAGTTTAAACCAATTTCGAATTATTTGAAGCGAGAAAAGGTTTATTCGTCGGCGATGGCGTCAAACTGCGTCGGCTCTGCTTACCGATCAAAGCGGCGGTGGGACCCACTGTCGACCTCTCTGTCTAACGGAGGCTTAACTAAACTAACGGGGTTAGTTAGAGGCGCGTGGCCCCAACGATCGATGACTAGTTAGTCTTGACTAACTACCTAATTTAACTAACGTATTAATTAATTGTTTTTATTTAGAAAAACGTTTATTTAACAAAATATGCGATGGGGCCCGCGTGTCAGAGACACTGTGTGCCCAGTCAGCCCAGTTGACCACGGTCAACGTGGTCAACTAGGGCTAGGGGGCCCACGGGCAGTGACCCAGAGGCGGGCCCCAGGTGTGCCACGTCGGTGGCATCGGGGTTTTGCCGCCGGCGACCAAAACAGTGGCGGGGCTCGCCGGACTTCGCCGGGAATCGCGCACAGGGGGTCATTTGGCCCGGGACTTGGCGCGTTGAGCGAGGAGGCAATCGCGCCGCATGGTGTGGTCGGTTGGGCCGGGTGGCCGAACTGCGTCGGCGACAGTGGAGGCGGCGGTGGGGTTCGGGACCTTGTCGGGTCGGCGTTGCGGTCGTGTTTTGGCGAGCGAAGGAGCTGGGCGAGTCTGGCGCTCGAGGCTCGTCGGAGCTACTAGCTCGAGCGGAGGAGCTCGGTGGCGAGCCCACGACGGCAATGGCGGACGGCGGAGCTCGGCTTGCGGGCGAGCTAGCTACGATGGAGGCGGAGGCGAGCGAGAGAGGAAAAGGGGCCGGAGCTCACCTTGGGGGCACACGGTGGCCCGTTGGGTGACTAGGAGCAGCAGAGGCGGCGCGGAGGCGAAGAAAGGCGGCGGCGACCGGAGACATGGATGAAAGGGATCCGGCGCTTCGGTGCTCCCCAACTCCAGCTGAGGCCACCGGTCGATGGAGAGGATGACGGCAGAGCTCACCGTCAAGGTCAGCGGGCGCGGGGCCGCCGGTGGCCGCGATAACGACGGAGGGTCATGGGCGATCGCGTCGGTCTCCTCTCCAGAACGAAGGAGAGGGAGAGGAGAGCGCTGGATCTGGGGGAGAGGGGCAAGTGGGTGAGTGGGGAGGGGCCCGAGGCGTCGAGGGGGCTCGACCTTATCCACCGAGGCGCCGACGGCGAGGTGGGTTCGTGGGGACGCGACTTCGAGGCAAGCCTGAGGTCGGGTGAGCAGAGAAGGCGACCGAGGAGGAAGATGGGCTGGGCTGGTGGAGTGGGTTAGGTGGGCGGCCTGTGGGTTCGGTCCAGGAGGAGGTTGCTCTTTCTCTCCCTTTTCTATTTCTCCTTTTTTTAAGCTTTGCTTTTTCTTTTAGCCAATAAAGACTTTGCAAAAAATTATGCCATTGGCCAAAATAATTTCAAAGAAGTATATTGCACTGCCACGAAAATATTGTGAGACTTTAGAAAAAGAATGCCAATTTTATAAATTAAAAAGGCATTTAATTTATTGCTTAGGCCATTGTTTTAAGTAGCTTAGGCCACTTAAACCTTTTGCAAAAATGTTGGTTCACCAACAATATTAGTTGTGGATTATTTGGCACATGATGAACATTTTTGTGTTCATGTCTGAGCATTTTGAATTTCACACAGAATTTGAATTTGAATTCAACTGGAACTTGAAAGAACATGAGATAACAATGATCAGGCACATGTTTAGCAAAAAGATTAACTTAACCCCAGGGTTTACTGTTGCATCATTTCACCGGGGTGTTACACAGGGAGAACAACGAGCTCACAATGACCCTCGGGAATCCTGAGCACCCTGGATGGACACGAGGCACACCAGGATCCGTTCCGTGGAAGCTTGGTTTTCCGGACGTAGGCGGTTACAAATGCCAGGAGAGGAGGAAGAAAGTGCAGCAGATCGAAGCGCGAGCCATTGCACGCAAGGCCTGGCAGCGAGAGGAACGAGAAGCAAATCGCAGCAAACAAACTGCCGAAGCTTCCCCCGAAGCTACTCCGTCATCTCAGCGGAGAAGCAACATGGCTTCCACCGAGCTGCTTCAGCCCGAGCATGTCTTGATGGCTCCTGCTAGCTACCCCATGGATTTTATCACGGAGTCTCAAAATTGCCACCTTATGACGCAATGGCAGAACTTAAAAGTCAAGGCGGCTATCGGCCAAGTTCGACCTTCTAAACCCGGCGCAACTTTTCACTGTCGTCCGATTCCAGAAGGATATGCTAGGGTGACGGTGGACGAAATAACGGAGGGATTTGAGGACCTCCAGCTTGACCACCCTACCGGTGAAGGGGAGACTCGGCTGGGTTCTACTCTGAAGACTCCATGCCTATGGCGGAAGGAGTTCATCAAGCTTCCGAACTGGACGCCTCCTCCTCCTCGTCCGGCCAGTCAGGGCACTCTGCCTCCTCCACCGCCTCCTCCTCCGGCGAGTGACGATCAGGGCGCTCAGCCTCCTTCTCCGGTGCATGGCGGCACTCCGCCTCCTTCACCGCCTGCGCCGGTGCGCCCGAGCAGCCAGCAGCCTCCTCCTTCTCCGCCTCGCCAGCAAGGGTGAAAGAGACCCGCCACCGCCCAGGCTGCTCCGACGCGTCGTAGTCCTTCTCCTCTGCCTCGTAAGCAAGCACGAAAGAAGACAGATGTTGCAGCCACTCCGTCTGCTCCGGCGTCTAGTAGTACAGCCAGAGGCGGGAGGCAATACAGATACGGTCCTTCTCTCAAGTCTCTAGAGAAGTTACCGTACGAGAGGACCGAGGAGGAAAATGTGAAGATCGTGCCGACTGAAGTGGAGGACTTCTTTGAAGGGTTGAAAGCAAAGAAACATCCACCTCCGGAGGAGAAGGTAGATCCGGTGAAAGCAAAGCGCACTATCGATGCCCTGAGGAAACCACCAAAGTCTCCGCCGAGAACCAACTATGAGTGCATTACTGAACAGGCATATCTCAAAGCGGAGCGGTCGGGAAGTACTGTCAGACATCAAAGGTCAAAAGAACAAGCAGCTGCGAAAAAAATTGCCTAGCTCGGCGAACAAGCAACTCAATCGTGCCCCCTGCTCAATGTGTCTAGCGGCAACATCGTCGCTAATGCTCCGGGGACGGTACCCGGTTATAGCAATCTTGCATATTACCTGCCTGACGATGTAAATTTTGATTTCATGGAGGTGGTCGAACACAGATACGAGTACGGGAAGCCTCTCGTCAAAGATGAAAAATCTCTAACAACGATGATGCGAAGATTCCATAATTGGTACATGAAAAACTGCAGAGAGTCTGGGGGGACGAATACTTTGTATTTGAGAATTAAAGAGGAGCACGACCTCGTTGGAACTAGTCTGTCGCCTGTTCCATTTGTGGAGTTCTTCGAGTTCTTCAATCAAAAGGCCCTCGATAAATTAAAGTTCTTTTGCTACTGTCTGTAAGTACTATTTCTGTCATTAAGTCTCTATATATAGCTCAGCTCTTTCATTGCATGTATTTATAATTAATTATCCTCACTATATTATGCAGATTGAAGATCATCGAGTGCAGAAAACAAGAAATGTATGATATTGGGTTTATTAACACAAATATCATAGATGAAATTCAGGTTAAAAAGCATGCCGAAGAGGCCGAGGCCAACTTGCTACAATCGTTGATCAAAACTCAAAACAAAGATACCATACTCTTTCCTTACAACTTCGAGTGAGTGTTACTGTCATGTGCATATTTGGTTTCCCTTATTACTCGAGCAAGGTTATAGTAATGTAATTGATGAGTTATGCATGCGTGCGCAACTTCCACTATGTTCTTCTGGAGATTAAGCTTGAGCGGGGACTAGTAACCGTCTTAGACTCGAGACGAAAAGATCCCGAAACCTATGTGGACATGACTAAAATGCTCAACAAGTAAGTTCAATCGATCATTATCGCACCATATCGGCAACTTTTTGTTCATTTCCTGATAT
Organism: Aegilops speltoides; assembly: GCA_021437245.1. Taxonomy (NCBI): domain Eukaryota; kingdom Viridiplantae; phylum Streptophyta; class Magnoliopsida; order Poales; family Poaceae; genus Aegilops; species Aegilops speltoides. The sequence goes on along the minus strand of CM038147.1, from coordinate 360,387,012 downwards.
CTCAAGTAATAATAATTATTTTCTTTGTCTTGCAGGGTTTGGAAGCAGTTCACCATGAAGCTCGGATCTGCCGAAGGAGCTGCGATATACATACCCGAAAGTAAGTACTACTGGCTAGCTAGTTGCACGCATCTCCCATTGATTCTATGGCTATACTTTCATCAATGCCATTTATAATGCTTCATTATCAGTTTGATTGACCTCTATTTCTCGTAAAGTGCTTGTGGCAGGAACAAGGGAATAATTACTATGGATACTACGTGTGCGAGTTCATCTACAACGCGACTTTGAAAAATAAGCGGGGCTACTCTAAAAGACAATATGAAGTGTGTAAGCAATAATATTCACAATTTCATTTTATTACATCATCATTTCTGTTGAGTTTCATTCATATATATGTATTAACCCCCTTCTTCAAATTAGACGTGGCAGATGCGGAATGAACTCCTACCACAAGATCGCATGAAAGCAATTCAAGAGGAATTGGCGGGATTCTTTCTTGACCACGTCATCAATAAAGCCGAAGAATACCATGTGGAAGTTGATTTCAATTGCTAGGGGATTGTAAGAGGTCTTACATATTATATATGTGTAACGCCCTCGATGCGGCTATATCTCCCACGTGTCGAAGCACGACTTAGAGGCATAACCGCATTGAAAGCAATGTCGCAAGTGAGGTAATCTTCACACAACCCATTTAATACATAAGGGGAAAAGATACATAGTTGGCTTACAATCGCCACTTCACACAATTACATGAATAAAGCATTACATCATACATATACAATCAAGGTCCGACTACGGAACCAGAATAAAAGAAGAACCCCAAATGCGACAAAGGACCCTGATCGACCCCAACTGGGCTCCACTACTGATCAACTAGAACGAAACAACACAAAGGGCAAGATCTTCATCGAGCTCCTCCTTGAGCTTGAATGCGTCACCTGCTCGGTAACATAGGCACCTGCAAACTAGTTTGGAAGTATCTGGTGAGTCACGAGGACTCAGCAATCCCATTACCATGGGTATCAAGACTAGCAAAGCTTAATGGGAAAGGAAGGGGTAAAGTGGTGAGGTTGCAGCAGCGACTAAGCAAGTATGGTGGCTAACCAATGCAAATAAGAGCGAGAAGAGAACAAGCGGAACGGACGTGAAGCTAGCAATGATCAAGAGGTGATCACGAACACCTACGTACGTCAAACATAACACGAAACCGTGTTCACTTCCGGACTCCGCGAGAAGAGACCATCACGGCTACACACTCGGTTGATGCGTTTTAATTCGGATCAAGTGTCAAGTTGTCTACAACCGGACATTAACAAATTCCCATCTGCCACATAACCGCAGGCACGGCTCTCGAAAGTTTATACCTGCGGGGTGTCCCAACTTAGCCCATGACAAGCTCTCGCGATCATCGAAGAATAGACCTTCACCCGAGACTCTCCGATCGGACTCGGAATCCGGTACATCAAGACATTTCGACAATGGTAAAACAAGACCAGCAAAGCCTCCGGCGTGCCAACATCCTGATAGTAGCCGCGCAGATCTCGTCTCGAGCCACGACCGGATGAGCAGTACGTACAACTAAAACCAGCCCTCAAGTTTCCCCGAGGTGGCGCTGCAAGTGGCTCTAGTTTGGACCAACACTTAGACAAGCATTGGCCCCGGGGGGCTGAATAAAGATGACCCTCGAGAGAGCGACTCCCAAGGGAAAAAGTAGGTGGTGGTGAGGCAAATGGTAAAAGGCAATGTTGGGCCTTCTTTGGACAAGTTTTATTCAAAGCGAACTGTCGGGGTCCCATAAATCACCCGATCGCGTAAGGAACGCAAAATCCGGGAACATAACACGGTATGACGGAAACTAGGGCGGCAAGAGTGGAACAAAACACCGGTGCATAAGGCCGAGCCTTCCACCCTTTACCAAGTATATAGATGCATTAATAATATAAGAGATATTGTGATATCCCAACATAAATCCTGTCCGCCATGGAGAAATCTTCAACTTCACCTGCAACTAGCAACGCTATAAGAGGGGCTGAGCAAAAGCGGTAACATAGCCAAACAGTGGTTTGCATAGGAAAGGTGTCAAAGGTTAGGGGTTCATGGCAATATGTGATGGCTGGACAAACAGGTAATAGGTAGCGCAGCATAGCGAAAGAACGAGGCAACTAGCATAGCAATGATAGTAGTGAGATCCAGGGTAGCGGTCATCTTGCCTGAAATCCCGCAAGGAAGAAGAACGAGTCCATGAAGAAGATGAACGGATGAAGCCGAACCAAACGTAGACGAACGAATCCTCACGAACGCAACGAAACAGGAACTAACAAGAAGAAACACACAACAAAGGTAAACACACCACACATGAACATGACATGATGCACAACAAGCATGATGCATGACCAAGCTACATGAAGCTATTCATGGCAAGAGATGATGCAAACAAGAACAACACATCAAGGCAAGTTTAAATGAGGCCGGGAACTACATATAACAATTCCGGTAAGTCCTCATATGCATATTTCGAAATTGGTCCAGAACTGAATAAACCTTATGTTGAAGTTGTTAAACAGCAAGTTAAATATCACCAAGAGAATCTACACGAAATTCTAGTCAAGTTACATATAAAGTTCATTAGATTCGGAGCTACGGGCTAGAAGATATGAGCAAAACAAGTTAAACATGGCATCGATGCAAAATGCACCCAAACATCAAGCAAACACACCAAAACAAGGATGCAACATGATAATATGGAACTACATGCGAAAACAAGCAAGTTTCATATAGAGCACACTCAAAACGGAGCAACGGTGCAACACACACACACTATACAAGTCATAGCAAAAATCTGTCCAAAACAGCAACTAGGCATCTTACAAGCATCAAAACAATATGCTACAGCACCCCAACATAATAACAAAAGGCATGGTCATGAAGTACACATGAAGCATAACAAAACATGAACACTGAGCTATTTCTAGAAATCAATGGATCATGCTCAAAACGACATGGAGATATTGCAAGTAATAACAATTTCAGACTTTGGCAGAAATAACATCAGGATGCAATGTTTAGAGCTATCAAACAACATGTTACAGGAACTCATCATGGCAAACAAAGGCATGGCATGATTCTACTCAAAGCATATATCAATAGTACCTTACTGACCATAAGCCAAAAAGGCACGAAAAATATGATGGCACCCATGTAAACATGGCAAGTTTTATTACAGATTTAAACATGGCAGGAACAACGATTAGTAGGCATGTTCGTGAGCTCGAACCACTCACTACAGAGCAATACATGGCATGGCAAGGCAACCAACAGTAAGAAGGCATGTTTATGAAGCTAAGCATGGCAATAGCAAGGTCATAGCATACACGGATCAACTACAACGACCTCATGAAAATTGACTCTCATGCAAACAATCTGTCAGGAAACATTTTCAAGCAACTTTAGAGCAAGATATGAACATGTTCCAGCAGGCTATAATTGCAACCAAGGGCATGAATGGATAGAGCAAGACATACATATCAAAACATGTTTATAGAGCATCTCCAGATTATGCATAGAATGATTACTAGAAGCATGTTAACATGGCATCAAATTAATCAGAATCTGTCTAGCAAAACAGCAACAGAAACTACCCTACTTTACAAGCTTGATACACTCAGCACACAACTCACAAAAATACAAGGTCAACACCCCTGGAAAGATGGCATGGCCTAGTCCAACATTCATGTAGAGCTCATACTCATAGGATGCACACATAAATCATGGCAAAAATGACAAAAGAGCTCGAGCTGATAAGATTCTGGAACTAACGATCTGAAGCCTTCTTCCAACAGCATTTCGGGCATCAAGATGGCCTCAAATGAGAATGATGCAATGGAATTAAATGATGTACTCATCGAGACGAACAATTTGACATATTAAACGCACGAAACGGAGCTACGGATGCAGAGATGTGATGCGATGAAAATGCATGAAAATAATAGAATTCTGGGGACTTGGTGGATTTCGGGACAACCTCGGGTTCGCACGGATTTTGATGCGGGTCGGGGAACTCGCCGGAGTTCGTCGTCGGAGATGGCCGGGGTGGTCGGAGACGGCGCCGCGTGGTCGGGTCGCGGATCCGGCGGCGCTGCCGGATCTCGCCGGAGACAGCCATGGATGCATGAGGAGATTCTTGTGCATGGGGAGAGCCGCCGGCGTGAGGCGTGGCCTGCATGGCTTCATGCGGCGGGCGGAGCCAGGCGCGGCGGGCGCAGGGAGGCGGGCGAATCAGGGGGTCGACCGGCGCCGGGCGGCGGCGAGAGGCGGCGGCGAAGCAGGCGGAGCAGGGGTTGGCGGGGGCGAGGTCGCCGGCCGGCGGAGATCTGGCAGCAAGATGGACGGCAGCTGGCGGCAGTGGGGGCCGATGGGGTGAGGCTGTGAGGCCTGCTGGCGGGGACGGGCAGACGGGGCCGGCGGGAGACAGCGGCGCCACGTGCACGACCGGATAGGGCTGCGGCGGGCGTCGCGGACATGTCCGCGCGACGCGGACATGTCCCGCGAGAGAGAGAGGAAATTAGGGTTTCGGGATCCAGATTCATCCATGAATTTCGGAGGGCTTATTTATAGGTAGAGGAGCTAGGAGTGTCCAAATGAGGTGCGGTTTTCGCCACGCGATCGTGATCGAACGACCGAGAGCATGGAGGGAGTTTGGTGGGTTTGGGCCACTTTGGAAGGGTGTTGGGCTGTAACTCAAAGAGGCTTTACGGTTACCTTGCTAACCGTTGAGTACTAAACGACCTCCAAATGGCACGAAACTTGACAGCGGTCTACGGTAGTATACCAAGGCCGCTTGGCAAACCTCGGCCATTCCGAGAAAGTTTAATACCCGCATACTAAAAGAGGGAAGAAGGAACAGGAGGACATAGGAGTGCCGGATTGCAAAACGGACAACGGGGAAAATGCTCGGATGCATGAAACGAACATGTATGCAAAATGAAATGCACATGATGACATGATAAAATGTAAAAGATGACATGAGAAAGTGCAACACGCAAGCAAATGACATGGCAACGATGGCGAATAACTGGCGGACACCTGGCGCATCGGATCCGGGGCGTTACAATATGTATGTAGCCAGTAGCGTCGGATAGATAATACAAAAACTTGTTGTTCGACCAATCTCTCGGAGAAGGAGAGGTCAATTGATCACTTCTCTCGGTATGCATGACGAACTTCTGTACTTGATGGTTTCCTTCACTTTCTTACTAGCTAGCGTGTCGAGGCCCTCTCTATGTATAGTACGTAGCGTCGACCAAGCACGGAGATAAGAGAGGACACTTCTCCCTATTAATTAGCTAGCTAACACAATATATGAAACACCTAAATTAACCCCCCAAAACCCCCACCCCCCCCCCCTTAAAAAACAAAAACCACAACCCCGAAATGTCGTGTGGATGTTTATTGGTCCCGGTTGGTGCCACCAACCAGACCAAAGGCCCTCTGCGTGGGCTCGGCCGCGACCGCCACGTGGAGGCCCATCTGTCCCGGTTCTGGACTGAACCGGGACTAAAGGGCCAGGGCATTAGTAATGACCCTTTAGTCCCGGTCCAGGAACCGGGACAAAAGGCCCTTACCAACCGGGACTAATGGTGGTTTATCTACTAGTGTCAGGATCCTTCTTCTCTCAGTGCGCGGATTGTGAAGAGCATCTATCATCCGAACACCTCCATCCTGGATGCCTCACTTGGAAGCCACCCGAGTCAGATATGGAGAGTGCTAGTAGAGGGACGGGAAACGTTGAAGCTCGGTCTGATTAGGCGGATTGGCAACGGAGAAAGCACTGACATATGGTTGGACAACTCGCTCCCTAGGCAGGAAATGATGAGACCATACGGGTGCATGGCCCACATACCCCCACCATAGTTTCGAAGTTGATTGATCATACAAGTGCAACTTGGAACAAACCTAAGATAGACGCCACTTTCTTTGCGTTTGATGCCAAGCTGATTTTGTCCATACCGTTGAGCACAACACCCATGGAGGACTTCTGGAGTTGGGCACATGAACGGACAGGGCAATTCATGGTGCGATCGGCATATAATATGCTAGTGGCAACAAGGTTGAGGAGAGAAGCTTGGCTGGAGGGTACTTCGGGATCTTCAACAACGCAAACAGATTCAAGCTCGTGGAAGATGCTTTGGAAGACCGAGGTCCCATCCAAAGTGCCCATGTTCTTGTGGAGATTATCGAAGCAGTCACTGCCAACTGAAGATGTGAGGGCGCATCATAAGATGTCGACGACCAGCAATTGTGGCTTTTGCGGCGCTTTGGATTTATGGCACCATTCCCTCCTAGAATGCACAGTCTCAAGGTGTACATGGGCGCTTGTTGACGAAGACTTGGGTTGCGCCTTGGTGTCTACAAGTGAGAACCGAGCCAAGAGTTGGCTTTTCAACTTATTGGCATCCCTCTCGCACGAACAGTTTACTATCGTGGCAGTGACACTATGGGCCGTGAGGACTTCTCGGAGGAAGGCAATACACGAAGGTATATTTCAGACACCACATGCGATAACAGCTTTTGTCAAGAGGTACATACAAGATCTCCAAGTCCTCAGCAAGCCAAAGAAGCAACGCAATGTGGTGAAGACAGGGACACTAGTGCGCCGGAGACCCAAGGCACCCCCGCCGAACGTTGCTAAAATTCATGTTGATGCTGGAGTCCGGGGACAGCAAGGAGGATCGACCGTGGCGATATGCCGTGACAGCCAAGGCGTTTTCCTGGGCAGCTCAGCCCTTGTGGTCGCTGGAGTTTGAGACGCACCTACGCTCGAAGCTATAGCGTGCCGCGAGGTGATGGCATTGGCAGAAGACCTCAACCAGCACCACTACATAGTGGCCTCGGATCGCAAACACGTGATTGAAGATATAGCATCAGGAAACCATGGGAACTACGGAGTTATAATCAGAGAAATCCGACTAAGATCACCACCAACCTGTAAATTTACCTTTGAAAACCGTGAGGCGAATGTTGAAGCCCACAAGTTAGCTAAATATGCTTTGTCTTTACTTTCTGGGCGTCATGTGTGGCTTGGCCAGCCACATGACCAGACTTGTATCCCACACTTTGTGGACTTTGAGTAATAAAGGCTTTACCCCTCAAAAAAATCTTCATTGGCTTCAATATGGATGACTCCTTATGAGTATAACCCGGCCCCTCCTGGGCGGTTTATACCCAGTAGTTATATCCCCAACATTAGGCCCCAGATTCATTTGAACCTGTTCATCTCAATCTTCAACACTTAAAGAAAAATTTCTTCTGAACATCTTCATGTGAACCTCGTAGACCGCCATGACGTCATCTCCCAAGATTGTCATAAACCGCCAAGACGTCACCTGCTTATTATAACCTGTAAATACTTCCCTTTTATTAATGAGCCTTCGAAAATTGAGGCGACAACTCTGTCACTTATCCATTTTTTGGGCTCCTCGATTCTTGTGCCTGTCACTTATCCCTTCGCTTTATAAATAGAACCGGGGGTCATTTTCTTTTTCTCCCCTTGCCTCTTCGCCTCGTCATCTTCCTCGCGTTGCCTCCGTGCTCGAGCACAGCTGCCGCCGTTAACCTTCATCTCTGCCTCAACAACGGCCGCTACATCAACCTGATTCGACTAGAAAACTCCGGCGCCTCTCTGCTACTCCCTCAACCTCAGTAAGTCTTTTTTCTTTTCACCTCAGATCTACCACTAGGGTTTCGGTGTTCTTCGGTGTTCGTCGGCGTTTGTCGGTGTTCTTCACTTGTACCCTGCTGTCACACGAGTACTTGACAAAACTTGGCATTATCCCTGTGTGGCTGCAACCATAATCCATTTTTCTCATTACGGCATCTATTTTTTAGTGAAACAATCCCATCTGGACCTTCGTTGTTCCACTGTCACCTCCTAGGGTTTTGGAATTTTTCTCCTTTTTTGAACTGTGGTAGAACCAGTATTATAACACCAACCTGTAAAACCTGTTTGTGCAATACTTAGCAATTTTTTAGATCTGTAACCACCACACCATTGTAGGCGGTTTAAACTTTAGAAAATGATAACCCGCCAGGTACCATTAGACCTCTTTTAAACCGCCAATCCGCCTTTAATATCAGAATCCGGTTTAACATGTACATATGTCTCAATGTTTTCTCCTTCCGCCGGTTTATGTATGTCAATCATAAATCTTAAACCAGCATTGATCCTCTTTTCCAGCTTGTCATTGAAATGGCCAAACAATTATATGCTTGCAATTGGGTCCCTTCCCGGTTTACTGAAGAACAGTTAACTGGGTTTGTTGCCACTAGCGTTTTAGCAAAGAAGGAAGTCATACACTAGAGAGTTCGCGCTCTAGAAAATCCTCCTGAGCCAAAGGATGGAGAGATAGTTGTTTTTGCTGACCATCTGGGTCGAGGGTTTAGCCTGCCTGGTTCAAAGTTCTTCCATGACATTCTCGCCAGCTTCCAGATCCACCCGCAAGATATTGGGCCTAACTCCGTGTCCAATATTTGTAACTTTCAAGTTTTTTGTGAGGCTTATCTGCAAGAAGAACCCACTGTTGAGCTATTTAGAGATTACTTCTATTTGAACCGCCGTACCGAGTTCACAGATGGACCTAACACTGAGCTGGGCGGGATTTCAATCCAGAAGAGAAAAGATGTCAGCTTCCCTCACGCCAAGCATCATAGTCATCCCAAGGACTGGAATCAAACTTGGTTTTACTACCGTGATACATCTCCACCTGATGAGAACCCTCTGCCGGGTTATCGTGCACACCGGCTTACTAGAGAGCATCCAGTTCCTCAGCGACTGACTGCCAAGGAACGATCAAAATACGCCCCTCAGCTATCAAAACTCAGAGCTTTTGTTGCAAACGGTCTGACAGGCATTGACTTTGTTCGGTGCTGGGTTTCTTGGAGCATTATGACTTTAAGACGGTGCCCCGGTTTAATGTGTGAATACATAGGGGATCTGAAAGACCCTCAGCATCATATTGACATCCGGCTCACTGATGATGAAGTCACCGAATCTGTCAAGAAAATGCTTGATGAACCGGTGGTCAGATGCAAAGAAAGTAGGGCTTAGTCCTTCAGATTTCCAACAAACCGCCAGCTGTAAGAATTGCCGTATTTTTTTCTTAATCTATCCCCTCTTAAACATTCCTTTATAACTTGTTGTCCATCTGCATAGGGTGATGATCCGTTCTGGAAGAGGAAATCACAAGATAAACCGACGAAGCCGCGGGATAAACCGGCGAGAGCGCCTCGCATCAAGATGAGGGTTACAAAGTAGCCAGCGAAGAAGAAAATCGTCGAGGCCTCTGACTTGCCCAATGATGAAGAGCTTGATGATCTGGAGTCAGAGGTAGAAATTAACTCTCTTGGATCTTTTTTCATAAACCTCATTAACAATGATTATTATCAGGATGATGCGGAAGCCAGCCGCGCTGGTGATGCGGAGGTAATTGTTCTATCTTTTGACTCAGATCATGTGCCAGTACTAAAAATCCGTCGAGCAGTCCGGAAAGTAAAATTTTCACGCCCTCTTGCTTATTCGGATCTGCACTTTCTTTTCAATGCACAGCAGCATGAAGCTCGCCGCACAACCCGGCATAGTGGCCAAGTGGTTACCTCCTCCGGTTTACCGAACTCTCCGGTTCGCAAATGCCGTCAAGAGGTCTCTTGTACTTCTGATACACTTTATCCCAGGGCGGGTTATTTCCGATATCCTCTTAATCCGTCTGATTCAAATTATCACGGAACCTCCCATTCATCCCCCGGCGAGTCATCGGCCACACAAATCCCTCCCCTCAAGACTGTTCCTGGGTAAGCATATTATACTTAACCCTTTATGCCTTGTATTGGTTTATTGTACTAACCTTTGTGTCTGTTCTTTTCAGTGCCAAAGCCAGACTTAGCAAGAAAGCCAAGCTGAATAAACCGACCGATGATAATCCGGTCACTGGACCGGAGACGACCCCAGAGACTTTTGAACCGAATGCTGATACCATCCTGGATGATCCGGTGCCTCCAGTTCAGGACACTTTTGTTGAACCGACGGATATAAATCCGACGAGCCAGTCTGCTGATCCGCCAAGCCCAGCTGCTGATCCACCAAGTCCAACAAGAACAACTGATAGACCGCCAATCCCAGCCAAAACTACTGATGACGATGTTGTTGTTACTGGCACTAGGTTTACCTCTCCTGGCAATCATGTCGCTTTATCAAAGCATTCTACCAAGGAAGAATTTTCTGCTATGGATAAGGGCAAGTGGAAAACAGATTTATCAAGCTATAATCATCTCAGTGCCCAAGACATCCATTCTAGATAATTAAATCGCCTGTACACAAGCCGCGACTATGAAGCCGGTTTAGTGGGCTTGATGAAGGAACGGTATGAGGTAAATATCACTCCCTCTTGCATGAATTTTCTTTCCTTATAACTGGTTTAGACTATCAATTCCAGTAGCCCCCAAGGGCCGGTTAATAAAATTGATGTGAACCGGGACTCGTAGTAGAATCAATATTTAAGTTTGCTTGCATAGCCCCCAGGGACCGGTTTATACCTTTAGGATGAACTGGTACATTTCTGTCATGAATCTGTTAGAATCCTTGATAAATCCATAACCTGAACTTGAGCAATTATGCATTAGCCCCCAAGTGCCAAGAGGATAACTTGTTATGCGCTTGGGACTTTGAAAATGTCAGTTGATAAAAAGCAATCCGCATTAGCCCCCAAGTGCCAAGAGGATAACTTGTTATGCGCTTGGGACTTTGAAAATGTCAGTTGATAAAAAGCAATCCGCATTAGCCCCCAAGTGCCAAGTGTATAACTTGTTATGTGCTTGGGACTTCAAAGATGCACTACCAACCCATTAACTGTCTCTTGTAGGCTGATCTGAACAAGAAGGAATCTCAAATCACCGACCTTCAAGAAAATATTAAATCCCAGCAAGCAGAAACCTTCAAGGCTAAGGAAGAGCTGACCGGCGCTTTAACAGCCATGGAACAACTGAAGGATGGCTTTAAAGGTGAATGGGTAGCATGGGAAACTGAAAGAGCAACTTTGCTAAAGCTGGCAGAAGATGATGAAACAACCCTTAATCCGGTGAGGGAAGAACTGACTGGCTTGAAGCGGCAAATCAATGCTACGACCTCTGCTGTCTTCGGTAAATAACCCCTTCATAAGCTTTAAACAAATAAAAGCCATGAACCTGCCGGTTTAATAATACGTTGACCATTGCAGGTAGCCGTGTTACTCATCTTGGCTCAGACATGCACAAAAAACTGAAGGCTGCCTATACATTGATAGAGCAGTTATATACCAGCGTTCAACGGGTCATCTGCACATCTTCATATAATAAACCGCCCCCAACTTTAATCAAGGAAACATTGACAAAATTATCCATGACGCCTGCCCAGCTTGAGGAATTGAAGAGATCTGTTGCAAGGGATGGTGCTCTGTCTGCACTGACTCGGGCCAAGGCTTGGATAGCTAATCTTGATCCGGAATACATTGGAAACGGTTGTCCCAGCCAAAAAGAAGATGGGTCAAACTTTGACAATGACGCCCTCAGGGCTTTGACAAAGGAAATGCATCCACTTGCAAGTAAACTGGCTGAAGAGACTGATTTGTCTTTCCACCGGTCAATTTATGACATAGACAACAAACGGGTTGATGCATCTGTATCTGATGTGCAAAATCTTATCCCGCCAATCCGTAAGCATACTTACGCCCCTGATGTTGAACCGTCCGATCTTATAAGTGATGAAGCTGTCTTCCGAGCTTTAATCGGAATTGACTGGGCAACCATTGACTTCCAGCCACTGGGTGGAGAGGCGGAGGGTGAACCGGCGCAGGATGATCCACAACCTTCAAGTCAACCTGGGGAAGAATCATAATCCGGAGGCCGGTTTATCTTCTGCACACTGTCGTCCGTGTGATAAACAATTATTCTTTTTGGGGCATCAACTCGCCTTGTAATAGGCTAAATTAAACACTTGGTCTGCTATGCCATCGTGCATATTCACTTTACCTGATACTGTTAATCCATCTTGATAATGCTATGACTACTTATGATCCTTAGCAGCTTTATGCAATCCTGTTTCTGCATATAAGAAACTAAAATTGTCCTGGCGGTTTACCGCCTGATGGGTCATAACACCTAATATGAAGCAGGGTTTATAACAAAGGCTGTATTTATCAAGAATAATTAAATATGAAATACATCATACCTGTGACATTGAATCACATTGTTGATTTATTGACTTTATTGTAGTAAGGGTGATAACCCAAATCTTTGAGTGCTGATAACTCCCACCATGCTTTGTTGGTTATGATGAAGCCATGTCGGGTTATAATAAACACCGGATCATTCTGGTGACTTATAGTCAAAGCCAGACCGGTTTAACAAATACCCGATTATAATTGATAGTGTACTGACAACTTGTAGTTGAAAGCCAAGCCGGGTCAATTGACACCGGTAATCTTATAAGTTTGCACTTGGCAACTCAAAAAACAGTCCGGGTTAGCAAGCACCAGATTGAATATAAACTTCATCGAAGTAAACATCAAAAAGGAAAGATTTGCGAATAAAATATGCAAAACGGCGAGGCTTTTCATGGGCTGCCAGGCCACTGAGTTAAACCATTTTACAAAGCCTTTTAAGATGGACCTCACATGAACCAATCGTTGTTTTAACTTCAACAAGTTCAAGGTCTATATAAGATTGACTTGCCAGACGTTCGGCGGGTCGTACCAGGATTACCTGGGCGGAGTGACTTACTTGATGAAGGCAGGTTAACCCAGGGTTTTAGGTGAATACACCTGGCTTCCAAGCCTGGCTTTTATATCCTATTGCAAGGTGTAGATTCGTTGTTCTTGTAGAAGTAAAGATCCCCCAAGCAATATTTTGAGTTGTGCTCAGTGGACGCCTATGTTTGAGTTATGCTTTGCAATACTCTCTTTGGCTCCTTATGATGTTGGGTATTAAGCCCCCAAGCTTATGTTTGAGCTATGCTCTTCCTTTTTTTGTAGCTTTATAAGCCGGATCAATGGACAATCAGAACTCCGCTTTATAAGCAGAAGCCCCCATGTAACCAAGAAATTTTTTAAAGATGAACGGCAGAGGTCCCGCTTTAGCAAGGATGTCGTTTTATTATATTGATCATAATATATACATTGTAAAGAATATGTACATAATAGGAGCCTATGGCTCAGATGTAGTAAGGCCGAAGATGAGCAATATTCCACGGCCGGTGGGTCTCCTCCTCCGACTTGCGTGAGTCTTTGTGCTCTCGAACATTGATAAGGTGGTATGACCTGTTGTTCAGATTCTTGCTGACCACAAAAGGCCCTTCCCAAGGTGGGGATAACTTGTGCATGTAGGTCTGATCTTCGATAAGCCGGAGCACCAAGTCGCCTTCTTGAAAAGCTATGGTTTTAACCCGACGGCTGTGATAACGCCGCAGGTCTTGCTGATAAATCGCCGAACAAGCTGTCGCTATATCCCATTTTTCATCTAACAGGTCCAATGCATCTTGGTGTGCTCTTTCGTTGTCCGCTTCAACATAAGCTACCACTCGGGGCGAGTCATGGCGAATATCACTTGGGAGAACTGCTTCTGCTCCATAAACCATGAAGAAGGGTGTATAACCCATAGATCTATTGGGGGTGGTATTAATGCTCCATAACACGGAAGGCAACTCTTCCACCCAACAACCCAGCGTACTCTGCAAATGGACCATAAGCCGAGGCTTGATACCCTTCAGGATTTCTTGATTAGCTCTCTCAGCTTGACCATTAGACTGGGGGTGAGCCACTGATGACACATCAAGCCGGATGTGCTCACGTTGATAGAACTCTTCCATAGCACCCTTGGAGAGATTCGTGTCGTTATCTGTTATAATGCTGTGTGGAAAACCAAAGCGGAAAATCACCTTTTTCTTGAATTGAACCGCCGTGGCTGCATCACACTTGCTGACTGGCTCTGCCTCCACCCACTTGGTGAATTTATCAACCGCCACCAGAAGGTGGGTCTTCTTATCCTTGGACCTCTTAAAAGGCCCAACCATATCCAGCCCCCAAGTTGCAAACGGTCAGGTGATTGGAGTCATCCTCAATTCCTGAGCTGGAACATGGGCCCGGCGTGAAAACTTCTGACAACCGTCACACTTTCTGACCAAATCTTCAGCATCAGCATGAGCTGTTAGCCTGTAAAAACCGTGTCGGAAAGCCTTAGCCATGAGGGATTTTGAACCGACATGATGTCCGCAATCCCATTCGTGGATCTCGCAAAATCTCACGGACTTCTTCAGGAGAATCGCACCGCTGAAACGCCCCCAAGACACTGCAGTGATGTAACTCGCCATTGACAATAGTCATGGACTTGGACCGCCGGATTATCTGTCTAGCCAAAACTTCGTCCTCGGGTAACTCGCCCCAGGTCATATACGCCAAGTAGGGAACCGTCCAATCAGGGATAGCATGAAGAACTGCCACTAATTGAGCCTCCGGGTCGGGAACAGCCAGATCCTCCTCCGTTGGTATTTTGACTGACGGGTTATGCAGAATGTTGTAGGACCTTGAAGTATGTCTAAAGGGGGGGTGATTAGACTACTTGACCAATTAAAAACTTAACCTTTTCCCAATTTTAGAGTTTGGCAGATTTTAGCTATCTTTGGACAAGTCAAGCAATCTCACACAATTCAAGCAAGCATGCAAAGAGTATATGAGCAGCGGAAATTAAAGCATGCAACTTGCAAGAATGTAAAGGGAAGGGTTTGGAGGATTCAAACGCAATTGGAGACACGGATGTTTTGTCGTGGTTCCGATAGGTGGTGCTATCATACATCCACGTTGATGGAGACTTCAGCCCACGAAGGGTAACGGTTGCACGAGTCCACGGAGGGCTCCACCCACGAAGGGTCCACGAAGAAGCATACTTGTCTATCCCACTGATACGTCTCTATCGTATCTACTTTTCCAAACACTTTTGCCCTTGTTTTGGACTCTAACTTGTATGATTTGAATGTAACTAACCCGGACTGACGTTGTTTTCAGCAGAATTGCCATGGTGTTGTTTTATGTGCAGAAAATAAAAGTTCTCAGAATGACCTAAAACTCCACGGAACACCTTAGAAAAAAGATAAAAAATCCTCGCAAAAGATGAAGACCAGGGGGCCCACACCCTGTCCACGAGGGTGCCCCCCGGGCGCCTCACCTCGTGGGCCCTGGTGGCCCTCGACGCCAACTCCAACTCCATATATTGGCTTTGGGAAGAAAAAAATCAGAGAGAAGAAATCATCGCGTTTTACGACACGGAGCCGCCGCTAAGCCCTAATCCCTCTCGGGAGGGCTGATCTGAGTCCGTTCGGGCTCCGAGAGGGGATTCGTCGCCATCGTCATCATCAACCATTCTCCATCACCAATTTCATGATGCTCACCGCCGTGCGTGAGTAATTGCACCGTAGGCTTTTTGGGACGGTGATGGGTTGGATGAGATTTATCATGTAATCGAGTTAGTTTTGTTAGGGTTTGATCCCTAGTATCCACTATGTTACGAGATTGATGTTGCTATGACTTCGCTATGCTTAATGCTTGTCACTAGGGCCCGAAAGTGCCATGATTTCAGATCTGAACCTATTATGTTTTCATGAATATCGTGTGTTCTTGATCCTATCTTGCAAGTCTATAGTCACCTACTATGTGTTATGATCCGCAACCCAAGTGACAATAATCGGGACCACTCCGGTGATGACCATAGTTTGAGGAGTTCATGTATTCACTATGTGCTAATGCTTTGTTCCGGTTCTCTATTAAAAGGAGGCCTTAATATCCCTTAGTTTCAATAGGACCCGCTGCCACGGGAGGGTAGGACAAAAGATGTCATGCAAGTTCTTTTCCATAAGCACGTATGACTATATACTGAACACATGCCTACATTACATTGATGAGCTGAAGCTAGTTATGTGTCACCCTATGTTATGATGTTACATGATGAACCGTGATCCAGCATAATTATCCATCTCTAATCCGGTGCCTCACGAGTTTTCCATATCTTGGTTCTCGCTTGTTTACTTTTCCGTTACTCTTTGTTACAATCACTACAAAATACCAAAAACATTACTTTTGATGTCTTTACTTTTGTTACCATTACCACTACTATCATATTACTTTGCTACTAAACACTTTGCTACAGATACTAAGTTTCCAGGTGTGGTTGAATTGACAACTCAGCTGCTAATACTTGAGAATATTCTTTGGCTCCCCTTGTGTCGAATCAATAAATTTGGGTTGAATACTCTACCCTCAAAAACTGTTGCGATCCCCTATACTTGTGGGTTATCACCCACCATGGCCGTCGCCCACGAAGGACTTGCCTCACTAGCGGTAGATCTTCACGAAGTAGGCGATCTCCTTGCCCTTACAAACTCCTTGGTTCAACTCCACAATCTTGTCGGAGGCTCCCAAGTGACACCTAGCCAATCTAGGAGACACCACTCTCCAAGAAGTAACAAATGGTGCGTTGATGATGAACTCCTTGCTCTTGTGCTTCAAATGATAGTCTCCCCAACACTCAACTCTCTCTCATAGGATTTGGATCTGGTGGAAAGAAGATTTGAGTGGAAAGCAACTTGGGGAAGGCTAGAGATAAAGATTCATATGGTAGGAATGGAATATCTTGGCCTCAACACATGAGTAGGTGGTTCTTTCTCAGAAATGGTAAGTTGGAAGTGTAGTTTTGTTTTGATGGCTCTCTCCATGAATGAAGAGGAGGTGGAGGGGTATATATAGCCTCCACACAAAATCTAACCGTTAAGATTTTCGGTGGGACCGATATGGTTAGCGTTAGGGCATAACGTAATCTTGGTGAGACCGATTACACAAACTCGGTGAGACCGATTTGGTAATTAGCTAACCAGAGAGTTGCTCAGGTAAACTCGGTGGGACCGATTCACTCTTTTCGGTGAGACCGAAATGTTACGAAAGGGAAACAGAGAGTTTACATTGCAATCTCGGTGGGACCGATCGCTCACTTCGGTTAGACCGAAATGTTATGAAGGGAAACAGAAAGATTACAATCCCATCTCGGTGCCTACGAGTTTTCCATATACTGGTTCTCGCTTATTTACTTTTCTGTTGCTACTGTTACAATCACTACAAAATACCAAAAACATTACTTTTGCTGTCTTTACTTTTGTTACCGTTAACACTACTATCATATTACTTTGCTACTAAACACTTTGCTGCAGATACTAAGTTTCCAGGTGTGGTTGAATTGACAACTCAGCTGCTAATATTTGAGAATATTCTTTGGCTCCCCTTGTGTCGAATCAATAAATTTGGGTTGAATACTCTACCCTCGAAAACTGTTGCGATCCCCTATACTTGTGGGTTATCAAGACCTTTTTCTGGCGCCGTTGCCGGGGAGCATAGCTCTATTCTTTGAGTCACTTGGGATTTATATCTGCTGGACACTATGAAGAACTTGAAAGATGATCGAACTACTATTTTTCCCTCAACTATGAGGGGAGGTAAAGAACTGCCATCTAGCCTTGCACTAGATTCTCCTTCTGTTATGAGTAAGCTAGCGACACCTAAACCTAATACTGCTATGAATTCTGATATGTCGCATGTTATTGATGATGCTACTTCTGCTATGCATGATACTTATGATGAAACTACTTCTATGCTTGATACTACTGTGCCACTTGGTGAATTTCTCGATGAGCAAATTGCTAGGTCTAGAGAAAGAGAAATTATTGAACCTGAATACGATGATGTTAGTTAGGATGAAAATATGCCTGCTATTCCTGAGGGTTACCTTTTTGATGCTGAATCTTCTGCAGCTATTCTTGCTTGCCAGGATAGATATGAACTTAAGAGGTCGCTAGTTAAATGAAGTAAAGAATCTTTTAGAGATAGGATGAGACCCGACCCTGCTTTTGCTACTTCACCTATCTATGTTCCCGATACGGATTATTATGATTTTTCTGTTGATCCAGATATAATTACTTTCGTAGAGTCTGATCCTTTTTATGGCTATGAATCTGAAACTGTTATGGCACATCTTACTAAGTTAAATGATATAGCTGCCTTGTTACTAATAATGAGAGATCGCGCTACCTTTATTTACTCAAAATATTTCCGTTCTCATTAAAGGGTGATGCTAAGATATGGTTTAATTCTCTTGATCCTGGTTGTGTGCAAAGTCCCCAGGATATGATTTATTACTTCTCTGCTAAATATTTCCCTACTCATAAGAAACAAGCTGCCTTGAGGGAAATATACAACTTCGTGCAAATTGAAGAAGAGAGTCTCCCACAAGCTTGAGGGAGGCTTCTCAAGTTACTTAATGCTTTGCCTGATCATCCTCTTAAGAAACCTGAAACATTTGATATCTTTTATAATGGACTAACTGATGCTTCCAGAGATTACCTGGATAGTTGTGCTAGTTCTCTTTTCAGGGAAAGTACACCGGATGAAGCTGAAATTCTATTGAATAATATGTTGGCAAATGAAAATAATTGGGCACCTCCTGAGCCATCTCCCGAGCCAGCTCTGAGCCACCATCGAGCCTATTCCTAAACCAACTCCGAAGAAGAGAGGTGTTCTATTTCTTAGTCCCGAAGATTATGCTGTTAGAGTGGCTACTAGAACTGGTAGAATGACTCAGGAACCTTTGTATCCTGAAGGCCACCCTAAGAGAATCGAGCAAGATTCTCAGAGAAACAATATTGATGTACCTAGTTCTTCTAAGAGGAAGAAAAAGAAAAATGATAGGACTTTGCAAACTTCTAGTGAACCTATTGCTGAACCACCTAAGAATCCAAATGATATCTCTATTTCTGATGCTGAAACACAACCAGGTGGTGAACATCAACCTAGTGATAATGTTAATGATAATGTTCATGTTGATGCTCAACATAGTAATGATAATAATGTAGAAGTTGAACCTGCTGTTGATCTTGATAACCCACAATCAAGGAATCAACGTTATGATAAAAGAGACTTCGTTGCTAGGAAACATGGTAAAGAAAGGGAACCATGGGTTCAGAAACCCATGCCTTTTCCTCCGAAACCATCTAAGAAGAAGGATGAGGAGGATTTTGAGCACTTTGCTGAAATGATTAGACCCATCTTTTTTGCGTATGCGATTAACTGATGTGCTCAAAACAAATCCTTATGCTAAGTATATGAAGGATATCATTACTAATAAAAGAAAGATACCTGAAGCTGAAATTTCCACCATGCTTGCTAATTATACTTTTAAGGGTGGAGTACCAAAGAAACTTGGAGATCCAGGAGTACCTACTATACCATGCTCCATCAAGAGAAATTATGTTAAAATTGCTTTATGTGATCTTGGAGTCGGTGTTAGTGTTATGCCTCTCTCTTTATATCGTAGACTTGACTTGAATAAGTTGACACCTACTGAAATATCTTTGCAAATGGCTGATAAATCAACTGCTATACCTGTCGGTATTTGTGAGGATGTACCTGTTGTAGTTGCAAACGTTACTATTTAATGGACTTTGTTATTCTTGATATTCCCGAGGATGATAGCATGTCTATTATTCTTGGAAGACCTTTCCTTAATACTTCAGGGGCTGTTATTGATTGCACCAAAGGCAATGTCACTTTTTATGTTAATGGCAATGTGCACACGGTACATTTTCCGAGGAAACAACCTCAAGTTTATAATATCAACTCCATTGGAAAAATTCCATCGATTATATTGGGAGGTTTTGAATTCCCTCTCCCTACTGTCAAGAAAAAGTATGATATTCTTATTGTTGGGGATTTTCATATACCTGTTGAGGTAACTTAGTGTCATTCGAAATTTCTCCAGTTCCGTGATTATTCGGAATGAGTTTGTTAACAAGACTTGATCAACCTTGTTAGTGGGTTCATTTTGATGATCACGAGATGGATGAAACTAGAAGCACAACCTTCTGTACCCTCTTTATATTTTCTGTTATTTAGTAGAAATAAAGTAAAATGGCATTTTTCTATCTGTTTCCTGACTTATCCGTGCAATATAAAAGTATCCCGAAAATAAAAGTCCTCAGAATGCCATGCCAATTTAATATGATTTTTCGGGAATATTTGAGGATTTACTGTGCAAAAATTACCACGGGGGGAGCTGCCACCTGGCCACGAGGGTGGAGGGTGCGCCCTGCCCCCCTGGGCGCGCCCCCCTGCCTTGTGGGCCCACGGTGGCCCTCCTCCACTTATCCCTGCACCCATCTTCTTCCTCTTCCTCACACAAACACGAAAAACCAACTCAAGCACGAGTTCCAGCCCCCGTTGCTATGATTTTCGATCTCCTTGCTCAAAGCACCTCTCGCAATACTGCTTGGGGAGATTGTTCCTTGAAATAATGAAGAAATTTTTGAGGGGCTCGTCGAGCCGAAGCTCGAAGGAAAAACAAAAGGAAGAAGAGCAGAAGCCCAAATTTAATTTGCCTCGCACCGTGGAGGTCCGGCCGTGTGAATGGCCTTCCGATGACTTCTTGAGGAGAGCTGGGATTTATGAAGATTTCTACTTATTGATTGAGAATGTTGGCCTCACCAACTTCCTCCACGACCAACGTCATCAGTATCTCTTACTCACAAATACTTTTGTGCAAAACTTCTACTTTTCCCCTAAGAAATCACCTCCAACAGTAGAGTTTCATTTATATGACGTTGTTAAAGAGATGACATTAGCTGAATTCTGTGAGGTTTGCAGAATTCCCTTTGAGGGCACCTTAGATGAACCCCACCGTAACGAAGTAGAAGCTTTTATTAACACTATCACTGTGGGAGAAACCAGAAAGGTTTCTGATGCAAGGATCACTAGCATACATTTTCCTGCTTTACGCTACTTTGCCTTATTTGCTAGTCGTTGCTTAATTGGACGCGGAAACTGTGGGAACCTTAGTATTCCTGATATTATTATTTTGTTCCATGGTTTATACCGCAATAACTCTGTTAGTATGGGTGGAATTGTTGCTAGACGGTTAAGTCTTAACCGTACTAAGGGCCCCATCTTTGGAGGCATTTATGCTTCACGCCTAGCTGAACATTTTGAAATACCTATTAGGCATGAGGACAAAGAAGAAACAGCGCTGCCCCGTGCTTATTTAGATTATAAGAGTATGATAGCGCATGACTTTCTTGTTAAGAGTCGCGAAGGGGAGCTCAAATACAAATTATACTTTGATAAACATCACCCTGAGACTATTACTTTGTCTGCTCCTTCTTTGTTTAACTTGTCTGCAGAACCTCACATCGTTCCGTGGTCGGCTGTTCAAGCCTATCAGAATCCTGCACCAGCCTCGGAACCAGAGCCACAAGATGAGCCTCCACGACTATCTGTTTATTCTTGGGATCCAAACGAGGCTGCCAGCCAGTGGCAGTCAGAGTCTTCTTCGTCACGGTACGACCCCAGCTTCACATACGGGTATCCGCCAGGCTATCCCTGGCAATAGATGAACTTAGGCCAAAAGCCTAAGCTTGGGGGAGTACGTATTTCCCACCGACATTACATTCATGTTCACACACACACTCATTGCTAGATGTCGGTGCTCATACTCTTTCACTGTAATATCCATGCTAGTTTATTTTATTTTTTCCTGCTTTCTTCTTGTGTGTTTGATAAACCTTAAGAAAAACCAAAAAAATTTAGTAGTAGTTTATTTCTTTGTTGTAGTAGAATTAAAAAGAAAACCCAAAAATATTTCCCGTTCTTCTTTTACTTGATGGGAGCTTTCCCGTGTAAATTGTTTTTATTTCTTTTCTTTTCTTTGGGGGTCGAGAAGACCATATTAAAAATGCTTAGTGGCTCTTATATGCATGATTGTTTATTTAACTTAGAGCTCATATTACTTGTCTTCTCTTTTGAGTTGAATGCTTGCAGATTCCAGCTTAGTCCAATGCACGTGCACTCTTATCGTGTGAGTGAAAGGCAATAATGATGATATATGATGGACTTATTGGGATAAGAAAAGCTGGTATGAACTCGCCCTCTCTTGTTTTTGTAAATATGATGATTCATCGTTCCTAAGTCAGCTATTAGGAAGTAAACATATTTGCAATGACATTTAGAGATTATAGTTGCTTGTTCCATGCTTGATTAGCTATGAGTTATAATGGTTTACCTTGCATGCCAACATGCTATTAGAATGATTATGATGTGGTATGATGGGATGGTATCCTCCTTTAAATGAATTGAGTGACTCGACTTGGCACATGTTCACGCATGTAGTTGAATCAAATCAACATAGCCTTCATGATATTTATGTTCATGGTGGATTATATCCTACTCATGCTTGTGTTCGGTGTAAATTAATTTTAATGCATGTTTACGATCGTTGTCGCTCTCTCACTTGGTCGCTTCGATCGCTTGCTAGCCTTCATTGCATTTAAGCGGGAACACTGCTTGTGCATCCAAACTCCTTAAACCGCAAAGTTGTTCCATATGAGTCCACTATACCTACCTATATGCGGTATTTACCTGCCGTTACAAGTAAATTTGTATGTGCCAAACTCAAAACCTTCAAATAAACATTCTGTTTTGCATGCTCGAATAGCTCATATGTCAACTAGAGCCGCCCTTATCTTCCGTGTTAGGCGGGTTATTCTGTCAGGACCCCGACTCAATGCCACATCGATCTAGCATGTAACACCTCATATCACTTTGCGGCCTCACGCACGGTATTCCCACGGGTGTCGCCTTACCTTTGCCTGGGACCGTTTGCGCCTTTTGGCACACGATATGATAGTGTCGCTAGCATCCATATGATAAGGAGCCCGGCTGACATGGCTAGTCGTAAACCCAAAGTGGCACAAACTTATAGGGACAGCATCCATGACCCAAAGATCGAACGTGTCGGTCATCACGAGTGAATCCAGTGCTGTAGCACTGGCTAGCAGACTCGTGAACCGGGCTGTAGCGGCTAACAGACTCGGTATTCATCGCGTGACATTTCCCGAAGGGACGTACACAGGAACAAAGAAGGACACATGCCGGCCAGCCTAAGTGCTCCGCAGCAGTAGCAAGCTACCATGGCTCGGTGGAAACACTAGGAGACATTTCCCGGTAAGAGAGGCTACTAAAGATAAACAACTAGATAGTCAGATCCCAAACATACCAAGCATTTCAATAACATACACACAATATGCTCGATATGTGCAAATACAACATGGCATCACAACATGACTCTACGACTCAAGTATTTTATTCAATAGGCTCCGAGGAGCAAGATATTACAAACAGGGGTCCCATGACCCAACATGCAAAGCATACAAATCAAAGCACAAGCGGAAGCTATCATGTCTGAGTACAGACATCTATAAATGAAAAAGGCTGAGAAGCCTGACTATCTACCAGATCCTGCCGGGGGCACAAGATCGTAGCTGAGGTATCAAGCTAAACGTCGAAGTCCACGTGGAACTACTAGCAAGACTGAAGTCTCTCTGCAAAAACATAAAATAGGCAAACGTGAGTACAAATGTACCCAAAGAAGACTTACATCGAACTAACTACATATGCATCATTATCAACAAAGGGATGGTGGGGTTTAAGCTGCAACAAGCCAGCTTTGACTCGGTGGCTATCCTAGACTACAACGCAAGTAACTCTTTTGAGGTGGCGCTACACGAGTCCACATATTCACCATATCAATACACCACTATGGATCCGCTCCGCCTCCCTACGAGAAAGCCATCCATAGCACTCACGCTTATCTTGCGATTTTAGAGTATCCACTTTCATTGTCTATGAACTGTTATAGGCAACCCGAAGTCCTTTACGCGGACACGGCTATTCAATAAATGATATTAACCTGCGAGGGTGTACTTCTTCATACATGTTTCCACCACTTAGCGCCCGCACACGACATGTGCTCGGCAGACTTCAGCTTAAAGCCGACGTGGGTGTAGACCACGACCTACCTAAACACTCAAGTCTCTAGTCTAGGTTTATCGCCTATTCGGGTTCCATCCATGAGGAGATCCGGCCGAAGTTTCGCTCACAGCCCCAAACGATGTGAACAGGGTTTCGTGACACCAAACAGGCGCCCGGTTTACCGCCATGTGCCTACCGTGATCACAGCCCACCCCTATGGTCAGCGCACAAGACGGCCTCCAAAGATACTACAAACACGTAAACTACTTGCAACTCCCGGACAGAGGACAAGGGTGAATAAGAAGTCGGCGGGGTCATATTTCAGGCCCAATGCATGGTAGTAGCTGAATCATGGATCACAAACACGTAACTCAGTTCCTAAGGACGGCTTCAATGAGACAACCCACCATGTACTCCTACATGGCCTCTCACCGATACCTTTACCAAATCGTGTTCACACTCTTTGCTCACACACACAGTAGGACATGTTCACACACCTCTGATTCATCCTCGATGAATCAGACCTGACTCAACTCTAAGCAATAGCAGGCATGATAAACAAACATGAATGACTAGGCACAACAGGGCTCAAACAACTCCTACTCATGCTAGTGGGTTTCATCTATTTACTGTGGCAATGACAGGTCATGCAGAGGATAAAGGGGTTCAACTACCGCAGCAAGTAACAGTTGAATCGATGTTGTCCTAATGCAATAAAAGAGAGCAGGAGCGAGAGAGTGGGATTGTATCGGAATGAACAAGGGGGTTTTGCTTGCCTGGCACTTCTGAAGATAGCATTGAGTCTTCATCAGTGTCAACGATCACAACGTCGGTACAACGTCTATCGAGGGGGAACAACACCGACAAACAGAGAAGAAACAAAATCAATGCAATGCGACAATATGATGCATGCTATGACATGGATATATGATGTGTGATGGGTCTAATGCAACTTGGGACATAAAGGATTGAGTCCATTTGAACCAAGGATTCAAATGATCACCCAAAATAATAAGTGATATAAGTGCATTAGCTTGTTTCACAAAAACAGCAAGGTTAAAGTGTTCTAACATGCATGAAAATGGTACAGATGGATAGATTGCATTTTTCTGATCATTTTTCATATATAATTTATTTAATTTGGAGTTACGGTTGAATTTCTATGAATTTTAGAAGTTTGTACTATTTTCTGGAATTTCCTATATAAAAATAAATCCAGAAAATAGGTTACTGCGCCAGCCTGACATCATCATGACGTCAGCAGGTCAACTGGGTGCCTCCAAGTCAAACCTGACCAGTGGGGTCCACTGGTCAGTGACCCAGGGCTGTTTAGCTCGTTGACAGGTGGGCCAGGTCAACGGCCACGTCAGCAGGGTCAACCCTGACGTGTGGGTCCAGTCGGGTTGGATTAGTTCTAACTAATTTTGTTAGCTAGTTAATTAAACGTGTGGGGCCCTTGTGTAAGTGGCCCAGGGGGTTAATTAGTGGCGTCATTAGCCACTAATGACGGTGCCACGTTAGCTCACCGGAGTGTCACCGGCGACGACCAAATACGCGGCGGGGATCGTCGGAATCTCGCTACAGCCCACGGTTTGAGGCGGGGTTTGCTCCTACGGCTTCCTGGCGTTCTCGCGCATCTAGTGGTGGTAGCGGCAGCAGCTAGGATGGCCGGGGTTGACGGCGGCGAGCACTTTCGCGGCGACCGGAATTCGGGCACCTACGGGTTTGGCGCGTTGTGGCACGGGGAGGGGAGGTGTGTGTGTTAGGCTCTGGTGAGGTGTGGAGCACGTTGCGTGCTCGGAAGTTAGCTATGGTGGCTCTGCCTCGGCTATCGCCGGGCGGCGAGGAGCTCACGGCCCGGTGGAAACGGAGGGTACATGGCGCAACAGAGCACGGGAGAGAGGGAGCGGCGGAGGAGCTCACGGTGAGTCGAACGGGAGGGTCACGAGCTCGGGAGGCACCAAGGCAGAATCGACGGCGACGATCTCCGGTGGCCGACGAGGGAACGGGCGGTGCTTGCGGCGTCGTGGGGCTTCGGCGTCAGGCGGCTCGGTGAGGAGGAAGAGGGAGTCGAGGCGGAGCTCGTGGCGCGTCGGTGAGGCGTGGGGTGGCGGTGGCCACGGGGCAATGATGGCGGCGAAGGTGTTCGTGGCTGCGTCGCGAGGGAGACAGAGGAGGGAGAGGAGGTGGACAGGCCGAGGGGGTCGGGGTGCGTGGCGTCTCCACCAGCCCAAGCGTCGGCGGAAGCAGAGAGGCACGGCGCAGGCGCGTGCACATGCGGCGGCCACGCGCCTCTCGTCCTTCTGGCGAGAGGTTGGTGGTGTGGCGGCGGTGGTGGGCTGGTCCAGCTCTGGGCGGCCAGTGCGATCTTGGAGCCGCCGCATGTAAGCTGTGAGTTTGCTCTGTTTTATTTTTCTGTTCTGTTTTCTATTATTCTGTAAATTTAGGGCTTTATTAAAAATGCCAGAGTATTACCAAAAATCATGAAACTGCTCCATGTCACTGTTTGGAATATTTCCAACAGTAAACATTTCAGTTTGTGATTATTTGAGCATTTAAAATATTATTATCAATTAAATGCCCAAATGCAAATACTATATAATTTAATTCAAAAATCCAGGAATAGCCTATAAATATGTTCATCATTTTTGGAAGAGGTTTTCACCTTTAACAGAAATTATGAACATTTCCAAAGGGCATTCTGCGTTATTGAAAATATTTTTATTGAACCTAGTTAAATTTCATTTGGTGCTAGGGTTTCAACAATCCCCATTTCAAATTTCTTTGGAATTTAAACATGATGGCATGATGAACAAGCAAAGTCAAGCAAGGGCTGAACTGGGGCTGTGACAACTCACCCCCACTAAACAAGAATCTCGACCCGAGATTCAAGCGTAGGGTAAGATGAAAGGGAAGCGCAAACTAATATAATCTTCACGATCCAAATTGCACTTCAAATGAACGTTGATTCGATCACCATCATTGTCTCGAAGTCTTGCTCTGAGAACTACATCCCACATGACGACAAGTAGAAATGGGGGATTTAGAAGAATCGATCTTCCTGAGATTCGAGCAACTTAGGATCATATTAATGATCACAAGATCAATTCACGGAATGAGACATAGAAACGTCTTTGGAGCTGAGAGTCAAAACACACATCATGAAGGAGGAAGAAACAATTTGATGAGGTTTCAAAGTGGCGAGGAAAATAGTCGCCATGATACCACAACAAGACACCTTAGGGATGGTGACTCGTAGATATATCCCCTTAAGTGGCAAAAAGAATTACCTTTGATTCAGAGATCATTGAAACTCTTTATACCACCCTAAGGCAAATCACAATCGATCATTTGAAGGAGTCCGAAACAATGACATTCTCGGGCCAGAATGGATGATGTGGACTACCTTGTTGAAGACAACACAAGGGATGATTTTGCTTATCATCGGAAATGGATGGGACCCAAGATAGGATGGCACAATGACAGTGCAAGTTGGGAACAAAATACAAGTGCTGGGAATGATTCTAGTAACTGGGGAGAAACTTAGCGATAGAGAGTGATTCCACTGTTGGAGTGGTTATAGCATAACTGAAAAGACTAGGAGCAATCCCAGTTAGTGCTGGTGATAATACTTAGTGCTTGTGCGTGCTCTCAAGAACTTGAGCATTTCCACAATCATCAAGGTTTTATCAACAACCGTGTCAAGGGTGCTGACAACACAACATACTACCATGATGAATAGCGATGGACGATGCAGATGCAAAGGAAGATAACCTTCTCAGATTTCACCTTAGCGGGGCCAAGGGAACAAAATCTGGATGTTCGACCGAGAGACATTTAGCACTCCGCTTCTAATGTTCTCCTTGATGTACTAGCGTATCCCATTCATAGATATGGTTTGATATCTAGAACATCAAGTAACAGGTCGGACTTCGGGAGCACAAAAATCATAAGGCACACAAATAGGGAATAATTCCTACGAAGTCCTTATGGAGAGGTGGCCAACTTCTTCAATCAAGATATTACAATAACAGGTCTTCCGGCTGGGTGTGTTGGCCACAACATCCATTTTACCGGGCTACAGAGAGACCAATAATATAATTCTTGGGAAACGTTCCAACCATCATATCTGCCTGAGATTCAGATCTGGTTGGTGTCAGAATAATATAGACTCATTGAGTCTAGAAAGTAAAATGAAAGTTTGCAACACAAATCGACGAGATAACGTTGCAAGATTCTTGGGGAATGAACTATGGTAGTAAGCTCCAAAACACGAGCCGGTTCTGCTACAACATGTGAACATGTTGTCCAAGACAAGCATGACCACAGAGTAGTCTTATAATAAAACACTACCGAGTTCAAGAGGGGAACCATCATTACAGATATCGAAGTCCTTGCATAAGTCATGATTCTTAAGAAGGAACTTCTTTTCCTTGAACAAGTCAATCAGTGGCTTGGTGTGCTACGGAATACATATGGAGTGGAGGTAATTAATCTACCAAACCATAGTATACTTTGCACATGTGTGACCAACTTGGGATGATTCCAAGGAAGCAATGTTGACTTTATCAAATTCACGGCGGCAACTTGCACCAAATGCACATGAATTAGAGGAAGTCACTTCTTCCATCCATGCATATGCTTCATGAGCTAGCATGAAGAAATGCTTTCAAAAGTTTCCAACACTAACTTAATGTTCCACAAAATCATGGAGAAGATAAGGATGTTGTCGATGGGCTCAACAACAATTCATCCAGATTCCCATGGAGATGGAATTCCATAACTATGTGAACAAGGTGATAGTATTGGTCAGACCCAAAAGACATAATGGTGTATGCTCGAGGAAAATCCCCGAGTAAGACAACATTACGAACATCGTTGGTTCTGATTTGATTTGAGAATAGCCCACACTCAAATCAAAGTTTTGGCAAGACAATAGCTCCAACAACTGGCCTCGAGGATCAATTGATGAAGATATCATCTTTCTTCAACACACACACAAGATATCCCTTAACATGGACTAAGTCAGGCAGCTTTTATCTCCTAACTCTCCAAGTTGTTGTTCAGCTTAACCAACTAGCTCAGGGGTATCCAGCACAGACTCTTGGAGAAGGGGATGGTTTATAAGAAACCAACTTGATCACGAACTCAACATAGCGGTCAGGTGACAACCTGGTAATACTTCCGAGAAGATATATGGAAAATCACGAACCACCGGTATGTTACTAAACTCAAGCGTAATCTTGCTTTTCAGGGCAAGACAATATGATCAAATATGCAAGGGACTAAATAATCCTAACGATTGATTGAAGAGTGCACCAGAAATACAGACTAGGTAGCACGATCAATCTTAGGATGATGATTCAATAACCAACACGCTAAGAATGAGAATATTGTCCATTACTACCAAGCAACGGAGTTGCTAGGAGTATTGATTTCACACATCACGATTCACTTGTCGGTATTCCGGTTGCAAAAACATGGGGACCGAGAAATGAATAATGATAGTGGGAGGTATCACTGAGTCAAGAATTCATAAGAGGTAGTGCAATTCTCACGACACTCTTGACATAAAGATGGTAACACTCCAAGGTAGAACAGAACAAAAGCTGGATTAGCATTTTGATCTGTGGAACACAACTGCTTTGACCCAATCCTAGAAATGGATGAGGTACTGGAGTTTGTTTCTCCAAGTCATTCCGGATAGAATGGCTTGACGGACCACAAGAGTAATAGGCATCGATAAACGAATGCAAGCTTACTCTTGGCTATCAATTGATAGACGAGGGTCAGGACACAACTAAAGAGAACAACTCAAAGGAACATATAACTTTCTGAGTTGTGGATGCATAGATTAGTATGTCGAGCTTAGCTCAACATTTCTTCCGGATAACCCATGCAGAAAGGGTAGAACTGGCAGATTCACAATTATGAATGGAGAACTCCTCAAGAGTACTCTGATTGTGATCCTTCGGTTCAGCGAGGAACTTCTGCCATAAGCGGTTCATAGTATTTGGAAGAAGGAAATACCACGTACCTCGAGGACTAACGCAAAGGTTACCAATATCCTAAAGGAACGAGCAAAGACTATCAACATGAGATAAGTAGGGTGAGTCTCGGGTTCAAAACCCAAGGAGTAGAATACCTACTAACTAAATGGCATCACGGGATGCTTTCGAGTATAATGGCCAGAATCTTCACACTGGGAACACTAAACATTGCTAGATTACTAGGTGACTCCCTAAAACACCTAGGGTCATAATAATAGCTCCAACATATATGTCGAGGCAATAGAATACCTCAACTCAGCATTTAGTGTGATTAACCTGGCCCAAAAGAACATCAAAACCAGAGGGAAAGGATTTGCAAGTGCATCGATTGTTTAGAAACACTCGATGACTCGGACAAAGATAACGGCTGTAAATGCTCAAAAGATTGGAGACATACTACAAAAAGGGTGGCATAGCCACTCAAGCACAATATCAAGGTTTCGAGATCAACAGATTATGAACATACGGAAGTAGTAAACCGAGCTGAGATTTGAAACTAACAATTCTATAAGTCTATGGATTAGTAACACGTCATCTCGATAGATAGATGAGAAGGCCTAGTTCTTAATCCCGTAGAAGAGAAGAGGATGACTTAGATCAAGGCCATGAGGTATAAGGAGTAAAAAGAGCCTTACGTTCCCATCCTACAATCAATTCCCTACATATAACTAAAGCATTTCTAGACTCAACTTGACCCGCTTTGGCTTGGTAATCCTCACAGCAGTCAAGCTCGATACCAAAACTGTCAGACCCGACTCAATGCCACATCGATCTAGCATGTAACACCTCATATCACTTTGCGGCCTCACGCACGGTATTCCCACGGTGTCGCCTTACCTTTGCCGGGACCGTTTAGCCTTTTGGCACACGATATGATAGTGTCGCTAGCATCCATATGATAAGGAGCCCGGCTGACATGGCTAGTCGTAAACCCAAAGTGGCACAAACTTACGGGATAGGCATCCATGACCCAAAGATCGAACGTGTCGGTCATCACGAGTGAATCAGTGCTGTAGCACTGGGCTAGCAGACTCGGTGAACCGGGCTGTAGCGGGCTAACAGGACTCTGGTATTCATCGCGTGACATTTCCTCGAAGGGACAGACACAGGAACGAAGAAGGACACATGCCGGCCAGCCTAAGTGCTCCAGAGCAGTAGCAAGCTACCATGGCTCGGTGGAAACACTAGGAGACATTTCCCGGTAAGAGAGGCTACTAAAGATAAACAACTAGATAGTCAGATCCCAAACATACCAAGCATTTCAATAACATACACACAATATGCTCGATATGTGCAAATACAACATGGCATCACAACATGACTCTACGACTCAAGTATTTTATTCAATAGGCTCCTAGGAGCAAGATATTACAAACAGGGGTCACATGACCCAACATGCAAAGCATACAAATCAAAGCACAAGCGGAAGCTATCATGTCTGAGTACAGACATCTATAAATGAAAAAGGCTGAGAAGCCCGACTATCTACCAGATCTGCCGGGGCACAAGATCGTAGCTGAGGTATCAAGCTAAACGTCAAGTCCACGTGGAACTACTAGCGAGACCAAGTCTCTCGCAAAAACATAAAATAGGCAAACATGAGTACAAATGTACCCAGAAGACTTACATCGTAACTAACTACATATGCATCATTATCAACAAAGGGATGGTGGGGTTTAAGCTGCAGCAAGCCAGCTTTGACTCGGTGGCTATCCTAGACTACATAACGCAAGTAACTCTTTTGAGGTGGCGCACACGAGTCCACATATTCACCATATCAATACACCACTATGGATCCGCTCCCGCCTCCCTCACGAGAACGCCATCCATAGCACTCACGCTTATCTTGCGATTTTAGAGTATCCACTTTCATTGTCTATGAACTGTTATAGGCAACCCGAAGTCCTTTACATGACACGGCTATTGAATAGATGATATTAACCTGCAGGGTGTACTTCTTCATACATGTTTCCACCACTTAGCGCCCTGACACGACATGTGCTCGGCAGACTTCAAGCGAAGCCGACGTGGGTGTAGACCACGACCTACCTAAACACTCAAGTCTCTAGTCCAGTTTATCGCCTATTCGGGTTCCATCCATGAGGAGATCCGGCGAAGTTTCGCTCACAGCCCCAAACGATGTGAACAGGGTTACGTGACACCAAACAGGCGCCCGGTTTACCCGACCATGTGCCTACCATCACAGCCCACCCCTATGGTCAGCACAAGACGGCCTCCAAAGATACTACAAACACTAAACTACTTGCAACTCCCGGACAGAGGACAAGGGTGAATAAGAAGTCGGCGGGTCATATTTCAGGCCCAATGCATGGTAGTAGCTGAATCATGGATCACAAACACAGAACTCAGTTCCTAAGGACGGCTTCAATGAGACAACCCACCATGTACTCCTACATGGCCTCTCGCCGATACCTTTACCAAATCGTGTTCACACTCTTTTCTCACACACACAGTAGGACATGTTCACACACCTCTGATTCATCCTCGATGAATCAGACCTGACTCAACTCTAAGCAATAGCATGCATGATAAACAAACATGAATGAGTAGGCACAACAGGGCTCAAACAACTCCTACTCATGCTAGTGGGTTTCATCTATTTACTGTGGCAATGACAGGTCATGCAGAGGATAAAGGAGTTCAACTACCGCAGCAAGTAACTGTTGAATCGATGTTGTCCTAATGCAATAAAAGAGAGCAGGAGCGAGAGAGTGGGATTGTATCGGAATGAACAAGGGGGTTTTGCTTGCCTGGCACTTCTGAAGATAGCATTGAGTCTTCATCAATGTCAATGATCACAACGTCGGTACAACGTCTAACGAGGGGGAACAACACCGACAAACAGAGAAGAAACACAATCAATGCAATGCGACAATATGATGCATGCTATGACATGGATATATGATGTGTGATGGGTCTAATGCAACTTGGGACATAAAGGATTGAGTCCATTTGAACCAAGGATTCAAATGATCACCCAAAATAATTAGTGATATAAGTGCATTAGCTTGTTTCACATAAACAGCAAGGTTAAAGTGTTCTAACATGCATGAAAATGGTACAGATGGATAGATTGCATTTTTCTGATCATTTTTCATATATAATTTATTTAATTTGGAGTTATGGTTGAATTTCTATGAATTTTAGAAGTTTGTACTATTTTCTGGAATTTTCTGGATTAGTTCTAACTAATTTTGTTAGCTAGTTAATTAAACGTGTGGGGCCCATGTGTAAGTGGCCGAGGGGGTTAATTAGTGGCGTCATTAGCCACTAATGACGGTGCCATGTCAGCTCACCGGAGTGTCACCGGCGACGACCAAATACGCGGCGGGGATCGTCGGAATCTCGCTACAGCCCACGGTTTGAGGCGGGGTTTGCTCCTACGGCTTCCTGGCGTTCTCGCGCATCTAGTGGTGGTAGCGGCAGCAGCTGGGATGGCCGGGGTTGGCGGCGAGCACTTTCGCGGCGACCGGAATTCGGGCACCTCCGGGTTTGGCATTGTGGTGCACGGGAGGGGGAGCTGGTGTGTGTGTTAGGCTCCTGGTGAGGTGTGGAGCACGTTGCCGTGCTCGGAAGTTAGCTATGGTGGCTCTGGCCTCGTCTACGTCATCGCCGGCGGCGAGGAGCTCACGGCCCCGGTGGAAACGGAGGGTACATGGCGCAACAGAGCACGGGGAGAGAGGGGAGCGGCAGAGGAGCTCACAGTGAGTCGAACGGGAGGGTCAGCGAGCTCGGGGAGGCACCGAAGGCAGCAAATCGACGGCGACGATCTCCGGTGGCCGATGAGGGGAACGGCGGTGCTTGCGGCGTCCAGGGGCTTCCGGCGTCGGGCGGCTTGGTGAGGAGGAAGAGGGAGTCGAGGCGGAGCTCGTGGCCGCGTCGGTGAGGCGTGGGGTGGCGGTGGTACACGGGGCAACGAACGGCGGCGCACGAAGGTGTTGGTGGCTGCGTAGGGAGACAGAGGAGGGGAGAGGAGGAGGACAGGCGAGAGGGGTCGGGTGCGTGGCGTCTCGGCCAGCCCCAGCGTCGTGAAGCGAGGAGGTGGCAGGTGCGTGTGCGGTAGGCAGCGACCGCGCCTCTCGTCCTTCTGGCGAGAGGTTGGTGGTGACTGGCAGCGGTGGTGGTCAGGCCAGCTCTGGGCTGGCACCTGCGATCTTTGGGCCGCCATGTAAGCCAAGTGAGTTTGCTCTGTTTTATTTTTCTGTTCTGTTTTCTATTATTCTGTAAATTTAGGGCTTTATTAAAAATGCAAGAGTATTACCAAAAATCATGAAACTGCTCCATGTCACTGTTTGGAATATTTCCAACAGTAAACATTTCAGTTTGTGATTATTTGAGCATTTAAAATATTATTATCAATTAAATGCCCAAATGCAAATACTATATAATTTAATTCAAAAATCCAGGATTAGCCTATAAATATGTTCATCATTTTTGGAAGAGGGTTTCACCTTTAACAGAAATTATGAACATTTCCAAAGGGCATTCTGGGTTATTGAAAATATTTTTATTGAACCTAGTTAAATTTCATTTGGTGCTAGGGTTTCAACAATCCCCATTTCAAATTTCATTGGAATTTAAACATGATGGCATGATGAACAAGCAAAGTCAAGCAAGGGCTGAACTGGGGCTGTGACATATTCTCAAGAGGAGTGGACTCCGCTCCTCATTCACGAGAAAATGGCTGGTAACCGGGATGCCCAGTCCCATGGTTTATGCAAACTAAATCAAAATAACTGCAAACAAAACTCCCCCTGGGACCCGTTGAATGTTGGAGGCACTCGTTATTTTGAGCAAGACATGGATTGATGCTTGTGGAGGAGGGGAGTATAAAATTTACCATTCTATTTGTGAACCGCCTATAATCTGTTTAGCATGGAAGATATCGTCGTCTTTTAGTTGTTATGTTGACAATGAAAGTATGCCGCTCAAAATATAATTTATCTCTATTTCAAAACCGAGCTCTGGCACCTCTACAAATCCCTGCTTCCCTCTGCGAAGGTCCTATCTATTTACTTTTATGTTGAGTCATCACCCTTCTTATTAAAAGCACCCGCTGGAGAGCACACTCTTGTTTGCATTCATTATTATTGGTTTATATTGGGTATGACTTGACTGGATCTCTTTTACCATGAATTACAATGTTTAGTCAGTCCTTGATCTTTAAAGGTGCTCTGCATTTATGTTTTGCGGTCTCAGAAAGGGCTAGCGAGATACCATTTTGTTATATCATGATATGATTATATTGAGAAAGTGTTGTCATCCGAATTTTATTATTATGGCTCGCTAGCTGACTATGCTATTGATATGAGTAATTGTGAGACCTACGTGTTATTGTGAGTATGGTTAGTTCATAATAATTGCTGAAACTTGAATGCTGGCTTTTCATGTTTACAACAACAAGAGCAAACGAGTTTGTAAAGTTTTTTTTTTTCTTTCGGTTTGTCAACTGAATTGCTTGAGGACAAGCAAGGGTTTAAGCTTGGGGGAGTTGATACTTCTCCGTCGTATCTACTTTTCCAAACACTTTTGCCCTTGTTTTGGACTCTAACTTGTATGATTTGAATGGAACTAACCCGGACTGACGTTGTTTTCAACAAAATTGCCATGGTGTTGTTTTATGTGCAGAAAATAAAAGTTCTCAGAATGACCTGAAACTCCACGGAACACCTTAGAAAAAACAATAAAAAATCCTCGCAAAAGATGAAGACCAGGGGGCCCACACCATGTCCACGAGGGTGGGGGCGCCCCCCTGGGCGCGCCCCCTACCTCGTGGGGCCCCTGGTGGCCCTCCGATGCCAACTCCAACTCCATATATTGGCTTTCAGGGAGAAAAAAATTAGAGAGAAGAAATCATTGCGTTTTACGATATGGAGCTGCCGCCAAGCCCTAATCTCTCTCGGGAGGGCTGATCTGAAGTCCGTTCGGGGCTCCGAAGAGGGGGATTCGTCGCCATCGTCATCATCAACCATCCTCCATCACCAATTTCATCATGCTCACCGCCGTGCGTGAGTAATTGCATCGTAGGCTTGCTGGACGGTGATGGGTTGGATGAGATTTATCATGTAATCGAGTTAGTTTTGTTAGGGTTTGATCCCTAGTATCCACTATGTTCTGAGATTGATGTTGCTATGACTTTGCTATGCTTAATGCTTCTCACTAGGGCCCGAGTGCCATGATTTCAGATCTGAACCTATTATGTTTTCATGAATATATGTGTTCTTCATCCTATCTTGCAAGTGTATAATCACCTACTATGTATTATGATCCGGCAACCCCGAAGTGACAATAATCGTGACCACTCCCGGTGATGACCATAGTTTGAGGAGTTCATGTATTCACTATGTGCTAATGCTTTGTTCCGGTTCTCTATTAAAAGGAGGCCTTAATATCCCTTAGTTTCCAATAGGACCCCGCTGCCACGGGAGGGTAGGACAAAAGATGTCATGCAAGTTCTTTTCCATAAGCATGTATGACTATATACGGAACATATGCCTACATTACATTGATGAACTGGAGCTAGTTCTGTGTCACCCTATGTTATGACTGTTACATGATGAACCGCATCCGGCATAATTATCCATCGCTAATCCGGTGCCTACGAGTTTTCCATATACTGGTTCTCGCTTATTTATTTTTCCATTGCTACTGTTACAATCACTACAAAATACCAAAAACATTACTTTTGATGTCTTTACTTTTGTTACCGTTACCACTACTATCATATTACTTTGCTACTAAACACTTTGCTGCAGATACTAAGTTTCCAGGTGTGGTTGAATTGACAACTCAGCTGCTAATACTTTAGAATATTCTTTGGCTCCCCTTGTGTCGAATCAATAAATTTGGGTTGAATACTCTACCCTCAAAAACTGTTGCGATCCCCTATACTTGTGGGTTATCACCCACCATGGTCGTCACCCACGAAGGACTTGCCTCACTAGCGGTAGATCTTCATGAAGTAGGCAATCTCCTTGCCCTTACAAACTCCTTGGTTCAACTCCACAATCTTGTCAGAGGCTCCCAAGTGACACCTAGCCAATCTAGGAGACACCACTCTCCAAGAAGTAAGAAATGGTGTGTTGATGATGAACTCCTTGCTCTTGTGCTTCAAATGATAGTCTCCCCAACACTCAACTCTCTCTCATAGGATTTGGATCTGGTGGAAAGAAGTTTTGAGTGGAAAGCAACTTGGGGAAGGCTAGAGATCAAGATTCATATGGTAGGAATGGAATATCTTGGCCTCAACACATGAGTAGGTGGTTCTTTCTCAGAAATGGTAAGTTGGAAGTGTAGGTTTGTTCTGATGGCTCTCTCCACGAATGAAGAGGAGGTGGAGGGGTATATATAGACTCCACACAAAATCTAACCGTTACACACAATTTACCAACTCGGTGGGACCGAATCAACAAACTCGGTCGGACCGATTTAGTAAACCTAGTGACCGTTAGGATTTTCGGTGGGACCGACATGCAACTCGGTGAGACCGATATGGTTAGGGTTAGGGCATAACGTAATCTCGGTGAGACCGATTTCACAAACTCGGTGAGACCGATTTGGTAATTAGCTAACCAGAGAGTTGGTCAGGTAAACTCGGTGGGACCGATTCGCTCTTTTCGGTGAGACCGAAATGTTACGAAAGGGAAACAGAGAGTTTACATTGCAATCTCGGTGGGACCGATCGCTCACTTCGGTTAGACCGAAACGTTACGAAGGGAAACAGAGAGATTACAATCCCATCTCAGTGAGACCGAGATCCCTATCGGTAAGACCGATTTGCCTATGGTTTGTGGCAGTGGCTATGACATTTGAACTCGGTGACGTCGGATAGAAAGAATCGGTATGGCCGAGTTTGACTTTGGGTTTAGGTCATATGTGGATGTGAGAAAGTAGTTGAGGGTTTTTGGAGCATATCACTAAGCACTTGAAGCAAGAGGCTCATTAAGCAACACCTCATCCCTTCTTGATAGTATTGGCTTTTCCTATAGACTCAATGTGATCTTGGATCACTAAAATGTAACATGTAGAGTCTTGAGCTTTTGAGCTTGAGCCAATCCTTTGTCCTTAATATTTTGAGGGATCCACTTTCATCATCCATGCCATGCCATTCATTGAGCTTCCTAAAATATTTGTCTTGGAATAGCATTAGCTCAATGAGCTATATGTTGTTATGAATTACCAAAACCACCTAGCGATAGTTGCACTTTCAGTCTCCCCCTTTTTGGTAATTGATGACAAGATATAGATCAAAGCTTCGACAAAAGATAATAAGATTGAAAAACATCATCTCTTTGAGAAGTATGTGATAAGCAAGAGCTCCCCCTAAATTTGTGCATAGTTTAAGATTTGTTTGGACTGCAAATGCACAAGGAATTAGGCTCATGGGTTACTCTTCCATGTCACATACATCTTGGTGGAGCACTCAAAATAATAAAGATTGAATACATGCACTCATCACCAAGCAAAGTGAATGATCATATAAGGATAAGTAAGATAATATCATCTAACAAGCATAAGTGTAGCTAATGATCAAACACATGATCATCAATGTCTCACAGATAATAGCATAGTATCTCAAGCAATCAAAAGCAAACAAAGTTTAACCACCAAAGCAAGAGAGAACAAAAAAGCAACACACTCTCTCTCGAAGCCTATGATCTATACATTTTTCTCCCCCTTTGGCAACAAGTTACCAAAAAGTTCATAGAAAATGCATAGTACTAGATCGACTCTCAGGCTTGATCTTCAGGTGGTGGTGTAGAGATGGCTCCTTGGACGAAGGCTTCAGTTGATGTGGATGGAGCTAGAGGTGTAGGTGCTGGAGCTGGTTGCACTGGAGCTGTAGGAGCTGTAGTTGGTGCAGATGAAGTGGCTCTGGTGTCCGTCACAGGCACTGCAGCTGATCTCTAAGCTCTAGGCACTCTGGCAAATGCATCAGTGGTTGTCTTGCCCTTCCTCTCGTGCATATCGTCCTGTAGCTGCTCCACAACTGACTGAATCTCAGTTACTTTGACATCTAAATCATAGAATTTTTGTTCCATGATTCTTTCCAGGCTCTCCTGGTTTTGAGTTAGGGTGGCCAACCCCTTCTCAATCCTCAGAGTTGATGCTATCAAGTAACCAAGCTGCTCCTTCTTGTTCTTCAAAAAGTACTCAGATGCCTCCTCTTGAGTTGGCATCTTGGCAGCCTTCTCTTTCTTTGCTTTCTCCTTCTTCTCTTGAGCTTGTACTGATGATGGTTCATTCTCATTCATCACAACTTGATTGTCCTCAAATTCTGGATAGATAGCAAAATGTTCCTTGTCCAGGTGGCAGCCTTAGGCAGATTGCTTGGGGTGCTCCTGCTGCAATCATCTGAAGTGCTAGAGGGACTAGTGCCCTCACTCATGTGAATCTACTCTTCTTCCCTGTTCTGACTATCACTTTGGTCCGACATGCTGAAAACACCGATCGCTGACCACGTGAATAGTTATAGATGAGATAGAGTGGATGAGCATCACAAAATGAAGAGATTTTTGCAAAGAATGATTCAAAACTTAGTTTTAGTTTTCCACGTAAAGCATTTGGATCAACCGATTTTCAAACTCGGTGATACCAAAGCAGTTTTGGAACCTAAACTAGTGAACTCGGTCGACCGAGTCACGATTGAGTGGCACCGAGACTGCTAGGGTTTCTAAAGTTCTAAAATCGGTCACACCGATTAGCAATTCTCGGTCGACCGAGAGTTACTAGTGCAATGGTGTTAGCCGAATCGGTGGGACCGAGTTTTTCAACTCGGTGGTCCGAGATGGTTTCAGTGAAACCTAACCCTAAATTTTCAAATCGCATCTATTCTAAGGATTGTTTTATTTGGATAGAGGTGTTTCAATCATGGCAAGAATCATAATGAACACAAT
The DNA here is from genome assembly GCA_021437245.1 of Aegilops speltoides. Taxonomy (NCBI): domain Eukaryota; kingdom Viridiplantae; phylum Streptophyta; class Magnoliopsida; order Poales; family Poaceae; genus Aegilops; species Aegilops speltoides. The sequence goes on along the minus strand of CM038147.1, from coordinate 360,347,127 downwards.
GTGCTGAGAATTAGACGAGGATAGCACTGTGATCAAGTTCATACCCTAGTTCGGCGATGAACTCGCTACAGCGGCAACGGCGGAGTTGAAATCCGTTGACGGCGGCGGAGACCAGCGACAGGAGGCGGCTGGCGACGAAGTCGACGATCCGGAGACCTAGAAGGCAGAGCGAGCTATGCGCGGGCGAAGAGGTTTGGGAATGTTTTCCAAATTTTTGCCCGTGTGAATATATAGCCCGACCTGTCGGTGTGACCGAGTGGAACGACTCGGTGGCACCGATATGCATAATCGCTGCGATTCATAAAGAACTCGGTGAGACCGAAAAGTTCAAATCAGTTGCACCGAGATTGAAAACCTAGATCGACTTAGTGATCTCGGTATGACCGAAATGGAGGAATCGGTCAGACCGAAAAGCACAAAGAAGTTTTGGAAGTTTAAGTCTATGACGAATCGGGGACTCCGAGTGCTCCTCACACAGAATGGTTTGAATCTGACTTGATCAAATTTTGTGATGTAGCATGAATAGAGTTTGAGACGATAAAAGCATAGATAGCTAGAGAAGGTCCTTAGGCATTCTTTTCCATCCACTTGGCAAAAAGAAAAAGAATCCAATCAATCAAAACAACAAGTGGATGTCCTCGAATGTGTAAAATATGCAACCAACATGCTCACACAATAAAATGGCAAATGAAATATGTGGCAAAGCATGCACAACCAATTCTAGCATCTATCAAACAATTGGCGATGACTAGGTCATCTATATATGAGTATATTGACTTAGGAGTCAAATGAGAACATTTGATCATAGGTCATACTCATCGTTTAAGCTCAAGTGGGGTTACCACTTTTACATAATGCATTGATGTGTTCACATAATTAGAGTTGCTTTGACTCAATTCTTAGAGTTAAGCTCCCCCTAGATGTGAGATCCCCCCTTAGAGGGATGAACTAACCTTGGGTTTTGTCGATGATGACTTCATGTAGGTGTTGAAGATGTGGATGCTCAATGTTGATGTAGATCATTTGGAGCAATCCTTTGGAGTGAGTTGCACTTTCAATACCTACATGGGTTAGTCCCACAAGGAACAAACAAGAATATCCATAGACATAGAGTGATACACACACAAGATGATGTCCATGAAAACATTAGGTTACCTTGTCCCTTGCCTTACCAACATGAGGGTTTGTGACTCCTTGAACTAGGGCAAGATATGGAAGTTGATTGCACTTGTCCTTGCCATAATGATATGAGTGAAGAATGTTGGCGGAGTCACCCTCAAGAACACTCTAGTTCTTCTTCTTCGGGATCCACATCATCTTGATGGGAATCCTTGGAGTTGTAGTTGTACTTGATGAAGTAGAACTTGACGTAGTCTTGGGAACCCACTTGACCAAGGCCTTAGGTGCTTCTTCAAATGCATCAATCTCCTCTTGAAGCTTGTCCTTGCCTTTGTTCTTGTGGTCTTGTGGTGGAAGATCACCTTGTGCTTGTGTTCCCTTGAAGGAAGTAGGATCATACTTCTCTTGTTGAGGAACAAACTTCGTCTTGGGGTATTGATCTTCTTCCCACTCAACTCCATTCTCATTGAACTTTCGTTCAAAACCAACACCTTGATTCTTCTGGTGCCTTCCTTGCTTTGCGTACAATTTCCTCAATTGCTTACTCCGGCAAGGCTCTTGTATACACCTTTCTATAATTCCTTCAATAAGCTATTTTCTTGCTCAAGTGTAAATTGTCTAAGAGAATCATTAGTGGAATCAAGAGAACTACTAGAAGCCACAATATTGGATTTGGCATTATTATTGTTACTACTAGAGGAAGGATATTTCTTGTACTTGTTACTAGACTTGACTTGAGGCATGTAAGTAGATAAGAGTAAACGCTTGGCAATGTAAGAAGAACTTTTCTTACAGAGATCATCATTGATTTCCTTTAAGAACTCATGCTCTTGCTCAAGATTGAGCTTTTCAAAGCGTAACTTCTCATGAGCCCTTAAAAGTTCTCGATGATCTTCGAAGATAGTTTCATGAGCTAACTTAAGAGTGTTTAGTTCTTTGGTTAGAAGATCAATCTTCTCCTTATCATTGTCATTCGTTTTATCTTTATTAGCATGATTAATTGACGTTTCATCATAGTATTCATCACTAGAGTTGTCAACAAGTAAATCATCATCACCTAGCAAGTCATCTTCATCACTATTGAAATCAACATACTCGGGGTGTGTTACCTTTAGACCTTTGGCCATGAAGCATCTTCCAATTCCTTCATTTGGTGAATCAAATATGTCATAGGAGTTGGTCGACACAAGTGCTAGACTGGCAACACCTTCATCTTGAGTATATTCGGAGTCGGAGTGATAGCTTCTCTCGGAGTGATTGTCGGAGTCGGAGCCGGATACCCATTCACCAACATGAGCTTGATGTCTTTGTTTTGTGTAGCTCTTTGATGACTTGTCCTTCCTTTCCGAATCCTTGCTTCTCCGTGAGGGTCTTCGTTAACGATCATCTCCACTCCTTCTCTCTCTTGGTAGTGATTCTTCTCTTCTACTTATTTTTTGAAGAATCTTCTCTTCTTTTGTAGGGTGCCGTACACTCATTGGAATAGTGTCCGGGTCTCCCACAATTGTAGCAATTGCGCTCTCGACTAGAAGATCTTTTATCATTGTAGGACCTTGACTTAGAGCTTCTTTCTTTGCTTCTACTCTTGTAGAATTTGTTGAAGTTCTTCACCATTAAGCTCAATTCTTCATTGAAGGTTTGTTTCTCACTTGATTATGTGGGGGCTTCACATGAGGCTTTGTAAGCACCACTTGACTTGTTGTGAAGTTCCTCCTTATCCTTGAGTGACATCTCATGAGCAACAATTCTTCCAATGACTTCCGTTGGCTTGAGATCTTTGTAATTTGGCATCATTTGGATCAATGTGCACACGGTATCATACTTTCCATCCAACGCTCTTAAGATCTTCTTGATGATGAATCTGTTGGTCATCTCTTCACTTCCTAAGCCGGCAATCTCATTTGTGATAAGAGCAAGCCTAGAGTACATTTCAGCGACACCTTCACCATCCTTCATTTTGAACTTGTCAAGCTGACTTTGGAGCACGTCCAACTTGGATTCCTTGACGGAGTCGGTAACTTCATGCATATCAATCAAAGTATCCCAAATTTCCTTTGCATTCTCAAGACGGCTGATTTTGTTGAATTCTTCGGGGCACAAGCCATTGAAGAGGATATCACAAGGTTGAGCGTTGTATTGGAGCATCTTCAATTCTTCTACGCTAGCTTCACGGTTTGGCTCTCCCATCAAAGAATTCACCTTGCAAGCCAATCCACACAATAGCCCAAACGGCGGGGTTATGTCCGAGAATATGCATTTTCATCTTATGCTTCCAACTAGCAAAATTAGTACCATCAAAGTAAGGACCTCTACAGTGATAATTTCCCTCGCTAGATGCCATACTCTCCTAGGTTGTGAAACCAAGGCTATGACCACCAAAAGCTATGGAAATCAAAGCAAATGGAGACCAAAGCTCTGATACCACTTGTAGGACCTTCAAGTATGTCTAGAGGGGGGTGATTAGACTACTTGACCAATTAAAAACTTAACCTTTTCCCAATTTTAGAGTTTGGCAGATTTTAGCTATCTTTGGACAAGTCAAGCAATCTCACACAATTCAAGCAAGCATGCAAAGAGTATATGAGCAGCGGAAATTAAAGCATGCAACTTGCAAGAATGTAAAGGGAAGGGTTTGGAGGATTCAAACGCAATTGGAGACACGGATGTTCTGTCGTGGTTCCGATAGGTGGTGCTATCGTACATCCACGTTGATGGAGACTTCAACCCACGAAGGGTAACGGTTGCGCAAGTCCACAGAGGGCTCCACCCACGAAGGGTCCACGAAGAAGCAACCTTGTCTATCCCACCATGGCCATCACCCATGAAGGACTTGCCTCACTAGCGGTAGATCTCCATGAAGTAGGCGATCTCCTTGCCCTTACAAACTCCTTGGTTCAACTCCACAATCTTGTCGGAGGCTCCCAAGTGACACCTAGCCAATCTAGGAGACACCACTCTCCAAGAAGTAACAAATGGTGTGTTGATGATGAACTCCTTGCTCTTGTGCTTCAAATGATAGTCTCACCAACACTCAACTCTCTCTCATAGGATTTGGATTTGGTGGAAAGAAGATTTGAGTGGAAAGCAACTTGGGGAAGGCTAGATATCAAGATTCATATGGTAGGAATGGAATATCTTGGCCTCAACACATGAGTAGGTGGTTCTTTCTCAGAAATAGTAAGTTGGAAGTGTAGGTTTGTTCTGATGGCTCTCTCCACAACTGAAGAGGAGGTGGATGGGTATATATAGCCTCCACACAAAATCTAACCGTTACACACAATTTACCAAACTCGGTGGGACCGAATCAACAAACTCGGTCGGACCGATTTAGTAAACCTAGTGACCGTTAGGATTTTCGGTGGGACCGACATGCAACTCGGTGAGACCGATATGGTTAGGGTTAGGGCATAACGTAATCTCGGTGAGACCGATTACACAAACTCGGTGAGACCGATTTGGTAATTAGCTAACCAGAGAGTTGGTCAGGTAAACTCGGTGGGACCGATTCGCTCTTTTCGGTGAGACCGAAATGTTACAAAAGGGAAACAGAGAGTTTACATTGCAATCTCGGTGGGACCGATCACTCACTTCGGTTAGACCAAAACGTTATGAAGGGAAACAGAGAGATTACAATCCCATCTCGGTGAGACCGAGATCCCTATCGGTAAGACCGATTTGCCTATGGATTGTGGCAGTGGCTATGACATTTGAACTCGGTGACGCCGGATAGAAAGAATCGGTATGGCCGAGTTTGACTTTGGGTTTATGTCATATGTGGATGTGAGAAAGTAGTTGAGGGTTTTTGGAGCATATCACTAAGCACTTGAAGCAAGAGGCTCATTAAGCAACACCTCATCCCTTCTTGATAGTATTGGCTTTTCCTATAGACTCAGTGTGATCTTGGATCACTAAAATGTAACATGTAGAGTCTTGAGCTTTTGAGCTTGAGCCAATCCTTTGTCCTTAATATTTTGAGGGATCCACTTTCATCATCCATGCCATGCCATTCATTGAGCTTCCTGAAATATTTGTCTTGGAATAGAATTAGCTCAATGAGCTATATGTTGTTATGAATTACCAAAACCACCTAGGGATAGTTGCACTTTCAAACGTTAAGAAAGACATTGGGCGGCACCGGTTTACGCTGAGACCAGAGCCGGCTTAAAGCGTCCGCCGCTTCATTCTTGCACCAATCAATGTGCTCAACCTGGTAACCCTTGAAGTGACCAGCAATGATATCCACCTCACGCCGATAAGCCGCCATGAGTGGATCCTTAGAATCCCAAGTACCAGACACTTGTTGAGCCACTAAATCGGAGTTGCTGAAGCAACGTACCCGGATTAAGTTCATCTCCTTAGCCATCCGAAGACCATGGAGCAAGGCCTCATACTCAGCTGCATTGTTAGTACAAGGAAACATCAAGCGGAGAACATAACAAAATTTGTCACCTCGAGGCGAAGTAAGAACCACTACAGCCCCCGAGCCCTCCAATTGTCTAGACCCGTCAAAGTGAATAGTCCAGTATGTGTTATCCGATTTATCCTCTGGCGCCTGCAATTCTGTCCAGTCATTGATGAAATCCATGAGCGCTTGGGACTTTGATGGTTGTACGAGGCATATATTTTAACCCGTGAGGTCCAAGCTCGATAGCCCACTTAGCAACCCGGCAAGTCGACTCCCTGTTCTGGATGATATCTCCCAAAGGAGCGAAACTGACAACAATGATGGGATGGCCCTAAAAATATTGCTTAAGCTTTCGGCTCGCCATGAAAACTCCATACACCAGCTTCTGCCAATGTGGATATCTCTGCTTTGACTCAATGAGCACCTCACTGATATAATAAACCGACCGTTGAACCGGATACTCCTTACCGGGCTCCTTGCGCTCCACCACAATAGTGACGCTGACAGCTCGGGCGTTATCAGCCACATATAACAACAATGGTTCTTATCAATAGGGGCAGCAAGAACAGGCAGCTCGGCTAACTGCTTCTTTAGATCCTCAAATGCCGTACTAGCAGCATCACTCCAGACAAAGTTGTCTATCTTTTTCATCATCTGATATAGAGGGATGGCCTTCTCTCCCAACCTGCTGATAAACTGGCTTAGCGCTGCAATACGACCCGCCAGACGTTAAACATTATTGATACACGCCGGTTTAGCCAGGGATGTAATAGCCTTGATCTTTTTCGGATTAGCTTCAATGCCCCTGTTAGACACCAGAAAACCCAAGAGCTTGCCTGCCGGTACACCAAAAACACACTTGGCCAGATTAAGCATCATCTTATAAACCCGGAGATTATCAAAGGTTTCCTTCAAATCAGCTATTAATGTCTCTGCTTTCCTGGATTTCACCACGATATCATCCACATAAGCATGAACATTGAGCCCAATCTGATTATGAAGACAATTCTGCACACATCGCTGATAAGTCGCATGGGCACTCTTGAGCCCAAAAGGCATAAACACATAGCAGAAGGCTCCAAAGGGAGTTATAAAGGCTGTCTTCTCCTGGTCCTTAACTGCCATTTTGATCTGATGCTAACCAGAATAAGCATCCAGAAAGCTCAAACGCTCACAACCCACCGTAGCATCAATAATTTGATCAATACGAGGGAGAGCAAAGGGATCAGTCGGACAAGCCTTGTTCAAATCTGTGTAATCCACACACATACACCAAGTGTCGTTCTTCTTGAGTACCAGCACCGGGTTAGCCAACCACGCAGGGTGAAAAACTGTAGGATCGAAAGTATGTCTAGAGGGGGGTGATTAGACTACTTGACAATATAAAAATTCAGCCTTTTGACAAATAACAGTTTTTGGCAGATTCATGATTATGATCAAGTCAAGTATCACCCTACACATGCAATTCTAGAGTATAGGCAGCGGAAAGTAAATTGCACATGTAGTAAAGAGAGGTGGAGAAGAGCAAACGCAATTTTGGAGACGCGGTGATTTTTCTCGTGGTTCCGATAGGTGGTGCTATCGTACTTCCACGTTGATGGAGACTTCAACCCACGGAGGGTAGCGGCTGCGAGAGTCCACGGAGGGCTCCACCCACGAAGGGTCCACGAAGAAGCAACCTTGTCTATGCCATCATGGCCTACGCCCACGGAGGGCTAGCCTTACTCGGGGTAGATCTTCACGAAGTAGGCGATCTCCTTGCCCTTACAAACTTCTTGGTTCAACTCCACATCTCGACGGAGGCTCCCAAGCGACACCTAACCAATCTAGGAGGCACCACCTCCAAAAGGTAATAGATGGTGTTGATGATGATGAACTCCTTGCTCTTGTGCTTCAAATGATAATCTCCCCAACACTCAACTCTCCTCACCGATTTGGCTGTGGTGGAAGAAAGGATTGAGTGGAAAGCAACTTGGGAAGGCTAGAGATCAAGCTTCATATGGTGGGAGTGGAGCAACTTGATCTCAACACAAGGGTAGGTAGTTCTCTTCTCGAAATGTAAGGTAGGAGTGGTAGTTCTTTTCGATGGCTCTCTCCACGAATGAAGAGGGGTGGAGGGTATTTATAGCCTCCACACAAAATCCAACCGTTACACACATTTGAGCAATCTCGGTGGGACCGAAGTTGACAACTCGGTGAGACCGAAAGTTCAAATCATGTGAACGTTGGGATTTTCGTGGGACCGAAAATACAATCTCGGTTTGTCCGATTCGTTGCAAAGACAAGAGCTTGCCAATCTCGGTGGGACCGACTTCATCATCTCGGTGACACCGATTTGATGATGTAGGTTACTGAAGCTTGGCAACTCAAGTTTGGTGAGACCGAGTTCGAATCGGAAAATCCGAAATTTCTAGGGTTTGGCTTTGTGGCTGAGGTGGTTCATCTCGGTGTGACTGGGTTTGGAAAATCGGTGAGACCGAGATTACTTATGAGTGTATATGGCAGTGAAAGTTGCTGATAGTTTAGGAGATGTATCACTAAGAACTTTGAGCAACCAAATCATCATCATAACCTCATCCCCTTTTAATAGTATTGGCTTTCCTATGGACTCAATGTGATCTTGGATCACTAAACCAAAAATGGAGTCTTGAGCTTTTGCCAATGCTTGTCTTAGCATTTTGAGGGGTCCACTTCTTCAGTCCTTGCCATACCCATATCACTGAACTTTCTGAAATGATTCTCAAGTAACTATTAGTTCAATGATATATATGTTGTTATTAATTACCAAAACCACCCGGGGATTAGTTGCACTTTCAAAAACCTCCACAATAAACCCTGCTGCCAAGAGCCGGGCCACCTCCTCACCAATGTCCTTGCGTCTCTCTTCATTGAAGTGGCGGAGAAATTGCTTGACCGGTTTAAACTTGGGATCGATATTAAAAGTGTGCTCAGCGAGTTCCCTCGGTACACCTGGCATGTCAGAAGGTTTCCATGCAAAGATGTCCCGGTTCTCACGGATGAACTCGATGAGCGCGCTTTCCTATTTCGAATCCAAGTTAGTGTTGATGCTAAAGTGCTTGGATGAATCGCCAGGAACAAAATCAACCAGCTTAGTCTCATCAGCCGATTTAAACTTCAAAGCCGGATCATGCTCTGTAGTTGGTTTTTTCAAAGAAGTCATATCTGCCGGATCAACATTGTCCTTATAGAACTTCAGCTCCTTTGTCGCACAAACCAACTCGGCGTAAGCCGCATCACCTTCCTCACATTCCAAAGCGATCTTGCAGCTTCCATGTACTGTGATGGTCCCCTTATGACCCGGCATCTTGAGCTGCAGATAAACATATCAGGGCCTTGCCATGAACTTAGCATAAGCCGGCCGTCCCAACAGGGCATGATACGGGCTCCTGATTTTCACCACTTCAAAAGTCAATGTCTCTGATCTCGAATCATGATCATCTCCAAAAGCAACCTCCAGAGCCATCTTACCGACCGGATAGGCCGATTTACTAGGCACCACACCGTGGAAAACGGTGTTTGACGGTTTAAGATTCTTATCTGTCAACCCCATACGATGGAAGGTTTCATAATACAAGATGTTGATACTGCTCCCTCCATCCATGAGCACCTTGGTGAACTTATAACCTCCAACCTGAGGTGCCACCACCAACGCCAGGTGACCCGGATTATCAACCCGGGGCGGATGATCCTCTCGACTCCACACAATAGGTTGTTCAGACCAATGCAAATAACGGGGCACCGCCGATTCAACGGAGTTCACTGCCCAAGCTTCTGATCGCACTTGCATAGGCTAGTGGTGAAGACATGATACTGCCCACTATTCAACTGCTTCGGGTGGCTCTGGTAACCTGACTGTTGTTGTTGCTGATTCCCCTGATGATTATAACCTCCCCAGTTTCCTTGATTGCCTTGATTTCCATGTCCACCCTGATTACCTTGAAATCCTAAACCGGAGTTACCTCCACCATAACCCGGCCCATGAGACACGGGTCCAGAACCGCCGGACAGTCCGTGATCATATCAGAAAAGATCCAAGTTTTTGAACTCCCGCATAATAAAGCAATCCTTCCAGAGGTGCGTAGCTAGCTTCTCTCGCGTCATGTGCCTCGGGCAAGGCTGATTTAACAAGCGCTCAAGATTGACACCTGATCCTCCACTCCGCGGGGGCGGTCTACCCTTACGACGCTGGCCATTGTCCTGCGCATTGGTGTTAGCCACAAAATCGGAATTACTATCCGCTTTATGCTTACCATTATTCCCATGGCCCGCCTGGTTATGTTGCTGCCCTTTCGCACTACCGTTCTTCTTTCCCTTCCTTGGCTTCTCATCGTCAGACTCGGGATCCTTGGTACTATCAGAATCGGCATATTTAACCATAGCTGCCATAAGTGTTCCCATGTCATTGCAGTGATGCTTGAGTCATCCCAACTTCAACTTCAACGGCTTAAACCGGCAATTGCCCTCCAACATTATGACTGCCGAATCGGCATTGATGCGGTCCGATGAATGCAAGATCTCCGAAACCTGGCGCACCCAATGGGTTGTTGATTCGCCTTATTCTTGGACAGGCGGCTAGATCCACAATTGACATGGGTTGTTTGCACGTGTCCTTGAAGTTTGTTATAAACCGGGCCTTTAACTAAGCCCATGACCCAATGGAGTTAGCCAGCAAACTTTTCAGCCAAGTGCGAGCCGTTCCATCCAACATCATAGTGAAGTACTTTGCGCATGCCGCTTCATCCACATCCAGCATCTCCATTGCCATCTCATAACTTTTGACCCATGATTCGGGGGGTAAATCCGCGGTATAATTGGGCACCTTACGCGGACCCTTGAAATCCTTGGGCAACCGCACGTTGCGTAGAGCCGGGGTGAGACACGGCACCCCCCAAGAGCTGAAAGCAAGACCTCGTTCCACTGACATCGTCGAACGAACCGGAGTGAGCTGTGCTGCTAACTCGGCTTCTCAACGTGCTCTACCATTATCCACCATGTTCTGAGCGTTTGCACCACCGCACGCCGGATTAGGCCCTCGAGGGGCGTCACGGTTCCGCGCACTGCTTGACACAACCGGTTCATCAATGTTCCTGCTGTAACTCCTGCTCGGGCGAGGGGTTGAATGAATTCTATCTCAACTATATGAATAGGCCTGCTGCTGAACCATAGCCGTTTGAAGAAGATCTCTCGCGCGTCGTGTCTCAACCGCCGCTGGAGACTCGCCCTCCATTGGAATAGCTGCCAACCGCGACGCCGCAACGATCATGTTATACGAAGGGGTGGAGAAGTGACCCGGTGGTGTCGGCATGTACTGAGGAGGGTCAAGGTTCCGACGAGGCGGGTCCATTGCCCGGGGCTGATCCGGCGCTCCTGTCCCAGGTGCTTCGATCCGGTTTGCTGCCGCCGGATTACTGGTTCCTGCTCCTGGTGTGTTGAAAAGATTCATTGCTTCATAAACCGGTGGTAGACGAGATCGGTGCCTCCACCTCAGCACGTCGTTTGAAGCGTTCTAATCCAGCATGAGCCGGTAATTTTCTGCTTGAATCCGCTGCGCCTGAGCATCCAAAGCGGCCCGCTCATCAGCCATCCTGGTTTCCTCAGCCGCCAAGTCCTCCTTAGCCTAAGCTATCTGATCTCACAGCTTCGTGACCTCCGCGTTATGCTGATCTTGATTATCCGGGGTAACCGCTTGTAACACCCCGGATCCGATGCGCCAGGTGTCCGCCAGTTATTCGTCGTCGTTGCCATGTCATTTGCTTGCGTGTGGCACTCTGCCATGTCGTCATTTGCATTTTATCATGTCATCATGTGCATTTCATTTTGCATACATGGTCATCTCATGCATCCGAGCATTTTCCCTGTTGTCCGTTTTGCAATCCGGCGCTCCTATGTCCTCCGCCGTCTCCCTCTTCTCTCTTCTCTTGTGCGGGTATTAAACTTCCTCGGAATGGCCCGAGGTTTGCCAAGCGGCCTTGGTATAGCACCGGTAGACCGCCTGTCAAGTTTCGTGCCATTTGGAGCTCGTTTGGTACTCCAACGGTTAACCGGGTAACCGCAAAGCCTCTTTTGTTGCAGCCCAACACCCCTTCCAAAGTGGCCCAAAACCCATCTAAGTCTCCTCCATGCTCTCGGTCGTTCGATCACGATCATGTGGGCGAAAACCGCACCTCTTTTGGACTCTCCTAGCTCCCTCTACCTATAAATAGGTCCTCCCCCTCCATTTTCGCGGATGTTTTCCCCCAGAAACCCTAAATCTTCCCCTCCGCGCCGGCGGACATGTCCGCCCGCGCCGGACGAAATCGCGCCGCCGCCCCGAGCCACTCAGCGCTCGCCACCTGTCCGCCGTCGCCGCCCTCCTCCGCTGGCCCATGAGGCCAGCGCGAACCCATGGGGCCGGATCTGCTCCGCGCGCCGCCCGGTCGCGCCGCCGCCGCCGCTGAAAGTGCTCGCCGTCCCAGCTGCGCGCGGAGCCACGCTCCCAGCCGCCCGTCGCCCGCCCCTCGATCTGCTCCTTGCAGCGACCCGCGCCCGCGCCGCTAGCGCCGCCGCCGCCGCGCACGCCGCCAGAGATCCCGTCGCCGCCTCCTCCACGAGACCCGCCGCCGTCGCGCCGCCGCCAAGCGCCCCAAGCGCCTCCCGCCGTCGGCCGCGCCCCGCGCCCGATCCCGCCGCCGCCGGTTGCTCCGCCGCTTCGGCAGCAGCGCCTCCGCCGGAGACCGCGCCGTCGCCGCGGATCGGGAGGAGCCCGATCCGGCCGGTCTCCGCTCGGGGCCGCCCAATCCCACGTGGGCCCCGGCCTCGCCCGCCGGCCCATTTGCCTGCCCCGCCGGCCTGCTACGCCTACCGGGCCTCGGCCCGCTATGGTGAGGCCACCCCCCAGCGCCTCTATTTTTTTTTTCTTACATTCTATTGGACCTCTGCCTAGATTCGGCCCATTTAGTGTTTTTTTCATGTCTGCGTTTTTAGCATTATCCAGGAATTAACAGATTTACAGATTAGACCCTAAAGTTCATGCATATAATAACTAAATAACCATGCATCGGATTAAAACAAACTTTATATGTAAAATGCTTAGAATTTCATCTAGTTTCATAATATGCCATTTTCATCCATGTTTAAAATGTTTAAAATGCTGTTTGTTTAAATTTGCTCAAATAGCATGTTAAAATGATTTATTTCATAACTAAATAACCGTAACTCCGAATTAAATAAACTTTATATGTAAATGGGGTAGAATTTTGCCTAGTTTAACATGGTGCACTTTGTTTTATTGTTTAACAACGTTAAAATATGGTTTAGGGCAGAACAGTACCTAATTCATAAATTGCATATGAGGTTCTTCCGGAATTGTTGTTTGTTCTTCCGGCCTCATTTAAATTTGCCTAAATAGTTAGTTAACTTATGTTTCACCCCTTGCCATGTTAATCAACATTTAATATTGTTGGATAGCTTAAACGAGAGCGAACTAAATAATTGATGTGGTGCTCCACTTAAATTGTAGTGTTGTTTGTTGCACTTTGCCATGCCATGCCTCATTAAACCGGACATGCATCATCCTTGGTTGTGCATCATGCCATGATTATGCGATGGTTGTTTACTATGTTGTTTGCTTCTTTCCGGTTTGTTTCTCTCGTTAGCTTCGGTTTCGTTCGGAGTTGTGAGGATTCGTTCGACCACGCCCGCTTGTCTTCTTCATGGACTCGTTCTTCTTCCTTGCGGGATTTCGTGCAAGATGACCGCTACTACGATCTCACTACTATCATTGCTATGCTAGTTGCCTCGTTCTTTCGCTATGCTGCGCTACCTATTACCTGTTTGTCCAGCCATCCCAAATTGCCATGAACCTCTAACCTTTGACACCATTCCTAGCAAACCGTTGTTTGGCTATGTTCCGCTTTTGCTCAGCCCTCTTATAGCATTGCTAGTTCTGTGAAGTTGAAGATTTCTCCATGGTGGGCAGGGTTTATGTTGGGATATCACAATATCTCTTATATTATTAATGCATCTATATACTTGGTAAAGGGTGGAAGGCTCGGCCTTATGCCGGGTGTTTTGTTCCACTCTTGCCGCCTAGTTTCCGCATCATACCGTGTTATGTTCCCAGATTTTGCATCCCTTACGCGGTCGGGTGATTTATGGGACCCCCTGACGATTCGCTTTGAATAAAACTTGTCCAAGAAGGCCCAACATTGCCTTTTACCATTTGCCTCACCACCACCTACTTTTCCCTTGGGAGTAATTAACCCAAGGGTCATCTTTATTATAGCCCCCGGCCAATGCTTGTCTAAGTGTTGGTCCAAACCAGAGCCACTTGCGGTGCCGCCCTAGGCAACTTGGGGTTTCGTCGGTTGTCGTCGTAGTGTTCATCCGGTCGTGGCTCGAGACGAGATCTGTGCTGCTACTATCGGGATGTCGGCACGCGGGAGGTCTTGCTGGTCTTGTTTTACCATTGTCGAAATGTCTTGATGTCTGGGATACCGAGTCGATCGGAGTGTCTCGGGTGAAGGTCTATTCCTTCGATGATCGCGAGAGCTTGTCATGGGCTAAGTTGGGACACCCTGCAGGTATAAACTTTCGAGAGCCGTGCCGCGGTTATGTGGCAGATGGGAATTTGTTAATGTCCGGTTGTAGACAACTTGACACTTGATCCGAATTAAAACGCATCAACCGAGTGTGTAGCCGTGATGGTCTCTTCTCGGCGGAGTCCGGGAAGTGAACACGGTTTCTGTGTTATGTTTGACGTAAGTAGGTGTTCAGGATCACCTCTTGATCATTGCTAGCTTCACGACCGTTTCGCTTGTTCTCTTCTCGCTCTTATTTGCGTTGGTTAGCCACCATATCATGCTTAGTCGCTGCTGCAACCTCACCACTTTACCCCTTCCTTTCCCATTAAGCTTTGCTAGTCTTGATACCCATGGTAATGGGATTCTTTGAGTCCTCGTGGCTCACGGATACTTCAAAACCAGTTTGCGGTGCCTATGTTACCGAAAGCGGTGACGAACCAAGCTCAAGGAGGAGCTCGATGAAGATCTTGCCCTTTGTGTTGTTTCGTTCTAGTTGATCAGTAGTGGAGCCCAGTTGGGGTCGATCGAGGACCGTTTGTCGCGTTTGGGGTTCTTCTTTTATTTTGGTTCCGTAGTCGGACCTTGATTGTATCTGGATGATGTAATGGTTTATTCATGTAATTGTGTGAAGTGGCGATTGTAAGCCAACTATGTATCTCTTTCCCTTATGTATTACATGGGTTGTGTGAAGATTACCTCACTTGCGACATTGCTTTCAATGCGGTTATGCCTCTAAGTCGTGCTTCGACACGTGGGAGATATAGCCGCATCGAGGGTTACAAGTTGGTAATCGAGCCTTCCCGACCTTAGGAGCCCCCAACGCTTGATCGCTTTTAGTGGCGAGTTGTGTCTAGAAAAATGTTTTGAGTCATTTAGGATTATATATCGAAGAGTTAGGAATTCTTTTACTCCCAGTCCTTCGACCTTCTGGTGAGGTATCCTGACGTAGAGTTTTGACTCTTCTCTTCTCAAATTTCACTAAAAAAAATTTTAGGATCACGCGGGTATCTTGGAATCGTTCCGATATGCTTATGACGAGAACATTGTTCTTGGTGCCTCCTCTCATTTAGGGGTTGTGGCAGTGTCCCGGGGAGTTGAGCTCCGAGGTGTTGTCGTCATAATTTTATCGTTGCGATTCGGAATACCGAGTTTAGTACCGACATCGAAAATCTCTTTTATGCGCTTGTTGGTGAGATAACCCGCTAACCCGAAGATCGAGGTGAGTACGGAGTATTGCCATGACTTGTATAACGGATGTTTTTGAAGGTTGAGGTAGACGATTTCGAAGGTTTCTTGGTTATGTGTTGACGGATGGATACAATTTGGATGTAGGGATTGTTAGTTTGGGTGAGATATATTGCTCCCTGTATCCCCAACACCGATTGCATAACCGAGAAAGTTTGGGAGTTTCATAGGTGGGAATTCAAGTAGCTCTTAGGATATCTTTCCGACGGATGTATGATATGAAATTGGGGTTCGACGTCTAGTGGTCCGCCTATTCACGGTTGGTTTTACAATGGTCTCGTTGTGTCTTAAAGAGTCCTTGGCTATGCCGACTGGGACGCTTCAGTATGTCATGTGCTTTGCCTTGTACATGATGGTGCTGTACGATTGAGCCCGTGTAGGCCCCACCACGAAAACTTCGGACGAAATCTCTATCATATGTTTGTTCCGGCTTATTTTGCAAGCCAACTCCTTTGTTTTGTTTTATTTGTGGTATTCGAGTTGCTTCGTAGTCAAATGTTGAATCCATACCTTTCCGAAATGGTGTTCTTATACTCCGATGTGAATATCAATCCTTCTCGACAATCGAGATTGTCATGTCAATTCTTTCCAACCGGTGTGCTTCTCTTCAAGTGGATCCGATCGTTCTCCCCATCCGCAAGATCATTCTGAGTTTTCTCAACGGTGTTTCTTTTGTTCATCCCAAGTTGCCTTTGTTTTCCCGCCCTCCCACCCTTTTTCTTCAAGGACGCAGATTTCTTGATCAAGTATCCATTTATTCATGTGAAGTCTCTTCATTCTTTTCTTTCAATGTTCTGATCCGGTGATCCCTCGTGAAGATGCTCACGAGCTTTCAAGTTCATCATACGTCATTGTTGTTTCTTCTCCGGTGGATCCTATTTAAGCTTTCGATATTCATCATATTCCTTTCCTTGTTTCTAGTGCTTTCTCATACCGGTCCACCTCATTATCATTCTACTTCTCGCTATTCGTTATTCCGGAGTGCTCAAGATATCTCGAAGATTCGTGTTTCCACTCTGCATTCGTTCAAGCTCTTTCGAGATTGGTATCTCATTCAAGTCATTTAATTCAACCGGTGCAACATCTCTTAAAATCATTTTCAACGGTGTTTTCTTTTGAGTGGGCCCATAACCCACAGGTCTTTTCCCAGGATCTTACCTGACTCTTCTAATTTCCCCGGAGCTATTCTCAAATTCTTTTCGAAGTTTGACGTAAGAATGAGCTATCATCAGTCAAATGCTTTTTTCTAAGATCTTTCAAATTCTTTTCATAGTTGGCTCAACCTCTTCGCTTTTGATTCTTCCGGTGTGCCTCAATAATTCTTGGTGGTGTTTCTCGTTGTCATTCTCATCATTTGAAGACCGAAGAAGAGTTTCTCTTTAATCTTGCTATATTCTTTTCAAGATTCATGGTTCTAGCTTGTTGCCATCCTCTCATAATTGTTTTTTTGGTTGCGACAATTCTTTTCACCCATTCGGAGCATCTCATGAGTTTGTTTCCACTTCTTTCCTCCGAAGGTCATCATGTCATAATTCGTCAGTCTCAGCGTGCTATCATTCTCTAAATCTTACCAGTGCATCATTCAAATATACTCTAATCTGTTCATGATCTCTTCATTCTCAGGTATCTAAATCCCCTCTAATATCTTCATTCGTTTTCCAATTCTTTCCGGTGAATTGTGCCTTTGCTATTTTCATTTCCAATTCTTACGGTGGTTCGTTCAAGATTTCTCTTCCTTCGTCATCGTATCAATTCATTCATTCATTCGTTGTTCCCAAATCCTACCGGTGGTTCCATCTAGACCTTCCCAAGCTTGCGCCATATCTCTCTTAATCCTTTCTACGAGAATAAGTGGTATGCCAAATCCGTTGCTTGTCATCAATTTAAATTGGTGAAGGATAGGCATAACGTAATTCTTATTACTGTTCATCCAAGTGATTAATTTCTTCTTTCCGGAGTTGTTCATCATATCACATTCTTGGTTCGAGATGCTTCATCTTTTCTTTTCCGGAGTTCCAAGCTCTAATTTCACGAAGATCCATCTAAATCATTGCAAGGATTCACCTTGTGTTTTCAATTTCTCTTTCTTTTCATTCCTTTTGTTTACCGGAGTTCTTCATGGAGGCTCTAAATGGTGGTTCATCAAGGATTCCTTTCATTCTCGATTTGTTCTTCAAGATTTCTCTTGAAGTTATGACCCGCCAAGCTATACTCAAAAATAAACATGGTGCTCAACACATGTTTTGTTTTGAGGAGCTCAAGTATTCTTCATCTTGCATTCCAAAGTGCAATTCTTTCTACCTTATCTTTTGACATGGTGTTATATCATTCTTGACAATTTCCTTCATGTTTCATGATTCTTATTGTTGTCAAGAATGAGGTATTTTAAATCCATCAGTCTCTTCGTTGGAGTTATCTTGGTAAAGATTTCACCTAAAGCCTTCTCTAAGGAATGTTGCTATTATGGTGCTTATCTATGATCCAAATTTTCTCCTCCTCATCTTGTTGGAACAAGTTTTTCATCTCTTTGGTGCTCTCTATCAAAGCAATTGTTTCCGTTAGTGCCCGGTTGTCACCTCATAATGTTGAGATGTTTCCATAAGCCCACTACAAACTTATTCTTTTTGTTGTTGGTCTTCCAACAACTCTATTCTAACCTTCTTGCAAGGATGCCTTCCAAATTCAACTGTGGTAGAAGTTGTCATTTTCTTCTCCGTCCTTTTATCCCAACGGTCTAGCTTCCATTCTTTCGTTCCGGAGGCATTGTGATGTTGTGCTCTTCACCCATCACCTCGTTTTGTGAGGATCATGTTCTTTTCATGCTTATCCATTTAACTTAGGAGTGTTGTGTCATCTCTTCAAGTTCTTTCATCTCATCAAGTTTTGCCTCCCTTCTCAACCGGAGTGCGGTTGTAATGTTTCTTACCCTTGTGCCATTCTTTAAATTCGGAGGCGATTGTGTTGTTGATTTCATCATGTATCCTCTCATCTTGTCAAGTTCATGTTCAATTCCTTCCATTTACAGCGGAGTTTGCCCAAATTATATCATTCTTCCTCTCTCATCTTGTTTTAACCGGAGTGGTTTCGAATTCTATCTTGTCCATTAAACTCTTGATCCATGCCTTTGCAACCTTCAAGTTCTCGTAATGTTCCCTTGTTCCTCTGTTCTAACGGAGTGTTTTCAACTTTGCTCATCTCTGTTGTTTTGTTTCTTTCAATTTGTTCAACCTCTCAAGGTTCTTTGGTTTCACTCATTGGTCAAAGAAGCAACTTAGTTTTACCTCTTCCCTTCCTCTTCCTTTTTCCTCCGGTGCCATCCTAGATCTCGGGACGAGATCCTCTCGTAGTGGTGGAGTGTTGTAACACCCCGGATCCGATGCGCCAGGTGTCCGCCAGTTATTCGTCGTCGTTGCCATGTCATTTGCTTGCGTGTGGCACTCTGCCATGTCGTCATTTGCATTTTATCATGTCATCATGTGCATTTCATTTTGCATACATGGTCATCTCATGCATCCGAGCATTTTCCCTGTTGTCCGTTTTGCAATCCGGCGCTCCTATGTCCTCCGCCGTCTCCTCTTCTCTCTTCTCTTGTGCGGGTATTAAACTTCCTCGGAATGGCCGAGGTTTGCCATGACCTTGGTATAGCACCGTGAACCGCTTTGTCAAGTTTCGTGCCATTTGGAGCTCGTTTGGTACTCAGCAGTTAGCAAGGTAACCGCAAAGCCTCTTTTGTTGCAGCCCAACACCCTTCCAAAGTGGCCCAAAACCCATCTAAGTCTCCTCCATGCTCTCGGTCGTTCGATCACGATCATGTGGGGAAACCGCACCTCTTTGGACTCTCCTAGCTCCTCTACCTATAAATAGGTCCTCCCCTCCATTTTGCGGATGTTTTCCCCGAAACCCTAAATCTTCCCTCCTCGGCAAGGACATGTCCTTGGCCGGACGAATCGCCGCCGCCCTGAGCCACTCAGCCTTCGCCACCTGTCATGTCGCCGCCCTCCTCCGCTGGCCCCCGGGGCTCGCGCCAGCCCCATGGGGCGGATCTGCTCGCCGCCACCGCCCGGTCGCGCCGCCCGCCGCCCGCCAAAGTGCTCCGCCGTCCCTGGCTTTGCGCCACGGAGCCACGCCCACCGCCCGTCCGCTGCCTCGATCTGCCTTGCGCCTTGCGCCCCCGCCGGCGCCGGCGCCGCCGCCATGCAGCACGCCGCCAGAGATCCCGTCGCCGCCTCCTCCACTGACCCGCCGCCGGTCGCCCTGCGCCTCCCGCGTCCCCGGCGCCTCCCCGCCGTCGGCGCGCCCCGCGCCCGATCCCCGCCGCCGCCGGTTGCTCCGCCGCTTCGGCAGCCAGCCTCCGCCGGAGACCAGCGCCGTCGCCCATGGATCGGGAGGAGCCCGATCCGGCGGTCTCCGCCGGGCCGCCCAATCCCACGTGGCCCGGCCTGCCCGCACGCCCATTTGCTCGCCTCACGACTCCTTACGCCTCTGGGCCTCGGCCCGCTATGGTGAGGCCACCCCGCGCGCCTCTTTTTTTTTCTTACATTCTATTGGACCTCGCCTAGATTCGCCCATTTAGTGTTTTTTTTTCTGTCTGCGTTTTTAGCATTATCCAGGAATTAACAGATTTACAGATTAGACCCTAAAGTTCATGCATATAATAACTAAATAACCATGCATCGGATTAAAACAAACTTTATATGTAAAATGCTTAGAATTTCATCTAGTTTCATAATATGCCATTTTCATCCAGGTTTAAAATGTTTAAAATGCTGTTTGTTTAAATTTGCTCAAATAGAATGTTAAAATGATTTAGTTCATAACTAAATAACCGTAACTCCGAATTAAATAAACTTTATATGTAAATGGGGTAGAATTTTGCCTAGTTTAACATGGTGCACTTTGTTTTATTGTTTAACAACGTTAAAATATGGTTTAGGGCAGAACAGTACCTAATTCATAAATTGCATATGAGGTTCTTAGGAATTGTTGTTTGTTCTTAGGCCTCATTTAAATTTGCCTAAATAGTTAGTTAACTTATGTTTCACCCCTTGCCATGTTAATCAACATTTAATATTGTTGGATAGCTTAAACGAGAGCGAACTAAATAATTGATGTGGTGCTCCACTTAAATTGTAGTGTTGTTTGTTGCACTTTGCCATGCCATGCCTCATTAAACCGGACATGCATCATCCTTGGTTGTGCATCATGCCATGATTATGCGATGGTTGTTTACTATGTTGTTTGCTTCTTTCCGGTTTGTTTCTCTCGTTAGCTTCGGTTTCGTTCCGGAGTTGTGAGGATTCGTTCGACTACGTCCGCTTGTCTTCTTCATGGACTCGTTCTTCTTTCTTGCGGGATTTCAGGCAAGATGACCGCTACCCTGGATCTCACTACTATCATTGCTATGCTAGTTGCCTCGTTCTTTCGCTATGCTGCGCTACCTATTACCTGTTTGTCCAGCCATCCCAAATTGCCATGAACCTCTAACCTTTGACACCATTCCTAGCAAACCGTTGTTTGGCTATGTTCCGCTTTTGCTCAGCCCTCTTATAGCGTTGCTAGTTGCGGTGAAGTTGAAGATTTCTCCATGGTGGACAGGGTTTATGTTGGGATATCACAATATCTCTTATATTATTAATGCATCTATATACTTGGTAAAGGGTGGAAGGCTCGGCCTTATGCCGGTGTTTTGTTCCACTCTTGCCGCCCTAGTTTCCGTCATACGGTGTTATGTTCCCGGATTTTGCGTCCCTTACGCGGTCGGGTGATTTATAGGACCCCCGACGGTTCGCTTTGAATAAAACTTGTCCAAAGAAGGCCCAACATTGCCTTTTACCATTTGCCTCACCACCACCTACTTTTCCCTTGGGAGTAATTAACCCAAGGGTCATCTTTATTATAGCCCCCGGCCAATGCTTGTCTAAGTGTTGGTCCAAACCAGAGCCACTGCGGTGCCGCCCCTAGGCAACTTGGGGTTTCGTCGGTTGCAGACGTAGTGTTCATCCGGTCGTGGCTCGAGACGAGATCTGTGGCTACTATCGGGATGTCGGCACGCCGGGAGGTCTTGCTGGTCTTGTTTTACCATTGTCGAAATGTCTTGATGTCTGGGATACCGAGTGCGATCGGAGTGTCTCGGGTGAAGGTCTATTCTTCGATGATCGCGAGAGCTTGTCATGGGCTAAATTGGGACACCCTGCAGGTATAAACTTTCGAGAGCCGTGCTCGCATGTTATGTGGCAGATGGGAATTTGTTAATGTCCGGTTGTAGACAACTTGACACTTGATCCGAATTAAAACGCATCAACCGAGTGTGTAGCCGTGATGGTCTCTTCTCGTGAGTCCGGAAGTGAACACGGTTTCGTGTTATGTTTGGCGTAAGTAGGTGTTGGGATCACCTCTTGATCATTGCTAGCTTCACGACCATTTCGCTTGTTCTCTTCTCGCTCTTATTTGCGTTGGTTAGCCACCATATCATGCTTAGTCGCTCGCTGCAACCTCACCACTTTACCCCTTCCTTTCCCATTAAGCTTTGCTAGTCTTGATACCCATGGTAATGGGATTCTTTGAGTCCTCGTGGCTCACGGATACTTCAAAACCAGTTTGCGGTGCCTATGTTATCCGGCGGTGGCGCAACCAAGCTCAAGGAGGAGCTCGATGAAGATCTTGCCCTTTGTGTTGTTTCGTTCTAGTTGATCAGTAGTGGAGCCCAGTTGGGGTCGATCGAGGACCGTTTGTCGCGTTTGGGGTTCTTCTTTTATTTTGGTTCCGTAGTCGGACCTTGATTGTATCTGGATGATGTAATGCTTTATTCATGTAATTGTGTGAAGTGGCGATTGTAAGCCAACTATGTATCTCTTTCCCTTATGTATTACATGGGTTGTGTGAAGATTACCTCACTTGCGACATTGCTTTCAATGCGGTTATGCCTCTAAGTCGTGCTTCGACACGTGGGAGATATAGCCGCATCGAGGGCGTTACACCGCTATGGTCAACAATGTTGTCCAGTCGTCCAATAAACCAGACAGAACTTGAGCCGTCCGGCGTGCGGGGCCTCCTGCCCCAGCTGCCGATCTGGAAATCATTGCTGCTGTAGTTGAGGATTGCAACATGGGCCGCATACCAGCCATGAAGATCGCAACCCGGTTCAGCGGTTCAAGGGGGTCCGGAATACTGTCGCCTTCGGAATAGCCCCCAAACCGCCATCTTGCAGTTGGTATAGTGACTCGATCTCATCGGTGGATGATTCGCCATCTGAATAAACGACCGTCTCACCATCGGACACCGGTTCAGACTCCGCACCATTGATGAATCCTATGAACGCACGTTTCATGGCAGGCTGAACCTGGGCAGGGCTTGCATGCTGAGCCGTCTCGATGAGGTCAGCACAGATGTCCGGCTTAGGGCCCGATTCGCCAATCTTACCGATGAAGACGTGAATTCCTCCAAAGGGGACCCTGTACCCGTACTCGATTGAGCCGGCATTGGGGCCCCAGCCTGCGTCGTCGATGTAGAGCTTGCCACGATGACTCTTGGTCATCCGGCCCACTGTGTATCCCTTAAGTCCTTTGAAGTTGCCCTTTAAGAACTCGAAACCATCATGTGATAGCCCCACGGTGGGCGCCAACTGTCATGGAATTATCACGTCAGATGTCCTAGTGTGAGGACTTAGTCGTGGAGCCATCGCAATGAGATTAGCTTAAAGGGGTTAAACCGGACAAAGGGCATGGGGAGTTTATACTGGTTCGGCCCCTTGCGGTGAAGGTAAAAGCCTACGATCCAGTTGTGGTGGAATTGATGGGGTCTCGATGAGCAGGGAGCGAATCTGCTTTACCTATCTCTCGAATTGTTATTTCTTGTCCCTGAACCGCCGCCGGGTCGTCCCTTTATATACATAGGTTGATGCTTGGCGGTTTATAGAATCCCGACGCCGGCTCATACACGTGTCCGACTCGGTTTCTACCTTTCCTATCTTACAATGCAAGTTACATTATATGGCGGTTTATATCTACGGGCCCTAATTCGCCTTTGGGCCCTGGGCCTTTAACTCTCTGTAGTAAAGCGCCATATCCCTTATCTTCATGGGCTTCAATACGGATGACTCCTTATGAGTATAACCCGGCCCCTCCTGGGCGGTTTATACCCAGTAGTTATATCCCCAACAGGGTCCAAGCTCAATGGCCCACATAGCTACCCACCCGTGGCTTCTCTATTTTAAATAATATCCCCCAAGGGAGCAGAACTAACCACAGTGATGGGATGACCAAGAAAATATTCTTCAACTTGCGACTGGCCATGAACATGTCGTAAACCAGTTTCTGCCAATGTGGGTATCTCTGCTTGGATTCAATGAGAACCTCACTGACATAATAACCCGGCCTTTGAACCGGATACTCCTTGCCTGACTCCTTCCTTTCAACCACAACTGCCACACTGACAGCCCTATAGTTTGCGGCCATATATAACAGCAAGGGCTCCTTCTCAATAGGAGCTGCAAGAACCGGTAGCTCAGCCAGCTGTTTATTAAGTGCCTCAAACGCCTCATTAGCAGCATCGCTCCTGACAAAGTCATCTGTTTTCTTCGTCATTTGATACAAAGGGATAACCTTCTCTCCCATGCAGCTTATAAACCAGCTCAAAGCCGCAATATGACCCGCCAGGCGCTGGACGTCATTAATACATGCCGGATTAGCCAAAGAAGTGATAGCCTTGATCTTCTCCGGGTTAGCTTCAATGCCCCTCTCAGAAACCAGGAAACCCAATAACTTGCTCGCTGGCACGCCAAAAACACACTTGGTCGGGTTAAGCATCATTTTATAGACCCAGAGATTGCCAAAGGTCTCCTTCAGATCATTTATCAAGGTCTCCTTCTTCCTAGATTTCACAACAATATCATCCACATAAGCGTGAACATTGCGCCCAATCTGGCCATGGAGGCAATTCTGAACACAGCGTTGGTAAGTCGCCTGGGCACTCTTGAGCCCAAAAGGCATAGACACATAGCAGAAGGCTCCAAAGGGAGTGATGAAAGCTGTCTTCTCCTGGTCCTTAACTGCCATCTTGATATGATGATAACCAGAATAAGCATCCAAGAAACTCAAACGCTCACAACCTGTCGTAGCATCAATAATCTGATCAATACAAGGGAGAGCAAAAGGATCAGCCGGACAGGCCTTGTTAAGGTCTGTATAATCCACACACATATGCCAAGTTTCATTTTTCTTAAGTACCAACACCGGGTTAGCCAACCATTCAGGATGAAAAACTTCAATGATGACCCCTGCCGCCAAGAGCCGGGCCACCTCTTCACCAATTGCCTTGCGCCTTTCCTCATTAAAATGATGAAGAAACTGCTCGAGCGGCTTAAACTTGGGATCCACATTAAGAGTGTGCTCAGCGAGTTCCCTTGGTACACCTGGCATGTCAGAAGGCTTCCATGCAAAGATGTCCCAGTTCTCACGGATGAACTCGATGAGCGCGCTTTCCTATTTTGGATCCATATTAGCACTGATGCTAAACTGCTTGGACGATTCGCCAGGCACAAAATCAACCAGCTTAGTGTCATCTGCCGACTTAAACTTCAACAGGGGGTCATTTTCTATAGTTGGCTTCTTCAAAGGGGTCATATCTGCCGGGTCAACATTGTCCTTATAAAACTTCAACTCCTCAGTGGCACAGGCCGACTCAGCATAAGCAGCATCACCCTCTTCACAATCCAGAGCAATTCTTCTATTACCATGAACAGTGATGGTGCCCTTATGACCCGGCATCTTAAGATGCAAATAAATATAACACGGCTGTGCCATAAACTTGGAGTAAGATGGCCACCCGAACAAAGCGTGGTATGAGCTCTTGATCTTCACCACCTCAAAGGTCAACTTCTCAACTCTGGAGTCATGATCATCTCCAAAGGCTACCTCCAGTGTTATCTTACCTACTGGATACGCTGTCTTACCAGGCACCACCCCATGGAAAACAGTAGAAGACGCCTTAAGATCTTTGTCAGTCAAATTCATACGACAAAAAGTCTCCTAGTAAAGGATATTGATACTGCTGCCCCCATCCATGAGCGCCTTCGTAATCTTATACCCTCCTACCTATGGAGCAACCACCAATGCCAACTGACTTGGATTGTCAACCCAGGGCGGGTGATCCTCACAGCTCCATACAATAGGCTGCTCAGACCACCTTAAATAACGAGGCACCGCCGGCTCAACAGAGTTCATCGCCCGCTTATGGATTTTCTGATCTCACTTGCATAGGTTTGTGGTGAACACATGATACTGACCTCCATTTAGCTGCTTTGGATTACTCTAATAACCAGACTGCTACTGTTGATTCCCTTGGCCAGATTGCTGATTAAAACCGCCGTGATTATCTTGGCCTTGAAAGCCAGAGCTTGAGCCGCCACCTCCATGAGAACCGGATCTTGAACCGCCATGCGGGCCATGATTATTCTGGAAAAAGTTAGAGTTTCTATACTCCCTCGTAATGAAACAATCCTTCCACACATGACTGGCCGGCTTATCCTGGGTTCCATGTTTTGGGCAAGGCTGATTCATAATGGCCTCAAGGTTGAACTTTGGTCCTCCAAACCGGGGCGCTTATGTTTTCCCCTTACGATGTTGGTTATCACTCTATGTGTTGGTGCTAGCCACAAAGTCTAAACCGTCGTCCGCCTTACGTTTACCATTGCCACCTCGACCCGCCGTGCTATGTTGTCCCTTTGCGTTGCCGCTCTTCTTCCCCTTCCCAATCTTCTCATCATTAGACTCAGGATCCTTAGTGCTATCAGAGTCGGCATACTTAACGAGAGCCGCCATGAGCTCCCCCATATCATTGCAATTACGCTTAAGCCACCCCAATTTCTGCTTAACGGGAAGGAAACGACAATTCTTCTCTAACATCAGGACTGCTGAACCAGCGTTGATACTGCCCGATGAGTGAATAATAGCTGACATCCGGTGCACCCAATTGGTTGTTGACTCACCTTCACTCTAGACACGGGAGTCCAAATCCAGAATTGACATAGGCTGCCTGCATGTGTCTTTAAATTTTTGAATAAATCGCCTTTTCAACTCTGCCCACGACCTGATAGAGTTAGCGGGCAGCCCTTTCAACCAAGTAAGAGCCGGCCCATCCAACATCATGTTGAAATACTTAGCACATGCAACATCACTAACATCTAGCATCTTCATAGCCATCTCATAACTTTCAATCCAAGCCTCTGAGGGCTGGTCCGCCGTGTAGTTAGGCACCTTACGGGGGGCCTTGAAATCCTTAGGCAAGCGCTCGTTGCATAGAGCCGGCACTAAACATGGCACACCCAAGGTTCTAGAGGTCACTGCTGCCTCCATAGATGCTGGCGGATAAACCGGAGATTGTTGTTGAGCCACCAGCTCCGCCTCATGTCGTGCCCTACCCTGGTCCACCAAAGCCTAAGCATCATTACCAATATGGTTAGGCCTACAAGGCTGATTGTGGTGCCGCTCACTGCTTGACACAACCGGTTCATCGATGTGCCTGCTATAACGGTGTTGAATGGATATGATCGTGACTATATGAATAAGCCGCCTGCTAAGCCACAGCCGTCTGAAGAAGTTCTCCGCTCTCCGTATTTCCATCACCGATGGCGACTCATCCTGAACCGGGAGAGCCGCCAGTCGAGTAGCCGCAGCTATCATGTTATCCAAAGGGTTAGAAAATGACCAGGGGGCGTCGGAACATGCTCAGGAGGCGTCAAGTTCAAATGTGGGGGGTCTGTAACATGAGGTTGAACCGGTTCTCCAGCCCCCGGCACCTCAACGGCCCGATCCACACCAGGCGGGTTACTGGTTCATGCCCCAGGCGTGTTGAAAAGGGTCCTCGCATTGTAAGTCGGGGGCAACCGACTCACATGCCTTCTGTTAAAGATAGTGTTTGATGCGTCCCGGTCTAAGCTTAAGCGGAAGCTCTCTGCTTGTAGCCATTCCGCCTCCCTCTGCAAGGCGGCTCACTCCGTTGCCATCCGGGTGTTCTCCACGTTCAAATCCTCCTTAGCCTGGGCTATCTCGTCACGTAACTTTGCAACATCCGCATTATGCTGAGTTTGGTTTGTCGGGTTTACCTCCGCCGTTAACAATGTCGCCAGGGCATCCAATAGATCAGATAAAACTTGAGCATGTGGGCGCACAGGGCCTCCAGCCCCAGCTGTCGTCGCCGTTGCTGACCCAGAGTTCATTGATGTTGTAGTTGAAGAATTCTGCCCCGGCTGTGTACCGGCCATGAAGATTGCAACTTGGTGTGGCGGCTCATTGCTATCTCTTGAGCTTGCGTTGGTTTACCCTTGAAGAGGAAACGGTGATGCAGCAAATTAGCATAAGTATTTCCCTCGGTTTTGAGAACCAAGGTATCAATCTAGTAGGAGACGACGTACAAGTCACCGAATATCTGCAATCAAGAACTTGCAACCAGCGCGATGAAGTGGTTGTCAATCCCTTCACGGTCACTCACAAAAGTGAGATCTAATAGAGAAAATAAAGTAAATATTTTTGGTATTTTTTATGTATAGATTGGAAAGTAAAGATTGCAAAATAGTAGATCAGAAACTAACAAGATGTAAACAAGATTTAATAATATGAAAAAGAGATGCAATATAATGGAAAAGAGACCCGGGGGCCATAGATTTCACTAGTGGCTTCTCTCGAGATAGCATGTATTACGGTGGGTGAACAAATTACTGCCGAGTAATTGATAGAAAAGTGCATAATTATGATGACATCTAAGGCAATGATCATGAACATAGGCATCACATCCGTGTCAAGTAGACCGACTCCTGCCTGCATCTACTACTATTACTCCACACATCGACCGCTATCCAGCATGCATCTAGAGTATTAAGTTCATAAAGAACGGAGTAACGCATTAAGCAAGATGTCATGATGTAGAGGGATAAACTCAAGCAATATGATATAAACCCCATCTTGTTATCCTCGACGGCAACAATACAATACGTGCCTTGCTGCCCCTACTGTCACTGGGAAAGGACACCGCAAGATTGAACCCAAAGCTAAGCACTTCTCTCATGGCAAGAAAGATCAATCTGGTAGGCCAAACTAAACGGATAATTCAAAGAGACTTGCAAAGATATCAAATCATGCATATAAGAATTCAAAGAAGAACCAAATAATATTCATAGATAATCTTGATCATAAATCCACAATTCATCGGATCTTGGCAAACACACTGCAAAAGAGTGTTACATCGAATAGATCTCCAAGAACATCGAGGAGAACTTTGCATTGAGAATCAAAGAGAGAGAAGAAGCCATCTAGTTAATAACTATGGACCCGAAGGTCTGTGGTAAACTACTCATGGTTCATCGGAGAGGTAATGGTGTTGATGTAGAAGCCCTCCGTGATCGAATCCCCCTCCAGCAGATCGCTGGAAAAGGCCCCAAGATGGGCTCTCACGGGTACAGAAGGTTGCGGCGGTGGAAAGGTGGTTTCGTGGCTTCCCTTGATGTTTTTAGGGTATAAGAGTATATATAGGCAAAAGAACTAGGTCGATGGAGCTACGAGGGGGCCATGACGCTGGGGGCGCGCCTACCCCCCTGAGCGCGCCCTCTTGCCTCTTGGCCTCCTCGTTATGTCTCCGACTTCATCTCCAAGTCTTCTGGTTTGCTTTCGGTCCAAGAAAGATCATCGCAAAGGTTTCATTCTGTTTGGACTCCGTTTGGTATTCCTTTTCTGCAAAACTCTAAAATAGGCAAAAAAAACATAAACTGGCACTGGGCCTTCAGTTAATAGGTTAGTCCCGGAAATAATATAAAAGAGCATATTAAAGCCCATTAAACATCCAAAACAGATAATATAATAGCATGGAACAATAAAAAATTATAGATACGTTGGAGACGTATCAAGCATACCCAGGCTTAATTCCTGCTCGTCCTCGAGTAGGTAAATGATAAGAACAGAATATTTGATGTGGAATGCTACTTAACTTATTTATCAATGTAATTTTCTTTATTGTGGCATGCAAGTTCAGATCTGAAAGATTCAAGACAAAAGTTTAATATTGACATAAAAACAATAATACTTCACGCATACTAACAAAGCAATCATGTCTTCTCAAAATAACATGGCCAGAGAAAGCTGTCCCTACAAAATCAAATAGTCTGGTTATGCTCTATCTTCATCACATAAAGTATTTCATCATGCACAACCCCGATGACAAGCCAATCAATTGTTTCATACTTTTGATGTTCTCAAACTTTTTCAATCTTTACACAATACATGAGCGTGAGACATGGACATAGCACTATAGGTGGAATGGAATGGTGGTTGTGGAGAAGAGAAAAAGGAGAAGATAGTCTCACATCAACTAGGCATTTCAACGGGCTATGGAGATGCCCATCAATAGATGTCAATGTGAGTGAGTAGGGATTGCCATGCAACAGATGCACTAGAGCTATAAGTGTATGAAAGCTCAACAAAAGAAACTAAGTGGGTGTGCATCCAACTTGCTTGCTCACAAAGACCTAGGGCACTTTTGAGGAAGCCCATCATTGGAATATACAAGCCAAGTTCTATAATGGAAAATTCCCACTAGTATATGAAAGTGACAACATAGGATACTCTCTATCATGAAGATCATGGTGCTACTTTGAAGCACAGGTGTGGAGAAAGGATAGTAACATTGCCCCTTCTCTCTTTTTCTCTCATATTTTTTCCGTCCGGAGTCTCATCCCGACTTGTGTGGGAATCATAGCCTCCATCATCCTTTCCTCACTGGGACAATGCTCTAATAATGAATATCGTCACACTTTTATTTACTTACAACTCAAGAATTACAACTCGATACTTAGGACAAAATATGACTCTATGTGAATGCATCCGGTGGTGTACCGGGATGTGCAATGATTCAAGAGTGACATGTATGAAAAATTATGAACGGTGGCTATGCCACAAATGCGATGTCAACTACGTGATCATGCAAAGCAACATGACAGTGATGGGGCGTGTCATAATAAACGGAACGGTGGAAAGTTGCATGGCAATATATCTCAGAATGGCTATGGAAATGCCATAATAGGCAGGTATGGTGGCTGTTTTGAGGAAGGTATATGGTGGGTGTATGGTACCGACAAAAGTTGCGCGGTACTAGAGAGGCTAGCAATGGTGAAAGGGTGAGAGTGCGTATAATCCATGGACTCAATATTAGTCATAAAGAACTCACATACTTATTGCAAAAATCTATTAGTTATTGAAACGAAGTACTATGCGCATGCTCCTAGGGGGATAGATTGGTAGGAAAAGACCATCGCTCGTCCCTGACCTCCACTCATAAGGAAGACAATCAATAAATAAATCATGCTCTAACTTCATCACATAACGGTTCACCATACGTGCATGCTATGGGAATCACAAACTTTAACACAAGTATCTCTCAAATTCACAACTACTCTACTAGCATGACTCTAATATCACCATCTTCATATCTCAAAACAATCATAAAGAATCAAACTTCTCGTCGTATTCAATGCACTTTATATGAAAGTTTTTATTATACCCATCTTGGATGCCCATCATATTAGGACTAATGTTATAACCAAAGCAAATTACCATGCTGTTCTAAAAGACTCTCAAAATAATATAAGTGAAGCATGAGAGATCAACAATTTCTATAAAATAAAACCATTGTCGTGCTCTAAAAAGATATAAGTGAAGCACTAGAGCAATATTCTCTAGCTCAAAAGATATAAGTGAAGCACATAGAGTATTCTAATAAATCACGATTCATGCGTGTCTCTCCCAAAAGGTGTGTACAGCAAGGATTATTGCGGTAAACTAAAAAGCAAAGACTCAAATCATACAAGACGCTCCAAGCAAAACACATATCATGTGGTGAATAAAAATATAGCCTCAAGTAAAGTTACCGATAGACGGAGACGAAAGAGGGGATGCCTTTTGGGGCATCCCCAAGCTTAGGATTTTGGTTGTCCTTGAATTTTACTTTGGGGTGCCTTGGGCATACCCAAGCTTAGGCTCTTGCCACTCCTTATTCCAAAATCCATCAAATCTTTACCCAAAACTTGAAAACTTCACAACATAAAACTTCAACACAAAATCTCATGAGCTCCGTTAGTATAAGAAAATAAACCACCACTTTAAGGTACTGTAATCAACTCATTATTTATTTATATTGGTGTTAAACCTACTGTATTCCAACTTCTCTATGGTTCATACCCCCTGATACTACTCATAGATTCATCAAAATAAGCAAACAACACATGAAAAACAGAATCTGTCAAAAACAGAACAGTCTGTAGCAATCTGTAACTTTCGAATACTTCTGTAACTCCAGGAATTCTGAATTAAATTGGTGGACGTGAGGAATTTGTATATTAATCTTCTGCAAAAAGAATCAACCATTAAGAAACCTTGACAACTATTCTCGTGAGCGCAAAAGTTTCTTTTTTTACAGCAAGATCGCAAAGACTTCACCCAAGTCTTCCCAAAGGTTTTACTTGGCACAAACACTAATTAAAACATAAAACCACATCTAACCAGAGGCTAGATGAATTATTTATTACTAAACAGGAGCAAAAATTAAAGAACAGAAATAAAATTGGGTTGCCTCCCAACAAGCGCTATCGTTTAACGCCCCTAGCTAGGCATAAAAACAAGAATAGATCTAGGTGTCGCCATCTTTGGTATGCAATCCATAAGTGGCTCTCATAATAGTATCATAAAGCAATTTAATTTTCTTCCTAGGAAAGTGTTACATGCCCTTCCTTAACGGAAATTGGAATCTAATGTTTCCTTCTTTCATATCAATAATTGCACCAATCGTTCTAAGGAAAGGTCTACCAAGAATAATAGGACATGTAGGATTGCAATCTATATCAAGAACAATGAAATCTACGGGCACATAATTCCTATTTGCAACAATAAGAACATCATTAATCCTTCCCATAGGTTTCTTAATGGTGGAATCCGCAAGATGCAAATTTAAAGAACAATCATCAAATTCAGGGAAATCTAGCACATCACACAAAGTTTTTGGAATCGTGGAAACACTAGCACCCAAATCACACAAAGCATAACATTCATAATCTTTAATCTTAATCTTAATATTAGGTTCCCACTCACCATAAAGTTTTCTAGGGATAGAAACTTCTAGTTCAAGCTTTTCTTCAAAAGATTGCATCAAAGCATCAACGGTATGTTTAGTAAAAGCTTTATTTTGATTATAAGCATGAGGAGAATTTAACACAGATTGCAACAAGGAAATACAATCTATTAAAGAACAATTATCATAATTAAATTCCTTGAAATCCAAAATAGTGGGTGCATTGCTACTTAAAGTTTTGACCTCTTCAATCCCACTTTTATCAATTTTTGCATCTAGATCTAAAAACTACAAATAATTGGGACGCCTTTTAACTAAAGTTGACTCATCTTCAGCCCCATCTTTATCAAGATTCATATTGGAAAACAAAGATTTAATAGGAGTCACATCAATCACTTTTAGATCTTCATCATTATTATCATGAAAACTAGAAGAACATGCTTTGACAAACCAATCTTTTTTAGCATGCATCCTAGCGGTTCTTTCTTTGCGCTCATCAATGGAAATTCTCATGGCTTTGAGAGACTCATTGATATCATGCTTAGGTGGAATAGATCTGAGTTTCAAAGAATCAACATCAAGAGAAATTCTATCCATGTTCCTAGCCAATTCATCAATCTTAAGCAATTTTTCTTCAATCAAAGCATTGAAATTCTTTTGTGAACTCATAAATTCTTTAACACTATTATCAAAATCAGAGAGCATCTTTTAAAAAATTCCATAAGAGTTGTTGTAGGAATTACCATAGTTATTAGAGGAATTACTAGGAAACGGACTAGGATTAAAATTGCCTCTATACGCGTTGTTACCAAAATTGTTCCTACCAACAAAATTCACATCCAAAGATTCATTATTATTCTTAATCAAAGTGGACAAAGGGATATCATTAGGATCAGAAGAAACACTATTATTAGTAGATAATTTCATAAGTTCATCCATCTTTCCACTCAAAACATTAATCTCTTCAATCGCATGAACTTTTTTACTAGTGGATCTTTCGGTGTGCCATTGAGAATAATTAACCATGATATTATCTAGGAGTTTAGTAGCTTCTCCTAAAGTGATTTCCATAAAAGTGCCTCCCACGGCCGAATCTAAAAGATTTCTAGAAACAAAATCAATCTGACATAAAAATTTATATAATCATCCACAAATTCAAACCATGTGTAGGGCAATTACTTATCAATAATTTCATCCTCTCCCAAGATTGTGCAATATGCTCATGATCAAGTAGCTTAAAATTCATAATATCGTTCCTAAGGGAGATGATCTTAGCGGGAGGAAAATACTTAGAGATAAAAGCATCTTTGCACTTATTCCATGAATCAATACTATTTTTAGGCAAAGATGAGACCCAAGTTTTAGCACGATCTCTAAGTGAAAATGGAAATAGCTTCAATTTAACAATCTTATTATCCACATTTTTCTTTGTTTGCACATCGCACAAATCAACGAAGTTGTTTAGATGGGATGCGGCATCTTCACTAGGAAGGCCAGAGAGTTGACCTTTCATAACAAGATTCAATAAAGCGGCATTAATTTCACAAGATTCAGCATTGGTAGTAGGAGCAATTGGAGTGCTAATAAAATCATTATTGGTGGTATTGGAAAAGTCACACAATTTAGTATTATCTTATCGTGACAAGCAATCAATCCAACACATAAGCACATGTCGGATTTCGGGTTCCGGCAGACCCTTGAGGTTCGAACTCTGGGGTGCGCACGAAGATCTTTCCCCTACCAACTCACGTTTCGAAGCCTCGCAAGGAATCTAAGCTAGAAAGAAGGGTGCGCACGAAGATCTTTCCCCTACCAGCTCACGTTTCGAAGCCTCGCAAGGAATCTAAGCTAGAACGAAGAACACACAAGGGACACGAGGTTTATACTGGTTCAGGCCACCATTGTGGTGTAATACCCTACTCCACTGTGTGCTGTGGTGGATTGCCTCAGGGGATGATGATGAACAGTACAAAGGGAGAGTAGCCTCGCCAGGGCTATTCTTGAGCTGGTGCGATGAACTGCTTGGGTGAGTTCAGTCGCCTCTCTCTAGTCTATCTTTAATCTGGATCTTCTCCTCTCTCTTGTGGTGGCTAGTCCTATTTATAGAGGAGGCCACAGGCCTCTACCCAAATAACGAGCGGGAAGGGCGCCAACAATTGGCCATTTTGAAGGGGAACATCTAGTACACTTATCCTGACTAAAGTTGGTCTTTGACTGCCAAAGACTCTGGCGGTGACGCCGTCCTGGGCTCCACGATGACTTCCATCCTGCCGTTCTGCTGGTCTTGGTCTTGTTGCACCGAAACGGTAACCTTTGCCTGATGCCTTGGCCTGTGCTTGCCCCCTTTGCACCAAAGGGGAAACAAGGACACTGCACAGGCCGGCGCCCGCCTGGTCTCGATCGTCATGGCTTGCGTCACGGGCTCCTCGCAAGGTGCCTTGCCTTGATCTCTCTGCCTCCTCGTGAGCCTGCCTGATGAGGCTACTCCTGAGGAAGCTTCTTGTCGTCCGCCCCGCGAGGCTTGGCTCCTCGCAAGGGTCTTGAGCTTGAGCTGATGAAGCTGGGCTGCACTGGGCCCCCACTTGAGCCACGCCGCAGGCAGGCAAGTCTGGGGACCCCCATTCCCAGAATGCCGACAGTAGCCCCCGGGCTCAAGGCGCGACCGGACTTGGCTTGGCAGAGAAGCGAAGGGGCAAGTGCGAAGCGCCGTGGGCCCCAATATCCAGCGGCCTTGGGCGCCACGTGGCGATTGATTGGACGTGGGTGTCTCCGCTTCCCCACGACGCCTCGGCAACCACATGACTTGACAAGTCCCTGCATGCAAAAATGGGTCATGATTACCTGCGATCGTGGTGGCCGGCGGTTGGCCTACTCTGGCTATAAGTATGGAACGGCGCAAGCCCTTCCAGTCCATTCCTTCCTGCTACTCCTTTTCTTCTTCTTCTTCCTTGCCCTTGCTCCACATTACGCCAATGGTGCCAATCCGCCGGTTTTCTGCAGAGGAGAATGGAAAGGCCCCCTGAGAGGGTCCCGACCCGCTTCTGCCGAAGAAGCGGCTAGTCCTCTGCCGCCGAGATGAAGGTGCTCGACAGGAGGCATCGAGGCCCTAGTGCGAGCGGCCGCCGCCTGGGTTTTTGCTGCCCTTGTACGCCCGAATCGAGGGCCCTGGAGAAGAAGGCGCCGAGGGACACCGGCGGTGCCACCGCCGACGCTGGCAAGTTACGGTGGTGCGCATCGTTCCTCTTGGAGTCCATGCCGAGGGCTCCTCTCGCGAGCTTGTGCTTCACACCGCCATGCCTCCTCGATCTTGGATTCTCCTTCCTCCCTCCTTCGCCTTCGAGATCCCGCCGAGGGGGCCTCTTGAGGTCTGGCTGCAGCACGCTGACTGCAGTACCCCTGCGACCGGAGCGGAGGTTGAGGTTGTCGCTCTGGGCAAGGTCTACATGACTCGGGGCTGGGGCGAGGTCGCCCGGGTCTGCCGAACTGGAGGTGCCCTCATGATTCATTTCGAGTACGATGGCGCCTCCTTGTTGTTCTTCAAGGTCTTCGACGCGGAAGGACGCCGGCTGGAATGCTGCCCCGAGAAAGGCGGTCGGGGCATCATCGTGGCGAGGACCAGGCCTGCCAACTGCTTCCCCAGCAGCTCCTCAGGCGGCAGCGGAGGAGCCGGAGGGTCCAGCGACTCCGTTGAGCTTCACGTGACTCTGGAGACGAGCGAAGACAGCTACGAGCCCCCGAGCTCGCGTCGCGCCCGGAGCAGGGCGGGCGCTTCAGGCCGCCGGCGCTGCTGATCTGGATGGGGTTGGTGCCGGCGCCTGATGGCCCACTGTTGATGATGGCGTCTCCTGCGGAGGCGCGCGTAGTTAACGCTCCTTAGGATTAGCACCTTTTGTCCCCTACGAGGAATCGAAATGACACCCCATGGGGGTATGTAAGGCGCCTGCCATATCTTTTGTGAATATTATTATCCTCATTATGAACCGATGCGAGATGCTTGTCATGTCCCGGCTTGGTTCCCCCTTTCTTTCCTCACGAGGGCTCGGTGCTCTACGCCGACAGGTCCCGGTCCCCAGGCAAGCTTCAGCCGTCACTGGTATGCCAGGTCGCGATGCCGTGGTCAAGGCTAGGAGGTGAGCGGCTCAAGGTCCAGTAAGAGCCCCTGAGTCGTGATGCTCAGGAGGTCCCCTTTAGCGCTCAAGCAGCCTCCGTTGTGCAAGAAAGGTAGGCAACATTGCCGTGACAGAGTTGCAGTAGGCGAGGGTTTAGCGCTGAGTCGATTCAGTTTTCGCGTGACTTATCTTGTAGGTTGGGGGTAGTTTGCGACGGGGCGCCGGGCCTGCATGGCGGCAGCTGAGGTGTTTGCTGGGTTAGGTCCTCGTGAGCTTCTTCCCTCTCCCCCGCACTTCCCTTCATGCTCTATGTCCTCAGGTCCCGGCCCTCGAGTGAGCTCAGCCGCCACTGGTATGACAGGTCGCGATGCCGTGGGTCAAGGCTGGGGTGAATTTGGAGAGCGATGAAAGCCCATGAGTCGCGATGCTCAGCGCCCCTTTTAACGTGCAAGCGGATCGTGCCGGAGAGAAGGAGAGGAAGCTCGCGACGTCCCAAAGCATTATACGAGTTGGTCACGCATACCAATCACGAGGGAAAGAAGGTCTGCCGTTACGGTTGCCGACCAACCATTGGTCGCTCTCGAGGGAGTGATTGGGGCCTGAAGGGCTGGTGAGGTGGCACCTTGCGGGGCTGCCGCGCCGAGCTCGATCCTTTCAGTTGCTCGGTGTTGCGAGGGATGACCCGACGCAAGTGTCGTGCAGAGCGGCGGCTCCAAAGGTAGGTGTCGGTCGGCGGCGATTAGGTCAAGCATGTTAAGCGCGAAGGAGCAAATCCATTTCAGGATAGATGCGGAAAAGCAAATGCCCTTTGGGTCGAGGCCCGGCGGCTTGGGGATAATGCAGCCCAAAGGCGCCCCAACAAGGTAGGTAAAGAGGATAAGCAAAGCGGATACATGCCGAGGGCGGACCCATGCGACACAGGAATGATGCAGCCACAATGGGCGCTCGGTGAAAATGGAACTTTGAAAGATGTCACCTGATACCGTTGGAGATGAAGTGATGCTGAAGTAGCGGATGGACGACGCGCGGTGAAGAAGCCGACCCTCACGAGCTCCCGGGACCCGGAGCCTCGGGAGGCTCTAGGGGCATGGGTGGACCTCCGAGGACCATCTCCATCTCCGCTAGGACCGCGCAATGCCTGACCTCCTGAGCCTCTGGAATGCTCCTCAGCAGGTGCTGGTGAGCAGCGGCCGTGTTTGGCAGGCCGAAAGGCATGCGAGCGTAGCTGTGAGGTGGACCCTCCCAACGCCCCACGCGTGAAGGCCAGAGGCGCTCCTGAGACGTGGCTCGGTTGAGCCCTAGTACACCGATGCAGACGCGCAGCCCGCCATCCTTGCTTGGATGGGGGGCTGCGGCGGGTAGGCGGCGGCTGCCGCGCATGACTCTTGACTCCTGTAGCTCCTGAATGTTTCTCGCGATGAACTCCTGAGGGCTTGGCCCTCCTTGCCTCATACCTTCCTGAGGGAAACGTGCTTTGAAGCATGCCTCCAAGTGGTGCCCAAGCGCCTCCCTTGTGACCCTGGCAAAGTCGGTGGCCCTCCAAGAAAGAGCCCCCGAGCCCTGCCCGAGGAGGGCACCGGGCGCGCCTTCCTATGCGACAGAGGGTGGCGCCCCTTGAATGGGCGCGAATCCTGACGCAACGCCTCTGGAGGTGCCTGCCTCTTGAGGGTTTGGGCCAGGTGAAGCCTTCTTCTTCTTTGGGACCGCCTCGGGAAGTCTTCCGCTCCTGTGATCTGGGTCTTTGATTGCCGCGGCTTGAAAGGCACGCTCAAGAGAACACACTGCATCCCTTTCCTCACAGCGGACTGTGATGATTCCACCGCTTCCTAGCATCTTGAGGATGTTATAGACATGGTGAGTCGCTGCCATGAACTTGGCCAGGGCTGTGTACCCAAGGATGGCATTGTATGGCAGGCGAATGTGGGCGACGTCGAAGTCAATGAGCTCGGTGCGATAGTTGTTGTGCTGCCCAAAGGTGACTGGAAGGCGAATCTGCCCTATCGGAATAGTGGAACCATCAGTGACTCCTGAGAAAGGCTTGGTCGGCTGAAGCTGATCATATGGCACTTGGATATTGTTGAATGTCTCGACGTACAGGACGTTGAGTCCTGCTCCGCCATCGATAAGGGTCCTGGTGACTTGCACATTGCTGATGACTGGGGAGCAAAGCATTGGGAGGACTCCGGACGTTGCTGCGCACTTGAGCTGGTCCGCCGAGCTGAACGTGATAGCGCACGTGGACCACCTGAGAGGGCGCGTGGCTTCAAACTTGGGGAGGACTGCATTCACCTCGCGAGCAAACTGCTTGAAGATGCGCTGAGAGGCTGGGGCCTGAGCTCCACCCAGGATGCAAGCGATTGCACGCGGCTCCTGGAAGCCCCCAGCCCCCTCGTCCTGATGATGGTCTTCATTCCTCCTCGGCGGTGGTGGCAGAGGAGGGAGGCCTGCGTTGTCTTGAGGGCGGTCCTCACGAGGCTGATCCCTCCAACCTCCCTCACGAGGCTGGTCACGCCACCCTTGGCGAGGGCCACGGTCTTCCCATCGTCCTCCACCTCTTTCTCCTCCTCGGCCGTAGCCCCGATCATTGCACTCGGGGCGTCGGCCGGTACGCCCATCTCGCACGGCCCTGAGCTCTTGGCATTCGTTGGTGTTGTGGGTGTGGAGGTCGTGGTGCACGCAGTACCGGCTGCCCTTGGATGACTCGGGCTGATCCCTGCCTCGCTTGGAGTCCGGCTCCGCTGCGAGCACAGCAGCCCCCTTGCGCTTCACGTCCTTGACCTTGGGCTTCTTCTCTTCTGGATCAGCAGCCGGAAGCTCGAGGAGGGAGAGGCGCCCTTCCTCAGCCCTGGCGCACTTGGTCGCCAAGTTGAACAGCTCCAGGGATGTGCACAGGTCTTCATGGATTGCTAGCTCCTCTTTCATCTTGATGTCACGCACGCCATCGAAGAAGGCTGAGATGATGGCTGCCTCAGTCACTCTGGGGATCTTGAGGCGAGCATTGTTGAAGTGCTGTATGTACTTCTGCAGGGTCTATCCTGGCTGTTGCTTGATGCGGCGCAGGTCGCTTATGGCCGGGGGCCGGTCGCGAGTGCCTTGGAAGTTGGCGATGAAGCGGGTGCGCATCTCATCCCAGGAGGAGATCGTGCCAGGAGCCAGGTGCGGGCACCGTCCTTGAGCGCCATGGGAAACCAGTTCGCCATGACCTTTTCGTCCCCGTTGGTGGCTTCGATGCCCAGCTCGTAGAGCTGTAGGAACTCCGTGGGGTCTGCAGTGCCATCGTAGTGAGGGGGTAGGTCAGGCTTGAACTTGCCTGGCCATGCAACACTGCGCAGCTCAGGGGTGAAGGCGCGGCAGCCTGCGGTGGCCACCGGAGCCCTTTGCTGGTGCTGGGCTTGCTCCTGGAAATTCCCACGCGCCGCCACTTGGAGCAGCGCGGGGTCTTGACGTGGTGGCGCAGGGATGCGATCATGGCTCACCGGTGTTGGGAGCACGCGGGCACCTTCTTGGGGGCGACGGATTTCTTGGCAGCTCTTTTCTTGTCGCGCAGGCGCCGGACGCGGTGGGTCTCGCCCTGGGGCCGCGCACCTTGGAGCTAAGGCGCCTTCTTGGGGAGGAGGTGGCGGAGGCACCTCTTGATCCATGCCTCCCATGCAGGATGGAGGGCGAGGCAGCGAGAGAGAGGGCATAGGAGAGCCCCCTGCGGCGCTGACGAGCTTGGTGATGCGGGCGAGCCAGTCCTCGTAGAGGTCGTCGACGGGACGGTAGTGCAGGAGTTCACGTTCTAGGAGCAGCGCAGCGTGCGTGTTCGTGGGGACGCGACGGGCGTGGGATGACGAACTGGCTGGATTCAGTGACGGGGTGGCGGTGCGGCCTTCCCGCCGCACCGAAGGATGCAGGGACGAGGCCTGCTGCTCGTTCCCCGCCGGGCCGGTGGTGGTGTTGGCGGTGGCGGCGACGGGAGCAGCGGCGTCGCCGGCAGA
Source organism: Aegilops speltoides (assembly GCA_021437245.1). Classification (NCBI taxonomy): domain Eukaryota; kingdom Viridiplantae; phylum Streptophyta; class Magnoliopsida; order Poales; family Poaceae; genus Aegilops; species Aegilops speltoides. Next base: position 360,306,581 of record CM038147.1, on the reverse strand, counting down.
GCCGTCTGGCAACTCGGCGGCGAGCAGCCCGGCGCTTCAGCGCTGGCTCGGAAGGCCGACATGGGCACGACGAAAGATCGACGCGAAACGGCGAAAGAAAGACTCTGGCGCACCCCTACCTGGCGTGCCAAATGTCAGATTTCGGGTTCTAGCAGACCCTTGAGGTTCGAACTCTGGGGTGCGCACGAAGATCTTTCCCCTACCAGCTCACGTTTCGAAGCCTTGCAAGGAATCTAAGCTAGAAAGAAGGGTGCGCATGAAGATCTTTCCCCTACCAGCTCACGTTTCGAAGCCTCGCAAGGAATCTAAGCTAGAAAGAAGAACACACAAGGGACACGAGGTTTATACTGGTTCAGGCCACCATTGTGGTGTAATACCCTACTCCACTGTGTGGTGTGGTGGATTGCCTCAGGGGCTGATGATGAACAGTACAAAGGGAGAGCAGCCTTGCCAGGGGTTGTTCTTGAGCTGGTGTGATGAACTGCTTGAGTGAGTTCAGTCGCCTCTCTCTAGTCTATGTGCAATCTGGATGTTCTCCCTCTCTATTGTGGTGGCTAGTCCTATTTATAGAGGGAGGCCCTGGGCCTCTTCCCAAATAATGAGCGGGAAGGGCGCCAACAATTGGCCATTTTGAAGGGGAACATCTAGTACACTTATCCTGACTAAAGTTGGTCTTCAACTGCCAAAGACTGGCGGTGACACCGTCCTGGGCTCCACGATGACTTCCATCCTGCCGTTTTGCTAGTCTTGGTCTTGTTGCACCAAAACAGTAACCTTTGCCTGATGCCTTGCCCTGTGCTTGCCCCCTTTGCACCAAAGGGGAAACAAGGACACTGCGCAGGCCGGCGCTCGCCTGGTCTCGATCATCATGGCTTGCATCACGGGCTCCTCGCGAGGTGCCCTGCTTTGATCTCTCCGCCTCCTCGTGAGCCTGCCTGATGAGGCTGCTCTTGAGGAAGCTTCCTATCATCCACCCCGCGAGGCTTGGCCCCTCACGAGGGTCTTGAGCTTGAGCTGATGAAGCTGGGCTGCACTGGGCCCCCACTTGAGCCACGCCGCAGGCCGCAGGCAGGTAAGTCTGGGGACCCCCCCGAGAACGCCGACAACACACAAGAAGCACGCGAAAAGATACGAACGGAAGAGGGGTGAAGAAAAGGCAAAGGTTTTCGAAAATCGTTTTATAAGTGGGGGAGAGGAAAACAAGAGGCGAATGGCGAATAACGTAATGCAAGCGAGAAAATTTTATGATGGGTACTTGGTATGGCTTGACTTGGCGAAGATCTCCCCGGCAACGGCGCCAGAAATCCTTCTTGCTACCTCTTGAGCTTGCGTTGGTTTTCCCTTGAAGAGGAAAGGGTGATGCAACAAAGTAGCGTAAGTATTTCCCTCAGTTTTGATAACCAAGGTATCAATCCAGTAGGAGACGACGCGCAAGTCACCGAATACTTGCACAAACAATCAAGAACTTGCAACCAACGCGATAAAGGGGTTGTCAATCCCTTCACGATCACTCGCAAAAGTGAGATCTAATAGAGATAGTAAAGTAAATATTTTTGGTATTTTTGATGTATAGATTGGAAAGTAGAGATTGCAAAATAGTAGATCGGAAACTAACAAGATGTAAACGAGATTTAATAATATGGAAAAGAGATGCAATATAGTGGAAAAGAGACCCGGGGGCCATAGATTTCACTAGTGGCTTCTCTCGAGATAGCATGTATTATGGTGGGTGAACAAATTACTGCTGAGAAATTGATAGAAAAGCGCATAATTATGATGACATCTAAGGCAATGATCATGAACATAGGCATCACGTCCGTGTCAAGTAGACCGACTCCTGCCTGCATCTACTACTATTACTCCACACATCGACTGCTATCCAGCATGCATCTAGAGTATTAAGTTCATAAAGAACGGAGTAACACATTAAGCAAGATGGCATGATGTAGAGGGATAAGCTCAAGCAATATGATATAAACCCCATCTTGTTATCTTCGATGGCAACAATACAATATGTGCCTTGCTGCCCCTACTATCACTGGGAAAGGACACCGCAAGATTGAACCCAAAGCTAAGCACTTCTCTCATGGCAAGAAAGATCAATCTAGTAGGCCAAACTAAACGGATAATTCGAAGAGACTTGCAAAGATATCAAATCATGCATATAAGAATTCAGAGAAGAACCAAATAATATTCATAGATAATCTTGATCATAAATCCACAATTCATCGGATCTCGGCAAACACACTGCAAAAGAGTGTTACATCGAATTGATCTCCAAGAACATCGAGGAGAACTTTGTATTGAGAATCAAAGAGAGAGAAGAAGCCATATAGCTAATAACTATGGACCCGAAGGTCTGCGTTAAACTACTCACACTTCACCGGAGAGGTAATGGTGTTGATGTAGAAGCCTTCCGTGATCGAATCCCCCTCCGGCAGATAGTCGAAAAAGGCTCCAAGATGGGATCTCACGGGTACAGAAGGTTGCGGTGGTGGAAAAGTGGTTTCGTGGCTCCCCCTGATGTTTTTAGGGTATAAGAGTATATATAGGCGAAAGAACTAGGTTGGTGGAGCTACGAGGGGCCCACGAGGGTGGGGGGCAAGCCTACCCCCTGGGCGCGCCCTCCTGCCTCGTGGCCTCCTCGTTACGTCTCCTACTTCATCTCCAAGTCTTCTGGTTTGCTTTCGGTCCAAGAAAGATCATCACGAAGGTTTCATTCCGTTTGATATTCCTTTTCTGCAAAACTCTAAAATAGGCAAAAAAAACAGAAACTAGCACTGGGCCTTCGGTTAATAGCTTAGTCCTAAAAATAATATAAAAGAGCATATTAAAGCCCATTAAACATCCAAAACAGATAATATAATAGCATGGAACAATAAAAAATTATAGATACGTTGAGACGTATCACTCATAGGCGTCCGGAATACTATCACCATCGGAACAGCCCCCAAGCCCACCATCCTGAACTTGATAGATGGAATCGGTCTCACCAATTGAAGATTCGTCGCCTAAGTAGACGACCGTCTCACCACCGGATTCAGATCCTCCTTCAGCTCCGCTCTGTGAATGAAGCCAACAAAGACATGCTTCGGGGCGGCTTGAACCTTGGCGGGTCGCACACGCCGAGCCATTTTGACGATGTCGGTGCAGATGTCCGGCTCAGCTTCCAACTCACCAATCTTACCAATGAAGACATGGATTCCGCCAAAGGGGACTCGGTACCCGTACTCGATTGAGCCAGCCTCGGAGCCCCAGCCCTCGTCATAGATGTAGAGTTTGCCGCGACGACTCTTAGTCATCTGGCCTATAGCGTACCCCTTGAGCCCTGCGAAGCTGCCCTTCAAGAACTCGAAACCACCGTGCGCTGGCCCCATGGTGGGCGCCAACTATCGTGGAATTGTCACGGCAGATGCCCTAGCATGAGGACTTAGGTGTGGAGCCATCGTCACGTAGTTAGCTTGAAGGGGTTAAACGGGACAAGGGACATAGAGAGTTTATACTGGTTCGGCCCCTCGCGGTGGAGGTAAAGGCTTACTCCAGTTTAGGGTTGTATTGCTTGGGCTTCGATTACCAGGGAGCGAATACGCTTGAACTAGTTCTCGATCTCTTCTTTCTTGCCCTAAACAGCCATCGGGTCACCCCTTTATATACACAAGCTGATGCTCGGCGACTTACAGAGTCCTGGACGGCACATACACAATGTGTCCGGCTCGGTGACAGAACTATACTTTCATTAACATACAAGTTAACATATGGTGGTTTACGCCCGTGGGCCTCAAGTCTCCTCCGGGTCTTGGGCCTTCAGTAAGCTTGCTTCGTGAAGCGCCATCTTCAACATCTTCATGGGCCTTCTTGTTACGAACCGCCAGCGGTATGACACGGCCCCTCCTAGGCGGGTCATACCCAATAGTTATATCCCCAACACCAACCAACGGTCCGGAAAACCTCTAGTGTGCTCGGCAGGGTGGCAAATGCACTCGAAAGTACCAGAGGGGAGTTCGCACGAGGGGGTTGCCCAGGTTTAGGCCCTCGTGGTGAGGTAATACCCTACATCCTGCTTCTGGTTTGTATTCACCTCGTGCGAGGGGGTTACAATGGAGAAAGGTATATGACTATCGAGAGTATAGTTTATGTTGTAGATCAGAATAGCTACCCCTATCCCCATCTTATATAGACGATGTGGGCTAGGGTTTACATGGGGTTCGACGATCTCATGTCGCCGCCATCTTGGCTTGCACACCAAGATGTTCTCTTAATCTCGGGCCTCCGGGCTGCCCCCCTCACGCCAGACCATTGCCAGGCCACTTGCGCCCCGAGGTGGGCTTGCAGCCAGGCTTCCTACCAAGGGGCCACCTCTCGTGTATTACACCATCATAAAACCTCGTCCCATGTGTGGACAAGGAGTTAGACGCCTGAGTGGCTCTCTGCCGATCCCGTGAGGAATCTCAAGCTTTGCCTTTGGAGTCACTTCAGTGGGAATTCATTGCGTCCGTGCAAGTGGGGCTTGGATGCAGTGGCGCCGACGACTTGAGGCGCTTGACCGCGCTGGAGCCAGAGGCGATGAGTAGCGGCTGGAGGTATTAACGCACCCAATCAGATGACTCTGGGCTGGCAACACAACACTTGCGGCAGAGCCTTGTCCTGTGATGTCAGGCTCCAAATCTAAGGTCCAACGCTTTTAGACGACACAATCATAGATGCCTTGAGTAGCGGCATGCCCAGCGTGCGAGGCAGAAGTTGTGCGCACCACGGAGGCCGAGTCGCACACCGGATCAGACCAGCCCACAGAAGATAAGACCGTGGATAACCTTTTGTGCCTGCATCCTGCAAAGCGGGAAGCCTGAACAACACATGCCCTCGCACTGGAGCAAACCCAGGTAGTCCGACCAGTCCATACCTTGGCCGGACTGCCCACAAAAGAGGAGGAGGAGGAGGAGGAGGAGGCCGGTGACGTATCCGACAACTCCGATAGTGAGCAGATCTGACTTGACCTATATTGCATTTTGACCGCTACTTTCGCGGCGACGATGACAACAAGGGCAAGGACAACACTAGGTGAACTTTCTCAATAGATAACTAGTAGAACATGTAAATTTTTGATAGTCCGATGAGATATGTAAGAACTCTTATTTTTGTAATGTGCGTTGATGAACTATGTACGCTGTTTTTAACGTTGCATGGATATTGTGGTTTCGAAACGAGGGGTATAGGGGTCATGCTTTTTTTTGGAGAACGTCGACCTTTATTAATTAAGCAACCAAATTACACAATGTCTCCCATATACAATCCGGAGCAGAAAGGAAAACACAAGGACTCTCAGAGTTCAAACTAGATTTAGCTAAAACATGAGCTACAACATTACAGTGCCGACGAACATGCCTAAAAGAAAACGAAGCCAGGGCATCACACTCCATCTTGATCTCAGCAACGATGGCGCCCACCAAAGATCTGTCATAGACTAAAGAATTTAGACGCTGAACCAAAGAGAGGCAGTCCGAGTGAAACACCACACTAGGAAGATGCTTCTCCCGAGCCAGCCTGACAACGCTTCGAAGAGCAAGAGCTTCAGCAACCTCCAGGGATGAGACGCTAGGAAAAGGTTTAGTAGCAGCAGCCACAAACCGGCCAGAATGATCCAGAATCACCACACCCGCAGAAAAACGACGAGCAATATCCAGCGCCGCATCAGAAGACACCTGCACAGTACCCTGCGGCGGCGGAGACCAATTGTAGCTAGAAGCTGCGGGCTCACGCCTGGTAGCAGGGAGAGGCTTGTAAAGATGCTGGAACACCATATCAACATAAGCTCAAGCTCGTGCAACCGTCTGCTTTGGAGGAGGAGCCTCCGGCTCATTGCGTGCTGTGTTTCGGGCCTCCCATATATGCCACAAAGTGACTGTCAGGACAGTAATGTCCCAATCGGAACAACGAGAAAGGAAGTTGAAAAGCCACTTTCTTGGAGATTCAAAAGAAGATCGAAACAGTTTGATCCCAAAGCCCTCCTTGATCTCATCCCAGACAGCCCGAGCGTGGGGACAGAAGAGCATCGCATGCCCCACACTTTCCGACCTGCCGCAGAAAAAGCAATCCGTTCTTGTCGGAACCTGACGCCGGAGCAGTTGCTCGCCCGAGGGCAAACAATCATGTGCAAACCTCCACAGAACAGTTTTCATTTTATTTGGAGTCTTAACATTCCAGAGCTTCTCCTCCGAGGGCCAAGCAGATTGCTGGCCTCTGTCGTCGCCACTTTGCCTGATCAGGAAGCGGGACGTCCTTGCCATGTTGTAGCCCGACCGGACCGTGTACACGCCAAAACGTGTGAACGGCCAGCGAGCGAAATCCGCTCCTCCATCCCGGCTGATAGGAATCTGAAGAATCTCATTAGCAACAGCATCACTGAAAAAAGCTCTCACCGAATCCACATCCCAATAGGCATTCTCCGCATCGATCAGGCAGTGTACCGTCGCCGTCGCTGGGATTGGAGAGAGGGGGCAGAGGAGAGCCGGAGGCGTCGAGGGGATCCAGTGACCAGAGAGGATGCGCGTGCTTCTCCCGTCACCAATACCCCATTGGACACCCATTTTCAGCAGGTCACGACCATGCAGAATCGCCCGCCAGGTCACTGAAGCAGAATGAGGCGCCTCTGCGTTCCAAAAACTGTCGAACTAGAAGTATCTTCCTTTCAGAACTCGGGCACACAGAGACTCCGGATCAGTCAATAAACTCCAGCCCTCATTCGCCAACATCGCCTGGTTGAAGAGCCCCATGTCACGGAAGCCCATACCGCCCAAAGATTTCGGTGTCGAGAGCCAATCCCAAGAGCGCCAGTGAAGCTTTTTCTTGCCATCTTCCCGTCCCCACCACTGATCCGCCACAATCTGACGGAACCTCTCACATATCGCCACCTGAAGGAAATATGCCCTAGAGGCAATAATAAAGTTATTATTTATTTCCTTATTTCATGATAAATGTTTATTATTCATGCTAGAATTATATTAACCAGAAACATAATACATGTGTGAATACATAGACAAACATAGTGTCACTAGTATGCCTCTACTTGACTAGCTTGTTAATCAAACATGGTTAAGTTTCCTAACCATAGACATGAGTTATCATTTGGTTAACGGGATCACATCATTAGGAGAATGATGTGATTGACTTGACCCATTCTGTTAGCTTAGCACTTGATCGTTTAGTATGTTGCTATTGCTTTCTTCATGACTTATACATGTTCCTACAACTATGAGATTATGCAACTCCCGTTTACCGGAGGAACACTTTGTGTGCTACCAAACGTCACAACGTAACTGGGTGATTATAAAGGAGCTCTACAAGTGTTTCCGAAGGTACATGTTTAGTTGGCGTATTTCGAGATTAGGATTTGTCACTCCGATTGTCGGAGAGGTATCTCTGGGCCCTCTCGGTAATGCACATCACTATAAGCCTTGCAAGCAATGTGACTAATGAGTTAGTTGTGGGATGATGCATTACATAACGAGTAAAGAGACTTGCCGGTAACGAGATTGAACTAGGTATTGAGATACCGACGATCGAATCTCAGGCAAGTAACATACCAATGACAAAGGGAACAACATATGTTGTTATGCAGTTTGACCGATAAAGATCTTCGTAGAATATGTAGGAGCCAATATGAGCATCCAGGTTCCGCTATTGGTTATTGACCGGAAACGTGTCTCGGTCATGTCTACATAGTTCTCGAACCCGTAGGGTCCGCACGCAAGGTTTCGATGATGGTTATATTATGAGTTTATGAGTTTTGATGTACCGAAGGAGTTGAGTCCGGATGAGATCGGGGACATGACGAGGAGTCTCGAAATGGTCGAGACGTAAAGATCGATATATTGGACGACTATATTCGGACATCAGAAGGGTTCCGAGTGATTCGGGTATTTTCGGGGATACCGGGGAGTTACGGGAATACGAGGAAGAAGCAATGGGCCCCATGGGCCAAGTGGTGGAAGAGAGGAGGGAGGGCGCGCGGCCCCCCTAGCCCAAACCGAATTGGACTAGGGGGCCAGCCCCCTTTCCTCCTTTTCCTCCTTCTCCTCCTTCCCTTCCTTCCCCTCTCCTACTTGGACTAGGAAAGAGGGGGAATCCTACTTGGAGTAGGATTGCCCCCCTTGGGCGCGCCTCCTCCCCTTGGCCGGCCCTCTCCTCCTCCCCCCTTTATATACAGAGGAGGGGGCACCTCTAGACACAACAACAATTGATCTCTTGATCTCTTAGCCGTGTGCGGTGCCCCCCTCCACCATAGTCCTCCTCGATAATATTGTAGTGGTGCTTAGGCGAAGCCCTGCGACGGTATAACATCAAGATCGTCACCACGCCGTCGTGCTGATGGAACTCTCCCTCGACACTCGGCTGGATCGGAGTTCGAGGGACGTCATCGAGCTGAACGTGTTCTAGAACTCGGAGGTGTCGTAGTTTCGGTGCTTGATCGGTCGGGCCGTGAAGACGTACGTCTACATCAACCGCGTTGTTCTAACGCTCCCGCTTTCGGTCTACGAGGGTACGTGGACAACACTCTCCCCTCTCGTTGCTATGCATCACCATGATCTTGCGTGTGCGTAGGAATTTGTTTGAAATTACTACGTTCCCCAACACCATCGGCAGACGAAAGCAACTCGATATGAACGTGGGGATGGCTTGAGTCTTGGACTTGAGCAAGGTTTCCGTCCCAGCCCTAGAAGTAGGCCGGTCCGACCACCCATGGATATTTTGCCACGCTCTATCAGTGAGGAACTTGAAGGTGGAAGTGGGAGAACGTCCAACATCCGTGGGCATACCAAGATAAGAGTATTTGAACATCTCATTGTAAATACCCAACGGGTTCTTCACTCTCATCTTGACAAGGTCAGGACAGTGGTTGCCAAAGAACAACGAGGACTTGTCCTTATTGATAGCTTGGCCCGAACATGCACAGTAGGAGTTGAGGATAGCCTCCAACGCACACACACTCTGATTGTCACTCTTAGCAAAGAAGATGCTATCGTCCGCAAAAAGGAGATGTGAGATAGATGGGCCATGACGCCCGTTACGAATCCCATGTAGCTCGCCACGATTCTCCTTGTCAAGTAGTAGACCAGACAAACCTTCAGTGTGAAGGAAATATGCCCTAGAGGCAATAATAAAGTTATTATTTATTTCCTTATTTCATGATAAATGTTTATCATTCATGCTAGAATTGTATTAACCGGAAACATGATACATGTGTGAATGCATAGACAAAACATTATGTCACTAGTATGCCTCTACTAGACTAGCTTGTTAATCAAAGATGGTTATGTTTCCTGACCATGAAACAAAGAGTTGTTATTTGATTAACAAGGTCACATCATTAGTAGAATGATCTGATTGACATGACCCATTCCATTAGCTTAGCACACGATCGTTTAGTATGTTGCTACTGCTTTTATCCATGACTTATACATGTTCCTCGTAACTATGAGATTATGCAACTCCGTTTACGGAGGAACACTTTGGGTGCTATCAAAGCGTCACAACGTAATCGGGTGATTATAAAGGAGTACTACAGGTGTCTCCAAAGGCAAATGTTGGGTTGGCGTATTTCGAGATTAGGTTTTGTCACTCCGATTGTCGGAGAGGTATCTGGGCCCTCTCGGTAATGCACATCACTGAAGCCTTGCAAGCACTACAACTAATGAGTTAGTTGTGAGATGATGTATTACGGAACGAGTAAAGAGACTTGCGTAACGAGATTGAACTAGGTATTGGATACCGACGATCGAATCTCGGGCAAGTAACATACCGATGGCAAAGGAACAACGTATGTTGTTATGCGGTCCGACCGATAAAGATCTTCGTAGAATATGTAGGAACCAATATGGGCATCCGGTCCGCTATTGGTTATTGACCGAGGCGTGTCTCGGTCATGTCTACATTGTTCTCGAACCGTAGGCTCCGCACGCTTAAGGTTTCGATGGCGGTTATTATGAGTTTATGTATTTTGATGTACGAAGAAGTTGAGTCCGGATGTGATCACGGACATGACGAGGAGTCTCGGAATGGTCGAGACATAAAGATTGATATATTGGACGGCTATATTCGGACAGGAAAGGTTCGGAAGTTTCGGAGAAAACCGAGTCTTGGGAGGGTTACGGAACCCCGGGGAAGTATGGGCCTTAGTGGGCCAAGAGGGAGAGAGAGGGCCGCACCGGGAGGTGGCGCCCCTGTGGGAGTCCGAATAGGACAAGGAGGCGCGCCCCCTTCCTCTCCTCCCTCTCTTTCCTTCCCCTTCTCCTTCCTAGTTGGACTAGGAAAGGGAGTCCTACTCAACCAGGAGGAGGACTCCCCCTCCTAGCGCGCCTATAGGGGCCGGCCGGCCTCCCCCCTCCTCCTTTATATCTGAGGCGGGGGCACCCTAGAACACACAAGTTTGATCTACAGATCGTTCCTTAGCCGTGTGCGGTGCCCCCCTCCACCATATTCCACCTCGGTCATACCGTCGCGAAGCTTAGGCGAAGCCCTGCGCCGGTGAAACATCAAGATCGTCACCACGCCGTCGTCGACGGAACTCTCCTCGACACTCGGCTGGATCGGAGTCGAGGGGCGTCATCGAGCTGTACGTGTGTCAAGAACTTCGGGCGCCGAATAACGGCGCCGGATTGGTCGGATCGCGAGGAGAACGTCGACTACTTCCTCTACGTTGTGATCGCTTCCGCCGGGTCTACGAGGGTGCGTAGACAACACTCTCCCTCTCGTTGCTATACATCACCATGATCTTGCGTGTGCGTAGGAAAATTTTGAAATTACTACGTTACCCAACAGTGGTATCAGAGCCAGGTTTTTATGGTTTGATGTTTTGCACGAGTAGAACACAAGTGAGTTGTGGGCGATACAAGTCATACTACCTACCGGCATGTCATACTTTGGTTCAGCGGTATTGTGAGATGAAGCGGCCGGACCGACATCACGCCAGACGCTTACGCGAGACTGGTTTCACCGCCACGAGCACTCGTTGCTTAAAGGTGATTGGTGGGTGCTGTCTCTCTCACTTTAGTTGAACCGAGTGTGGCTACGCCCGATCCTTGAGAAGGTTAAAGCGAGTCTATTTGACGAAGTATCGTTGTGGTTTTGATCGTGGGTGAGACTGGTTCTTGCTTAAGCCCGTAGCAGCCACGTAAAATTTGCAACAACAAAGTAGAGGACGTCTAACTTGTTTTTGCAGGGCATGTTGTGATGTGATATGGTCAAGACGTGATGCTATATTTTATTGTATGAGATGATCATGTTTTGTAACCGAAGTTATCGGCAACTGGTTGGAGCCATATGGTTGTCGCTTTATTGTATGCAATGCAATCGCCCTGTAATGCTTTACTTTATCACTAAGCGGTAGCGATAGTCATAGAAGCATAAGATTGGCGAGACGACAACGATGCTACGATGGAGATCAAGGTGTCGCGCCGGTGACGATGGTGATCATGATGGTGCTGCGGAGATGAAGATCACGAAGCACAAGATGATGATGACCATATCATATCACTTATATTGATTTGCATGTGATGTTTATCCTTTATGCATCTTATCTTGCTTTGATTGATGGTAGCATTATAAGATGATCTCTCACTAAATTATCAAGAAGTGTTCTCCCAGTATGCACCGTTGCCAAAGTTAAATCGTGCCCGGACACCACGTGATGATCGGGTGTGATAAGCTCTCGTCCATCTACAACGGGTGCAAGCGGTTTTGCACACGCGAGAATACTCGGGTTATACTTGACGAGCCTAGCATATGCAGATATGGCCTCGGAACACGGAGACCGAAAGGTCGGCGTGAATCATATAGTAGATATGATCAACATAAGATGTTCACCATTGAAAACTACTCCATTTCACGTGATGATCGGTTATGGTTTAGTTGATTTGGATCACGTGATCACTTAGATGACTAGAGAGATGTCTTTCTAAGTGGGAGTTCTTAAGTAATATGATTAATTGAACTTAAATTTATCATGAACTTAGTACCTGATAGTATCTTGCTTGTTTATGTTTGATTGTAGATAGATGGCTCGTGTTGTTGTTCCGTTGAATTTTAATGCGTTCCTTGAGAAAGCAAAGTTGAAAGATGATGGTAGCAATTACACGATCGGGTCCGTAATTTGAGGATTATCCTCATTCTTTGCCTGAAGAGTTACGTCTGGATGCACCGCTAGGTGACGAACTTCTTCTTTGGAGCAACACCGGATGTTGTGAGCGTCTGGCGAGCAAAGCGATGACTACTCTATAGTTCGATGTGCCATGCTTTACGGCTTAGAACCGGGACTTCAACGACGTTTTGAGCGTCATGGAGCATATGAGATGTTCCAGAGTTGAAGTTAATATTCCAACAGAATGCCCGGATTGAGAGATATGAAATCTCCAATAAGTTCTATAGCTGCAAGATGGAGGAGAATAGTTACGTTAGTGAGCACATACTCGAGAATGTCCGGGTACTACAATCACTTGACACAATTGGGAGTTAATCTTCCGGATGATTGTGTCATTGATGTAATTCTTCAATCACGCCACCAAGCTACAAAGGCTTCGTGATGAACTATAATATGCAAGGGTTAGTAAAGACTATACCGAGCTCTTCGCAATGCTAAAGGTCATGGAGGTAGAAATCAAGAAGGAGCATCAAGTGTTGATGGTCAATAAAACCACTAGTTTCAAGAAGAAAGGCAAAGGGAAGAAGAAGGGAACTTCAAGAAGAACAGCAAGCAAGTTGTTGCTAAGGAGAAGAAACCCAAGTCCGGACCTAAGCACAAACCGAGTGCTTCTCCGCAAGCCAGACTGGTCCTTTGAAGCGGAGCGCCCCAAGTATTTGGCGGATAAGAAGGATGGCAAGGTGAACAAAGGTATATGTGATATACATGTTATTGATGTGTACCTTACTAGAGCTCGCATAGCACTGGTATTTGATCTTGGTTACATTGCTAATATTTGCAACTCAAGCAGGACTACGGATTGCGAACAACGCAAAGGGCGAGGTGACGATCTTGGCGTGGGAAATGGTTCCAAAGTCGATGTGATCGCGGTCGGCTCGCTACCTCTTCATCTACCTTCGGATTAGTTTTAGACCTAAATAATTGTTATTTGGTGCTGCGTTGAGCATGAACATTATATCTGGATCTTGTTTGATGCGAGACGGTTATTCATTTAAATCGAGAATAATGGTTGTTCTATTTATATGAGTAATATCTTTTATGGTCATGCACCCTTGAGGAGTGGTCTATTTTGATGAATCTCGATAGTAGTGATACACATATTCATAATGTTGAAGCCAAAAGATGCAGAGTTGATAATGATAGTGCAACTTATTTGTGTACTTGCCGTTTAGGTCATATCGGTGTAAAGCGCATGAAGAAACTCCATCTTGATGGACTTTTGGAGTCACTTGATTATGAATCACTTGGCACTTGCGAACCGTGCCTCATGGGCAAGATGACTAGAACCCGTTCTCGGTACTATGGAGAGAGCAACAGATTTGTTGGAAATCATACATCTGAGATGTGTGTGGTCCGATGAATGTTGAGGCTCGTGGCGGATATCGTTATTTTCTCACCTTCACAGATGACTTAAGCGAGATATGGGTATATCTACTTAATGAAACATAAGTCTGAAACATTTGAAAAGTTCAAAGAATTTGAGTGAAGTTGAAAATCATCGTAATAAGAAAATTAAATTTCTACGATCGATCGTGGAGGTGAATATTTGAGTTACGAGTTTGGTCTACATTTGAAACAATGCGGAATAGTTTAGCAACTCACGCCACCGGAACACCACAGTAATGGTGTGTCCGAACGTCGAATCGTACTTTACTAGATATGGTGCGATCTATGATGTCTCTTCTGATTTACCGCTATCGTTTTGGGGTTATGCTCTAGAGGCGGCCGCATTCACACTGAATAGAACACCGTCAAAATCCGTTGAGGCGACACCTTATGAACTGTGGTTTAGCAAGAAACCAAAGTTGTCGTTTCTTAAAGTTTGGGGATGCGATGCTTATGTGAAAAAGCTTCAACTGATAAGCTCGAACCCAAATCGGAGAAGTGTGTCTTCATAGGATACCCAAAGGAGACAGTTGGGTACACCTTCTATCACAGATCCGAAGGCAAGACATTCGTTGCTAAGAATGGATCCTTTCTAGAGAAGGAGTTTCTCTCGAAAGAAGTGAGTGGGAGGAAAGTAGAACTTGATGAGGTAATAGTACCTTCTCCCTTACTTGAAAGAAGTTTGTCGCAGAAACCGGTTTCTGAGACACCTACACCAAGTAGTGAGGAAGTTGATGATGTTGATCATGAAACTTGAGATCAAGTTACTCTGTAACCTCGTAGATCAACGAGTAAGATCCGCACTGAGTGGTACGGTAATCCTGTTCGGAAATCATGCTACTAGATCATGATGAACCTACGAACTATGAAGAAGCGATGGTGAGCCCAGATTCCGCAAAATGGCTTGAGGCCATGAAATGCGAGATGGGATCCATGTATGAAAACAAAGTATGGACTTTGGTTGACTTGCCGAGGGTAGGCAAGCAATAGAAAACAAGTGGATCTTCAAGAAGAAGACTATGGCGACGGTAATATTATCGTCTACAAAGCTCGACTTGTCGCAAAGGGTTTTCGACAAGTTCAAGGGATTGACTACGATGAGACCTTCTCACCCGAAGCGATGCTTAAGTCTGTCCGAATCATGTTAGCAATTGCGCATTTTATGATTATGAAATTTGGCAAATGGATGTAAAGACCGCATTCTGAATGGATTTACGGAAGAAGAGTTGTATATGGTGCAACCGAAGGTTTTATCGATCCAAAGGAGCTAACAAAGTATGCAAGCTCCAATGATCCATCTATGGACTGGTGCAAGCATCTCGGAGTTGGAATAAGCGCTTTGATAGTGTGATCAAAGCATTTGGGTTTGTCTGCAGACTTTTGGAGAAGCTTTGTATTTACAAGAAAGTGAGTGGGAGCTCAGAGCATTTCGATATTATATGTAGATGACATATTGCTGATCGGAAATGATATAGAATTCTGGATAGCATAAAGGGATACTTGAATAAGAGTTTTTCAATGAAAGACCTCGGTGAAGCTGCTTACATATTGGGCATTAAGATCTATAGAGATAGATCAAGGCGCTTAATTGGACTTTCACAAAGCACATACCTTGACAAAATTTTGAAGAAGTTCAAAATGGATCAAGCAAAGAAAGGGTTCTTGCACGTGTTACAAGGTGTGAAGTTGAGTAAGACTCAATGCCCGACCACCGCAGAAGATAGAGAGAAAATGAAAGATGTTCCTATGCTTGACCATAGGCTCTATCATGTATGCAATCTTGTGTACCAGACTGATGTGTGCCTTGCTATAAGCCTAGCAGGAGGTACCAAAGTAATCCAGAGTGGATCATGGACACGGTCAAGAACATCTGAAATACCGAAAAGGACTAAGGATATGTTTCTCGATATGGAGGTGACAAAGAGCTCATCGTGGCAGTTACGTTGATGCAAGTTTTGACAACGATCCGGACGATTCTAAATCGCAGACCGGATACGTATTTACACTAAGCGGAGGAGCTGTCGGTTGGTGCGGTTCTAAACAAAGCGTCGTGGCGGGATCTACATGTGAAGCGAGTACATAGCAGCTTGAAGCAGCTAATGAAGGAGTGCGGATGAAGGAGTTCATATCCGATCTAGGTGTCATACCTAGTGCATCGGGTCCAATGAAAATCTTCGTGACAATCTTCGAGCAATTGCCTTAGCGAAGGAATCCAGATTTCACAAGAGGACCAAGCACATCAAGAGACGCTTCAATTCCATCCGGACTTAGTCCGTGGGAGACATAGAGATTTGCAAGATACATACGGATCTGAATGTTGCGGACCGTTGACTAAGCCTCTTCCACGAGCAAAACATGATCAGCACCAAGACTCCATGGGTGTTAGGATCATTACTATGTAATCTAGATTATTGACTCTAGTGCAAGTGGGAGATCAAGGAAATATGCCCTAGAGGCAATAATAAAGTTATTATTTATTTCCTTATTTCATGATAAATGTTTATCATTCATGCTAGAATTGTATTAACAGGAAACATGATACATGTGTGAATGCATAGACAAAACATTATGTCACTAGTATGCCTCTACTAGACTAGCTTGTTAATCAAAGATGGTTATGTTTCCGACCATGAAACAAAGAGTTGTTATTTGATTAACAAGGTCACATCATTAGTAGAATGATCGATTGACATGACCCATTCCATTAGCTTAGCACACGATCGTTTAGTATGTTGCTACTGCTTTTATCCATGACTTATACATGTTCTCGTAACTATGAGATTATGCAACTCCGTTTACGGAGGAACACTTTGGGTGCTATCAAGCGTCACAACGTAATCGGGTGATTATAAAGGAGTACTACGAGTGTCTCCAAAGGCAAATGTTGGGTTGGCGATTTGAGATTAGGTTTTGTCACTCCGATTGTCGGAGAGGTATCTCTGGGCCCTCTCGGTAATGCACATCATGAAGCCTTGCAAGCACTACAACTAATGAGTTAGTTGTGAGATGATGTATTACGGAACGAGTAAAGAGACTTGCGTAACGAGATTGAACTAGGTATTGGATACCGACGATCGAATCTCGGGCAAGTAACATACCGATGGCAAAGGAACAACGTATGTTGTTATGCGGATCGACCGATAAAGATCTTCGTAGAATATGTAGGAACCAATATGGGCATCCAGGTCCCGCTATTGGTTATTGACCGAGACGTGTCTCGGTCATGTCTACATTGTTCTCGAACCGTAGGCTCCGCACGCTTAAGGTTTCGATGGCGGTTATTATGAGTTTATGTATTTTGATGTACCGAAGAAGTTTGAGTCCGGATGTGATCACGGACATGACGAGGAGTCTCGGAATGGTCGAGACATAAAGATTGATATATTGGACGGCTATATTCGGACACGGAAAGGTTAGGAAGTTTCCGGAGAAAACCGAGTTGGGAGGTTACCTGGAACCCCGGGAAGTATGGGCCTTAGTGGGCCAAGAGGGGAGAGAGGGCCGCACCAGGAGGTGGCGCCCTGGGGAGTCCGAATAGGACAAGGAGGGGCGCGCCCCCCTTCCTCTCCCTCCCTCTCTTTCCTTCCCCTTCTCCCTTCCTAGTTGGACTAGGAAAGGGAGTCCTACTCAACTAGGAGGAGGACTCCCCCTCCTTGCGCGCCTATAGGGGCCGGCCGGCCTCCCCCTCCCTCCTTTATATCACGAGGGGGGGCACCCTAGAACACACAAGTTTGATCTACAGATCGTTCCTTAGCCGTGTGCGGTGTCCCCTCCACCATATTCCACCTCGGTCATACCGTCATGAAGCTTAGGTGAAGCCGCGGTGAAACATCAAGATCGTCACCACGCCGTCGTCTTGACGGAACTCTCCTCGACACTCGGCTGGATCGAGTACGAGGGACGTCATCGAGTTATACGTGTGTCAAGAACTTCGGGCGCCGGAGTAACGGCGCCGGATCGGTCGGATCGCGAGGAGAACGTCGACTACTTCCTCTACGTTGTGATCGCTTCGCCGGGTCTCACGAGGGTGCGAGACAACACTCTCCCCTCTCGTTGCTATACATCACCATGATCTTGCGTGTGCGTAGGAAAATTTTGAAATTACTACGTTACCCAACACAATGCACAAGAGGAAAAGGTATGGGCTGATCAGATCCCCTTGACGGATGCCTCGAGAGGGCACCACCGGGGTTGTGAGCTCCCCATTAACTCTGACAGCATAATTGACGTTTGTGACACACCTCATAACCGCAACAATCAAAGACGGGGCAAAACCAAGTCTTCTCAAGCAACCATGGAGGTAGTTGCACTCCACCGGATCGTATGCTTTCATCATGTCAATCTTTAGAGCAAAGAAAGGTTGCTTCACCCGTTGCCTCCGGATCGTGTGCAGACACTCATAGGCGATCAGAGTATTGTCAGTAATCAGCCTGCCAGGGACAAAAGCACTTCGACTCTCAAACACAACCACATGTAGGATGGATTTGAGGCGGTTTGCCAAGACTTTGGAAGCAATCTTATATAACACATTGCAGAGGCTGATTGGGCGGAAATTCTTCAGCTGCTTTGGACGAGTAGTTTTTGGAATAAGCACAATCACCGAGTCACAAAACCCTTCCAAAATTGGCCGACCCTCCAGGAAGCCCCGAACGGCATTATAGATATCATTTCCCAAGAAATCCCAATGGGTCTGATAGAACAAGGCCAGGGAACCATCCGGTCCCGGAGCCTTAGTAGGCCCCATCTGGAAGAGAGCTGCTCGTACCTCCTCCATGGAATAGGGTTTGCACAACCCCTCATTCATCTCTGGAGTAACCATGGGCGGGATAGCATGCAAGACCCCCTCGGCGTCCGGACAAGGATCCGAGGTAAATAAATTGTCATAGAAAGCCTGCACCATGCCCTTGATCTCATCCTGAGAGGAACAAACTGACCCATCATCACGAGTTAGCGAGTGAATCCGGTTGGTTCTCCTTCTGGCAGCTACCTGAGCTTGGAAAAACCTGGTGTTCCAGTCCCCCTCTTTGAGCCAATCCACCCTGGAGCGTTGACTCTCCATGATCTCCTCCCGTTCGAAGAGCTCGCAAAGCGAGCTCTCGATATGACGTTCTTCCGCTAGGGCAGGCGGAGAGGGCGGGGAGGCCCTAATTGTGGCCAAGCGACACTCTAGCTGCCCGATCTTCTTACGGACAGACCCAAAAGCCTCTTTGCTCCACGACCGCAGGGAGGTAGCCACATGCTTCAAATTAGACCAGGTAGACTGAAGAGACAGGAGCCCATCTCTCCCCGCCGACCAAGCCTGTTCCAGAGTCTCTTTATAGTCCGTGGCCCTCAACCACATCGCCTTGAACCTGAAGCCCTGCTGAACCGGAGACACACGGCGTTGCCGAGAGCCACGATCCAGGCAGACATGTATTGGATAGTGGTCAGAGGAAGTGGCTATGATATTCTCAACATCACATGCAGCAAACAAATTGGAGAAATCATTAGCCATGGCACGATCAAGCCGGCACCGCACATGACAACCAGGGTCCTGTCGATTGCACCAGGTAAATTTTGGGCCAGAAAAACCCAAGTCCAGGAGACTACAATCCATCATACAATCACGGAATGCGGCATCTGAGACTCAGACCGTTCCATGGGCCCGCAGTGTTCATCTTGAGCAAGAACCTCATTGAAATCACCGCAGCATAACCATGGACCCCTCTAGGCTGATTGCATACGATGGAGGAGCTCCCAAAAAAGATGTCGATCCTCCCGGCGTGGCTCACCGTAGACAAAAGTCGCCCTCCACGGCATCCCATCATCAAGTTTAACGTGAGCATCAATACATCGCTTGTTGGCAGCCTTGATAGAAACATCCACATTAGAAGTCCAAAAGAGAGCTAGACCCCCGCTGAGACCATCACTGCTGACAGCAAAACATCCAGAGAAGCCCAAAGACCACATAAATTCTTCACTCTCGAATCCCTCATCTTAGTTTCTGATAGAAAGAAGAGGGAGGGTCGGTAAAGCTTCACAAGTCGTGGCTTCGCATAACCGTCGATCCGACCCCTGTGCCACAGCAGCCCAGCAGATGAGACTCATTGCGTCTGGCGGGGCTGCGCCGCAGCCACCGCCGGATCTATCGATCGATGGTTTGAGAGCCTTTGTTTCTTGTTGGACTCTGAGTCCGGGTCATGCCCCCATCCACACATGTTGGCTCAGAGTCAGCAACCAAAACGAGAGCGAGGGCATTGTCATCTGGTTTCCCTGGGACCATAGAAGAACCTGACAAGATTGATTTAGCCGACTTCCTTTTGTGACCCAATGAGCCGGTCCTCTCCTGATCATCCGGGAAAAGCTCTTTGCCAGTTGCTGTTGACCTCCCCCTGCCTCTCCCACGGGAAGAAGCCCTGCCACGGCCTCTACCACCTCCCCTCTTGGGAGGAGATGAAACTTCGCCCTCTAGATCAGACACGCCAGCCTTGGCCCGGGGTTTAGGACGGCTTGCAGCAGTTGAGCCAAAAACACCCCCGAGCCATCACCACCCAACGAGGATGACGTATGACCGGATCTTGATCCCCCAGATTTCTTGTAGCCATCATCAGGAACACACAGCTTCTTAGCAGCATAAGGAAGATCACCCATCTCATCCCCATCACCCGGGTTTCGGCACAGAACAGATGAATGCCCAAGACGTCCACAAGAGAAACAGTGGAATGGTAGACGCTCATACATCACGGAGAAGGTATTAGTAGACTGGAGCTTGGAAGAAGTCACAGTCACATAGCGCACGATCGGCTCCTTAACAGCGATTTCCACACGAACACGCATGAAACCTCCCCAGCAGCGTCCATCAGCATCAGCCTCAACCTTGAGAATACTACCAAGTGGCGCAACAAACATCATCCCGAGCTTAGCCTTCATCAATCTTGGCGGCAGATTCATGATGCGTGCCCAAACGGCCAAACGATCAAACTGAACTTGGAGAGGTTGAATATTCAGATCAAAAACTTTTAGGAGAACATGTTTGCCCACCATCCATGGCGAGCCCTCGATCACCCTAGCCCTGTCCGCCTGGGTACCAAACTCAACCACGAAGACATTGTCCCCAGCCGGATGGAACAGCAACCCTTTGGGATTGCCCCACGCCGGCCGCATTGTCGGCGAGATTGTCTGAATATGAAGAGGGTTGGGGGAAAGCACCTTCCCCACCAAGGCGCAATCCGGAGCCACCAGATCAGCTTCCTCTTCATCATCCAGCACCACCGGGTTCGCCTCGACAGCCGTCAAGCGAAGTCTCTCCATCATCTCCTCGACACGATGCGCCGAAGAAGAACTGTCGTCCTGGACAGACGGATCGAGAACCGCCGTCCCCACCCGTCCATTCGAAAGCGCTCGGGACGGAGGGGCAACGCCTCCACCCGCCGCAGCCAGCACGCCCCCAAGGGCACCTTGATCCCCCACACCACGGGCCTCCGCCATGCCCGCGCCCGGAGAACTCAGGCCAGTCGCCGCCAAGGGTGGGTAGCGATACCAGGATCGCCCCGTAATCACCCCGAACGGCAACATGATAGAGAAACCCCTAGCGCCCCAAAGCGGCCGGAGATCCGAAGGAAGGGGAGAGAAAATGGAATCGGCGAGCCGGCCGCTAATCCAGATGGAGATCAAACCCTAGGGAACCGCATGTCGCCCTAGCGTCGCAGGAGCCTAGGAGAGAGACATCCCAAAGACGGGAGTAGTTAGAAAACAGTACGAAGTATAGGGGTCACGCTTGCAGCTGCAGATGCTGTAACCCGACGTGGCAAACACCGCTCGACCGGACTAAACCGGGCAGGCAGTCACGCGCCTCGTCGAGTCCCACTCGGCCGGCCGGAACCAAACCAAACAAGAAGGAAAACATGTCCACATCACGGGCGGCCAGCCAGCCAGCCACGACGCCCCTCCATTTCTCCCCACTGCCCGACCTCCCCGCACGCACGCGCGAGCATCTCCAACTCCGCCCCAGCCCCCGCCCCCGCCTTCGATTCCACGCCTCCTCTGCGCGCGCCAGATCCGGCCGGCGCACCGCCTCCCCTGGCCGCCGCTGGCCGGCGGCAGGCGTGACGCGGCGGGCCTGCCCTCGCCGCGCGCTTGACCACAGAGAGATCGCTATCGCCGTCCACTGCGGGGCCCGAGAGCGTGAAGGTCGGGTTGGCTACGGGCCGCTGAGCGAGGGCAATGGCGCGGCGGTGGCGGCCGTCGCACCTTGTGTTCGTCGCGGGGGTGGCCTATCTCATCCTCATCTCCCTCAAGTTCCGCCGCGTCCTCGACCTTGCCACCGCCGACCTCGCCGCCGTTGACTCCGCCTTCTCCTCCCCATCCTCCACCGACCACCTTCCCCCTCTCCTCCCAGGCAGCTCGTCCTCCTCCAATGCCACCCTGTTCCAGGTTCAGCCCTTCTGGCACCGCTACGACCGCGTCTCCCTCCCCGACATCACCGCTCGTAACCGCTCCGCGCTCGACCGCATGGCCGACGACGCCTGGTCGCTCGGGCTCACCGCCTGGGAGGACGCTGCAGCCTTCGCCGGGGACCCCTGGGAGCTCGCCGCCGTCGATGCCGCCTCCACTGACAAGTGCCCCGCCGCCGTCTCCGTGCGCGCGCGGGGGAGGGTCGTCTTCCTGCCCTGCGGCCTCGCCGCTGGCTCCGCTGTCACCGTCATCGGCACGCCTAGGCCAGCGCACAAGGAATACGTGCCGCAGCTCGCCAGGATGCGCCAGGGGGACGGGACCGTGCACGTGTCGCAGTTCATGGTCGAGCTGCAGGGCCTGCGCGCTGTCGACGGCGAGGACCCGCCCAGGATACTGCACCTTAACCCCAGGCTGAGGGGGGACTGGAGCCAGCGCCCCATCATCGAGCACAATACCTGCTACCGGATGCAGTGGGGCTCCGCACAGCGCTGTGACGGCTTGCAGCCCGAGGACAACGACGACAAGGGTACATCCTTTTCCTTCTTCAGCAATCCTAGCTTGGACCTTAAGATGTTCTTTCCTGAGTGAGCAGCTCTTATTATTTGTTACTAGTAATGTGGTTAAGATTAATTTATATTGCATCGTCAAATTAGTGCAGAGGTAAATCGATTGCATTGCCAGCCTGATGCCATATTGCCATGTTTCTATTTACAACTTACTAGTTAACCATTACGTCTGCTATAATGTACCACTACCAACTGACAATTACAAGTTTACAACTCCTTATAAAATCTAACCCATGGAATTTCCTATTTACAACATAAAAGCTGATTAAACATTTAAACTATCAAGTGCCGGACACATGATACATACATTTGCTCCTGGGGACTTCATAATATTAATGCCACGGCCCTTTTGCTACGGTAGGATCCATGGTGCTGTTAGAGCTTTAACGTTGTCCAGTGTGTGACTCTTCTGGATAATATCCATTTGAACTAGTACAATTAATATGTACACTTCCATATATAATTATCATTTTGTGTGATTGTTCATCAACACCTTGATGTCTACCATATGTAACTGCATGCCAGAATTAAGAAAAATAGATGAATAGCTCTATGGACAATTTCTTGAATCACATAGCAATTGTCTTTATTCGTGATCTTCCGGCAAGTGTTCTTTTTCCACATCAGTCAGAACTCTACCTGATGTAATATTTGTTTAATGCTAATTTGTGAGATTATTGTTGAAGCATATATTGACATTGCTATTTTGTTTTATCACAAGCTATATTCTTATATGCATCGGAGGTGCTACTCCATTCATATCTTATTGACTAACATGTCGAATTAATATGCAAGTTTATTCAAATTGCCTTTTTTAGTATTCATTTTAACGTCTACTTATTGCAAAATGAAAACCACAAGGTGTTAGCTCTTCTATGGTAACATTATGTCCTTTTATCCCCAGGCTAGCATATTTGGCTAAAACCTATCATTTCATATTTTTGGACAGTCGATGGGTTCACCAAATGTGAGAAATGGATACGTGATGATATTGTTGACACAAAAGAGTCCAAGACAACTTCATGGCTAAAGAGGTTCATAGGGCGTGCAAAGAAACCGGCAATGACATGGCCATTCCCTTTTGTGGAAGACAGGCTATTTGTTCTTACTATACAAGCTGGCGTTGAAGGTTTCCACATATATGTTGGTGGTCGACATGTGACATCTTTCCCTTATCGACCAGTATGTTCTAGACATATCCAGCCTTCTTTTTTCAATGATATAAATACTAATGGGTTGATGTGATCAATTCCAGGGGTTCACTCTTGAAGATGCAACAGGATTATATGTTAAGGGTGATGTGGATGTCCATTCAGTTTATGCCACTGCTCTTCCTATGTCTCATCCCAGTTTTTCCCTTCAACAAGTCCTTGAAATGTCAGACAAATGGAGGTCCCAACCACTGCCAAGAGATCCAGTTTACCTTTTTATCGGAATACTTTCGGCATCAAATCATTTTGCTGAACGCATGGCTGTGAGAAAAACTTGGATGCAAACTTCAGAAATTAAGTCTTCTAAAGTAGTCGCACGATTCTTTGTAGCACTGGTAAGCAAGTTATGCATCCAAAATAAATGACATTTTCGTCAAATGTGTCTTTGTCCTTAAATGAATCTTTATATCATTTACTGGTGTTGTAGATATATATGCATGATCATTGTGTAGTTTGGGGTAATGTAGTATAAGATGTACTCCCTCCGTTCCTAAATGTAAGTCTTTGTAGACATTTCACTATAAACCGCATACGGATGTATATAGATGCATTTTAAGTTTAGATTCATTCATTTTGCTCCGTATGTAGTCCACCTAGTGCAATCTCTACAAAGACTTATATTTAGGAACGGAGGGAGTAAGTGGTAATATGTGGGTCACATGCAAGAACAGCAACTTGGTCTCTGGAATTTCTTGCATGCAGAGGATTCTGCTGGCTATCTACTGTTCACCTTCATGCCTTTTGAGTGCTAGTATCTTGAATTATTTGATATAGCTTCACCAACCTTATACTTTTTGCATACTTTCTTACATACTCCCTCTGTTCCTAAATATAAGTCTTTTTAGAGATTTCAATATAAACTACATACGGATGTATATAGACATATTTTAGAGTGTAGATTCACTTATTTTGCTCCGTATGTAGTCCATATTGAGACCTCTAAAAAGACTTATATTTAGGAAAGGAGGGAGTATATCATAGTGAAAAGCACTATTAGCACTGAATGTCTACTTATTAACTCGTTAACCAGATGCACCCAATGATGGGAAATATCAGTTGCATGTTTATCATCTCATAAAGGAAGGAAAAACAAATGTTTTTTAGGAAATGAATGCATGGCGTAATGTTGTTCATTACGAATTGTGGTTGCAGAATTCGAGGAAAGAGGTCAATGTGATGCTGAAGAAAGAAGCTGAATACTTCGGAGATATTGTCATTTTACCATTTATAGATCGTTATGAACTGGTAGTTCTTAAGACAATCGCTATTTGCGAGTATGGGGTGAGACACTCTTGCCGTCACTATCTTTTATTAAACTTCTGCTAATTTTTTGCCTATTGCTAATTTGGTATGGTTCGTCAATGTCAACTAGAAGTTGTAAGCGTGTACTTATGATCTTTGTCCATCATTGGGCATTTATGTCCTAGCAATGCCCTTACTGCGTATCTCAACAGAGGCGATAGAGCTGTTTGAACTTAAGCCCTACCAAGAGAGTCGTTGCTAGAATAATTCTTTACAACTGCATGGAATGCACTTTCGGGTGAGTGGCTTAATTATCTTTCATGTAACTCTTCGAGAGTCGCTTCTGGGAGAAGTTACTCCCTCAAACATGGATTGAAGTCTAAGGGGATCATGAAATTTACAGTAGTAGTAGTCACTTTGCAGTGTGGACTAAATAACGAACCTAACATCTGTTTATCATGTCACCTTGCAGGTCCAGAACTTGACAGCGGCCCATGTCATGAAATGCGACGACGATACATTTGTGAGGGTAGATGTGGTTCTCAGACATATCAAGATGAACTCCCTTGGCAAACCATTGTACATGGGGAACCTTAACCTCTTGCATAGACCACTGAGAACTGGGAAATGGGCAGTTACGGAGGAGGTATTATCCTTAAAACAAAGCAATATTCCCAAAGTTAAGCAGCTGATTATTCAAATGTCCATATTTTGGAGGCCCTGCAATCCCATGAGTTAGTCTTTGTTACACTGTGTATCTGAATCTTCTTTCTTCTAACCAAGAAAGCTAATCTCACAAGTTTGCGAGCTGTGTTTTACGGCCTTAAAGGCTGAACGGCCAACTTTAGGGTTGTAATTCAAACATAGGAAATGACTGTTCTTGGTAAAAACCCACCATGAATTTGTGTTTTTGTCCATAGAAATCACAGCCCTTTTTTGTGTTGCCAACATATGCATGCCACCATCTTCATTGCTCGCCTTAATCCCTACTCATAATGAATGCAGGAGTGGCCTGAAGATATCTATCCGCCTTATGCTAATGGACCCGGTTATGTAATTTCTGGTGGCATAGCAAAATTCGTCGTGTCTCAGCATGCCAATCAGAGCTTAAGGGTGAGCCTCCATTGATGCAACACACTGTATTTTGATAGCTTGAATCATGTTATGTCAATCACTCTTACTTTTCTGGCTATTTGGCTTGCAGCTATTCAAGATGGAGGATGTAAGTATGGGGCTATGGGTTGAAAAATTCAATTATACCATGCCTGTCAGGTATTCTCATAGCTGGAAGTTCTGCCAGTATGGTTGCCTCGAGAACTACTACACTGCGCATTATCAGTCGCCAAGGCAAATGCTATGCTTGTGGGACAAGTTGGTTCGTGGTCGCCCATCCTGCTGCAATTACAGATAGTGAGATGCATTCCTTCTATCCCAGCGGGTGAGTTTGGCTGGCTGGTGTTCTCCTTTTTGACATGAATCACCTAGCTTAGAGGCTGCTGCTCCATTGGCTCGATTGAGCTTACATTGCTGTGAGGTTGAAGCTTGAAGATTAGGTAGAAAGCTACAACCATCTGGTTTCATACATTAGCCTGATTTGCGTTTCTCATCTCTCCTTAGCATCCACATGTGCCCTTGTAATTGATGCCAGCTTTCTTCCAGGGAGTTTAATCCCAATTTTGATGTAGAACATGTGATCAAAATGTTCAGATGTATGCCTCTTCTTATGGTAGAGAAAATGATCACAACTTGTCTCTCTCGTCTCCCCGTGATGTTAAAGTCATCGTGGTTTCTTTCCATTCATGGTGTATATTTGCGCCAATCTTGTCACCTTACAAGTTGTGGCTCCAAATTTGTTGAAGGCTACTCCCTCCAGACCAGAATATAAGGTGTATTGAGTATCACGCAACTCAAACTTGTATATTTGACCAAGATTATAGAATAAAATATCAACATCTACAATACAAAATAAATAAAATATGAAAATACTTTTTGTGATTGATCTAATGATAAAATTTGATACTGTGGATATTGATATTTTTTCTAAAACTTGATAGTACACTACCATTTTTGACTTTTGAAAAAACTAATGCACCTTATATTTTGAAATGGAGCGAGCAATATGTTTGGTAGTTGCTCTTCATAGCTCAATTTACTTTTCTGCCACTTGCTTCGGTAAAGCCATAGTTTCCAATTTGCGCAGCTTGTGTGCGGAAGTCTAAATGTGGGTGCAACGCTCAATGGTTTTGTCTGGCGCTAAATGCGACTGTGACCAGAGCTAAATACAGAAAACCACCGCATTAAGGGCCAGGCTTGTAGGAAACACGCCTTTTCAATTTTTTGGCCCCAAAAAAAACATGGCTACTGTAAACTTTTCCCATAAATCACTGATCTGCAGGGTTGGGTGTTTTGAACTTTTGATCACATTTCTGATAGGTGGCATTCGGTTCGAGTAGATGGCGTTAGACAGCGGTCATGGAGACGGCCATTCCCTTTCGTGTTTGTTTTTATCTTTTCCCCTTCCCACTCTTATCTCTCGTCCCCTTCCCGCTCTCCTCTCTTTTCACACCCGGTGATGGTGACAATGAAACTTCGCGGAGGCTGCAACGACGCAGGTAGCAATGGGTGCATTGTAGACCATGAGCCAACGAAGGTGTGCGGGAGCTCAAACCCTAGCCAGCTGACTGACCCGGAGGCCGCCACAGTCGTTGGAATATGCGACGTAACATGCTTCCGCCTGACCAATCAAGGCGACTCCAAAAGGGGCCACTGTTGGGCCTCATCATTTGGCGGCGTTGAATAAGTTCTTCCCCTCTACGTGCCCTTCTACTTCGATTTAAGTTTAGGGTTCTAAAGCAATGTGGGGAAACAAATCACTACCATGCTCTGTATAATAGGTTTTGTAAATTAAGGAGTACACAATCATTGACATGCCATGTAAAACTGAATTTGGAGGTTATGTAAAAATGGGTTGTTTAGGCTCTGTCAAATTAGGAGATTTAATTATGTTATACTGCTCTTTTAATTGGCTAATCTATACTATTAAAGAAAATTTTGTTGGTTTCGACTTCAACCCCTCCCATCGATGAATGACCCCTACCACCATTTTTTTTTCAAGCCACGAGACCCACTTCTTTTCCAAACCGACCCTCCCATCTCGTTCCTAGCGAAAATTTTAACTACAGTTTACAATGAATGGCAAAAATTCCAAATGAGCACTACAAGCCTTTTTATGTGATACTTGAGGCATTCTAAGATCCACTCCAGACATCTCTTGGCCGGAAGGAAGGTTTCAACTCATTGATTGTTTATTGTTGGTCCTTTCCTTCGGTTTAGAGGCGAAAGTTGTTCTTTTCCTCTAAAAAGTTACCAAAAAATTAAGAAAAATAATAATGAAAATGCACATTTTTACAACTGGTCATTTTCCTCATATTTCGAGGGGCGAAAGTAGTTCTTTTCCTCTAAAAAGTTACCAAAAAATTAAGATTTTTTTTTGAAAATGCACATTTTTACAACTGGTCATTTTCCTCGTATTTCGAGGGTCTTCCCCTTGAATTGAGCTATTTCGTATGACAAGTTTCTTCAATCCTGAAAGGATTGATACACTTAATCACTTTTTTTGTTCTAGTCAATACCTGTCACAATCCTCATACATTTGTTTTAGAGAAAAGGCAAGGCTGAGCCCGAGAAAAGGCTCGAATCTAACCCGACTTTGAATTAACAGAGCCATCAACTGATCAGGATTACAACAAACATCAAATACAAAGAAAATAAGGACGAAACGGCAAAGATACAGGGTGCCAAAACAGCTAACAATCAAACAATGGTACAAGAAACCTAAAGATAGAGAAAATGTGCCTAGCCTAAATCACTGAGGCCAAACGACTAGAACAACAGCCACACCAGAACAGGGGTGAAAAACAACACGCAACGCCAGCATCAATAGCCAACACCTCATCGCCTACTCCAGCAAAACTTGCCAACAAGCCACCCGATCCTACCTTCGAAGAAGACCATACTCCTCTCGCCCTGGCTTGAAGGGCGTCGTGCCATCGGAAGGCGGGGTGCTCATCCTGTATGGAGCCATCATTGCGTCGCCAGCTTGCTCCCCTGCCACTGCTTGGGACCCATAGTTAAGGTTTTTTTAGAACCTGGCCAAACACCCTCCCATTCACTGCCAAATAAACAGTGACCACCACAAGATCATCACATCCATGCTCAGCAAAACTTACAAAGCCTATGAATAGTAAATCCTAGAACAATTTGCGCATATTTCATAAAATAAACAAAGAAATGAGCACACCATTTATAGAAATTTATAACTTACATGCTCAACACATGCAAGGAACCTCTTGCCAGTGTGCATCCCTTCCAAAGCAACACACCTCTCTGCTGACTTGTCGTGGATACTCAAATCTAGGTCAATGCTGCTAAAGTCAGGTCATGCATTGTAGTTGGGAGCTGGACGAGCAAAGAAAAGCACATGATTTGCAAGAAAGAGTTGAGATCGGTGAAAAATCCCCAAATCAAAACACTAATCCTAGCCACACAAATCCACTCATAAGAATACCGAAGTCGGAGTTTAGGAGACATGGTGGATGGAAGGAATCCTTACTAATCTCACTATCATTACAGGAAACCATGGTGCATTGGGGCAGCAAGCGTCCTGGTCGATGTCGGCGACAAGGAACACGCACACGCACACGGAGACAGAGAGAGAGAGAGAGTCGAGTAAGTGAGCGAGAGATGAAAACGAGTGACGTCTCCCGCGTGTACCAATTCGGTTTTACACGACTGCGTCTAAAGGCGTCTTCACGTCGGCAAATAGCGGGTCCTACATGTCGGAAACATCATCACGCCTTAATTTGCCAATTAGTGGTTTATGCAAAAAGTAGACGTGGTATTTTTTGTCAATTTTTTAAAAATTTGTGTTTTCTGCAACCCTAGCCCTAGTACGGTGGGTTTTTTTTATTTTTTTTAAGTCTTAACTCCTGCAAACATGTCTAAACTGTGCCTGTGGACAGTTTTGAAAAAGTGTGAAAAATGTAGAATTGTTAACTCTTCGACCAAATGGGCTCATATGTAGAATTGTTATCCCTTCTGCCGTAGCCGGCGTTCATGCCCCAACTGGCACATACAGTGGTTTCATTCAATGACAACGGCCGCGTTGCGACTGCGACTGCCAAGAGCTCCGGCCACCGCTACTCTCACCGTGGTGCCCCGTCAGTACGCACTCCCGGAGGAGGAGCCCCCGCCGAGCCGCCCCAACACGGCCCACCTCAATGCGCTGCTCACGTCGTACGGCCGCCGCGGCCGCCTCCGCGACGCCCAGCAGCTGTTCGACCAAATGCCCCGCCGGGACGTCATCTCCTGGACCGCTCTCCTCACCGCCTACGCTGACAACGGCGACCTCGCCTCCGCGCGCCTCGTCTTCGACGACATGCCCCGCCGCAACGCCCCTTCCTGGAACGCCCTGCTCTCCGTCTACCTCCGCGCGGGGCAACCAGCCGCCGCTCACGCGCTCTTCTCCAAGATGCCGGTCAGGAACGCGGTGTCCTATGGCGCCATGATCACGGGGCTCGCCAGGGCAGGGATGCTTCGTGAGGCTGAGGCTGTGTATGCGGAGATGCCACATCAGTGGCGTGACCCAGTAGGGTCAAATGCGCTGATGGCCGGGTACTTGAGGGCTGGGAAGCTTGGCATGGCGTTGAGGGTGTTTGATGGAATGGCGGTGAGGGATGTCATATCCTGGAGCGCGGTGGTCGATGGGCTCTGCAAACACGGAAGCGTGTCAGAGGCGAGGGAGGTGTTTGAGACCATGCCAGAGCGGAATGTTGTGTCGTGGACCTCGATGATTCGTGGATATGTGAAACTTAGGATGTACAGAGATGCTCTGTTGCTGTTCCTGGACATGAGAAGGGCAGGTGTTCAGGTTAATACAACGACACTCTCAGTTGTGCTAGATGCTTGTGCTGAGGCTTGCCTTGTCAGTGAAGGAGTTCAGATTCACAGTTTGATTGTAGCAATGGGTTTTGAAATGGATGTTTTCTTGGGCGATTCAATAATCATCCTGTATTCCCGGTTTGGTTGGATGTTTGATGCTAGAAGGGCATTTGCTTGCATGAAGTGGAAAGACATAGTATCATGGAACTCGTTGCTCACAGGCTATGTTCAACA
This sequence comes from Aegilops speltoides, assembly GCA_021437245.1. Taxonomy (NCBI): domain Eukaryota; kingdom Viridiplantae; phylum Streptophyta; class Magnoliopsida; order Poales; family Poaceae; genus Aegilops; species Aegilops speltoides. The sequence continues at coordinate 360,275,376 of CM038147.1, read as the reverse complement.
TAACTTGGTTGAAGAAGCACATGTCCTGTTCAAGTTAATGCCTGAGAAGGATGCTGTTTCTTGGACATCGATGGTTGTTGGGTTCGCTAACAGGGGTTGGATGAGGGAGTCTGTTGACCTGTTTGAGCAAATGCCAGAAAAAGATGAGGTTGCTTGGACTGCAGTCATTTCTAGTCTTGCTACAAATGGAGACTATTTAAGTGCAGTGCGGTGGTTTTGTCGCATGGCACGAGAAGGGTGCAAACCTAATACAGTAGCTTTTAGTTGTCTACTCAGTGCTTTGGCTAGCTTGACAACGTTGAATCAGGGAATGCAAGCTCATGCATATGCAATCAACATGGGATGGGTATTTGACTCTTCTGTTCACACTTCTCTGGTATCAATGTACGCAAAATGCGGAAGGTTGGCTGAGGCTTATTGCGTTTTCTCAGCCATTAGCAGTCCAAGTCTTATTGCTACTAATTCTATGATTACAGCATTTGCGCAACATAATTTTGCTGAAGATGCATTCAAGCTTTTTACCAAAATGCAAATTGATGGCCACAAGCCTAACCATGCGACATTCGTGGGAATTCTGACTGGCTGTGCACGTGCTGGTCTGGTTCAAGAAGGTTACAACTACTTTGAGTCGATGAGATCAGTCTATGGCATTGAACCAAACCCTGACCATTATACATGTATGGTTGATCTTTTAGGTCGTGCTGGCCTCCTTGCTGAAGCACTGGAAATGATTAAGTCGATGCCCCAGAATGACCATTCTGATGCATGGGCAGCTTTGCTCAGTGCTAGTAGTCTCCATTCTAATCTTGCTTATGCAAAAATAGCAGCACAGAAGCTTCTTGAGTTGGATCCTTATGACGCAGCAGCTTATACCGTCCTGTCAAATATGCTCTCATCTGCGGGGATGAAGGATGACAGAGACATGCTAAAAGTTCTACAGTTGTCCAGCATGGCCAGTAAAACCCCTGGCTATAGCCTTATTATACAGGATAAGGCTGCAGAAAACAGAATACATAGTGAACACTTTTAGACTTGTAGTTCTAGATAACTGGCAAGCCAAAACCCAAAATAATAAAATTCATAAAAATTCATACCACAACTGTTGTAATGCCGAGAGTTGGTGTTGATTTTATTGATCATGTTGAGACAAGAAAATTGGTAGATGATTTCAGAAAGAGCTCGCATGATCATGTGCAGTCCCTGTTTTAATGCAATGGAAAAGTTGAGGACTCTATGCACACAACTCCTCTGCTACAGAGAAGAGCCAAAGAACAAGGAACTCTTGGCCATGTTCTCAATTGATACAGGAGTATGTTCTGCACTGAGTGAAGCACTGAAGCATAAGGCTGATTCTAAGGAGACAACCATGGCCAAGGTAAGTTTAGTGGTTTGTTTCTTATTAATCTTTTCTTTCAGCAATATAAGTTTCGACTTACGGAGAGAAGGGGGAACAAGCACACATGGAACATTGCTGTACAGCAGGGAGTTAGATGTGTGGTATTTGAGAAGGAATAAGGATGTATTTCTCCATGTTATCTACAACAGATTTAGGATTTTTCTCTCTTTGTATATTATCAATGTGGTAGATGTTGGATTAAGATTTGCATGCTAAATATATTATGCCTTCATAATGATAGGCAGATGCAGAACACCTGTTATCAAAACTATAACCTAACTCCTAGATGGCGGTCCACCGTTTGTGCCTGATTCAATAAAAAAATGGTTTTGTAGAAATAGAATTTGTGCCGAGTGAGTTGCTGGATAGCAGTGGGGAAGAGCTATATATTTTGTGAATACATGATCTGTGGTCAGGTTTGATGGCCTTTATTTTATCCTGGTTCTTTTCTATATATCCCCAGGCATTTTTCAGTTTTGCATCACTCCCTTAGTCATGTCAAGATCATGACATTTGTTATAAGATGTTAGGTGAGATGTTTAACCATACAGAACAGCACAAGAATCATGACCAGTCTATACTCTAACCAATTCGCTTCAACTTCATCACTTAAGTTTCTTTCATAAGCAAGCTTGACGGTATCCCATAAATAGAACAACATTTGCAATTCGGCTATAATTGCCATTAGCTTGTGACCTATGGATCCATTTCTTCTTTCCATCATCTTATGCTCATGCATCTTTGCTGCAGTGTCTTGGAAAAAACTCAATGGGATGAGGCTAAGGCTTCCACCGGGACCTCCAAGATGGCCAATCTTTGGGAACCTTCTCCAGTTGAGTCCTCTTCCCCACAAGGACTTTGCTCGATTTTGCACCAAGTATGGCCCCCTTGTCTATCTTCGTCTTGGAACCATTGATGCCATCACCACTGATGACCCTGAAGTCATCCGTGAAATACTTATCCGGCAAGACGAGGTCTTCGCTTCACGGCCTCGGACATTGGCTGCTGTCCACCTTGCCTATGGCTGTGGCGATGTGGCTCTTGCTCCACTGGGGCCAAACTGGAAGAGGATGAGGAGGGTTTGCATGGAGCACCTGCTTACCACCAGGCGGCTTGAATCTTTTGCTGCTCACCGAGCTGAGGAAGCTGAGCACCTCTGTGAGTTTGTATGGGCTAAATCCCAGTCAGGCAAGCCTGTGAATCTCAGAGAGGTTCTCGGGGCATTCTCGATGAACAATGTGACGAGAATGTTACTTGGAAAGCAGTACTTTGGGCTGCAGTCAGCAGGCCCTGGTGAAGCGATGGAGTTCATGCACATCACCCATGAGCTGTTCTTTCTGCTGGGCCTGATCTATCTTGGGGATTACTTGCCTGCCTGGAGGTGGCTTGATCCATATGGGTGCGAGAAGAAGATGAGAGAGGTTGAGAAGAAGGTGGATGATTTTCACCAGAAGATAATTGATGAGCACAGGAAGGCAAGGGATGTCAGGAAGAGTGGTGCATCCCTTGATGATGATGGTGATGATAGCAAAGAAGACATGGACTTTGTTGATGTGCTGCTTTCCTTGCCTGGTGAGAATGGGAATGAGCACATGGATGATGTGGAGATCAAAGCCTTAATGCAGGTATCCTTACTGTTACAGACCCTCCAGTTCATTTTGTTTATGCTAGCTTGGTCTTTTAACCAACTATGTGCTCTGTCACCATTGCATGTGTTAGTCATGAAATTGATTTCGCTTCATAGTTGTTGTGCAATTATCTTTTTATTAAAATTAAAGAGCTGACTACCAAAAAGTTATTTTGCGACACTCCTCCCTTTGAGAATTTGATAAATAGAGTAGATAGATGGTAAAAAGAGAGTAGGGAGTTCACTGTTTGATTTCACAGCAGAGTTTGTAATTTGCTCTTTTCCCCAGAAGTTTGGGCTTGTGTTATGATAAGTACGAGTAGTGTTCTCGCTTGTAGTACTAAATAAACCACCATGTTATTTTGTTTGTAGATCATCTTCATTTAGGTTTGTAGATGTTTGGTATTACAAATGAACACTGCTGCTGCTGTTTTTAAAGAGAAAGTGTATATGAACATGCATACATGATCATTCTGAATGTGTGTATACGCAGGACATGATCGCTGCTGCTACTGATACTTCATCAGTGACCAACGAGTGGGTGATGGCCGAGGTGATCAAGAACCCCCGCGTCCTCCGCAAGATCCAGGAGGAGCTGGACGCCGTGGTGGGCCGCAGCCGCATGGTGGTGGAGTCGGACCTCCCCCACCTGACGTACCTCCGCTGCGTCGTCCGGGAGTCCTTCCGGATGCACCCGGCAGGGCCGTTCCTGATCCCGCACGAGTCCCTCAAGGCGACGACGATCATGGGCTACGACATCCCGGCGCAGACGAGGATCTTCATCAACACCCACGCGCTGGGCCGGAACCCGCGCATCTGGGACGACGTCGACGAGTTCCGCCCCGAGAGGCACCTCCCGGCCGACGGCGGGCGCGTGGAGATCAGCCACCTGCCCGACTTCAAGATCCTGCCCTTCAGCGCCGGGAAGCGCAAGTGCCCCGGGGCGCCGCTGGGCGTGATCCTGGTGCTCATGGCGCTCGCCAGGCTCTTCCACTGCTTCGACTGGTCCCCGCCCGACGGCCTCCGCCCAGAGGACATCGACACCGACGAGGTCTACGGGATGACCATGCCCAAGGCCAAGCCGCTCATCGCCGCCGCTCAGCCGCGCCTGCCGCCGCAGATGTACGGCTCCTGTCCTAGCCATGGCATGCAGATGCAGTAAGCTCGAGCAAAACATGCAGGGATGTTACCACAAGAATGGTTAAAGAATACATACATACTCCCTCCGTTCCGAATTACTTGTCGCACGTATGGATGTATCTAGATATATTTTAGTTCTAGATACATCTATTTCAGCGACGAGTAATTTGGAACGGAGGGAGTACATGCATACATTGATACATACATGTAATCTGAGATATTTCAATGCAGAACACGATGAATCGAATCATTTCCAGATCATTCACTGTCTCCACTCTGGATCGTGCGTTCATATGTGTAACTAATTCGATCTTGTTCATGCATGGCCAGAGATAGTAGCTTTGTAGTAGATGGATGCACTTGTCTTACTAATGTACGAACCATTGAGTAGATGTATATGTGGCGAGCAACCATGACAAAATGGTCGCTGCAGGCTAAGAAACAATCATCTTCTGATGCAGAAGTTGTCCTGGGCTTCATCCATGGGAAATGCTTACTATCAACCGGGCGGATCGCAGCGGCCGCAGGTCTACGTACCATCCTTCATGCAACAGGGGCTATGCTTCTGAAACATAAATGGTGTTGCAATGGTCTACGACAGATTTATGTTTTACAACAAAACGTCTCGTGGAAATTTTCTGCAACAAGATCTTGTTTGAAAAAAAAAATTACAACAAAACCTGCAAAAATGTTTTTGCAACAAAACAGTTGTTACAAAAAGAATTCTACAACAAAACCCGTATTGCAACGGTGGAGGCGTGCTCGGCCGGTCGATGCGGCAGATCAGCCGCCACATCGCTGTAACCATCTCGTCCATTCTTTGATGGCATTTAATAACGAGCTTCGCATCGATCACTATGTACTCCCACGCCATAAAATGCAGAAACCACTATAGCAGTATAGCTCCATGATCACAAGCTCCAGTCCTAGCGAGAAGGAGAAACCACGATAATCCACAAGCAAGCGGTAGCTATAGAAAGATGAAGGGCAGCGGCTGTGGTGGCCCACGGCACGGTGACCGGCGGCGACGTGGACGCCAGCCTGCACCCTTGCGTCGGGTACGCGCCACCCGCCGAATGCTGCCTAGGCGTGAGCACCTCAGGGCGCTGCCGGCAGGGACGTTTAGTAATTGCTATATTCTGTGGTAGTGTGAACATACTTTTTGTGCAGGCCACAAACAAGACTACTCCCTCAGTTCACAAATATAAGATGTTTTGGATATTTCAACATGAACTTCATACAGACTGACTGAAATGAGTCAACAAACACACTAAAACGTGTCTCAGATTCACAAAAAAGATTGAACATCTTATATTTGTGAACAACGGGAGTATTTCCCGACAACTCTTTCTACACGCCTAAAGCCAACGAGGCTTAACCAAGAAGTCTACTTGAGTAAATAAACAACAAGCAGCCTCTGATCACCTATTGTTTAAAGAACTAGAGTAAAACCTAGCAAAAAACCTAGTTAACTCAAAAAAAAGAGTAAAACCTAGCAAAAATTACATCTGATGGGTGGGATGGCTCACAGTTATCTTATACGTAAGATGTGAGCATCTGACAAGGAACATCACAACTTGACGAACTTGGCGACGAAAAGTCCACTAGTTTGCGACGCCGCAGGGTCGAATCGCAAGGTTTTCTGGATGCCGCCGCTTCTGCAGGGCCAACTATCGGCTGGATCGATCTTTAGCAGTTCTGCAGGTTGCAGGCCCAACATGAAACAATCCATTTATAGAAGTGATAATCAACATATATATTAGATGAAGGCAGGTAGCAGGACATCTGTACCTGCTGAAGGATATTTTGAGAGGAATTGCTCAACCACATTCTCGTTTTGTGCAACAGTCAAGCTATTCAAAGACAAACTGTTAGTCATGTGATGGCATGAACTATAAACTGAAATGAAATTCTAAGCACGGTAAAGGCTAGACTACTGAGACGCAATTGAGGACTAGATTTGCATGTGAAGAGATACGCACCTGCAAGTACTATAGACAAGTGATCCGCCTGTTTTCAATAATTTAAAACCATTTGTGAGAAGCCCTAACTGCATACGGAAGGAAGATGATCAAAATTCAGTAAACATCAAACATAAGCTTCTCATGTAGCTAATTGTGGGGTTAAATTTAAGATATAGATTGCTCGATCAAGTGCCATTCAAGCTAACATCAAGAACAGAAGTAGTACCTGAAGTTGAAGTAGGTTGCCAGTTCTTTCTACGTTGAGTACACGGCGGTCTAATGTTTTCCATCCCCAGAACTCAAACTTCTGAATGTGTTTTATCGATCCATCATGAGTACATTCTGCATCCACTAGGACCTGCATGCATTTCATCCAAAGGGACAAATGAGATGATACAAGTTGCCGAATAAGTTGCAGTAGAATATTCCAACCTCAAACATAAGCTGCATCTGATAGAGTTCTATAAAGTGCTTCAGTACTCTTTCAGAAGGTGAAAAGTGTTCCCTCGTCCTCAACAGAATGAGTGAAAGGTACACTTTTTAGAGCTAATTGACAGTCTGATTTGCAACTACATGTGGAGTTGGCTATGATGGCTTAAAAAATCAATGGCAGCAACGTAGATCATGCCCGCGTCGCCCTCCCTGGCGACATCGGGGAAACTGCATCCGCTGCCGCCAGGCAACCCCTCCTCTGCCCGCCCCCGCTGCGCCGCCGCCGGCGAAGCCGCGCTGCGCCACAGGATGGCGGTGGCGGGGCGAATCCAAGGGCAGCAGCACCAGCAATCCAAGGGCAATCCCGCCACCGCGAGAGTCGTCGCCATGGCTCGGGGGATAGGACGGCCGCCGGTGGCGAGGGGGCCGCCAGCAGGAGGGCATGTGACGGACACCCTTGCTTGCCGGCGTTGCCAATCGCCGTCAGCCCACCCCCTCGTGGCTTCCTTCGCGCCCGCCCTACCTTGTATGCCTCAAAGTCTTCGCTTTTGCCAGATCCAATGCTCGTGGGTTTGGAGGCGGTGCCACCCTCCGACGGCAGTTGTAGCCCCGCCAACCCCCTTCTGACAAGGTGACTCCGACCGGCATTGCTTCCTCATCTTTGTTTCCAGATACGGTGGCTATGGGATTGCTCAACCTCAGGCCAGGGAGAAACCCCTGCTCGGCTTGCCGATGCTGGCAGCGGCGGCGTCTGCGGATGTCGTTTCCTTCTTGGAGGCGCTGTCAAGGCCCTCGGCTGCGCCCCTCTTCGAGCTCAGGGGAAACCCTAGGTCCAGTTCCTCCGGATCGGATGGTGACGGCGTCTCGACGTTGTCCTCCTTCTTGAAGGTGCCTTGCTTGCTCGCGGTGTCCTCGGTTTTGGTTCTCGAGATGTTGATGCTCTAGTTGGTCCGGCGTTGCCACTCTTGGTTCAGGTTTGATTGGTTTAGCTGTGATGTGTCCCCTCTTCGGGTCGACCATCTCTTTTCTTTCTGCTCCGGGTGCCATGTTCACGCCTGTTTGCGTTTGTGTCATGTGTTGTACCCCTATCTGTACTCATTCTATTTCTTCTATCAATGCAATGATACGCAAGCTTTGCATATTCGAGAAAAAAAAACGTAGATCATGCATATTTCCACTTCTTCTTTTTACTAATCAAAGTCACAAGAGTACTTGTGTAGTTCAGTAAACGATAACACTAGCAGTTTACAAAATAACACAAGCAAAGGAATACCTTATCATACCCAGATGTACAGGCAGCAGCATCAGTTGATGGGTGAAGAACATAACGTTTTTGCAATCCAACTAATCCTGAATCTTTGCCATAGTATATCAGTTCAGGTTCGGAAGTTGATGGTAGATGAGGTGAACCGGCTGCTTTTGCCTTTTTAGACTTCTGTCTGTCTTTCCATGATCTCTTTGAAGTCCATTCTGGGAATGTGCTTCCATTATCCTCAATTCCAACAAAAGCTGTGACAAAGCGCATGAACTCAAAACAAGCTAAATCATTCATACGTGCAGAAGAAGTAAAACAAAAACGGGACTGGATTCTTCTGCTGAAAATACCTTCCATGCTCCCCAGATTGGAGTTCACAGGCAATATGGAAAACGAAGTCCCATCAGCAACAAAGAGCCGACTACGATCTCCAAGAGAATACTTCTGCAACATCGTACGACAGGCTGCAAGACGGTGCTTTGCAACATCAACACCAGTCAAAGAACCTGTGCTACCAAGCATATCTGCAAGCATGCAAAGCTTTGCACCTTGCATGTCATATAGATGAAAGGTTAGTATATCTCTGAATAAAAATCCAACAGATAGCAGAGGTCTAATACAAGCTACAGGATCCATAGCAAACAAATCCCTTATAACAAACTAAACAACATCATCACAAGGATGGGGAAATATGTGTTGAACTAACACTACTATATTGGACATGTCGGAGAATAAAATTCAACATATGAACCAAACTAGACACCGAACCGGTCCATCAAACAACAGGAATGTAAAACCCCACTCTCCTAGATGCAACATACCTGCCATACTTGAAACTGTATTTTGTATGATATCTAAAGATCAACAATCAGGAAAGGCTTTCCATGTTTTTATGCCCTTGAGAAAACTAGGTCTTGCCATATTGGTGAATACATGTCGCCCACATAAATATTCGGTAGGGGTGCTCGTTTATGATTGTAGGGTAGACACCGGCTCTAAGAAAACATTGGTCCAGTGTGTACTTGAAGTATATTAAGTTACCTGGTGCAGCACAGAGGTCAAGAACATGGTCTCCTGGTTGAACATCGAGTGCTAAGATGGCAGCTCCAGAAGCTGCATCAATCCCATAGATCTGAAATGGTTTTAAAAATGCTTAGGTGAAGCAAAATGTCACGCACAGAAGAGTGCATGATAAGAACATGACAACATGGTAGCTTTTTTCTGGGAAATTTCAGCTTCTCCTACTCCCTCTGTTCCTAAACACTCCCTCCGTTCCTAAATATTTGTCTTTCTAAAGATTTCAACAAGTGACTACGTACGGAGCAAAATGAGTGAATCTACGCTCTAAAATATGTCTATATACATCCGTATGCGGTTGCCCATTTGAAATCTCTAAAAAGACAAATATTTAGGAACGGAGGGAGTATAAGTCTTTCTAGAGATTTCAATATGGACTACATACGGATGTATATAGACATACTTTAGAGTGTAGATTTACTCATTTTGCTCCGTATGTGGTCTATATTGGAATCTCTAAAAAGACTTATATTGAGGAACTGGGGGAGTACAATTAACAACAAGTGTGTCACTTTGGCTTTATGAGAGAATCCGTTACAAATCAGGTGTAAACCACAAAAGTACCATGAGATTGAACAGCTTCAGCTTAACTTGTACCATCATGGCATCACCTAACTGTTACCGGTTTGAGACATTTGGTCTCTTAATAAACAATAGAACATAAATGTTATTCGATTGCTATCTAGGATAAATAAATTGCCTCAGCGAACACTTGACAAAAATCTAATAACAAGCACATTAACATCATAGAGTCGCATACAATTAGACTACGCTGAGCAACACGGGTCAGCTTCAAAACAATCGTAACAAAAGTTTCTCCTCACCTTCCCTTGCTGATAAGCCTTGGATCCAGCAATCTGAATTTCAGGCGGGATCGCATAGAAGTCTGGCAGCCACGAGACCTTCACGAGATCACATTTGAGCTCGCTTTCGATCTCTGTCACCACACTAGACTCCATGCCTGGTTTTAACCTAGGGATTTGAGAAACAAGTCAGGCTACTCTCCTCTCCTTTGCACCCTTCATGTGACGAATTGCTGGTGGATGGCAACCTTGGCGAGTGTGAAGGCTTGCCTCACCTGATGTAGCGCGGGATGGTGTCCGCCTTGGAGTACAGCGCGGGGTCCAGGCCATTATCGCCGAGGAACTCGAGAAAGGCCGCCGGCAGCGGCAGGGACGCCGGCGCCGGCGGCTGCTCTTCTCTGAGGTCAGAGGGCGGAATTTCTGAAGAATCCATCACTCTAGAGAGTAAAGAACCTGACTCCTCGGGTCCGAAGGGGGTGCGAGGTCTCCGGCAGTGGTGGCGTCGGCCTCCTGCCCAAAGCGCGCAGAGGCGGCGGCGCCGGGAGGACTGGACTCGGGGCGCAGCGCTCGGTGGGGGACTTGGTTGATCTGGGCCCTATGTTTCAGATCTGACGCTCGCAAAAGCACACTGCGACTCGACCAAACCAGAGAGTCGGTTCGCTTTAGTCATGTATATACAGTACTGATTCTGTAATTTGTTTGTCGAATGTCGCAGTCTCTTGATCAATAAGGCGCGATATTTCTCGAAAAAAAAAGAGAAATCGGATTTGCTTGAATTATGTTGAGCAGCACACAACAGAGGCAACGCAAATAATTACTGCAAAGGTAAGGAGAAACATATGGCCAAAATTTCTGCATGAATACATCCTATATATATATATGCCTGGCGGCAAGTACATTTCCATCAACTTCCCGGCACAAGTAACAACCTCACCACACCGAGGCCCTGTCTGGAGGCAAGAATTTCACCGGAATTTCACAAGGAACAATTCAATTTCCTCATGAATCAAGAAATATACCCGCCTTCCAAACAGGATCCTAACAGGTCCATTCGCAGAAAGAACGTTCCACATATCATATGGATCTTTAATTTTTAAAACGGAATAGCTTCCGGAGGCAATAAATGGACATGAAAAACGTGCAAGCTAAAAAAAAGTTCACATATGGTATTCTTGTATATTTGAAGGAGTACAATGTGCATACAGACATACTTCATATACAAGGTCCATCTTGTTGGCAGGACTCTCCAAAGTAACGAAGTATACCAACAGAATCAGGTTGCATCTTTGGGAGCACCTAATGGATTTCTAAGACGACAAACACATCTACACAACCCAATTGACCTTTATGATGTGCCCGCCCTGTTCCGGGCAACAATAGTACAAATCAGTATGCTATCGTATCTTACATATCATTGTACAAAATTTCCGGTCTTCCTGTTGATTTGTAGGAAGAATGTATCCATGGAGAGCTGACCAACTCGTAGCAAAATTAAGAGCTCAATTCTCCTGGATCAACAGTAAATGCACCAACGGTCAGTATGTTCCGTGCATGACAGGTGCATGAATTAGAAAGTTTTCGAATTTACATTACCTTCCCCCAAAAAATATGTCCAAGATCTCACTACCTTCGGTGTTATGAAGATTCTTTTGTAGAGTTCAACGGTATCTCGACATGTCGAGGGCTTCCTGGGCTGACTTTGCTGTCAGCACCCTGCTGCTGGTTCACTTGGGGTTTAAGCTTATGATTGTTATATGCAACAACACCTACTATGGCTGTACATTCCAGAAAAATGGAGTCACAATCTAATCCACTTCTAAATGCAGTTCTTTGAAAAAAAATTGTTCAAAAAAATGGCTCAAACCTAAAGTATTCACAAAAAATATAATCCAGAAAATATCAGATGCAGGTAATTTTTTAGCCAAAAATGTGCCCAAAGATATCACAGAAATTATGAAGTTAAATAAGTCAGATTACGAGATTAATCAGTAGAATACCTATGGCATAGCCAACTATGTTTATGAAGGTAAGCTTTGTATCAGCAAAAATAGCAGCTGACAGCAGCACCACACTCCAATCTCTCACAACTCCAGTAACACGAGCTGTCAGTGCACTTGTCCGGGAGATGACAAGGAAAACTGACAGATTAAGTACGAATGTGCACATGCAGTTTAAGAACAATGTAACTGGTGGGAAGTTCCATGAAATACTTGCATCCATCTTTGGCTTCTCTAAGAACAACCAGGGAATGAACAGGCAAAAGGCACTGCAGGAAAATCACAGATTAAATTACAAGAACAAACAGTAGTTTCAAGAATTAATCTGGGGAGCTGGTGGACAAGATACCTGCAAGGGCTAACATAGTACATCATGGATATCAAGTTCAGCCTAACACCCTTCTTCTTCAAAAATATCTCAATAAAGATAAGTCTAAGGGCTTCTGCAATAACTCCACCCATCTGATATACCACTCCGACCCAGCTGATTGTAATTTCACCAACAGAGGCCACAATAACTCCCACACTGATGATAGACATGATAGCAAGCATTTTACAGTTCATTTCTTCAAGGCCAAATGCTGTTCCAAGGAGAAACACAGCTACAGGCACTGTAATGCTCAAGCAAAGAGTATATTAGCATCAGTTTCAAAACCAATTACAACCTACGCTTGACCTTCTCAATCTAAAACCAGAGATTACACATACTTATTGCCTTCAACATCTGTGCAAATGCAACAGATATGTAGAGGTATGCACTGTTCCCTAGCCAAAGTGTCATTGCAAACATTGCTCCAATTGGAATGACTGAACTCACATATCTGAAATTTCAGGTGAGCTAGTTAGAGAAATAATACAATCCCATTACTTTATTATGAATTGAACAAAGAATCTAATACAGGATGGGAAAGCAATAACGGCTGCAGGTCCGTGCTTCAGAAAAAGACCAGCATATTTCTTCTCACGAAGAGTGGTATCGAGTATTGACTTATGACAGGAATAGTGCAGAGCTTCTTAGTGTGTGCCAGATGCAAATTTAGTTAACGTAAATATCTACTGATGACCATCATGCTAGACTTTCAAGCCTCTGACTTGGCATTTTCTTATCGGTTTCCTCCTAAGTCACAATCTTAACAATATGGTAAAACTCGCTCACTAATCCTGACAGCTAAAGCAGGCTAATGTACTTACAAAAGAAACAGCAGAGCCCCCTGTTACTGTACTCGCTATCCACATATAGTCTGATGAAAACCAACCTCATTATTTAAAATGAAGGGGTGGTGTTTGTGCAGCATCTTACGAACATGCTAGAATATGCTAATGTTATGGAAAATCCACAAATTATTCGTATCGGTTCATACATGGAGAGGCAGGCATTATGGATGTCTTAATCATGAGGTGATACGTCATGGAACAAAATATACTGACAGAGAACAATTGAGAGAGTAAGAAACTACAATACAGCCTTATGAATTTTGTATTATCCAAGACTCACACATCTGTAGTCATTCCTTCATCAATCTTTATGACCTATAAAATATTATCAAAGTAAAAAAAATATAGTAAGATTACGGATTTCTTGAACTTCAAGTAACTTGAATTCCAAACAGTATGAAGTCTTAGTTATTACACAGATTAGAGATAGATACGGCAACCATGTAAAAATTTGATGCTAGGTACCTTGAAAATCTTTGTAGCTGCAAAGCATACTACAGATGAGAAAAGCATATGCAGCAAAGTTAGTGCCACTGGATAGGGGAAGTTGATCTCTTTTGAGGATAGCACCCACTGCAAATCAGGACAAACAAAGCACTTAACAATGTTACAAAAAATATGAAATGGATATTTGCCAAAGAAAAAATCATCAGTACTTTTAAGCACATGAATGAAATTATGAAAGCACTCCAGAACTAATCATCCCGAATAGAAGTGTGTTACAAAGCGTTTTTTCAATCTTTTGAAGCAAGGTTTATCGATGTTCACACTTGAATTTGTACATACAGAAATGCCGGCATCAGTATTTCTATTTGTACCACAATCTCTTGGAGTGTTGTTAATCTTGTTAGTATTGAGTTGGGCCGAAGAAATAAGAAGAGAGAATAGAACAAAGATAGTGCTTATTGCTCAATTTCCATGAATCATTATAGTGGGAAGAAGATGCTATCCAGTTGGTCCAAAAAGATAGGCATCTTGAGAAGTGTCTATGAATTGATTTATATGTGATTGGAGATAATGGAACTCGGTGCAAAAGACCTCCATGAGCCTCACGTATCGGTGTACCAAACTAAACTAACAATAAAATAGCAAAGGGAGTCCAGTTACTTGTTATGGAAGCGACATGAGTTGTGACAAGAGAACCTGGGTCAACCCTTCGCATGAAAAAGGGGTCCAAGTTGAGTGAACAACCCAAGCAAGCAACGAACTATTCCCAGATCTCAAGCTACTGACTCAGAGGCAAAAAAAAGTGTACCCAAACACCCACCAATTTTGACATAATCTGGCTATTCAGGCGGGTGATCGGCTTTAGAAAACTGATAGTCACGATTGAAACTCATTTTGATGAATTATCGGATCAACGCTTGCTACCGCAAGTATGAGAAGAGCCGATGCTCAAAATCGCCTCCCTGGGCGTTTACAATCACACCCTCTTTAAACTGAAAACGCTTACGCTGCAGTAGAGACAGAGACAAAGATCCGATCCATCACAAATGTCCGTCTCGTCTCCTCGGCGCGGGGAGAGCAGCAACCGGATCAGCCTTCGAATTCGCGGTGGACTGCACGCTAAAACCCTAGAAACCCAGGACGGCGCGGAGTCGCCTGACGCGGCCAGGCCAGACGCGAGACCGCGTCCGTGTCGCGCAACCAGGAATGAGCAACCGCAGCGACGAAACTTGCCGCGGCTGGCAGGATCACGGGGTGGTGGGCCGGAGACGCGGGGCGAGGAGGATGAGAGGGGCTTGCCTTGTTGAAGAAGATCTGGCCGCCGGAGATGGCGATGTAGAAGAGGAGGTGGAAGTAGGTGACGGCGCCGTCCCGCCACGCGCCCTTCCTCGGCGCCGGCGCCGGCGGCGCCGTCTCCGGCTGCTGCTGCTGCTGCTGCTTCCCGCCATTTCTCTCCATGGCTGGCTGCTGTGGGGGAATGGAGACGGAGAATCTGTCTCGCCGTCGGTCGGGGCGTGTGCGTCTCGAGCCGTTTTGCGGTTTTGCGACGGTGGTGGACTTAAAACAAAACAAAACAAAAGGAGAGTGCCTCGCGATTCGCACGTGGTTCAGACCGGCCCCCGTCTCCGCGCGGGCAGGCCTACGCGCCGTGCACGATCCGGGGCCCACCAGTCAGTGTCTTTAACGATATCAAAAAGTTAGGCCAGGCGAAGTCAGAACTTGGGCGAGTCAAACGGAAACGAAAGATGATTTCAGAGGTCAAATTTTAGGCGGAGCCTGCCAGATATCAGGATACGCAGGATCGGCAATTTACTACAAGTGCTAAATTTGGATTATTTGGACACCGAAACGCACTGTAAAATTTGCGTTTTCTTTTTTGCGGCTTTTATTGCGGAGGAATGCTCGTGCTTATTTTCGAGTGCACACCCAAGTACTCCAGATTCATCGCGATTTTACATCTTTTTTAGCAATACCACCGTTTTGCATGTGTCCCATATTATATGCAATGCTCTGTAGCCAAGTTACACGGTAGAGTTTGTGTGATTCAGAGAAGCCTCGAAATGCAATAAATAAAAGTAGGATTGCCAAGCCAAATCCATCACGATTTCTCCAAATGCGATAAATAAAAGGAGGATTGCCAAGCCAAATCCATCATGATTGAATACCGTAGATATTTATTCAATCTTTCAGGTTGTTGGATTATCGTACAACTATTGTGAGGTTGACGAACAACTCATCTCCTCCCTCCTCGAGCCGCCGGCACCCTTCTCTTCGACCCCCGTCCTCTCGATCTTCTCCCTCCCGATCTCCTTCCTGACCCCCTCCCTCCCGATCTGGTCTGGGGCTTCGAGCAGCCGCCACTCCTCTCCTCGCCGCCGCCGGAGCTCCGCTAGGCAAAGCCCACTAAGGGGATGATGAGGTGGCGGGGCCTTCCTCCACCGCAACTCCTGGATGCGGTTGCGGCGGAGATCCGTGCGGCTGTCCTTGATGTGCGCATCGTCCGGTGTCGGCAGCAAATCATTGATGGCCCCTCCGTCGTCGATGTCTCATCCAGTCGGGGCGGCGGTTCCGGGCTCCGATCATGCCGTTTTCTAGCGGCAGACGTCACCCATGGGGTGTGCTTGATGACGGAGGAGGTTGATCTGGTGGTCCAGCCGGGTATGGGCACGAATTCCAACGAGCGCTTGGTTCGGCCTCAGCCAGAACCGTCAATGGCAGTGCCTGTCGGTGTCAAAACCGGCGGATCTCGGGTAGGGGGTCCCGATCTGTGCGTCAAGGCTGATGGTAATAAGAAGTAAGGGACACAGGTGTTTACCCAGGTTCGGGCCCTCTCGATGGAGGTAAAACCCTACTTCCTGTTTGATTAATATTGATGATATGGATAGTACAAGAGTAGATCTACCATGAGATCATAGAGGCTAAACCCTAGGAGCTAGCCTATGATGGTATGAGTGTAAATGTGATCGGCCTTCTAAGGACCAACCTCTCCGGTTTATATAGACACCGGAGAGGGCTAGGGTTTACATGGAGTCGGTTACAAGGAAGGAAATATAATATCCGGATCGCCAAGCTTGCCTTCCACGCCAAGGAAAGTCCCATCCGGACACGAGCCGAAGTCTTGAGTCTTGTATCTTCACACTTCAATAGTCCGGACGTCGTACACAGTCCGGCTGTCCGGATACCCCCTAATCGAGGACTCCCTCAGTGTCCACAGGCGTCATTACCTCGTTGGAGGCGTTGTGTGGCAATTTGCTTCTGTTTGTGTCCTGGAGGAAACCCCAGATTCAGGCTTTTTCCAGATCGGATGATGGTGAGGTTCCTGCGTCGTCACCCCCATGGGGGCATCACCTTTGGGGTTGTACACCGACTGGAGGGACAAGTGTTTGGGTTGGTGGCTAGGCGCAGGTCTTCATATGCTTCTCATGCGGTGACCAAGGTGGAGCGGCGTGCCATCTACAATATTGACAATGGGTCTTGGCAGCAAGGTGCATCAGAGTCTTGGCACAAGATACTAGTCGATGGACACATGCAAGAAGTAGGCGTTGTTCGGCGTCGTGCTGTCGCGGACTACAGAAGGGTCTGGCAAGATCAGTGCATTATTTGCTCCTGAAAATGAGACTGTGGCAGAGGGCGACAATGGATTCTACAGCGTGAGCATGTGGTGCATGTTGAGGGTCTGCTAGACCGGTTGGTACTCCCGGTTAGCCCGCGGGCGGCTTTGTGAGGCCGTCGGATTTCTTGGTGCGCGTGGTGCGTGATCAGGGCACATCGTCAATCTTATAGGCAGGGCCATAGTTTTCACCAAGAAGGTGGCTTTGGGTTGATTTATGTATTTATTTTGTAAGACCTTGTTGAATAATGCAATAAAGATGACTATGTGCATCGCTCGATGCAAAGGCCGGAGGTAATCCTCTTTTTCTAAAAAAAAACAGTTATTTCTTCAAAAAGTTGGAATCTCTATCTCTACTACTTAAAACAGGCGTAATGTTTTATTTCTGTGATGATAAATGCTTAATCCAACCTGATAGAGGCCAAGGTGTCCCGATCTTTAGATGAGATGATAACTATCGATTTGGTGGAGATGACTTTAACGATCCGACTACAAACATGCACGATGTTGCGCCTTAGCAATCGCTAAACCAACTCCGAGAGGTTATTGACCACGCGGGAGCACAATCAACCTAACAACGAAGATCTATTCCTGCGAGCAATCGAAGAACAAGTAAGAATATGATTAAGCAATCTGAATATTGTGAATATTGATGAAGTATTGATAAAGGTGGGGTTTCATAAGTGGCCTTGGTCTGGTCGTTGGACACAAACGAAGTACACGAAGTTGCAGCGATGACTAACTTTTAACTAAATAAAATCCAAGTCTAAACGGTGCCTCAAGGGCTGTATTTGTAGGAAAAAAGAGAGGGGATTTCGTCCACCCTTGACAAGGTGGGACTAAAACACCTCCTAAAGTCGTTTCCCCTACAATACGGACTCTAAAACAGCCTAATGAGAGGTATTCCAAAAATACATGGGCTTAGCCCAAAACTAAGGTGACGCAGCACCAATAATAAGCTATGGACAAAATTTATGAAAGACATGTTGTATATTTCGTCCATCTTCTAGTATGTCATCATGGTGGCTTCAAAGTGCGGAAATCTCCTCCGGAAACTTCGTTCTTGTTCCCTTCGCGCGCGCCTTCATCATAGTGCTTGATCATGCTCCAGTGTTCATTCTTCTTGTCCATGCTAGGTTCTTCAACTATAACCAACACAAATATATCTAAGTTAGGCAGCATCACATTCTCATGAACATTAGAAACATTACCAAGAAACAAAAGTACCTGATAATTTAACAGACGTCCGTGAGCTCTAGTAGTTGGTCTAGTAGGTATAGCAGTAGGGGCTATGAGTGTAACTATGGTAGCCATGTCCTCATCACAACCTTACTGCACCACCCCCTCCCCTCTCTCAATTTTAATTTTTTTTCTATTCTTGAAACCCATCTTAGTTGTCTCATATTTCATTGACTTACTAAATAAAATTATTTTTATTCGGTATAAGTCATAAGTTCTTTCCAAATAAGTGATTATCAAACACAATCTTAAAAATTATTTAGGTATGTAATTACGGGTAGCATTTGATAAATATTTATTTATAAAATCATATTAATATGCATAGGTAAATCACGAACTGATGAATTAGAATATTGCGGCCACAATGTTTAGGGGACATTCACTAGGAGTAAAATTGCCAACGAACGCTCAAGTTGCCATGTGAAAACAACCAAGAATGGCATGCATTTGTTAGAGCATCTACAATTGCAAGAATAAAAATCTGCCCCCAAATGCCCGCCGGCGCATCCACGAACAGTGATCGGATATCACACAAAAAACATTTACTGCATTCATGTACCTCAAATTTGAAACCTCAAATCCTTACAAGCCATGCAGATTAAAACCTGGGAACCTACGTACTACTCCCTCCGTTCCAAAATAGATGACTCAACTTTGTACTAACTTTAATACAAAGTTGGGCCATCTATTTTGGAATGGAGGGAGTAAATAGGTATCATATCTACTTATCATCGGAGATGTTCACGATCTTCGTGCTCGGCTCACGGCAGATGGGCAACTGCGGCAGCTCAGGCTCGTCGTCGGACAAACTAGGTGAAGAGCTCGTCGATCTCCGCCCTCTACTGTCGGATGAAGCGCCAGTTGGCCCCGACATAGGCCTCGTCCCGGATAGACTCGAGGATGGCGGACTGCTCCGCCATCTCCTCCACCTGGGCGATCTCATACTCTGTCATGGCCTCCTCCATGGCGAAGCCCGCAGTCGGCTCCGCCTCCTCCATGGGCTGAGGGTCCTGCTCCGCCTCGGGTAATTTCTACCCCTCTGTCGGTGTCAAAACCGGCGGATCTCGGGTAGGGGGTCCCGAACTGTGCGTCTAAGGCTAATGGTAACAGGAGGCGGGGGACACAATGTTTACCCAGGTTTGGGCCCTCTCGATGGAGGTAATACCCTACTTCCTGCTTGATTGATCTTGATGATATGAGTATTACAAGAGTTGATCTACCACGAGATCGTAGAGGCTAAACCCTAGGAGCTAGCCTATGATTATGATTGTTGTTGTCCTACGGACTAAACCCTCCGGTTTATATAGACACCGGAGGGGGCTAGGGTTACACAGAGTCGGTTACAGAGAAGGAGATCTACATATCCGAATTGCCAAGCTTGCCTTCCACGCAAAGGAGAGTCCCATCCGGACACGGGACGAAGTCTTCAATCTTGTATCTTCATAGTCCAACAGTCCGGCCAAAGTATATAGTCCGGCTATCCGAGGACCCCCTAATCCAGGACTCCCTCAGTAGCCCCTGAACCAGGCTTCAATGATGATGAGTCCGGCGCGCAGATTGTCTTCGGCATTGCAAGGCGGGTTCTTCTCCAAAATCCCTGAGTACCTGTTGTAACGAGCAGTGTCCGGCTTCCCATTAATGATGCACTCCTCGGCTTCTGTACCCTAATAATGGCAATCTCCACGTGTTGAGCGAATGCGAGAAGTCGGGGCATTTTTACATTTGCCACCCTGACCATGTTAGTAAATCATCTATTAAAGAGACGGGGATCCTCAGATCCAAATCACGCCATCTTCCCCTAGCGAGTATCCATCAGAGCTCGCCCGGAAAAGGCCATTCCATCATGGCCGGCCGTCGTAGCTTGCTACCTCTTGAGCACTGCGTTGGATTTCCCCGAAGAGGAGGGGATGATGCAACAAAGTAGCGTAAGTATTTCCCTCAGTTTTTGAGAACCAAGGTATCAATCCAGTAGGAGACCACGCACAAGTCCCTCGTACCTACACAAAACGATAGCTACTCGCAACAACGCGATTAGGGGTTGTCAATCCCTTCACGATCACTTACGAGAGTGAGATCTGATAGAGATGATAAATAATATTTTTGGTATTTTTGATAGATAGATGCAAAGTGAAAAGTAAAAACAAAGTAAAAGCAAAGCAAGTAAATAAAGCGATAGAGATTGATATGATGAGAATAGACCCGGGAGCCATAGGTTTCACTAGTGGCTTCTCTCAAGAGCATAGATATTCTACGGTGGGTGAAAAAATTACTGTTGAGCAATTGACAGAACTGAGCATAGTTATGAGTATATCTAGGCAATGATCATGTATATAGGCATCACGTCCAAAACAAGTAGATCGAAACGATTCTGCATCTACTACTATTACTCCACTCATCGACCGCTATCCAGCATCCATCTAGAGTATTAAGTTAAAAACAAAGTAACGCCTTAAGCAAGATGACATGATGTAGAGGAATAAATTCATGAAATATGATAAAAACTCCATCTTGTTATCCTCGATGGCAACAATACAATACGTGCCTTGCAACCCTTTATGTCACTGGGTAAGGACACCGCAAGATTGAACCCAAAGCTAAGCACTTCTCCCATTGCAAGAACTACCAATCTAGTTGGCCAAACCAAAAAGGATAATTCGAAGAGACTTGCAAAGATAACTCAATCATACATAAAAGAATTCAAAGAAGAATCAAATATTTTCCATAGATAATACTGGATCATAAACCCACAATTCATCGGTCTCAACAAACACACCGCAAAAAGAAGATTACATCGAATAGATCTCCACGAGAGAGGGGAGAACATTGTATTGAGATCCAAAAGAGAGAAGAAGCCATCTAGCTACTAGCTATGGACCCGAAGGTCTCAAGTAAACTACTCACACTTCATCGGAGGGGCTATGGTGATGATGTAGAAGCCCTCCGTGGTGGATGCCCCCTCGTGAGCTCCGAACAGGCCCCAAGATGGGATCTCATGGATACAGAAGGTTGCGGCGGTGGAATTAGGTTTTTGGCTCCTGTTCTGATCATACGGGGATACGTAGGTATATATAGGAGGAAGGAGTACGTCGGTGGAGCGTTAGGGGGCCCACGAGGTAGGGGGGCACGCCCTCCACCCTCATGACCGCCTCTGGCACTGCTTGGAGTAGGGTCCAAGTCTCCTGGATCACGTTCAGTTGGAAAATCACATTCCCGAAGGTTTCATTCCGTTTGGACTCCGTTTGATATTCCGTTTCGTCGAAACACTGAAATAGGCAAAAAAACAGCAATTCTGGGCTGGGCCTCCAGTTAATAGGTTAGTCCCAAAAGTAATATAAAAGTGGAAAATAAAGCCCAATATAGTCCAAAACAGTAGATAAAGTAGCATGGAGCAATCAAAAATTATAGATACGTTGGAGACGATCGGGCATCCCAAGCTTAATTTCTTTCGTCCTCGAGTAGGTAAATGATAAAAAGAATTTTTGATGCGGAGTGATACTTTGGCATAATTTCAATGTAAATCTTCTTAATTGTGATATGAATATTCAGATCCGAAAGATTCAAGACAAAAGTTCATATTGACACAAAAATAATAATACTTCAAGCATACTAATCAAAGCAATCATGTCTTCTCAAAATAACATGGCAAAAGAAAGTTCATCCCTACAAAATCATATAGTTAGGCTATGCTTCATTTTCATCACACAAAGATGTTCCCAACTTCTATACCCCCGATGAAAAGCCAAGCAATTGTTTCATACTTAAATAATCTCAAACTTTTTCAACCTTCACGCAATACATGAGCGTGAGCCATGGATATAGCACTATGGGTGGAATAGAATATGATGATTGGGATTGTGTGGAGAAGACAAAAAAAAGGAGAAAGTCTCACATTGACGAGGCTAATCAACGGGCTATGGAGATGCCCATCAATTGATGTCAACATGAGGAGTAGGGATTGCCATGCAACAGATGCACTAGAGCTATGAATGCTCAACAAAAGAAAACTAGTGGGTGTGCATCCAACTTGCTTGCTCACGAAGACCTAGGGCATTTGAGGAAGCCCATCGTAGGAATATACAAGCCAAGTTCTATAATGAAAAATTCCCACTAGTATAAAAAGACAACTTATGAGACTCACTACATGAAGAACAAGGTGCTACTTTGAAACACAAGTGTGGAAAAAGAGACAGTAGCATTGCCCTTTCTCACTATATATTGCTACTTTGACTCACTATATATTGGGCCTTTCTTTTTTTTCTTTTGGCCTTTCTCTTCTTTTTTTATTTGGGCAATGCTCTAATAATGATGATCATCACACTTCTATTGATTACAACAAAAGGATTACAACTCAAAACTTAGAACAAGATATGACTCTATATGAATGCCTCCGGCGGTGTACCGGGATGGTGCAATGAATCAAGAGTGACATGTATGAAAATAATGCATGGTGGCTTTGCCACAAATACGATGTCAACTACATGATCGTGCAATGGCAATATGACAAAAGTAATGTATGTCATGATGATGATAATGGAAGTTGCATGGCAATATATCTCGGAATGGCTATGGAAATGCCATGATAGGTAGGTATGGTGGCTGTTTTGAGGAAGATATAAGGAGGTTTATGTGTGATAGAGCGAATCGTATCACGGGGTTTGGATGCACTGGCGAAGTTTGCACCAACTCTCAAGGTGAGAAAGGGCAATGCACGGTACCGAAGAGGAGAGCAAAGGCGGAAAGGTGAGAGTGCGTATAATCCATGGACTCAACATTAGTCAAAAGAACTCATATACTTATTGCAAAAATTTAGAAGCCATCAAAAATCAAGTACTACGCGTATGCTCCTAGGGGGATAGATTGGTAGGAAAAGACCATCGCTCGTCCCCGACCGCCACTCATAAGGATGCACAAGCCAGGTACACTTCATGTTTCAAATTTGTTACACAACTTTAACCATACGTGCATGCTACGGGACTTGCAAACTTCAACACAAGCATTCTTTGAATTCATAATTACCCAACTAGCACGACTTTGATATTATTACCTCCATATCTCAAAACAATTATCAAGCATCAAACTTATCTTAGTATTCAACGCACTCAAAAGAAAGTTTCACATATCTTGAATGCCAAGTATATTAACATTAAGCAAATTACCATGCTATTAACGACTCTCAAAATAATCTAAGTGAAGCATGAGAGATCAATAGTTTCTTTAAAACAAATCCACCACCGTGCTCTAAAAGATCTAAGTGAAGCACTAGAGCAAAAAATATCATGCTCAAAAGATATAAGTGAAGCACTATGAACAAAACTATCAAGCTCAAAAGATATAAGTGAAGCACATAGAGTATTCTAACAAATTCCAAATCATGTATGGCTATCTCAAAAGGTGTGTACAGCAAGGATGATTGTGGTAAACTAACAAGCAAAGACACAAATAATACAAGACGCTCCAGGCAAAACACATATCATGTGGTGAATAAAAATATAGCTCCAAGTAAATTACCGACGGAAGTGGACGAAAGAGGGGATGCCTTCCGGGGCATCCCCAAGCTTTGACTTTTTGGTGTCCTTGGATTATCTTAGGGGTGCCATGGGCATCCCCAAGCTTAGGCTCTTGCCACTCCTTGTTCCATAATCCATCAAAAGAATTCACCCAAAACTTAAAAACTTCACAACACAAAACTCAACAGAAATCTCGTGAGCTCCGTTAGAGAAAGAAAACAAAAGACTACTTCAAGGTACTGTAATGAACTCACTATTTATTTATATTGGTGTTAAACCTGTTGGGGAATGTAGTAATTTCAAAAATTTCCTACGCATACGCAAGATCATGGTGATGGCATAGCAACGAGAGGGGAGAGTGTTCGTCCACGTACCCTCGTAGACCGTAAGCGGAAGCGTTAGCACAACACGGTTGATGTAGTCGTACGTCTTCACGATCCAACCGATCCAAGCACCGAACGTACGGGGCCTCCGAGTTCAGCACACGTTCAGCTCGATGACGATCTCCGGCCTCCGATCGAGCGAAGCTCCGGAGATGAGTTCCGTCAGCACGACGGCGTGGTGACGATGATGATGTTATACCGGTGCAGGGCTTCACATAAACTCCGCAACGATATGACCGAGGTGGAATATGGTGGAGGGGGGCACCGCACACGGCTAAGGAATGATCCGTAGATCAACTTGTGTGTCATGGGGTGCCCCCTGCCCTGTGATATAAAGGAGCAAGGGAAGGGGCCGCCAAGGAGAGAGGAGGCGCCCTAGGGGGCAATCCTACTCAAGTAGGATTCCCCCTCTTTCCAAGTCCTACTAGGAGAAGGGAAGGAAGGGAGGAGAAGGAGAAGGAAGGAGAGGGAGGAGAAGAAGGAAGGGGGCGGCCCCTAGTCCAGTCGGTTTGGGCTAGGGGGCATGAGCCCTTCCTCCTCTCTTCCACCACTTGGCCCATGAGGCCCAATGCTTCTTCCTCGTATTCCCGTAACTCCCCGGTACCCCCGAAAATACCCGAATCACTCGGAACCTTTCCGAACTCCGAATATAGTCGTCCAATATATCGATCTTTACGTCTCGACCATTTCGAGACTCCTCGTTATGTCCCCGATCTCATCCGGGACTCCGTACTCCTTCGGTACATCAAAACTCATAAACTCATAATATAACTGTCATCGAAACCTTAAGCGTGCGGACCCTACAGGTTCGAGAACTATGTAGACATGACCTAGAACCATTCTTGGTCAATAACCAATAGCGGAACCTGGATGCCCATATTGGTTCCTACATATTCTACGAAGATCTTTATCGGTCAAACCGCATAACAACATACGTTGTTCCCTTTGTCATCGGTATGTTACTTGCCCGAGATTCGATCGTCGGTATCCAATACCTAGTTCAATCTTGTTACTGGCAAGTCTCTTTACTCGTTACGTAATGCATCATCCCGTAACCAACTCATTGGTCACATTGCTTGCAAGGCTTATAGTGATGTGCATTACCGAGAGGGCCCAGAGATACCTCTCCGACAATCGGAGTGACAAAACCTAATCTCGAAATACGCCAACCCAACATGTACCTTTGGAGACACCTGTAGTACTCCTTTATAATCACCCAGTTACGTTGTGACATTTGGTAGCATCCAAAGTGTTCCTTCGGTAAACGGGAGTTGCATAATCTCTTAGTTACATGAACATGTATAAGTCATGAAGAAAGCAATAGCAATATACTAAACGATCAAGTGCTAGGCTAACGGAATGGGTCATGTCAATCACATCATTCTCCTAATGATGTGATCTCGTTAATCAAATGACAACTCTTTTGTCCATGGCTAGGAAACATAACCATCTTTGATAAACAAGCTAGTCAAGTAGAGGCATACTAGTGACACTATGTTTGTCTATGTATTCACACATGTATTATGTTTCCGGTTAATACAATTCTAGCATGAATAATAAACATTTATCATGATACAAGGAAATAAATAATAACTTTATTATTGCCTCTAGGGCATATTTCCTTCAGTCTCCCACTTGCACTAGAGTCAATAATCTAGTTCACATCGCCATGTGATTTAACATCAATATTCATATCTGTATATGATTAACACCCATAGTTCACATCGTCATGTGACCAACACCCAAAGGGTTTACTAGAGTCAATAATCTAGTTCACATCGCTATGTGATTAACACCCAAAGAGTACTAAGGTGTGATCATGTTTTGCTCATGAGAGAAGCTTAGACAACGTGTCTGTCACATTCAGAGCCGTATGTATTTTGCAAATATTCTATGTCCACAATGCTCTGGATGGAGCTACTCTAGCTAATTGCTCCCACTTTCAATATGTATCCAGATTGAGACTTAGAGTCATCTGGATTGGTGTAAAAGCTTGCATCGCTGTAACTTTTTACGACGGGCTCTTTTATCACCTCCAAAATCGAGAAACCTGTCCTTAGTCCTCACTAAGGATATTTTTGACCGCTGTCCAGTGATCTACTCTTAGATCAAAATTGTATTCCTTTGTCAAACTCAGAGCAAGGTATACAATAGGTGCAGTTCACAAGATAACATACTTTATAGAACCTATGGTGAGGCATAGGGAATGACTTTTCATTCTCTTTCGATTTTCTGCCATGGTCGGGTCTTGAGTCTTACTCAACTTCACACCTTTGCATTACAGGCAAGAACTTTTTCTTTGACTGTTCCATCTTGAACTATTTCAAAATCTTGCCAAGGTATGTACTCATTGAAAATCTTATCAAGCGTCTTGATCTATCTCAATAGATCTTGATGCTCAATATGTAAGTAGCTTTACCGAGGTCTTTCTTTGAAAAACTCTTATTCAAGTATCCTTTCATGCTTTGCAGAATAATTCTACATTATTTCCGATCAATAATATGTCATTCACATATACTTATCAGAAATCTTGTAGTGCTCCCACTCACTTTCTTGTAAATCTGAGGCTTCACCGCAAGTCTGTATAAAACAATATGCTTTGATCAACTTATCAAAGCGTATATTCCAACTCCGAGATGCTTGCACCAGTCCATAGATGGATTGCTGGAGCTTGCACACTTTGTTAGCATCTTTAGGATTGACAAGACCTTCTGGTTGCATCATATACAACTCTTCTTTAAGAAATCCATTAAGGAATGCAGTTTTGACATCCATTTGCCAGATTTCATAAAATGGGGCAATTGCTAACATGATTAGGACAGACTTAAGCATCGATACGAGTGAGAAAATCTCATCGTATTCAGCCCCTTGAACTTGTTGAAAACCTTTTGCAACAAGTTGAGCTTAGTGGATAGTAACACTACTATCAGTGTCCGTCTTCCTCTTGAAGATCCATTTATTTAACATGGCTTGCTGATCATCGAGCAAGTCAATCAAAGTCCATACTTTGTTCTCATACATGGATCATATCTCAGATTTTATGGACCCAAGCCATTTCGCGGAATCTGGGCTCATCATCGCTTCTTCATAGTTCGTAGGTTCATCATGGTCTAGCAACATGACTTCTAGAACAGTATTACCATACTACTCTGGTGCGGACTGTACTTTGGAAGATCTACGAGGTTTTGTAGTAACTTGATCTGAAGTTTCATGATCATCATCATTAGCTTCCTCACTAATTGGTGTAGGAATCACTGGAACTGATTTCGTGATGAACTACTTTCCAATTCGGGAGAAGGTACAAATTACCTTATCAAGCTCTACTTTCCTCCCACTCACTTCTTTCGAGAGAAACTCCTTCTCTAGAAAGGATCCATTTTTAGCAATGAATATCTTGCCTTTGGATCTGTGATAGAAGGTGTACCCAACAATTTCCTTTGGATATTCTATGAAGACGCACTTCTCCGATTTGGGTTTGAGCTTATCAGGATGAAACTTTTTCACATAAGCATCGCAGCCCCAAACTTTAAGAAACGACAACTTGGGTTTCTTGCTAAACCACAGTTCATATGTTGTCGTCTCAACGGATTTAGATGGTGCCCTTTTAATGTGAATGCAGTTGTCTTCTAATGCATCACCCCAAAACAACATTGGTAAATCAGTAAGAGACATCATAGATCGCACCATATCCAATAAAGTGCGGTTACGACGTTCGGACACACCATAACGTTGTGGTGTTCTAGGTGGCGTGAGCTGTGAAACTATTCCACATTGTTTTAATTGAAGACCAAACTCGTAACTCAAATATTCGTCTCCGCGATCAGATCGCAGAAACTTTATTTTCTTATTACGATGATTTTTCCTCTTCACTCTGAAATTCTTTGAACCTTTCAACTATTTCAGACTTATGTTTCATCAAGTAGATATACTCATATCTGCTCAAACCATCTTGTGAAGGTCAGAAAATAACGATACTTGCCACGAGCCTTCATACTCATTGGTCGCATACATCGGTATGTATTATTTCCAATAAGTCAAGAGCTTCGTTCCATTGTTCCAAAAAGCGGAGTTTTAGTCATCTTGCCCAAAAGGCACGGTTCGCAAACATCAAATGATTCATAACCAAGTGATTCGAAAATCCATCTTTATGGAGTTTCTTCATGCGCTTTACATCGATATGACCCAAACGGCGATTGCCACAAATAAGTTGCACTATCATTATTAACTTTGCATCTTTTGGCCTCAATATTATGAATATGTGTATCACTACGATCGAGATCCAACAAACTATTTTCATTGGGTGTATGACCATTGAAGGTTTTATTCATGTAAGCAGAACAACAATTATTCTCTCGATTTTAAATGAATAATCATATTGCAATAAACACGATCAAATCATATTCATGCTCAACGCATAAACGCCAAATAACATTTATTTAGGTTTAACATTAATCCCGAAAGTATAGGGAGTGTGCGATGATGATCATATCAATCTTGGAACTACTTCCAACACTCATCGTCACTTTCCTTCAACTAGTCTCTGTTTATTCTCAGAACTCCTGCTTTGAGTTACTAATCTTAGCAACCGAACAAGTATCAAATACTGGGGCTACTATAAACACTAGTAAGGCACACATCAATAATCTGTATATCAAATATACCCTTGTTCACTTTGCCATCCTTCTTATCCACCAAATATTCAGGGCATTTCCGCTTCCCGTGACCATTTCCTTTGCAGTGTAAACACTCAATTTCAGGCTATGGTCCAGCTTTGGGCTTCTTCGCAGGAGTGATAACTTGCTTGTCTTTCCACTTGAAGTTCCCTTTCTTTCCCTTTGCCCTTCTCTTGAAACTAGTGGTCTTGTCAATCATCAACACTTGATGCTCTTTCTTGATTTCTACCTTTGTCAATTTCAACATCACGAAGAGCTCGGGAATCGTTTTCGTCATCCCTTGCATACTATAGTTCATCACGAAGTTCTAGTAACTTAGTGATGGTGACTAGAGAATTCTGTCAATCACTATCTTATCTGGAAGATTAACTCCCACTTGATTCAAGCGATTGAAGTACCCAGACAGTCTGAGCACATGATCACTAGTTGAGCGATTCTCCTCCATCTTTTATCTATAGGACTTGTTGGAGACTTCATATCTCTCAAATCGGGTATTTGCTGGAAATATTAACTTCAACTCCTGGAACATCTCATATGGTCCATGACGTTCAAAACGTCTTTGAAGTCCCGATTCTAAGCCGTTAAGCATGGTGCACTAAACTATCAAGTAGTCATCATTTTGAGCTAGCCAGACGCTCATAACTTCGCATCTGCTCCTGCAATAGGTCTATCACCTAGCGGTGCATTAAGGACATAATTCTTACGTGCAGCAATGAGGATAAACCTCGGATCACGGATCGAATCCGCATCATTCCTACTAACATTTTTCAACACAATTTTCTCTAGGAACATATCAAAATAAACATATGAAAGCAACAACGCAAGCTATTGTTCTACAACATAATTTGCAAAATACTACCAGGACTAAGTTCATGATAAATTTAAGTTCAATTAATCATATTACTTAAGAACTCCCACTTAGACAGACATCTCTCTAGTCATCTAAGTGATCACGTGATCCAAATCAACTAAACCATAACCGATCATCACGTGAGATGGAGTAGTTTTCAATGGTGAACATCACTATGTTGATCATATCTACTATATGATTCATGCTCGACCTTTCGGTCTCCGTGTTCCGAGGCCATATCTGCATATGCTAGGCTCGTCAAGTTTAACTTGAGTATTCTGCGTGTGCAAAACTGGCTTGCACCCGTTGTAGATGGACGTAGAGCTTATCACACCCGATCATCACGTGGTGTCTGGGCACGACGAACTTTGGCAACGGTGCATACTCAGGGAGAACACTTCTTGATAATTTAAGTGAGAGATCATCTTAAAATGCTACCGTCAATCAAAGCAAGATAAGATGCATAAAGGATAAACATCACATGCAATCAATATAAGTGATATGATATGGCCATCATCATCTTGTGCTTGTGATCTCCATCTCCGAAGCACCGTCGTGATCACCATCGTCACCGGCGCGACACCTTGATCTCCATCGTAGCATCATTGTCGTTACGCCATCTATTGCTTCTACGACTATCGCTACCGCTTAGTGATAAAGTAAAGCAATTACAGGGCGTTTGCATTTCATACAATAAAGCGACAACCATATGGCTCCCACCAGTTGCCGATAACTTCGGTTACAAAACATGATCATCTCATACAATAAAATATAGCATCACGTCTTGGCCATATCACATCACAACATGCCCTGCAAAAACAAGTTAGACGTCCTCTACTTTGTTGTTGCAAATTTTACGTGGCTGCTACGTGCTTAGCAAGAACCGTTCTTACCTACACATCAAAACCACAACGATAGTTCGTCAAGTTGGTGCTGTTTTAACCTTCGCAAGGACCGGGCGTAGCCACACTCGATTCAGCTAAAGTGAGAGAGACAAACACCTGCCAGCCACCTTTAAGCACGAGTGCTCGTAACGGTGAAACCAGTCTCGCGTAAGCGTCGCGTAATGTCGGTCCGGGCCGCTTCATCTCACAATACCGCCAACCAAAGTATGACATCTTTGGTAAGCAAGATGACTTGTATCGCCCACAACTCACTTGTGTTCAACTCGTGCATGTAACATCAACGCATAAAACCTAGGCTCGGATGCCCTTTGTTGGGGAACGAGTAATTTCAAAATTTCCTACGCACACGCAAGATCATGGTGATGGCATAGCAATGAGAGGGAGAGTGTTCGCCCACGCCCTCGTGAGACCGTAAGCGAAGCGTTAGCACAACGCGGTTGATGTAGTCGTGACGTCTTCACGATCCAACCGATCCAAGCACCAAACGTCACGGGCCTCCGAGTTCAGCACACGCTCAGCTCGATGGCGATCTCCGGCCTCCGATCGAGCGAAGCTCCGAGATGAGTTCCACAAGACGACGGCGTGGTGACGATGATGATGTTCTACCGGTGCAGGGCTTCGCCTAAACTCCGCGACGATATGACCGAGGTGGAATATGGTGGAGGGGGGCACCGCACATGGCTAAGGAACGATCCGTAGATCAACTTGTGTGTCATGGGGTGCCCCCTGCCCCCGTATATAAAGGAGCAAGGGCGAGGGGGCCAGCCAAGGAGAGGAGGCGTGCCCTAGGGGGGCAATTCTACTCCAAGTAGGATTCCCCCCTCTTTCCAAGTCCTACTAGGAGAAGGGAAGGAAGGGGAGGAGAAGGAGAAGGAAGGAGAGGGAGGAGAAGAAGGAAAGGGGGGCCGGCCCCCTAGTCCAATTCGGTTTGGGCTAGGGGGGCCGCGAGCCCTTTCTCCTCTCTTCCACCACTTGGCCCATGAGGCCCAATGCTTCTTCCTCGTATTCTCGTAACTCCCCGGTACCCCCGAAAATACCCGAATCACTCGGAACCTTTCCGAACTCCGAATATAGTCGTCCAATATATCGATCATTATGTCTCGACCATTTTGAGACTCCTCGTTATGTCCCTGATCTCATCCGGGACTCCGCATTCTCCTTGGTACATCAAAACTCATAAACTCATAATATAACCGTCTTCAAACCTTAAGCGTGCGGACCCTACAGGTTCGAGAACTATGTAGACATGACCTAGAACCATTCTTGGTCAATAACCAATAGCGAGAACCACGGATGCCCATATTGGTTCCTACATATTCTCTGAAGATCTTTATCGGTCAAACCGCATAACAACATCGTTGTTCCTTTGTCATCGGTATGTTACTTGCCCGAGATTCGATCGTCGGTATCCAATACCTAGTTCAATCTTGTTACTGGCAAGTCTCTTTACTCGTTACGTAATGCATCATCCCGTAACCAACTCATTGGTCACATTGCTTGCAAGGCTTATAGTGATGTGCATTACCGAGAGGGCCCAGAGATACCGGAGTGACAAAACCTAATCTCGAAATACGCCAACCCAACATGTACCTTTGGAGACACCTGTAGTACTCCTTTATAATCACCCAGTTACGTTGTGACATTTGGTAGCATCCAAAGTGTTCCTCCGGTAAACAGGAGTTGCATAATCTCATAGTTACATGAACATGTATAAGTCATGAAGAAAGCAATAGCAATATACTAAACGATCAAGTGCTAGGCTAACGGAATGGGTCATGTCAATCACATCATTCTCCTAATGATGTGATCTCGTTAATCAAATGACAACTCTTTTGTCCATGGCTAGGAAACATAACCATCTTTGATAAACGAGCTAGTCAAGTAGAGGCATACTAGTGACACTATGTTTGTCTATGTATTCACACATGTATTATGTTTCCGGTTAATACAATTCTAGCATGAATAAGAAACATTTATCATGATACAAGGAAATAAATAATAACTTTATTATTGCCTCTAGGGCATATTTCCTTCAAAACCTATTGTATTCCAACTTCTCTATGGTTTATAAACTATTTTACTAGCCATATATTCATCAAAATAAGCAAACAACACACGAAAAACAGAATCTGTCAAAAACATAACAGTCTGTAGCAATCTGTAACTAACGCAAACTTCTGGAACTCTAAAAATTCTACAAAAATAGGAAGTCCTGGACAATTTGTTTATTGAACATCAGCAAAAAGAATCAACGCAAAAGCACGTCCTGTGATTTAACAAAATTATATTTGTGCGTGCAAAGTTTCTGTTTTTCAGCAGAATAGAATCAACTATCATCGTAGGTTATCCTATAGGTTCTATTTGGCACAAACACTAATTAAAACATAAAACCACATCCAAACAGAAGGTAGATGGATTATTTATTCCTAAATAGAAGAAAAAACAAAAAACACAAAATAAAATTGGGTTGCCTCCCAACAAGCGCTATCGTTTAACGCCCCTAGCTAGGCATAAAAGCAAGGATAGATCTAGGTATTGCCATCTTTGGTAGGCAATCCATAAGTGGCTCTCATGATAGATTCATATGGTAATTTTATTTTCTTTGTAGGGAAGTGTTCCATGCCCTTCTTTAAGGGAAATTGGAATCGAATATTCCCTTCCTTCATATCAATAATTGCACCAATCGTTCTAAGGAAAGGTCTACCAAGAATAATAGGACATGTAGGATTGCAATCTATATCAAGAACGATAAAATCTACGGGTACATAATTCCTATTTGAAACAATAAGAACATCATTAATTCTTCTCATAGGTTTTTTAATAGTGGAATCCGCAAGATGCTAGTTTAGAGAGCAATAATCAAAATCACGGAAATCTAGCAAATCACATAAAGTTTTGAGAATAGTAGAGACACTAGCACCCAAATCACACAAAGCATGAAACTCATAATCTTTAATTTTAATTTTAATAGTAGGTTCCCACTCATCATAGAGTTTTCTAGGGATAGAAACTTTCAACTCAAGTTTTTCTTCATAAGATTGCATCAAGGCATCAACAATGTGTTCAGTAAAGGCCTTATAAGCATGAGGAGAATCTAGCTCGGATTGCAACAAGGAAATACAACCAATCAAAGAGCAATTTTCATAACTAAATTCCTTGAGATCCAAAATAGTGGGTTTAGCAACATCACAGTTTTTATTTATTTCAATCCCACTTTCATCCGAATTCTTAAAACGCCTTCTAGGTAAAGGAAGATAATCTTCAGTTTCATCAAGATTCATATTGCAAAACAAAGATTTAATGGGGACACATCAATAACTTTTAGATCTTCATCTTGATTTTCATAGGAATTCGGTTTAGCGGCCATCATATTGACTAAGGTAGCTTGCATATCCGAAATTTCAGCGGTCATCTTTTCAAGACGAGCAATTTGGGCCCTTATACCATCAAATTCTTTAGACATATCATCGAGTTCTTTATTCATATAGCTCATAAATCTTTTTTGTTCCTTAAGCTCGCTTCTAAAGAAATTATTGTGCTCAAATTGCAAAACCATAAACTTTCTGACATTGCTTTCGATCTCCTCTAGCCTTTTAAGGTGAAGGTCACCAAATTTAGGTAGAGCCATCGCGACAAATAAGTGATCTAGCACACGAGCAAACAGAAAGGCAAACGGGAAAAAGGCAAACGGGAAAGAGAGGAGGAGATTGGGAAAGAGAGGGCAAATGAAACGGCAAGGGTGAAGTGGGGGAGAGGAAAACGAGAGGCAAATGGCAAATAATGTAATGCGAGAGATAGGGATTGCGATGGGTACTTGGTATGGTTGACTTGCTTGCGTGAGCCTCCCCGGCAACGGCGCCAGAAATTCTTCTTGCTACCTCTTGAGCTGTCATGCCCAATATGCGATACTATCCTAAAGAGACTCGAAGGTCCCACCAAGGATAGAACCGCATATTGATACGCTTTGCAAGGTGGATATCATTACATCAACATTACATAATAGATGGGGATACATACAAGAGGGATACAATGCCACACAAATACATCAATACATCATACATAAGATCAACATCCGACTACGGATGAAACACAAACAAAAACTCAAACGACATCCACCCTGCTAGCCCAGGCTGCCGACCTGGAATCTATCCCCTGATCGAAGAAGTAGGAGAAGAAGAACTCCAAAACAAGGAAACATCGCTCCCGCGTCATGATCATCGCAAAACCTGCACCTGCAACTGTTGTTGTAGTAATCTGTGAGCCACAAGGACTCAGCAATCCCATTACCATGGGTATCAAGACTAGCAAAGCTTAATGGGAAAGGAAGGGGTAAAGTGGTGAGGTTGCAGCAGCGACTAAGCATATATGGTGGCTAACATACGCAAATGAGAGCGAGAAGAGAAGCAAAAGGAACGGTCGTGAAACTAGCAATGATCAAGAGGTGATCCTGAACTCCTACTTACGTCAAACATAACCCAAAACCGTGTCCACTTCCTGGACTCCGCCGAAAAGAGACCATCACGGCTACACACGCGGTTGATGCATTTTAATTCGAATCAGGTGTCAAGTTATCTACAACCGGATATTAACAAATTCCCATCTGCCACATAACCGCGGGCACGGCTCTCGAAAGTTTATACCCTGCAGGGGTGTCCCAACTTAGCCCATGATAAGCTCTCGCGATCAACGAAGGATATTCCTTCTCCCAGAAGACCCGATCGGCCTCGTAATCCGGTTTACAAGACATTCGACAATGGTAAAACAAGACCAGCAAAGCCGCCCGATGCGCCGACAATCCCGATAGGAGGTGCACATATCTCGTTCTCAGGGCAACACCGAATGAGACATCCTACGAGTAAAACCAGACCTCGAGTTTCCCCGAGGGGGCCCTGCAGTCTACTCGATTCGGACCAGCACTTAGAGAAGCACTGGCCCGGGGGGGCTGAAATAAAGATGACTCTCGCGAGAGCGACTCCCAAGGGAAAAGTAGGTGTTGGTGAGGCAAATGGTAAAACCAAGGTTGGGCCTTGCTGGAGGAGTTTTATTCAAAGCGAACTGTCAAGGGGGTCCCATAAATCACCCAACCGCGTTAGGGACGCAAAATCCGGGAACATAATGTTGGGGAACGTAGTAATTTCAAAAAATTTCCTACGCACACGCAAGATCATGGTGATGCATAGCAACGAGAGGGGAGAGTGTTGTCTACGCCCTCGTGAGACCGGGCGAAGCGATCACAACGTAGAGGAAGTAGTCGTACGATCTCCTCGCGATCCGACCGATCCCGGCGCCGTTACTCCGGCGCCCCCGAGTTCTTGACACACGTACAGCTCGATGACGTCCCTCGAACTCCGATCCAGCTGAGTGTCGAGGGAGAGTTCCGTCAGCACGACGGTGTGGTGACGATCTTGATGTTCTACCGGCGCAGAGCTTCGCCTAAGCTTCGCGACGATATGACCGAGGTGGAATATGGTGGAAGGGGGCATCGCACACGGCTAAGGAACGATCCGTAGATCAAACTTGTGTGTCCTAGGGTGCCCCCTGCCCCGAGATATAAAGGAGCAAGGGGAGGTGCGGCCGGCCTAGAGGAGGCTTGGGAGGAGTCCTACTCCCACCGGAGTAGGACTCCCCTTCCTAGTTGGAGTAGGATTGGGGGAGGGAAAGAGGAAGGGGCGCCGCCTCCT
Organism: Aegilops speltoides; assembly: GCA_021437245.1. NCBI lineage: Eukaryota > Viridiplantae > Streptophyta > Magnoliopsida > Poales > Poaceae > Aegilops > Aegilops speltoides. The sequence continues at coordinate 360,239,175 of CM038147.1, read as the reverse complement.
TGTCCTATTCGGACTAGGGGAGGGCGCGGCCTGCCCCTGGCCGCCCCTCCTCTTCTCCCTCATGGCCCACTAAGGCCCATTAACCCCGGGAGGGTTCAGTAACCCCGGTGTCCGGTAAAATCCGATTTCACCGGAACCATTCGAACTCCAAATATAGGCTTCCAATATATCAATCTTTATGTCTCGACCATTTCGAGACTCCTCGTCATGTCCGTGATCACATCCGGACTCAACTTCTTCGTACATCAAAATACATAAACTCATAATATAACCGCCATCGAAACCTTAAGCGTGCGGACCCTACGGTTCGAGAATAATGTAGACATGACCTAGACACGCCTCGGTCAATAACCAATAGCGGGACCTGGATGCCCATATTGGCTCCTACATATTCTACGAAGATCTTTATCGGTCAGACCGCATAACAACATACGTTGTTCCTTTGTCATCGGTATGTTACTTGCCCGAGATTCGATCGTCGGTATCCAATACCTAGTTCAATCTCGTTACGGCAAGTCTCTTTACTCGTTCCGTAATACATTATCTCACAGCTAACTCATTAGCTGTAATGCTTGCAAGGCTTTAGTGATGTGTATTACCGAGAGGGCCAGAGATACCTCTCCGACAATCAAGTGACAAAACCTAATCTCAAATACGCCAACCCAACATCCGCCTTTGGAGACACTGTAGTACTCCTTTATAATCACCCGATTACGTTGTGACGTTTGGTAGCACCAAAGTGTTCCTCCGTAAACGGAGTTGCATAATCTCATAGTTACAGGAACATGTATATGTCATGGATAAAAGCAGAGCAACATACTAAACGATCATGTGCTAAGCTAATGGAATGGGTCATGTCAATCGATCATTCTACTAATGATGTGACCTTGTTAATCAAATAACAACTCTTTGTTCATGGTTAGGAAACATAACCATCTTTGATTAACAAGCTAGTCTAGTAGAGGCATACTAGTGACATATTGTTTGTCTATGCATTCACACATGTATCATGTTTCCGATTAATACAATTCTAGCATGAATGATAAGCATTTATCATGAAATAAGGAAATAAATAATAACTTTATTATTGCCTCTAGGGCATATTTCCTTCGGTCTCCCACTTGCACTAGAGTCAATAATCTAGATTACATAGTAATGATTCTAACACCCATGGAGTCTTGGTGCTGATCATGTTTTGCTCGTGGAAGAGGCTTAGTCAACGGTCTCGCAACATTCAGATCCGTATGTATCTTGCAAATCTCTATGTCTCCCATCCGGACTAAATCCGTATGGAATTGAAGCGTCTCTTGATGTGCTTGGTCCTCTTGTGAAATCTGGATTCCTTTGCCAAGGCAATTGCTCAAGATTGTCACGAAGATTTTCATTGGACCCGATGCACTAGGTATGACACCTAGATCGGATATGAACTCCTTCATCCGCACTCCTTCATTAGCTCGCTTCGAAGCTGCTATGTACTCCGCTTCACATGTAGATCCCGCCACGACGCTTTGTTTAGAAAGCGCACCAACCGACAACTCCTCCGCTTAGTGTAAATACGATCCGGTCTGCGATTTAGAATCGTCTCGGATCGTGTCAAAGCTTGCATCAACGTAACTGCCATTACGATGAGCTCTTTGTCACCTCCATATACTGAGAAACATATCCTTAGTCCTTTTCGTATTTCAGATGTTCTTGACCGCTGTCCGATGATCCACTCTGGATTACTTTGGTACCTCCTGCTAAGCTTATAGCAAGGCACACATCAGTCGGTACACAACATTGCATACATGATAGAGCCTATGGTGAAGCATAGGAACATCTTTCATTTCTCTCTATCTTCTGCAGTGGTCGGGCATTGAGTCTTACTCAACTTCACACCTTGTAACAGTGCAAGAACCCTTTCTTTGCTTGATCCATTTTGAACTTCTTCAAAATTTTGTCAAGGTATGTGCTTTGTGAAAGTCCAATTAAGCGCCTTGATCTATCTCTATAGATTTTGATGCCCAATATGTAAGCAGCTTCACCGAGGTCTTTCATTGAAAAACTCTTATTCAAGTATCCTTTATGCTATCCAGAATTCTATATCATTTCCGATCAAGTAATATGTCATCTACATATAATATCGTAAATGCCACTGAGCTCCCACTCACTTTCTTGTAAATCTGAGGCTTCTCCAAAAGTCTCAGATGAACCCAAATGCTTTGATCACACTATCAAAGCGCTTATTCCAACTCCGAGATGCTTGCACCAGTCCATAAATGGATCATTGGAGCTTGCACACTTTGTTAGCTCCTTTGGATCGATAAAACCTTCTCGTTGCATCATATACAACTCTTCTTCCGTAAATCCATTCAGAATGCGTCTTTACATCCATTTGCCAAATTTCATAATCATAAAATGCGGCAATTGCTAACATGATTCGGACAGACTTAAGCATCGCTACGGTGAGAAGGTCTCATCGTAGTCAACCCCTTGAACTTGTCGAAAACCCTTTGCATAAGTCGAGCTTTGTAAACGATAACATTACCGTCGTCGTCGGTCTTCTTCTTGAAGATCCACTTGTTTTCTATTGCTTGCCTACCTTCGGGCAAGTCAACCAAAGTCCATACTTTGTTTTCATACATGGATCCCATCTCAAATTTCATGGCCTCAAGCCATTTTGTGGAATCTGGGCTCACCATCGCTTCTTCATAGTTCGAGGTTCATCATGATCTAGTAGCATGATTTCCGAACAGGATTACCGTATCACTCAGTGCGGACCTTACTCTGGTTGATCTACGAGGTTACAGAGTAACTTGATTTGAAGTTTCATGATCAACATCATCAACTTCCTCACTACTTGGTGTAGATGTCTCAGAAACCGGTTTCTGCGACAAACTACTTTCAAGTAAGGGAGAAGGTACAATTACCTCATCAAGTTCTACTTTCCTCCCACTCACTTCTTTCGAGAGAAACTCCTTCTCTAGAAAGGATCCATTCTTAGCAACAAATGTCTTGCCTTCGGATCTGTGATAGAAGGTGTACCCAACTGTCTCCTTTGGGTATCCTATGAAGACACATTTCTTCAATTTGGGTTCGAGCTTATCAGGTTGAAGCTTTTTCACATAAGCATCGCATCCCCAAACTTTAAGAAACGACAACTTTGGTTTCTTGCTAAACCATAGTTCATAAGGTGTCGTCTCAACGGATTTTGACGGTGTTCTATTCAGAATGCGGCCGTCTCTAGAGCATAACCCCAAAACGATAGCGGTAAATCTGTAAGAGACATCATAGATCGCACCATATCTAGTAAAGTGCGATTCGACGCTCGACACACCATTCTGTTGTGGTGTTCCGGTGGCGTGAGTTGCTAAACTATTCCGCATTGTTTCAAATGTAGACCAAACTCGTAACTCAAATATTCACCTCCACGATCGATCGTAGAAACTTAATTTTCTTATTACGATGATTTTCAACTTCACTCTGAAATTCTTTGAACTTTTCAAATGTTTCAGACTTATGTTTCATTAAGTAGATATACCCATATCTGCTTAAATTGTGAAGGTGAGAAAATAACGATATCCGCCACGAGCCTCAACATTCATCGGACCACATACATCAGTATGTATGATTTCCAACAAATCTGTTGCTCTCTCCATAGTACCGAGAACGGGTTTTAGTCATCTTGCCCATGAGGCACGGTTCATAAGTGCCAAGTGATTCATAATCAAGTGACTCCAAAAGTCCATCAAGATGGAGTTTCTTCATGCGCTTTACACCGATATGACCTAAACGGCAAGTGCCACAAATAAGTTGCACTATCATTATCAACTCTGCATCTTTTGGTTTCAACATTATGAATATGTGTATCACTACTATCGAGATTCATCAAAATAGACCACTCTTCAAGGGTGCATGACCATAAAAGATATTACTCATATAAATAGAACAACCATTATTCTTTGATTTAAATGAATAACCGCCTCGCATCAAACAAGATCCAGATATAATGTTCATGCTCAACGCAGCACCAAATAACAACTATTTAGGTCTAAAACTAATCCCGAAGGTAGATGTAGAGGTAGCGTGCCGACCGCGATCACATCGACTTTGGAACCATTTCCCACGCGCATCGTCACCTCGCCCTTTGCCGTTGTTCGCAATCCGTAGTCCCTGCTTCGAGTTGCAAATATTAGCAATGTAACCAAGATCAAATACCCAGTGCTATCTGCGAGCTCTAGTAAGGTACACATCAATAACATGTATATCACATATACCTTTGTTCACCTTGCCATCCTTCTTATCCGCCAAATACTTGGGGCAGTTCCGCTTCAAAGGACGACCGCTTAAGAGAAGCACTCGGGCTGTGTTTAGGTCCAGACTTGGGTTTCTTCTCCCGAGCAGACAACTTGCTTGCTGTTCTTCTTGAAGTTCCTTCTTCTTCCCTTTGCCTTTCTTCTTGAAACTAGTGGTCTTATTGACCATCAACACTTGATGCTCCTTCTGATTTCTACCTCCGCAGCCTTTAGCATTGCGAAGAGCTCGGTATAGTCTTTACTAACCCTTGCATATTATAGTTCATCACGAAGACTTTGTAGCTTGGTGGCGTGATTGAAGAATTTCATCAATGACACAATCATCCGGAAGATTAACTCCCAGTTGAGTCAAGTGATTGTAATACCCGCACATTTTGAGTATGTGCTCACCGACGTAACTATTCTCCTCCATCTTGCAGCTATAGAACTTATTGGAGACTTCATATCTCTCAATCCGGGCATTCTGTTGGAATATCAACTTCAACTCTGGAACATCTCATATGCTCCATGACGCTCAAAACGCCGTTGAAGTCCCGGTTCTAAGCCGTAAAGCATGGCACCTTGAACTATAGAGTAGTCATCGCTTTGCTCGCCAGACGCTCATAACATCCGGTGTTGCTCCTGAAGCGAGGCTGGCACCTAGCGGTGCATCCAGACGTAACTCTTACAGGCAGCAATGAGGATAATCCTCAAAGTTACGGACCCGATCCGTGTAGTTGCTACCATCATCTTTCAACTTTGCTTTCTCAAGGAACGCATTAAAATTCAACGGAACAACAGCACGAGCCATCTATCTACAATCAAACATAGACAAGCAAGATACTATCAGGTACTAAGTTCATGATAAATTTAAGTTCAATTAATCATATTACTTAAGAACTCCCACTTAGATAGACATCCCTCTAGTCACCTACGTGATCACGTGATCCAAATCAACTAAACCATAACCGATCATCATGTGAAATGGAGTAGTTTTCAAAGGTGAACATCTTATGTTGATCATATCTACTATATGATTCACGCTCGACCTTTCGGTCTCCGTGTTCCGAGGCCATATCTGCATATGCTAGGCTCGTCAAGTATAACCTGAGTATTCTGCGTGTACAAAACTGGCTTGCACCCGTTGTAGATGGGCGTAGAGCTTATCACACCCGATCATCACGTGGTGTCTCGGCACGACGAACTTTGGCAACGGTGCATACTCAGGGAGAACACTTCTTGATAATTTAGTGAGAGATCATCTTATAATGCTACCGTCAATCAAAGCAAGATAAGATGCATAAAAGATAAACATCACATGCAAATCAATATAAGTGATATGGTATGGTCATCATCGTCTTGTGCTTCGTGATCTCCATCTCTTCAGCACCATCATGATCACCATCGTCACCGGCGCGACACCTTGATCTCCATCGTAGCATCGTTGTCGTCTCGCCAATCTTATGCTTCTACGACTATCGCTACCGCTTAGTGATAAAGTAAAGCATTACATGGCGATTGCATTTCATACAATAAAGCGACAACCATATGGCTCCTCGCCATTGCCGATAACCGGTTACAAAACATGATCATCTCATACAAAATATAGCATCACGTCTTGACCATATCACATCACAACATGCCCCGCAAAAACAAGTTAGACGTCCTCTACTTTGTTGTTGCAAATTTTACGTGGCTGCTACGGGCTTAAGCAAGAACCAATCTCACCCACGCATCAAACCACAACGATACTTCGTCAAATAGACTCCGCTTTAACCTTCTCAAGGACCGGGCGAGCCACACTCAGTTCAACTAAAGTGAGAGAGACAGACACCCGCCAATCACCTTTAAGCAACGAGTGCTCGTGGAGCGGTGAAACCAGTCTCGCGTAAGCGTCACGCGTAATGTCGGTCCGGGCCGCTTCATCTCACAATACCGCTGAACCAAAGTATGACATCTTTGGTAGGTAGTATGACTTGTATCGCCCACAACTCACTTGTGTTCTACTCGTGCAAAACATCAAACCATAAAACCTAGGCTCGGATGCCACCGCTGGGGAACGAGTAATTTCAAAAATTTCCTACGCACACGCAAGATCATGGTGATGCATAGCAACGAGAGGGAGAGTGTTGTCTACGCACCCTCGAGACCAAAGCGAAGCGATCACAACGTAGAGGAAGTAGTCGACGATCTCCTCGCGATCCGACCGATCCGGCGCCGTTACATCCGCGCCCGAAGTTCTTGACACACGACAGCTCGATGACGTCCCTCGAACTCCGATCCAGCCGAGTGTCGAGGAGAGTTCCGTCAAGACGACGGCGTGGTGACGATCTTGATGTTCTATTGGCGCAGAGCCGCCTAAGCTTCATGACGATATGACCGAGGTGGAATATGGTGGAAGGGGCACCGCACACGGCTAAGGAACGATCCGTAGATCAAACTTGTGTGTCCTAGGGTGCCCCCTGCCCCGTGATATAAAGGAGCAAGGGGAGGTGCGGCCGGCCTAGAGGAGGGCGGGAGGAGTCCTACTCCCACCGGAGTAGGACTCCCCTTCCTAGTTGGAGTAGGATTGGGGGGAGGAAAGAGGAAGGGGGCGCCGCCTCCTTGTCCTATTCGGACTAGGGGAGGGGGCGCGGCCTGCCCTGGCCGGCCCTCCTCTTCTCCCTCATGGCCCACTAAGGCCCATTAACCCCCGGGAGGGTTCCAGTAACCCCCCGGTGTTCCAGTAAAATCCCGATTTCACCGGAACCATTCGAACTCCAAATATAGGCTTCCAATATATCAATCTTTATGTCTCGACCATTTAGAGACTCCTCGTCATGTCCGTGATCACATCCGGACTCGAACTTCTTGGTACATCAAAATACATAAACTCATAATATAACCGTCATCGAAACCTTAAGCGTGCGGACCCTACGGTTCGAGAATAATGTAGACATGACCTAGACACATCTCCGGTCAATAACCAATAGTGGGACCTAGATGCCCATATTGGCTCCTACATATTCTACGAAGATCTTTATCGGTCAGACCGCATAACAACATACGTTGTTCCCTTTGTCATCGGTATATTACTTGCCCGAGATTCGATCGTCGGTATCCAATACCTAGTTCAATCTCGTTACCGGCAAGTCTCTTTACTCGTTCCGTAATACATTATCTCACAGCTAACTCATTAGCTGTAATGCTTGCAAGGCTTTAGTGATGTGTATTACCGAGAGGGCCCAGAGATACCTCTCCGACAATCGGAGTGACAAAACCTAATCTCGAAATACGCCAACCCAACATCGCCTTTGGAGACACCTGTAGTACTCCTTTATAATCACCCGATTACGTTGTGACGTTTGGTAGCACCCAAAGTGTTCCTCCGTAAACGGAGTTGCATAATCTCATAGTTACAGTGAACATGTATATGTCATGGATAAAAGCAGAGCAACATACTAAACGATCGTGTGCTAAGCTAATGGAATGGGTCATGTCAATCAGATCATTCTACTAATGATGTGACCTTGTTAATCAAATAACAACTCTTTGTTCATGGTTAGGAAACATAACCATCTTTGATTAACAAGCTAGTCTAGTAGAGGCATACTAGTGACATATTGTTTGTCTATGCATTCACACATGTATCATGTTTCCGGTTAATACAATTCTAGCATGAATGATAAACATTTATCATGAAATAAGGAAATAAATAATAACTTTATTATTGCCTCTAGGGCATATTTCCTTCACATAATACCGATATGACGGAAACTAGGGCGGCAAGAGTGGAACAAAACACCAGGCATAAGGCCGAGCCTTCCACCCTTTACCAAATATATAGATGCATTAATTAAATAAGAGATATTGTGATATCCCAACATAATCCTGTCCACCATGGAGCAATCTTGAACTTCACCTGCAACTAACAACGCTATAAGAGGGGCTGAGCAAAGCGGTAACATAGCCAAGCAATGGTTTGCTAGGAAGGATGAAAAGGTTAGAGGCTGACATGGCAATTTGGGAGGCTTGAAGAACAAGTGATAGGTAGCGCAGCAAAGCGATAGAACGAAGCAACTAGCATAGCAATGATAGTAGTGAGATCCAAGGTGACGGTCATCTTGCCTGAAATCCCGCTAGGAAGAAGAACGAGTCCATGAAGAAGACTAACGGATGAAGCCGAACCAAGCGTAGATGAACGAATCCTCACGATCGCAACGAAACGGGAACTATCGAGAAGAAGCACACAACATGGTAGACACACCACACATATACATGACATGATGCACAATCGAGTATGATGCAAGACAAGACTACATGAAGCTACTCATGGCAAGAGATGATGCAAACAAGAGCAACACATCAAAGCAAGTTAAATGAGGCCGGAAACAACATATAACAATTCCGGTAAGTCCTCATATGCAAATTTATAAATTGGTCCAGAACTGAACAAACCTTGTGTTCGAGTTGTTAAACAACAAGTTAAGATGCACCAAGATGATCTACACGATATTCTAGTCAAGTTACATATAAAGTTCATTTAGTTCGGAGCTACGGCCTAGAAGATATGAGCAAAACAAGTTAAACATGGCATTGATGCTCAAAGCATCCAAACATCAAGCAAACACTCTCAAAACAAGGATGCAACAAGTTAATATGAAACTACATGCAATTCTAAGCAAGTTTCATATAGAGCACACTCAAAACGGAGCAACGGATCAACACATACACACAATACAAGTTTGAAGGACAAGCTGTCCAAAACAGCAACTAGGCATCTTGCAAGCATCAAAACAATAAGCTACAGCACCCCAACATAAGAACAAAAGGCATGGGCATGAAGTACACGTAAAGCATGACAAAACATGAACACTGAGCTATCTCCAGAAATCACTAGAACATGCTCAAAAGTACATGGCAAGATTGCAAATAATAACAGTTTCAGGCTTAGCAGAAATAACATCAGATTGCAATGTTTAGAGCTATCAAACAACATGTTACAGAAACTTATCATGGCAAAAAAGGCATGGAATGAATCTACTAATTGCATATAACAAAAGTCCCTTACTGACCATGAGCCAAAATTGCACAGAAAATATGATGGCACCCATGTAAACATAGCAATTGATATGACAGATTCATACATGTCAGGAATAACAATAAGTAGGCATGTTGGTGAGCTTGTACCACTCACCACAGAGCAATAAATGGCATGAAAAGGTGACCAACAGTAAGAAGACATGTTTATGAAGCTAAGCATGGCAAGAACAAGTTCATAGGGTGCATGGATCACTAGCAAAGCTCATGGCAAAACTGAACTTAATGTTAACAGGCTGACAGCAACATTATTTAGCAAGTTTGGAGCAAGATAACAAGTTACAGCAGGCTATAAATGCAACCAGGGGCATGAATGCATAGAGCATGACATGTACAACAAAACATCCTTAGTGAACATCTCTAGATTATGCATCGAATGACTTGTAGCAGCAGGTTTACATAACATCATGATATGGCAGATTCAGACTAGCAAAACAGTAACAGCAAGTACCCTACTTAACAAGCTTGATGCACTCACTACAAGACTCAAAAAAATACAGGGATTGCACCACTGTAAAGATGGCATGATGTAACACAAAACACATGTAGAGCTCAATCTCATAGGATGCACACACAAAATGCAACGAAAAAGACAAATCATCAAGTTATAACAGTTTCAGCAGGTTAACATCATATAGCACTCTTGCAAAGATGATTAGGGCATCAAGATGGACTCAAACAAACATGGCACAATGTAATGAAATGAAGAGCACGTCATGATGAACATTTCGATATATTATGCATGCAAAACGGATCTACAGGCATGGAGATATGGCATGATGAGCAGAGCAATATAATGCAAAAATTACAGGACTTGGTGAAAAATCAACCTCCGGGAAAACAGGATGGAGTGGTTCGGGACGGCGCGGATCCGGGTACGGGGGAGGTGTTTGGTTGGTAACCCGGTGGATCTCGTCCAGATCTGGCCGGATCCCAACTCCGTCGAGGAGGCGGCGACTCCGGCGATGAGGAACTCCGACGAGGCGGCGATGGGAGAGGCGCTGGTCGACGGGGACCTTGCGGCTGGCGGCGCCCGGCGGAGGCGGTCGCCGGCGGAGGCGGCACGGAGACCGCGCGCAGTGGTCGGGTAGAGCTCCGAGGCGACGGGGAAGACGCTACGGCGGGCGGCGGGCAGCGAGCGAGGCGACGCCGACGGGCGGCCTTGAGGCGGGCGTGGCAAGCGCAAGGCGGCTAGGCAGGCAGGGAAGGGCGCCGGCGAAGCGGCGAGGCGGAGAACGGCTTCGCGAAGGGCGAGGCGCCGAGGCGGGCGGAGCGAAGTCACCGGCGACAGTGCAGGCAGCGGGCGGCGGAGGCGCTGGCTTGCCGAGCGGCGGCGGGCTCGATCTGGGCTCCCTCGGGCGGGCAGCGGCGCACGGTGGAGGATGGCGGGGGGGACACGTGGCGGCGTGCGGTGGCTGCGGGAGGCGGCGTACATGTCCGTCGGTGGCGGGGAAAATGTCCGGCGGCGCGAGAGGAAGGAGGCTAGGGTTTGGACCCGAAATTTCGGAGGGGGAGGTCTATTTATAGGTAGAGGGAGCTAGGAGACTCCATATGGAGTACGGTTTTCGCCCACACGATTGTGATCGAACGACCGAGAGCATGGAGGGGGTTTGGATGGGTTATTGGGCCATTTTTGGAAGGGTGTTGGGCTGCACACAAAAGAGGACTTTGCGGTTACCCGGTTAACCGTTGGAGTATCAAACGAACTCCAAATGACACGAAACTTGACAGGCGGTCTACCGGTGGTGTACCAAGGCCGCTTGGCAAACCTCGGGCGATTCCGAGAAAGTTTAACACCCGCATGTGAAAAGAGACAAGAAGGGGACGTCGGATGACATAGGAGTGCCGGATTGCAAAACGGACAACGGGGAAAATGCTCAGATGCATGAGACGAACACGTATGCAAAATGAGATGCACATGATGACATGGCAAAATGCAACATGCAAGCAAATGACATGGCAACAACAACGAATAACTGGAAGACACCTGGCGCATCGAATCTGGGGCGTTACATGAGCACTGCGTTGGATTTCCCCGAAGAGGAGAGGATGATGCAGCAAAGTAGCGTAAGTATTTCCCTCAGTTTTTGAGAACCAAGGTATCAATCCAGTAGGAGACCACGCACAAGTCCCTCATACCTACACAAAACGATAGCTACTCGCAACCAACGCAATTAGGGGTTGTCAATCCCTTCACGGTCACTTACGAGAGTGAGATCTGATAGAGATGATAAATAATATTTTTGGTATTTTTGATAGATAGATGCAAAGTGAAAAGTAAAAACAAAGTAAAAGCAAAGCAAGTAAATAAAGCGATAGAGATTGATATGATGAGAATAGACCCGGGGGCCATAGGTTTCACTAGTGGCTTCTCTCAAGAGTATAGATATTCTACGGTGGGTGAATAAATTACTGTTGAGCAATTGACAGAACTGAGCATAGGTATGAGTATATCTAGGCAATGATCATGTATATAGGCATCACGTCCAAAACAAGTAGATCGAAACGATTCTGCATCTACTACTATTACTCCACTCATCGACCGCTATCTAGCATGCATCTAGAGTATTAAGTTAAAAAGCAGAGTAACGCCTTAAGCAAGATGACATGATGTAGAGGGATAAATTCATGCAATATGATAAAAACCCCATCTTGTTATCCTCGATGGCAACAATACAATACGTGCCTTGCAACCCTTTCTGTCACTGGGTAAGGACACCGCAAGATTGAACCCAAAGCTAAGCACTTCTCCCATTGCAAGAACTACCAATCTAGTTGGCCAAACCAAAAAGGATAATTCGAAGAGACTTGCAAAGATAACTCAATCATACATAAAAGAATTCAGAGAAGAATCAAATATTTTCCATAGATAATATTGGATCATAAACCCAAAATTCATCGGTCTCAACAAACACACCGCAAAAAGAAGATTACATCGAATAGATCTCCACGAGAGAGGGGAGAACATTGTATTGAGATCCAAAAGAGAGAAGAAGCCATCTAGCTACTAGCTATGGACCCGAAGGTCTGAAGTAAACTACTCGCACTTCATCGGAGGGGCTATGGTGATGATGTAGAAGCCCTCCATGGTGGATGCCCCTCCGTGAGCTCCTAACAGGCCCCAAGATGGGATCTCGTGGATACAGAAGGTTGCGGCGGTGGAATTAGGTTTTTGGCTCCTGTTCTGATTGTACGAGGATACGTAGGTATATATAGGAGGAAGGAGTTCGTCGGTGGAGCGTCAGGGGGGCCACGAGGTAGGGGGCGCGCCCAGGAGGGCGTGCCCTACACCCTCGTGACCGCCTCTGGCACTGCTTGGAGTAGGGTCCAAGTCTCCTGGATCACGTTCGGTTGGAAAATCACGTTCCCGAAGTTTTCATTCCGTTTGGACTCCGTTTGATATTCCGTTTCTTCGAAACACTGAAATAGGCAAAAAAACAGCAATTCTGGGCTGGGCCTCCGGTTAATAGGTTAGTCCCAAAAGTAATATAAAAGTGAAAAATAAAGCCCAATATAGTCCAAAACAGTAGATAAAGTAGCATGGAGCAATCAAAAATTATAGTTACGTTGGAGACGTATCATAGCTCCTCCTCTCGCTCCCGAAGTGTTAAGACGGGTGATTGGGAGAAGTGTTCTGTCCCCCACGGTCGATTAGTGGAGTTGCAGACCCAGGGGTTTCTTCCGCCCGCATATATGGTCCCCGTCCGAGCCGGACTAGCCACTTACAATGGCGGGGAACAAGCGGAGAGTTTTCCCAACCCATCCAGGGGGAGCGGGTATGCCTTGTCCCTTACTTGCTGAGGGGACTCGGATTTCCAATCCATCCGTTCCTCCGCAGGCTCCTGGAGTACTACGTCCTCCAGTTGCATAACTTCACTCCTGCCTCCATACTACACTTCGCAGGCTATGTTGCCTTCTGCGAGCTATTTCTGGGTTGCGAAGCTCATTTCGAACTATGGAAGAGGCTATTCTGCCTCGTCCCCCGCACTCAGGAGGGATCAATATATCAAGTGGGTGGAGCCGAAATATGGCGTATCGCCGGGACCGGATACCTGTCCGGTACCCCAAAGAAGACATCCGAAGACTGGCCTTCGGAGTGGTTTTATATGGAGGACGTCCCCCTTTCGGACCCTATTTGGATGGGCCTTCCTGAGTTTGCAAATGCCCCGCTGAAGAAACGCCACAGCTGGCGCCCCTGAAGCCCCCAGGATGAAGATAACAGAGAGGTCCTTTACCTGATGAGCAGGATAAAAACGCTGGCCAAATCAGGACTGACAATAATCAAGGTGATGTCAATATGTATAATGCGGGGGGTGCAGCCACTTCAATATTGGGGGAAACCCATGTGGCACTTCAATGGAGAAGCCGATGCCACCCGCTGCGGTCGTAAGGGTCCGGACTCTGCCACCGCTCTGGCGAAAATACTGTCCGATTTGTACAAAGGAGAAGAAGAGGAGTTCCTCCGTATTAAGCCACGGGATGGATTTTCCATGTACAACCCCCCAAGCTGGGTGAGCTGCTTTCTTTTACTCAACTCCATTCATTCCCGCATTCTTCACCACAAATATTTACCTTGCCAATTCATAGCAGGAACTGTGATAAGCTGTGAGGAAGGTCCACAGCCCGTCTCCACAGCCAGAGGACCCTGACCGGGCCCTCGACCCCGGACTCGAAGAAGATCCGGACGTATTTGTGGAGCTCATCGACAGGAAATTTTATCAGTTAAGCTGTGACGGTGCCTTGGTGGCCATCATAGCTGATTATCCTTACCTACTCCATGCATCGCATGTAAGTAAAACCGGAGTCCCAACTTCCGAGAAGGATCCCTTCTTTGCGCTTTACCCACCGCACATGTATTGCATTTTACAGGGAAGGCCATCGGGGTGCCGTGTCGAACCCGCGGTGGCTCGCCAACAAGGGGCACCGAAGTCGGGTAGGCTCAAAAGGAAGGCGGTTAGGACCGAGACGCCGTCGCAGAGGTATGATTAAAAACCTGCTCCGTGATTATCGTCTCTAAAATATAACAATGTCTATGGTCCCTGGCAGAAAAAACGCTCGCCGGACAGTGTCTGGAGAGCTTGCCGGCCACGCCTCCACCAGCCGGATTCTAGAGACGGGCTCAGGGGCGGAGGCTAACGCGGGGACAACGCCGGGCGGTCCTCCTACAGAGGATGCGGATAGAATGTCCGCTACGAATTCCAAAGTGGAGAGCGCCATGAATCACAGACGTCAACGGGCCATACTCCGCAACCCTAATTTCTCCGAAGAGGCGTTCAACGCCTTCAACTTAGGAGACGCGTACATCCGAGCTACTCAAGATGGTCTTGCCAGGGCCATGGACCAGTATGTAAAGGATATACGGGTAAGAGAATCTGGTAATTATGTACTCCCTCCGTTCCAAAATAGATGACCCAACTTTATACTAAAGTTAGTATAAAGTTGGGTCATCTATTTTGGAACGGAGGGAGTATATCAGTAGCCCCTGAGACTTGAAACAGTTGGCACAACTGATTTAAGGATCATTGTATGCATAGGTTCTTACGGAGAAGAATACCTAGTTGTCTAAAGAGCTGGAGGAGTGTAAAGCCCAGCTACGGGCCGCAGTTGCCGGAATGGAGGAGTCCAAGAAGGCCTCATCTGGTAATACTTGTCTTCATCGAAAAGAAAGTAATGATATGTACCAGTTGGTACTCGGCGTGCATGCAAATCTAACAATAGATTCTGCAGACAATCCCGGAGGTAATCCGGAGATCGTGTCAGGGGATGAGCAACATGCTAAACGACAGCTAGAGGCTGGCGAGTGCGTGCTTACACGGGTTATTCGAGAGAAAAATGAGCTCCAGGATGCCCATACCTGGCTAGGCGTTGAACTAGGAGATGTTCGGGCCCAGCTTGCAGACTCCATGAAGGAGAATAAGAGGCTTCGATGCGGCATTTTTAGTAATTGCTCAAATGAACCTTTATATAGTTCGACGAAGAAGCAGGCTAACAGAGTTATGTCTGTAGGTATGCTGACATGTCGTCTCGAAGAGAAGATGCCCAGATCCGCAGGTGATCTACTGCAAGAGCTCTCGCAACTGCATAGACAAGTTCGGCAGGTGATGCAGGGTATTGCCCAGGCCTTGTGGCCCTCCGCCTCCCTGCCCGGAGGCACGAGGGAGCTTGTAGAAATGCTCAAGGGAGCGCGGCGGCGCTTCCGATTATGGAAGATATCAGCCTGTCGTCAAGGTGCAAGGGAAGCCTGGGCCATGGTGAAGATGCGGTACACCAAGGTTGACCCGAATCACATGGCCGAGGTCGGGCCTATAGGGTTGGATGGGAAAGAGATCCCCGTTAGTCTGGTATATGACCAGTCAGGATTAGCCGCGAAGTATTCCCAACAGGATTGTAGGCTAGACAGCCTGTTGAATGGTATAGAAGAAGAATTTAGTCAGTCTAAGTGACTGTGTACTTCAGATGACATATTTTGTCCCTAGCTGGATTGTAAATCATTTGTCATGGCAGACCTTTTCGCTTCAGCCTCCGAACCTGATAGTCCGGAGTGCATCCGAATAGCCGCTCAGTTATGTAAACCAGGGTACACGTGGAAACCAGGCGTAGGGGTCATAAGTTCTTGAACAGACAAGTACCCAACTAGCTATGTTATATTACATGGATAGTAAGAAACATCTTCCAGGGAGAATAGTTCCGTTAGTGGTTCCTTTCCCTGGGTATGCATGCAGTAATGTGCATGTCCGAGCTGCAAACAGAGACACGGGATATAAAACATCTGGGGGTTTATATTGTAAGTAGGTAAGAAACATCTTTTGTCCACCGAACGAATATTCCCTTAAGAATGCTAGCTTTCGGCTTCACTCAGACTGAGGTACACATCCGGCTGACCCGGCAGTACCAATCGCAGAGGTGCTCCCCTTATGCCCTAGCCGAACTAACGGGAACGTAGGGAATAAACACAGGAGCCAGGCAACCCAGCTTGGCCAAAACTTAAGTCATGTCGATGCATATAATGGTGAAAAAAGGTACATATGTAAAAGTGACTCATATGTGGTGGGCATAAAGCCCGAAAGATAATTATATTAAGCTTCTATATAAGAAGCCCCCAGGTATAATGAGCGCGCATAGCGCGTCAAGATCGTGTAGTTAAGACATGCTTGAAGCCTTTAAGGCCATAAAAAGAAAGAAAAAGAAAAGGAGGATATAACATGAAAAAGAAAGGCGGAGGTAAGGAGACAAACACTTAGTTTGGCACTAGGCGTAGAATCTTCGGAGTCTGGCCACGTTCCATGGGTTTGGCTCGAGTCAATTATCAGATGCATCAAGCAGACGGTACGCCCCTCCGGTGAGAACTTTATCAATGATGAAGGGACCCTCCCACTTGGGCTTAAGCTTGTCCTTTTTCTTCTCCGGTAGGCGTAGAACGAGTTTGCCAACGTTATAAGTTTTGGCCCGTACTTCTCTGCTTTGATACCTGTGAGCCTATTGCTGATAGAATGCGGAACGGGCCTTCGCGACGTCGCGCTCCTCCTCCAGGGCATCTAAACTATCCTGCCGATCAAGCTCAGCTTCTTTCTCTTCGTACATGCGCACTCGAGGTGAATCATGAATGATATCGCAGGGCAATACCGCCTCTGCGCCGTATACCATAAAAAATGGTGTGTATCGGGTAGTGCGATTTGGCGTGGTCCGCAGCCCCCATAGTACGGAGTCGAGCTCCTCGACCCAGTGCGTGTTTGATTCCTTCAGGGATCGGAGTAGTCTGGGTTTGATGCCACTCATAATAATATCACTTGCTCATTCGACTTGACCGTTCGTTTGGGGGTGATAGACGGAGGCGTAATCGAGCTTGATGCCCATGTTGCCGCACCAAGTTTTCACCTTGTTGCCTGTGAAGTTGAAGCCATTATTGGTGATGATGCTGTGGGGGACACCATAACGGTGTACAACCCCTGATATGAAGTCTATCACTGGTCCAGATTCGGCTATTTTAACTGGTTTGGCTTCTATCCATTTGGTGAATTTATCCACCATGACCAACAAGTATTTTTCTTATGGCTTCCTCCTTTAAGGGGTCCAACCATATCAAGCCCCCAGACCGCAAAGGGCCAAGTTATGGGGATTGTTTGGAGAGCGGTAGGTGGCATATGGCTTTGATTTGCAAAAAGCTGGCAACCGTCACAATGTTGGACGAGGTCCTGTGCGTTTGCTCGGGCTGTCGGCCAGTAGAAACCTGTACGGAAGGCTTTGCTTACAAGGGCCCGAGCTGCGGCGTGGTGGCCGCCGAGTCCGGCATGAATTTCGGCCAAGAGCTGTCGCCCTTCCTCTTCGGAGATGCACCTTTGGAGCACTCCAGTCGCGCTTTTCTTATAAAGCTCTCCCTCGTGGACCTTGTAGGCTTTAGAGCGCCGCACAATGCAACGCGCCCCATTTTGGTCCTCAGGGAGTTCTTGCCTATTTAGGTACACTAAGAAGGGTTCTCTCCACGGGGCGATGACAGCCATAATCACGTGGGCCTAAGGTGTTATTTCGGTGGCGGAGCCTCCGATTACGTCAGAGTGTTCGGGATCTGGGGTTGTGTTTGGATCCGGACTGGTATTGCCGGTCTCCCCTTCCCACACCACGGATGGCTTGAATAGCCTTTCCAAGAAGATATTAGGTGGGACAGGGTCGCGCTTAGCGCCGATGCGGGCGAGGATATCCGCCGCTTGATTGTTTTATCGGACCACATGGTAGAATTCGAGTCCCTTGAACCGAGCTGACATTTTGAGGACGACATTACGGTAAGCCGCCATTTTTGGGTCCTTGGCATCGAAATCTCCGTTTATTTGAGATATTGCGAGGTTCAAATCCCCACGCACCTCTAGGCGTTGAATGCCCATGGAGACTGCCATCCGAAGACCATGCAACAGAGCCTCATATTTCGGCTGCACTGTTGGAGTTTGTGTATAATATTTGGAGTACGTATTGGACCGTATCTCTGGTGGGGGATGTCAGGACAACACCTGCCCCCAGACAAGCCAGCATCTTAGAGCTGTCAAAGTGCATGATCCAATTGGAGTACGCGCCGTACTCTTTAGGGAGCTCGGCTTCTGTCCATTCGGCGACGAAGTCAGCCATTACTTGCGACTTAATGGCTTGTCGTGGTTTGTATATTATGTCGAACAGGAGGAGCTCGATAGCCCATTTAGCAATCCGGCCCATGGCATCGCGGTTATTTATTATATCATTGAGTGGTACTTCAGAGGCCACCGTGATTGAACACTCTTGAAAGTAGTGTCGTAGTTTCCGGGATGCCATGAAGACCGCGTATGCTATCTTTTGATAATGTGGGTATCGTGACTTTCATGGAGTGAGGATAGTAGATATGTAGTATACCGGCTTTTGAAGCGGGAACTTATGTCCGCCCGTCTCTCGTTCGACGACGAGCACTGCGCTTACAACCTGGTGTGTTGCAGCTATATATAACAGCATGGATTCGCCGATATTTGGCGCGGCCGGGATTGGATTGCTGGCCAAGAGGGATTTTATTTCTTCCAGTCCGGCCGTGGCCGCATCCATCCACTCGAAGTGTTCGGTGCGTCGAAGAAGGCGATAAAGAGGTAGTGCCTTTTCTCCCAATCGGGAGATAAAGCGGCTTAGGGCAGCCACACATCCAGTTAATTTCTGGATTTGCTTGAGGTCTGTTGGGGTAGCCAACTGTGACAGAGCTTGGATTTTGGCCGGGTTTGCTTCAATTCCTCTATTGGAAACGATGAAGCCCAATAGCTTTCCTGCAGGCACGCCAAAAACGCATTTTCCGGATTGAGCTTGATGTCATATGTTCGGAGATTTTCGAACGTAAGCCTCAAGTCGTCTATTAAAGATTCGACGTGTCTGGTTTTGATGACCACGTCGTCTACGTATTCCTCCATTGTTTTGCCGATTTGTTTTTCCAGGCATGTCAATCATGCGTTGATAGGTTGCACCGGCATTTTTGAGCCCGAAAGGCATGGTGTTAAAACAGAAGGGGCCGTATGGTGTGATGAATGCCGTTGCGGCTTGATCGGACTCCGCCATCTTGATTTGATGGTATCCGGAGTATGCATCGAGGAAGCACAATGAGTCGTGTCCTACGGTAGCGTCGATGATTTGATCAATGCGGTGGAGGGGGAAGGGATCCTTGGGGCAAACCTTATTGAGGTCCTTGAAATCGACACATAGGCGCCATGATTTGTCCTTCTTTGGTACCATCACCAAGTTTGCTAGCCAGTCTGGATGTTTTATTTCTCTGATGAATCCGGCCTCGAGTAGCTTGGCTAGCTCTTCTCCCATGGCTTGTCGCTTAGGTTCTTAAAAGCGCCGAAGAGTCTGCTTGACTGGCTTGTATCCCTTCAGTATGTTTGGGCTATGTTCGGCCAGCCTGCATGGGATACCTGGCATGTCTGAAGGATGCCAGGCGAAGATGTCCCCAGTTCTCACGCAAGAACTCTCACAGTGTGATGACCCACAAGTATAGGGGATCTATCGTAGTCCTTTCGATAAGTAAGAGTGTCGAACCCAACGAGGAGCAGAAGGAAATGACAAGCGGTTTTTAGTAAGGTATTCTCTGCAAGCACTAAAATTGTAGGTAACAGATAGTTTTGTGATAAGATAATTTGTAATGGGTAACAAGCAATGAAAGTAAATAAAGTGCAGCAAGGTGGCCCAATCCTTTTTGTAGCAAAGGACAAGCCTGGACAATTTCTTATAATGAGAAAAGCGCTCCCGAGGACACATGGGAATTATCGTCAAGCTAGTTTTCATCACGCTCATATGATTCGCGTTCGGTACTATGATAATTTGATATGTGGGTGGACCGGTGCTTGGGTACTGCCCTTACTTGGACAAGCATCCCACTTATGATTGACCCCTATTGCAAGCATTCGCAACTACAAAAGAAGTATTAAGGTAAACCTAACCATAGCATGAAATTAATGGATCCAAATCAGCCCCTTACGAAGCAACGCATAAACTAGGTTTTAAGCTTCTGTCACTCTAGCAACCCATCATCTACTTATTACTTCCCAATGCCTTCCTCTAGGCCCAAATAATGGTGAAGTGTCATGTAGTCGACGTTCACATAACACCACTAGAGGAGAGACAACATACATATCATCAAAATATCGAACGAATACCAAATTCACATGACTACTAATAACAAGACTTCACCCATGTCCTCAGGAACAAACGTAACTACTCACAAAGCATATTCATATTCATGATCAGAGGAGTATTAATATGCACTAAGGATCCGAACATATGATCTTCCACCAAGTAAACCAATTAGCATCAACTACAAGGAGTAATCAACACTACTAGCAACCCACAGGTACCAATTTGTGGTTTTGATACAAGATTGGATACAAGAGATGAACTAGGGTTTTGAGAGGAGATGGTGCTGGTGAAGATGTTGATGGAGATTGACCCCCTCCCGATGAGAGGATCGTTGGTGATGACGATGGTGATGATTTCCCCCCGAGGGAAGTTTCCCAGCAGAACAGCTCACGGAGCCCTAGATTGGTTACGCCAGGTTCGCCTCGTGGCGGCGGAGTTTCGTCCGTAAGCTTGCTTATGGTTTTTCCAGGTAAAAGCCTTCATATAGCGGAAGATGGGCACGGAGGGCCACCAGGGGGCCCAGGAGGCAGGGCGCGCCAAGTGGGGTGGGCGCACCCCACCCTCTGGCCAGGTGTGGGCCCCCTCCGTATTTTATTCGCTCAATAATTCTTATTAATTCCAAAAATAACTTCCGTGGAGTTTCGTGATTTTTGAGCTGTCGAGAATAGGTTTCAATATTTGCTCCTTTTCGGCCTGAATCCCAGCTGCGGCATTCCCCCTCTTAATGATAAACCTTGTAAAATAAGAGAGAATAGCCATAAGTATTGTGACATAACGTGTAATAATAGCCCATAATGCAATAAATATTGATATAAAAGCATGATGCAAAATGGACGTATCACATGCGGCGTCTATTGTGGGGTTCAGCTGTGCCCCGATGGATGCTGTTTTTGTAGGGTCCGTTGGGTGGACCTAGAATTTGACTATTTCGTCCACTGGTTTGAAAGAGGTGGACTTGGGTCGTTTGTCAAGTATCACGTCGTCCATCGCCCTTTGTGGGAGCGCAGCGATTAGTTCTTGCCGCCAGGCTTGAGATAATGCCTCAAGGGCGGTGTGGCGGTTTTATTTTCGGTGAGTGCTATGTCCGGATCACTAGCTAGAGTGATGATTCCATTGGGCCCAGGCATCTTGAGCTTCATGTACCCATAATGGGGTATAGCTTGGAAGCTCGTGAATGCATCTCGCCCTAAAAGAGCGTGGTAGCCGCTACTGAACGGGGCCACTTGGAATGCGATTTCTTCGGACCTATAATTCTCCGGCGTGCCGAATACCACATCTAGTGTGATTTTTCCCGCACATCGTGCCTCCTGACTAGGGATGATTCCTCTGAAGGTCGTGCTGCTTTGCTCAATGCGGCTCTTGTCTATTTCCATTTTGTGAAGAGTTTCCTCGTAGATGAGGTTTAATCCGCTGCCACCGTCCATGAGCACTTTAGTAAGCCGGAAGCCGTCCACAATTGGACTAAGGACCAAAGCAGCTGGTGCTCGGACTGTTCGGAATTGAGGTTCGTCACTGGCATTGAAGGTTATGGCCGTGCCGTTCCATGGATTTATTGCTGCAACATGGCAGACTTCGGCGAGGCTGCGGAGTGCTCGCTTGCGCCTATTATTTGAGGCGAAAGTCTTGAAGACTGCCAATACTGTATTGTTATTTTCGGCGGGATGATGCTCTGCGGTATTGTTGATGAGGAGATCCTCGCCGCTCTTGGCCACCTGTCGGAGTATCCAACATGCTCTAAGGCTGTGTATTGGTATGGTATCCGGTGTGCTGTGAATTTTGCATGTCCCATTGAGCCATCCCTCCAATATGGTTCCACGCCCTATAGTGGGCTTTGGTTTCTTTGTAGTTGGATTGGGTGACTTGCGAGGGTGCACCCTTTTAGTTCGGACGAGGGGTTTAGTAAGAGCCGGAGGATCCCAGAATTTTGTTTGGGTTTTCCAGGCGCTTTCCATCGCATAATACTTACAGATTATGGCCGCTAAGTCGTGAAGTGTGCTATGACACAATGACTTATGGCGTTGAGGATTCCCTTGTCTGTGCAATTTTTGCAAAAGAATGAAATTGCGTCTTCCTCGCGATAGTCCTTGACCTTGCTCATTACAAGGAGTAATCTGGCCAGGAAGTGATGTACTGTCTCTTTGGGCTCTTGTCTCATGTGGGAAAGATCGCTTGTATCTGGGTGGGTGGGTATATTTAAGTCCAAACCTTGACCCGATTTGGGACCCAGGGGCAGAGGAGCTTCCGAGCTTGGCAGTTCGGGCTCCGGGATGTTGCCCAATTTTTCTGGCCCGTTGTCCAATTCTAGGTTCGGAGCTTGGGCCATGTCCTCCCGTAGACGGGTATCCGGCTCGGAGAGCTCAGGAATCCGGACATAGTTCCTCCTTAAAATAGAGGAATAATCGTTGCATTGCTCCTCCACCACCGCTATCTGATGGGTGACCGACGGAGAGTTAATCTCCCTTTGGTCGGGTTTAAGCCCGATCCGGTCATAGTCCGTAGCGACTCCCAGGGCGGCGATGCGATCCAAGAGCTCGTTCAGAGAGGAGAGCTCCATTGGATCCATCTGCTCGGTGAATTTCGAGCTAACAAGGAGGCTGTTTTCGATGACCTGAGAAGTCATCGTCGGCGCGGCGGCCGAACAGGCGGTCATGACGAAGCCGCCTAGTCGGAGAGTTTGGCCTACAACCAGGGCTCCCCCGGAGGTGACGTTGTCATTGATAACAAGGCGAGCCATCAAGCCTTACCGCGATGGCACAGTGGAACTCTCAATGAAAGCACCAATGTCGGTGTCAAAACCGGCGGATCTCGGGTAGGGGGTCCCGAGTTGTGTTTCTAAGGCTAATGGTAACAGGAGGCGGGGGACACAATGTTTACCCAGGTTCGGGCCCTCTCGATGGAGGTAATACCCTACTTCCTGCTTGATTGATCTTGATGGTATGAGTTTTACAAGAGTTGATCTACCACGAGATTGTAGAGGCTAAAGCCTAGGAGCTAGCCTGTGATTATGATTGTTGTTGTCCTACGGACTAAACCCTCCGGTTTATATCGACACCGGAGGGGGCTAGGGTTACACAGAGTCGGTTACAGAGAAGGATATCTACATATCCGAATTGCCAAGCTTGCCTTCCACGCAAAGGAGAGTCCCACCCGGACACGGGACGAAGTCTTCAATCTTGTATCTTCATAGTCCAACAGTCCGACCAAAGTATATAGTCCGGCTGTCCGGGGACCCCCTAATCTAGGACTCCCTCACCCTCCTCCTCCACTTCCTCCTCCTCCGACTCCGGTGAATTTGGAGGCAGGCCAACAACAAAGCGAGCAGCACGCCTGGCCCGGATCTCCTCCAACAACTGCAGTCGCCGCTCCGGAGTGAGCATGGCGTAGGTGGTGATCCGGCGCCTCGGCATCTCTAGCGGCGGTGAAGAGGAGAAAGGGTAAGAAATGGTGCGGGGTAGGGTTGGGTGTGTTGGGGAACGTTGCAGAAAATTAAAATTTTTCCTACGGTTTCACCAAGATCCATCTATGAGTTCATCTAAGCAACGAGTCATGGGAGAAAGTTTGCATCTACATACCACTTGTAGATCGCGTGCAGAAGCTTGCAAGAGGATGGTGATGATGGAGTCGTACTCGACGTGATTCGAATCACCGATGTCCAAGTGCTGAACGGACAGCACCTCCGCGTTCAACACACGTACGGGACGGGAGACGTCTCCTCCTTCTTGATCCAGCAAGGGGGAAGGAGAGGTTGAGGAAGCTCGCTCAACGGCAAGACGACGGCGTGGTGGTGTTGGTGCAGCAGTACTCCGACAGGCTTCGCCAAGCGCTCACGGAGGAGGAGAGGTGTTGGGGAGGGGAAGGGCTGCGCCTTGGAGATGGGTACAGCAGCCCTCCCCCACCCCTCTATTTATAGGGGAAGGGGCAAGGGGCCGACCCCTCTAGATGGGATCGAGGGGGCGGCGGCCAGGGAGGGGAGGCTTGCCCCCCAAGCAGGGGGGGCGCCCCCCTCAGGGTTTCCCCCCCAACCCTAGGCGCATGGGCCCAAGGTGCGGGGTGCGCCCAGCCCTCTAGGGGCTGGCTCCTCCCCTTATGCCCATGTGGCCCTCGGGAGGGGGCCCCTCCGGTGGACCCGGAACCCCTCCGGTGGCCCCAGACAATACCGATAACCCCGAAACTTTTCGGTGTCCGTATGACAACTTCCCATATATAAAATTTCACCTCCGGACCATTTCGAACTCCTCGTGACGTCCGGGATCCCATCCGGACTCAACAACATTCAGTAGTCACATACTAGTCTTCCTCATAACCCTAGCGCCACCGAACCTTAGTGTGTAGACCCTACGGGTTCGGAGACACGCAGACATGACCGAGACGACTCTCGGCAATAACCAACAGCGGGATCTGGATACCCATGTTGGCTCTACATGCTCCTCGATGATTTCATCGGTTGAACCACGATGTCGAGGATTCGATCAAAACCCAGTATACAATTCCCTTTGTCAATCGGTGCGTTACTTGCCCGAGACTCGATCGTTGGTATCCCAATACCTTGTTCAGTCTCGTTATCGCAAGTCACTTTACTCGCATCAGTAATGCATGATCCCGTGGCCAACACCTTGGACACCTTGAGCTCATTATGATGATGCATTACCGAGTGGGCCCAGAGATACCTCTCCGTCATACGGAGTGACAAATCCCGCCTCGATCCGTGTCAACCCAACAGATACTTTCGGAGATACCGTAATGCACCTTTATAGTCACCCGATTACGTTGTGACGTTTGATACACCCAAGGCACTCCTACGGTATCCGGGAGTTACACGATCTCATGGTCGAAGGAAGAGATACTTGACATTGGCAAAGCTCTAGCAAACGAACTACACGATCTTTGTGCTATGCTTAGGATTGGGTCTAGTCCATCACATCATTCTCCTAATGATGTGATCCCGTTATCAATGACATCCAATGTCCATAGTCAGGAAACCATGACTATCTGTTGATCACAACGAGCTAGTCAACTAGAGGCTCACTAGGGACACATTGTGGTCTATGTATTCACACGTGTATTACGATTTCCGGATAATACGGTTATAGCATGAATAAAAGACAATTATCATGAACAATGAAATATAATAATACTTTTATTATTGCCTCTAGGGCATATTTCCAACAGTCTCCCACTTGCACTAGAGTCACCAATCTAGTTACATTGTGATGAATCGAACACCCATAGAGTTCTGGTGTTGATCATGTTTTGCCCGCGAGAGAGGTTTAGTCAACGGATCTGCGACATTCAGATCCGTGTGCACTTTGCAAATCTCTATGTCTCCATCTTGAACATTTTCACGGATGGAGTTGAAATGACGCTTGATGTGCTCGGTCTTCTTGTGAAACCAGGCTCCTTTGCAAGGGCAATAGCTCGGTGTTGTCACACAAGAGTTTGATCGGCCCCGACGCATTGGGTATGACTCCTAGGTCGGTGATGAACTCCTTCACCCAAATCGCTTCATGCGCTGCCTCCGGGGCTGCCATGTACTCCGCTTCACACGTAGATCCCGCCACGACGCTCTACTTGCAACTGCACCTACCATCGCTCCACCATTCAACATATACACGTATCCGGTTTGAGACTTAGAGTCATCAGATCTGAGTCGAAGCTAGCGTCGACGTAACCCTTTACGACGAGCTCTTCGCCTCCTCCATAAACGCGAAACATGTCCTTTGTCCTTTTCGTGTACTTCAGATATTTTTGACCGCTGTCCGGTGTTCCTTGCCGGGATTACTTTGGTATCTTGCTACCAAACTTACGGCAAGGTTTACATCGGTCCAGTACACAGCATGGCATACATAATAGATCCTATGGCTGAAGCATAGGGATGACACTCATCTCTTCTTTATCTTTTGCCGTGGTGGGTGATCGAGCTGAGCTCAATCTCACACCTTGTAACATAGGCAAGAACCCTTTCTTGGACTGATCCATTTTGAACCTCTTCAAAATCTTATCAAGGTATGTGCTTTGTGAAAGACCTATGAGGCGCCTCGATCTATCTCTATAGATCTTGATGCCTAATATATAAGCAACTTCTCCAAGGTCCTTCATTGAAAAACACTTATTCAAGTAGGCCTTAATGCTGTCCGAAGTTTTGTATCATTTCCCATCAAGAGTATGTCATCTACATATAATAGGAGAAATGCTACTGAGCTCCCACTCACTTTCTTGTAAACGCAGCTTCTCCATAAGTCGCAGATAAACCCAAACGCTTTGATCATCTCATCAAAGCGAATGTTCCAACTCCGAGATGCTTGCACCAGTCCATAAATGGATTCTGGAGCTTGCATACTTTGTTAGCGTTCTTAGGATCGACAAAACCTTCCGCTGCATCATATACAGCTCTTCCTTAAGATGTCCGTTAAGGAATGCCGTTTTGACGTCCATCTGCCATATCTCATAATCATAGTATGCGGCAATTGCTAACATGATTCGCACGGACTTCAGCTTCGCTACGGGAGAGAATGTCTCGTCGTAGTCAATCCCTTGAACTTGTCGATAACCCTTAGCGACAAGCCGAGCCTTATAAATGGTAACATTACCATTCGCGTCCGTCTTCTTCTTAAAAATCCATTTGTTTTCTATCGCTCGCCGATCATCGGGCAAGTCTGTCAAAGTCCATACTTTGTTTTCATACATGGATTCTATCTCGGATTTCATGGCTTCAAGCCATTTGTTGGAATCTGGGCCCGCCATTGCTTCTTCATAGTTCGAAGGTTCACCGTTGTCTAACAACATGATTTCCAGGACAGGGTTGCCATACCACTCTGGTGCGGAACGTGTCCTTGTGGACCCTCTGAGTTCAAGAGCAACTTGATCCAAGTACCTTGATCATCATCATTGGTTTCCTCTTGGTTGGTGTGGGCATAACAGAACACTTTCTTGAGCTGCACCACTTTCCCGCTCGAGAGGTAGTACTTCATCGAGTTCTACTTTCCTCCCACTTACTTCTTTCGAGAGAAACTCTTTTTCCAGAAAGCATCCGTTCTTGGCAACAAAGATCTTGCCTTCGGATCTTAAGTAGAAGGTATACCCGACAGTTTCCTTAGGGTATCCTATGAATACGCATTTTTCCGACTTGGGTTCGAGCTTTTCGGGTTGAAGTTTCTTGACATAAGCATCGCATCCCCAAACTTTTAGAAACGACGACTTAGGTTTCTTCCCAAACCATAATTCATACGGTGTCGTCTCAACGGATTTAGACGGTGCCCTATTTAAAGTGAATGTAGCTGTCTCTAGAGCGTATCCCCAAAATGAAAGCGTAAATCGGTAAGAGACATCATAGACCGCACCATATCCAATAGAGTGCGATTCTGACGTTCGGACACACCGTTTATTTGAGGTGTTCCAGCGGCGTGAGTTGTGAAACGATTCCATATTTCCTTAAGTGTGTACCAAATTCGTGACTTAAGTATTCTCCTCCACGATCTGATCGTAGGAACTTTATCTTTCGGTCACGTTGATTCTCCACCTCATTCTGAAATTCCTTGAACTTTTCAAAGGTCTCAGACTTGTGTTTCATTAAGTAGACATACCCATATCTACTTAAGTCATCAGTGAGAGTGAGAACATAACGATATCCTCCGCGAGCCTCAACGCTCATTGGACCGCACACATCGGTATGTATGATTTCCAACAAGTTGGTTGCTCGCTCCATTGTTCCGGAGAACGGAGTCTTGGTCATTTTGCCCATGAGGCATGGTTCGCATGTGTCAAACGATTCATAATCAAGAGACTCTAAAAGTCCATCGGCATGGAGCTTCTTCATGCGCTTGACACCAATGTGACCAAGGCGGCAGTGCCACAAGTATGTGGGACTATCGTTATCAACTTTACATCTTTTGGCATCCACACTATGAACATGTGTAATATTACGCTCGAGATTCATTAAGAATAAACCATTGACCATCGGAGCATGACCATAAAACATATCTCTCATATAAATCGAACAACCATTATTCTCGACTTAAATGAGTAGCCATCTCGTATTAAACGAGATCCGGATACAATGTTCATGCTCAAACTTGGCACTAAATAACAATTATTAAGGTTCAAAACTAATCCCGTGGGTAAATGTAGAGGCAGCGTCGACGGCGATCACATCGACTCGGAACCATTCCCGACGCGATCGTCACCTCGTCCTTTGCCGGTCTCCGCTTATTCCGCAGCTCTGCTGTGAGTTACAAATATGAGCAACGGCACCGGTATCAAATACCGGGAGTTACTACGAGTAATGGTAAGGTACACATCAATTACATGTATATCAAATATACCTTTGGTGTTGCCGACCTTCTTATCCGCTAAGTATTTGGGGCGTTCCGCTTCGGTGACCCTTCCCTTGCAATAAAAGCACTCGATCTCGGGCTTGGGTCCATTCTTTGACTTCTTCCGCAGAAGGCTTACCGGCGCGACAACATCTTTGCCGTCCTTCTTGAAGTTCTTCTTACCCTTGCCCTTCTTGAACTTAGTGGTCTTATTGACCATCAACACTTGATGTTCTTTCTTGATTTCAACCTCTGCACGACTTGAAGATCGAGAACACTTCAGAATGGTCTTCACCATCCCCGCATGTTGTAGTTCATCACAAAGCTCTTGTAGCTTGGTGGGAGCGATGGAGGATTCTGTCAATGACCGCCTCATCCGGGAGGTTAATGTTCATTTGGGTCATACGGTTGTGCAACCTGGACATCTTCGAGGATGTGCTCCTTGTGTAACTGTTTTCCTCCATCTTACAATCTGTAGAACTTGTCGGAGACATCATATCTCTCGACCGGGCATGAGCTTGGAAAACTAGTTTCAGCTCTTGAACATCTCATATGCTCCGTGATGCTCAAAACGCTTTTGGAGCCCCGGTTCTAAGCTGTAAAGCATGCCGCACTGAATGAGGGAGTAATCATCAAGACGAGTTTGCCAAACGTTCAAATCGTCTTCTTGTCTTTGGGAGAGCAGGTGGGTCACCTAACGGTGCTTCTAGGACATATTGTTTCTTGGCAGCTATGAGGATGATCTCGGGTTCGGACCCATCCGTATAGTTCTTTGCCATCATCTTTCAGCTTGGTTTCTCTAGGAATGCGTTGAAGTTCATGTTGACATTAGCGTTGGCCATGTGATCTACAAGACATATTTGCAAAGGTTTTAGACTAAGTTCATGATAATAAAGTTCTAATCAAATTATGAACTCCCACTTAGATTAGACATCCTCTAGTCATCTAAGTGTTACACGATCCGAGTCGACTAGCCCGTGTCCGATCATCACGTGAGACGGACTAGTCATCGTCGGTGAACATCTTCATGTTGATCGTATCTTCCATACGACTCGTGTTCGACCATTCGGTCTCCGTGTTCCGAGGCCATGTCCGTACATGCTAGGCTCGTCAAGTTAACCCTAAGTGTTTCATTGTGTAAAACTGTCTTACACCCGTTGTATGTGAACGTAAGAATCCATCACACCCGATCATCACGTGGTGCTTAGAAGCGACGAACTGTAGCAACGGTGCACAGAGGGGAGAACACTTCTTGAAATTTTTGTAAGGGATCATCTTATTTACTACCGTCGTCCTAAGTAAACAAGATGCATAAACATAATAAACATCACATGCAATTATATAGTTGTGACATGATATGGCCAATATCATAAAGCTCCATTGATCTCCACCTTCGGGGCTCCATGATCATCTTGTCACCGGCTTGACACCATGATCTCCATCATCATGATCTCCATCATCGTGTCTTCATGAAGTTGTCACGCCAACGACTACTTCTACTTCTATGGCTAACGCGTTTAGCAATAAAGTAAAGTAGTTTACATGGCGTTCTTCAATGACACGCAGTCATACAAAAAAATAAAGACAACTCCTATGGCTCCCGCCGGTTGTCATACTCATCGACATGCAAGACGTGAATCCTATTACAAGAACATGATCTCATACATCACAATTCATCATTCATCACAACTTCGCCATATCACATCACATGATCAATCGCTGCAAAAACAAGTTAGATGTCTTCTAATTGTTGTTGCATCTTTACGTGGCTGCAATTGGGTTCTAGCAAGAACGTTTTCTTACCTACTCGAATAACCACAACGTGATTTTGTCAACTTCTATTTACCCTTCATAAGGGCCCTGTTCATCGAATCCGCTCCAACTAAAGTGGGAGACAGACACCCGCCACCACCTTATGCAACTAGTGCATGTCAATCGGTGGAACCGGTCTCACGTAAGCGTACGTGTAAGGTTGGTCCGGGCCGCTTCATCCCACAATACAGTTGAAGCAAGAAAAGACTAGTAGAGGCAAGTAAGTTGACAAGATCCACGCCCACAACAAAATTGTGTTCTACTCGTGCATTAGAGAACTACACATAAACCTAGCTCATGATGCCACTGTTGGGGAACGTTGCAGAAAATTAAAATTTTTCCTACGGTTTCACCAAGATTCATCTATGAGTTCATCTAAGCAACGAGTCATGGGAGAGAGTTTGCATCTACATACCACTTGTAGATCGCGTGCGGAAGCTTGCAAGAGGATGGTGATGATGGAGTCGTACTCGACGTGATTGAATCACCGATGTCCAAGTCTTTGAACGGACAGCACCTCCGCGTTCAACACACGCACGGGACGGAGACGTCTCCTCCTTCTTGATCCAGCAAGGGGAAGGAGAGGTTGAGGAAGCTCGCCCAACGGCAAAGACGACGGCGTGGTGGTGTTGGTGCAAGAAGATCGGGCAGGCTTCGCCAAGCGCTTACGGAGGAGGAGAGGTGTTGGGAGGAGGGCTGCGCCTTGGAGATGGGGTACAGCAGCCTCCCCACCCCTCTATTTATAGGGAAGGGCAGGGGCCGACCCTCTATATGGGATCGAGAGGGGGGGCGGCGGCCAGGGAGGGGAGGCTTGCCCCCCAAGCAAGGGGGGCGCCCCCCTCAGGGTTTCCCCCCCAACCCTAGGCGCATGGGCCCAAGGTGGGGGTGCGCCCAGCCCTCTAGGGGCTGGCTCCCTCCCCTTTGCGGCCCATGTGGCCCTCCGGGAGGGGTGGCCCCTCCCGGTGGACCCCCGGAACCCCTCCGGTGGCCCCGGTACAATACCGATAACCCCCGGAAACTTTCCGGTGTCCGTATGACAACTTCCCATATATAAAACTTCACCTCCGGACCATTCCGGAACTCCTCGTGACGTCCGGGATCCCATCCGGGACTCCGAACAACATTCAGTAGTCACATACTAGTCTTCCTCATAACCCTAGCGTCACCGAACCTTAAGTGTGTAGACCCTACGGGTTCGGGAGACACGCAGACATGACCGAGACGACTCTCGGCAATAACCAACAGCGGGATCTGGATACCCATGTTGGCTCTACATGCTCCTCGATGATTTCATCGGTTGAACCACGATGTCGAGGATTCGATCAAAACCCTCATATACAATTCCTTTGTCAATCGGTGCGTTACTTGCCCGAGACTCGATCGTCGGTATCCCAATACCTTGTTCACTCTCGTTACCGGCAAGTCACTTTACTCGTACCGTAATGCAAATCGCCCCTGCATCGTCTCCTATGGTTGATCTTGATGTTGGGTTGTTGATGGGAGTGATATGGAGCTCTATGGTTGCTTTTCGCCTCGTGCCAAAGCCAATTATCCATCACTTCATGCTCTACCCGCTGCACATGTTGACTCCCTGGGAGAGGCCACTTCCATGGTCTTGGCCCCAGTGATGCAGACCATGCCTGAGCTTCAGGGGATGTATGAGGAACCAATTTCACCGCTACTTGGGGAATTGTTGGTGCTTGTGGCTCTTGCTCCAACCACCTTGGAGCTTAGCCAAGTGCCAACGAAGGTGCTGGATGGTGTGCCCATCTTGGACTTGGGTCTTTCAGAGGCTCGTGCGAGTTACTATGATGAGAATATTTCCCCCTTGCCTATGACTGGACCCATCAGGTTGGTGATGCCTGAAGTTGAGGAGGTTGATGCGGCCGCTGTCTTGATGCATGCTAGTGGGAGTTGCTTAGTTGATGAGAACTACACCAAAAACTACAATGAGTTCTACAGTTTCTTTGACAAATGGGCGTTTGATCACCCTGTATATGGCAAGACTGTTATTGGCGTCATGAAGGAGAAACCTGACAAGGACATTGGGCAAGTGGCGTCTATGGGTGATGAGGTTGATAAAGCAAGTGTGTCGACAACTAATTCTGAGGCTCTCTTCGCGAAAGAGCTCTATGACTTGCTTGCTAGTTTGGAAGTGGCTAGCGCTGGATCTAGCACGGCGATTGCTTGCATCCTGACGAACAAGGCTACAACGGGCAAAATCAATACGGTAGAAAAAGCTCTTAGGAGCATAGGCAAGAAGTGTGGCACCGTAGGAAAGGCGTCCGCCGCTGCTTAAATGGACGATCTCAAATGTCTTCGACCGTCCCCATGGTGATGTCCGTTGTCTTCAGTCGAGGTGTTCCTGTTGGGTGTTCCATTGTGTTTTAAAAGTGTGAGTGTTTGTTGTTGTGCGTTGGTTATGTCTATTGGATCCATCGTGCGATTGTGGTGTTCCATACTTTGTGAGTAGTTCAGATGTCGTGTATTTGTATTGGTTTTCGTCCGGTTTTCCATAATTAACCGGGCAATTCTCTTCATAATTAATCGATGAAGCAAAACTTTTGCCTCCGTTTCGAAAAAAATTATCTAGTCAATGAAAAAAAATTCCTACCAGATATAGTTCAAATGAATATCTTAAGAAAAATCATATGGATCGAAATTATGCGAATCAAACAACCCATGTGTCTTAATTTAAAAAATACCACGGATAAAACCATCCGAAAATTCTTTGAAAATCCCTTGAATTGAATAAGAAGACCTCCTCGATTCTCAGACAAGTATCTCCAATGTTTCATTAGTCCTCGCTATGTCTGAAGCTCTGTTCATCTCCAAGCCATGTGTTTCTAAAGACAGGCAACTACTCCCTCCGTCCCAAAATATAAGAAACGTTCTTATATTTTGGGACGGAGGGAGTACAAGACTGCCTGAAATGGGTTGAATATCTTTGTCTAGTGACAAAATACCCAGGATTAGGTCGCTTACGAACAAATCATTCTACCCTACGCATGTAGTGTGAACTACCGTTGTCCTGAATGGAATGGAAATGGCTACTCTAAAGTGATGCTGATCTCGAGAGTGGACTCGGTGCTGATGGTCTCCTTGTTGGTGGTTCCAGCAGGGTGATCGGCGCACTCCATTCTCAGCCTGAGATGAACTGGCTTCATGATGACTAGATCCCTCACGTCTCTGTGATTCTCCGTCAGGAGCTCGACACCCACGTGCTCCTCATGCCCCTGGCACTGGAGGATCCTCTTGATCACTGCTTTCTGGTCCTCGTGGTCCGCTTTCGTTCGGTCGACCTTTAGGTACAATGCAGCAGAGGCCACCAGCTGCAGGAGCAATAACAGTGTCATGGTCTTTGATTCTTTCTTTCAAGTGATTTCGCTCCATATAACACAGGAAGATTGTCTTGTTTTAAGAGAGGGAAGAATCGCACCTCGCATGTCCCAGGGCTGACGTTAACTGCACAGGTGAAATGCACGCTTTTCTGGTCTTGGTGACTTTCATCTGCGGGTTTATCATCACCTTTGTGCACAGCAGGTTCCTCAGCAGCTTCAGAAAACGCTAGGTTGTCTATTTCATCATACCATTGCTGTGCTATACCAACCTGATAGCATGTGCATTAGCAATTCAGACTCGAGCGCTAGCATATCGCCAACTAGGTTTGAAGTCGACACTCAAAATTCACAATGCATAAAGATGTTGTGAACCGGACAAGAAGTGCTTTACCTTCTCAGATGTTGTGTCTTGTGCGTCAGATTCAGAAATCTCAGCACCAGATCCCCTTACTTGGCGCCAAATACAGCTCTCAACCAAAGGTGTGGCAAGCTCAGTATCAACTGGGATGTCTACAGAGACCTTGATGTTGCATCTTCCTGTTAAGTTGAATCCACCAGTTAAACAGCTATCTTAAACCGAATCTCATATGGCAGTGCCCCTTCAATTTATGTAACGGAGTCACTTCAGTAATCCACATGGTTATCTGAACCGTAAAGTTAATTTCAAATTTGGAGCTTATGTATTGTGCAGATGCACTACAGGATTCGACACTCCTTTTTTTAAACTGTGTTGTCAACTCAAAATCATTTGAAACTGAAGGCACAGCTAGTTACAAGGAATGTGGAAAGCAGAGGTAATGAATATAAAAAATGATACCCTTCTTCGGCAGTAATAAGTTTTATGTGCTGCAGTATTGAAGAGCACACAGTATCATAGTTATCCAGAGCCAAAAGTGGGGGAAACAGTAGTGTCGTGCATCAAACTAAGCTATAATTTTCAATCAAAGGCTTCAAAATTGCAGGGGAAGTCACCCATGGCACAGATGCAAAAACTACTATCATGACAAAACAGCTTCTGTTAAATTACCAGGGAGCACATTTACTTTACGGTTGTGATCTTGAAATTGTCCAGCTGAATGTCCCCTGCCAATTCATTGCAAAACAGAAAGGAATAATGAATCCATGCAGCATGCAGACTTTTGTCAGCAGCAGATAAATTTCTATGCTCACTGCAAAAATGATGAAGATAAATGGAGAAGCAAAAGCTCACCAGGTAGATACTTTCTCAAGACGGCAAACAAACCAATATGGTAACCCAAGAACCCCAACATTTGTAAAATGAATATTTGAGGTTTCTTTGGTATCCAAGTCATGCTTCTGAACCCTTTGACCATCTTCAAGACAAAGAAAAGGAATTCAAATTATTTGTGGTACGGTCTGACTCTAAGGGATTGTTTGGATAGCGATGATTAGCCATGAGTTTATAGAAAACAGGTTTTTAGCCGACTTTTTGTAAAATCAGTTTTACTATTTTGTTTATGACTAATCGGTTTATGAGCAATCACGTTTGGAGTAAGAAAAGTTAAAGCTGGCTTCTCTTGTTTCTTGTTTGGATATTTATCCCTTCCGTGAGATGAGGAAGGAGCGGGCTGCCAGAAAAGAGTGGGATGGCGTGAGTCCGTTAGGATCCAGTATTTACCAAACTCGTTTATAGAAAAACTACTAATTCTCGTTTTTCCATAACCTTGAAATTATGGGTTTCCGAGAACCACGTTTTATATATCCATGGATTAGTCGGAACAGCCAAACAAGATTTTATTCAGTTAGACGGTTTTTCTAATTTATAGAGATTACGTTTTGTATATTCTATCTATCCAAACAACCCCTAAATGAAAGCACTAACAGCTTATAGATCAACCTGTATCACAGAAGACAATGCATTTCCGGAATCTTGAAATTGACGATACAAGTTCATTGCAAGGGATCTTCTCCAGCATATTAGAATGTCCTTTATCACCTGATGACCCATTGATGTGTATATCTTTAAGGAGAGCATGCCTCTCATCAATCATTTGCTGACACAACTCCATTGCTTCAGCTCTACCTTCGCATCACTTTAACTCCTCAATGAGCTGTAAATATTTAACTCCAACATGTGTAACAAAAGAATTTGTACTAACCTCTTACAATATTCTTTTTTTCACCAGTTGACATGCTCAGGATCCATGATGTTTCAAAGCTGGAAAGCAGCAACAGTATAAGAACTAAGAAGATTGCCAAACAGCTAGGTAGGTTTGTAATGTCCCAAAGTAAAGCCAGCCACAGTTGACCCACGGTACTTATGTGTATGCCGAAACAATAACAGAACATCGGATAGAATTAAGCAATGTACATTGAATGACATTGATGGAAGAGTGGAACACCCTTTTATTTCACTAATATCTTATGTTTTCGCACACATGCATCAAATTGACAGTTAAGCACACAATGACATGCAATTAGGTAAGTAAAAAAAAGGGCAGCCCGGTGCACGTAGCTCCTGCATGCAATTAGGTAAGTATACATAAATATCATTGAGCTTCAATGTCAAAATCAAACTGAACCTGAGAATCAGGTTGAGCTGTGCAGATTTACAACATGTAAAACCCAAAAATGAATTGCAGCTACAGCAGTGCAAAACAATTCATGAGATAAGTCAGATCTCAGGAGATGAAACCATCCAACTGAAGCATTATGCGAAAATCCACCACTAAATCAGTTTGATATTGCGAAAGGACAAGATGGAGGAGATGAATAGAGGCACATACCTGTGATCTGCTACTAATAAATCGTCCTCGGAAATTTTAAGCAAATGCCATGGAAACACTACTGAGTCAGTGTCAAAATCTTGAATGTTTGAAGCATCATCTTTCTTTGAAGCGTCTTCCTTTGTCAAACCAAGCTTATCAATAATCCAACTCCAGACGCCACTTCCTTTTTTATTGAAGACTGGATAAACTGTCTCCAGAAACCTTCTTCCAAAATCTGCTTTTCTAACTGCATGATTCTGCAAAAGAATAAGAAAAGCTAGTAAAAGAATCTTTGATACAAGATTGTTGTGGTTAGTTATAATTTTATGCATGTACAAGACAAAGGAACAGCAGGAAAACTTTAATTGACACCTAAAACTTGTGACAACCACCTTATGGATTATAGCTCTATTACTTGTATGAAATCTCATTAGCCAGTGAAAAGGACATACTTGTCAAACCGAGTAAACTGAGGCAAGCCATTATGGATAATTACCTCCGAATCCACTATATATAGACAATCTTCAGCAGCATGATAAAATGATGCAGCAGGGTGCAATAACTTGGCAGATTCAAATTCACCATCCTCAAAACCTGGGGAAGATCCAATCTGTAAAGTAAATATCAATTCATTACACTGAATTTGCAGGCCTTCAAACCATATGAGTAAACTTAGAACCCAAGGGAAACAGCAACTCATGCTTACACAGTCTAAAATCACCCCATCACCGTTGCTAATGATGATTCTATGGTGGTTACTATCAGAGATAAAAATGCGATCACCGTCCTCATCAACTGATAGGCCACCTGCAGAACATTAGATTTTACAAAACATTGTAATTAGTTCCAGTGTTAGATTTTCTGGTTGGGCTGCAAAATTGATGTTTAGTAAAATAAGTTGCACGAGGGAAGGAGCCGCAACCAAGTACCTGGATGATAAAGTAATAAGTTTCTGAGAGAACCTACATATGGCTCTTTGACAACCTCTTCTTTCTGCCACGGAACTCCTGATTCTATAACATTTTCAATAGGTTCTGCACTCAATGCACTAAATCCTTCCATGCCTGCATTTAATAACAAATAGGAGGTTTTAGAAAATTAGCACGTGTGAGGAGCATCCAATTTGCCGAGCAACATTCTAGAGAATCTTAAGTGCAACAAATGTGCACAAGCAAGCTAACAATAATAGCATAAAATAAATAGCTAATCCTGTCTAGAGCTTACCCCTGATCATGAGCTCGGGGTCCCCATCCAATTTTGTGAAGATTATATGATCCTTAGAACCTTCAAATAGCAAGTAGCAAGCACCATTTGTCATCTGAACACTCATCAAACAGACAAACCATGTTTTAATCAAGCATGCATTAATTAAATCCATATAGATCTACAAAATTTATTTGACACATATTCCATTGTGCGTGGCATTGCATTGTATTCCCATTGTATCAAGTCGTGTTTCGCTTCTTTAATGTGATAAATTAAACCTGTCTAACGATATCAAAATGGACCATCTCAATGTATATCCATAGCATATCTGAAATACCGGTACTTGGATTCTCCCAGTGAAGACAGAATAAAAAGATAGTGTATGCATCGTATATATGAACTGCATGGCCAATGATCACAAAACATTTCTGAACTTCTCTAGTGGCAGGAAAATTGCAAGGATATTTGCCTCACATTGGTAAAGTCTTTGTCTGACAACAAGATAGGGAATGTAATGTATTCCTCCATTATTGTACGAACTGCTTGGCTTTGAGTAGCTAAGGAACTAATACCACTCCCATATTGCATAGCAAAAACATTTAGATGCGGGTACCTACAATGAACAGATAATGAGACAATAGAGAAATTTGAGACTTTTGTCAGATCACAAAGCAGCCAGATTTTACACAACTACCTCTGATGAAGATATTTCAATTTTCTAAAAGCAGCTGAATGTTTGTTGTCCCCATCTAATGTTTCATGTGACTGATACAACAGAACAAGATATATTCCTTCTTGATTAAAGGTTTTCCAAGTGCCATTCACGGCATTCAACCAGCAATGATTTTTTCCTGCATCACAACAGTTAAGCAATAATTAACAGACAGCAATAACCACTGAAGAAAAGGACCTTGCATTACATATTTACGTTCATTACTTACATCTAGGAATAGCCAAAACTATCCTTGTTATGTCATTGTATCACATGCAAGTCCATGTCATCTTTCAGAAGAAGTTCAAAAAAATCACTGCAATCGTATCCCTGGAAAACTATTTGTAACTGTGTACAGTACTTCTTGTGGCTTTCGTCCTATGTAGTTTTGTCACACAAATGTAATGAACAAATGATGAAATATCACAAGACTCCTGGAGTGTTGCACAATAGTGAAAACTCAAGAGCATCATCTTCATCAAGCATTACGAAATTTATTGAAAATAACCGTCCCCTTTGTGGGTTTGTAAATGGCAGATGAAAATTAAGAAGAGCATGCTTCTCCACCATAACCAGCAAAGCTGTGTGGGCAGACACAATAACGAGAGCACCCAAACTATCAACAAGAACATATAGTTCCACAAAATGGCACGGCATGGGATATGATATTGCAGTATGTTCCGACTTGCGATTGAAATGCGTGATATTACCTTCGAGTGTCCCAAATGTGGATTTGATGAAATGTAAGAGTTGAGACTGCGAGGTGGGTGTACTCTCACTTGAGGCGGTGGCCACAGAGCCGTCAGAGCTGCGAGACAGAAGAGGGCGGCTTTGTTAGGACACTCAATGGCTAAGAGCAAACTAGAGAGGTTAGTGACCTAAATGCTCTTATATTTCTTTACAGAGGGAGTACCTCGGAGCGTGGTGCAGGGCTCTCGTCGTAGTCGTAGCCGCAGCAGACTGCCGCCGGTGGAACCAACTGCACGTGCTGCTGCTGCTGATGGAAGAGCCGGCCGAGGCGGGCGGCTTCGGCCCGTGCAGCGCTACCGGAGAGTAAGCGGAGGTGGATGAGAGGAAGCAAGAATGTAAGAGCGAGGAGAGGAATGCCGCGGATGGATCGCGGGGACGCCGCATGCGGCGCAGCGCCGCCGCGGCCGAAGCCTGCGCCATCAGACCTCGATGGCGTTTAGCAGTGGGGTTCAGGTATTCAGAACGTCCCACTCGGAGCTCGCCGGTAGAAATGGACAATAAGGCAAGACTCCTCGTGCTCGGAGGACGCTAAGTTCGGACTCGGGCGCCGCCGCGGGCCGCGGCCGTGCGAGAGTTAGGACGGCTGAACGGGAGGTAGGGGCTGGGAAGCAAGGGGAGGACGACTGGCGACGCGGGGCAGGCTGACGGCGCCGGGGGAGTCGTGGGGGCGGGAGGCAGGAGGCGGGGCGCCGGGTCGTGGAGGCAGCGGCCGGCGGCGGCGTTTGCTTCAGTCGATGCCTCGATGGGGGAACGGCGAACAGGACAGGTCCGATGCCTACGGGGTGGGCCGGCCCAATAACTTCTGGGCACCTTTTTCTCTGTTTTTTTTTCTCTCTTTTCGTTTTTTCTTTTATGTTTCTTGTGTTTTTCCTTCTTCTTTTTCTATTTTGTGTTTTTAATAATACGTAAAACTTATTTAAAAAAAATAGTTGACAAATATTGTAGCACACGTGAACAACTCTTATCAAATGTAAGATTTTTTTCAAAAAATAATGCATCTGGTGAACAGTTTTAAATATGAAATGCATGCTGTTTTTTTTTATATATGAACATTTATTTTTAGACCCCGCAAAAAAATACTCCCTCCTTCCCATAATATAAGAGCGTTGACACTAGTGTAGTGTCATACATAATCATTTTTAATGTATTAACTTGTTTCTTTGGAATTACTTTCAAAATTTATTAAAATAAATACATGTTTTTTGGACAAGTTATTTTTGGTATGAATTGGGTTGGTTGGTTTTAGGTGGGCCAAAGTTTTGGACTTCACGGACCTCGCGTAGAAATGAGCTTGCTTGATTGCACCTTTCTGCGTTGCGGCCTTCGCTTAGATTGAGTGGAAAGACTTGTTCTATTTTTTTATGGTGGTGAATATGCAAGTATAAAACTTAACTTTCTTAGTTAATTTCATAGATTCAGGAGTTGTATGTCCCAAAAGTGCATTTAGATAATTCAACCCATATGACAAAATACAATGGGCAAGCAATATAAATAACATTAACAAGTTGGTAGAGAGCCAAGCAAGAAGTAGCCGAGAATGAAGTAGCCACACCGCATGAAACTGAAGTAATGTATCCTGAAGTTTGATCCATGCATGTAGGGGAAGGGGCCTAATCTCATGTGGAGAGGCCTAGGAAAGCAAGCTTCCCAACCACAATGAATGACTAGATTCCTCCTTGAGCTTCAAGAGCTCAATCACTAAGGGTAGACCTCGACCGGGCCTAAAACATTCACAAAATTCCCAGAGCTAATCCCCAACTTCGGAAGCTTCCAAGGTGACTGCACCGCTAATGCCAACTCTGCTTCTGGCTATGCCGGCCGCCTCTACGTTAACTGTGAGCAGCGGCTTGAGCGCGGGTGGCCTCGTAGAGCGCCTTCTCTTCGGAGATGAAATTAGGGTTTGCTGCAGCCGTGGTCGCCACGGCTTCCTCGCTCGCGCACTCTCCGCCAGCCGGTGCTGCTCGAGAAAGAATAAGTTGTATCGTTGCTCCTCATGCACCTGCCGGAACGTCGTCATAGGCATCAGCGCTGGCTCCTCCTCCGCCATGGCGGCATTGAAGTGCGCCAGCGCCTGCTCCATCGTCAAGCCGGCATGCACCGATGCGGGTTGCGACGCGGAGTCATCGTAGGATCCCATCTCCATCTTGGGTTGTCATCGGAGGCCCTTGAAGAGCTAGCCGACACGTCGCCCTCTATCCGCCTGGCACAGCGACTCTGCCAGGCAACCTGAAAGCATAAGTGCTCCCTGGGTGATTTTGGTAATTAATGTCAACATATTTCTTGTTGGACTAATGCTTTTATCTAGTGTATTTCAGACAAGTTCAACGATGGCATGGAAAGGACAAGAGGATGTGGAACCCCTTCAAAATGCTAAGGACACACATTGACTAAAGCTCAAGACTCTTCATCTTTGTTTTAGTGAGTTAAGATCACATTGAGTCCATAGGAAAGCCAATACTGATAAAAGGGGATGAGGTGTTGCTTAATGGCTTGCTTGCTCAAATGCTTAGTGATATTGCTCCAAATACCCTCAACCACTTTCTCCATCCAAATATGTCAAAATCCCAAACTCCAACTCGGCCCCACCGATTCTTTCTATCTGGCGCCACCGAGTTCATATGACATAGCCACTGCCAGAAACCCTAACAGTTCGGTCACACCGATATGGATCTCGGTCTCACCAAGATGGCCTTGCCAACACTCTGTGACTTGTTGCAATTATTTCGGTCTCACCGAAATTGCAATCGGTCTCGCCGAGTTGGCTTGACCAAATCTCTGTTGCCTTATTGTTTCACTTCGGTCTCACCGAGTTGATGCAATCGGCGCCACCGAGATGAGGTTTGCCCTAAGCCCTAGCACATCGGTCCCACCGAATTGTTCTAGTCGGTCCCACCGAGATTCCTAACGTTCACATTTTGAACTAATCGGTCTCACCGATTTCAACTATTGGGTCTGACCGAGTTGGGTCAAATGTGTGTAACAGTTGGATTTTGTGTGGAGGCTATATATACCCCTCCACCCCTTCTTCATATGTGAGAGAGCCATCAGAACATGCCTACACTTCCACTGCTCATTTTCCGAGAGAGAACCACCTACTCATGTGTTGAGATCAAGATATACCAATCGTACCACAAGAATCTTGATTTCTAACCTTCCCCAAGTTGCTTTCCACTCAAATCATCTTTTCACCATATCAAATTTGTGAGAGAAAGTTGAGTGTTGGGGAGACTATCATTTGAAGCACAAGAGCAAGGAGTTCATCATCAACACACCAGCTATTACCCTTTGGAGAGTGGTGTCTCTTAGATTGGTTAGGTGTCGCTTGAGAGCCTCCGTCAAGTTGTGGAGTTGAACCAAGAAGTTTGTAAGGGCAAGGAGATCGCCTACTTCATGAAGATCTACCCGAGTGAGG
The DNA here is from genome assembly GCA_021437245.1 of Aegilops speltoides. Lineage (NCBI taxonomy): Eukaryota > Viridiplantae > Streptophyta > Magnoliopsida > Poales > Poaceae > Aegilops > Aegilops speltoides. Next base: position 360,196,421 of record CM038147.1, on the reverse strand, counting down.
CAAGTCCTTCTTGGGCGATGGCCATGGTGGTGTAGACAAGGTTGTTTCTTTGTGGACCTTCGTGAGTGGAGCCCTCCGTGGACTCGCGCAACCGTTACCCTTCGTGGGTTAAAGTCTCCATCAATGTGGATGTATGATAGCACCACCTATCGGAACCACGCCAAAAATCTTTATTTCTTCATTGCATTTGCACACTCCAATCTCATCTCTTTACTTTCTTGCAATTAGCATGCTTTATCTTTTACGCTGCATATACTCTTGTCATGCTTGTTTGAAATGTATTGTGAATGCTAAAACTTTTGCTAAAACTTCACCTTAACTTGAAGAACTTAAAAACTGTCACTTTTACTTGTGAAGGGTCTAATCACCCCCTAGACCCCTCTTCTCGATCCTTTCACGGTCGCAAGGGCGGCCACCTCGTGCTTCTGCTCCGTCAAGAGACTCTCCCAAAACGTGTTTCCGATCGCGGTCATGGCGGATGTGGTGCATGGGAGAACGATGTGGAGTGTATGGGTTGTGGCGTGGTGCGAGTCGGGTGTGACCGCGTTTAAATAATGGATGCCGGTGAGCCCAAGCGTCCGGGCGCGTCGATGAGTGGGTGCTGGAGTTGGTTTCTCGGTCGACGAGCCTGTTTAATGGCGGCAGATGGACGGACGGTCATTGAACATCCATGGTTGATATCCGTCCCATCCTGTCCAGTAAACATCTCTCCAGCATTGAACATGCGCGGATACTGGAGACGCGGCATGGGCGATGCCCTCGGCCGGGGAGCCGCTTCAGTACCGGTGCCAGTGGGAGGTCATATGTCCGCTCTAGGCCGACGTCAACGCGAAGCAGCCGCTCTAGAGCGGCATGAATGTGGGCAACTGGCTCCGGTCGAGGGAGAGGATTTGGGTGGGTCAGGGTTGTCGGACGCTTGTGTGGCGGCGGTCCGGACGGCCGTAAAGCCCTGCCCCTGGTTTGTTTTCGGTTTTCAGAAAATGAACGTCCGGACTGATATAGAACCATGCTGGAAGGCAAAACACATTCAGACCGTGCGGTCCGAACGGTTGACGAGCGGTTTGAGGTTGGAAGAAAGAAAAACAAGAAGATCCGACTAGCACTTCAGCGACACATAAGGGACATGATCCAAACACATCTTTAGAATGACGATGAGCTTGTTTGCACTATTTTCGGACCACAAAGATTCGCGGTATACCAGGTTGTCTTCCTTCCTGACTAGACATCGCAAAAAAAGAAACACGCTGACACGCAGGAATCCGCTACTTTAGCACTCACTCGCAAAGTATAGCGGCGAATTACCAGAAAGAAACCGAACATTTAGCGACAAGTTCCTTAAAGATCACGGCCGTTTCTGTGACACGGAATAAAGAGCGGAAATTCGATCCACGAAGGTCGCAAGAAGCTTCGCTGCAAAATCCTTGCCTTGCTTGACGCATCATCGTCCATGATACAACAACCTTGGTCCAGCTCCATGGCCGTGCCTTGCTTCTCCGTGTGATCTTTGCTGCAACTTCGGAGAAAGAACGAGAGGAGGAGGAGGAGGAGGCCGTGTCCTCCTCGCATGGTATTTCTAGCGGCCGTCCCCTGTCGTCGATCGCGATCGTTTCCGAGAAAGAATGGGCGGGGTGTTGAGCGCGCTGTTCGGCGGCCACCGGCGGAGAGCGGCCGAGGCGAGGAGGATGACGATGTCGAGGAGCGGTGAGCCGTCGGGACACGGCCGTGGAGGCGGCGGAGGCGGCGAGCAGCGGCGGAGGGCGATGCTGTCCAAGAAGTACTCGTACATACCGGACACCTTCACCTCTCTCGACCAGGTGATTGATGACGGGCCATCTTCATCTCACATGACATGATTGTTCCTCGCTTCATCTTCATCTCCTGCCTGCTCGCCTGTCTGACTTGGTTAGCTTTGATTTCTCAGGTGGCTTCGGCGCTGCGCGATCAGGGCCTCGAGTCGTCCAACCTCATCCTCGGGGTGGACTTCACCAAGAGCAACGAATGGACAGGGAAGCGGTCGTTCAACGGGCAGAGCCTGCACAAGCTGGGCGACGCGCCCAACCCTTACGAGGCGGCCATCAGCATCATCGGCAAGACACTCGCTCCCTTCGACGAGGACAACCTCATCCCCTGCTTCGGCTTCGGCGACGGTGAGCCCCTGTTTTTACTCCTTGCACCCAACGACGACAAGGAGCTCCGTTCCATTTACATCTTGTGCTCTTCTTGTTTGCAGCGACCACGCACGACTACAACGTCTTCAGCTTCCACCCGGACAACTCGCCGTGCCACGGCTTCGAGGAGGTGCTGGCCTGCTACCGGAACGTCGTGCCGCACCTCAGGCTATCAGGTGTGGGTCCGTCACAAGCTCTGGATATCTTCCTTGGTTAAGACGATTGGTGAATGAAAATGCGCGATTGTCTATGCTCAGGGCCGACGTCCTTCGCGCCGATCGTGGAGGCCGCCGTCGACATCGTGGACAGGACCGGAGGCCAGTACCATGTACTCGTCATCGTCGCCGACGGCCAGGTCCCTGAACTGAATCCAAAACCTTATGCTATGCAGCAACAGGTGCATCTTGGTTCGTCTTAACAACTTCATCACGGCGTTGCAGGTCACTAGGAGTGTTGATACAAGTGAGGGTGATCTGAGCCCGCAGGAGCGAAGAACGGTAGACTCCATTGTAATGGCCAGGTGATCATCGACAGTTTGGCACGCACGCGCGGTGTAAGGGAGGATCACCGTTTGAGAAAATTTAAACCTGACACAAGAGCTTGACTCTGTCTGCAGTTCGTATCCCTTGTCCATCGTGCTGGTCGGGGTCGGGGATGGCCCATGGGAGGACATGCAGAAGTTCGACGACAAGCTCCCCGCGCGCGCCTTCGACAACTTCCAGGTCAACACTGAAATTCGTTTCTGCATCTTCGAAAACAGAGACCGAGGGAGTTGTAGCTCTCTTCGTTCCAAGACTAGTTACAATGCAGCTCTACTCACATGTTATTGATCAACAATGGTGCGCAGTTTGTGAACTTCACGTCGATCATGTCGAGGAACGCGACGCTGCAGCAGAAGGAGTCGGCGTTCGCGCTGGCGGCGCTCATGGAGGTGCCCATCCAGTACAAGGCCACCATGGAGCTCGGCATCCTGGGCCGGTCCACGAGGAAGGCCAAGAGGGTCGTCCCGGCCCCGCCTCCGCTGCCGGGGTCTGCGCAGAGGCAGCCGTCGTCGTTCAGGCGGGAGGCTAGCGGCGCCAACGCCGCGGCGGCGGAGCCAAGAGAGGATCAGGTTCAGCAAACTGCTCGGAACTCCCGACTTGTGTATCTCTTGTGATGATCATGCATGGCTTCATGCCGCCTTCTTGAACAAACTGACTGATAAATCAATGTCCATGCAGGTGTGCCCAATCTGCTTGACCAATGCCAAGGATCTAGCATTTGGCTGCGGCCACATGGTAAGATATTGGAATTTATTTTTGCTTTTACCGGAGCCTCCAATCTAACCATCTAAGCAAATTAATGGAAATGCATGTATTTACATATTTTTTGATTGTTTGTGTGCGAATGACAGTGTTGCAGGGAGTGTGGGGAGAACCTCGACAGATGCCCGATATGCCGAGAGACAATACGCTCCAAGCTGAGGCTGTACACGGGATGATTGATTCAAACCAAAATATGTCATTATATTTGTTTCAAATGTGAAGCATTTCGCAGACAAAATGCAGCGTCTGAGTTATTCTGATTGCATGGTTCTACGCTTGTTTTTCTCTAAATAAGTGTGAGGTACTGAAGCTCCGTATCATCATGCGCGTGAGGTCTTCTCTTCTCTAACTTCCTACAGTGGGTAGTCCCTGTTTTCCTCTCGTCCCTGGCGGCTCGAACCCTAGCCGCCGCCGGGGGAGGCCGATCTTCCAACGCCGCTCTCCGGCGGCTCCCCTCCACCGGCGACTTCGGTCGTCGGTGATGAGGGGGTCGCCGGATCCACGCTTGTGGATCGTTTTTACTCTCTCGTAGTTTAGGTTTTAGGTTGTTTATCGTCTTTGCTTCGGCGGCGACGATGACAACGCTGAATAAATATTCTTTGGATCCTTCCCTGACGAGGCCATCGGTCCTATGGTTGGGGATGGATTTGGAAACCAGTCTGTTCAAGCAAGGATGGCATGGCGGTGGCAGCATCCTCGTGGTGGACCTGTGTCCGCGGGCTCCGCCGTTGCGACGTCGTTTGCTCCAGCGTCGGCGCGGAGCTTGGGAGGTAGTCCAGGAGCGGATGCAGATTGTGGTCTGCATCGACGACATCTGGAAGACGGAGCATGTGCTGGGCTCGTGGTTGGTGGATGGCAGATATGGTTTCCTCCTTCGACGTTTTAGTCGTGGTGGGTTGCCAGATCTGGAGTTCGATGGCGTGTCCGGGGTGTTGCCCCGGTCTGATTCGTTCAACGGTAAGGGTTTCACTTTTGGCAAGCCACCTTGGAGGTCCGTAAAGCTGCATATTAGCGATGGAGCCGTGTCGAGCTCGGGTCAGGAGGTGCTTCGTCATTCTTTTCTTCGGTGGCTGCTGTGGTGGTGCCGGAGGCAGGTGACGGGCGTTGGTGTCAAGCTCAGAGATGTTCTGTTATCTTTTTAGTTTTGTCATGTCGGTCTTTACGTGACTTGTACTTTGTTCTTTATGATATGAATAAGACACGTATTACCATGCAAAAAAAAAAACTTCGGACCGTGACAAGTTTTACACGTGTGACACGAACACATGGTATTTCCAAATGTTTTTTATGGTAAATTTAGTCACACGAGGATGACAACTTTAGTTGTCAAGAATGGCAACTTTCTTTTCAGGTGGCAGGTTTTAAAAAAAATTGGGGGGAGGGTTGTTTTTTCTTTTTGGACGCCAACTTTAGTTGTAAAAAAAACGTCAGGTCAGAGTGTTCATGTCACACATGTGACATTTATTATTTGGGCTACCTTATCATGGACAGTACGCGAGCTAAGGAAATGAATGGGATGAGTTCTTGCAGGGTGACCGCCCTCTGCACCTACATAAACCATGGGTCAGAACATGATTAGAACGTCTTAATGGAATGAGGGAGCGGAAGAGGGGGCTTAACGATTATTTTTTTGTATAAAAGAAGGCATACACCTGGTTTTAAATTACTCTGGCCTAAACAGCCGAGGCGATACAAGATTTGAGGAGAACAATTCAAAAATACAACCAACAAGCGAATCAACAAATAATGAAAGAATCACAACCTGAAAAACCACCAAGGTTTTGTTGAAGTGAATTCAGTGCCTAGGCGGGAGTAGGCGAATACTAGAGGAAATGACCTTCGCCTGCTTCCAAAAATGGGCATGACTTCGTCGTAATGCCATCCCTCCATTGCTCAAGGGGACTCCACACCCCCTCCCATTGGTTCGAAGGGTGCCGGCCCATTAAACAATAGGACGCTGACCCTATAACTCAAATGATAACTGAGGAAACAAGACAACCAAGAAAAAAAATGACTGAGCATGACCACCACCGCAAGCCATGCCATGCCAAGAGCAATGCCATCGCTCCACGATGAAAAACTAGGAGCGACCAAAGGTCCCGTGATGATGCCTTCAAGAAGAGGGAATGATGCTAAAGCATCGATGTCGCTTTCTTCGACAAACCGGACCAAGTGTTTTCACCAGGAGCCAGATGTGGAGTGGCCCAAATCCATTGTGGTGCTTCTAAGAAGGGAAATGACGTTGGAGAGTGTCTCCCACTCGCATTGACACCGTCGGGGCCGAGTTTTGCCTGGTTACGAAACACTATCACTTGGATCCCGCACACGACAAAATACACCCGCCATACACTATAGATATAGTTGCCTCTCAATCCAAGTCGTCTTGGGACGAGGCCAATGGGGCAGCCAACCAACCGTTGGCCACCAGACTAAGAGGTCCACTGAGATGTGAGGTTGAAGGGGGTCGAGGTAGATGGCACCAATATCCTGACGGGAGCAACCACAACTACCGCATCTAAGCTATTTTTGTCGTGGAAACAACATAAGAGTAAGGCGCATCTCATCGTTAGCACTCAAACACAAAGCTAGCATGGTGTACAGGGGCCTTACAACAAAGGTCGTTGTACGTATACCAACAAAGTTGACACATTGATGTTTAAACAAAGTGTGGTCACCTCGTGGAGCATGACCTACTCATGAGTTAGGAGAGGCGTCGGGATAAATTCTTCGCTCACGGAGTGTCAAGGATGTGTTCACTTTTGAAACTCCCCTTCTCCTGACAGTCTGAGCCTTACAAGGTCCCTCAAATTCATTACCCAACCCTGAGCCTTTTACGGTCCCTTGGAGGGAGTGTTCCCCTCCCTTCGAGTTGATTCAAGTGAGTGTGGATGACCACAATACCCATGGGGCTAAGCCAAGGGGTCCTAGAAAATAGCAAGGGAACCCTTGAGGTGGGAGGTGTAAATTTGGTCATTCTTGGTCCATGAGTTCATGGTGGACTAGGGAGGGGATGTGGTGTATGGTGCATGCACTACTGCAGGAAGGCCCTAACGCGACACACGTATAGGAGGCCAATCGACCAAACTGTGTGTGATGGATGAATCGCAAACGGTATGGTAATAAAACCATCACCAATAAAACGAACTATGTGCGATAGCTGATCCATCAAGCACAATTCAGATTAGAGTTGCATGTGCGAATCATGGCATACCGTTGATCCATACAAACTGTTTGTGACGAACAGAAATGGTTAGCCAGATCAAGTGTGTGCGATAGACAGCATACAGGTCCTCGGATGAACTGTTTGCGATGATCCAAAAGAACACAAACGATTACCCAGCATAAGATGTGTGCGATACATGTCACTTCGATGAACTGTTTGCGATGATTTCAAAGTACACAAACGATTCGCTTAACAAGATGTGTGTGATACCCAACAAACAAGTGAGTAATTAGAATTGTGTGGGAAGACCGATAATAACATAGATGGTTCCTGCTAATAAGTTGTGTGTGTTGGTATGCGATGTGATTTGCTCTGTCTGCACAACATCTATATGTTGTTGACAGAACAACCACATATATACTTATGACTACATGATTGCATAACCAAAAAAAATATCTAGTTACATAACTGATTATAGATAACATTTGCACACATAAGTAAACAATTACATGCACACTAAACTAAGAGAAACGGTCATCAAATCATCTACTTATTATTGTGATGCTTGCCTTTGCTCTGCTTCCAGCTGGATCCCTCGCAGTATTAGGGAAGGAGGCACTTTCACATGTCAATGATCCGCATGTACATCTCGTAGCTCGTGTACGCTTCATTGGCTGCGAACACGACATGATCTTCCTCTAGTTTCTCCATCCAGGGCGAGTGCTAGGCAAGTGCTACGTCTTGAGCTTGCGTTGGTTTTCCTTGAAGAGGAAAGGGTGATGCAGCAAAGTAGCGTAAGTATTTCCCTTAGTTTTTGAGAACCAAGGTATCAATCCAGTAGGAGGCTCCTCAGAAGTCCCACGCACCTACACAAACAAACAAGAACTCGCAACCAACGCAATAAAGGGGTTGTCAATCCCTTCATGGCCACTTGCGAAAGTGAGATCTGATAGAGATAATATGATAAGATAATTATTTTTGGTATTTTTATGATATAGATTGGAAAAGTAAAGATGCAAATAAAAGTAGATTGAAAGCTTATATGATAAAAGATAGACCCAGGGGCCATAGGTTTCACTAGTGTCTTCTCTCAAGATAGCATAAGTATTACGGTGGGTGAACAAATTACTGTCGAGCAATTGGTAGAAAAGCGAATAATTATGAGATTATCTAGGCATGATCATGTATATAGGCATCACGTCCGTGACAAGTAGACCGACTCCTGCCTGCATCTACTACTATTACTCCACACATCGACCGCTATCCAGCATGCATCTAGAGTATTAAGTTCATAAAGAACAGAGTAACGCATTAAGAAAGATGACATGATGTAGAGGGATAAACTCATGCAATATGATATAAACCCATCTTTTTATCCTCGATGACAGCAATACAATACGTGCCTTGCTGCCCCTGCTGTCACTGGGAAAGGACACCGCAAGATTGAACCCAAAGCTAAGCACTTCTCCCATTGCAAGAAAGATCAATCTAGTAGGACAAGCCAAACGGATAATTTGAAGAGACTTGCAAACATAACTTAATCACACATAAAAGAATTCAGAGGAGATTCAAATATTTCTCATAGATAAACTTGATCATAAACCCACGATTCATCGGATCTCGACAAACACACCGCAAAAAGAGTTACATCGAATATATCTCCAAGAAGATCGAGGAGAACTTTGTATTGAGATTCAAAGAGAGAGAAGAAGCCATCTAGCTAATAACTATGGACCCGAAGGTCTATGGTAAACTACTCAAAACTCATCGGAAGGGCCTTGAAGATGATGTAGAGGCCCTCCATGGTCGATTCCCCCTCCGGCGGAGCGCCGACGAAGGCTCCAAGATGGGATCTCGTGGATATAGAAGGTTACGGCGGTGGAATTAGGTTGTCATGGTGCCCCTTGATGGTTTTAGGGTACGTAGGTATATATAGGAGGAAGAAGTAGGTCGGTGGATGCTCGAGGGGCCCACGAGGGTGGGGGGAGGGCGCCCACCTGTAGGGGGCACGCCGGGAACCCTCGTGGCCGCCTCCTGTGTTGCTTGACGTCCACTCCAAGTACCCTGGATCACGTTTGTTCCAAAAAGATCGCTCCCGAAGGTTTCATTCCGTTTGGACTCCGTTTGATATTCCTTTTCTTCGAAACACTGAAATAGGCAAAAAAAAACAGTAATTCGGGCAGGGCCTCCGGTTAGTAGGTTAGTCCCCAAAATGATATAAAAGTGTAAAGTAAAGCCCATAAACATCCAAAATGGGTAATATAATAGCATGGAACAATAAAAAATTATAGATACGTTGGAGACGTATCAAGCATCCCCAAGCTTAATTCCTGCTCGTCCTCGAGTAGGTAAATGATAAAAACAGAATTTTTGATGTGGAATGCTACCTAGCATAATTCTCTTTGCAATTTTCTTTATTGTGGCATGAATGTTCAGATCCAAATGATTCAAAATAATAGTTCATATTGACATAAGAAATAGTAATACTTCAAGCATACTAATCAAAGTAATCATGTCTTCTCAAAATAACATGGCTAAAGAAAGTTATCCCTACAAAATCATATAGTCTGGCTGTTGCTCTATCTTCATCACACAAAGTATTTAATCATGCACAACCCCGATGACAAGCCAAGCAATTGTTTCATACTTTAGTAATCTCAAACTTTTTCAACTTTCACACAATACATGAGCGTGAGCCATGGACATATCACTATATGTGGAATAGAATGGTGGTTGTGGAGAAGACAAAAAAGGAGAAGATAGTCTCACATCAACTAGGCGTATCAACGGGCTATGGAGATTCCCATTAATAGATATCAATGTGAGTGAGTAGGGATTGCCATGCAACCGATGCACTAGAGCTATAAATGTATGAAAGCTCAACAAAAGAAACTAAGTGGGCGTGCATCGAACTTGCTTGCTCACGAAGACCTAGGGCATTTTGAGGAAGCCCATCATTGGAATATACAAGCCAAGTTCTATAATGAAAAATTCCCACTAGTATATGAAAGTGACAACATAGGAGACTCTCTATCATGAAGATCATGGTGCTACTTTGAAGCACAAGTGCGGTAAAAAGGATAGTAGCATTGTCCCTTCTCTCTTTTTCTCTCATTTTTTATTTTTTTATTTGGCCTTTCTTTTTTTAAAAAAAAAATTCCAAAGTCTCATCCCGACTTGTGGGGGAATCATAGTTTCCATCATCCTTTCCTCACTGGGACAATGCTCGATTAATAAAGATCATCACACTTTTATTTACTTACAACTCAAGATTACAACTCAATACTTAAAACAAGATATGACTCTATATGAATGCCTCCGGCGGTGTACCGGGATATGCAATGAATCAAGAGTGACATGTATGAAAATTATGAAGGTGGCCTTGCCACAAATACGATGCCAACTACATGATCATGCAAAGAGCAACATGACAATGATGATGCGTGTCATATAAACGAAATGGTAGAAAGTTGCATGACAATATATCTTGGAATGGCTATGGAAATGCCATAATAGTTAGGTATGGTGGCTGTTTTGAGGAAGGTATATGGTGGGTGTATGGTACCGGCGAAAGTTGCGCAGCACAAGAGAGGCTAGCAATGGTGGAAGGATGAGAGTGCGTATAATCCATGGACTCAACATTAGTCATTAAGAACTCATATACTTATTGCAAAAATCTACAAGCCATTGAAAACAAAGTACTACGCGCATGCTCCTAGGGGGATAGATTGGTAGGAAAAGACCATCGCTCGTCCCCGATCGCCACTCATAAGGAAGACAATCAATAAATAAAATTGTGCTCCAACTTCATCACAAAGCGGTTCACCATACGTGCATGCTACGGGAATCACAAACTTCAACACAAGTATTATTTAAATTCATAATCACCCAACTAGCATGACTCTAATATCACCACCTCTAATATCTCAAAACAATTATCAAGCATCAAATTGATCATACCATCCAATTCACTTTCTATGATAGTTTTTATTATACCCAACTTGGATGCCCATCATTCTAGGACCAATTTTATAACCATAGAAAATACCATGCTGTTCAAAGAGACTCTCAAAATAATATAAATGAAGCATGAGAGATCAAAAATTTCTACAAAATTAAGCCACCGCCGTGCTCTAAAAGATATAAGTGAAGCACTAGAGCAAAACTATCTAGCTCAAAAGATATAAGTGAAGCACGTAGCGTATTCTAATAAATTCCAAACAAGTGGCTTTCTCCCAAAAGGTGTGTGCAGAAAGTATGATTGTGGTGATCTAAAACTCAAAGACTAATATCATACAAGACGCTCCAAGCAAAACACATACCATGTGGCGAATAAAAATATAGCTCCAAGTAAAGTTACCGATAGACGAAGACGAAAGAGATTTGCCTTCCGGGGCATCCCCAAGCTTAGGCTTTTGGTTATCCTTGAATATCTTGGGGTGCCATGGGCATCCCCAAGCTTAGGCTCTTGCCACTCCTTATTCCATAGTCCATCAAATCTTTACCCAAAACTTGAAAACTTCACAACACAAAACTCATCAGGAAATCTCATAAGCTCCGTTAGTGCAAGAAAGAAAAACCACCACATAAGGTACTGTAATGAACTTATTATTTATTTATATTGGTGTTAAACCTACTGTATTCCAACTTCTCTATGGTTCATACCCCTACATACTAGCCATAGATGCATCAAAATAAGCAAACAACACACGAATACAGAATCTGTCAGAAACAGAACAGTCTGTAGAAATCTGTAACTATCGAATACTTCTGGAACTCTAAAACTCCTACCAAAATAGGAAGTCCTGGGAAATTTGTCTATTGATCTACATCAAAAAGAATCAATGCAAAATCATGTTTCTGTTAATTACTAAAATTATTTTTGTGCGCACAAAGTTTCTGGTTTTCAGCAGAATCAAATTAACTATCACCATAGGTTATCCTATAGGTTCTACTTGGCACAAACACTAATTAAAACATGAAAACACATCTAAACATAAGGTAGATGAAATATTTATTACTAAACAGAAGCAAAAACAAAAAACAAAGATAAAATTGGGTTGCCTCCCAACTAGCGCTATTATTTAACGCCCCAAGCTAGGCATAAAAGCGAGGATAGATCTAAGTAGTGCCATCTTTGGCACTCAATTCATAAATAGCCTACATGATAGATTCATAAGGTAATTTAACTTTCTTTCTTGGAAAGTGTTCCATGCCTTTCCTTAATGGAAATTGGAATCTAATATTTCCTTCCTTCATATCAATAATTGCACCAATCGTTCTAAGGAAATGCCTACCAAGAATAATAAGACATGAAAGATTGCAATCTATATCAAGAACGATAAAATCTACGGGCACATAATTCCTATTTGAAACAATAAGAACATCATTGATCCTTTCCATAGGTTTCTTAATGGTGGAATCCGCAAGGTGCAAATTTAAAGAGCAATCATCAAAATCATGGAAACCTAGAATATCACATAAAGTTTTCGGAATCGTGGAAACACTAGCACCCAAATCACACAAAGCATAACACTCATGATCTTTAATTTTAATCTTTAGGTTCCCACTCATCATAAAGCTTTCGAGGTATAAAAACTTCCAAATTAAGTTTTTCATCATAAGATTGCATCAAGGCATCAACAATATGTTTGGTAAATGCTTTATTTTGACTATAAGCATGAGGAGAATTCAACACGGATTGCAAAGGAAATACAATCTACTAAAGAACAATTATCATAATTAAATTCCTTGAAATCCAAGATAGTGGGTTCAATGCTATTTAAAGTCTTGACCTCTCCAATCCCACTTTTACCAAATTTAGCATCAAGATCTAAAAACTCCGAATTATTCTGATGCCTTTTAACTAAAGTTGACTCATCTCCAGTCCCATCATTATTAAGATTCATATTTCAAAACAAAGATTTAATAGGGGACACATCAATAACTTTTAGATCTTCATCATTATTTTCATGGAGACTAGAAGAACACACTTTTACAAAGCAATCTTTCTTAGCACGCAATCTAGCGGTTCTTTCTTTGCACTCATCAATGGAAATTTTCATGGCTTTGAGAGACTCATTAATATCATGCTTAGGAGGAGTAGATCTAAGTTTCAAAGAATCAACATCAAGCAAAAGTCTATCAACATTCCTAGCCAAATCATCAACTTTAAGCAATTTTTCTTCAAGCAAGGCATTAAAATTCTTTTGAGAGATCATAATTTCTTTAACACTATTCTCAAAATCAGAGGGCATCTTATTAAAATTTCCATAAGAGTTGTTGTAGGAATTACCATAATTATTAGAGGAATTACTAGGAAACGGTCTAGGATTAAAGTTTCCTCTATAAGCATTGTTACCAAAATTATTCCTACCAACAAAATTCACATCCATAGATTCATTATTATTCTCAATCACAAGTAGACAAAGGAATATCATTGGGATCAATAGGAGCACTCTTAGTAGCAAACAATTTCATAAGTTCATCCATCTTTCCACTCAAAACATTAATTTCTTCTATAGCATGCACTTTTTTACTAGTAGATCTTTCGGTGTGCCATTGAGAATAATTAGCCATAATATTATCAAGGAGTTTAGTAGCTTCTCCTAAGGTGATCTCCATAAAAGTGCCTCCCGCGGCCGAATCTAAAAGATTTCTAGAAGCAAAATTCAATCTGGCATAAAAAATTTGTATGATCATCCATAAATTCAAACCATGAGTAGGGAAATTGCAAATCATGAATTTCATTCTTTCCCAAGATTGGGCAACATGCTCATGATCAAGTTGTTTAAAATTCATAATATCGTTCCTAAGAGAGATGATCTTAGCGGGCGGAAAATACTTAGAGATAAAAGCATCTTTGCACTTATTCCATGAATCAATACTATTCTTAGGCAAAGACGAAAACCAAACTTTAGCACAATCTCTAAGTGAAAACAGAAATAACTTCAATTTAAAGATATCATTATCCGTATCTTTCTTATTTTGCATCTCACACAAATCAACAAAGTTGTTTAGATGGGTAGCGGCATCTTCACTAGGAAGGTCGGAGAATTGATCTTTCATAACAAGATTCAGCAAAGCAGCATTGATTTCACAAGACTCAACATCATTAAGAGGAGCAATCGGAGTACTAAGGAAATCATTATTATTGGTATGGGAGAAGTCACACAATTTGGTATTATCTTACGCCATCGCGACAAGCAATCCAACACACAAGCAAACAAAAAGGCAAGCAAAAGAGAGAGGAGATTGGGAAAGAGGGCGAATAAAACGGCAGGGGTGAAATGGGGGAGAGGAAAACGAGAGGCAAATGTCTAATAGTGTAATGCGAGGGAGATCAGTTTGTGATGGGTACTTGGCATGTCTTGACTTGAGCGAAGACCTCCCCGACAACGACGCCAGAAATCCTTCTTGGTACGTCTTGAGCTTGCATTGGTTTTCCTTGAAGAGGAAAGGGTGATGCAGCAAAGTAGCGTAAGTATTTCCCTCAGTTTTTGAGAACCAAGGTATCAATCCAGTAGGAGGCTCCTCAGAAGTCCCATGCACCTACACAAACAAACAAGAACTCGCAACCAACGCAATAAAAGGGTTGTCAATCCCTTCACGGCCACTTGCAAAAGTGAGATCTTATAGAGATAATATGATAAGATAATTATTTTTGGTATTTTTATGATATAGATTGGAAAAGTAAAGATGCAAATAAAAGTAGATTGAAAGCTTATATGATAAAAGATAGACCTGGGGGCCATAGGTTTCACTAGTGGCTTCTCTCAAGATAGCATAAGTATTACGGTGGGTGAACAAATTACTGTCGAGCAATTGATAGAAAAGCAAATAATTATGAGATTATCTAGGCATGATCATGTATATAGGCATCACGTCCATGACAAGTAGACCGACTCCTGCCTGCATCTACTTCGATTACTCCACACATCGACCGCTATCCAGTATGCATCTAGAGTATTAAGTTCATAAAGAACAGAGTAACGTATTAAGAAAGATAACATGATGTAGAGGGATAAACTTATGCAATATGATATAAACCCCATCTTTTTATCCTCTATGGCAACAATACAATACGTGCTTTGCTGCCCATGCTGTCACTGGGAAAGGACACCGCAAGATTGAACCCAAAGCTAAGCACTTCTCCCATTGCAAAAAAAGATCAATCTAGTAGGCCAAAGCAAACTGATAATTCTAAGAGACTTGCAAAGATAACTTAATCACACATAAAAGAATTCAGAGGAGATTCAAATATTTCTCATAGATAAACTTGATCATAAACCCACAATTCATCGGATCTCGACAAACACACCGCTAAAAGAGTTACATCGAATAGATCTCCAAGAAGATCGAGGAGAACTTTGTATTGAGATTCAAAGAGATAGAAGAAGCCATCTAGCTAATAACTATGGACCCGAAGGTCTGTGGTAAACTACTCACAACTCATCGGAAGGGCCTTGGAGATGATGTAGAGGCCCTCCATGGTCGATTCCCCCTCCGGTGGAGCGCCGGCGAAGGCTCCAAGATGGGATCTTGCGGATACAGAAGGTTACGACGGTGGAATTAGGTTTTCGTGGTACCCCTCGATGGTTTCAGGGTTCGTAGGTATATATAGGAGGAAGAAGTAGGTCGGTGGACGCTCGAGGGGCCCACGAGGGTGGTGGGCCGCGCCCACATGTAGGGGGCGCAACGGGCACCCTCGTGGCCACCTCCTGTGTTGCTTGACGTCCACTCCAAGTACCCTGGATCACGTTTGTTCCAAAAAGATCGCTCCCGAAGGTTTCATTCCGTTTGGACTCCGTTTGATATTCCTTTTCTTCGAAACACTGAAATAGGCAAAAAAACAGCAATTCGGGCTGGGCCTCCGGTTATTAGGTTAGTCCCCAAAATGATATAAAAGTGTAAAGTAAAGCCCATAAACATCCGAAACGGGTAATAAAATAGCATGGAACAATCAAAAATTATAGATACGTTGGAGACATATCAAGCATCCCCAAGCTTAATTCCTGCTCGTCCTCGAGTAGGTAAATGATAAAAACAGAATTTTTGATGTGGAATGCTACCTAGCATAGTTCTCAATGCAATTTTTTTATTGTGGCATGAATGTTCAGATCCAAACGATTCAAAATAAAAGTTCATATTGACATAAGAAATAGTAATACTTCAATCATACTAATCAAAGTAATCATGTCTTCTCAAAATAACATGGCTAAAGAAAGTTATCCCTACAAAATCATATAGTCTGGCTGTTGCTCTATCTTCATCACACAAAGTATTTAATCATGCACAACCCCGATGACAAGCCAAGCAATTGTTTCATACTTTAGTAATCTCAAACTTTTTCAACTTTCACACAATACATGAGCGTGAGCCATGGACATATCACTATATGTGGAATAGAATGGTGGTTGTGGAGAAGACAAAAAAGGAGAAGATAGTCTCACATCAACTAGGCGTATCAACGGGCTATGGATATGCCCATTAATAGATATCAATGTGAGTGAGTAGAGATTGCCATGCAACCGATGCACTAGAGCTATAAATGTATGAAAGCTCAACAAAAGAAACTAAGTGGGTGTGCATCCAACTTGCTTGCTCACGAAGACCTAGGGCATTTTGAGGAAGCCCATCATTGGAATATACAAGCCAAGTTCTATAATGAAAAATTCCCACTAGTATATGAAAGTGACAACATAGGAGACTCTCTATCATGACGATCATGGTGCTACTTTGAAGCACAAGTGCGGTAGAAAGGATAGTAGCATTGTCCCTTCTCTCTTTTTCTCTCATTTTTTATTTGTTTATTTGGACTTTCTCTTTTTTTTCTATTTGGCCTTTTTTTTTAAAGTCCGAAGTCTCATCCCGACTTGTGGGGGAATCATAGTTTCCATCATCCTTTCCTCAGTGGGCCTCCGGTTAGTAGGTTAGTCCCTAAAATGATATAAAAGTGTAAAGTAAAGCCCATAAACATCCAAAACGGGTAATATAATAGCATGGAACAATAAAAAATTATAGATACGTTGGAGGCGTATCAGCAAGCCTGTCCTCGTTGGAGGCATCCTTCATGTCTTTGTAGTAGGGGTTGATGATTCCCTCGATGAGGTGAACTAGTGAGTCATTCTCATGCTTCTTGCTACCCCAGATCATGTATTGGCCCTGGATGTTGACAAGATTCTTGCAGGCCAAGGCCGAATTCTTGAGCACCTTTACATCGTTGGTCGTGTCCACCATAGCGAACCTATAGTAGGGGATGTTGACAAACCCGGTAAACGCTCGCAAGGCCTTGTTGCCCAGCAGTAGTGGTAGACGATAATGGTGGCAGGGAGCGCATATGCCCCAATGAGCTTGGAGCACTCCGAAAGCCCTCTCCACATCCTTCCTGGATACTTCTTGCATTGTTGCAAAGCGGGTTTTTGTTGCCTTGGGGATCAGATATGGTCTTCACAAATCCCGCTCACTGAGAATAGATACCATTGGCAAGATAGTACCCCATGGTATAGTTGTGTCCATTGATGGTATAGTTGCACACTGGAGCTTCCCATCACAGAGTCTCCTGAACAAAGGAGATCGTTGGAGCACATTGGTGTCATTGCACAAACCTGGCGTGCCAAAAAAAGCATGCCAAATTGACAAGTCTTGCGATGCCACTGCTTCAAGTATGATGGTGGCCTCTTTGACGTGACCTTGGTATTGCCTACACAAACTTTTTGGGCAGTTCTTCCATTGCCAGTGCATGCAATCAACTTAACCTAACATACATGTGAATCTCTCGATGCTCCAATTGCCAACAATTTTTATGTGTCCTCTACACTTGGCTCTCTCAGGTGCTCCGGTCCGAACACCTTCACCACACTACTTGCAAATTGCACCATGGAGTTCAGGACCATGATCTTTCCTATCCGGAATTCTGCATCAATTGCATCTGCTGCTTTACCATAGCAAGCATCCTGCAGAAGAGAGAAGAAAGTTTCCGTTGAAGGAAATAGGCCCTAGAGGCAATAATAAAGTTATTATTTATTTCCCCATATCATCATAAATGTTTATTATTCATGCTAGAATTGTATTACCCAGAAACATAATACATGTGTGAATACATAGACAAACATAGTGTCACTAGTATGCCTCTACTTGACTGGCTCATAAATCAAAGATGGTTAAGTTTCCTAACCATAGACATGAGTTGTCATTTGATTAACGGGATCACATCATTAGGAGAATGATGTGATTGACATGACGCATTCCGTTAGCTTACCACTTGATCGTTTAGTATGTTGCTATTGCTTTCTTCATGACTTATACATGTTCCTATGACTATGAGATTATGTAACTCCCGCTTACCGGAGGAACACTTTGTGTGCTACCAAACGTCACAACGTAACTGGGTGATTATAAAGGTGCTCTACAGGTGTCTCCGAAGGTACTTGTTGAGTTAACGTATTTCGAGATTAGGATTAGTCACTCCAATTGTCGGAGAGGTATCTCTAGGCCCTCTCGGTAATGCACATCACTATAAGCCTTGCAAGCAATGTAGCTAATGAGTTAGTTACGGGATGATGCATTATGTAACGAGTAAAGAGACTTGCCGGTAACGAGATTGAACTAGGTATTGAGATACCGACGATCAAATCTCGGGCAAGTAACATACCGATGACAAAGGGAACAACATATGTTGTTATGCGGTTTGACCGATAAAGATCTTCGTAGAATATGTCGGAGCCAATATGAGCATCCAGGTTCCGCTATTGGTTATTGACCGGAGACGTGTCTCGGTCATGTCTACATAGTTCTCGAACCCGTAGGGTCCGCATGCTTAATGTAAGATGACAGTTATATTATGAGTTTATGTGTTTTGATGTACCGACGGTTGTTCAGAGTCCCGGATGTGATCACGGACATGACGAGGAGTCTCGAAATGGTCGAGACATGAAGATCGATATATTGGACGACTATATTTGGACACCGGAAAGGTTCCGGGTGAGATTGGTGTTGGGGAACGTACTAATTTCAAAAAATTTCCTACGCACACGCAAGATCATGGTGATGATATAGCAACGAGGGGAGAGTGTTGTCTACATACCCTCGTAGACCGAAGCGGAAGCGTTGACGCAACATAGAGGAAGTAGTCGTACGTCCTCCCGGTCCAACCGACCCAGGCACCGTTACTCCGGCACCTCCGAGTTCTTGACACACGTACAGCTCGATGATGCTCCCCGATCTCCGATCCAGCAGAGGCGCGGGGAGGAGTTCCGTCAGGACGACGGCGTGGTGACGATCTTGATGTTCTCTGTCGCGGGCTTCGCCTAAGCACCGCTACAATATGACCGAGGTGTAATATCGTGGAGGGGCACCGCACACGGCTAAGGAACGATCTCAATGATCAACTTGTGTGTCTAGGGTGCCCCCGCCCCGTATATAAAGGAGGGAGGAGGAGGAGGCCGGCCTAGGAGGAGGCGCGCCATAGGGGAGTCCTACTCCCACGGGAGTAGGATTCCCCTTTCCTAGTCCAACTAGGGATCCTTCCATGTAGTAGGAGTAGGAGACTAGGAAGGGAAGAGAGAAGGGAAGGAAGGAGGGGGTGCGGCCTCCCTAGTCAATTCGGACTAGGCCTTGGGGGGCGGCCTGCCCTAGGCAGCCCCTCTCTCTTCCGCAGGCCCAATAAGGCCCAATACTTCTCCCGGCGAATTCCGTAACTCTCCGGTACTCGATAAATACCGAATGACTCGGAACCTTTCCGAACTCCGAACATAGTCGTCCAATATATCGATCTTTACGTCTCGACCATTTCGAGACTCCTCGTCATGTCCCCGATCTCATCCGGGACTCAGAACTCCTTTGGTACATCAAAACTCATAAACTCATAATATAACTGTCATCGAAACCTTAAGCGTGCGGACCCTACGGTTCGAGAACAATGTAGACATGACCGAGACACGTCTCTGGTCAATAACCAATAGCGGGACCTGGATGCTCATATTGGTTCCTACATATTTTACGAAGATCTTTATCGGTCAAACCACATAACAACATACTTTGTTCCCTTTGTCATCGGTATGTTACTTGCCCGAGATTTGATCGTCGGTATCCAATACCTAGTTCAATATCGTTACCGGCAAGTCTCTTTACTCGTTCTGTAATACGTCATCTCATAACTAACTCATTAGTTATATGCTTGCAAGGCTTAAGTGATGAGTATTACCGAGAGGGCCCAGAGATACCTCTCCGACAATTGGAGTGACAAATCCTAATCTCGAATTATGCCAACTCAACATGAACCTTCGGAAACACCTGTAGAGTACCTTTATAATCACCCAGTTACGTTGTGAGGTTTGGTATCACACAAAGTGTTCTTCCGGTACACGGGAGTTGCACAATCTCATAGTTGCAGGAACTTTGTATAAGTCATGAAGAAAGCAATAGCAGTATACTAAACGATCAAGTTCTAGGCTAACAAAATGGGTCATGTCAATCACATCATTCTTCTAATGATGTGATCCCACTAATCAAATGACAACACATGTCTATGGTCAGGAAACATGACCATCTTTGATCAATGAGCTAGTCAAGTAGAGGCATACTAGTGACTATATGTTTGTCTATGAATTCACACATGTATCATGTTTCCGGTTAATACAATTCTAGCATGAATAATAAACATCTATCATGATATGAGGAAATAAATAATAACTTTATTATTGCCTCTAGGGCATATTTCCTTCAGTCTCCCACTTGCACTAGAGTCAATAATCTAGTTCACATCGCCATGTGATTTAACACCCAAAGGGTTTACTAGAGTCAATAATCTAGCTCACATTGCTATGTGATTAACACCCAAAGAGTACAAAGGTGTGATCATGTTTTGCTCGTGAGAGAAGCTTAGTCAACGGTTCCGTCACATTCAGAGCCGCATGTATTTTGCAAATATTCTATGTCTACAATGCTCTGCACGGAGCTATTCTAGCTAATTGTTCCCACTTTCAATATGTATCCAGTTGAGACTTAGAGTCTTCGGATCGGTGTAAAAGTTTGCACTTGATGTAACTTTTACAACAAACTCTTTATCACCTCCATAATCGAGAAACATCTCCTTAGTCCTTACTAAGGATATTCTTGACCAATGTCGATGATCTACTCCTAGATCACTATCGCACTCCTTGCCATTGAGCAAGGTATACAATAGGTGCGGTACATAGCATAGCATACTTTATAGAACCTATGGTGAGGCATAGGGAATGACTTTTCATTCTCTTTCTATTTTCTCTTTGTGGTCGGGATTTGAGTCTTTACTCAATTTCATACCTTTGCAACACATGCAAGAACTCTTTCTTTGACTGTTCCATTTTGAACTATTTCAAAATCTTGCCAAGGTATGTACTCATTGAAAATCTTATCAAGCGTCTTGATCTATCTCAATAGATCTTGATGCTCAATATGTATGTAGCTTTTATCGAGGTCTTTTCTTTTAAAGAACTCCTTTAAAACACTCCTTTATGCTTTGCGAAAAATTCTACATCATTTCGATCAACAATATGTCACTCACATATACTAATCGGAAAGGTTGTAGTGCTCCCACTCACTTTATTGTAAATACAGCCTTCATCGTAAGTCCATATAAAACTATATGCTTTGATCAACTTATCAAAGCGTATATTCCAACTCGAGATGCTTGCACCAGTCCATAGATGGATCATTTGGAGCTTGCATATTTTGTTAGCACCTTTAGGATTGACAAAACCTTCTAGTTGCATCATATACAACTCTTCTTTAATAAATCCATTAAGGAATGCAGTTTTGACATCCATTTGCCGATTTCATAAAATGTGGCAATTGCTAACATGATTCGAGACAGAGTTAAGCATCGATCGAGTGAGAAAATCTCATCGTATTCAACACCTTGAACTTGTTGAAAACCTTTCGCAACAAGTCGAGCTTGGTAGATAGTAATACTACTATCGGTGTCCGTCTTCCTCTTGAAGATCCATTTATTTAACATGGCTTGCGATCATCGAGCAAGTCAATCAAAGTCTATACTTTGTTCTCATACATGGATCATATCTCGATTTTATGGCCTCGAGCCATTTCGGAATCTAGGGTCATCATCGCTTCCTCATAGTTCGTAGGTTCATCATGGTCTAGTAACATGACTTCGAACGTGATTACTACACCACTCAGTGCGGATCTTACTCTGGAAGTCCCACGAGGTTACGTAGTAACTTGATCTGAAGTTTCATGATCAATATCATTAGCTTCCTCACTAATTGGTGTATTTGTCACAGAACTGATTTACGTGATGAACTACTTTCCAACAAGGGAGCAGTATAGTTACCTCATCAAGTTCTACTTTCCTCCCACTCACTTCTTTCGAGAGAAACTCCTTCTCTAGAAAGGATCCATTTTTAGCAATGAATATCTTGCCTTCGGATCTGTGATAGAAGGTGTACCCAACAGTTTCCTTTGGGTATTCTATGAAGACGCACTTCTCCAATTTGGGTTTGAGCTTATCAGGATGAAACTTTTTCACATAAGCATCGTAGCCCCAAACTTTAAGAAACGACAACTTTAGGTTTACTGCTAAACCATAGTTCACACGGTGTCGTCTCAACGGATTTAGATGGTGCCCTATTTCAAGTGAATGCAGCTGTCTCTAATGCATAACCCCAAAACGATAGTGGTAAACTGGTAAGAGACATCATAGATCGCACCATATCTTATAAAATACGATCACGACGTTCGGACACACCATAATGTTGTAGTGTTCCAGGTGGCGTGAACTGTGAAACTATTCCACATTTGTTTTATATGAAGGCCAAACTCGTAACTCAAATATTCTCCTCCACGATCAGATCGCAGAAACTTTATTTTCTTGTTACGATGATTTTCCACTTCACTCTGAAATTCTTTGAACCTTTCAACTATTTCAGACTTATGTTTCATTAAGTAGATATACCCATATCGCTTAAATCATCTGTGAAGGTCGAAAATAACGATACTCGCCACGAGCCTTAATACTCATTGGTGCGCATACATCGGTATGTATTATTTCCAACAAGTTTGTTGCTCGTTCCATTGTTCGAAGAACGGAATTTTAGTCATCTTGCCCAAAAGGCACGGTTCTTAAGCATCAAATGATTCATAACCAAGTGATTCGAAAATCCATCTTTATGGAGTTTCTTCATGCGCTTTACACCGATATGACCCAAGCGGCGATTGCCACAAATAAGTTGCACTATCATTATTAACTTTCCATCTTTTGGCATCAATATTACGAATATGTGTATCACTACAATCGAGATCCAACAAACTATTTTCATTGGGTGTATGACCATTGAAGGTTTTATTCATGTAAACAGAACAACAATTATTCTCGACTTTAAATGAATAACCGTATTGCAATAAACATGATCAAATCATATTCATGCTCAGCATAAGCGCTAAATAACATTTATTTAGGTTTTAACACTAATCCCAAAAGTATAGGGAATGTGCGATGATGATCATATCAATCTTGGAACTACTTCCAACACTCATCGTCACTTTCCTTCAACTAGTCTCTGTTTATTTCGTAACTCCTGTTTGAGTTACTAATCTTAGCAACCGAACAAGTATCAAATACTCGGGGCTACTATAAACACTAGTAAGGAACACATCAATAATCAGTATATCAAATATACCCTTGTTCACTTTGCCATCCTTCTTATCCACCAAATATTGAGTGGCATTTCCGCTTCGGTGACCATTTCCTTTGCAGTGTAAACACTCGGTTTCAGGCTATGGTCCAGCTTTGGGCTTCTTCGCGGAGTGACAACTTGCTTGTCTTTCCACTTCAAGTTCCCTTTCTTTCCTTTGCCCTTCTCTTGAAACTAGTGGTCTTGTCAATCATCAACACTTGATGGTCTTTTATTGATTTCTACCTTCGTTGATTTCAACATCACGAAGAGCTCGGGAATCATTTTCGTCATCCCTTGCATACTATAGTTCATCACGAAGTTCTAGTAACTTAGTGATGGTGACTAGAGAATTCTGTCAATCACTATCTTATCGGAAGATTAACTCCCACTTGATTCAAGCGATTGAAGTACCTGGACAATCGAGCACATGCTCACTAGTTGAGCGATTCTCCTCCATCTTTTAGCTATAGAACTTTGTTGGAGACTTCATATCTTTCAACTCGGTATTTGCTTGAAATATTAACTTCAACTCTGGAACATCTTATATGGTCCATGACGTTCAAAACGTCTTTGAAGTCCCGATTCTAAGCCATTAAGCACGGTGCACTAAACTATCAAGTAGTCATCATATTGAGCTAGCCAAGCGTTCATAACGCCCGCATCTGCTCCTGCAATAGGTCTGTCACCTAGCGGTGCATCAAGGACATAATTCTTCTGTGCAGGAATGAGGATAAACCTCAAATCACGGATCAAATCCGCATCATTGCTACTACCATTTTTCAACACAATTTTCTCTAGGAACATATCAAAATAAACATATGAAAGCAACAATGCAAGCTATTTACAACATAATTTGCAAAATACTACTAGGACTAAGTTCATGATAAATTAAAGTTCAATTAATCATATTACTTAAGAACTCCCACTTAGACAGACATCTCTCTAGTCATCTAAGTGATTACGTGATCCAAATCAACTAAACCATGACCGATTATCACGTGAGATGGAGTAGTTTTCAATGGTGAACATCACTATGTTGATCATATCTACTATATGATTCACGCTCGAACTTTCAGTATCCGTGTTCCGAGGCCATATCTGCATATGCTAGGCTCGTCAAGTATAACCTGAGTATTCCGCGTGTGCAAAACTGGCTTGCACCCGTTGTAGATGGACGTAGAGCTTATCACACCCGATCATCACGTGGTGTCTCGGCACGACGAACTTTGGCAACGGTGCATACTCAGGGAGAACACTTGTTGATAATTTTAGTGAGAGATCATCTTAAAATGCTACCGTCAATCAAAGCAAGATAAGATGCATAAAGGATAAACATCACATGCAATCAATATAAGTGATATGATATGGCCATCATCATCTTGTGCTTGTGATCTCCATCTTCGAAGCACCGTCATGAACACCATCGTCACCGGCGCGACACCTTGATCTCGATCGTAGCATCGTTGTCGTTTACGCCATCTATTGCTTCTATGACTATCGCTACCGCTTAGTGATAAAGTAAAGCAATTACAGGGCGTTTGCATTTCATACACTAAAGCGACAACCATATGGCTCCGCCGATTCTTCGATAACCGGTTACAAAACATGATCATCTCATACAATAAAATATAGCATCACGTCTTGGCCATATCACATCACAACATGCCCTGCAAAAACAAGTTAGGCGTCCTCTACTTTGTTGTTGCAAATTTTACGTGGCTGCTACGGGCTTAGCAAGAACCGTCTTACTACGCATCAAAACCACAGCGATAGTTTGTCAAATAGACTCGTTTTAACCTTCACAAGGACGGGCGTACTTTTCAGTTCAACTAAAGTTGGAGAAAGCAGACACCCGCTAGTCACTGTGTGCAAAGCACGGCGGTAAAACCAGTCTCGCGTAAGCGTACGCGTAATGTCGGTCCGGGCCGCTTCATCCAACAATACCGCTGAACCAAAGTATGACATGCTGGTAGGCAATATGACTTATATCGTCCACAACTCACTTGTGTTCTACTCATGCATATAACATCAACGCATAAAACCTAGGCTCGGATGCCAGTGTTGGGGAACGTAGTAATTTCAAAAAATTTCCTACGCACACGCAAGATCATGGTGATAATATAGCAACGAGGGGAGAGTGTTGTCTACGTACCCTGGTAGACCGAAGCGGAAGCGTTGACGCAACGTAGAGGAAGTAGTCGTACGTCCTCCCGGTCCAACCGATCCAAGCACCGTTACTCCGACACCTCCGAGTTCTTGACACACGTACAACTCGATGACGCTCCCCGATCTCCGATCCAGCAAAGGCGCGGGGAGGAGTTCCATCAGCACGACGACGTGGTGATGATCTTGATGTTCTCCTGCCGCAGGGCTTCGCCTAAGCACCGCTACAATATGACCGAGGTGTAATATCGTGGAGGGGGGCACCGCACACGGCTAAGGAACGATCTCAATGATCAACTTGTGTGTCTAGGGTGCCCCCGCCCCGTATATAAAGGAGGGAGGGAGGAGGAGGCCGGCCTAGGAGGAGGCGCCATAGGGGAGTCCTACTCCCAGGGAGTAGGATTCCCCTTCCTAGTCCAACTAGGGATCCTTCCATGTAGTAGGAGTAGGAGACTAGGAAGGGAAGAGAGAAGGGAAGGAAGGAGGGTGCAGCCCTCCCCTAGTCCAATTCGGACTAGGCCTTGGGCGCGGCCTGCCCTAGGCAGCCCCTCTCTCTTTCTTGAGGCCCAATAAGGCCCAATACTTCTCCCCGGCGAATTCCGTAACTCTCGGTACTCGATAAATACCGAATGACTCGGAACCTTTCCGTCCGAATATAGTCGTCCAATATATCGATCTTTACGTCTCGACCATTTCGAGACTCCTCGTCATGTCCCGATCTCATCAGGGACTCGAACTCCTTGGTACATCAAAACTCATAAACTCATAATATAAGCATCATCGAAACCTTAAGCGTGCGGACCCTACGGTTCGAGAACAATGTAGACATGACCGAGACACGTCTCGGTCAATAACCAATAGCGGGACCGGATGCCTATATTGGTTCCTACATATTCTACGAAGATCTTTATCGGTCAAACCGCATAACAACATACTTTGTTCCTTTGTCATCGGTATGTTACTTGCCCGAGATTTGATCGTCGGTATCCAATACCTAGTTCAATCTCGTTACGGAAAGTCTCTTTACTCGATTCTGTCGTCATCTCATAACTAACTCATTAGTTATATGCTTGCAAGGCTTAAGTGATGAGTATTACCGAGAGGGCCCAGAGATACCTCTCCGACAATTGGAGTGACAAATCCTAATCTCAATTATGCCAACTCAACATGAACCTTGGAAACACCTGTAGAGCACCTTTATAATCACCCAGTTATGTTGTGACGTTTGGTAGCACACAAAGTGTTCTTCGGTACACGGAGTTGCACAACCTCATAGTTGCGAGAACTTTGTATAAGTCATGAAGAAAGCAACAGCAGTATACTAAACGATCAAGTGCTAGGCTAACAAAATGGGTCATGTCAATCACATCATTCTTCTAATGATGTGATCCCACTAATCAAATGACAACACATGTCTATGGTCAGGAAACATGACCATCTTTGATCAATGAGCTAGTCAAGTAGAGGCATACTAGTGATTATATGTTTGTCTATGTATTCACACATGTATCATGTTTCCGGTTAATACAATTCTAGCATGAATAATAAACATTTATCATGATATGAGGAAATAAATAATAACTTTATTATTGCCTCTAGGGCATATTTCCTTCAATTGGGACAATACCGGAGCTCCGGGAGGTTATCGGAACCCCCCGAGAGGTATTTGGGCCTTATTGGGCCTTAGTGGAAAGGAGGGGAAAGGAGGAAGGGAGGGGGCGCCCCCCCAAAGCCCAATCCGAATTGGGAGGGGAGCCGGCCCCCCTTTCCTTCCTCCCTCCTTCCTCTTCCTTCCCTCTCCCTTCCCTCTCCCTCTCCTAATATGAAAGGGGGAGTCCTACTCCCGGTGGGAGTTGGACTCCCCCCTAGGGCACGCCACCCTCCTAGGCCGGCCCCCTCCTCTACTCCTTTATATACGGGGGAGGGGGGCACCCCATAGACACAACAATTGATCATTGATCTCTTAGCCGTGTGCGGTGCCCCCCTCCACCATAGTCCTCCTCGATAATATCGTAGCGGTGCTTAGGCGAAGACCTGCGACGGTAGAACATCATCATCGTCACCACACCGTCGTGCTGACGGAACTCTCCCTCGACCCTCGGCTGGATTGGAGTATGAGGGACGTCATCGAGCTGAACGTGTGCAAGAACTCGGAGGTGTCGTAGTTTCGGTGCCTGGTCAGTCGGGCCATGAAGACGTACGACTACGTCAACCGCGTTATGCTAACGCTTCCGCTTTCGGTCTATGAGGGTACGTGGACACACTCTACCCTCTCGTTGCTATGCATCACCATGATCTTGCGTGTGCGTAGGAATTTTTTTGAAATTACTACGTTCCCCAACAGTGGAATCCGAGCCCAGGTTTTATGCGTTGATGTTATATGCACGAGTAGAACACACAAGTGAGTTGTGGGCGATACAAGTCATACTACTTACCAGCATGTCATACTTTGGTTGGTGATGCTTGTTGGATGAAGCGGCCCGGACCGACATTACAGCGACGCTTACGCGAGACTGGTTCTACCGACGTGCTTTGCACACAGGTGGCTGGCGGGTGTCAGTTTCTCCAACTTTAGTTGAACCGAGTGTGGCTACGCCCGGTCCTTGAGAAGGTTAAAACAACACTAACTTGACGAACTATCGTTGTGGTTTTGATGCGTAGGTAAGAACGGTTCTTGCTCAGCCCGTAGCAGCCACATAAAACTTGCAACAAAAAGTAGAGAACGTCTAACTTGTTTTTGCAGGGCATGTTGTGATGTGATATGGTCAAGACGTGATGCTATATTTTATTATATGAGATGATCATGTTTTGTAACCGAGTTATCGGCAACTGGCAGGAGCCATATGGTTGTCGCTTTATTGTATGCAATGCAATCGCACTGTAATTGCTTTACTTTATCACTAAGCGGTAGCAATAGTCGTAGAAGCAATAGTTGGCGAGACGACAACGATGCTACGACGGAGATCAAGGTGTCGCGTCGGTGACGATGGTGATCATGACGGTGCTTCAGAGATGGAGATCACAAGCCCAAGATGATGATGACCATATCATATCACTTATATTGATTGCATGTGATGTTTATCTTTTATGCATCTTATCTTGCTTTGATTGACGGTAGCATTATAAGATGATCTCTCACTAAATTTCAAGATAAAAGTGTTCTCCCTGAGTATGTACCGTTGCCAAAGTTCGTTGTGCCCAGACACCACGTGATGATCGGGTGTGATAAGCTCTACATCTACAACGGGTGCAAGCTAGTTTTGCACACGAAGAATACTCAAGTTAAACTTGACGAGCCTAGCATATGCAGATATGGCCTCGGAACACTGAGACCGAAAGGTCGAGCGTGAATCATATAGTAGATATGATCAACATAGTGATGTTCACCATATAAAACTACTCCATTTCACGTGCGGATCGGTTATGGTTTAGTTGATTTGGATCACGTGATCACTTAGATGATTAGAGGGATGTCTATCTAAGTGGGAGTTCTTAAGTAATATGATTAATTGAACTTAAATTTATCATGAACTTAGTACCTGATAGTATTTTGCTTGTCTATGTTTGTTGTAGATAGATGGCTCATGCTGTTGTTCCGTTGAATTTTAATGCGTTCCTTGAGAAAGCAAAGTTGAAGGATGATGGTAGCAATTACACGGACTGGGTCTGTAACTTGAGGATTATCCTCATTGCTGCACAGAAGAATTATGTCCTGGAAGCACCGCTAGGTGCCAAACCTGCTGCAGGAGTAACACCAGATGTTATGAACGTCTGGTAGAGCAAAGCTGATGACTACTCGATAGTTCAGTGTGACATGCTTTACGGCTTAGAACCGAGACTTCAACGACGTTTTGAACGTCATGGAGCATATGAGATGTTCCAGGAGTTGAAGTTAATATTTCAAGCAAATGCTCGGATTGAGAGATATGAAGTCTCCAATAAGTTCTACAGGTGCAAGATGGAGGAGAATAGTTCTGTCAGTGAGCATATACTCAGAATGTCTGGGTATAATAATCACTTGATTCAACTGGGAGTTAATTTTACGAATGATAGCGTCATTGACAAAATTCTTCAATCACTGCCAGCAAGCTACAAGAGCTTCGTGATGAACTGTGATATGCAAGGGATGGATAAGACAATTCCCGAGCTCTTCGCAATGCTAATGGCTACGGAGGTAGAAATCAAGAAGGAGCATGAAGTGTTGATGGTCAATAAGACCACTAGTTTCAAGAAGAAGGGCAAAGGGAAAAAAGGGGAACTTCAAGAAGAACAACAAACAAGTTGCTGCTCAAGAGAAGAAACCCAAGTCTGGACCTAAGCACGAGATCGAGTGCTTCTCGCAAGCGGACTAGTCCTTTGAAGCGGAACTACCCCAAGTATTTGGCGGATAAGAAGGATGGCATGGTGAACAAGGTATATGTGATATACATGTTATTGATGTGTACCTTACGAGCTCGCAGATTGCACTGGTATTTGATCTTGGTTACATTGCTAATACTTGCAACTCAAGCAGGGCTCTGATTAAGCGGACACTAGCTAAGGACGAGGTGACGATGCGCGTGGGAAATGGTTCCAAAGTCGATGTGATCGCCGTCGGCACACTACCTCTACATCTACCTTCAGGATTAGTTTTAGACCTAAATAATTGTTATTTGGTGCCAGCGTTGAGCATGAACATTATATCTGGATCTTGTTTGATGCGAGACAGTTATTCATTTAAATATGAGAATAATGGTTGTTCTATTTATATGAGTAATATCTTTTATGGTCATGCACCCTTAAAGAGTGGTCTATTTTTGATGAATCTCGATAGTAGTGATACACATATTCATAATGTTGAAGCCAAAAGATGCAAAGTTGATAATGATAGTGCAACTTATTTGTGGCACTGCCGTTTAGGTCATATTGGTTTAAAGCGCATGAAGAAACTCCATACTGATGGACTTTTGGAATCACTTGATTATGAATCACTTGTTACTTGCGAACCATGCCTCATGGGAAGATGACTAAACCTTTCTCCGGAACTATGGAGCGAGCAACAGATTTGTTGGAAATCATACATACTGATGTATGTGGTCCAATGAATGTTGAGGCTCGCGGCGGATATCGTTATTTTCTCACCTTCACAGATGATCTGAGCAGATATGGTATATCTACTTGATGAAACATAAGTCTGAAACATTTGAAAAGTTCAAAGAATTTCATAGCGAAGTTGAAAATCATCGGAACAAGAAAATAAAGTTTCTACGATCTGATCGTGGAGGAGAATATTTGAGTTACGAGTTTGGTTTACATTTGAAGCAATGCGGAATAGTTTCGCAACCACGCCACCCGGAACACCACATCGTAATGGTGTGTCCGAACATCGTAATCGTACTTTACTAGATATGGTGTGATCTATGATGTCTCTTACTGATTTACCGCTATCATTTTGGGGTTAGGATTTAGAGACGGCCGCATTCACGTTAAATAGGGCACTATCGAAATCCGTTGAGACGACGCCTTATGAACTGTGGTTTGGCAAGGAACTAAAGTTGTCGTTTCTTAAAGTTTGGGGCTACGATGCTTATGTGAAATGTGTCTTCATAGGATACCCAAAGGAAACTGTTGGGTACACCTTCTGAGGGAGTCCTGGACTAGGGGGTGTCCGGACAGCTGGACTATCATCGTCCACCGGACTCCAAGACTACGAAGATACAAGATTGAAGACTCTGTCCCGTGTCCGGATGGGACTTTTCTTGGCGTGGAAGGCAAGCTTGGCGATACGGATATGTAGATCTCCTACCATTGTAACCGACTCTGTGTAACCCTAGCCCTCTCCGGTGTCTTATATAAACCGGAGGGTTTTGGTCCGTAGGACACAACAACCATTACAACAATCATACCATAGGCTAGCTTTTAGGGTTTAGCCTCCTTGATCTCGTGGTAGATCCACTCTTGTACTACCCATATCATCAATATCAATCAAGCAGGAGTAGGGTTTTACCTCCATCAAGAGGGCGAACACAGGTAAAATCATCGTGTCCCTTGTCTCCTGTTACCATCCGCCTAGACGCACAGTTCGGGACCCCCTACCCGAGATCCGCCGGTTTTGACACCGACATTGGTGCTTTCATTGAGAGTTCCTCTGTGTCGTCACCGATAGGCTCGATGGCCTCTTCAATCAACAACAACGCCGTCTAGGGTGAGACCTTTCTCCCCGGACAGATCTTCGTATTCGGCGGCTTA
This sequence comes from Aegilops speltoides, assembly GCA_021437245.1. NCBI lineage: Eukaryota > Viridiplantae > Streptophyta > Magnoliopsida > Poales > Poaceae > Aegilops > Aegilops speltoides. The sequence continues at coordinate 360,164,722 of CM038147.1, read as the reverse complement.
CACTGCGGGCTAATTCACTTGGCCATCTGGAGTAGATCGAAAGCTACGCCCCTGGCCGTTAGGTCAGATTTGGAAGCCTAAACTTCACGGCGGACATCCGCGGAGACTTGATCTTCGATGGATCCGATCAGCAGCCGAGCGTGCCGCACTGTCGCGATCGGCACGATCTAGCTCTGCCTCCGGACAGTACCTTGGAGGCCGCACATGAATCCGCTCCGACCCATAGTTCGGAGCCGATCGCGTAGATCGAGGACGAGTGGCTGGACACCGCCTCAAGAGCTGCTACATCTGCGGCGATGGAGCCGAACACTGACCTTGTCCCCTATAAAGCTTGTGACTCCGAGGTGCCGGACTCCCTGCCGGACTCCGAACCTCCTGCGCCCCTGCCAATCGAATCCATTGGGCACCGATCATGGAGTTCACCGTTGCGGACATCTTTCAGCACTCACCCTTTGGCGACATTCTAAATTCGCTAAAGCATCTCTCGCTATCCGGAGAGCCCTGGCCGAATTATGGCCAGGATGGTTGGGATGTGGACGACGAAGAAATTCAAAGCCCACCCACCTCCCACTTTGTAGCCACTATCGACGATCTAACCGACATGCTAGACTATGACTCCGAAGACATCGACGGTATGGACGACGATGCCGGAGACGAACAAGAACCAGCGCCTACAGGGCACTGGAAGACCACCTCGTCATATGACATATACATGGTGGACACCCCAAAAGATGGGGACGGCGAAGAAGCAGCGGAGGCAGATTCCTTAAAAAAACAGCCCAAGCGCCCGGCGTCGTGGCCGCTCTAAATCCGCCCGGCAAAGAAGAACGGAGATTCCGGCACAGGGGATAATAACACCCCAGAGAGTGCCGAAGACAATCCCCTCCTGCAAGATTCAGCGCAGGAGGATGCAGAAGCAAGCCCTCACAAGAGAGCGGTAGACGAAGAGGTCGAGGATGATAACTACATACCTCCCTCCGGAGACGAGGCAAGCCTCGACGATGATGAATTCGTCATGCCCGAGGATCCCGTCGAACAAGAGCGTTTCAAACGCAGGCTAATGGCCACAGCAAATAGCCTAAAGAAAAAGCAGCAGCAGCTTCAAGCTGATCAAGACCTGCTGGCCGACAGATGGACCGAGGTCCTCGCGGCCGAAGAGTATGAACTCGAACGCCCCTCCAAAAGCTACCCAAAACGCAAGTTGCTCCCCCGATTAGAAGAGGAAGCATACATACCTTCATCACCAGCGCTGTCTGGCCGACCGACCACCCGTGGTCGCGGCAGAAGGCATCGGGCCTTCCATCAAGACCGTACCCCGGCATCGCTTGAAAAGTACGAAGCCACGGGGGAATGCGCCGGACTTGCGGGATATATTGGAGGATAAGGCAAGACAATCCAGATCTATCTATGGATCACGTGGGCACCCCACGACCCACGACGAATACCGTCGAGCCGGATACAACAACTCCGGCCGGGCCGAACACAGCAGACAATGCTCCCTTGAGCTACGTCGTGATATTGCTCAATATAGAGGCGCCTCACACCCGCTATGCTTCACTGACGAAGTAATGGATCATCAAATCCCTGAAGGGTTTAAACCCGTAAACATTGAATCCTATGATGGCACTACAGACCCCGCGGTTTGGATCGAAAATTATCTCCTTCACATCCATATGGGCCGCGGCGACGATCTCCACGCCATCAAATATCTCCCGCTCAAGCTTAAAGGACCAGCTCGGCATTGGCTTAACAGCCTGCCTGCAGAGTCAATTGGGTGTTGGGAGGACCTGGAAGCCGCATTCCTCGACAACTTCCAGGGCACATATGTGCGACCACCAGACGCCGATGACCTAAGCCACATAATCCAGCAGCCAGACGAATCGGCCAGGCAATTCTGGACATGGTTCCTAACAAAGAAAAATCAAATCGTCGACTGTCCGGATGCAGAGGCACTCGCAGCCTTCAAACATAACATCCGTGACGAGTGGCTAGCCCGGCACCTAGGACAGGAAAAGCCGAAATCCATGGCAGCCCTCACATCATTAATGACCCGCTTCTGTGCGGGAGAGGATAGCTGGCTAGATCGCAGCAACAACCTCAGCAAAAATGCTGGTAGTCCGGACACTAAGGACCACAATGGCAGATCGCGTCGAAGCAAAAATAAACGTCGCGTTAACGGCGACGACAAGGAGGATACGACAGTCAACGCCGGATTCCGAGGCTCAAAACCCGGTCAGCGGAAAAAGCCATTCAAAAGAACCACTTCGGGTCCATCCAATTTGGACCGAATACTCGACCGCTCATGCCAGATACATGGCACCCCCGAAAAGCCAGCTAACCACACCAGCAGAGATTGTTGGGTATTTAAGCGAGCAAGCAAGTTAATTGCGAAAACAACGACAAGGGGCTGCAATGACGACGAGGAAGAGACCGACCCGAGCATAGAGGACGAAGGGTTTCCCCCACAAGTGCGGACGGTGAACATGATATACGCAACCCATATACCCAAGAAGGAGCGGAAGCGTGCACTAAAGGGCGTATATGCGATGGAGCGATCGCCCTAAGTTCAATCCATGGTCCTCTTGCCCGATCACTTTCGATCGAAGAAACCACCCGACCGAGATTCGCCATGGCGGATTCGCGCATTGGTTTTAGACCCAATCGTCGATGGATTTCACCTCACGAGTCTCGATGGACGGCGGCGATGCTGAACCGCTTTATCGGGATACAATGCGCCAAGATGGGCATAGACCCTCAAGGATTAAACCTACAAAGACTACCTTCAAAGGCGTTATACCGGTGTTGAGGCTAATTATGCTGAGCTCGGTCCACACTGGAAGTGGTCTTCGGATCCCCGGACAATTTCCGGAGCGAGGAGTTAATCTTCGACATAGTCCCGTTCCACAGCGGCTATCACGCTCTGCTCGGACAAACCGCGTTTGCAAAGTTCAACGTGGTGCCGCATTACGCATACCTCAAGCTCAAGATGTCAGGCCCTCGTGGAGTCATCACGGTCAACGGAAATGGGCGCTCCCTCGAGCGGAGGAACATACAATGCTCGCGGAAGAAGTACAGAGCAGCCTTCTAAGGCAATTTTCGAGTCCGACCGTTAAACGGCCGGACACGGCCAAACGCGCCCGGAGCAACATCAACCAAGACCACCTAGCACGTTCCGAGCACGCGTAGCAATGCGGCTAACCCGGTATCGGTGTCAAAACGGCGGATCTCGGTAGGGGTCCCGAGCTGTCGCGTCTAGGCGGATGGTAACAGGAGACAAGGGACACGATGTTTTACCTGTGTTCGGGCCCTCTTGATGGAGGTAAAACCCTCGCTGCTTGATTAATATTGATGATATGGGTAGTACAAGAGTGGATCTACCATGAGATCAAGGAGGCTAAACCCTAAAGCTAGCCTATGGTATGATTGTTGTAATGTATGTTGTGTCCTCGGACTAAAGCCCCCAGTTTATATAGACACGGAGAGGGCTAGGGTTACACAGAGTCGGTTACAATGGTAGGAGATCTACATATCCGTATTGCCAAGCTTGCCTTCCACGCCAAGGAAAGTCCCATCCGGACACGGGACGGAGTCTTCAATCTTGTATCTTCGTAGTCTTGGAGTCCGCGGACGATGATAGTCCGGCTGTCCGGACACCCCTAGTCGAGACTCCTCGGTAGCCTGAACCAGGCTTCAATGACGATAAGTCCGGCGCGCATAATGTTCGGCATTGCAAGGCGGGTTCCTCCTTTGAATAATCGAGAGAAGATCATGAACACCAGGATAGTGTACGGCTCTGCAAAATAAATTCCACATTCCACCGTAGAGAGAATAAAATGTACACAAGTCCAATCTGCTGACGTATTTTGCGGCACGACATCACACCTCTACCAAGCCTTTACTTGAATCATTTTTTATTATACCACCTCAGCACGTTTAGGGAAGCGGTTTCCTTGGCACGTCCTGTCGAAGCAGAGACCGTGTTCCCCTTATTCCGGGATTCTCATCAATACGGACGTGGGTAACCCAACTGCGCCATTGATGGTGGCGCTTGGGAGATAAGCAAGTTTTACCAGGCGGGTGGGGGCGCATAGTCTTCGCCCGCCTATATATAAGGGATAAGGATTCACCTTTTCACCCACGCCTTCTTCCTCCTTTGCTTATCCACCTCCGCGTACTCAAGCTCCAACGCCCAAGCTCGCGCATCTCGTCTTAACCTTCCCCGACCATGTCCGGAGGGGGAGGCAAATGGTTGGCTTCCACCGTCAAGGAGGAGCACATCACCAAGCTGCGCAGCGTCGGATACCTTTCCGGCGATATCGCGCACCGGCTGCCCGACAAGGGGCAGCTCATCCCCACCCCTGGGCCCCATGAGAGGGTCATTTTCCTTCCCCACTTCCTCCGCGGACTGGGCTTTCCACTTCACCCCTTTGTCCGGGGGCTCATGTTCTACTACGGCCTGGATTTCCACGATCTGGCGCCGAACTTCATCCTCAACATCTCGGCGTTTATCGTCATGTGCGAGGCCCTCCTCTGCATCCGGCCCCACTTCGGCTTGTGGCTCAAAACCTTCAACGTCAAGCCGAAGGTAGTGAAGGGCACGCAGGCGGAGTGTGGAGGCGCCATGTTGGGCAAGATGCCCAACGTCCTCTGGTTCGAAGGGGCCTTCGTGGACTCCGTCAAGGGGTGGCAATCGGGGTGGTTCTATATCACCGAGCCGTGCGACCCTAAGTGGGCGGTGGCCCCTGAGTTTAGATCTGGTATCCCTACGCAGCTCACCTCCTGGAAAGAGAAGGGTTTGCTGTGGGGCAATCCGAAGGAGCTGACGGGACTCCGAGCCTGTATCCAGAAGCTGGTGAACAAGAAGCTCAGGCTCGTTGACGTGGTCCAAGTCATGCTCGTCTGCGGATCCTCCCATGCCAGAACGGGCATTCAATGCGTGGGAGTTTGATCCGAACAGCACCGAGCACTAAGCGGGCTCTTGACACGACGTCTGAAAGGCGCTGGAGGGTGTTGTTTAAGGCGCGAAGCCCCGCATCCACGACGGAAGATCGCGGATTTCGCTCGCAGCATCCAGCTGACGAGGTAAGTGATTCAACCCCTTTACGGGACACTTGTTGTAAATAGATTGATTCTAAGAGGGTTTCAATCTCCCTTTTCCTTTGATAGGAATGGATGAAGAAGGCCGAGCAACTCATCTGCCCGGCTCCCATGCCAGAAGACCCAGTGGACGCCCGTCTAGCGGGGCTGCTGGTTCCGGCACCGCACGTGGTGCCGGAGAAGAAGGCCAAGAAGGTGGCCACGGGGACTCGAAAGAGTTCCCATAATCAGGCGTCCGACGACGAGGCGGACTCCTCCCCCGAAGATGAGGAGGAGGAAGAAGACTCTCTCCCGGAGGAGGGAGAGAGGAAGAGGAAGGCTTCCCAGCAGGGGAGGCGAAGGGTCAAGAGGGGAGAACTATTCCCCGGACAGCTCCGCCAACACCGGCGTTGGCGAGGAGGAGTGGCCTTCAAGGGCCAGCCTCGGCGAGATCGTAAATATCCGGATCCACGATATGCAATTTCCTCTCGTGTCACATAGTGTCCTACTAATGCCGTGATCCGTCCGCATCCGGCCGATGATGATCTCCCGCTTCATCGAAGCGGGTCGCTGCCCCCCGTCGGATGTGGATTCACTTCAGCGCCTCTACCCAGCGCCGACGAGGACGCCGAGGTAGGATCCGAAAGGACCCATCGGGAGGAGGCTCGGGCGCCGCAAGGCAGCCTCCGGACTTTGCGCCGGACTCTCGCCGGAACTGTAGTGGTTCCGAGTCCGCAGTGCCCTTCAAAGAAGGGCAAGACCGTGACGCCGGCGGCCTCCGCCCAACCGAGGCGCCGGACAACTGCTGGAGGCGCTCAAAGCGCTTCCATCGAGGAAGAACACCGCCTTTGTTATGAGTGCGGTGATTGAAAAGGTCCAGCTCGCCAAGAGCGGGCTGACGAAGCCGCGATAGCCTTTTAACAGCTTTGAGGTAAGAAGTTAAAATTGTGTAATGGAATACCGCATAGACAGTAGCCCTCGATGCTCGGTTCGGTGTTGGAAAGAAAAGCGGATGAGGACCTAAAAGATATTCGCGAGTTGCTAATAAATTATGTCAATATGGGTTTTTGCAGGCTGTCTTCTTGACCTCTACCGCACTAATCTGCGGAGGTTGGTACATTAAAGATCTCGGCGGTCGAGCGAGAGCTCGCCATGCCAAGAGGCAGCTCGAGGACAAAGAAGGTGAGTAGCACCACTTTGAATTGTTACCTTCTGAGAAAAGGATTTTGGTTGCAATAAAATTGACAAGGATAATATGGGTATTGCGGGGGCCACAAGCGAGGTGGCAGCCCTGAAGGAGGCTGTGTCATGGCCGAACACAGTCTTGACGCTGAGCAGGGAGAGCGAGAAAAGCATGAGGCACAGGTGGCGGAAGTGCGGCAAGAGCTCCAGGCTCTTATGGAGAAGCATGAGAGCTTGGAGCGCGACTACAAGACTCGAGAGTCTGAGCTTGCCTCGGCTCTCGAAAGTGCCAAGTCCGCCAAGGCCGAGGCCCGTAAGGCCCTTCAGGAGGTTGAAGATGTGAAGAAGATTGCGGCGGGTAAGGCATTTTTCATGCAAAGCAAGCATGTTAATGTAAACTACCTGACACTTACCCGCATTCGGAGCTCTCCAGGGGCGTTTGCAGATCTGCCGCGTAGTGTGTCCGATGTCGCCGCATTCTACCGTGGCGAGGAGGGAAGCTCAACGAAGAAGGTCTTCTGGTCTCAGTATGCTGAGGCCGGCCATCCGGTGCCCCCAAGCGACCAGCTAAAGCAGTTGGTTTGAACTCCACAAGGTAGCTGAGGAGGCCATGAAGGGCCTTATAGTCCGGCTGTGGCCTGGACAGGCCATGCCTGGAAGCTACTTCGGCCTCGTGCGGCGGCTGGTGGATGCGCCCACAGGTGGAGGTCATCAAGTGCTCCTTTGTATTGAGGGTGCTCGTCGGGCCCTTGCCCGCACAAAGGTGCACCGGGCAGGCTGGATGCGAGAAGCTTCTTACCGACCGCCGCCACCGGGCAAGGAGTATCGTGACGCCCGAAATGTATTATGAAACTGTCTGAAGGGAGCCAGCGATATTGCGGATGAATGCCCTAGAGATGTAATTTTGAGTAAACTTCGCTATGTATTATCCATGCGCTGAAAACTTTGTTCATATGCGCTTTAAGCAACTCTTTTTCAATTTAAAATATTACCTACATGCGGCCGTTTATAAAATCGAGAGATGGCAAGCCGTTGGCTTTGGCCCCCAAGCCATAAGTCTTTGGGGTGTTCGGGATAACTTGAGCACTCTTGTTCCCACTTTTGGGTCCATCTAGGGAGGCGCTCAACACAACGAACAAGGCAATCGGACTTATAATGCTTGAACACTCTCACTTAACCATAGAATTCTATAATTTTAAATTTCGGCGAAGCCCCTAGTATTCGGAAGACCGAATTTGGGGGGCTATCTACGCCTTCGTCAGACATTATCCGGAACTTCGCTCGAAGCGGCGTGAGTCTTTAAAGACCCGAAAAGACCTCTCGAACAGCGACCAGTCTCGCCTTATCATGCCGGTCGTTTTAGCTTTCTCCATCGAGGCGCCGCCGGCTCAACCGGGCACAATCGCATGGTCCTCGGTGCCACCTTAGCCGCCGGAACGGCGTAAGGGACCAAAGCGTGGGAGCGAGCAAACCCAACTATTGACCCAAGACATGATTCGAGCCGATTCATATAATGCTATAAGTTCGGGTGCCGCACTTGTGAAAGTGTTGGACTTATCACACCATAATGTGGGGAACACAAGCCCCTGGTGTATTAGGCCGTACCAAAATATCTGGTGCAAGATGTCATGTAATGAACATATATATGTAATAACAGCAAAAAAGTTGCTGCATCATTTATTAAAGGAAGTCGCTATGAGTGCGGACTGATACAAATAGTCTTGTAAGCAAGGGTTTTGGACTAGTTAAACATGTTCCCCTCGAGGATGGGCTGCGGACTTGGTGTATGTAATCAAATTTAATGCTCGTAATTGAGACCACACGAGTGTTAAATCGCGCATTCCTTCTTCCCGGCTGTTGCATCATGAGTTCGGCGGGTTCACCGCGGACAGGCATCCGCTATCGGAGTCTGTGTATACAAAAAGGAAAATAATAATAAGAAAGAGTGACACACTTGCGAGCCCTGGTGTGGTCGAGCCGCTCTGGGTCTATTGTGGTCGTGCCCTTCCCCTCGCCCATGGTATCTCAAAGCGTAATGGTGTACGCGGAGGTTGTTCTTGCAATCATGCGAGGGCGGGGGTTAGGGCTGCATTGCTACGCATGCTCGGATCGTGCCAGGTGGTCTTGGTTGGTGTTGCTTCGGGCGCGTTTGGCTGTATCCGGCCGTTTAATGGCCGGACTCGAAAATTGTCTTAAAAGGCTGCTCTATACTTCTGCCGCAAGAGCCGCTGTATGTTCCTCCGTTCGGAGGGAGCGGTCCATATTTTCGTTGACCGTGATGACTCCACGAGGGCCTGGCATCTTGAGCTTGAGGTATGCATAATGCGGCACCGTGTTGAACTTTGCAAACGCGGTTCGTCCGAGCAGAGCGTGATAGCCGCTGCGAAATGGGACTATGTCGAAGATTAACTCCTTGCTCTGGAAATTATCCGGGGATCCGAAGACCACTTCCAGTGTGACCGAGCCAGTACAATTGGCCTCCACACCTGGTATGATGCCTTTAAAGGTTGTCTTTGTAGGTTTAATCCTTGAGGGGTCTATGCCCATCTTGCGCACTTTATCCTGATAAAGCAGGTTCAGGCTACTGCCGCCGTCCATCAGGACTCTCATGAGGTGAAATCCATCGACGATTGGGTCTAAAACCAATGCGGCGAATCCGCCATGGCGGATGCTGGTCGGATGGTCTCTTCGATCGAAAGTGATCGGACAAGAGGACCATGGATTGAACTTCGGGGCGACTGGCTCCATCGCGTATACGTCCCTTAGTGCACGCTTTCGCTCCCTCTTGGGTATATGGGTTGCGTAAATCATGTTCACCGTCCGCACTTGTGGGGGAAACCCTTCTGTCCTCTATTGTTCGGCGGTCGGGTCTCTTCCTCGTCGTCGCTGTTTAGCCCCTTGTCGTTGTTTTCGGCGATTAACTTGCCTGCCTGCTTAAACACCCAGCAATCTCTGTTGGTGTGATTAGCTGGCTTTTCCGGGGTGCCATGTATCTGGCATAAGCGGTCGAGTATTCGGTCCAAATTGGACGGACCCGGAGTGGTTCTTTTGAATGGCTTCTTCCGCTGACCGGGTTTAGAGCCTCGGAATCCGGCGTTGACTGCCGTATCGTCCTTGTCGTCGCCGTTAATGCGGCGTTTATTTTTGTTTCGACGCGACCTGCCATTGTGGTCCTTAGTATCCGGACTGCCGAATTTTCTTGAGGTTGTTGCTGCGTGCTAGCAGCTATCCTCTCCAGCAAAAGCGGGTCATTAATGATGTGAGGGCTGCCATGGATTTGGCTTTTCTGTCCTAGGTGCGGGCTAGCCACTCGTCGCGGATGTTATGCTCGAAGGCTGCTAGGGCCTCTGCATCCGGACAATCGACGATTTGGTTTTCTTTGTCAAGAACCGTGTCGAATTGTCCGCCGATTCGTCTGGCTGCTGAATTATGTGGCTTAGGTCATCGGCGTCGGTGGCCGCACATACGCGTTCTGGAAGTTATCGAGGAATGCGGCTTCGTGTCTTCCCAACACCCAATTGACTCTGCGGGCAAGCTGTTAAGCCAATGCCGAGCTGGTCCTTTAAGCTTGAGTGGGAGATACTTGATGGCATGGAGATGCGCGCGCGGGCCATATGGATGTGAAGGAGATAATCTTGATCCAAACCGCTGGGTCTGTTGTGCCATCGAGGATTCGATGTTTACAGTTTGAACCCTTCGGGATTTTATGATCCATTACTTCGCCTCGTGAAGCATAGTGGGTGTCTGGCGCCTCTATATTGAGCAATATCGCGACATAGCTCGAGAGAGCGTTGTTCTGCTTGTGTTCGCCCGGCGGGTTATTGTATCCGCGCGACGGTATTAAATGCGTGGGTCGTGGGGCCCACGTGATCCGAAGATGGATATGGATTGCCTTGCTTTGTCCTCAATACGTCTCGCAAGTTCGGCGCGTTCCCCCTTGGCTTCGTACTTTTGGAGCAATGCCGGGGTACGGTCTTGGTGGAGGGCCTGGATGCCTCTCTGTCGCGACCACGGGTGGTCGGTCGGCCGTATCGTGCGCTGGTGATGAAGGTATGTATGCTTCTTCCTCTAATCGGGGAGCAACTTGCGTCTTGGGTAGTTTTGGAGGGCGTTCGAGTTTATACTCTTGACGCGAGGACCTCGGTCCATCGATCGGCCGGCGAGTCTGATCAGCTTGAAGCTGCTGCTGCTTTTTCTTTAGGCTATTTGCGTGGCGATAAGCCTGCGCTTAAAACACTCTTGTTCGACGGGATCCTAGGGCACGACGAATTCGTCGTCGTTGAGCTTGCCTCGTCTTCGGAGGGAGGTGTATAGTTATATTCCTCGACCTCTTCGTCTGCCGCCCTCTCATGAGGGCTTGCTTCTGCATCCTCCTGCGCTGAGTCTTGCTGGAGGGGATTGTCTTCGACACTCTCTGTGGTATTATTATCTCCTATGCCGGAATCTCCATTCTTGCTGTGGCGGGATTTAGAGCGGCGCCGCTGACGCCGACGCTTGTGCTGTTTCTTTAAGGAATCTGCCTCCGCTGCTTCTTCGTCGTCCCCGTCTTTTGGGGTGTCCACCATGTATATGTCGTATGACGAGGTGGTCTTCCAGTGCGCTGTAGGCGCTGGTTCCTGTTCGTCTCCGGCATCATCGTCCATAGCGTCGATGTCTTCGGAGTTGTAGTCTAGCATGTCGGTTAGATCGTCGACAGTGGCTACAAAGTGGGTGGTGGGTGGGCTCTGAATTTCTTCATCGTCCGTATCCCAACCATCCCGCCATAATCCGCCAGACTCTCCGGATAGCGAGAGATGCTTTAGCGATTTAGGATGTCGCCAAAGGGCGAGTGTTGGAAGATGTCCGAGGCGGTGAATTCCATAACCGGCGCCCAATCAGATTCGATTGGCAGGGGCGTGGGAAGTCCGGAGTCCGGCAAGGAGTCTGGCACCTCGGAGTCACGAGTTTCGCGAGGGACAAGGTTAGTGTTCGGCTCCATCGCCGTAGAAGTTGCAGCCCCTGAGGTGGTGTCCAACCACCGGTCCTCGACCTGGGCGATCGGCTCCGGACTAAAGGCCAGAGCGGATTCTTGTGCAGCCACCAAGGCATTGTTCGGTGGCAGAGCTAGATCATGCCCATCGTAACAGTGCGGCGCGTTTGGCTGTGGCTCGAGCCCGTCGAAGATCAAGTCCCCGCGGATGTCGGCCGTGAAGTTTAGGCTTCCGAATCTGACCTGACGGCCAGGGGCGTAGCTTTCGATCTGCTCCAGATGGCCAAGTGAATTAGCCCGCAGTGCGAAGCCGCCGAATACGAAGATCTGTCCGGGGAGAAAAGTCTCACCCTGGACAGCGTTGTTGATTGAAGACGCCATCGAGCCTATCGGTGACGACATAGAGGAACTCTCAATGAAAGCACCAATGTCGGTGTCAAAACCGGCGGATCTCGGGTAGGGGGTCCCGAACTGTGCGTCTAGGCGGATGGTAACAGGAGACAAGGGACACGATGTTTTACCAGTGTTGGGCCCTCTTGATGGAGGTAAAACCCTACGTCCTGCTTGATTAATATTGATGATATGGGTAGTACAAGAGTGGATCTACCACGAGATCAAGGAGGCTAAACCCTAAAGCTAGCCTATGGTATGATTGTTGTAATGTATGTTGTGTCCTACGGACTAAAGCCCCCCGGTTTATATAGACACCGGAGAGGGCTAGGGTTACACAGAGTCGGTTACAATGGTAGGAGATCTACATATCCGTATTGTCAAGCTTGCCTTCCACGCCAAGGAAAGTCCCATCGGGACACGGGACGGAGTCTTCAATCTTGTATCTTCGTAGTCTTGGAGTCCGGCGGACGATGATAGTCCGGCTGTTCGGACACCCCCTAGTCCAGGACTCCCTCACCAGCCCTTGCATAATTGCAAGACCAACCCTCCGCGTACATCATTACGCTCTGGAGATACCGTGGGCCTAGGGGGAGGGGCACGACCACAACAGACACAGAGTGCGGCTCGACCACACCAGGGGCTCACAAGTGTGTCGCTCTTTTTTTTTATTATTATTTTCCTTCTGTGTATACACAGGACTCCGTTCACCAGAGGCCCTGTCCGGCGGCGAACCCGCCGAACTCACGATGCAACAGCCAGGGAGGGAAGAAGGCTGCGATGAACACTCAGGTGGTCTCCATTACGAGCATTAAATTCGATTATATACACCAGTCCGCAGCCCACCCCTGGAGGGGGACATGTTTAATCAGTCCAATCCCTTGCTTACCGCACTATTTGTATCATTCCGCACTCATAGCAGAATTCCTTGAATAAATAATGCAGCACTTTTTGCCTGTAATTGCATTACTTTACATATATGTTCACTAATGACATCTTGCACCCGTATATTTTGGTACGGCCGAATACACCAGGGGCTTATGTTCCCCGCATTATGGTGTGATAAGTCCGAACACTTTCACAAGTGCTGCACCCCGAACTTATAGCATTATATGAATCGGCTCCGAATCATGTCTTGGGTCAATAGTTGGGTTTGCCCGCTCCCACGTTTTGGTACCTTACGCCCGCTACGCGGCTAAGGTGGCTTTGGGAGAACCATCGCGATTGCTCCCGGTTGAGCTGGGCGAGCACCTCGATGAGAAAGCTAAACTATTTGTCATGATAAGGCGAGAGACTGGTCGCTGTTCGAGAGGTCTTTTCGAGTCCTTAAAGACTTATGCCGCTTCAGCTTAAGAACCGGATAATGTCCGCCAAGGTGTGGATAGCGCCCGAACTCGGTCTTCGAATACTAGGGGCTTCGCCGAAATTTAAAATTATAGAATTCTATGGCTAAGTGAGAATGTTCAAGCATTATAAGTCCGGTTGCCTTGTTCGTTGTGTTGAGCGCCTCCCTAGATGGACCCAAGAATGGGAACAAGAGTGCTCAAGTTTATCCCGAACACCCCAGCACTCGTGGCTTGGGGGCTAAAGCCGACGACTTGCCATCTCTCAGATTTTATGAACGGCCACACAGAAGGTAATATTTTAAATCAAACAAGCGTTGCTTAGCGCATATGAACAAAGTTTTCAGCGCACAGGATAATACATAGCGAGTCTACTCAATAATTACATCTCTGGGGCACTCATCCACAATCTTGCGGGCACCCTTCAGGACAGTCTTATAGTACATCTCGGCGACGATACTCCTTGCCTACCTGGCGCGCGTCGATGATAAGCTTCTCCGCATCCAGCTGCCCGTGCACCTTTGCGGGCAAGGGCCGACGAGCGCCTTCAATACAAAGCGGAGCGCTTGATGACATCCACCAGGCACGATCCACCAGCCTGCCGACGAGGCCGGAAGTAGCTCCTGTGCATGGCCTCTCGAGCCACACCGGACTATGAGGCCCTTCATGGCCTGCTCGGCTACCTTAGGAGCTCGACCATTTGCTTCAATTTGGTCGCTAGGGGCACTGAAGGCCGGCCTCGGCGATCGAGACCGAAGACCTTCTCCGTTGAGCTCCCCTCCTCGCCACGGTAGAATGCGGCGGCATCGGATACACTGCATGGCAAATCTGCAAAGGCCCTTGGAGAGCTCCGAATTCGGGTAAGTGTCAGGTAGTTTACATTAACATGCTTGCTTTGCATGAAAAATGCCTTACCCGCCGCTATTTTCTTCACATCCTCAACCTCCTGAAGGGCCTTATGGGCCTCGGCCTTGGCGGCTTTGGCACTTTCGAGAGCCGAGGCAAGCTCGGACTCTCGAGTCTTTGAGTCGCGCTCCAAACTCTCATGCTTTTCCATGAGAGCCTGGAGCTCTTGCCGCACTTCCGCCACCCGCGCCTCCTACTTCTCTCGCTCTGCCCGTTCCGCGGCCGCATTGCGTTCGGCCGCGGACACAGCCTCCTTCAGGGTTGCCACCTCGTTCGTGGCCCCTGCAGTACCCATGTTATCCTTGTTATTTTTATTGCAACCTAAATCCTTTTCTGTAAGGTAACTATTCAAAGTGGTGTTACTCACCTTCTTTGTCCTCGAGCTGCTTCTTGGCACGGCCGAGCTCTTGCTCGGACCGCTCGAGGTCCTGCTTCAAAGCACCGACCTCTGCAGTCAGTGCGGCAGAGGTCAGCAGCGCAGCCTGCAAACCCATATTGACATAATTTTTAGTAACCCTGTGTATATCTTTTTAGATCATCAGTCCGGTTTTTCTTTCCGAACACCGAACCGAGCATCAGGGGCTACTGTCTATGCGGTATTACATTACATAATTTTAACTTCTTACCTCAAAGCCTGTTAGAAGGCTGCTGCAGGCTTCGGTCAGCCCGCTCTTGGCGAGCTGAACCTTCTGAATCACCGCACTCATGATAGTGCGGTGTTCTTCCTCGATGGAAGCGCCTTTGAGCGCCTCCACCAAGTTGTCCGGCGCCTCTGGTTGGACGGGGGCCGCCGGTGTCACGGTCTTGCCCTTCTTGCGAAGGGGCCGCCGGCCGGACTCCGGAACCACTGCGGGTTCCGGTGTGGAGTCGGCGCAAAGTCCGGAGGCTGCCTTGTGGCGCCTCCGAGCCTCCTCCCGATGGGTCCTTCGGGATCCCACCTCGGTGTCCTCGGTGGCGAGAGGTGGAGGCAATCGGAATGGAATCCACATCCGACGGAGCTAACGACCCGCCGACGGCGGGAGATCATCGTCGGCCGGACTGCGGGCAGTATGCGGCATTAGAAGGACACTATGTGACACAAAAGAAATTGCAGATCATTCGGAATCAGGATACTTACGATCTTGCCGGAGGCCTGGCCCTCGAAGGCCACTCTTCGCCGCCAACGCTGGTGTTGGCGGGGCTGTCCAGGGGAATAGTTCTTCCCCTCTTGGACCCTTCGGCCTCCCCTGTTGGGGAAGCCTTCCTCTTCCTCTCTCCCTCCTCTGGGAGAGAGTCCTCTGTTTCCTCCTCATCTTCGGGGGAGGAATCCGCCTCGGAGTCGTCGGACACATGAAAACGGGAACTCTTTCGAGTACCCGTGGCCACCTTCTTGGCCTTCTTCTCCGGCACCACATGTGGTGCCGGAACCAGCAGCCCCGCTAGACGGGCGTCCACTGGGTTTTCTGGCATGGGAGCTGGGCAGATGAGCTGCTCGGCCTTCTTCATCCAGTCCTGTCAAAGGAAAAGGGAGATTGAAACCCGCTTAGGGTTGAACTATCAACAACAAGTGTCCCGTAAAGGGGTAGAATCACTTACCTCGTCATCTGGACGCTGCGAGTGAAATCCGCGATCTTCCGTCGCGGATGCGGGGGCTTCGGCGCCCTTAAACAGCACCCTCCAGCGCCTTCAGCGTTGTGTCAAGAGCCCGCTCAACGCTGGTCTGCATCGGATCAAACTCCACAGGTTGAATGCCCGTTCTTGGCATGGGAGAATCCGGGACGACGAGCATGACTTGGACCATGTTAACAAGCTGAGCTTCTTCTTCACCACCTTCGGATACGGGCTTGGAGTCCGTCGGCTCCTTGAACTACCCCATAGCAAGCCCTTCTCTTTCCGGGAGGTGAGCTGCACAGGATACCAGATCTGAACTCGGGGCCGCCGCCCACGAGGGTCGCTGCTCGGTGATGTAGAACCACCCCGACCGCCACCCTTGACGGACTCCACGAAGGCCCTTGAACAGAGGGCGTTGGGCATCTTGCCCAACATGGCGCCCAAGACTCGCCCACGTGCCCTTCACTACCTTCGCTTGACATTGAAGGTCTTGAGCCACAAGCCAAAGTGGGGCTGGATGCAGAGGAAGGCCTCGCACTGACGATGAACGCCGAGATGTTGAGGATGAAGTTGGCGCGGATCATGGAAATCCAGCCGTAGTAGAACATGAGCCCCGGACAAAGGGGTGAAGTGGAAAGCCCAGATCCAGCGGAGGAAGTGGGGAGAAATCGACCCTCTCATGGGGCTGGGGGTGGGGATGAGCTGCCCTTGTCGGGCAGCCGGTCGCTGATGTCGCCGGAAAGGTATCCGGCGCTGCGCAGTTTGGCGATGTGCTCCTCCTTAACGGTGGAGGCCAACCATTTACCTCCCGCTCCGGACATGGTCGGAGAAGGTTGAGACGAGATGCGCGAACTTGGGCGTTGGAGCTCGAGTGCGCGGAGATGGATAAGCAAAGGATGAAGAAGGCGTAGGTAAAAAGGCGGATCCTTATCCCCTTATATATATAGGCAGACGAAGACTATACGTCCCCACCGGCCTGGTAAAACTCGCTTATCTTCCAAGCGCCACCATCAATGGCGTGGTTGGGTTACCCATGTCCGTATTAATGAGGATCCCGGAATAAGGGGAACACGATCTCTGCTTCGACAAGACGTGCCAAGGAAACCGCCGCTAAACGCTACCGAGGTGGTGTAATAAAAACAATTCAAGTAAAGGCTTGGTAGTGGCGTGGCGTCACGTTACAAGATCGTCGCAGATTGAACTGTGTACATGATATTCTCTCTACGGTGGAATGTGGAAATTATTTTGCGAGCGGACACTATCCTGGTGTTCACAATCTTCTATGGATTATCGGAGGAGGAACCCGCCTTGGAATGCCGAACATTATGCGCGCCGGACTCATCGTCATTGAAGCCGGTTCGTGGGCTACCGAGGAGTCTGGACTAGGGGTGTCCGGACAGCGGACTATCATCGTCCACGGACTCCAAGACTACGAAGATACAAGATTGAAGACTCCGTCCCGTGTCCGGATGGGACTTTTCTTGGCATGGAAGGCAAGCTTGGCGACACGGATATGTAGATCTCCTACCATTGTAACCGACTCTGTGTAACCCTAGCCCTCTCCGGTGTCTATATAAACCAGAGGGTTTTGGTCCGTAGGACACAACAACCATTACAACAATCATACCATAGGCTAGCTTTTAGGGTTTAGCCTCCTTGATCTCGTGGTAGATCCACTCTTGTACTACCCATATCATCAATATCAATCAAGCAGGAGTAGGGTTTTACCTCTATTGAGAGGGCCCAAACCTGGGTAAAAACATCATGTCCCTTGTCTCATGTTACCATCCGCCTAGACGCACAGTTCGGGACCCCCTACCCGAGATCCGCCGGTTTTGACACCGACACCTTCTATCACAGATCCGAAGGCAAGACATTTGTTGCCAAGAATGGATCCTTTCTAGAGAAGGAGTTTCTCTCGAAAGAAGTGAGTGGGAGGAAAGTAGAACTTGATGAGGTAACTGTACCTGCTCCTTTATTGGAAAATAGTTCACCACAGAAATCGGTTCCTGTGACGACTACATCAATAAGTGAGGAAGCTAATGATGTTGATCATGAAACTTCAGATCAAATTACTACAGAACCTCGTAGGTCAACCAGAGTAAGATACGCACTAGAGTGGTATGGTAATCCTATTCTGGAGGTCATGTTACTTGACCATGGCGAACCTATGATCTATGAGGAAGCGATGATGAGCCCAGATTCCGCAAAATGGCTTGAGGCCATGAAATCTAAGATGGGATCCATGTATGAGAACAAAGTGTGGACTTTGGTTGACTTACCCGATGATCGGCAAGCCATCGAGAATAAATGGATCTTCAAGAAGAAGACTGACGCTGATGGTAATGTTACTGTCTACAAAGCTCGACTTGTTGCGAAAGGTTTTCGACAAGTTCAAGGGGTTGACTACGATGAGACTTTCTCACCCGTAGCAATGCTTAAGTCTGTCCGAATCATGTTAGCAATTGCCGCATTTTATGATTATGAAATTTGGCAAATGGATATCAAAACTGCATTCCTGAAGGGATTTCTGGAAGAAGAGTTGTATATGATGCAACCAGAAGGTTTTGTCGACCCAAAGGATGCTAACAAAGTGTGCAAGCTCCAGCGATCCATTTATGGACTGGTGCAAGCCTCTCGGAGTTGGAATAAACGCTTTGATAGTGTGATCAAAGCATATGGTTTTATACAAACTTTTGGAGAAGCATGTATTTACAAGAAAGTGAGTGGGAGCTCTGTAGCATTTCTAATATTATATGTGGACGACATATTATTGATTGGAAATGATATAGAATTTCTGGATGGCATAAAAGGATACTTGAATAAAAGTTTTTCAATGAAAGACCTCGGTGAAGCTGCTTATATATTGGGCATCAAGATCTATAGAGATAGATCAAGATGCTTAATTGGACTTTCACAAAGTACGTACCTTGATAAAGTTTTGAAAAAGTTCAAAATGGATCAAGCAAAGAAAGGGTTCTTGCCTGTAATACAAGGTGTGAAATTGAGTCAGACTCAATGCCCGACCACTGCAGAAGATAGAGAGAAAATGAAAGAAGTTCCCTATGCTTCAGCCATAGGCTCTATCATCTATGCAATGCTGTGTACCAGACTTGATGTGTGTCTTGCTATTAGTTTAGCAGGGAGGTACCAAAGTAATCCAGGAGTGGATCAGACAGCGGTCAAGGACATCCTGAAATACCTGAAAAGGACTAAGGATATGTTTCTCGTTTATGGAGGTGACAAAGAGCTAGTCGTAAATGGTTACGTTGATGCAAGCTTTGACACTGATCCGGACGATTCTAAATCGCAAACCGGATACATGTTTATATTGAATGGTGGAGCTGTCAGTTGGTGCAGTTCTAAACAAAGCATCGTAGCGGGATCTACATGTGAATCGGAGTACATAGCTGCTTCGGAAGCAGCAAATGAAGGAGTCTGGATGAAGGAGTTCATATCCGATCTAGGTGTCATACCTAGTGCATCGGGACCAATGAAAATCTTTTGTGACAACACTGGTGCAATTGCCTTGGCAAAGGAATCCAGATTTCACAAGAGAATCAAGCACATCAAGAGACGCTTCAATTCCATCCGGGACCAAGTCCAGGTGGGAGACATAGAGATTTGCAAGATACATACGGATCTGAATGTTGCAGACCCGTTGACTAAGCCTCTTCCACGAGAAAAACATGATCAACACCAAGACTCCATGGGTGTTAGAATCATTACTGTGTAATCTAGATTATTGACTCTAGTGCAAGTGGGAGACTGAAGGAAGATGCCCTAGAGGCAATAATAAAGTTATTATTTATTTCCTCATATCATGATAAATATTTATTATTCATGCTAGAATTGTATTACCCGTAAACATAATACATGTGTGAATACATAGACAAACATAGTGTCATTAGTATGCCTCTACTTGACTAGCTCGTAAATCGAAGATGGTTAAGTTTCCTAACCATAGACATGAGTTGTCATTTGATTAACGGGATCACATCATTAGGAGAATGATGTGATTGACATGACCCATTCCGTTAGCTTAGCACTTGATCGTTTAGTATGTTGCTATTGCTTTCTTCATGACTTATACATGTTCATATGACTATGAGATTATGTAACTCCGCGCCACGGAGGAACACTTTGTGTGCTACCAAGCGTTAAAACGAATCGGGTGATTATAAAGGTGCTCTCTGGTGTCTCGATGGTACTTGTTGAGTTGACGTATTTCAAGATTAGGATTTGTCACTCCAATTGTCGGAGAGGTATCTCGGGCCCTCTCGGTAATGCACATCACTATAAGCCTTGCAAGCAATGTAGCTAATGAGTTAGTTACGGATGATGCATTACATAACGAGTAAAGAGACTTGCGGTAACGAGATTGAACTAGGTATTGAGATACCGACGATCGAATCTCGGGCAAGTAACATACCGATGACAAAGGGAACAACGATGTTGTTATGCGGTTTGACCGATAAAGATCTTCGTAGAATATGTAGGAGCCAATATGAGCATCCAGGTTCCGCTATTGGTTATTGACCGGAGACGTGTCTCGGTCATGTCTACATAGTTCTCGAACCCGTAGGGTCCGCACGCTTAAAGTAAGATGACGGTTATATTATGAGTTTATGTGTTTTGATGTACCGAAGGTTGTTCGGAGTCCCGGATGTGATCACAGACATGATGAGGAGTCTCAAAATGGTCGAGACATAAAGATCGATATATTGGACGACTATATTTGGACACCGAAAGGTTCCGGGTGAGAATGGGACAATACCGGAGCTCCAGGAGGTTATCGGAACCCCCCGGGAGGTATATGGGCCTTATTGGGCCTTAGTGGAAAGGAGGGGAAAGGAGCAAGGGAGAGGGCGCCCCCTCCCCCAAGCCCAATCCGAATTGGGAGGGGGCCCCCCTTTCCTTCCTCCCTCCTTCCTCTTCCTTCCCTCTCCCTCTCCTAATAGGAAAGGGGGGAGTCCTACTCCCGGTGGGAGTTGGACTCCCCCTAAGCGCGCCACCCCTTGGCCGGCCCCCTCCTCCACTCCTTTATATACGGGGAGGGGCACCCCATAGACACAACAATTGATCATTGATCTCTTAGCCGTGTGCGGTGCCCCCCTCCACCATAGTCCTCCTCGATAATATCGTAGCGGTGCTTAGGCGAAGCCCTGCGACGGTAGAACATTATCATCGTCACCACACCATCGTGCTGACGGAACTCTCCCTCGACACTCGGCTGGATTGGAGTACGAGGGACGTCATCGAGTTGAACGTGTGCAAGAACTCGGAGGTGCCGTATTTCGGTGCTTGATCGGTCGGGCCGTGAAGACGTACGACTACATCAACCGCATTGCGCTAACGCTTCCGCTTCCGGTCTATGAGGGTACATGGACACACTCTCCCCTCTCGTTGCTATGCATCACCATGATCTTGAGTGTGCGTAGGAATTTTTTTGAAATTACTACGTTCCCCAACATCCGTAACAGTCCTTCCTCAGCTTGAAGTTGCAATCAACCTTCTACAGGCCTTCCACTAACCGCAAGAACAACTTTCTGTTCATATGGTAGCGATAACGAAAGAAAGTAATGTTGTGACTGTCGTGAAGTAGTCTGTGTACAGAATCCGTGCACCGACAATCCTATCACGTCGAATAACTCTCCGGCATGTTCTGTCTTTTTTCTTTTCTGGACTTGTTGAGCTGTGCCCTACCTATGTACTTTATTGTGAGACTTGGGTGTGGGTGTGTGTGTGGACTTGATTTTGTATGTGTCCTCTCTGGCGGTTTGCTTTATTTATAAAGCGGGGCGAAAGCGTTTTTCGGTAATAACTCTCCGGCCCTTGATGGAACCGTTGAAGTTTAGGACGTGCTCCTCTGCCTTCTCCAACTCCTCTTGGATGCTCATCATCATTTTAGCATCCTCATTATCCGAATCCGATGACATGATGAACTCGTTGAATATGAAGTCGTCAATATCATCGTTTTCATAGCCATCATTCCACGACGAATCCATTGGTGACCTAGAAGTAATGACCGAAAGAATGAAAAACTGGGGTGGCATCCGGTGGCGGCGACCTTGTCCGATTGCGGCCAGGGTGTGGGTTGGGGCTTCCGGTGTTACGGATGTCGGCAAAGCACCGATAGCGCCGGAACTCCAGTGGCGACTGTGTGGAGGAGGGCCAACAGAGAAGAGAAGAGGTCTGGTCGGGCAAGGGGCGGATATGAGCAAATTCGCGTAGGCCCTAGTGGTCAGTTTGACATGGCGGGCGCGTCCAGGCATACCCATAGCCGCCCCAGATATGGCCTAGGAATGGTAGGTGCCGGTCAGTCAGGGCATTTGGGGCGGATATGGGGTGCCCAGTTGGGTAGTGATTTCCTGTCCGTGCGTTTAGGGGTATGGGGGTCCAGCTGTAGATGCTCTCATGGAGTTGGGTGGAGATGACCCACCGATGTCACCGGTAAGTGCATACTCCTTTGTTTTATTTTCCTAGTCAGCAAGCCAAATAGACATTTTTCACCGAAATTTCTGATTCTTGAAGGTAGAGTTAGTTGAAAAGAAAACACAGTAAACTGCTTTTTGATGAAGTTGCAACTTCTGAATGAAACTGATTCAAACTGGATTTGATGGAGTGGAGCGGTTTCAAACAAGGCCTAACTATGATAGTCTTGTTGGAAGTTTAGCATACCTGATAAGTACTCCCTTCGTCCCTAAATATATGAGTGAACCTATACTCTAAAAGGTGTGTATATACATTCGAATGTAGTTTTATAGTGAAATATGTAAAAAGGCTTATATTCCCTCCGTTCCAAATTACTTGTCGCATGTATGGATGTATCTAGATGTATTTTAGTTCTAGATACATCCATTTCAGCGACGAGTAATTTGGAACGGAGGGAGTATTTAGGAATGGGGGTAGTATGAACCAAGCTTTCTAGCGGTATACTGACAGAACTGAGTTTGTCAGGCAGATACCAGGCGTACATGGCAGTGCTTTTTCTAACCGTGCTTGTGTCGTTTTTTTAT